>CM060360.1:90013175-91362810 GCA_030545235.1 Helianthus tuberosus
AATGTACAACAACGTGACAACTGATATCGAATTGCCTCAATTTGCCATCCACTTGGCATAAACAATCAGAACTCCCCCTCACAACAAACTATTTTCCCATTGATTTCAAAACACTTAAGTTTGTTTTAACCAAATGGTTTTTCCGGAAAATAAGTTGTGTTGATTTTGTAAAACCATTAGTAGGTTAGGGGTTTGGTTCGTCACATTGTTTTTCAACCACTTGTAGGAAATCAGATACAAATTAATGTCCCTGATTTACCACTTGTAAGATCAATACATTCAAACATTTTCAACCAATCATCATCTGTTGGTTGAATTCTCAAGGTACCGATTCCTACTCCTCGCTTACAAACCTGGGAGTTCCGGCAATTCCTGCAATATAAATTTCCAAACATTTTCAATTTTCAAACAAACAACATAAGAATGATGCCGATTCATGATCCGCGATTACCAACTTGGGATCTCCGGCAAGTCAGGTTTTTATTCTTTGAAAAATATATCCACCCAAGCCTGACCTTCCTTGGGTGTAATAACCTCTTCTTCATCTTTTCTTTCAGCGAACCTGTGAACTCCTCTTTTGGCAGCGTAAAATTCTTTAACACCTTTGGCCTTACCATTGACCATTTTGCCAAAAATGTGTTTCACAGTTCCGTTAAAAGCCTTATCAACATCAAATTTTTTCTTATCAGAATAAAATTGATTTGATATTTCAACTTTTCTAACTTTCTTCATAAAATTTTCAGCACACAACGGTGGAAAATTTTCATCGTTCATAGTTGGAACTGATTTTTCAACCTTTTTCTCAACACGTGGCTCCTCTAATTTTGTGGAATCAGATTCATCATCAGAATTATTACCTGAACCTTTCACAACCCATTTTTGATTTTTTGCATTTTCTTTTCCTTTCAAAACACTCTTTGAACATTCTCCCTTCTCAAAGGTTGAATTTTCAAAGCCTGTAAATGTTTTGGTTGTTAGTTCAGTTTTCTCAACAACTTTCTCTTTCAGTTTACCAGAGATTTCCTGTTTCGGTTTGAATATCTTTGGACAGTCCCTAGCAACATGACCAACAGTTTTACACTGAAAACATGTTCTCTTTTCAATCTTCTTTGAAACAGCATTCTTCTTCAGTTCTTCTTGCTTCTTGGCAAGGAATTCCTGATTCGTCTCCTTCTAGAATGAACTCTTTTGTTCTTTCTCAGCACTTGTTCCTGAAACAAAAACAGTTTTTGATTTATAAATTTTCTCATTTTTATAATTTTTCGGTGGTATAAAACCTAGACCATTCCTTTTGAAATTACGGTTTTGGTTTGGTTTCTTTTGAAAACCAGAACCAGAACTGTAACCCTTTTTCTTGTTTAATCTTTGTTGAACTCTTGAGGTGTAAGGTTTAGGTTTTTCAGAAAGATTTACATCTTTTATTTCAGAAATATTAATTTCTGTCAGTTTGAAAACCTTTTTAATCATTTCAGTTTTAACACCTCTTATTGGAAAAATCTCATCAGAATATAATTTGTCAGAATCTTTCAAAGTATATGCCACTTTGAATGATTCATCATTCAAATTAGATTTTGATATCAAAAACTCTTTATCATAAACCCGTTTGTCCTTTTTTACTGTTGACTTTGACGTATCGGACCCAGAATTTGACTCGGATTTGGACTCCGGTTTTGACTCCTCTATGTCATCTTTATCTAACACCTGATCGACCACACTTTTTATCAACTTTGACTCATGATCAGTGTCGGACGACGTGTACGTGACATCAATATTTTCTGGCAAATTATCCGACGGCCCAGACTCCCATTGTAAATTTATTGCCTTTTCGACTCTTTTGGAATTTGGATTTCGAGGTAAAAATCCATTTTCGACCGGGGGCGGACACTTGTTATAGACAACACTTGGTTTCTTACCAGAATTCTTCACTTTATCTTCATCTTTTGTCACAGATTTCTTTTCTTCGGACGTCTTCACTTCTTCAAACGTCTTCAAATTCTCCACAACCGGATAAATCCTGTCAACAACAAAAGTAGAACATGAGTAACTTTCTAATAACTTGTTGACTCTTTCAGTTTCTATCTTTTGTGTTGCCAACTTCAACTCCAGACCAGCACATTTCTTTATGTGAAAGTTGACCTCATCCAGCTGTCTCAGGTATGCTATCTTCAGCGTATTCATTGCCACAACTTGTTCACCCTTTGAATCAGTATACTTGTTTATTTCTCTGTTCATTGTATCATAGGATTCTTTTAATCTGTTTATGTTATGCAGCAACTCATTGTTCTGCTTGATTAAAGAATCACAGTTCATGCACTTTTCAGGAACTTTGACAGGTTCTGCATCAACTTTGACTTCAAATTCAGGAACCTCTTTGACTGTTCGGTTTGATTGTAAAAATTCAGCTCTTCTCTTTTTCTCAGCTTTAGCTTCAGCTTTTAATCTATCTTCCTCTTCTTCCTCTTCTTCAAGCTTTCTTCGTCTTGCTTCAGCAGCTTCCATTACTTTTCTGCACCTTTCAGCACATTTCAAATCGTAGGCATTTGCAATGAAAGCTTTAGGATTTGAAGTGTCTTTGGACATCTCTTTGGCATTAAGTTCTTGATCTGGGCAAAAATCATCCCAACTAAAACCTTCAGCCAACTTTTCATCATCTTGTTCTGCCAAACACACTTTGCTGTTTGTTGGAAGATATTTATCCCAGGTAAAATTATCATACTTGCCCTGATTAACTATACACGCTCTTTTTGAACCTTCAATCACATCTCTCCCATGTGCAGTTTGTGCCTGATTCAATGCTGGTGGTGTGACTTGATGATAAATCGCCTTTTTGTGATAATCGTTGTTTCCAAAAGGATTCTAGGCTCCAGTAGCTTCACGATTTTTGCACTCTCTCTTGAAATGCCCCTTTTCTCTGCAACGAAAACATGTAACTTTAGATTTATCAAAGCCTAAATTTGAAACACTTGCATCAAGAAAATCATTTCTTCCCGTAATTTGTTTAAACTTCTCAGCTCTTCTCATTACACTGGCCATGCACCATTTAATATCCATCAATTCCATTTCCTCAGCATCGATTTGATCGTAATCCTCTTTCGTGAGCATTGGATTACCGATCTTTCCGGCCACAAAACTACTATAAGACTCTAGAACCATTCCCAGCAAAGACATTTGATTTTTAGCTACTTCTTCAGAATAATCTTGATCGCTTTCAAGATTTAATACAATATTGCATTGAAGTTTTCTTCCGTTCTTTGTTGTAGAAATGTTTTGATCGAATGATGAAAATCTAGTGCTACTTGATCCCTGGGATGATTTCTTTTCAGAAGAATCTTTCACACTGTAAGCAGTTTCAATTTTTGGAGAATAATTTGACTTTTCGTTGACACCACCATTGTAATACAAACTGATATCTTGTTCTCCATCGTAGTTCTTCATCCTGGCTATCTTCCTTTGCTCCATCTCTTGAGCTTCCAGGTGTTTGATGAAATCTCCTAGTGTCATATTTTTGTAATCTTTTCTGTTGGATCTCAGCATCATCAGAAATGTTCCCCAAGTTTCATGAGGTAATGCATCTGCAAGTTTTTCAATCAATTCATCAGTATCTTTCTTAATTCCAAGTTTTTTTCATATTTCTCACCAAGTTACAATATCTATCAATTATTTGCTTGGTGTTTTCAGATCTCAAACCACGGAACAAATCGAATTCTTTCTTCATGAGAGACATTTTGTTTTTGAGCATATCATCACTTCCAACAAATTTTGCTTCCAATTCTGTCCAAATTGAATAAGCAGTTCCATCATGTTGAAGCAGTATTAAGATATCTTCTTTTATCGCTTGCTGAAGCAGACTCACCATCAGTTTCTCATCTCGATATTTCTTTTTATCTTCTGTACTCATTTCTCTAATTGTTTGCTGTACACCATTTGTTGTGGGTTTAACATAAGGTACTTCAGTGTGTTCCCACGCATCCAAATGATAAGCTTCAACCCAGTTTCCAAACCGTTCGGACCATGCATTGTAATCATCAATATCCAAGAGCTTTGGTGGTTTCTGAGACGTCCCGGTTTCATTTTCATGCAAAGCACTCTGAGTGATTGTAATTGGACTAACAAAAGCATTGTAGAACTCGTTCTCCGTGTTTCGAATTTTCAAATGAGCTGTATCACCTTGTAAAATACCTGACAAATTACCTGACAACAAACAAACAAAAATTAGTTTAAAAATTTATCGATTAACAAAATAAAATTGGTACTCAAACTGATGATTATTTTGTGTTGACTGAAGATTGACACACTGTGCAGACAACTATGACCTGGATCAGATTCGAATGACCTGACCCTTTTACATGCGAATAGACGAACTTTCAAATGACCGGATGAACCTTTGACAATTTTGAACTCCAAACCGTGTAAACTGTTTAACCAACTTGTGTCTAAAATTTGCTGATTTGATCAATAAATTTCAGACAAGATCACTGAATGACAAAATCGACCAAAAGTGAATTCAATTAGGCCTATAAATTCTTCACATGGGCTTTCAATCACATGACAAGAGCTGACACAAATGACTTAATCTTGTGAATATCTCAAGTTGCCGACAACATCAATTGTCAAACTAAATTGATTGGATCGAACAATTTCCCTTAGCCGACAACTATTAGGACTATTTGATTCTCATTGAGCCGCAATGTTAAACATTCATTGGAGCTTTAACTCCATTAACCGCCAACAACTATTCAATGTGATTGGGCCTCTAAATCCACTGAACCAACAAAAGATTGGACCTCTAAAATACACTTATCCGACAAGTTATGCACAATCCACTTAGTCTGACATTGTGAAAATATTACATGTATTCTGATTGATCTGACAACAATTAATGCAACATCACATGCAAACTTTGAATGAATCACACATGCTATCAACTGAAACACTAACTCGTGATTTTCTTTTCCAATTACTGACAACAAATCATGTGATTATTCTGTTCGATGACTGACAAAGACTTTGATGGTCACAAGAGCGAAATCAAGTTGTCACAAAAGAGCGGAATCACAATGTATTTATGAGCGGAATCACTATTTATTCAAGAGCGGAATCACGATGTACTTATGAGCGAAATCAGTATGTATTCAAGAGCAGAATCCCAAGATATGTGTCGCTATGAGCGAAATCAGGTTTAAAATCAGGAGCGGAATCAGACTTAAACTCAGGAGCAGAATCAACCAATTTGGTAACTAGGAGCGAAATCAGCAGAATTTTTTGAGCGGAATCAAACTGAAATACTGCTGATGTCACTTTTCAACCACACATTTTCGAGCTAAATCACAAAAATAACCAGTTTTACTTCGAATTTGGACATAAAACTTTCAAGGCTTTGTTAATTCATGATTCCGAGCACACTGTGTGAATTTAAAGCGATTCTGACCGTAAAAAGTTTTAATTTTCGAAAAAGAATGGTGTAGAAACAGAATTATCGGCTGAATTGTGTAGAACTCTTCTTCACTGGCTCTGATACCACTTGTAGGATCGGTTTTGGATCCGAACGAGTCGGTTAGAAGAGCTTTTCACCAAAACAAGAGGCGGAAACAAGTTTTTTAGTGCAATTCAGCGAGTATTCACCTTTAACTGTTGTTTTTATTGATATGCAATCGATTACAGACCTGACAACACTTCGGCAGCACTTCGTGGCTCACCGGAAGACAATCACCTAGAACTATATCCTGATTCCCCACCAAATGACCTATTTATATTGTTTCTGATTCCACTCCTAATGACATGGTGTCATTTGGAATGGAATCAGCATGTTACTTTCGGGTGGAATCAGGATTTAACATTTCGGGTGGAATCAGAAAGTTATGTGATTTAGCTCGAAATGACAAGGTGTCATTTCGAGTGGAATCACCTCTAAAAAACACAATTTTGATTCTCATGCCCTAACTCTATACAAGACTCGATATAAGACGTAGGCGACAGACGGATGCACCAACAACCATTTCAAGCGGAATTAACAAGCTAATTCCGTTTGAAATCCCTGAACCATTTCAAACGAAATTATATCTTGTAATTTCGTTTGAACTTGCCTGTAAACCTATTTTCTCGTTTTGCATGCTCTAATTTATCTAATACAATACAATACAAGACTCGATACAAGACGAAGTCGACAGACACATGCACCAACACATGTAAAGGTCACTCAGAGGTTAATTTGAACATGTTGACGCTTTTAACCCATCTTCTTGATATTTTGTCTAATTATCTCATAATGATACCGAAACTTTGTGAATTTATTATCAAGTATTCTCGAGAGTATAATCGAATATTACGAAGCCCCGGGTTCGTTAAAAGGTTACTCAGAGGTAAGAATGAACATGTTGACACGTTTAACCCCTTTGTCTTGTAAACTTTGGATTTCTTACACAAACGGCATCTTGCGTCCGAATATTTACTCGTTTAAGAATACGTTCATCATGTGTGGTCAATCAGAGGCATAATTTTAGCATGTTGACACTTTTAGTCCTTTCATATTCAAGGTTTTTGGTTTTCGACAAAATTAGTCCCTCATAGTCAACGTTTGACTTTATTAGGGTTTATTACACGTGTCAACACATCATTGGACACGGTTTTTACGAGGTGTTACACTACTGTTGTGATATCATTTTTAGGAATTTTTGGAATGTCGGGTCAGATTATATACTGACCATTACTTAGAGTTCTTGTAATTCTATAATTGACGATTATGCCCTTTTTGTTAATAAAATGTGATTTACATATAATTAACATGCCAAACCTTTTACTACTGATTTAATATGTTAAATAAAATATTTTAACCATCGAAGGCTGGTCAAAATCTCAGAATCACATAAGCATCGCAAATATCGTCAATTATTGACTTTTACGCTAATTAGGTGCATAGTATGATTTAAAACCATATTTAGCACCCAAGATTTGTTACCTACTGAAATTATAAATACTTTTTAATATTTTTACAGTAGGTATAAGTCATGAACTCAGACTTCCAATTTTGTCCTTATAACTATGTGTGAAATGACCAAAATGCCCCTATGGTGCATAGTTTGGTCATAATTGGTAAACTATACATATGTATGATATCCTACTTATTTAACATCATAAAATAAATGTTTTTACAGAATGTTTTAGACCAGAACATCAGTTTATTTCTAAACCTCCTTTATAAATGTCAAAATGACCAAATTACCCTTATGGGACTTAATTTGGTTTAAAATCTTTTTGGGCATATTTGTTGATATCCTACTGATATCACAACATATTTAAAGCATAATAACTTATGGAACTTGTATATGACTCATCCGGTTACCCGTTTATGCTTATACGTGTACGGTGCGGTTTATGAGACTAGTTTACATAAATTAGCCGAAACAGGTCAAACCTTATCATTTTAACTTCAATTTCCAGAATGTATTTAGCTTACCCATTTAATACAAGACTCCATTCTTGTTGGGTCTAAATTACATTCTAATCCGGTCTTCGCTTAATCTAGCGTTCCATATAAAAATCCTTCTTTAAACTAACCGGTCTAAGTTTACAACTTAAATAAGACCCGTTAGTAATCTAATAAGTTAATAAAACCTTCATTCCAGATTAGGAGCCCCGGTAAAAGCTACTTGCACTAGTTTGAATAGATTATATGGCCGAGTAGACAAAAGTCGCATTTTAAAGCTCAGGTAAATACTTTTAACTTATTTTCCTTATACGGGCTTGGGATATGGTAAAATATATTACCACTTTGTCGGGTATGGAATCATTAATCGAATAGCGGTTAATTTATTGACATAACCCGTTTTAATCTGTTTTTTTATATATATATAAACTTTTGGGGGTTAATATGACCATGTCCTGGATATCCTCGGCTCATTTCATTAGAAAAATGGCCATGACTTAAACACGGGGTGTAGGCATACACCTGACAGTTGCGTATGTAAAAAGATATTACCACATGTGAGGATAACTCCTTGTGGGTTTATATTAATAGTGTGTCTATTAATCATGTCTAGGCTTCTATCCTGGGCTCTGAACGTACGACAAACATGTAAATTTGTATACAAAATTATTTTTAAATAATTATCCCAAGTTATAAAAGAATATTTGTGCCTTGTGCATTTAAATCAATTTTCATAAATGTTTTCAAAAGAGTCGGTTAATTGTATTTTCCAGTGTAAACTGACGTATTTTCAAAAAGGCTAAGTGACAGGTACTACTAGTAATTGGCTGGGAGCTTCTGGGCATTAAATAGTGAATCTTGCAAGTTCGTATGCCTTAAGTCTGTTGAACAAGTTTTTGTATTATATTTAGATCCGCCTGTGGATCCTTTCTTATAACCGTCTGTATATTATTTTATTCGTACTTTACACTTTCGGTTTGTAATAGTAATTTCTACCAAGACTTCCGCTGTGCTATAAACTGTGTATATTTGACTTTGATGATATCAACTACGTCACGATACTCCCCACCGGGTCCACCGGTAATATGTGGAAATATCGGGGTGTGACAAACACCCACATCCACCACCATCATCCATCATCCACCTTAGAGTGTGTATAGTAGTCTCGGGATCCAAGATTGATAGTAAGAGTTCTTGTCAATCAAAGGCCAAGTTTGACTAAGTCTCTTACATCACTTGGTGAAGACAAGCATTTAATGTAATACTTTTGATTTTTAATCTTTTCGCACTTTTTATTTGGTTTTGTATTAATGACTTTAATAACTAGTTTCTTATGTTGAAGGTGAAACTTCTTTATCATTTGTCCGTGGTGTCTTGGCATTACTTTACTGTCTCTATAAAGTAAAAGATTTTCACCATTCATTTCTCTACGGTCTATATAAAGATATGTTGGCTACCTGGTTGGGGGTTAAGGGAATGGTTTGGTAAGGCTCTTGCCTTGTTCGGTGTATAGATCCTGCAAGGACCTGGGTCAAGCTTACTAGGACCCCCTTCAATAACCACTGGTATTGGATGGACGAGGTGCGAATGGCTTGATCCCCTCATATGTAAACTACTATTAATACATTAACCCGGCTACTTGGATTGTATCCCTGCTGACTCAAACCACTTAGCCGAGGGTAACGTCACCTTCAAAAGAGGGGCCTACCACTTTACGTATTAATAACTTAATTAATTATCTTTCAATATTCCAACCCTTTGGGATTGTATCCTTGCTAACTCAAACCACTGGGTTGAGGGTAATGTCACCTTCAAAAGAGGGGCCTACTACTATAACTAAGATAATCTCTTAAAAAGTGCAAAAGTGCGAAAATCATCAAAGATTACATTAAAGGCGAGTCGGATCCAAGTGATTCATCTTGTCTATCTGTTTTTATTTTCAGCATTTTAGTTTTTATTTTCATGTTTAAAACCTTTTCTAAAAATTTTGATTTGATTAGACGTTGAGGATAAACCGGTACTAAAAGCTCTTGTGTCCTTGGACGACCTTGGTATCTTACCAACGCTATACTACGCTCACGATGGGTGCACTTGCCCATATGTGTGTTTAGTGTTAGTAAAATATCGTGTTTTATAAATTTAAAACTTGACCAATGTGTAAAATGGGCTTAAAATATTAATAAAATTATATAACACTACACACACATCAATTGTCTTGGTAAAATTTCGCGTTGAGGCCGGCTATAATGCTTCATATACCGCGCCGCGAGTTTGCACGCATGCATAACCGCCCTCTTGCTTGACCTCCTCATCGGTCGACTCACCCTCATTGGCTAAAAACTCTTTGTAATAAAAATTGGCACCGAACGACGAGGACGTGGGGAATCCATTTTTTTATAGAAAATGGTAGTTTGAGGTTGTTTGTGTAGGTTTTGATTTATGGTTTGTATAAAATGGGGTGTAAGGGTTATTATATATATAAATGTCAAATATATATATAGGGTGAGGTTCAAGAGTGAACACTAATGTATTTCTGAACCGAGTAACCAAATCCTGACCGTTGATTTACATCATCAAATCGTAAAATACATTAGTGTATTTTCATCATCAAATCCTGGCTATTGATTTACACGTGTGTATTGATAATCAAGGGCTAGAATTAGTTCACTAGTGTTCACAATCAAGGGGGTTGTTTACTAATGAACCTAACCCTATATATATAGGCGTTATTTGACCTTTGGGAACGGTTTGATTGGGCCAAGAATTCTCCACGGCGTTTAAAATGGAACACCTCAAGTTATGTTTACATTTAAACATAAATTTCCATTAAAGTTATATTTAAGATAGCGTTCATGTTTCCACTTACAAGTTACGTAAAATCAGCTGGTACAGATGTTCAATTTAACTTTGTTTTTATGGTTTTCGGTGGATGTAAAACAAGTGTAAATATTCTTTTAAGCATATTTCTTTTGGTTGTTATACTGAACCAAAATAGATATATCAATCGAAACCTCACAGGGTAGGGCGGGTAATCTTACTTGTTCAATTAAATGAAATAAAATTAAGTATATTTCAAAGTTTAAACAAGTTGACTGGTTAACACATTTAAATTTTAACATGACGAGTGTATTAGACAGCTTAGACATATTACTAAAAGAACACCCACTAGCTTATCAAATAATTGTGAGATGAAATATATTATTATTATTATTATAATATTTAGTCTTGTAGCCATTATAATCATTTATATTATATAGATCAAAATATATTAATAAGCAATTAATAATTAGTTGGTAATTGTTGTCGGACCATATTACCCTTATTAACTAATTAGGTTTCCTCTTGGGTGTATATATAAGGAGATTATTAGAGAGTTTAAGGGTTACACAATTTACACGATCCTCATAACATCAATAATCGGCTCTCTCTCCCAACCGAATCCTTCCCTTGTTTCGGTTTCATCACCATCATCATCTTACACCCTAAGGAGGAACCAGATCATCCTGACAAGTATGTCAAACTCAATGGCTGCATCTCTGACTGGATTCTCTACTGGCCTGTCTGCTGTAACAGGTATGTTATTCATGTTTTCCATTATGTTTAAACAGAACTGATCAACATGTGGTATCAGAGCATATGTTGATAAATCAGTTCTGTTTTCGTATCCATTATTCTGGGATTAAAATCTGGAAAACAGAATTTTTGAAAGTCTAATAAAAATCACGGTTGATTTCGATTCTTATTGTGCCGAAATCGCTGTTTTGAGAAAAGGGTGGTTAATCATGTCACTCGAAATCACTATGGGTAAATTAATGTTCGAAATCTGTTAACAAAAATCTTAAAATTTAGGTTTCGGATCCCAGAATTATGTTTTATTTTTTAGGGTTCATCATTTGTTCTAAGAAAACTCGAAAAATTCCTTAAGTTTTGGAATATAATTTGGATTAGTGGATGTTTTTACTGTTTTGATCTGAATTACATCTCTTAAAATTTTTGAAAACTGTTAAAAGATAATCAGATTATAATTTCGAAATCTTTGATAAGTTTAGATCAACAATAAAACAGGAAACATTATCCTACAATCCCTAAAATTTCGAGCTTTCAGTTATTTTCACAACAACAGCTGTTAACAGGAGTTTCGAGATCACTTTTAACAACCCGAGACCAAGATCTCGACTCGAGACCACAAGGTCTTGACTCGAAATCATAAGGGTTCTCAAATCTTTACAACTCGAGATAACGGTTTCGACTCGAGACCATATGGTTTCGACTCGAGACCATATGGTTTCGACTCGAGACCACTGAGGTTTCGACTAAGGGTTTTAAATCTTCACAACTCGAGACCATAAGGTTGCGACTCGAGACCATAAGGCTACAACTCGAGAACAAGGTTGCGACTCAAGACTAAGGTTGCGACTCGAGACCTCATAACTGACTGGAGATCTCATAACTCAGTCAAGACCTGACTCGAGACCTCATTGGAGACCTCACTCGAAACCTCATTATTTTAGGCTTTTTAACGTGAACTAATCAGAATCAGATAACTTTTTACAAAACCAAAATAGCTTAACTTGAATGAGCTTCTGATGTATCATTTCTGGCCAAAGCTGATTTAATACATCTATTTATTGTTCAAGTATTATAAAAGCTATGTTGAGTATGCATTACAAACATGAAATGTCTTAATTTCTAGCCAAATGTAGGTCCCCTAGTTCGTATGGATCGTCACAGAATTGTCAATCCGATCAAGAGTGCGGAATCCTCTTGATCAGAATATCATAGAAACAAGTAGAAGAACAGAAACAGCAATTCACTTTCAAACAGGATCTTTATTGATTAACTATCAAACTGATTACAATCAATCAAGATCCCTAACCACACTCAATTTCGTCCAAGCACAAGCTCTCACGAAATTCTGTCTCTCAAAAACTGTTTTGGCTGATTCACCTAAACCCTAAAGCCTAACCTTGTTTATATAACACAAGGTTTGCTACTTGGGCTAGGATAAACCACATGAGCTGCGAATTTGGGCAAGGCCCAATTCGTCCCACATCCCCATAAGTATGGGTTTGGTTAGCCCAAACATATCAACTAACTATTACAAAGCTAAACCCGCTAACTGTTTATCGTTTAACTAATTACAAGATATCCAAAGACCAAATCTAAGCTGTTGTCACAAACATGCACCAACAAACTCCCCCTTGACAATAGCTTCATAAAATAACTTTGTCTTCAGTCATCTTGCAATCTTCATGTAATCTTGCACTGTCTTTGGTCTTTGGATAGCTTCAGCTTCAATAGCTCTGTCAGCAACAGACTCCCCCTAAGCTAATGCAACCAATCACCAAATCTTCAAAAACTTTAGCGTTTGAGTAAACTCCAGTTCAGCATTTGCAAAGCAATCTTCAAACTCTTCTCTTTGTCTGCAATGTAGAAAGGAGGTTCTACCATGCATCCAATCAAACTCTCATCTTCACAGCAACTTCTCAGCAACACAGCAACTTCTTAGCAACACACAACTTCTCAGCAACATACTGCTTCAATTTGTATACTATAAAACAAACATCTCGAGAAACCATAAGAATTTTTCAACAAAGTTAAATAAATTATTATTGTTCAAGAGATAGTTAAACTGTATCATAGATTAAGCATTTTCAACTTATCACCAACACGCAAAATTTTTTAATCACACCCTATAACCCGCATGATTAGAATTTTGAACTCACTTTCTAACACCGTCTCCCCCTATCAGTAACAATTCCTCCAAGAATAACAGTTTTCCGTGCGTTAAGAATTTTAAACAGAAAAAGACACTATTTTTGGATTTTTATATTTTTCTGAAAGCAAGTAAATACAAAAGCAATAAACACTCTATTTTTGTGAGAATCACTGGTAAGAAGATCATATCAACAAAATGAAACTGTTTTCACACTATTAGATAATTCTTTATTTAATTTTTCGTGAAAAGCAGTCCAAGACGATTACCAGTATGTTTGTCCTCTTAAACAAAATGCATGAACATTTCAAGTACCATTACCGTATGATACGTTAAGGTAATATTAATACTGATATACTAGTGTGTCCCACTTCAGGATATACCCCCGCGATCAAGGTATGCACAAAGATTCATCGTAGTAGGTGAGTATACTGAATTCATCCGTTTTATTTTTCAACGATAGATAATTGGTGAACAGGTCAGTACTTCCGTACAGCAGAGAGACCAAAATATCTTATCGAGGGCTATGACAAATACCATTTTTTTGGTACGATTTATGCTTTTTGCACATTTGAATAACTCTCTTTGAGAGCTTCTTCATTTAAGGGATTTGGCATTTTTTGCTCTTTTAAGATATCCTGGGTGTGTCTAGGTCAGCATGTATCTGGATGCAGCAGAAGGACACCCCTGATATCCCCAGATGAAATAACAGTATAAAGACCCAAAACTTCAGATTTTGGCAATCTATTAACGTAAGATTTAAGGTCATTAAACCATACACCACTGATGTGTTCCCCACTCATACACAGTTCATTTAGGTTTATATCACATTGGTAAGTTGATTATTGATGTGCGGTAAGTGTCGTATATTTTAGGTGTATATTTTAAGCCCTTTTTAACACTTATTTTAGCCAAGTTTTAAATTTATAAAACACGATATTTCACTAACACTAAACACACATATGGGCAAGTGCACCCATCGTTGAGTGTAGTATAGCGTTGGTAAGATACCGAGGTCGTCCAAGGACACAAGAGCTTTTAGTACCGGTTTATCCTCAACGTCTAACCAAAATAAAAAGTTTAGAAAAATGTTTTAAACTAAGAAAAATAAAAACTAACTAAAATGCTGAAAATAAAAATAAAAGAAAAACAGATAGACAAGATGAATCACTTGGTTCCGACTCGTATCTAGTATAACCTTTGATTATTTCCGCACTTTTGCACATAATTAAGAGATTATCTTAGTTATTGTAGTAGGCCCCTCTTTTGAAGGTGACGTTACCCTCACCCCAGTAGTTTGAGTCAGCAGGGATACAATCCTAAAGGGGTGGATTATTGGAAGATAATGAATTAAGTTATTAATGCAGTATTGTGGTAGGCCCCGCTTTTGGCGGTGACGTTACCCTCGGCTAAGTAGTCTGAGTCAGCAGGGATACAGTCCTAAATAGCCGGGTTATAGTATTAATAGTAGTTAACTTATGAGGGGATCAAAGAGTTTGGACCCCCGCCATCCAATACCGTGAAGTATTGAAGGAGGTCCTACTAAATTTGACCCAGGTCCATTGCAGGACCTCTAAACGCTGAACAATGGCAAGACCTTTACCAAACCGTTCCCTTAACCCCCTACCAGGTAGCCAACATACCTCCATATAGACCGTGGAGATATGAATGGTGAAAATCCTTTATTTTATATAGACAGTAAAATAATGCCAAGACACCACGGACAAACGATAAAGAAAGATCACCTTCAACATAAGTAACTAGTTATTAAAGTCATTAATACAAAACCAAATAAAAAGTGCAAAAGATTAGAAATAAAAAGTATTATACTAGACACTTTGTCTTCACCAAGTGATGTAAGAGACTTAGGCAAACATGGCCTTGATTGTCAAGAACTCTTACGATCAATCTTGGATCCCGAGACGACTCACACACTCTATGATGGACAATGGATGATGGTGGTGGATGATGGTGTTGTGATGGTGGTGGGTGGTGGATGAAGTGTGAGAGAGGTGGTGTGCCAAGGGATGAGATGAAATGAATCCAAGCACTCCTATTTATAGGCTGAACAGAGAGCTGGACACGGCCCCGTGTCCGCTGGACACGGCCCCGTGCCCGTCTGACACTCTCTCTCCTCATTAATTGTAATTCGCAATTACAATAAATGCGCCTGCTGTACTTTCGACACGCCCCCGTGTCCGCTGAGCACGGCCCGTGGTGGGCAATAGAAGCTTCTATAGATTTGTCTTTTCTGCTGCTTCTTGGGCACGGCCCCGTGCTGGCTGAGCACGGGGCGTGTTCAGCCTTCTGTTTTCTCTATTTTGCTTTGGAAGGTGCCGTTGAGGGTTCGGGCAGTCCACTAATGTTCCTTTTCTTGTATTTATGTTGGATTTAGCTGTCTTTTTGCTTCTTTTGCGTTTTTGAGCTCATTTAATCCTGGAAATACAAAAGGAAGACAAAAACACTCTTTTTCCAATATTAGTACTAAAAAAGGGTTAGTTTTATGCCTCATTTGATGTAATTTATATGTTACATTTTACACACATCAAATACCCCCACACTTGAACTTTTGCTTGTCCTCAAGCAAAAGTCTTTAATATTTGGCTTACACTCCCAAATGGAATAGGTAGAAGAGAAGGTTTTGTGCTTGTCATAGAGTGTCGGGATTTCCAAGATCTTTTTGGGTTTTATTTTTATTTATTTACACTCCTATTCGTAATGATTTATTTAGAACTGTTCATAAAAGAAATTACTTATTTGGGCATAACATGCCTTTTTAAAATTCTATTTATATACAAGTTCACATACCTCGCGGGGAAATCACTCACACTCGACCGAAGGTATATTTTTAGTGAATCACTCGAGAGCGGCACGGAACTTATTCCTACCATAGGCTTGCCAAGAAATCAATCCTCCTCCTTTTTAACTTTTATACCTTTGTAGATATCAAGAGGACTTTGTGGGTTAAGGGTTGGCTAGGGTTAAAGGTAGGTGGTTGGGTTAGTGGTTAGTAGAAAAAGGGCTAAAAGCGTAACAAGTGTCGGTTTTCGTATTTTTTTGCAACTTTTTATTTTTAATGAAGCTTTTATTCAAACAAAGTTATTTTTGATTACTTTGTTTGTTTATTTTCTTTTTTGCTTCATTAATTTTTTTTTTTTCACGAAGAACCGAACTTGTTACTAAAATAAAGGGTTAAAAATGAAAAAGGTTTTGGTGGGTGAAAGGGTTTTTGTTTTGGGTGATGAAACGAAAAGGTTTAGGCTCAAAGGGGCTAACTAGGGGGATTTTTGGGTAGGTGGTAAAAGAAAAGGAAAAATAATGGTGTAGAAATGAAAAAGGTTAGTCCTAATGCCTCCATCATTTACTTACTCGGGTTTAAGTTGATAAGGACCGGGAATGTATTGTCATGGCAAGTTCTAGAGTCGTAAGAACCAAGCGGCTATTCACACAAGAAACGAAAAATGAGCATTTAGTCAAATGATATGGAATTGTGTGCTCAATAAAGGCTCAAAACTCACTTTTGTGGGAATGGGTTTTTATGTGATCAAGTATATATAATCAAATTTTAAATAAGTTTGTCATGCCTTTTCATAATTTTCTTATGTTGGTTCTTTTTATCACTACGCTATCGGTTGTAAATTTGTAAAAATATAACCTTTTTGAGAACTTGAATTTCCCGAGTTAAACCTAGACAAGTAAAAAAAATGAAATTTTTGAAAAAAATTTGGGGTGATTAGCGGTTCCAATAGAGTTTTGTGTAAGGCTTGTATTTAGGACTTGCAAAATTCAAGGTTTTAGCATCCCCCCACACTTAAATTACACATTGTCCTCAATGTGTCCCAAAAATAAATTTTTAGGTTGATTAGATGTGTAAAATAGTGTTCACAAAGCAAAAATTTGTGTTACTGGGCACTGAACACGGCCCCGTGTTATCCGGGCACGGCCCCGTGTTCAAGTGCCAGTAACAAAATTGAAATCAGAGAAACAGAAGTCTGGACACGGGGGCGTGTTGGGTGAACACGGCCCATGTCCAGTTACCTGTACTGGGCGTTTTCTGCAGGTGGTTCGACACGGGGCCGTGTTGGTTGGGCACGGCCCGTGTTGAACCTTCTGGAATGGAGAAAATTGTCGGGTTGCCTTGTTCTTGTGCATGGGATCATTTTTCTCGTTCCCCTTTTCATCCTTCACCACCATGAGTGTGTTTCATTCATTACAAACCATCCAAACATTAAAACCATCATTTCATTTCATCATAGAGAGAACTTACATAATCCTAAATTAAACTAGATAAAACAAAGAAATAACAAACCATGGAGTCCTAGCCTTTACTTTATTTTAATTAAGCAAAATTTCCAAGAAATAATCAATCTTGGTTAAACAAGGCCTTAGTGAACTCCTTCTTCCGAGTGCGGTTCTCCTCAAATGTCGGCGAGCCATTCTTCTATCTCCCTTGGAAGGAGAAAAGAAGGCTCATTGGCATTAGTTTGAGGAGTTTCAACTTCCACCGGGATCTCTTGTTGGTGTTCCATGGGAGGTTTCGCTGGAAAGTCTTCCGACCCGGTAGGGTTGTTAATTCCGAGAGCCAGGTTCCAATCCTGTTGTGGAAGGACTGGTTCCATTAGAGGTGCTACAAGAATATTTAACCTCTGGTGCAAGAGGTTAATTTCTTGGAAGCTGCTTTCAAGTCCCATCGTAAGATCGTTAATACGGTCGATAAGGACCTCCTCTACTGAAGTCATTTCGTCGAGAGCCTCCCTTAATGCTATCACATAGTGCACAAGTGTAGCTTCAATGGAGGGTCTTCTTCCTCTTCGGTTGTTTGACGAATGCACAGAAGATGTATCGCTGTGTTCACTCGACATCCTACGAAAAATAAACTAAAAATAGCTTATTTAATGAAACAGTAACCGGACACGGCCCCGTGCTCACTGAGCACGGCCCCGTGTTCATCTTTCTGCAGAGTTTTGGAACAAGGAAACTTGTATTTTTAAGTTATTTTCTGAATGTTGTGGGCCCTTTTTGGCTACTAATAACTTAAAACCATGTTTCATAACATGTTTTTACCAAGATTCTTTGAACAAAACTCATTTATCCCTACCATAGAGTTGGAGGAATTCCAAACTTTCAATGGTAGTTCTTGGAGAAAGATGAAGAAGAAGGAAATTACTAAAAGAGGAAGGGACAAGATGGGTTGTTGGAACCTTCTTTTAGACTTACCTAGGATAGTTTGAGAGAAGATTCCTGCAAATCTCTGCCCCAAGTTGGTCCAAATGTGCAGAATTCTTGGCTGCATTTATAGAAAATGACAGCAATCTGGACACGGCCCCGTGTTCAGTGGACACGGCCCCGTGTGCAGGTGGAGTTCTGACACAGTTTGTCCGTATTCTGACGTACTGATCAGAAAGGAATCTTTCAATGGACACGGGGGCGTGTTGGCTGGGCACGGCCCCGTGTCTAGGGACTGTTTTATGAAGTTGTCTAGTTTTTTTAAGGAACTTGTTAGTATCGGGTGGCTCTTGACTGGTTGGAACAACCCCAAAGTGCCTAATATACCTTAATTGTCCTAGACTAAGGCGAGAACGCAAGAGGTTGTCGGTGAGGGTAATTCCTATTTTCATTCTAGGTGGACAAGTCCAACCCTTTTCCGGGCTCTTGTTAAAGAAGGTATATGCCGAATCGCTCAGGTCTATGTATGCACCGAACGAAGTCGATGGAGAGTCCTTCACGGCACAATCGACACAGGGACGACTATCGTCCAAGTCTTTGCTAGGTACGAAGGTATTTTCGGGAGCAACGAGGTTGTCGGAATGCGGTTCCAACATTTCTTCATGGGTATCGTCTTGGGGCGGATCAATAAAATCCTTCCCAAGCTCTTCTATCCATTTCAGAATTAGCTCTTCTAGTTGAAATAATTCACTAAGGAACATTTCCCCTAGAATATCTGGCTGGGCGCATTCGAGGGAGAAATAGTGCTTATTTTTACTTTCGCCCCTCTTAAGGTTGTGAGAAGATCGTGGGTCCATGTAGTGGGGCCTATAATTTAGGAAGTAGCATTTTACTTCTTCATGTTCGCCACCACATAATTGACACCACGTACCATAAGAGTGCCGAAAGTAAAAATAATTACTATCACTCATGTTTATGTCAGAAATTACCAACCGTCGGGATCTAACGGTTCTGTTTTCAGTAACTGAAACTTGGGCACGGGGGCGTGTTGAGTGGACACGGCCCCGTGTTCAGCTTACTGTCTGATGTAAAACAGGATTGCCAGTTCCAATGATTGAGCACGGGGGCGTGTTCAGCGGGCACGGCCCGTGCTGAGCTCTGCAGAAGCTGAAAAACTAAGAAATCCTAAAAAAAATAAAAAGAAAAATAAAAGATGATTAGGCCGTTGATTCCTAACTTTCTTAAAATCCTTGTGTCCCCGGCAACGGCGCCAAAAACTTGATGTGCGGTAAGTGTCGTATATTTTAGGTGTATATTTTAAGCCCTTTTTAACACTTATTTTAGCCAAGTTTTAAATTTATAAAACACGATATTTCACTAACACTAAACACACATATGGGCAAGTGCACCCATCGTTGAGTGTAGTATAGCGTTGGTAAGATACCGAGGTCGTCCAAGGACACAAGAGCTTTTAGTACCGGTTTATCCTCAACGTCTAACCAAAATAAAAAGTTTAGAAAAATGTTTTAAACTAAGAAAAATAAAAACTAACTAAAATGCTGAAAATAAAAATAAAAGAAAAACAGATAGACAAGATGAATCACTTGGTTCCGACTCGTATCTAGTATAACCTTTGATTATTTCCGCACTTTTGCACATAATTAAGAGATTATCTTAGTTATTGTAGTAGGCCCCTCTTTTGAAGGTGACGTTACCCTCACCCCAGTAGTTTGAGTCAGCAGGGATACAATCCTAAAGGGGTGGATTATTGGAAGATAATGAATTAAGTTATTAATGCAGTATTGTGGTAGGCCCCGCTTTTGGCGGTGACGTTACCCTCGGCTAAGTAGTCTGAGTCAGCAGGGATACAGTCCTAAATAGCCGGGTTATAGTATTAATAGTAGTTAACTTATGAGGGGATCAAAGAGTTTGGACCCCCGCCATCCAATACCGTGAAGTATTGAAGGAGGTCCTACTAAATTTGACCCAGGTCCATTGCAGGACCTCTAAACGCTGAACAATGGCAAGACCTTTACCAAACCGTTCCCTTAACCCCCTACCAGGTAGCCAACATACCTCCATATAGACCGTGGAGATATGAATGGTGAAAATCCTTTATTTTATATAGACAGTAAAATAATGCCAAGACACCACGGACAAACGATAAGGAAAGATCACCTTCAACATAAGTAACTAGTTATTAAAGTCATTAATACAAAACCAAATAAAAAGTGCAAAAGATTAGAAATAAAAAGTATTATACTAGACACTTTGTCTTCACCAAGTGATGTAAGAGACTTAGGCAAACATGGCCTTGATTGTCAAGAACTCTTACGATCAATCTTGGATCCCGAGACGACTCACACACTCTATGATGGACAATGGATGATGGTGGTGGATGATGGTGTTGTGATGGTGGTGGGTGGTGGATGAAGTGTGAGAGAGGTGGTGTGCCAAGGGATGAGATGAAATGAATCCAAGCACTCCTATTTATAGGCTGAACAGAGAGCTGGACACGGCCCCGTGTCCGCTGGACACGGCCCCGTGCCCGTCTGACACTCTCTCTCCTCATTAATTGTAATTCGCAATTACAATAAATGCGCCTGCTGTACTTTCGACACGCCCCCGTGTCCGCTGAGCACGTCCCGTGGTGGGCAATAGAAGCTTCTATAGATTTGTCTTTTCTGCTGCTTCTTGGGCACGGCCCCGTGCTGGCTGAGCACGGGGCGTGTTCAGCCTTCTGTTTTCTCTATTTTGCTTTGGAAGGTGCCGTTGAGGGTTCGGGCAGTCCACTAATGTTCCTTTTCTTGTATTTATGTTGGATTTAGCTGTCTTTTTGCTTCTTTTGCGTTTTTGAGCTCATTTAATCCTGAAAATACAAAAGGAAGACAAAAACACTCTTTTTCCAATATTAGTACTAAAAAAGGGTTAGTTTTATGCCTCATTTGATGTAATTTATATGTTGCATTTTACACACATCAATTATTTCATGCTTTTTGCCTACTGGTACATCGTATGATGAAGCTGCTATCACACTTAAGCAATTTAATTTCAGTTTCAGTGTGACAGTCTAACTTGCTGATGTACTATCATTTCTTCTTTTTTCACACAGTGATAACTCATTTTTAATTTTTCTATTTTTTTTCCAAATTTTTAATGTTTTTGTATTTTTGATTTTTAAGAAAAGCAATAAACTATTTACAAAAATTCTTATGAAAAAACCAGTTATTCAGGATTCCTCATCCTGTTGAGTTCGACTAAATGTTCAAAGCGAGCCCTGTCGAAAGCTTTAGTATAAAGATCTGCCAGGTTATCTAGTGTGTCGAATCAGCACTTTGAACTTCAATTTAAATCAATTAATATATATATCAACAATCTCACATCCCCCTTCATATGCCTAGAGCAGCCATTATCAACATAAGTTGATAATCCTCCTTAGCAGCTCCTACACACACCAACTAAGAAATTAGTTAGATTGGGGGACCCAAGCCTTAATGGTCTTGGGTCGTCCAAATTCACCAAACACTTGAACATCCATCCAATATCCATTACTCCTAACTGGAGTCTTGGATCTCAGACCTGTTGATGGAATTTGATTTTGATTTCCATAAGGTCGCTGGTCCTGAGGGTTCCTATATATGTTTGGACTATTTGACCTTTGAAAATTTTGATTCCAAGAAGCTTGATTATTATAATGTCTAAAGCCATTGTTATAAAAAGTTCGACCACCATTATTTTGGTATCGATTTTGATATTGACCTTGACTTCTGAAATTATTTGAATTTCCATTAAAATTGTTCATTCTAGGTGAACTGCTTCTAGGTCTCTCATATCTGCCAGGTGGAGATCTAGGCTGAAATCTTGGTTGATTTCTTTGAAAACGTGGAACTTGTGGAGTTCCTGTTCCAGCCTTATCTACACCAACAGCAACATTCTCTGGTTGCTTAGGATCAGATTTCTTTTGAGAATTGGAACATTTCTCCTCACTATCACCTTTCTTCTCTGGTAATTTCCCTCTCTGTTTTTCACTAAGTTGTGCTTCACTCTTTTTGTTAGGACAGCAGCTAGCTACATGTCCTTTGATGTGACACTTGAAGCATGATCTCCTTTTCAAAGACTTCTTAGCTGGAGTCTCTGAGGTAGATCCCTTATCAGATGGTGATGATCCCTTGGATGAACCTTGTTTAGTTTGCTTGGATTCAGATTTTTCTTTGTTTTTATTTTTAGTAAACTCTACATTTGATTCATTTTCAATAACAGTAGTTTCATTTTTCATATCACTACCTTGAACAAAATTAATCTTTTTAACAAAAGCTTGATTTTTATTCTTAGGCGGTGAATTTTTCCTTTTCAAAGGTTCCCTGTTATTGTTCTTCTTAGCATCATCACTCTCGATTCCATCACCTTGACTTGATGTGGATGCGAAACTACTTGGTGCAGATGCCATAAAGTTTGCTAGCTCATCTTCACTATGCAGGAATGAATAGTCATGACTAAGAGGAGGTGGAACTTCATTAAAGCCCTGGAAGCCCACACTGGTCTTGTCATTACTCTTCTTTAACCCACCCATCATGTGTTTCATTACAAAAGACGAATCTCTGAATTGACTCAATTTCTTTTCAAGTTCAACAATTTTGAGTTGTGCATCTGACAACTCTTTGCATTTTTCAGAAATCTCTTTTGTTTTCTCAGCCATCATGTCATGAGCTAAGTCTATGACTTGAAGTTTTTCATTTAGTTTGCAAGTTAAAGCTTCAATTTCAGCTTCATAACCTTTTATCTTCTTCAAGTATGACGATTCATTTCTTTTAGCAAAAAAGTTTGATTCTTTAATGTTAGACATCTCACTTACCAAACTTTGGTTTTGTGTTGACAACCTGTCAACCTCACCCTGTAGTTCACGACATCTCAAACATACAGACTTAGATTGTACCTCTTTCTCATGAACTTCTGTATTTTCATCAGCAACAACCTGTTCAGCTTCACTTTCTTTCTCTACTTCAGCATCCACTTTTGCTTCAGCATTTTTCACTTCAGATTCAGCATCACTCACAGTAGTTTCAGCCTCATCAACTGGCACTATCTCTGCCATGAATGCCTGAGTGGCACTCTCATTCCCCTGATATCGCTTTTGTAATGCATCCCACATATCCTTTGAATTAGTGTACTTTGTGAAGGTATGCTTGATGCTATCAGGTAAGGACATCTTTATCGCAGCCAAGGCTCTCTTTTCAGCCTCATGCATCCTTTTATCATCCTCTTTCATGTTCACATAGTCTGTTCGACGTGGTCTGCCCTCATAATCGTGTGTTGGGTTTATGTACCCATCTTCAATACAGATCCACATACGTGCATCCTGAGATTCAATGAAGGATTTGAAGCTGTCCTTCCATGTAAGATAATTCTCCACCTTCATCATCTTAGGTGCATTCAATTTTGTCATGTTCGACATTTTAACGCAAACAGACTGGTAAAACCGTACAAAATATCACCGAAAACAGTGGTTACTAACTTACACCTTTAGAATCGTCTCGAAAAGACGAATCCAATGATATATAATGTCAAAAACCAAATTCGGGATTTTCCAGAGTTTTTTTTTTTATTCAACGGGCCAAACGGTTCTGTCTAACGGGCTACAGATCAATTTCTATTTGCAAAACACCGAAATTTTATCGACGCTTGCCAACAAAAAATTCCACCGTGTTAAATTCGTTGGTCTAAGTTAATTTCGCTGGTTATGATGTTAATTTCGCTGGACTATTATGCTCTTAATTTCGCAGATCAATTTCGCTGGTTATATTCGTTGTCTCAATTTCGCGATTACGACGACCTGTAAAGTCACCGAAAACCGTAATAATTTCGCTGTGGATAATTACACGGTTACCAAAGTCGCCTTTGGATTTAAGTTCGCCGTTCACCGAGATATTAAGTCTCAAATTCGCTGATCAGTCTGCGAAATTGTTAAAATCGCCCAGTAACTTTGGAAACTCAATCTGTTCAAAATTCTGAAGATTTTCCAACACAAATCTGCAAAATCAGAAAACCTAATCAGCTCAAAATTTTCAAAAATAATGAAGAACAGATTGAAAACCGCGAAGAACACGAAGAACAGTCTTCGAATCTTCAAGAAATTCAGCCAAAAATTCTTCCAGAATCAACCAAAAACTTTCCTGGAAACCCTGAAACCTGCAAAACAGCAATCAAACAAACCAGAAGATCAAAACAGCCAACAAATTCGAAAATTTTATCAAACCAACAAAAAATTTTCGAAACCCTAATTTTATCAGATTTCAAAAATTTCGAAATTCTCCCTGTTTCTCCAAGAACAATTCTGAACCGAGCCTTCAAGAGCCTAATGCTCTGATACCAAATGTAGGTCCCCTAGTTCGTATGGATCGTCACAGAATTGTCAATCCGATCAAGAGTGCGGAATCCTCTTGATCAGAATATCACAGAAACAAGTAGAAGAACAGAAACAACAATTCACTTTCAAACCGGATCTTTAGTGATTAACTATCAAACAGATTACAATCAATCAAGATCCCTAACCACACTCAATTTTGTCCAAGCATAAGCTCTCACGAAATTCTGTCTCTCAAAAACTATTTTTAGCTGATTCACCTAAACCCTAAAGCCTAACCTTGTTTATATAACACAAGGTTTGCTACTTGGGCTAGGATAAACCACATGAGCTGCGAATTTGGGCAAGGCCCAATTCGTCCCACATCCCCATAAGTATGGGTTTGGTTAGCCCAAACATATCAACTAACTATTACAAAGCTAAACCCGCTAACTGTTTATCGTTTAACTAATTACAAGATATCCAAAGACCAAATCTAAGCTGTTGTCACAAACATGCACCAACACCAAAGCTGATTTAATTCATTTATGTCTAGCATACTTGACAAGTGCATAACTAAAGTGATTGTCTCATTTCTGGTTAAAGCTGATTTGTCATGATTACTTTAGACACATACTTAAATGATTACACTTCTAGCCAAAGCTGATTTGTCTTCGTTTAAGTAGAATTTTAACTAAGTCTTTATTTTGATGTTAGTAATAGACAATATCATAGCTTCATAATTAAAATGGTCATTATTTATGTCTGCCTTAGCATGCCCTTAGATCACATTAGGACTTCATGATTAGTATCATAATTCGCTCATCTTATTTCCACTATCAGCACCCAATTGCGGGATTCCACTTTTGACTGGTGATAACTTTGCTGAATGGAAGGATGCCCTCATGCTTACACTTGGATTGCTAGACTTCGATTATGCTCTAAGAGAGAATAAGCCAGCTTACCTTACTCCTCAAAGTACTGCTGCTGAGCAGATAATTCATGACAAATGGACTAGGTGTAACCACATGTCTCTCATGTTCATGAAGCAGTCAATACACAATGCACTTAGAGGAGCTATTCCTGATTCTGAAGATGCTAAAACCTACTTGGCTTATGTGGAGGCACAATTCAAAGGGACATCAAAAGCACACGCTAGCACTCTTATCCTCAAGCTGGTGACAACTAAGTATGATGGGAGGAGCGGCATTCGCGAGCACATCATGATGATGCATGACATGGCCAATAAGCTGAAGGGGCTAGATATGGAAATCAATGATGGTTTTCTTGTTCACTTCATCATCACTTCGCTTCCTTCGTCCTATGAAGCATTCAAGATCAATTACAACACTCAGAAGGATAAATGGACGATGAGTGAGTTGGTCGCTATGTGCGTACAAGAGGAAGAGCATATGAAGATGGATCGCACCACTGATGTTGCTAACTTTACCACCTCCAACTCTAAGAAGAGGAAGAACAATTATCATAGAAAGGATGCTTCTAAAGTTTAAAAGCCAAATTCTAATACAAGTGCACCTTCCAGCTCTAAGAGCTCCTTAGGCAAACCCTACTGCAAGTTCTGTAAGAAAACAGGACATAAGCAAAAGGAATGCCCTGACTTTCAGGAGTGGCTGGCTAAGAAAGGTAACGACTTTTTCATGATACTTGAGTCCTTTAATTTAAATGTTCCTGCTAATTCTTGGTGGTTTGATTCTGGTTCTATGGTTCATGTAACCAGCTCTACTCAGGGATTCCTTTCAATCCGGAAGCTGGGAAGAAACCAAAGAACACTTAAAGTTGGGGATGATCGGGAATTAGAAGTGAAGGCCATAGGAACATTACAATTATTTTTGAAAACTGGTTTATGCATTAAACTTTATGATACCTTATATGTTCCTGAGGTAACTCGGAACCTTGTATCAGGACCAAAGTTAGACATGGACGGTTTTGTTGTTTCCCATGGTCATCGCAAACTTTCTTTTCGCTATGATTCTGTTCTTTATGGTACTGGTATTCTGGATGGTGGTCTCTATAGATTAGAACTAGATGATAATTTTTCCAAATCTTTGTTGTCATATAATATTAATAAATCACTCACAAAGATGGAAAAGAAACAAGACTTAGAGACTTCATCCATGTTGTGGCATCAACGTTTAGGCCACATCTCAAGAGAACGATTAAATCATCTCGTAAAAGATGAAGTCTTACCTCCTCTCGATTTCACTGATTTTGGAACATGTGTCAAATGTTTCAAAGGTAAAATGACATTAGAGAATAAGAAAGGTGCCACTAGGAGCTCTAATCTATTAGAACTCATTCATATTGACATTAGTGGTCCCTACCAAATCGCTGGCATAACAGGACATACTTCATTTATCACTTTCATTGATGATTATTCTCGTTACATGTACTTGTATCTCATTAAGGAAAAATATGAATCTCTTACAACTTTTAAAGATTATAAAGCTGAAGTTGAAAAGCAATTAGATCGTCAGACTAAAGTTGTGAGATCAGATAGAGGCGGTGAATATTATGGAAGATATATTGATGTGGGTCAAGCTCCTGGTCCATTTTATGAGTTTTGTAAAGGCCAGGGGATTGTGAACCAATACAACATGCCTGGTACACCTCAGCAGAACGGTGTCGCTGAACGAAGAAATCATACCCTTATGAACATGGTGCGCAGTATGTTAGCCAACACTAATTTACCATTATTCCTCTGGACTGAAGCGTTAAAAGAAGCTGTTCATATACTCAATAGAGTTCCTTCTAAGTCTGTCCCTATAACTTCTTATGAACTTTGGACAGGAAGGAAACCGAGTCTTAAATATATGAAAGTATGGGGCTGCATTGCTGAAGCAAAACTCTCTAATCCTTTCCTAAGGAAACTTGACCCTAAAACAGTTACCTGTTTCTTTATCGGGTATGTTGATCATTCGAAGGGTTATCGTTTCTATTGTCCTTCCCATGTCACCCGTATTGTTGAAACCAAGCGTGTTGCGTTCCTGGAGGATTTCAAAGTCAGTGGGAGCAGTACCAACCCTTACGAAGAATTGCAAGAAGTACAAGACGTGGGGGGTAGAGACTCGTCGCTTACCATTACTCCGTTTACTCCTCGTGTACCCAATGCAACAACTGCACCTGAAACTACTACACAAATTCGATATCCACAATCAGAACCCATTATACCTCATAATGAAGGCACATCAAACGCTCAAAACCAAGACAACGCTGAACCCGATAATCAACTCAGGAGGTCATCTAGGCAAAGACGGCCTGCTAATTGGGATTATTATGTTACCTACCTGACTGAAATGGATGCTGGAAAGCTCAATGATCCTACCTCTTATAATGAATCCATTAGCAGTGATCAGTCTTCTGAATGGAACAAAGCGATGATTGATGCGCTTGATTCCATGAAGAAAAATGACGTTTTGGATTTGGTCGAATTACCCAACGGTGTTAAACCTGTAGGATGTAAATGCGTGTTCAAAACAAAACTGGATCCGAATGGGAACGTTGAATGCTATAAAGAGAGATTGGTTGCAAAGGGCTACACTCAGAAAGAGGGAATTGATTATCAAGAGACGTTTTCACCTGTCTCTCATAAAGATTCATTAAGGATCGTTATGTCCCTAGTAGCTCATTTTGATTTGGAGCTGCATCAGATGGACATCAAAACAGCTTTCCTTAACGGAGACTTAGATGAAGATGTTTACATGAAACAACCTGAAGGATTTAAACCTGACGGTCAGGAGCATCTAGTCTGTAAGTTGAAGAAATCCATTTATGGGTTAAAACAAGCATCACGTCAATGGTACCTTAAGTTTGATGAAGTCATGAAGAGACAAGGTTTTATGAAGAATCAAGTGGATCAATGCACCTACCTCAAGATGAGCGGGAGTAACTTTACTATACTTGTCCTTTACGTAGATGATATTCTATTGGCAAGTAATAGTTTAGACATGTTGCATGAGTCGAAGCGGTTACTCTCACATAACTTCGACATGAAGGATCTCGGAGATGCTTCTTACGTCATTGGGATCAAAATTCACCGAGATAGACACAAAGGGATCTTAGGATTGTCTCAGAAGACTTACATAGATCGTGTCCTTACACGTTACAACATGCAACAATGCAAGCCCTCAGTCGCTCCAGTAGTTAAGGGAGATGTTTTCGGTTCATTCCAGTGTCCGACAACAGAGGTTGAAAAGGTGCAAATGAGCCAGATACCTTACGCGTCAGTAGTCGGGAGCCTGATGTATGCTCAAGTTTGTACTCGCCCAGATATCGCTTATATTGCTGGAATGTTAGGCTGTTATCAGACTAATCCTGGCCTAGATCACTGGAAAGCAGCTAAGAAGGTCCTTAGATATCTGCAAGGGACGAAAGACTATAAACTGACTTATAGAATAAGTGATCACTTAGAAGTGGTAGGTTATTCTGATTCTGACTTTGCCAAATGCAAAGATGACAAGAAATCCACTTCGAGCTATATATTTATGTTAGCAGGCGGACCTATCTCATGGAAGAGTCATAAACAACAGTTAACCACAACTTCAACAATGATGGCAGAATATATCGTTGTTTACAACGCAACCTGTCATGGAATGTTGCTTAGAAATCTGATCACTAGACTCAAAATCGTTAATTCCATTTCTAGACCATTGAAGCTTTACTGTGATAACTCAGCTACCGTTAGTTTCTCGAACAGTAACAGTTCAACTGGAGCTGGTTTATATCTCGATACAAAATATTTGTTCGTACGTGAATGAGTTGAGGAAAATAATCTTTGTATTGAGTATATTAGTACTAAAGATATGCTTGCAGATCCGATGACTAAAGGTCTCCCACCTAAAGTTTTCGAAGAACATATATCGAATATGGGGCTTACTAAAGACCTTATTTAATGACATATTATACTAGCTTATGTTTTAATTAATAAAATTTCCTCAGTTCGATTTTGTATGTCTCTAACATATGTTCAGCCGGTGTAATGACATATAGACAAATATAAATACAAATCAGACGCTAAAGGGCTTATGCGTATTTTGATCATAACTATTAGGTTTTACATTGAGGCTATAGTATGACTAATGGGGGTCATGAGTCGAATGATGATTCAACGGCTGTATTTCTCTGCTATAATTCTTGGTTTAAGGCTAAAATGAGTGTTAACTCTTGGTCAGGCTTATCTAATACTCATGATAAATGATTACTCGGCTAAGTAGGAGAATGTGATAATAAATATATTATTATTATTATTATTATTATAAAATTTAATCTTGTAGCCATTATAATCATTTATATTATATAGATTAAAATATATTAATAACCTATTAATAATTAGTTGGTAATTGTTGATTGACCATATTACCCTTATTAACTAATTAGGTTTCCTCTTGGGCGTATATATAAGGAGATTATTAGAGAGTTTAAGGGTTACACAATTTACACAATCCTCATAACATCAATAATCGGCTCTCTCCCAACCGAATCCCTCCCTTGTTTCGGTTTCATTACCATCATCATCTTACACCCTAAGGAGGAACCAGATCATCCTGACAAGTATGTCAAACTCAATGGTTGCATCTCTAACTGGATTCTCTGCTGGCATGTCTGCTTAACATGTATGTTATTCATGTTTTCCATTATGTTTAAAAAGAACTGATCAACAATAATGTGTGTCAAAAAACAGATAGCGAGCCTCAACCTTCACAATGCACTCTCTTTCCCCCTTTCTATCACATAAACCCGTTACAAAGCTTTGTTTAACGAAACCGGCCCTCGTAATTCTCTTTCCACATCACATTAAAAGCCTCTAAATTAAGAAACTTTAATAAAATCTGCCTAAATCTAATTAAGGAATCTATCTAAATAAGACAATTAGTAAGAAAAATAAAAACATACCAGGAGTACAAAGTCTCCCCCTTCATTTTATTGGTCAACAAAAGATAAACTATTAATCATTGAACCAAGACAACTACCAAAATCTCATTTATGCCCTACTCTTTTTCACATAATTTCATTAATCATCCAACCAATTTGCATGTTACAACTTACAACCAAGAAATAGACGGAGAAATAAATAAACACAAAACAAAAGACGACCAAATGTCCAAAAGTCAATTCCAATGCTTTCCCATCTCGTTTTCAGTCAACCAAAAAAATAAAAAAATAACAAATAATTTCACTAAAGTAAAATTACAACTCTACCCCTTCTACTTGGTAAACAAAGGCAACTATCAATCAACCAATCAAATTACATCTTACAAGTCAAATAAGCTATGGAAAAGATCCACATTTGGACTAGTTGTGGGTGAAATTATATGTGAAGATAAAAGATTTGTAGGACTTGCAATAAAATGATTACCAATACCCTCCATATAATTATAACTTCTATTACTATGTAACGCAGGGCTCAAAATCAAATCTTGAAAAAAATCATTATTTAACGGTGAGAAAAAATTTGATGAAATCGGCGGCAAGGCGGCCGGCGCCGGCGACAATATTCCTGGAAAATAACCCATCTCAAAACCCTCCACCGCCGCCAAATCGCCGGTCTGAACCGGTTTCCGGCCTTCCGGGGACTTAGCTGCCTTCTCTATGGATGCAAATCTGGCTGCCGGAGATACTGCGCCGCCGCCGTCGTCTTGGAAGGCGGAGAAAGAGGAGCCGACCGGAGATGGGGCAGATGGGCCGGTCAAACGTTGGACTAGAGTCATGAATTCGTTGGGGTTTGTGTGGATTACCTTTGGGGAGACGGTGTAGATGATGACTGGTGGGCGGTGCTGTGGTGGTTGTGGGTGGGGGTGGGGGTGTGGGGCTATTGGTGGTTTGCGGATCTTGTGGGAATCCTTGTGGACGCGGAGAGGGGCGGGACGGGGGCCTTGGAGTGAGCGGGGAGACTTGCCGCTAGGGATGTCCGCCGAGTCCATAGTGGTGTGGTGAGGTGGGGTGGGGTTAGGATATGGAGATTGGGGGAAGTGGGAAGAAGAGGTGTTCTCTTGTGCAAGTGTGTATGTATTTGTGATATTTAATTACATAGAAATAAAGAAATTGTATTTACTGCGTCAAATTGGGGGTGGGGTGGGGAAGTTTGGAGAGAATACAGGTTTAGTCCATCAAATTTTTAGAGCCTAGAGTCTTTGATCTATTGAGATTTTCTTTGCTTTGTCTACTTAAAGATCAATTGTTATCTTGTTAGACCGTGGGGTATGGGACGGGGGTTTGGGCGTGGGTTGGGGGAAAACGCCCAAGCCACCACCCCGGGTGGGCTTGGGTTTGGGCGTGGCCCTTGGGGCTTGGCTTTCAAGCCGGGCGTGGGGCGGTATGGCCATTCTAGTTGGCTGAATCTCATTGGCTCACCCGCCACGTCAGACGGTTTTTTAAATTTTGAATTTTAAAATTCAAACGGTCCCCCCAAACGGTCCCCCCATCTTCTCGAACCGCCACGCGGGTCTCCCAAAGGCCTATATATTGTAACCCCAACCCAATGGTCCCCCCATCCCACGAACCCAACAACCCCACCGGCTACCCACATCTTCTCGAACCTGCTACCCCACTGGTCCACCCCATCCCACGAACCCAACCCCGCTATGGCATCATGGACTCATGAAGAGGAAATTGCTCTCGTCACTAGTGTCGTTGACGCTATGAAGGGTTGGCCACCGGGCCAAACAAAATATTGGGTGGAAGCATTCGAAGCCTACCGACATAACGTCGGTAACGATCGCCACAACCTCAACGCGTGCCAACATAAATGGTGCGAGCTACGACCCAAGCTCGGTTTCAAGGCTTACTACGAAGCCGTTCCCGGTGGCGAGTTAAGCCACGAGGACCGGGTGGCGGTGGCTAACATAGAGTTTCGAGGCAAGGAAAAAAGGCGTTCGACAAGATCGACCTTTTTGAAATTTTTTTAACGCTTTAGGTTTTTATTTTGTAATTTTTAGGATTACGTAATGTTTTAAATTTTAATGAAGTTGTAGGTTTTTTTGTATAATTGTTGTGTGATTTTTTATAAATTTTTTTTGTATTTTTTTTTAATTACTTCTGCCACTCGGTGCACCCAACCCAAGCCCAACCCATGCCCGCCATACCCCGCGGATACGTAATCAGGCGGTGGGGGGCTCCCATTCCACGTGTCACCAACCCAAGCCCAACCCCCGCCCCACCATACCCCACGGCCTTAGACTATCTCCAATGTAAATGTGTTCTTAGGCTTAGTTGTCACATCATCTGCCACATATCATTACACACAATAATTAAATAAAACATTTATTTTTTATTTTTATTTTGGGACCACTCATTGCATGAACCGAGGCAAACTCATACCCTTGTGGAAGGGCATCTCACCTAAGGGCATATTAGGATAGATGAACTCCAATGATAAGGATTTTCAAAGGCTTGATCTCCAAGGGCCTATTGGAGATAGTCTTATAATAGGAGTTTTGGGACAATATGGTTGTGTTTTAGATGTCACACCCTAACCGATGGCGGAATCATTGGGGTGCGACACTAGGCGAATCTAATTGCTCAAGAGAATCCATAACAACTATTTAGTGACAATATTTAAAGCGTTTATTATCCCATACTAACAAACCATACATCCATAAACAGTCATACAGATCTTCATCCAAACAATACAAATCCGCCAACCTAGATTTATTGTGAGTTTCTAGACTTCCTAGCTTGATTTCGAGATAGCCTGTGATTATCCTGCAACATACGTTAAAGCGACGTCAATACAAAAAGTATTGGCGAGTATACATGTTTGACATGGTAAATAAAGTAGATAAAAGTGCTGCGAATTCCCACATACATAAACGAGACACACAACATATATACTACAAAACAAATACTACCAGCTAAGTCACTTGATGCTAGCTAAGGTGGGACGTCGCGAGTAAAAGTCCTAGCACATATGTATCAAGCATCACGTGTAAATATATGACATAAATTTGCATGTGATAATAGTTTTGATAAGTGCGTTTTAATTATGAACGTATGTTACACCCCAAAGTGTGTATAAAGCGCTGAAAGGGGGTCAGGTATACTCACAGTAGGTATTTAGCAAGTAAACACAACTTGATTGGATTGATTGAGAGCGCGTCTGAGTTAGCCTGATCACAGAATGATAGCGTAAGCATTGAACAACGTGTAACAATGCGTTGAGATGATGTTGGATCGAATGGTGGTTCGATCGGATGACTCATCCGGACGGATGACCGTTCGGTCAGATGGTCATTCGATTGGGAGGGTGGGTTTGTGAAATGTTGAACTTTTGAAGTTTTTTGTTGTGGTATAAATAGAGTCATTCGATCGGATGGTCATCCGGACGGATGGCCATTCGATCGGATGGCTATTCGTTTGAGAAGTTGAAGTTGCAAAGAAATAATCTCCCAGTCGGATGGCCATTCGATCGGATGGTCATCCGATCGGATGACTATTCGACTGAAGTGTGATTTTTCCTTGAAACCTTGCAAAATTGATTAAGTGTTGGGTTCACAGGTCGCCTGGTCGAATGGTCATTCGATCGGACGGTCGTCCGGTTGGATGGCTATTCGTCCGAGCAACTGCTTGTTTGATAATTTTTTGTAAAAACCGTTAAATTGAAAAGTTTGTGGTTTGACGGAGACGGTATGACGATGTGTCAATCAACGGGAATCACATCAAGTCCAACTCGTTCGATCGGATGAGAATCACCCCTTTCGAGCAGACTTAGTTGTTCTTGACGGAGTTCCATGTTCAACCTGTGAATCAGTCGTCTCTTCGATAGAAATCCATTCTCAGACCGGTTCTCCACTAGAGAATGAGTAGAGAACCTGGACGAGCTTAGATTTCATCGGTTTTGCATAGAAGAGAACGTTTGAATAAATTGAAGAAGTGTTTAGATTTAGGTGAAATCCGTGTTTAAACATGTGGAAATCCATTAGATCCAATCTATTCTTGATGAGGTGAGGTCACACTTCAATGTTCACAAGAACTCTATGATGACGTCACCTTAAAACGGACTGAATCAGAGGATTTCACAATGGAAATGTAAGATTTGATGGTGAAGATGATGAGAAGGTGTGTGCTGATGATAGAAGTACAAGACTTAGGATGAAATACTTACGGAATCGCGAGGAATCGAGTGAAAAGTGCTTGGGAGCGTGCTGGTCGGATGAGGCTGTCACATCAACGAACAGTTTCGTTTTCCGACTTTCGTTTCATTTGACGTGTTTCGTTGCGTTAAGTATTGTGGACACGTTAAGCGTTTTAGCGATGTAAGTAGCGTCGTGTCAAGTGCGATAGATTGAGTTGCGCGTGCCTGCGAGTGCGCGTTTTGATAGTCTCAACACCTTTTACTACTACTATTATTATTATATATGACGGGCCATAGCATAAGTAATTGCGTTTGAGTCTGCATTAGCGTTTGCGACGCTTTACGATGATCGATGGGAACCGCTCAAGTACTCACGCGATGTCGTCCTTAGCGTGATTGCGTTGCATCACGAAGATCGATGGGAGCGACTTAACTATTCACGCGATGTCATCGTTAGCGTTAGTGTATGCGTTGTGATGTGCGATATAGCGTGTTGAAAATATGCGAATACATGCGAAATAGCGTTGCAAGCGATATAGTTACATTATGATCTGCATCTCTGGTGCTAGGCGTAACGAGTGTAACGACAGTAACAAGCACGAAGGTGCGCGTTGTTACATTAGACTTATCTTTTGTACCTATCTTATGGCCTACTAGTAATTTAATTGAAGAACTTATACCCAAGAAGTACATTCGTATATCATGAAACTAAGGGTGAAGAGGGTGCACCCCTCATGAGATGTGGGATATTTCCACCCACCTAATCATGATGTGCCATGTCAATTCATCTCTCATACATCACTCTTGTCCAAAAAACATAAGGGATGGTTTCACCCAAACAATCTAAAAAAAAGAAAAAAAGAAAAATATATGATTGGTTGAAAGAGAGTGAGGCCCACCACTACCCCCTCTCTCTCCTCTTCCCCGCATGCGGCAACAACTCCCCGCACATCTCCTTCACCGCGTGGCATTTCCTTGTTGGCGGTGCACCCCTCATGCGGCAAAGACAGTCCCCGCTCACTTCCCCGCTTCCACCCCTTCACCCTAATGGTTATTTTACGGATTTGACAGTAGTGTTGGAGATAGTTGTGGATTGATCCATGATTTATTCAGTGTAGTCATACTATGTCATATTAGAAATTACATTACATGAAACCACATTCATGTATCACCTTTGGCTTAAGTAACACAATTATTTAGTGATAAAATTTAAAACATGCTACATAGTGCATGTCAAAAAAAAAAAAAACCCTAGTAAATTACATAATAAACAATAAATTTGTAAAATAATAGCATTTTATTCCATATAATGGTTAAATATTTAAAGTTAAATGAACTATCGAAGATGAAGATATGATAAGTTGTTACAATATATTTTCAGGTGTTACAATACAAATTCTTTACATTAAAAGATGTTTGGTATAATAATGCCTTTGGCTCCATCTGTCTATCTGCTGCCCAACCTCGTCGGGCAGCCGGCCACCCTCGCTATCTAGCCTCGCGGCCTCGCCAAGTCTACTGACGTGGCCACTAGGCTGTCTACATACCGCAGATGATGGGTAAACTAGGGGGTAGAAGTAGCACATCAGCTTCATTTAGTTCCACTTCAGCTTCAGACTTCCATGGTAGGACAACTTTAGGTGAGCACGTGTCGTCTTCTAGCATCTGGAGCAGTGGCGGACGCGGACCCAGGAATTATTTTCTGGGGTTGCGAATGAAAGGCTCAACCAAATTTTCAAGGGGTGCAGTCAGGATTTTTACCTCGAAAATACATTAATTTTTTTTTCAAGGGGGCGCCCACCCACCCAAGCCAAAGCTTGGGTCCGCCCTTGACCGGGAGATAGTGCCCTTTCCTTCGTAACTCCTCCAGCAGGGGATGGAAATCACAGGTAAGGGTGGAGGGAGTGGTCAATCACTATTAGGGTGTTTGAGTTATTCTCTACCCAATAATATCATGTCATGTCAAGTCCCCATTCTACTCCCGATTTTTGCACTCAATCACTGGTAATGGGTCAAACACATAGAGAGTGATAAAGAATTAAAAAAAATTATTGGTTAAAAGGGGTTGGGACCCACCATTAAACCCCCCCCCCTCTCCTCCTTCCCTCCTCTTCCCCGCATCGGTGTATACTCACCGATCAAACTCCTCCCCGCTCACCGATCCAACACCGGCATTCCCATCACCGCTCGGCAACCCCCCTCCCCGATCAAGTCCCCGCTACCATACCGTCTACCCTAAGTTGTTGGCCGAACTAGCCTGAAGATATGGAGGACCCAATGATACGCCATCGAGTGCTAATACTTGTCCTAATGATCCGTCTGTTTAAGTATCTTTGATCTTTTTTTATTTGTAAAAACAAATATTGTATTTCATTTTATAATATTGTGTTCAAATTTGTTATTGATTTGGATTTACAATTTGTTTTCTTTTATATATTTTTTTACTGCAAATAAAAATAGTAATATATAATTTGCAGGAAAATAAACAATATGCAAAATTATGTTTTTCTATATAAAATTTTTATCGATGGAAAAAACCTGATCAGTGAATTTTGTCATTTTTCTGTCGATTGAGTCAAACTTTGGCCGGATTGGAGTACTTGAATATTTGCCCATACAGGGATTCCTTAGAATATGTTGTTGATTATATCTATAAACATGGGTCAAAATATAGAACCTAATCATGTTTATTCAATCATAACGTAAATATAGATACCAAGTTAGAGACACTTGTGGGAGTGGTCATCTTTGAAGACAAAGATAAGGTCATGATTCCCGTTATGGTACCTTTGGTTGATGGATCACCTTAGAGAAAATTTTAGTATTTTAGTACTGGTGTTCTTGTCGAGTTGTTCATCTCTTATGATCAATATATATTTAACATCAAACTGAATGATGATAATAAATAGTGATCGGTTATGAAAACTCTTTACATTCTCTATTAAAGGTACCTAAAGGGAAATCATAATTGCCCCTTAAACTAATCAATAATTACAATTACTACCATCAAGTAATTGTAGGAGACTAGTTATGACATATTGGTAACATTATTCAAATGATCCGTTAGGTCACATTAATGGGTAATTTCTAACATTGTCTCACTTGGCCAAGTGATCATTTGTGATAAGCATAAGTAAGTTTGGCCAAATTAAAACATTAATTAATGTTTCAAATTGAAGTTTTAACAGAAAAATACAGTCATTGAGTTATTGTCTACTCAAGACCCCCATTAATCATATTACAACCCCAAATCAAAACATACGTAAATTTAAGACCAAAATGACTTAGGTAAGCCCTTTAAAAATTAATTTGTATAATTATTGTCTATACGTCATTAGGTACACATACGTATTTATAGACAAACAAATTGTATAATTGAGGAAAAATAATAACTAATCATTCATATGTACGATATGCTATTATGAAAGGCCTTTAGTAAAACCCGTCTTTATTATGAGCTCTTAAAAAGATTTTGGGTGTAGACCTTAGTTATCGGATCCGCAAGCATATCATGAATGTAAATGTATTCGATACAAATATTTAGTTTCCTCTTCTTGTTCATAAGCGAACAATAATTTTGTATCGAAGTTTAATGCATCACCTTCTCGAACTATTACTGTTTGAGGAAACAAGGTAGCTGACTTTTCACACTAGGTCTTCAATATAGTATATATATGGAGTTAATAAGTTTATGAGTCCATTGATAAGTTTTCAACAACATTTAGTGACAATTGAGTTGTTAATTAACAACATATTATGTCATTGTAATTTAGGTTGTTGTTAACAATTTCTTATGACTCCTCCATGAGTAAGATTTGTCCACAGACATAACGATTATCCCAAATTGACTTTTCGTTTCTTTTGAATATTAAAAAATCAAGGTAAGAGTAATCAACTTCTTCTTATAGTCTTTATCGTTTCTTAAAGATATTGTAAGATGCTTCACAATAATCTAGAGTGGTCTAATATTCATCAATGTGAGCAATATCTAAACGAGTATAGACTTGAATCTTCGTAAGGCTTCTAATTAATGAAGCATAAGGAAGTAATCTCATTTATCATTTTTGTCCTCTAAAGGAGAGCAATATTGTTTGTTACACATATAAGGGCCCGCTTTAGAGTAAAGCTTATGGGACGAAACTAATGTCCCGTTGGGTCTATCTCGGTATATTTTGATATCTCTCACGTAAGCGGTATCTCCGAGATTCATTATATCAAAGTATGTGTGAATAATTCTTTGACTTATGTAACATATACTTATCAAAAGAATGTCATATATAAGGACAAATTTACATTAATTGCTTGCATTCATCTTAAGGTAGGTACATAAATACACTTAACTCTTGATGAAAAGAATTGCATTAATATTTCAACATATTTTGATGTTTGCTTCAACCCATACATGGAAGTTATTGACATACAAAGTAAGTGTTCTTGACCTTCAGTTTAGAACTTTCAGGTTGTTTTATGAACATGTAAGTCTTTGTTTAAGAAAAGTTTGTTTTAATGTTCATATAATGTAGCTCTAAATGATTATAAGCCACTAGAACAACAATGATCCTCAAAGAAACATTTTGTAAGAAAGATAAGATTTTTCTTTGATAAATAATTCTCTTCTGAGCATAACCTTTAACAATCAATCATACTTTTAGCGTCTTAACGTTTGCATTAAGATATTGTATAGTGATGAACACCCTTAGGTAATTCAACCAAATCCCAAACGTTATTCTAACAAATAAAATCAAAATTGCTAATAACAATTCTTATTCCATTTAGAAAATTGATTAATGCTAATGGCTTAATTAGAGGAGGTAGGACCAATAAACTTTTCAATATCCATTTCAACTTTAGTCAATGAGGATACATAATCATCCAAGTTAGTAGGCTTTTAAACCTAGATGGCCTCCTTAGTCCTTAGTTGATTATTAGGTTTATTAAGAGTTTCAGTTTTATGGATTAACTCTTGCCTAAGTTGCTATCACTTTCATAATTCTAAGTGTGTGCAAGAGGTGTAATCGGAGTAAAATTTAATAGGTCTCTTTCCCCACCTCTTGCATTGTTGGCAAGTCCTGATAAGGACTTTTACTACTCCCACTGACTTAGAAATCTTTAACAATTTAGCATGCTTATGGTCAACATTAGAAGACCAACAAATTCTAATAGAGAAACAAAAATTAATGAAGTTACTCATTGTAGTTTCTCAGTTTGAGGATTACAATTTTGACAAGAAATCTAAGTGTGCCCATGTTTAAGCAACAATGAAACTTTTGTTAGAGTAGCAGTATATTCTTAAAGAGAAAAGTTGTGAAGGAGCAATGTCTTGTACAAGAGGTGCAAATTGAGGTAATAACAAGTTTTCACTCCCCTACCTCTTACAACCCTCGCAAATTAAGATTAAGATAAATATCAATGATGTATGTGCTGTGGGAACATGTCATATATGGTAGACTTGATTTCCTTAATGTCCATATGTTATAAAAATTTTGGGGACATATTTAGAAGGAATCATAGTATATATGAATTAATTTCTTTAATACCTTTATTCATATAAGACATATTAAATACAAGTAAATATTATGATAAATGAATTATGTCTGAATATTCCATTTTGGGATAAGTTCCAATGAAATATAACTTCTAATGGAACTTAATTTATTCTCTTAGGAATTTAAATATTAAGGCTTATAACACATGCTCATAAGTCACTAAGAATGAGATTTGATAATATTTCATCCTTCATTAACCTAGTCTGGATTTCTCATGAAATCTGGTCTTAATGGATGGAATTTGTAAGTCTCATTTTTCTTTTGTTAAATTTTCATTTTTATGATAACAAAAGGTTATGAAAAAGTGTAGTGATGTGTGCAAAATGCAACATATAAATTACATCAAATGAGGCATAAAACTAACCCTTTTTAGTACTAATGTTGGAAAAAGTGTGTTTTTGTCTTCCTTTTGTATTTTCAGGATTAAATGAGCTCAAATGAACAAAAGAAGCAAAAAGACAGCTAAATCTAACAAAAATACAAGAAAAGGGATAAACGTGGCATGCCCGACCCCCCGACAGCATCTTCCCAAGCAAAACAAGAAAACAGAAGGCTGAACACGCCCCGTGCTCAGTGAGCACGGGGGCGTGCCCAAGTATCTACAGAAAAGACAAAGCTGTAGAAGCTTCTATCACCCACCACGGGGGCGTGCCCAGCGGACACGGGGCCGTGGTCAACTCTAAGATTCGCAGAATCTGAGGAAATCTTGATAGTACAGATACGTTTCTGCACACGGGGTCATGCCCAGCGGACACGGGGGCGTGGTCAACTAATGCTGACAAACTGCAATTAATGAAGAAAGAGAAGGAGGATGGACACGGGGCCGTGTCCAATGGACACGGGGCCATGCCCGAGCTGTTGTTCAGGCTATAAATAGGGGTGCTTGGCTCATTTGCAAACCATCCCTTGGCACACCACCTCTCTCACACTTCACCCACACTCCACCACCAGCACAACACCATCTTCCATCATCCATCATAGAGTGTGTGAGTCATCTCGGGATCCAAGATTGATCGTAAGAGTTCTTGACAATCAAAGGCCATGTTTGCCTAAGTCTTTTACATCACTTGGTGAAGACAAGTGTTTTGTGCAAGACTTTTTATTTTTAATCTTTTCGCACTTTTTATTTGGTTATGTATTAATGACTTTAATAACTAGTTTCTTATGTTGAAGGTGATTCTTCCTTATCGTTTGTCCGTGGTGTCTTGGCATTATTTTACTGTCTATATAAAATAAAAGATTTTCACCATTCATATCTCCACGGTCTATATGGAGATATGTTGGCTACCTGGTCGGGGGTTAAGGGAACGGTTTGGTAAGAGTCTTGCCTTGTTCAATGTATAGATCCTGCATGGACCTGGGTCAAATTTAGTAGGACCTCCTCCAATACCCACTAGTATTGGATGGCGGGAGTCCAAACTCTTTGATCCCCTCATATGTAAACTACTATTAAAACTTTAACCCGGCTACTTAGGACTGCATCCCTGCTGACTCAGACTACTTAGCCGAGGGTAACGTCACCTTCAAAAGAGGGGCCTACCACATTATGCATTAATAACTTAATTAATTATCTTTCAATAATCCGACCCTTTAGGATTGTATCCTTGCTGACTCAAACTACTGGGTTGAGGGTAACGTCACCTTCAAAAGAGGGGCCTACTACAATAACTAAGATAATCTCTTAAAAAGTGCAAAAGTGCGGAAATAATCAAAGGTTACACTACACACGAGTCGGATCCAAGTGATTCATCTTGTCTATCTGTTTTTTATTTTATTTTATTTTTCAGCATTTTAGTTAGTTTTATTTTCCTTGTTTAAAAACCTTTTTTCTAACTTTTTATTTGATTAGACGTTGAGGATAAACCGGTACTAAGAGCTCTTGTGTCCTTGGACGACCTCGGTATCTTACCAACACTATACTACGCTCACGATTGGTGCACTTGCCCATATGTGTGTTTAGTGTTAGTAAATATCGTGTTTTATAAATTTAAAACTTGGCTAAAAAGTGTAAAAGGGCTTAAAATATACATTAAAAACCTACGACACTTCACACGCATCAAGTTTTTTGCGCCATTGCCGGGGACACAATGATTTTAAGAAAGCTTAAAATCGACGGCCTAATATGTTTTTCACAAAACCTTTTCAAAACGCGCACACATTTTTCTGCATTTTAGTTTAGTTTTGCATTTACAGTAACCTGAACACGGGTCGTGCGCACTGAACACGGGCCGTGCTTCATATTTTTTTCATAAAACACCCAGATACAGAGCCTGAACACGGGGCCGTGCTCACTGAACACGCCCCGTGCGCAACAAAACCAGTAACCTTAATTAAAACGCCCAGATACAGAATCTGAACACGGGCCGTGCTCACTGAACACGGGGCCATGTCCAACCTCTGTTTCCGTTTTTATTTTTGTTTTCTGATCTCGAGACTTTGTTGTAGTCTGCTGAGTGATTCTCATGGATCAATACTCAGGAGGTTACAACTACACCTATGAAGAGGATGATTATAGGGAAGACTATTGCACTAATTATGGTAACCCGCACTCGGTTCAATATTGTGACTTATTTCAACCATCCACTTCATACACCTTGTAGGATTGAGAAACGATCTAAACGAGTCTATCAGAAGAGTTCTAATCCATATCAAAGGCGAAAGTCAATGATACAGACTTGAATACAACTTGATTCTCTCTTTAAATGTCTTGTATATTGATATAACACTGTTACAGATCAAATGACACGTCGGCAGCACCTCGGTACCGGAACCAAAAAACGTTACAAATGAAATCTCAGCTCAGGTATTTATAGGACACTCATTTCACATGGAAAGAGCAAGAACCATTTCGTACGAAATGGTCAAGGTTCATTTCGTACGAAATGAACTCTCACCTCTAAAACCCTAATTTCTCGTACTTTGAGCTTTGTTCCTCTAATCTATTAACAAGACTTGATACAAGACGAAGTCGACAGACATATGCACCAACAGACTCCCCCTTGGATGTCGACGAGTCTTCAGTGTGACAAAACATTGGTATGTCAACTCTTCAGTCTTTGATCAGTCTTCTCGCTTTCAAAATATCTGACAAAGTAAGCATCCTTTGATCTCTTTCTCTTCTTGAATCTCATCCTGACTCTATCTTCTCTTGATCAGATTTCTTGATTAATTAAGTTCTTCAGTATCAGCAGCTTGCGGAACCTCAGGATCAAACTTGGCTCTACTAACTTCAGACTCCCCTTTAATAGCAGACTCCCCCTCAAGTTGTTCTGGGATCGCAATCTGACTTAGCATTTCCACATGTTCAGGTCGTGTCCTGGCTCTTCGTAGCAACAGGATCATGAACCAGGCTTAAATCTGCACATCTTTAGGAATCGAATCCTGTCTGCTTCTGCCTGCAAAAACTCTACCCAGAAATAAATTTCACAAATTTAAAATTTCACAAATTTATTCTCTGCTTGCCACTTGTAAAAACAAACTCAAACCATTACATGTAAATATCATCTAAAAATGATTTCACATTTATAATCTTTGATGACTACTTGTAAGAGTAACATTCATTTTTGACATTTTTAATTCAAAAACATTTTTTATTTCAACAAACTCTCCCAAACCATTTGTTCATCATGTTTAACACTAGGAATTTTGAAAATCAGCTCTCCAACATCAGTTGTCGAAAATCTTTTTGTATTTTTCAAAATTTATGCTAAAAACACTCCGAAAATCTTTTTGGATTTTTGATTTTAATGAAATGCTGAATAGAAATATTTACAAACAATATTTTGTGAGTGTGCGTAAGAGGATCATATCAGTTTATGAAACAAATCACAAGCACCGTTAAGCTTTAAACATTTTAAGTTCTAAACGATTCACTTAGATTGTGAGTATACTGATCCACTTAAATTTTCACACAAAGTTCAACTGTTTCGAGATACGAGATTAATGTTTTAGAGACTTAAACTTATTCGTGTGTCCCACCTCAGAATATACTCCCGTATCCAGATCCCAATATTTAGTCTTACAGGTGAGTATACCTAGATGATATCTGTAAGGGGTTAAATGCGAGACCATGAGAGCTGAGGTTATTGCTTCCGCAAAATCAGAGAGATGATGGTTCGACTTTAGGTGTGTTCCCTTTAGAGAATATTTTCCTCAACAGCACATGATTAGCATTTTTCAACGTTTCATCATTTTTTATGCTGAGGGGGGTGCTTTTATTTCAAGCAAGCGAAAAATATTATACGGGGACTAGGCCATTGCTTCCGCAAAATCAGAAGTCTCGGGATAATACCCCAGATATCACTAAGCATAAAGACCTAGTATCTCAGAAAGAGGGGTCTTTCAAACAAGATTTCAGGGGTTACCCATATATCCGAGAGATGTTCCCCACGAAATAAGTAAGTTTGAAATTTAGGTTTATATCTCGAACACAATATACTAAGCGTGTAAAAACCTACTGGCATATCATCAGTGAGACCGATTATCACATTTTAACTTTTCAATTCTTTAGCATGCTGTGATAGTCCACTGATGTACTATCATTTCCTCTTTTTCTCAACAAAACTCATTTTGAATTTTATCATGTTTTTGGCTTTTTCAAATTTTTAATGTTTTTGGATTTTTTGAAATTTCTTACTCCCCCTAAAATTCAAAATCATTTAAAAAATTTGAAATCAAACTATACAAGTAAAGTGACAAGTGTTGTGAATTACTTCAATTCTCCATCCACTTGGCATAAACAATCAGAACTCCCCCTGACAACAAACTATTTTCCCATTACGATTTCAAAACACCTAAGTTTGTTTTAATCAAAATGGTTTTTCCGGAAAATTAGTTTTGTTGAAACCACTTGTAAGATTTCTTGTAGGATCGGGGTTTAATTCATCATCTTGTTCTCCAAATACCATTTGAATGAAAGTTATATCAAGTTCAACTTAATGACCTTGATTAACCGCTTGTATGTGAAAACCTCTTTTTCAACTACTTGAAGTTTCACTTATCAACCATACCATTTGCAAATTGAAATTTAACAAATTTCAAGAATACTACCACTTGTAGGTCGAAATTTCACAGATGTGAATTTCTCAAGAAAGATGCCGATTCATGCTCCACGATTACCTACTTGAGAGCTCCGGCAAGTCAGGATTTTAAGTAGAAAATGCTGTCACCCAAGCCTGGCCAGCCTTGGGTGATTTTGATTCAACTCTATCCCATCATCTTTTTGATTTGTAAAAATCTTTCACACCCTTTACCTTTCCGTCAACCATCTTTCCAAAGATATGTTTGACTTTACCAATAAAAGCCTTTTCAACATCAAATACTTCCTTACCAGAGAAGAATTGATCTGAAATCTCAATCTTTCCCACTTTTAATTTCAAATTATCTTTTGACAATGGTGGAAAGTTTTCATCGTTCATTTCTGGAACGGAATTCTCATCACTTTTTACAAAAAATGACTCCTCTGACTTTGACGAATCAGATTCATTGTCAGAACTAGTTTCTGATTTAACAACCCATTTTTGTTTGTTCAAATCGACTTTTCTTTTGTAAAAACATTTCAAACTTTCATCAACATCGAAAGTCGAATTTTTTTAACACTTTGAATTTCTCTTTCAGCTTTGAGTTAGAAGAAACTCCCGATTTTGTGTTGGTGGAATTTATGAAATTCCAAGCGATGTGTCCAACTTCTTGGCATTTGAAACAGGTTCTTCATCCAACTCTCTTCTCAGATTCTTTCACCATATTATTTTTCTTTTCAGCAAAAAACTCTTGATTTGACTATTTCCTGAACAGTTTCTCCTTCTCTTCCTCTGAACTTGTACCTAAAACAAATTTAGTTTTTGGTTTATAAGTTTTCTCATTTTTATGATTTTCTAGATGAATGAAACCTAAACCCTTCTTTTTGGAATTACTGTTATAGTTTGGTTTCTTTTGAAAACCTGAACCAGAACTGTAACCCTTTTTCTTGTTCAATCTTTGTTGAACTCTTGAAGTGTATTTTTTTAGGTTTTTCAGTAAGATTTACATCTTTTATTTCAGAAATATTAATTTTCGTTAATTTGAAAACCTGTTTGATCATTTTAGTTTTGACACTTCTTATTGGAAATTCTTCATCAGAAAATAATTTGTCAGAATCATTCAAAGTATATGCAACTTTGAATGTTTCGTCATTCAAGTTATTTTTTTGTCATTAGAAATTCTTTATTGTAAACCCGTTTGACTGGTGAACTCGGACTCTTGTCTGATGAACTCGAACTTTCAGATTTAGACTCCGAATTTGACTCTTCATCCATATCCAACACCTGATCGACCGCTTTCTTTAATAACTCAGACTCATGATCAGTGTCAGACGCTGTGAATGTGACATCAATGTTGTCTGGTAACACATCAATGGTTTCAGACTTTAACTTTATGTTGACTGCCCTTTTTAGTCGTTCCTCATTTGGTTTTCTGGGAGAATAGCTTTCATAGATTGGAGGCAGACACTTGTTATACTTGACACTTTGTTTCTTACCAGTATTCTCTTCCGTCTTTTTTATCTTGAAAAGCTTCAAGACCTGCAACAGTAGGATAAACTCTGTCAATCAAATAATCACAAGTTGTATAACTCATCAGCAAACGTTTGATTCTCTCATTTTCAATCTTTTCGAGTTCCAAATCCTGCTTTAGCTTTGCACAGTCTTCAATATACTCATTGATGACCTTCTGCTTCATCATTAATGTTGAACTCATCATTGTCATAGCAGCATCTACTTCTAAGTTTGTCTTCTTCAGACTATCAACTGATCTGTTTAGCACATCATATGATTCTTTTACATATTTCACATCAAACAACAACTTTTCTTTCATCTCTTCAAGTTTACGATTCTTCTTGTCTTTCTCTTCACAATGTTTGCAAGGTTTCAAACATTTCAAACAAGGTTTAGTGACCTCGACAATCTTTTCAACTTCAACAATCTTCTCAACTTCGACGATTTTTTCAACTTCAACTATTTTTTCGACTTCAACTATCTTCTCAACTATTTTCTCAATCTCTTTTTCAGTCATTGGTTCTTCATCGAATTCTATTTCTGCTTCCCACCCTTCAACTTCAACCTTTTCTGTCGAATTTTCCTCAACTTCTGCTTTCTCAGCTTCCATTTTTGCCTTTTCTTCAGCAATCTTTCTTGCTTCTAATTCTTCCAATTCTTTCTTCAGACGAACAACCCTTTTTTCTTTCAACATCTCAATTTTATCTGCAAAAAACAAATTAAAACTGAATGAGTCTAAACTTTTTCTAGTATTATTAATGTACTCTTCCTCATCATCGGTATCTTCATCACTTTCTGGTGATCTGAAAATCTTCGTTCTTTTTGGCTAGATATGACTTCTTCTTCTTCTTCTTCTTCTTCTTCTTCTTCCAGGATTCGAGCAACTAATCCTGAATCAGCCGGAATATATTTGTCCCAGCTAAATTCTTCTGCCACTTTTTCATCGTCTTGATTAACAAGAAAAGCTTTCTTCTTTTCGTCTTCAATAGCACGGGATGATGATGGTTGTTGAACAATCTGATGAAAAATTGATTTTTGATAATAATCGTTCTTTCCAAATGGATCTTGTCTTTCGGTTGCTTCTTTATTTTTACATTCTCTTTTAAAATGCCCCTTTTCTTTGCAACGAAAACAAGTAACCTTTGATTTGTCAAACCCTATAGGAGATGTAGCAATATCACGAAAATAGCACTGGCTAAACACCACTTGATGTCCACCAATTCAAGTTCCTCAGCATCAATCTGGTCATAATCTTCTTTGGTGAGCATTAGATTTCCAATTCTTCCAGCAACTAAACTTTCATAAGACTCTAACATAGTAACAAGTGATGCCATGTGTTGCTTAGCCATTTCTGAAGAAAGATTTTGACCATTTTGAATATTCAATGTAACATTGCATTGCAGATTTGTTGAGTTCTGTCGTTGAGGACTTGGTGTTGTGTAATTCGGATCAAAACTTGAATACAATGACGAATTTCCACCACTCTGAGTTACTGTGCTACCATTTGTTCCAGAAGAACTATCAGCACTGAAAGCAGTCTTAATCTTTGGACTTGGAGTAGTCTCAAATTTGTTTCCTTTGTAGTATAGACTAACATCTTGTTGAGCATTTGGATTATTCATGATAGTAGTTTTCTGAATATCCAACTCATGTTCTTCAATCTTTTGAATGAACTTCGCCAAATTCATACTTTCAGATTTTCTCATATGTTTTAAGATCAGCAAATATGTTCCCCATTTATTCTGTGGTAATGCATCGGCTAGCTTATCAACCCATTCATCGTCGTCTTTCTTTATTTCCAATCTTCCCATTTCCAGAACAAGATGACAATATCTATCGATAGTCATTTTTGTTGTTTCACCTTCAAAAGCTACAAACATATCAAATGATTTCTTTAGTAAAGCTTGTTTGTTCTTTATCATATCAGCACTTCCCTTAAACTTATTAATCAATGTCAACCAAATTGATCTAGCAGTGTCTTCATGTTGAAGTAACACGAAAATATCTTCTTTTACGGATTGTTGGAGAAGACTAATCATCATTTTTTCACTGGTGTATTTCAATTTCTCAGCCACTGAATAGTCACTTAAAGCTTTTTCAATCCCATGTTCATTTTTTGGTTTAACGTAATCTACATCCAATGAGCACCATGCATCAAACTTATAGGCTTGCACCCAGTTTTCAAAACTATTTTGCCATCCTTTAAAATCCTCGATGTACATAAGCTTTGGAGGCTTTTGAGACGTTCCCGTTTCATTTGTTTCGGCAGCAGTAAATGTAGCAGCTGAAGTGGTAGCAAACGCATTGTAAAACTCCTCTTCCATGTTTCGGTAACCTGTTTCACAAATTCACAAAGTTCAAGCAAAATGTAAGTTCACATGAAATGAGATCTCAAACGAAATGGACCCCTTTGGTACGAAATAGAACTTTGGTTCAAAATAGCTTTTCAAACGAAATAACACTTTCACACGAAATGCAGGATTCAAGTGAAATGGTCCTCTGGTACGAAATGGAGGTCTATATCGTACGAAAAGAAATACTCAATGTCTATTTCATGCGAAATGAAGTCCAAGATGTTGATTTCGTGCGAAATGGATTCCACAAAGATGATTCCGTGCGAAATGGACTATATCAATTCGTACGAAATGATGATGACATCATCCTATCGGCCATAATTTTGTCAAATTGATCTGGTTTTAGGTCGATTTTAGGTCCAATTCTTTCAAGGCTTTGTTAAAACAGTGTTTCGCTTAGAATGTGAGAAAATCAAGCCATTTTAACCAAAATTTCACGGTTAATTTTGAAAAGAAGGTGTAGAATTCAAAAATATGATGAAAACAAGCTGAAATCGGTAAGAACTCTTCCTCCTGAGCTCTGATACCACTTGTAGGATCAAGAAACGATCTAAACGAGTCTATCAAAAGAGTTATAATCCATATCAAAGGCTGAATTCAATGATACAGACTTGAATACAGCTCGATTCACTCTTTAAATGTCTTGTATATTGATATAACACTGTTACAGATCAAATGACACGTCGGCAACACCTCGGTACCGGAATAAAAAAATGTTACAAATGAAATCTCAGCTCAGGTATTTATAGGACACTCATTTCGCACTGAAAGAGCAAGAACCATTTCGTGCGAAATGGTCAAGGTTCATTTCGTACGAAATGGCCTAGCCATTTCGTGCGAAATGAACTCTCACCTCTAAAACCCTAATTTCTCATACTTTGAGCTTTGTTCCATCTAATCTATTAACAAGACTTGATACAAGACGAAGTCGACAGACATATGCACCAACACACCTACTATGAGGTACGGGCCATCAACTTCATACACAACCTATGAAGACCAAAGGTATGAACCTTCTCCCTCATACTCATACTTTGAGGAACCAAGATATGAGCCACCACCTTCATATGCTTATTATGAGGAACCATGGCGTGAACAACCCACCTCATATGAGTATTTTGAAGAACAAAATTACGACCCTTATCCATCATATACTTACAATGAAGGACAATGGTGTGAGCCATCTACTTCCTATGAGTATTATGAGGAACCAAGGATCGAACAACCGGATTCAAGCTTTGAGGATCCCGATCCTTATTCTATCACCGACATAGCCGATAAGATAATAGAACACATTAAAACTATCGAACGTTGCATATTGGAATCTCGCGCAAGGGAAGAGTAGTCCCGCGCAAGAGAAGAATTAAATAAAAGAGAGATAGTTGAAAATGTAAAACTGGAAGAACAAATAAGTGAAAAACCGACACATGAGTTAAACAACGAAAAGGGTGATTCCGACAACGTTAAAATTCAAGAAGAGTCTAGTTTTGAAGAAATTAATCTCTTGTCACCTTCTTTCGAAAACCATTGTTTAGTACCCACTCATGCTAAGTTTTTAAAAGAGTTAAACACTAACACAAAAATTGACGAAACGGTAAGCGTTGAGTTAACTAATGATCAAACCTCGCTAATAAAAGAAGACCCATTTGAAATCAACATTACACCGGTTCCATGTTTTTTTCAAAATTCATTTATTAGTAATGTCACAATTGATAAAGATCTTTGTGTTAACATAATGCCCAACTACATTTTCGAAAAATTAAGCATTAGTGATTTTTCTCCACTTCAAATACCCATTTTTCTATCTAATCGGAAAAATAATAAAATCAATCGATGTAGTTGAGGATGTCTTAGTTCAAACAAATCAAATGGTAATCCTAACCGACTTTGTCATCCTCAATGACGCTCCTCTAATGTTGGGACGACCTTTTGTCAAAACCCACGACGCTTTGAAAAACCGGAAGCACAACAATCTATCGATTCAATTAGGGGCATTTAAAAGAAGTGTCGATCTTGAGCGTTCAATGAAATATCCTTTCGGCAATAATGACCCTCTAATTGAAGATGAACCACCCGATACAAGTGAAGAAATCGACCACTTTGTTGAAGAAGAGGTCACCATAGAACAAACTTTTAAAGTTCTTGATCAAAATGAGCAACCAAATAAGGAGTCTCCTAAAGACCCACCTCTTGAGCTCAAAGAACTTCCAAAAGGTTTGGAATATGCTTTTCTAGACAAAGATGGTAAATCACCTGTAATTATTTCATCTAAATTAGGTAGTTTAAAAAAAAATTTAATTAAACTTTTGAAAAAAACACAAAAATGTGATCGCTTGGAAACTTGTAGACATTAAAGGAATAAGTCCTTCCATGTGCACGCACAAAATTTTAATGAACGATGACTACAAATCAATAATACAACCACAACGTCGAGTAAATCCAAATGTACAAGAAGTGGTTAAAAACGAAGTCATCAAATTACTTGACGCCAGACTTATCTACCCTATCTCCGATAGGCCTTGGGTAAGTCCCGTCCAAGTAGTTCCAAAGAAAGGAGGTATGACGGTAATAACTAACGAAAAGAATGAATTAATTCCAACGAGAACCGTCACATGATGGAGGGTATGCATAGATTATAGGCGATTAAATGAAGCAACAAGGAAAGATCACTTTCCTTTGCCCTTCATTGATCAAATGTTAGAAAGATTATCCGGTCATAAATTTTATTGTTTCTTGGATGGTTTTCAGGTTACTTTCAAATCCCGATAGCACCCGAAGACCAAGAAAAGACAACCTTCACATGTCCCTATGGAACTTTTGCTTATCGACGCATGCCATTCGGTCTATGCAATGCCCCCGCAACTTTTCAACGTTGCATGGTAGCCATCTTCCATGAAATGATAGAAAAGACAATGGAAGTCTTCATGGACGACTTTTCTATCTTTGGGGATTCCTACGACCAATGCCTCGATAACCTTGTAAGAATGCTATCCCGATGTGAGGAAACTAACCTCGCCCTTAACTGGGAAAAATGCCATTTCATGGTAACAGAGGGAATAGTACTCAGTCACAAAATCTCAAGCGAAGGAATGGAGGTTGATCGAGCCAAAATAGACACCATTTCTCGATTACCACCTCCATCCTCCGTTAAAACTATCAGAAGTTTCTTGGGGCATGCCGGATTTTATAGGCGGTTTATCAAAGACTTTTCTAAAATCTCAAGGCCTCTAACAAAACTACTTTAAAAAGATGCCCCTTTCATCTTTGACAAGGATTGCAATCAAGCATTTCTAACCCTAAAGGAAATGCTAGTCAATGCACCTATCATGATAGCGCCTGATTGGAAATTACCTTTCGAAATCATGTGTGATGCAAGTGACTTTGCAGTTGGAGCTGTCTTGGGACAAAGAAAAGAAAAGCACTTTCACCCAATTTATTATGCTAGTAAAACACTTAACGATGCACAAGAAAATTACACAACAACTGAAAAAGAATTACTAGCTGAGGTATTTGCTTTTGATAAATTATGTTCTTATCTTGTTCTTCCTAAAACAATAGTCTATACAGATCATGCAGCTATTCGATATCTCTTCAAGAAACAGGATGCTAAACCACGTTTGATTCGATGGATTCTACTCCTCCAAGAATTTGATATTGAAATCAAAGACAAAAGAGGAGCAGAAAACACTGCAGCAGATCATCTTTCACGCTTAGAAGACCCAACTTTGGAGGCAACCAAGGACGAGCAAATCAACGAAAAATTTCCAACAGAGTCCCTAGAAATGGTGGAATACAGAGAAGAACCATGGTACGCCGACTATGCTAACTACCTAGCTAGCGGTATAGTCGCAAAAGGTTGGCCACATCATCAAAGAAAGAAATTCTTTGCTGATGCAAAGCATTATTTTTGGGAAGATCCCTAACTTTTCAAAATGTGTGCCGACCAACTCATCCGACGAGCGTACATGGTAATGAAGCAAGAAGAATTCTCCGCCATTGTCATGAAGGTCCATACGGAGGACATCATGGTGCTGCTAGTACCGCACGAAAGGTATTTGATTCAGGATTTTATTGGCCTACCATTTACAAAGACGCCCAAAGTCTTGTCAAGACATGTGACGCTTGCCAAAGGACATGTAATATTTCTTCCAATAACGAAATGCCACAAAATGGCATTCTTGTTTTTGAAATTTTTGATGTGTGGGGACTTGAGTTTATGGGACCCTTCCCACCGTCAAAAGGAAACAAATATATACTTGTGGCAGTAGATTACTTGTCTAAATGGGCCGAGGCTGAGGCACTTCCAACAAATGATGGAAGAGTCGTGGTAATATTTCTGAAAAAATTATTTTCTCGTTTTGGAACACCTAAAGCATTAATAAGTGATAGAGGTACCCATTTTTGTAATCATCAACTTGAGAAAATTTTAACAAGGTATGGGGTCTATCACCGGGTCTCAACATCATACCACCCTCAAACAAACGGACAAGCCAAAGTGACTAATAGAGGTTTAAAACGAATACTTGAAAAAACCGTAAGGTTAAATAAAAAAGAATGGGCCGATAAATTAGATGATGCTTTATGGGCTTTTCGAACTGCTTATAAAACAACAAGAGGTACAACTCCATATAAGCTCGTCTATGGAAAAAGTTGTCATTTGCCAGTAGAAATAGCTCACAAGGCCTACTGGGCAATTAAAAATGTAAACCTTGATTTAGAATTTGCCGGTAAAAATTGATTTTGTCAATTAAATGAATTAGACGAATTAAGAAATTATGCATACTCTAACTCTGAAATTTATAAGGAGAGAATGAAAAACTTGCATGACAAACACATTAAACCTAATGAATTTCGAGTAGGAGATCAAGTTCTATTGTTTAATTCACGACTTCGATTATTTCCTGGTAAATTAAAGTCTAGGTGTTCAGGACCTTTTTCCATCACCCATATTTTCCCACACGGTGCAGTAGAAATTAAATCTCGGAATGGAATTCCATTCAAAGTCAAAGGCCAACGGCTGAAGCTCTATCAAGGATTCATTGAGGATGAGGAGGAAGAAATCTCGCTTCAAACGGTCGAAGAATAAAAGCATCAACATCATACTTGGTAAGTTACGAACGACCGGGTTGACCTCCAAATCAGTAAGTCTTCTAACCGAGTTTTTGGGAAACAAGGGTACTCACACGAGCACTGAAAAAAAAATATTTTCACCCGGCACGGGGCCGTGTCCGCTGGACACGGGGCCGTGTCCGCGCAACTGTCAGGATAAACCCCTTTTCAACACAGTTTCTTCATTTCTACACGCCCCGTTTCCCCAAAAACTCTCTGGTTCAGACGATTTTTCTGCAAAATTTCGACGTCTCCTCTACTTCTAACAACATCAAGGTATGATTCTATTATCATTAGTAGTTAGATTAAGCACTTGCGTGTAGTTAAAACACCAAAAATTTGGGGAAAAATCTAGGGTTCTTGAACTTCATCCAGATCGAACCTCAAATTTTTGCTTAGATCTGTTAGCATTAGTTTAGATATATGTTATAGTAAGTAAATCAACTTGTATTGTTCATAGATTGGCCCGATTTCGCACAGAAACACCAAACCCTTGTTTTTTTTAACCGAAAAAGATAAAATTGAAGGGGTAAACGATTTGTTTTGGGAAAAACGGCCTTTGGGGTTTCATTTTTGGGGAAAACCGCCCCTACTAGACCAAAAATTTTCAAGTTTTCGGGACCGGGTCGAAAAATGAGATTTTTGGGAAACAGACATCTGGACACGGGGCCGTGCTCGCTGAGCACGGGGGCGTGTCCAGCTATTTCCTGACCAACATGGGGCGTGTCCGCTGAACACGGGGCCGTGTTCAGCCAACTGTTTTCAGTTTTCTCCAGAAATTTCACTATTTTGTGCTAATTGTTTGGTGTATTCTTTCAGATGTCGAAGAAATTCACACGGTTCAATGCAAATGAGTTGGATGCTAAAGCAAGATACGATGTGCTTCGAACCAGACCGAAGGAATACCCACGACAAGTGTGCATGGATCTTTTAGCAACAGTTAACCAACTTGACCGGTTTAACAACCTAGTCACCGGCCCACTAAGAGCCGCACTAACCACTCGACTTCGTTCAGTCCACGAGTATAATCTGGAATTCTATAGCACATTCGTGTTCAATTCAAGATGCGACCCATTTGATAATGATGGGGTAGAATTCCGATGTGGAGGGACTAAGTACTCGATTTCGATGTCACAATTTGGGTCGATAGTTGGGTTGTATGCGGAGGAAGATGCGGGTAATGAAGAGAACACCGGAGGGTTACGTGAACTATCAGAAAATGAACGCCAAGCCTCTTGGGCTCAAATAGGAGATGGAATCTACAACCCAAGTAGCACTAAGAGCACTAAGTTGAGGGACCCTCTTTACCGCTACATCCATAGGGTCCTCACTTACTCTCTTAGCCAAAGGCACGATAGTAGTGGCGTTGTAGGGTTGAGAGATCTGGTGGTCCTTCATTGCATTCACAACCACATAAACCTTGATGTTCCGTACCTCCTGCTCCGAAACATGCATTGGAACCGGCTTGCTACTCCACCAACCCCTATCTTATTCGGGGGGTGGATATACCGTCTCTTCAAACATTTCGTGAACATGCCCAGGTCTTTCCAAAAGAGCCCATGGTTGGGAAGAGTGGACATACACATTTGCCGCTCCATGAACTTGATTTATGAAGCCGAAGACGGGACAGTTAGCTTCCAACGAGTCCAGGGGCATGCATGGAACCCGCAAGAGGCACTCATCCTTCACGCTCCACAGTTTCTACCACCTCCTTAATACCAGTACCAGCCCCACGGTGATCCGGGCCAATCCTCCTCACAAGGAGGCGGTTTTCCTAACTTCCAAAGTTTACATGATTTATTGCAGGAAAACCTCATGTGCACCAGGAACACCTATAACATGGCAAGCAACACGTACACCTGGGTCGGAGAAATCGAGAGAAACATCTCCGACATTCAGGATGACATTGGGAACATCCGGGAGTACATGGTGGGGCACGGAGGAGGAGGTGATGATAAAGACGAGGACATGGACTAGGCGGGAGGAGTGGATTTAGGAACAGCTGGTTGGTCATCCCACAGGTTAACCCCCTTTTTCTTATGAACAATTTCCGGCATGCGTGCTGTGTGTTGAACAATTTACTTTCCTTTAACTCTTTTTACTTTCTGCGTTGTTTTTTATTTTTAACCTTGTGACGTGGATGTTTGAATGATGGTAATTTAGAATGTTTGCTATGGTTTGGTGTAGTGTTTATTGATGAAACAGGTACAAACGAGGCTTAGAGCACTAAACATTAGTGCCAACAAAGCCGGGACAGGAAAATCGAAGCCATAAACCTGTTTTTTCACCTTTGCAGACTGTCTACACGGGGTGGTGTCCGGCCAACACGCCTCCGTGCCCATTGCCCAGACCTGCTGTTTGTTAATATTCTGCATATTTTTGCCAGACACGGGGTCGTACCCAGCCAACACGCCCCCGTGTCCACCTTCTGCAAGTTATCGTTACTAGCACTCTGACCACGGGGTCGTGTTCATCCGACATGGGTACGTGTTCAGACGCCCAGTAACAAAATTATTGCTTTTTCACACCTTTTTACACGTCCAATCAACCTAAAAACTTATTTTTGGGATACATTGAGGACAATGTGTAATTTAAGTGTGGGGGGGATGCTAAAACCTTGAATCTTGCAAGTCCTAATTATAAGCCTTACACAAAACTCTATTGGAACCGCTAAACACCCCAAATTTTTTTCAAAAATCTTTCATTTTTCTTACTTGTCTAGGTTTAAGTTAGGAATTTCAAGTTCTAAAAAGGTGATATTTTTACAAATTTACAACCGATAGCGTCGTGATAAAAAGAACCAACATAAGAAAATTATGAAACGGCATGACAAACCTAGTTAAAATTTGATTATATATACTTGATCACATAAAAACCCATTCCCACAAAAAGTGAGTTTTGAGCCTTTATTGAGCATAAAAATTCACATCTTTAAACTAAATGCTCATTTTTCGTTTCTTGTGTGAATAGCCGCTTGGTTCTTACAACTCTAGAACTTGCCACGACGATGCATTCCCAGTCCTTACCAACTTAAACCCGAGTAAGTAAATGATGGAGGCATTAGGACTAACCCTTTTTATTTCTACACCATTATTTTTTTTACCACCTACCCAAAATCCCCCTAGTTAACCCCTTTGAGCCTACACTGTCACACCCCGACCACGTTAAAACAACAAACCGTGGCGGAAACGTCGGGGAGTGTCGTGGCAGAATTATTGATTCACAACCATGGATACAAAAAGTTTCGTTTTATTAGAATATTTACATTAACATTGTTTTAAAAGCAAAACCAACAAGTTACATATCGACTAATATTGTTATTATGTCACTATGGCCTCGTCCAGATCCTATGTGACTCATGCATTCTAGCAATCAACATCAAGCAACATTCTCACACCCCTTTCTTAGGCGGAAGCACGAGGTGTGATCATGAAAGGTTTTCATTGCATACGATTGGTAAACATACTACATGCTCATAAAAATAACTTCAAACACCATTAACATTACATAACCGAAGACATAGTTTGGGTGTTTACATCACAAGACTGCATAAGACATTGTTTGAAAAGTTTACAACTTTATTTAAAGATAAACATAAACATCATCCATGAGCAAGAGTAAGACCGCGCGCACATTCACTTTTAGTTACCTGAAATACATGTGAGTTTTGGAAAAAAAAACGTCAACATAATGTTGGTGTGAATTCATGCAGTGATTGTATTGAATGTTTAAATACTTGAATGAAAACATGGTATGTAACTTGTAGAATGTATGAATGTTTGAATGTAACTTGTAAAACGTATCTGTAACTGAGTACTATGAATGTTTGAATGTATCATGTAGAATGTATCTATAACTGAATACTATGAATGTTTGAATGTATCATGTAGAATGTATCTGTAACTGAATACTATGAATGTTTGAATGTATCATGTAGAATGTATCTGTAACTGAATACTATGAATGTTTGAATGTATCATGTAGAATGTATCTGTAACTGAATACTATGAATGTTTGAGATCGCTAGTGGTTTGCAAGGCCACCAAACCTAGGCATTTTTGTCGACTTTGACTGAGACACAGAAGCACTCATTGGTAGAAGTAGGCCAAGAGTGGCCTGAAACCCATTAGATCTAACCTTTTGTTCCACGTTCTGAATGTATATGTTGATTAATGGTGCTTATGGTACCCTATTCGGGACATGATCTAGAATGTTTCACTTGAATGTTTTTGTACTCCATCATACCATTTGTAAACATTGTAATATTTGTAACATGTATTTCACCCCCGAAGTTATAAAACCAAAAACAGTTAAAGAAAAGGGGGAGCACGAACTCACAACTTTGCGTTCATGCGTCGTAAACTTCACCGGGTTTTGCTTATAAAGCGTCGTGACCTATACGTGTTTTATTAACGTTAGTCACTAGACTTGTATCGCACCAGTGCAAGTCACTATCTTTTATGTATTTGTTCTTGTGTTAAAAATACAAGATGTTAGTCACTGGACTTGTAAATCTCATTCTTGGAGAATTTAGTCATTTACAACTTGTAGGATGATTTTTCTAAAAATACTTCTCTTGTATTTTTCTTGTTACAAACATGTTTCTATTCTTGTTTAAACACTAAAAATATTATTAGTTTACTTAGAAACCATGACTTTGTAAGTCTTGTAAATAATCTTGGTTTCTTGAGAAAATTATTTTTGTAATCACCCATTTACAAGAATTGTATTTTGTTTAAACCATCTTTACATAAGAAAACCCATTTCATTATTCAAGTTCATGAAGACATAAAGTATGAAGATCTTGGTCTTTCACAAGATCATTACTTTAACTCACTAGATCATGTGTTTAATCACAATCTAGTAGGCTCCGTATGATGTCTAACATCACCAACACTAATAATAAATCAACAAGAAGCAAATCAACATATTCAACATATATTCTTATATATTTAAGCTTATGTGAAAGATTCATGTTCATATTCTTTAGTGTTCTTGTAATTTTCACCATAATATATCTTTTAACCAATCAATATATGAAGTAATAAGAGATTATGAGGGCTCACCACTAGCAACAAGGCTAGGGAAGATTACTAGGACTCGAAGATGACAAAAGTGTTGGATAAAAGCAAATGAAGAAGGTCCTTTAAGTTCCGTGAGCACCGAGCCTCGTTAGTGACCTTCTAGCACCTTATGTAAGCCTTGAAATGGATGAACAATGGATGAAAATGGGTGGTGTGTGATGGTGGATTGGAGCCGTGAATGGGAGGAGGGAGGAGAGAAGTGTGGTGTGGTGAATGAAGGTTCAAGATCTTTAATAACCATTTCATATCTTAAAAGATCTATGTAAATCTTATAGAATCCAAGAAAAGATCATATAAAATCTAAAATATATATTGGCAAGATTTTAGAGATTTAGTAAAATTTGGTGGGACCACCCTATTACAACCGTGAACAACATGGGGGGGGGGGGGGGCAAAGTGTAAGTTTCCAAACTCTAATTTCAATAACAAGTTAGTTTACAAGTGTAACCTTTAGGGACTTGATGTGTTATTATGTTATAAGAGGTGTTATGGTGTTCGGGGACCATAACTAGTTCAGAAACATTAAAACAATGCTTCTAGTAATATTTTTATGTTCCGGGTAATGTCCGGTGGTTCGGTTAAATACCGGTTCGTTAAAGTGCTAAATTGCACCGTTTAGTGTCCTTTATGTACCCTTTTGTAACCCTTTTAATTCCCAACACTTAGGAGGGTATTTTGGATAATAAATCATGAATTCTGCATAATGTTTATTTGTTACAAGCTGATTTATAGCTGAATTTAATAAAATTCTGCACTTAAAGTGCGTTTCGGGTGCTTTTTAGTGCGTATTTTAGTTTTCGGAATGTCTATATGTTAACCCTTGCATGTACTCTTGGGTTTTAATGTATTCTTGTCGTTGGACCTACACCTAGGCTCCAATTTTATTGTCTGACTATTTTTCTGCAGATTTGTCGACACAATGTGTTTTACCGGTGAGTTTACTAGTATTTCTGACGCAACGCTATTCATTAATGCATAAAGCAATATTTGTAGTATAAACGTGCATGAATTCACTTGTTTAGTATGTAATCAAACAATCTTGACATTTAAGCACATAATTGCAGTCATTAAATAATAATTAAAGTGTACGGAAATTACCGGTTTGGTGCCAGTTGTCACAAACATCACCTGAAACATATGTAAAAACAAAGTCAGCAAAGAAATGCTGGCGAGTACATAGGTTTTATGAGAGTATCGGACTCATGGCTCGTTTACATGCTGCAACATAATTAACCAACTCAAATCAAGTTGCTTATAACTTATAAAATCTCATAGCCATGATTCTTAACCCCAAAACATTTGTTTTAGTAAACCAGCTCGTAAAACATTTCGTAAAAACTCGTTAATAAAACTCGTATGGTTTATAACTTCTCAAAAACATCGTTATGTGACATCGTTTCAAAATCGTTTCCCCAGTGAACTAAATAATGACACAAAATGTAGTACGATAAGAGCACTTATATATAAGATGTACCAGCGGCGTATCTACCATGCTTTTATCATGCTACACCCGTCCCATTATCTAATCACAACCCAAAACCAATCGTTTAATCAAATCGTTTATCTCGTTTAAGTCGTTTCAAATTGTTTAACTCGCCCCAAAATCGTTTAACTCGTTTTAATTGTGAAAACTACTTTGGGTCGTCTCGCTAATAACATTCAAACCTTCGTGACTCTACTATCTCGCTTCTCGCATTAATAAACCACCAAAGGGTAAGTTAACAATCAGATTCAGTCATTACCCACCTAACCCACACATAACCATGGGTGCAGTACGTTAACGGGATTTGTCAGATCCTATGGTACCATAACCTAATACTGGTCGGCTTGATCAATGCTAATGAATGTCATTCGTTATGTAACTACAACCAACAAGTTTGTTCACTTTATCGAAATCGTTATTAATTTAGTATAAACCATTTTAATCATTTTGAAACCATCGTTTAAACCTCGAAAATCGTTTAACATATGAATCACCCCAAAACAATTGAAAACAGTAAAATAGGGGAACTATATACTCACATGAAGTGCAAAGTATCCTTAATCAATAGAACTTCAACAAACTCAAGTAAACCAGAGAAATCAAGCAGCACCTAGTAATCGAATCACTAGTAAATAAATTGACACCTCATGTGATATGGTTTAACCAAATGAGTGTTGGAACTCATGTGATATGGTTTAACAAAGTCTACATTCTAGATCGGAATCTAACCTAAGTGCTTTCGACCCATTGCGACCCATTAAGGTAGCTTATGCTACTTTAACGTGTCGTTCGCGCAAATGCGCGTTCTAGACGTCTAACTAGTCCTATGACAAGTATTATATGCCTAAACATGTTGCATAATCAATTAAGTGATAAAAGTTTATGTTACATATGCTTAATTACCAATTATGCATAAAAAAGGTATTTTGGTCATTTACCTAAGGCATATAAACTACTTATCTTACAACCAATTAAACCTAAGTGACCATAACGTATAACCTTGGAAGGTTATTCCCTATGCAACTATGGTTACTAAACATCTTTGGTTGGATCCTAATGATCGACCAAACGGGTCGAGTTCGAAAGTCTAAGCGGGTGTTTAGTCCGCTTGACTTACGACTCTACACAAGCACTAAACTAAAAGTGACGAGCTAAACATGTTAAGACATGTTTAGTTAAGTTAGAAAACAGGTTTTGGTATCAAAACAAATGGTTTTGATACCCAAGAGAAGTTTGGTTACAAAATACGCACAAATATGCATTTTGGCCGAAACTACGACTCATCACTACGCCTAGTCAACGTGGTAATCAGTAGGTATAGTCACAAGGGACTATAACCATCGTGATTACGCTCACGTTGCAAAGTTCGAATGAACTTTGTGTTGACCATTGACTAGTCAAAGATGAAAGTCAAACACCGTTTGACTTTCATGCTTGAAATTCAAGAACAAGGAAGAAGAGGACTTACAAAGGGTCAAAGAAGGTGTTTTGATTCCAAATATTCTCAAGTATGAAGTGATAAACACCTCAACTTAGAGAAATTTCAGAATCAAGTGTGAAGAACCCAAATGAGGAGGCTTGCTATTTATAGGAAGTTGAGATCAATAGGATCATTCCATGTGTTTAGAGGGTGTAATCTTGGCTATACTTGTGGGTACATGGTATTAGAATACAATGGGGGTCGAAAACCAGCTCCAGGTATTGCAAAAGTTACAAAAAAGACCCCCAAGTTCAATCTCGTTGCTGAAAATTAATTTTTCTGCCCCGATCGGGCCATGGAGTCACGCCACGTCAAAGGGGGGGGGGGTACCCCGTCGCGTGACGCCACCACTCACCTTAGCCAGAACTTTCAAAAACTTGCAGAAATGGTCCCTGCACATGTTTAAGGTCTATTTTGAAGCGTTTAAACCCCGTTAACCCCATTTCAAGGCTCTAAAATGATGTTAAAGTATAGGGGACTAAAAAATGCTCAAAAATATCTCGGATGTCGGTTCGTTTGGTCGTACGGTTGCGTTATTCGGTTAATTACGACGGAAGTCGTAACGAACGCAAAAACGATCCAAATTACGCGACGAATGGAATTTTATCAAGACAATCACTAAAATAAAATATTTTAATAATTACATAAATTTTTGGATGTCCGGATATATTCAGAACGTAAGATATGCGCGAAAATGCAAACTTGTGCACTTTTTGACGCTTTTAGTCCCTATTGATGAATAAAGTTTATTTTAGCATACCGAACCCATCAAAGCCTATTTCTAAGCTATGTAAAGGATATTTAGGGTATGTTTAACTTTTGATCAAGTTTCGGAATGTTCGTTACTATACAAATCGATATAGTTTCACAGTTTGACACAATTAGTCCATGTGATCGAACAAACTTGATTTCAACACACCAGACCATCCAAAACTTATTTCTAAGTTATGTGGAGGTTATTTAAGGTATGTTAAGCCTATGTCACTATTCCAGAGTGTTTTTCGTATTAAACTGACTACGTTTACGCACCAGTTTGCGTATAACCTTCCAGAAAGCGATTTAAAGCTTGAAATCGGAATTAAATCAAATCGTAAAATCATCAAACACAAATACACACATAATAACACCAAAACACATATAATAACACCAAAACACATTGTTTTATTGATAATTGACATTGTTTTACATTATACGACTATTATAGAACACAGTTGTCACAGTCTCCCATACTTTAGGAAATTTCGTCCCGAAATTTTAACTAGAGGAAGCTTGTGAAAACAAATGCAGATATTTCGCCTTCATTTGGTCCTCACGTTCCCAATTAAACTCTGGGCCACGTTTGGACTCCCATCGAACTTTGACCAATCAAATCCGTTTGTTCTTCAACTGTTTGAATGTACGGTCCATTATCTCCACAGGTTTCTCGACAAAGTGCATCGTTCCATTGATTTGGATTTCGTCGAGTGGAATGTGAAGATCAGCGTCAGCTAACCACTTTCTCAAATTGGACACGTGAAAGGTCGGATGAATATTTCCAAGCTCTGGAAGTAGCTCTAGCCGATAGGCAACCTTTCCAATTCTTTCCACAATCTTAAATGGTCCCACATATCGAGGTGCAAGTTTTCCTTTCTTTCCAAATCTCACCACTCCCTTCCAAGGTGACACCTTGAGTAGGACACGATCTCCGACTTGAAATTCTAAGGGCTTGCGTCGCATATCCGCGTAACTCTTTTGACGGCTTCGAGCTGTCACAAGATTATTGCGAATTTTCTTGATTTTGTCTGTTGTTTCTAGAATGAGCTCAGGTCCAGTAAGCTGAGCTTCACCGATCTCATTCCAACAGACAGGTGAACGACATTTTCGACCGTAGAGAGCTTCGAATGGTGCCATATTAATACTAACATGATGACTATTGTTGTAAGAGAACTCGATCAATGGAAGATGAGAATCCCAATTACCACCAAAGTCTATTACGCATGCTCTAAGCATATCCTCCAAAGTTTGAATCGTTCTCTCAGATTGTCCATCTGTTTGGGGATGATAAGCAGTGCTTAGATTTAGTTGGGTCCCCAAAGCAGATTGCATGGTCTTCCAAAAATGAGATGAAAATCGAGCATCACGATCAGAAATGATATCCAAAGGAACACCATGTCGAGATACTATCTCATCAACATAAATCTTTGCAAGTTTATCAGCAGATAGACCCTCGCGAATCGGAATAAAATGAGCTGATTTCGTTAAACGATCGATAACAACCCAAATCGCATCGTGACCCTTAGATGTACGCGTTAATTTAGTGATGAGATCCATCGCAACTGTGACAACTGCCACTTTCGGGTAATTTACTTACATTTAAAACAGTGATTTACATTATACAAGCATGTGTTTTAAATATTCTGACTGCATGATTACATGGTATACATCTTAGAAAACTCATGGAATATTCATTGGTTATTACACATGATTCATTTTTATTGGGTACATTTGTTATAGTGCAAACAATTCACCGAAACAACTAGAGTAGCGCCTAGTGAACTAGAGTGCTGACGAAAACTCCGGATCCGCAGAAAACATCAAAAATGACATCTTTAGGACTCGGATGAGAGTCCAACATCAATTATATATTAAACCCTATATGGGAATACAAGAGTTCGATCAATAATTTACCAATGCCCGGTAGCACTAAAAACTGTCCGAAACGCGCTAAAAATGACCATTTCATGAATTGTCCGCAAAATTCAGCAATTGTATTTTTAATACAAGATACAAAAATTGATGTTTAGACACCAATTTCATATAAACATACTTATGGAATATCAATTTCACGCATAACGGAAATTTGCCCTACAACTTCCATAAGAGAACGTTTCGACTATTTATTAGTGAAACGAGCACTAAACAATTATCCGAACTACATTTTGGCACAACTAGCGAACTAGTGATCATTATTTTTAGTCATGTAAAACTAGTTTATGATCATTTCAAGTCGCGAAACTTCTCAGAAAATTGTAAAACCTAAACACCTTAACACTTGCATCTTTCTAATTCATTTTAAGTCTTAAAAATTTACTAACATTTTTTCACCATGCAAGACCCCCCCCCCCCACCTTGAGGCCGTGAACAAGGGGTCCCACCCCCTTGTTTATTATGCTAAATATCTAGATATTATTTAGTTACTAGTGGATGAAATGGATGATTAATCTTATCACTTAACCCTTAAGTCTTACTACACTTTTACACCATTTCTTACACACACATAAGCAAAGCTCTCATCATCTTCATCCTTTCATCAAGAACACCCACAAAAACCCAATAATTTTTATCATCTTCTTCATGAACAAGATGGATTTCTTTGGAACATGAGGTGATCTAAAGCTCTTGGAAGTGAAAGGAAGGATTTTTATGCATACACAAGTGTTCTAACATCAAGATCATCATCTTCTTAGTCTTTAATAATCTCTAAGATCATCCCTAGCCTTGTGCTAGAAGTAAGCTTCTTTAATTTTTTTAATACATATTATGTTTATGATTGTTATTATAACTAATAATAACTATATAATCATACATAATGAAGAAGAAAAATACAATGAAGCAAAGATAAAAATCATGATATAATTATGTTTGTTTATATTGTGATCTTAGACTTGTTATATGCTTATTAGATCTTGTTATGATGTTTATGCTACAAATAAAGTGTTAGAAGATGTTGATAGATATGATCTAAAAATTATACATGTTTATGTTAAAGGGTTTTAACATAAAGGATTAAAGGAATGATCATATCTAGTGATCTTGTGAAAGTATTTAGGGTTTATATTTAAAAACAAGACTTTCACAAGATTATAAAAATTAACATACAACTAAAGAATTTTATAAAAGTTGTTAAAACTAAAATGTAACTTGGTTTTTGAACTAGTTAACATATGAAAGGATCATGTTTAAAACCCTACATGATTTGCTTATCATCTTGATGATTTGATGTTATAAAAGTCTCATATTTTGTTGTTAAGATGTTGAATAAATTGTTGTTGATTTACTAAAGAAAATGATATGTTTAATAAAACATGGTAAAGATAAAAATACAAAGGTTATATGGCCAATTTTTATAAAAACTTTATTTTATAAAATAACAACATTTTTGGGTAAATCTCTACAAAATTTAAAAAGATATAAAGAATTCTTTTTATAAAAACAAAGTTAGTTATAAATATATATATTTTTAGAAAATATATATTTGGTGATTTAACAACTTATGTGCTATGTGATTATTTGATGTATTAGTTATATTTATCAAATGAGGAACTTGAATATAATGACACAAATAAACACATGACATATTACAATCAAAGTCTTATAAGACTTCACATAATTACGCCTTAAAAACAAATTACGGACGATCCGAATGAGCGGACACCATTTATGGTCAAAACGGACGACGGACGAATCCTTAAACGAGTCACATATCTGAGGAGTTACTACGACGTTTAGACGACATTTCGACACGAAAATATACATACACTATCGATAACAAAGTTTGGATGTTTATGAACTTATAAAAACTAGTATGTTTTTATTAACTAAAAAGTATACTTAGTATATTTTTATAAAAATGTTTTTATAAAAAAATGAAAGACTTATACTTATTATAAATGGGCTTATTATATTTAATGGGCTATTTTATTATAAATGGGCTTATTATATTTAATGGGCTATTTTATTATAAATGGGCTTACACTCTTAATGGGCTTATACTTCATAATGGGCTTAACATAAACACATGGGCTAAGCCCAAATACTAAACATATGGGCCAAAGCCCAACACTATTAAAGCCCAACACTATTAAAGCCCAACACTATTCAGGCCCAACACTATTCAGGCCCAACACTATTCAGGCCCAACACTATTGAGGCCCAACACTATTGAGGCCCAACACTATTGAGGCCCAACACTATTGAGGCCCAACACTATTGAGGCCCAACACTATTTGAGGCCCAACACTATTGAGGCCCAACACTATTGAGGCCCAACACTATTTGAGGCCCAACACTATTGAGGCCCAACACTATTAAAACCCAACACTATTTAAGGCCCAGCACTATTTAAGCCCAATAACTTGAAAACATGGGCTTGGCCCAATGATACTATTTTTGGAAAAACATCTATACAAGTGATACATACAAGACACGAGATTCAGTGGACGAGATCCGACTATACAACTCATTCATCGAATACACAGTTAACGAACATTTGAACAACTCATACATCGAATACACAGTTAACGAACATTTGAACAACTCATACATCGAATACACAGTTAACGAACAGTAAAGACATACAAGTCTTACATATACTCAAGACACAAGAATTGTACTCAAGTTCTTTTCAAAGACCGAAGTGTCTAACAAAAATAAGAACGTTTGTAGGTCGCCACGCTATTCAGGACGACCGCACGTGAGATCTTATTTTCATCTTTTCACAAGACGCGATACTGTGAGTTCATGTTCCCCTATTCATTTAAATGTTTTACAAACTTTACAACTATCGGGGAGGATACATGTTCAGAGTATGATAAAGTTAGGTAATGAAACACCATAGATCATGTGCGAATTAGGGCCATACTATAAGCACCATTAATCCAGTTTGGACCAAGGAACAAAGGCTTAGATCTAATGGGTTTTGGCGAGCCCCACTCTTGGTCATGGACCCCTACGGAAGAGTGCGTTTGTGTCCCAGTCGATAGGAATCGGCATAAAATCGTCTAGGGTTGGTTTGCTTCCTATTTCGTCACACATATTAATGTCCTTGCAAAACATTAATGATCAACGATTTCATTGACGCTTTACATACTACAACTCACATTTTTCATACATCGTTTACAACTAAATTGCATGAATTCACCAACTTTTGTTGATGTTTTCCAAACTTAACATGTATTTCAGGGAATTAAAGGACCATGTCGGATTTCCCAGTCAAGATAACAAGTACAGGAACTCCATGCCATCTTTTGAAGGGTTTAACTATTATATTCCGCCTCTTTGCGGAAATATGATGGTTTAAACCTTTGTAGTTTATTTCAAGTTTATGTATGAAACAATAACGCTTTATTTTCATGTTAATGGTTTGTAACCGACACACTAAACTTATGATGTAATCTTTTGAAACACTATGTAATGGCAGTGGAGTATGTTTTATTCATATAGTTTGTTCATGTACATCGATATTTATGCAATGAAAACCAGACAGATCACACTTTGCGTTTCCGCTATGAGCGGGTGTGACAGCTTGGTATCAGAGCATCGATTGTAGTGAACCAGGATTCTTTATTGAGTCTAAGTCTACAATCACTAGGGATCTCTCATGAAAACCATCTAAACACAAACACATGTTTTCATTTGCATAAACATTTTTCATGGTCCATTTTCAACAAGAATTCATCTAATACAAATCAAGCAAGGACATTAGTGTCTTAGTCATCTAAATGGTAGACATGCAACTTTAAGTTAATCCACACAACTCAATTAGGATAACTTAAAATGAACCTTATGTGAAAAATACATTTCGTGTATATATGTAAAATAACAAATGCTCATACATGTCGAACAACTTATTTCTCAGGATATCATGTCTTCCTCTGAAGGAAGCAACATATACGACGATGTAGACCCCATGGAGATTGTGTCTGACGATGACGTTGTGCCAGAGGTACAGGTCATCTTATCTGATAGCGACTCTACTTCTGACGATGATTTGGATGACTTTCAGCCGTTCGCAATTGGTGGTGACATTATGGACGCTTACATGTTAGGAGACATCATTGATGATGATGTGCTAGATGTGCCCCCTCTACTCAACGAGATTGTTATCATAGGTCACCCAGCGGGTGAACATGTGATAGAGGTTATACCCTTGGATGTCCTTCCTCTTGCCATTATGCATTTCATCGACGACCTCGACGAGGAGGACGACGCTGTAGTTCCTGTGATTCCCGTGGAGCATTTGGATGACGAGTTGGGAGACGGGGATGTTCATGACTTGGTCATTTTGGAGGTCGCTGCACCGGTGGTTCCGATTATTATTATCTCTTCTGATTCCGATACTGATTCAGATGCTTCTTCTTACGCATCTGTTACTTCATCCGCACTGCAGGCCATTGGCCTACAGCGCAATGGAGACATTGAGCTGGATGATGTCTTACCAGATGAGCCAGTTGCCCCTGCACATGATCATGTTGTTCCTATTCTACCACATGTAGACCATACTGACGAGGCAGGACCCTCAGGACACGCCCATGTACCACCCGGGGACATGGATTTATACCCACATGTTATGCCCCTTACAGATCCATATCACTCAGTGCACCACCCAGCTGCTACTATTGAGTTATGTGCTCGTGTTCAGACACTTGAGCATCAGATAGACTTTGTTATACGTCGAGTTAGCGAACTCGAGGATGAGCTTACTCACCTCATTGGTATGGTACTTCATGCTCCACCACTACCACCAGGATCACCACCTTTACCCCCACTACCACCGCAGATGCCACCAGTGGAGATGCCACCAGTGGATATACCACCAGTGGATCTACCTGCCCGTGTTCTGGCGCTCGAGCAGCAGAGTGTGTTCCTTCACCATTTGGTGCTTGATTTGGAGGGTAGGGTTTCTGATGTTCGCAGGTTATTATTCCCTATTCCACCACCGGTATTCCCCCCACCATCGACTATGTTTGCAGGTATCGTGCTTTTGGGACGGGTATCTATATCCGTTTTGTGTACATATTGATGTTTCATCAAGTTTGAAGACAACCAACATACAACGGGTCACACAGTTGGAAGGAAGATGTTGTTATCTCTTTTGTTGTACTAGAATAGTATGACCGGGTTATGTAGCCCGAGTCTATTTTTGTTCCTTTCAAACGATTATGTAACCGGTTGAATATATATATAAAACTTGGTGTTATATATTAAATGCATCTGAGTGGTCTGGTTGGACATATCTTATTGTTTATGTTAACTTATTTACTCGCATTATATTTTTGGTGGTGATATTGCTATTAATGTTATGAATATTTCTTTTTAACAAACCAAATCAACGTCTAATCTTATCCTATTTCTCCTTTAGAAGAATCATGCCACCGAGGAGAATCTTACGTTCACGGACTAATCCACCCCCACCTCCACCAATGCCTACGACCGAGGCGGAACTGAATGCACTTATAGAACAGAGAATCGCTCAAGCTATCGCACTGTATGAGGCATCCCGTGTCGAACAAAGTGGAGGCACCGGCGGATCGGGAGGCCAGGGTCCAGGCGGTACTTCAGGTGGAACCAATAATACGGGTAACATTTAGTTGTTTTGTTACAACTTACCAAATTTCTTTCTTAATCTATTCGTGCGATTCACTGTTTACTCATTCAAAATCCGTTGTCCAATTTCAGGGTGCACATTCAAGCAGTTTCTAGACTGCAAGCCGCTTAACTATGATGGCACAGGCGGTGCTGTGGCTTATGTGAGATGGACGGAGAAAACGGATTCCACTATAAGAATGAGCAGATGTTCCGCTAATCAGCAAGTCACTTTCGTTACTGGCTTGTTTCTCAACGAGGCTCTTACATGGTGGAACCTACAAGTGCAAACTTTGGGTGAAAACGCTGCTTATGCGTTAACGTGGGATGAATTGAAGGAACGTATGAGGGATAAATACTGTTCTCGTGCTGAACTCCAGAAGTTGGAGAACGAGTTTTGGAACCTCACCATGGTCGGAGCTAATATCACGGGATATACTCAAAGATTTCACGATCTGTCCCGTGTAATTCCTTATCTTGTAACACCAGAGTACAAGCGTATCGAACGCTACATCTGGGGACTTTCTGACAAGATTCGAAGTCTGGTTACTGCAGCTAAACCCACGACCATTACTCAGGCTGTGACTATAGCCGTGAGTCTTACTGAAGACGGGGTCAGGATGAAGATATTCACTGAGAAAGGTGATGACAAGAAGGAAACACATGTTGAGTCTTCCCACCGTGGGAAGAGGAATTACTCGAATTTCAAGAAGGGAACCCGTGGTAATAACAACAACAGTAACAACAACTACAACAACAATAACAATAACCCCAACAACAACAACAATAACAACAACAACAACAACAACAACAACAACAACAACAGGCGACAGAATAACCAGCAAAAGGATGCAAGGATGTTTGTAGCCACAAACGACACTGGTCCTAAGAAGTACGCTGGTACTTTACCTAAGTGTGAGCGATGCAAGTTTCATCACGTGGGTGATTGTCGGCTTGTCAAGTGTGACAAGTGTGGCAAGCTTGGCCACCGAACCGAGTCATGTTGGGGAACGGGAAATAATACAGGATCGGGAAGTGGATTTGGTAACAGGAATGGAAACGGGAATGGTCGTAATCAAGGATGTTTTGGATGCGGAAGCAAAGATCACTACAAGAAAGACTGTCCTAAAGAAATTCAAGCTCGTGGTCGATCTTTTGTGATTGGAGCCAAGGATGCGCGCCAAGACCCTAATGTGGTCACTGGTACGTTTCTCCTCAATGATCATTTCGCATCCATATTATTTGATACCGGAGCCGATTTTAGTTTTATCTCTATAGAATTTAAAAATATTCTGCGCTTGGAACCTAGTAAACTAGATGTTCCATATTCTATAGAATTGGCTAACGGTAGACTAATAGAGACGGGAGAAGTTGTTAAGGAGTGTACATTAGAACTTGGTGAACAAAAATTCAATATCGATCTCTTACCCGTTGAATTGGGTAGTTTCGACGTAGTGGTTGGCATGGATTGGCTATCCAACAATCGAGCCGAAGTCGTTTGCCACGAGAAGATTATTCGCCTACCACTACCGAACAAAGAGACACTTGTTATACATGGGGAGAAGCGTGACACCCCATTGCGGATCATCAATTGCATGAAAGCACAAAAATACTTACGGAAAGGTTATATTGCCTTTCTAGCGCATGTAGTAGACAAGAAGGCTGATGGGCCGAAGTTAACAGATATTCCGGTAGTAAAAGAATTTCCTGAAGTCTTTCCTGAAGACTTGCCAGGTCTACCGCCTTATCGACAAGTCGAATTTCACATCGACTTGGTACCAGGAGCCGCACCTGTAGCCAGATCTCCATATCGATTAGCACCTTCTGAAATGCAGGAATTGTCCACACAACTTCAAGAGTTGTTGGATAAGGCATTCATCAGACCGAGTTTCTCGCCTTGGGGAGCTCCAGTTCTCTTTGTGAAAAAGAAGGACGGGACATTCAGAATGTGTATCGACTACAGAGAGTTGAATAAACTCACCATCAAGAATCGGTATCCACTACCGAGGATTGATGACTTATTCGATCAACTTCAAGGGTCGAGTTTTTATTCAAAGATAGACTTACGATCGGGGTATCATCAGTTACGAGTTCAAGAAGAAAGCATACCGAAAACGGCTTTTCGGACTCGTTACGGTCATTACGAGTTTCTCGTTATGCCTTTTGGTTTAACGAACGCACCGGCGGTCTTCATGGATTTAATGAACCACGTGTGCAAGCCGTATCTCGACAAATTCGTCATAGTGTTCATTGACGACATTTTGATATACTCACGATCGGCAGCCGAGCATGAACAACATTTGAGAACCATCTTAGAATTACTCAAAAAGGAGAATTTATACGCGAAGTTTTCCAAATTTGAGTTTTGGATTCGTGAAGTACAATTTCTCGGGCATATAGTGAACGAGAAGGGTATTCAAGTAGACCCGTCGAAGATTGAATCGATTAAGAATTGGGAAGCGCCCACGACTCCTACTGAAGTGCGACAATTTTTGGGCTTAGCGGGATATTATCGGAGATTTATTGAGAATTTTTCAAAGATTGCTCAACCGCTAACTTCTCTTACACAGAAAGACAGGAAATTCGATTGGGGAGAGAAACAAGAAGCAGCATTTCAACATCTTAAAGACAAGTTGTGCATTGCACCAATCTTATCATTACCAGAGGGTACCGATGACTTTGTAGTATACTGTGATGCTTCGCATCAAGGTTTGGGTTGTGTACTCATGCAACGTAAAAAGGTTATCGCGTACGCGTCCCGCCAACTGAAAGTTCACGAGAAGAACTATACCACTCACGACTTAGAGTTAGGCGCGGTGGTATTTGCTTTGAAAATTTGGCGGCATTACTTATATGGTACACAGTGCACTATTTTCACAGATCATAGGAGTCTACAACACATATTCAACCAAAAAGAATTAAATATGCGTCAGCGACGTTGGGTTGAATTATTAAACGACTATGATTGTGAAATCAAGTACCATCCGGGCAAGGCGAACGTTGTAGCAGACGCCTTGAGCCGCAAGGAACGAGTTAAAACACTAAGAGTGCGAGCACTAGAAATGACGATTCACACAGATCTTACCGCACGAATTCAAAATGCACAACAAGAAGCGCTCAAGGAAGAACATATTCTTGAAGAATCACTTCGAGGCATGGAAAAACAGTTAGTACCAAAGGAGGATGGAACTTTGTACTTTGCGGGTAGAATTTGGGTTCCATTCTTTGGAGGTCTCCGAGATCTCATTTTTGAGGAAGCACATAGGTCAAAGTACTCGATCCATCCAGGATCAGATAAGATGTATCAAGACTTAAAAGAGTACTATTGGTGGCCTAACCTCAAAAAGGATATTGCTAACTATGTTAGAGAATGCTTGACCTGCGCGAAGGTCAAGCCAGAGTATCAGAAACCATCAGGTTTACTACAACAACCCGAGATTCCCGCTTGGAAATGGGAACAAATATCGATAGACTTCATTACGAAGTTACCTAGGACCTCGAAAGGTCATGACATGATATGGGTAATCGTCGATAGATTGACAAAGTCCGCACACTTCTTACCGATTCGGGAGAAGGATAGTACTGAGAAACTAGCGGAAATATATCTCAAAGAAATAGTGGCTCGCCATGGAGTGCCTATTTCAATCATTTCGGACCGAGACGGTCGTTTTGTTTCAAGAATATGGAAATCATTTCAACAGGCCTTTGGATCTCAATTGAATCTAAGTACGGCCTTTCATCCACAAACTGACGGCCAGAGTGAACGGACAATCCAAACACTCGAAGATATGCTTCGTGCATGTGTTATGGATTTAGGCGGCAATTGGGATAATCATCTACCTCTAGTTGAGTTTTCCTACAATAATAGCTATCATACAAGTATACAAGCTGCACCGTTCGAAGCTCTTTATGGTCGAAAGTGTCGCTCTCCGCTATGTTGGGCGGAAACAGGCGATAGTCAATTAATTGGTCCGGAACTAGTCCAAGATACTACGGATAAAATTTTTCGGATCCGAGACCGTATCAAGGCGGCTCGCGATCGACAAAAGCTCTACGCAGATGGAAAACGAAAACAAGCATCTTTCGAGGTTGGAGAAAAAGTTTTGTTAAAAGTCTCACCTTGGAAAGGCGTAGTGAGGTTCGGTAAACGTGGAAAGCTTAACCCGCGTTACATTGGACCATTTGAAATCTTGGAAAAGATTGGCACTGTTGCTTACAAGTTGAAGTTACCAGATGAACTTAGCAGTGTACACCACACGTTTCATGTGTCAAATCTTAAAAAGAGTCCAATACAAGTAACCGTTGCCATTCCTGTGGATGAAATTCACATTGACGACAAACTCCATTTTACTGAAGAACCTGTTGAGGTCACGGACTGGAAGGTCAATAAAACACGGAGAAGTCGTATCAAATTGGTAAAGGTTCGTTGGAACTCTCGTCACGGGCCCGAGTATACTTGGGAACGTGAAGACCGAATGAAGGCAAAATATCCCCACCTATTTCCGAAAACTCCTGCAAAGAATAACAAAGCTAGAATTTCGGGACGAAATTCTAAATAACAAGGGGAGAATGTGACAACTGCCACTTTCGGGTAATTTACTTACATTTAAAACAGTGATTTACATTATACAAGCATGTGTTTTGAATATTCTGACTGCATGATTACATGGTATACATCTTAGAAAACTCATGGAATATTCATTGGTTATTACACATGATTCATTTTTATTGGGTACATTTGTTATAGTGCAAACAATTCACCGAAACAACTAGAGTAGCGCCTAGTGAACTAGAGTGCTGACGAAAACTCCGGATCCGCAGAAAACATCAAAAATGACATCTTTAGGACTCGGATGAGAGTCCAACATCAATTATATATTAAACCCTATATGAGAATACAAGAGTTCGATCAATAATTTACCAATGCCCGGTAGCACTAAAAACTGTCCGAAACGCGCTAAAAATGACCATTTCATGAATTGTCCGCAAAATTCAGCAATTGTATTTTTAATACAAGATACAAAAATTGATGTTTAGACACCAATTTCATATAAACATACTTATGGAATATCAATTTCACGCATAACGGAAATTTGCCCTACAACTTCCATAAGAGAACGTTTCGACTATTTATTAGTGAAACGAGCACTAAACAATTATCCGAACTACATTTTGGCACAACTAGCGAACTAGTGATCATTATTTTTAGTCATGTAAAACTAGTTTATGATCATTTCAAGTCGCGAAACTTCTCGGAAAATTGTAAAACCTAAACACCTTAACACTTACATCTTTCTAATTCATTTTAAGTCTTAAAAATTTACTAACATTTTTTCACCATGCAAGACCCCCCCCCCCCCACCTTGAGGCCGTGAACAAGGGGTCCCACCCCCTTGTTTATTATGCTAAATATCTAGATATTATTTAGTTACTAGTGGATGAAATGGATGATTAATCTTATCACTTAACCCTTAAGTCTTACTACACTTTTACACCATTTCTTACACACACATAAGAAAAGCTCTCATCATCTTCATCCTTTCATCAAGAACACCCACAAAAACCCAATAATTTTTATCATCTTCTTCATGAACAAGATGGATTTCTTTGGAACATGAGGTGATCTAAAGCTCTTGGAAGTGAAAGGAAGGATTTTTATGCATACACAAGTGTTCTAACATCAAGATCATCATCTTCTTAGTCTTTAATAATCTCTAAGATCATCCCTAGCCTTGTGCTAGAAGTAAGCTTCTTTAATTTTTTTTATACATATTATCTTTATGATTGTTATTATAACTAATAATAACTATATAATCATACATAATGAAGAAGAAAAATACAATGAAGCAAAGATAAAAATCATGATATAATTATGTTTGTTTATATTGTGATCTTAGACTTGTTATATGCTTATTAGATCTTGTTATGATGTTTATGCTACAAATAAAGTGTTAGAAGATGTTGATAGATATGATCTAAAAATTATACATGTTTATGTTAAAGGGTTTTAACATAAAGGATTAAAGGAATGATCATATCTAGTGATCTTGTGAAAGTATTTAGGGTTTATATTTAAAAACAAGACTTTCACAAGATTATAAAAATTAACATACAACTAAAGAATTTTATAAAAGTTGTTAAAACTAAAATGTAACTTGGTTTTTGAACTAGTTAACATATGAAAGGATCATGTTTAAAACCCTACATGATTTGCTTATCATCTTGATGATTTGATGTTATAAAAGTCTCATATTTTGTTGTTAAGATGTTGAATAAATTGTTGTTGATTTACTAAAGAAAATGATATGTTTAATAAAACATGGTAAAGATAAAAATACAAAGGTTATATGGCCAATTTTTATAAAAACTTTATTTTATAAAATAACAACATTTTTGGGTAAATCTCTACAAAATTTAAAAAGATATAAAGAATTCTTTTTATAAAAACAAAGTTAGTTATAAATATATATATTTTTAGAAAATATATATTTGGTGATTTAACAACTTATGTGCTATGTGATTATTTGATGTATTAGTTATATTTATCAAATGAGGAACTTGAATATAATGACACAAATAAACACATGACATATTACAATCAAAGTCTTATAAGACTTCACATAATTACGCCTTAAAAACAAATTACGGACGATCCGAATGAGCGGACACCATTTATGGTCAAAACGGACGACGGACGAATCCTTAAACGAGTCACATATCCGAGGAGTTACTACGACGTTTAGACGACATTTCGACACGAAAATATACATACACTATCGATAACAAAGTTTGGATGTTTATGAACTTATAAAAACTAATATGTTTTTATTAACTAAAAAGTATACTTAGTATATTTTTATAAAAATGTTTTTATAAAAAAATGAAAGACTTATACTTATTATAAATGGGCTTATTATATTTAATGGGCTATTTTATTATAAATGGGCTTATTATATTTAATGGGCTATTTTATTATAAATGGGCTTACACTCTTAATGGGCTTATACTTCATAATGGGCTTAACATAAACACATGGGCTAAGCCCAAATACTAAACATATGGGCCAAAGCCCAACACTATTAAAGCCCAACACTATTCAAGCCCAACACTATTCAGGCCCAACACTATTCAGGCCCAACACTATTGAGGCCCAACGCTATTGAGGCCCAACGCTATTGAGGCCCAACACTATTGAGGCCCAACACTATTTGAGGCCCAACACTATTGAGGCCCAACACTATTGAGGCCCAACACTATTTGAGGCCCAACACTATTGAGGCCCAACACTATTAAAACCCAACACTATTTAAGGCCCAGCACTATTTAAGCCCAATAACTTGAAAACATGGGCTTGGCCCAATGATACTATTTTTGGAAAAACATCTATACAAGTGATACATACAAGACACGAGATTCAGCGGACGAGATCCGACTATACAACTCATTCATCGAATACACAGTTAACGAACATTTGAACAACTCATACATTGAATACACAGTTAACGAACATTTGAACAACTCATACATCGAATACACAGTTAACGAACAGTAAAGACATACAAGTCTTACATATACTCAAGACACAAGAATTGTACTCAAGTTCTTTTCAAAGACCGAAGTGTCTAACAAAAATAAGAACGTTTGTAGGTCGCCACGCTATTCAGGACGACCGCACGTGAGATCTTATTTTCATCTTTTCACAAGACGCGATACTGTGAGTTCATGTTCCCCTATTCATTTAAATGTTTTACAAACTTTACAACTATCGGGGAGGATACATGTTCAGAGTATGATAAAGTTAGGTAATGAAACACCATAGATCATGTGCGAATTAGGGCCATACTATAAGCACCATTAATCCAGTTTGGACCAAGGAACAAAGGCTTAGATCTAATGGGTTTTGGCGAGCCCCACTCTTGGTCATGGACCCCTACGGAAGAGTGCGTTTGTGTCCCAGTCGATAGGAATCGGCATAAAATCGTCTAGGGTTGGTTTGCTTCCTATTTCGTCACACATATTAATGTCCTTGCAAAACATTAATGATCAACGATTTCATTGACGCTTTACATACTACAACTCACATTTTTCATACATCGTTTACAACTAAATTGCATGAATTCACCAACTTTTGTTGATGTTTTCCAAACTTAACATGTATTTCAGGGAATTAAAGGACCATGTCGGATTTCCCAGTCAAGATAACAAGTACAGGAACTCCATGCCATCTTTTGAAGGGTTTAACTATTATATTCCGCCTCTTTGCGGAAATATGATGGTTTAAACCTTTGTAGTTTATTTCAAGTTTATGTATGAAACAATAACGCTTTATTTTCATGTTAATGGTTTGTAACCGACACACTAAACTTATGATGTAATCTTTTGAAACACTATGTAATGGCAGTGGAGTATGTTTTATTCATATAGTTTGTTCATGTACATCGATATTTATGCAATGAAAACCAGACAGATCACACTTTGCGTTTCTGCTATGAGCGGGTGTGACAGCAACGTTCTCCCACTTCCAAACCGGTATCTCTGGTTGTACAAGCAAACCAGAAGGTCGTTGATGTTCAGCCTTAACTTTGAGACAAGTTAGGCATTTCGATACATACAAGGCAACATCCTTCTTCATACCAGGCCACCAATACCGAGTACGAAGATCCTTGTACATTTTATCAGCACCAGGATGGATAGAATATCGAGACTTATGAGATTCGTCCATTACCAAGGTGCGAAGATCGTCTTGTTTCGGAATCCACAAACGATCCTTGAAATAAAGCAAACCATCGTCTTTCCTTTCGAGCTTAAGATCAAGCTGATGTGGTAATTCCTTACCTATCAAATTTTGTGAAACACAAAATTGTTGAGCTTGATGGACACGAGTTTGAAGATCAGATAGAGTGCGAACAGAATGAAGCTTGACTCACTCTTTTCAACAAAGCGCATCAGCTACGACATTCGCCTTACCAGGATGGTAGCGAATCTCGCAATCATAATCACTTAAGAGCTCAACCCAAGGTCGTTGCCTCATGTTCAGCTCCTTCTGATTTAGAATATGCTGGAGACTTTTGTGGTCTGTGAAAACCACACACTTCGTGCCATAAAGATAGTGTCTCCAAATTTTAAGAGCGAAAACCACAGCACCTAACTCAAGATCATGAGTCGTGTAGTTCTTCTCGTGAATTTTCAGCTGTCTACATGCATAAGCTATGACTTTACCTCGTTGCATAAGAATGCAACCAAGTCTTAGATTTGACGCGTCACAATAGACAACAAAATCATCATTTCCCTCGGGCAAAGATAGAACAGGAGCATCACAAAGCTTTTGTTTTAGCGTTTGAAACGCTTTTTCTTGCTTAGGTCCCCACTCAAAAGGCTTATTCTTCTGAGTCAAAGCAGTGAGTGGAACCGCAATCTTCGAGAAGTTTGAAATAAACCGTCGATAATATCCAACAAGACCAAGAAAATATCGAATATATGTAGGTGTCGTTGGTGTATTCCAATTCTTAATAACAGCTATTTCGGATGGATGTACATGAATACCCTGCTCGTTGACTATATGACCCAAAAACTGAACTTCTTTAAGACAAAATTCACACTTGGAGAATTTAGCAAAAAGTTGTTCCTTCTTCAGGAGTTCCAAGGTCAAACGAAGGTGTTGCTCGTGATCGGCTCGAGACTTCGAATAAACAAGAATGTCATCGATGAATACAATGATGAACTTGTCTAAATAAGGCTTACATACCCTATTCATTAAGTCCATGAAGATAGCTGGAGCATTCGTCAGACCAAAAGGCATGACTGTAAACTCATAGTGCCCATATCTCGTGCGGAATGCAGTTTTGGGGATATCTTCTTCGAGAACACGAAGTTGATGATACCCAGAACGCAGATCGATATTGGAGAAATAGGTAGCACCTTGTAGCTGATCAAAGAGATCATCGATTCGAGGTAGGGGATATCGATTCTTAATGGTAAGCTTGTTAAGCTCACGATAATCGATACACATTCGAAAAGATCCATCTTTCTTATTCACGAAGAGGAGAGGAGCACCCCAAGGCGAAAAGCTCGGACGGATGAATCCTTTATCAGATAACTCTTGAAGGTATTTCGATAATTCTTTCATCTCAGACGGTGCAAGATGATAAGGTGCTTTCGCAATCGAGTTAGCATTGGGTACAAGATCAATATGAAACTCGACTTGACGAACTGGAGGCAAACCAGGCAGTTCATCAGGAAACACCTCTAGATAATCCCGAACAATCGGAATATCCCGAATACTCTTGCTCTTATCTTTCTCCTCGGTGACATGTGCTAGAAAAGCAACATATCCTTTTCGTAAATACCTTTGGACTTCCATACAAGACATGAGTTTCAAACCACCAGAAGGTTTCTCGCCACGAACTTCAAGAACATCGCCAGACGAAAGAGGAATACGAACGATCTTATCAAAACAAACTACCTCAGCATGATGTTTGGTTAACCAATCCATCCCCACGATAATATCGAAACTCCCAAGTTGCATCGGTGTGAGGTCAATAGGAAAAAGATGGTCATCAAGATTCAACTGACAATTACGAATAACAGAATCGAGAACAAGAGGTTTGCCAGTAGCAACTTCGACATATAAGGGTTTCCTCAGTTTAGTTCTAGGTTCGCAAGCAAAGGCTCAAATGATAATGAAACAAAACTTCTATCGGCACCAGAATAAAAAAGAATAGATGCAGGTCGATTGTTAATAAGAAACGTACCATTGACAACCTCGTTGTTAGCCCTCTCCTCGTTAGCATTTAGATTGTACGCTCGTCCATGAGCGGGATTCATATTCGCATTGACATTTGCGTTCGCATTTGCATTCACCAATCTCGGACAGTTGTTGCGGAAGTGACCAAACTCTCCACAATTGAAACATGAACCCGGTGGGAATCTAGCAGCATTCCCCTGAACTGGAGCCTGATTCTGAACAACCTGCTTCTGAGCCAAATGACAAATGTTGGCCGGATGCCCAAGCTTACCACACGAGTACACTGCTTACACGCTTGTTGTGCAACATGATGACCGTTGCAGCGAGTATAGTGAGGTGCGGTACCAGCATACACTTTCTTCGTAGGCTGTTGGTTCTGAGGGTTCTGAGCATTTTGTGCAGTTACTGCAAAATTCTGGGAAGCCTTGCGCTTCCTTGACTTCTTCGACGACTCACCTTTCTTATCTTTACCCTTATCCTTGCCTTTAACAGAATCGGTCGACTTTTTCTTATCACCCTTGCGGGTAAGTTTACCCTTCCTGACCTGAGACTCAGTCAGGGTAGCAGAAAACTCGATCGCGTGACGAACAGTAGTTGGATTAATGCCAGTCACAATATCCTGTATGGAATCGGGTAAACCATCGATATACCTCTCTATCGCTTTCTCCAACGGGGTAACCATAGTAGGACACAAAAGACTGAGTTCCTCAAAACGATCCGTATATGCACGGTGTTCTCCTCCATCTTGCTTTAGATCGTCAAACTCTCGTTCTAAAGCTCGAATTTCGTGACGGGGACAAAACTCTTTCATCATGAGAGCTCGAAGCTCTTCCCATGTTTGTGCCAATGCCACTTCGGCACCCCTATCACGCATCACTCCGTTCCACCACGTAAGAGCACGCTTCTCAAACACACTTGATGCAAATTCAACCTTACGCACATTCGGACACTGCACATGTCTGAATGTGCTCTCGATACTCTCAAACCATTGAAGGAGCGCGGTTGCTCGTTGAGACCCAGAAAACTTAAGCGGTTTAGCAGAATTGAAATTCTTGAAATTACATTGAGCATTATTGTTGTTATTATTGTTGTTGTATAACTCATGGATCTAGGTCACAACGCCTGGAAGCACAGCAGCCATTTGCTGAGAGACAAGGGCTGCGACTTCTTCAACAGTAAAAGATTGTGCATCACGTCGAGGAGGCATTGTCTAAAAGGAAATATGAGAAACGAGTGAGGTCGACAATTAAGAAAAACAAAAGAGGTATTGAAAATATCGACAAAATACAAGGAAGGCGATCATTTGTTTGTTACCTCGAATAAACAAACGACACGCAATGACTAATCAAAGTAAATGGGTCAAAATAACGTATCGCGAAGACATGCTCGCCTATAAGTGAACACTCACCCCAAGAGTTCCCAGGTAAGAGTGACTGGTCCGATTATGTGGATTTGTACGAACACTCTAGCCTTAGACAGCAAACTCAGGGTACAGGCATTCACTCTTCCAGTTTGCACGTGTTCAAATTATTTATACCCAAACTTTGACGAGATTTTGAAAACTCAAAAGGCACCAAGCCAAATATGAGTCAAACTGGAAGGGTTCAAAACCTAGTAATCAATCATCCTAGAACGGATGATTAATTTTCGAAGCAGATTCGAAATTTGTGTTCTCGTTGTGGTTATCACCTAAGGGTATGTGATGTGTGCAAAATGCAACATATAAATTACATCAATTGTGGCATAAAACTAACCCTTTTTAGTACTAATGTTGGAAAAAGTGTGTTTTTGTCTTCCTTTTGTATTTTCAGGATTAAATGAGCTCAAATTAACAAAAGAAGCAAAAATGCAGCTAAATCTAACATACAATACAAGAAAAGGAACAAGCGTGGCATGCCCGACCCCACGACAGCATCTTCCCAAGCAAAACAAGTGAACAGAAGGCTGAACATGCCCCGTGTTGAGTGAACACGGGGGCGTGCCCAAGTGTCAGCATAAAAGACAAAGTTGTAGAAGCTTCCATCGCCCACCACGGGGCCGTGCTCAGCGGACACGGGGTCGTGGTCAACTATAAGATTCACAGAATCCAGGCAAATCTTGATAGTACAAATATGCTTCTGCACACGGGGTCGTGCCCAGCGGACACGGGGCCGTGGTCAACTAATGTAGACAAAAGCAATTAATGAAGACAGAGAAGAGGATGTACACGGGGCCGTGCCCACTGGACACGGGGCCGTGCCCGAGCTTCTGTTCAGCCTATAAATAGGAGTGCTTGGCTCAAGCTCAAACCATCCCTTGGCACACCACCTCTCTCACACTTCACCCACCACCCACCACCACCATAACACCATCATCCACCACCATCATCCACTGTCCATTATAGGGTGTGTGAGTCGTCTCGGCATCCAAGATTGATCGTAAGAGTTCTTGACAATCAAGGCCATGTTTGCCTAAGTCTCTTACATCACTTGGTGAAGACAAAGTGTCTAGTGTAATACTTTTTATTTTTAATCTTTTCGCACTTTTTAATTGGTTATGTATTAATGACTTTAATAACTAGTTTCTTATGTTGAAGGTGATTCTTCCTTATCGTTTGTCCGTGGTGTCTTGGCATTATTTTACTGTCTATATAAAATAAAAGATTTTCACCATTCATATCTCCACGGTCTATATGGAGGTATGTTGGCTACCTGGTCGGGGGTTAAGGGAACGGTTTGGTAAGAGTCTTGCCATTGTTCAGTGTATAGATCATGCAAAGGACCTGGGTCAAATTTAGTAGGACCTCCTTCAATACTTAACGGTATTGGATGGCGGGGGTCTAAACTCTTTGACCCCCTCATAAGTTAAACTACTATTAAAACTTTAACCCGGCTACTTAGGACTGTATCCCTGCTGACTCAGACTACTTAGCCGAGGGTAACGTCGCCTTCAAAAGAGGGCCCTACCACATTATGCATTAATAACTTAATTAATTATCTTTCAATAATCCGACCCTTTAGGATTGTATCTGTAGGATCGGTTTGTGACCCAAACGAGTCGTTCAGAAGAGATTTTATCAGTTTCAGATGCGGAAAATAAGAAACTAACTTTGAAACAGCTTGAATATCACTTTAAACATCTTGTGTATTGATTTAGTAGCAATTACAATCACAAGGAATACCGGCAGCACCTCGGTATCGATTCCTAGTCTTCTCCCTGTTTGCTTTAAATGACAATACATGATGCCTATATATAGTGTTTGCTTGTTCACTTGAAACAATACTTACACGTTCAAGCGGTCAGACATTTCAAGCGGTTTACATGTTCAAGCGGTCAAACACAATTCAAGCGAACATATCAACTAATAGACAATTCAAGCGAACATGACTTTTGTCCTATATTCAATTTTCGTTTCATATGCTGATGTATGATGTGATGTCATATATGTGATGTCACTTGTGATGTCACATATATGATGTCACTAGTTCAGATCTGCAACGCAACCCAGACTCGATATAAGACGAAGTCGACAGATGAATGCACCAACAGACTCCCCCTCAGATGTTGACTAGTCTTAAGTGTCGAGTCTTCACAATCTTCAGTCTTTATCAGTCTGTTCACGTTCTTCAAAATTATCCATTGTAAGCATCCTCAATCAATCTCTTACTCTTTCTCATAATCTTCAGGATCTGAATCTGGCTCTACTATCTTCAGACTCCCTCTCGATGTCTTCAGACTCCCCCTTTCACTAAACTGGGATCGCAGTCTGGAATTCACATTCAACAGGTTCTTAGATCATAACCTGGTACTCATCTAGCTCAGGTTTCGGAACCTGGCTAACCTGCACAACTCTACCCAAAAATAAGTTTCACAAAGATTAAATCTTTAAAATTTATAAACTATTTGCACGAAATATTCAAAATGATTTACTCTCTGCAAACCACTTGTAAAAACTTCTTCATACACTCTCTCCCAAACTTGTTCATCAAGTTTAGCACTTGGAATTTTTAATGTCAGTCTTCCAACAACAGTTGTCGAAAATCTTTTTGGATTTTTACAAAATTTATGCTAAAACACACTTAAAATATTTTTAGATTTTTTAATGAGAAAACAATAAAGAAATATTTACAAACAATATTTTTGTAAGTTCGTGCAAGAGGATCATATCAGTTTATGAGACCAATCACTAAACACCGTTATGCTTGATTTCATTTTAATTTCTAAACAATTCACATAGATTGACGATATTGTTATCCACTTAAACTCAATCTAAAAACTTTCGAAATGCTTACCGATACGTTAAGGTATATTAATTTTGCACTAAGTTCTTATGGACCCCACGATCTCAGCATATCCCCTCATCATGCAATACACTGACTCAAGTAATGCCTTTAAACTTTTATCAACTGTGATTTGTGCGAAAATAAAGCAGAATGTTTAAACATTAACAATCAGGTCGATACTTCCGTATACGCAGAGAAAGTCCAATGTTTAAACAAAATAAGAAAAATAAAACAAGTTGAAGTTGTTTAGGCTTTAACCACCAGGTCGATACTTCCGTATACGCAGAGGAGGTCCAAAGCTTAAACGAAACACCAATGAAAATAAAGCAGAACGTTTAGGCAACAACATCCAGGTCGATACTCACGTATACGCAAAGGATGTCCGATGCTTAAACAAAATAAAGAAATAAAACAAGTTTAAATCTTTGCAAAATGAAATGCACAATCACAATGACTTTTCAGCAAAGTTGTGAAAGTTCACAAACTTAACCAGTTTTATGTCTTTCGACAATCAGCGATTACTGAGTAGGCACACAGTCAAGAAGGACAAAACTAAGTACTATGCTTTCGACCATGTTTCCCACTAGAACTAGGCTTTTTCATTTAAGTTTGTATCGTTATCGCAAATCTACTAGTCTAGCTGAGCCTACCATCACATCCTTAGTGAGACCGTTTATCACATTTTAACTTTCCATTTCTTTAGCGTGTTGTGACAGTCCACTGATGTACTATCATTTCCTCTTTTATGCAAAAAAAAACTCATTTTTCATTTTATCATGTTTTTGGCTTTTTCAAATTTTCTAATGTTTTTGGATTTTCTGAAAAATATACTCCCCCTAAAATACAAATACATCTAAAGAAAATTGAAAACAAACTGTACAAGAACATGACAACTGATATCGAATTGCCTCAATTCTCCATCCACTTGACATAAACAATCAGAACTCCCCCTCACAACAAACTATTTTCCCATTGTGATTTCAAAACACTTAAGTTTGTTTTAATCAAAATGGTTTTTCCGGAAAATTAGTTTTGTTGATTTTACCATTTATAAATTCGGGGAAAACTCATCACATTGTTTACCAACACTTTTAAATGATAGTTAAATCAAGTTCAACTTAATGACCTTGATTAACCACTTGTAAGATCAAAAAAATCAAACATTTTCAACCAATCATCATCAGTTGATTGAATTCTCAAGGTGCCAATTCCTACTCCACACTTACCAACCTGGGAGTTCCGGCAAATCACACTTATACAAAAACAATTTTCATACACAATGAATGATGCTGATTCATGCTCCGCGATTACTAACTTGGGAGCTCCGGCAAGTCAGGTTTTTACTCTTTGAAAAATATATCCATCCAAGCCTTACCTTCCTTGGGTGTAACAACCTCTTCTTCATCATTACTTTCAACAGACTTATGAACATTCATTTTGGAAGCATAGAATTCTTTAACTCCTTTGACCTTACCATCGACCATTTTTCCAAAAATGTGTTTCACATTTCTGTTGAAAACCTTATCAACATCAAATTTCTTCTTATTAGAATAAAATTGATTTGAAATTTCAACTTTCCCAACTTTCTTTTTAAAAATTTCAGCCCGCAGAGGTGGAAAATTTACATCATCCACATTCGGAACTGATTTCTCAACCTTTTCTTTAACAACTTTTAGCTCCTCTGATTTTGTGGAATCAGATTCATCACCAAAATTGTTTCCTGAACCCTTAACAACCCATTTTTGATTTTTCAGATTTTCTTTTCTTTTTACCACATTCTTTGAACATTCACCAATCTCAAAAGTTGAATTTTCAAAGCCTGTAAACTTTCTAGTTGTAAGTTCAGTTTTCTCAACAACTTTTTCTTTCATTTTACCAGAGACTTCCTGTTTTGGTTTGAATGTTTTCGGACAATTTCTAGCAATATGACCAGCAGTTTTGCACTGAAAACAGGTTCTCGTCTCTGTAGTCTTCTGAGTAATACTCTTCTTCACTTCTTCTTGCTTTTTGGCAAGGAATTCTTTGTTTGTCTGCTTTCTAAATGCTTGCTCTTTCTCAGCTTCTAAAGAATTTCCTGAAACAAACACAGTTTTTGATTTATAAACTTTTTCATTTTTATGATTTTTCGGTTGATTAAATCGTAATCCTTTCTTTTTGAAATTACAGTTATGGTTTGGTTTTTTATGAATACCAGAACCAGAACTGTAACCCTTTTTCTTGTTTAATCTTTGTTGCACTCTTGAGGTGTAAGGTCTTGGATTTTCAGAAAGATTAATATCTTTTATTTCAGAAATGTTGATTTCTGTTAGTTTGAAAACCTTTTTAATCATTTCAGTTTTAACACCTCTTATTAGAAAAGTCTCATCAGAATATAATTTGTCAGAATCTTTCAAAGTATATGCTACTTTGACTGATTCGTCATTCAAATTAGATTTTGATAACAAAAATTCCTTATCATAAACCCGTTTGTCCTTTTTGATTGTTGACTTTGACTTGTCAGACTCAAACTTTGACTCGGATTTGGACTCCGGTTTTGACTCCTCTATGTCATCTTTGTCTAACACCTGTTCAACCACACTTTTTATCAACTTGGACTCATGATCAGTATCAGACGATGTGAACGTAACATAAATATTTTCTGGCAAATTATCCGACAACCCTGACTCCCACTGTAAGTTAATTGCCTTTTTGACTCTTTCAGAATTTGGATTTCGAGACAAATATCCATTTTCGACTGGGGGCGGACATCTATTGTAGACAACACTTGGTTTCTTACCAGAAATTTCTACTTCGTCCTCTTCTTTTGTCTCGGAATTATTTTCTTCCGAAGTCTTCTCTTCTTCAAATGTCTTCATTCTTTCAACGATCGGGTAAATCCTGTCAACAACAAAAGTAGAACATGAGTAACTTTTCAGTAAATTGTTGACTCTTTCAGTTTCTATTCTTTGTGTTGCCAACTTCAATTCCAGCTCAGCACACTTCTCTGTGTAGTAATTGACATCATCAAGCTGTCTCATGTAAGCTCCTTTGAGGGTATTCAATGCAACAGCTTGTTCATTGTTCGAATCAGTGTACTTGTTAATCTCTCTGTTCAAAGTATCATAAGATTCTTTCAATATTTTTATATTGTGTAGCAGCTCGTTGTTTTGCATGATCAAAGAATCACAATTCAAACACTTTTCAGGAACTTTGACTGCTTCAGTATCAACTTTGATTTCAAATTCAGGAACATCTTTGACTGTTCTTCTCATTTGGAAAAACTCAGCTCTTTTCTTTTTCTCGGCTTCAGCTTCAGCTTTTAACCTTTCTTCTTTTTCTTCCTCTTCTTCAATTTTTCTCCATTTTTCCTCTTCAGCTTCCCTGACTTTTCTGTATTTTGCAGCCCAATACTCATCATAGGCATTAGCAATAGTCATCTCTTTCAAGCGAAATCACCAAAATATACTTTCAAGCAAGATCCCTGTTTGAAGCAAAATCACCCTGAATCTTTAAGCAGAATCACCAGATAATTTTGAGCGAGATCTGAATCAGTAACCGTTTAAACGGACTGAATACGTAACAATGTGTGTTGATGAAATCAATCTAAGACTCGTCTCTAAGATTTGTGAACTCGTTTAATGTAACCCGCAAACTGAATGAATGAACTAGATCAAAAGTGCCACGAAATATGGGCTTCCAATGGACCGCAAACAATGAAATTCACTTGGGCTGACAACAAACAATGATGATTTGGCCTCAAATTCCAATAACCCGACAATTTTAAGTATGCAACAAACTGATTGGACCGATGATAGCACATGCAATTCTTGAGTCAAGACAAACAACTGATTATAGAGTCTTACATGCAACACATTTCAACTTGTGATTGGACCGTTTAACTATAGTGGGTTGACTAATATGAATTGATTGTTATCACATGGGCCGTTAAAAAAATCTGACCAACAAATATGATTGGGCCGAGCACTTTCACATGGATTTAATCAAATCAATTAATGTGTTCACGTGATATTTCTTGATTTAATCAAAACTCATATGTAGACAACAAATGACCGACAACTTCTATTACCCAACTTAATTTCAATTGGACCTCACAATCCACTAATATTTGATTGTGGCCGACACCTTTATCTTTGAATCACATGCAAACCGACTTACACACCTTTACCAACTTTCACATGCAAACCGACAAAACGTGATGACAATTTTTTTAGAGTCACATGCAAGCTGACACAAACATGATTTTTTTTCCAACTATCAATGACCTGACAAACCTCTTTTTACTTTTCACACATCACGATGCATTTTTCACGTGAATTACTGAACCAATTTCATACGGGAATCATGTTTCAAACGGTACAGCTAGCTTCAAACGTAATCCTCAAACAGAACACATTCCTCAAACGGACACAAACCACTATTTCAAATGGAACACATGTTTCAAATGTGAACAGTTTCAAACGAGCCTCTTTCAAACGTGAACTCTCAAACGAAGTGTGGCTTTCAAACGGACAATTTCAAACAGAAGCCAGTTTCAAACGAATGTGACCAATTTCAAACGGAAAGCCAAGCTTCAAATGGATTACGTCAGCATTTAACAAACATTTTCAAACGGTATAGGTGTTTTCGATCAATTTTAGGTTGAATTTTAGTCTGAAACTTATAAGGTTTTGTTAATACTTGATTCCGAGTCAGTGGTGAGAAATTGAGCAGTTTCTGACTGTGAAATGATGTTTAATTTGAAAAAGAATGGTGTAAAAACAGAAATCGCAGCTGAATTGTATAGAACTCTTCCTCCTGAGCTCTGATACCACTTATAGGAACGGTTTGTGACCCAAACGAGTCGTTCAGAAGAGATTTTATCAGTTTCAGATGCGGAAAATAAGAAACTGACTTTGAAACAGCTTGAATATCACATTAAACATCTTGTGTATTGATTTAGTAGCAATTACAATCATAAGGAATACCGGCAGCACCTCGGTATCGATTCCTAGTCTTCTCCCTGTTCGCTTCAAATGACAATACATGATGCCTATATATAGTGTTTGCTTGTTCACTTGAAACAATACTTACACGTTCAAGCGGTCAGACATTTCAAGCGGTTTACATGTTCAAGCGGTCAAACACTATTCAAGCGAACATATCAACTAATAGACAATTCAAGCGAACATGACTTTTGTCCTATATGAACATTCAATTTTCGTTTCATATGCTGATGTATGATGTGATGTCATATATGTGATGTCACATATATGATGTCACTAGTTCAGATCTGCAACGCAACCCAGACTCGATATAAGACGAAGTCGACAGATAAATGCACCAACAGTATCCTTGCTGACTCAAACTACAGGGTTGAGGGTAACGTCACCTCCAAAAGAGGGGCCTACTACAATAACTAAGATAATCTCTTAAATAGTGCAAAAGTGCGAAAATAATCAAAGGTTACACTAAACACGAGTCGGAGCCAAGTGATTCATCTTGTCTATCTGTTTTTTCTTTTATTTTTATTTTTCAGCATTTTAGTTAGTTTTTATTTTCTTAGTTTAAAACATTTTTCTAAACTTTTGATTTGATTAGACGTTGAGGATAAACCGGTACTAAAAGCTCTTGTGTCCTTGGACGACCTCGGTATCTTGCCAACACTATACTACGCTCACGATGGGTGCACTTGCCCATATGTGTGTTTAGTGTTAGTAAATATCGTGTTTTATAAATTTAAAACTTGGCTAAAGAAAGTGTAAAAGGGCTTAAAATATACTTAAACTTATATACACACTTCACATGCATCAAGTTTTTGGCGCCGCTGCCGGGGACACAAGGATTTTAAGAAAGTTAGGAATCAGCGGCCTAATCGTTTTTCTTATTTTTCTATTTTTTAGGATTTTTTCTTAGTTTTTCAGCTTCTACAGAACTCAGCACGGGTCGTGCCCGCTGAACATGCCCCGTGCCCAATCATTGGAACTCGCAATCCTGTTTTAAGTCAGACAGTAAGCTGAACACGGGGCCGTGCCCACTCAACACGCCCCCGTGCCCAAGATTCAGTTACTGAAAACAGAACCGTAAGATCCCGACGGTTGGTAATTTCTGACACAAACATGAGTGATACTGATATTTTTTACTTTCGGCACTCTTATGGTACGTGGTGTCAAATATGTGGTGGTTCCTATAAGGAATTAGAATGTTATTTTCTAAATTATAAGCCCCACTATATAGACCCATCGTTTCCTTGTATCCTTAAGAGGGGCGAAAGTAAAAATAATCCCTATCTCTCCCTCGAATGCTCCCAACCAGATTTTCTAGGAGTAATGCTTCTTGATGAACTATTTCAATTAGCAAATCTAATTCTTATTTGGTTAAAGGAACTTAGGATATATTTCAATAATTTATCTCAAGATGATAACCAAGAAGAAGTGTTGGAATCGCATTCAAACAATTTCGTTGTTCCCGACGATACTTCTAACTCTAGCGAGGACTTGAGCGATAGTCGTCCCTGTGCCGATTGTGCCGTGAAGGACTCCCCATCGACTTCGTTCGATGCATACATAGATCTGAGCGATTCGGCATACACCTTCTTTAACGAGAGCCCGGAAAAGGGTTGGACTTGTCCACCTACATATAGCATAGGAATCACCCTCACCGACAACCTCTTGCGTTCTCGTCTCAATCTTGAACAATTAAGGTATCTTACGCACTTTGGGGTTGTTCCATCCAGTATGGAACCGCCCGATCCGGAAAAGTTCCTTTAAAATAGACGAATTCCATAAGACAGCTTCTAGACACGGGGCCGTGTCCAGGTCAGCACGCCCACGTGTCCACCCAAAGATTCCCTTCTGATTTCATCAGAATATGGACAAAATTGTGTCAAGATTCTGTCTGCACACGGGGCCGTGTCCAGCCGACACGGGGCCGTGTGCAATGTACTGTCGTTTTCTATAAATACAGGCAGGAATCCTGCACATTTGAACCATTCCAGGGACAGAGATTTGGGGAATATTCTCACATACCATCCTAGGTATTTTCTAAAAGAAGTTTCTCAATTAACTTCTTGTCCTTTTCTATTTTATCCACTATCATCTTCTTCAATTTTTCTTTCCTTATACTTCCATTAAAGCTTGAACCTTCCATAATTTCAAGCTTTGTTGAGATGTTTGTTAGATTTTTGTTCATGGAATCTTGTTAAAAATAAGATCTACAACAATGTTTTAAGTTGTTTCTGTTCAAAAATGCTTTAAAAATCATGAAAACAATTTAAAACCCCAAGGTTCCTTGTTCCTAAATCCTGCAGATATCTGAACACGGGGCCGTGTTCATTGAACACGGGGCCGTGTCTGAAGTACTGATCCCATAAAATTGAACTCTTTTCGGTATGTTTCTCAGAATGGCAAGCAGAACAAGCGGAAACTCTTCGTCGCATTCCAGAAACAACCGGCAGGGGAGAAGATCATCAACGGTTGAGGACTCTCTTGTAAACTATGTTTACGCTCTAAGAGAAGCCATTGATGAGATAACGGGGGTAGAAGAAGCATTGGTCGACCGTATTAATCATCTAACGGTGGGACTAGAAGGATGTCTCCGGGAAGTCAACCTTTTGCACCAAAGGTTGAACATTCTCGTCTCTCCTCCTTTGGTGCCGATTATCACCCAAAGGGCATGGAATGTGGTACCGGAAGTCATCATTCCGGCCGAATGGTACGCCTTACACCCGGAGCCCCCTCGAGACATACTACAAGGGGTTCCGATTGGTGTCACTCCCCCTCCACAAGATGTTGAGGAACATGAAGCCGCCTCCCTTCTCCCGAGGGAGATAGAAGAATGGCTTTAGCAACATCTAAGGGACACCGCTCGGCTTGGAGTTCTGCAAAACTTTTAGAAACTGGAAAACTATTTTCGGAATTTTGGTTCTTATTGTAGTAGAGCTCCTTAGGATGATTTTACGTATCACTTGACCTATCTAATTTAGGACTTTTAACTTTATTTTCTGCTTTGTTTTTCATTTTTTAGGACTACTATGTAATTCTCTCTATGACTTAATGAATGATGGTTTTAGTTAATTTGGTGTTTGGATGGTGTTGAAATAAATAAAAGACACTCGGGATGGCAAAGGATACAAGGGAAACTTGAACCAGCACCCCATGCAGGAAAACAGGGCCACCCGACAAACTTTCTTCATTACAGGAAGTTCAGCACGGGCCGTGTCCGCCCAACACGGCCACGTGATGCACAGTCTGCAGAAATGACCCAGTTCAGGTAAACTGGACACGGGCCGTGTTCACCTAACACGCCCCCGTGTCCAGGCTTCTGTTTCTTTTGTCTAATTTTTGTTACTGGCACTTGAACACGGGGCCATGCCCGGACAACACGGGGCCGTGTCCAGCGCCTAGTAACCCAAATTTTTTGCTTTTTCACACCTTTTACATATTCAATCAACCTAAAAACTTATTTTTGGGACACATTGAGGACAATGTGTAATTTAAGTGGGGGGGGGGGGGATGCTAAAACCTTGAATCTTGCAAGTCCTAATAACAAGCCTTACACAAAACTCTATTGGAACCGCTAATCACCCCAAATTTTTTCAAATTTTTTTTATTTTTTTTACTTGTCTAGGTTTAATTTGGGAATTTCAAAATTCCAAAAAGGTTATATTTTTACAAATTTACAACCAATAGCATTGTGATAAAAAGAACCAACATAAGAAAATTATGAAAAGGCATGACAAGCTTAGTTAAAATTTGATTATATATACTTGATCACATAAAAACCCATTCCCACAAAAGTGAGTTTTGAGCCTTTATTGAGCATACAAATATATATCTTTAAAAATTAAATGCTCATTTTTCGTTTGTTGTGTGAATAGCCGCTTGGTTCTTACAACTCTAGAACTTGCCACGACGATACATTCTCGGTCCTTACCAACTTAAACCCGAGTAAGTAAATGATGGAGGCATTAGGACTAACGCTTTTTATTTCTACACCATTATTTTTCTTTTTTTTACCACCTACCCAAAATCCCCCTAGTTAACCCCTTTGAGCCTAAACCTTTTCATTTCTTAACCCAAACCAAACACCCTTTCACCCACCAAAACCTTTTTTATTTTTAACCCTTTGTTTTAGTAACAAGCTCGGTTTTTCATATGACTAAATTTTTTTTTTTTTGATGAAGCAAAAGAAATAAACAAACAAGTTCATCAAAAATAACTTTGTTTGAATAATAGCTTCATCAAAAATAAAAAAAATAAAAAAAATAAAAAGTCTTTCGAAAACCGACGCTTTTTACGTTTTTTTCACCCTTTTCTACTAACCACTAACCCAACCACCTACCTTTAACCCAAGCCTAACCATTCACCCAAAAGTCCTCTTGATATTTACAAAGGAATATAGTTAAAAAGGAGGAGGATTGATTGCTTGGCAAGCCTATGGTAGAAGTAAGTTCCATGCCGCTCTCGAGTGATTCACTAAAATACATCTTCGGCCGAGTGTTGAGTGATCCCCCGTGAGGTATGTGAACTTGTATATAAATAAAATTTTAAAGAGGCATGTTATGCCCTAATAAGTAATTTATCTTATGAAAAGTTTTAAATAAATCATGACGAATAGGATTGTAAATAAATAAAAATAAAACGTAATAAAGAATCTTGGAAATCCCGACACTCTATGACAAAAACCTTCTCTTCTACCCATTCCATTTGGGAGTGTAAAGCCACATTATAAAGAGTTTTGCTTGAGGACAATCAAAGATTCAAGTGTGAGGGTATTTGATATGTGCAAAATGCAACATATAAATTACATCAACTGTGGCATAAAACTAACCCTTTTTTTAGTACTAATGTTGGAAAAAGTGTGTTCTTGTCTTCCTTTTGTATTTTCAGGATTAAATGAGCTCAAATTAACAAAAGAAGCAAAAAGGCAGCTAAATCTAACATAAATACAAGAAAAGGAACAAACGTGGCATGCCCGACCCCACGACAGCAACTTCCCAAGCAAAACAAGAGAACAGAAGGCTGAACACGCCCCGTGTTGAGTGAACACGGGGGCGTGCCCAAGTGTCAGCATAAAAGACAAAGTTGTAGAAGCTTCCATCGCCCACCACGGGGCCGTGCTCAGCGGACACGGGGTCGTGGTCAACTATAAGATTCGCAGAATCCAGGCAAATCTTGATAGTACAGATATGCTTCTGCACACGGGGTCGTGCCCAGCGGACATGGGGCCGTGGTCAACTAATGCAGACAAAAGCAATTAATGAAGACAGAGAAGAGGATGGACACGGGGCCGTGCCCGAGCTTCTGTTCAGCCTATAAATAGGAGTGCTTGGCGCAAGCTCAAACCATCCCTTGGCACACCACCTCTCTCACACTTCACCCACCACCCACCACCACCATAACACCATCATCCACCACCATCATCCATTGTCCATCATAGAGTGTGTGAGTCGTCTCGGGATCCAAGATTGATCGTAAGAGTTCTTGACAATCAAGGCCATGTTTGCCTAAGTCTCTTACATCACTTGGTGAAGACAAAGTGTCTAGTGTAATACTTTTTATTTTTAATCTTTTCGCACTTTTTAATTGGTTATGTATTAATGACTTTAATAACTAGTTTCTTATGTTGAAGGTGATTCTTCCTTATCATTTGTTTGTGGTTTCTTGGCATTATTTTACTGTCTATATAAAATAAAAGATTTTCACCATTCATATCTCCACGGTCTATATGGAGGTATGTTGGCTACCTGGTCGGGGGTTAAGGGAACGGTTTGGTAAGAGTCTTGCCATTTCAGTGTATAGATCCTACAAAGGACCTGGGTCAAATTTAGTAGGACCTCCTTCAATACTTAACGGTATTGGATGGCGGGGGTCCAAACTCTTTGACCCCCTCATAAGTTAAACTACTATTAAAACTTTAACCCGGCTACTTAGGACTGTATCCCTGCTTACTCAGACTACTTAGCTGATGTAACACCTCGAAAATTCACGTCCTATAATGTGTAGACACGTGTCATATGTTTGCACGTGTGAAAGAATGTTATAAAAGGACTAAAGTTGACAAACATGGAAAGTATGTGATTATACGGGTTCTAAATGTCAACGGTGAATAAATATACTTCATAATAACCCTATATGATGTTCATATCATCAAACGAATAAATCAAGGATCATGCGAAGCTAAAAGTGAGAGATTACAAACTACAGGGGTTAAATGTGTCAACATGTTTAAAGATATACCTATGAGTGACCTTTTGACAAACTCGAATCTTTGTAACTGTTAATTATGCTCACTAGAATGCGCGATATAAATTTCATAAAGTTTCATTATCGTATGAGAAAGTTATGATCAAATTCGTGTGCGAGGGGTTAAAGCGTTAACGTTGAAAGTTATGACTTTTCGGGTTAACCGGAAGTGTCCAGGGACTTGGCAAAGTGGGTATAAGTCCTAAAGCCCTTGTAGGTAAATAATAAGGGGTCAAATTGCAAGTAATTATCTTAGTTCACCTTTCGTGAAGCCAAGGGACAAGTTGCAAAAACAAGAAAATGAAAAAAATCTGATTCTAAGGCTCACGCAGGCCGCGTAAAGGATGCTTAACCTTTACGCGGGCCGCGTCAAATGCCCAGATACAGAAAGTGAAGACAGCCTCCTGAATACGCGAAAACTCGACCCAAAACGTATGTTTCACTTCATGTGCGACCCCTAGGCAACCCCTAGAACACTAGGGACACTTGTGGGAGTATTGTGGTCGGAGGTAGACTTGTGTGTCAATTTGTTATGGTGCTTAAACCACTATTGTCACACCCCCAAAATCCACGCGCGGAGTATCACCGCTTGGTGGCGTGACTGACCAGGATCAAGCCACCAATCATATCGAACATAATAAGTAATAAATGTAATTTAACCAAACAATATGAAAGGTGTTCAAACAAAGCATATTAAGTGTCTAGCGGAAGCATAATTGTAAACCCAATGTAAGTAATAAGTTCAAATGTTTAAATGTTTTAACATAGCATCCTCGGTCCATGTTCCACAACGACTGCGCCTCCCGTGCAAGCTCCATGGGTACCTAAGATCCTGCAAGGCATGTAACAGAGAGTCAACAACTAGTTGAGCGAGTTCACAGTTGGTTGTTCAGTTATAGTAATTGTATTGTAAACCTTATATTCGTTTAGTAACCCATATATCGTATGTACTTGAATCGCAGTCTCCTAGACATGTGTACGAAGATTGTGGTGTGTTTACCAAGTTTTCTAGACTAGGTATATTTGTATCGCAGCCCACCCGGCATGTGTGCGAAGTTTGGAGTATGGTTCGCAGCCATTCCAGGCATGTGTGCGAAGATTAGTTCTATTATCGCAGCCATTCCCGGCGTGTGTGCGAAGATAAGTATATGTATCACTAGTCTAGCAGTACCTACCAATAACCTTCCTCTCCCGAGGCCTATGGTATGTAATTTCGATAACAATTTAAGCATAAGTAATCATCCAAACCCATTCCCAACCCCGGGAATCCCATGCCTTGGTAAGAATGTGAACTCACCTTGGTTTGCTCGGTATGCTAAAGTATGTGCTCGCAAGTAATCAATCACGTCCTATAGTATGCACGTATATTCAATCAGTTCATGTTCGTAATGATTCGCATACATTCTAATGTCACATAGTGTGTTTGGTAGTTAATCATCATGCAACACAAACAGTTAATCGCATCCATACAGTTCATGTGCCCCATCACTGTCCCTTGCGGTTTATTCTAATATAACTATCCAATCATACAATTAACAGAGTTGCATCCTTTAACAGAGTCAAATAAAGTTAACAGAGTTAATTGGCTAACAAGGTTAATTAATTAGCAGGGTTAACAGAGGGTTCCCATCTTAACAAAGTTAACATGTTTTAACAGTGTCAATAACTTAACAAAGTTACAAGCTCAGAAGAGGTTCATATACTTAACATACTTAACATATTTATAGACTAACCGAGTTAATAAAATAACAGATTTACATACAAGTTACAGACATTGGGCCGAAAACACTTTGGCCGAAATCACTTGGTAGCCGAAATCTCTTGTTGACGAAAACACATTTGGGTTACAAAATCCCAATGTGTTTTCGTCGGGATAGTGTTTTCGTTGGATGGGGGGTGTTTTCGTCGGCTCCATCAATCATCATCAGTTACGTATAACAAGAATCCCTAATCATCACCAACAGTTTCAACACGATCCACTCATAAAATCATTATGCACAACCAATCTAAATCACTTATATTCCTATTGACAACTCATTAAATGCCCACATGATTATGTCTGATCGCACATGGCCACCAAATACATATTCAGAATTTTCAATCTTTGTGCAACCATGTATTTTCACTCTATGGGCCCTCACCACCGATTTTCATTACTTATCCACACAACCATTTATTCAGACCATTGATATGTAAATATACAAACTATTTAATCATTGTAAGGCCAAGACTATAAATCAATTTGCAGATCATTCACTAACACATTAATATCATTCCGGTTATTACTAGCAGACACACACGGTCGACCATTTCATCCAATATACATAACAGTTGTGAACAATAACATGTATATACATACATAACATCATCCAATCTTACACTCATACAGAAATCATAGTTATGATAATAAACAAATCGCTTAAACAATTGCTTTAATTCAAACAATCGGTTAAAGGTTAACACTAACCGCACAAAGGGTGATCAAACAAGAAGAACTTTAGCTTCGAATAGGGGAAGGGCTTCCGTCGGGTTTGCAAGGAGAATGAGAGATAAGTTAAGAGGTGATTAGGGTTTACTGAGTTTAAACTATGCGTAAAGGTTGGAAATAATATAACCGACCCACTACTGGGCCTAAAGCCCACATGATTTCGTCGACAGCCTTCTTGACGAAAACACTAAGGTGTTTTCGTCCAAGACTGATTTCGTTGAGGTGTTGGGCCAAACAGAATTTTGTTTTCACTAATTATACAAGGCTTATTACTAATACCAATCATATAACATATTCCCACTTATAATGCACACCATAAATAAATATACAACCACACTTTGTAAGCAAATAATAAGTCAAATAGAGACCTTGAAAACTCGGGTTGTCACAACTATATAAGGCCCTTAGTTAGCAACAAGTCCTTCACATTTTCAATTGCACTTCCTGATCATTTCTGGAGCTCCAAGGCACTCTCAAGTGATCACTAATCAAGCTTAGGACCTTTGTAAGTTTGCTTGACCTTTCTTAATTAAGTTTTAGCTTAAAAGTCAAACCGTCGTAATTAACGGTTGACTTTAAGATTAATCACTAATGGTCCAGTGATTAGTCGAATCAAAAGTAGTTATAAGCTGGTAATTATGTGGGTAATAAACCCTCAAAAGGGTTCCCCCTAATTCCTGTTAGGGGAGGATTTCTTAATGACCTGTGATCCTCAATTATTATCCTGCTTGGTGATCCTTACTTCTGCGTCAGTTAGTGATCCTCAAAAGTGCTTCAGGATCAGGATCATGGATTATCCTAAGGATCCTTATACTAATGATTGTCTGCTTTGAATTCGATATTGTTTTGCAGGAATACTAGTTTGCACTTAGTCTTGGTAACGTTCCTGGAGAATATTCCACGCTTATTCCGCATGTGCTTGACCATGGTGAACGTTATGGAGATCGTGGGGAGAAGGCATGAATTGCGGATAGTTAGTTATTTAGATATTTTACTAAATTTAAAAGGGGTAGCGAGCTAATTAGACAACACTTGGCTATTTTTTTGGCTACACACACTCGTATAACTGCACTCACCAGCTCTTGGCAAAACACTTAGCATTTTTTTATACATTTCTACACGATACACTATAGTGATCTTGTACTTAGCTCGCTATCACCCGAAGTTGTAAAAAGATTATTGTTTAATTCGAGTTGGTGATCGGTAGTTTCCATCACCCGAGGTTTTTTTATGCCGGAGATCATACATTGATCAAGGGCTTTTTCCTCGTATAAATCTTTGTGTCCCTTGTGCAATTCATTTCATAGTGATCCTCATTGTTGTTTACCAATTCAAGCATCAAACCCCGTAACAGAGAGTTTGGTTGCATTATCCTCTTCTGATTTTTGACCAAAACAGTTTGGCGCCCACCGTGGGGCAATTGGTGCTTCGTTCATAAGAAATTCTCATTTTTGTGATCATTTCGGTTCTTACATCCAAGCAGATGGCTTCATCATCAAAGAACACTTCCAGTGCGATGTCTGCAGTCAATTCGTCCCAGGGCATTCCACCTTTGCCTCCACCACCTTCTGGACCTCAGAAAAATGCCGAGAAGAAACCAACTCCCATTTTCTCAAAACCTCCAACTTCTTCTGCTTCTTATACTCCTACTACTAGTGACTTGTTTACTCTGATTTTGCAGATGAAGGAGCATATACAGCAACAGGACAAGACCAATGAAAGGATTCTTAGAGAAATTGGAGACATCAAGAAACAGAAGAGATCGGCAGAGGATCATTCCCCACTGATGCCCAGATATTTGAATTTCGATACTCCGGTTATAACTTCTCAGCCTTCAGTGGTTCCAGACGTTCAATATGTGGGAGGACCAAAAGGAGTGCATTACGGATCATCAGCAATGACTCAGGCTTCAGGGTTACACTTCCAACCAGCAGGATCCCATCCTCAGCATATAGGATCCATCGCAAGCTCAGGAGGATACTCGGGAGCGCAGCAGATTCAAGGGTTCTGGCCGTTTCAAGGATCCTCCCAGGTTCAAGGATTCCCCAGTTTCAAGTATCCTCCCAGGTTCAAGGATCCTCCTATGTTCCAGGATCCTCCCAGGTTCAAGGATCCTCTCAGGTTTAAGGATCCTCCCAGGTTCAAGGATCTTCCTACGTCCCAGGATCCTCCCAGGTCTAAGGATCCTCTCAGTTTCAGGGATCCTTCCAGATTCCAGGATCCTTAAGGAGTTTGCAATCAGGGAGTTCCGATATTCATCAGGGAGATTTTATTCCAATGCAGACCATTGCTTCTACTGGTCCATCGGTCATTCCAGAGCCCCAACAATATGGATTCACATCTGCTCTTCCTAATTTGAATCCAATGGGAGGTAACACTTTCAATAATTCTTATACCACTAACCATGGCCTTATGCAGGATATAGGTATCAATCATGCCATGGCCAGAGAATTGCAAAAGTTAAAGGATATGATATCAAGTGTCCCAGGAGTGGTCAAGCCTATCCCGGAGATTACAGATGGGAGCCATAAGATATCTCGTTTTGCACCACCAATCTGTGATGCTGAGATACCTAAGAGGTTCCATGTGCCTACCATGAAGTTGTATGATGGTTCAACAGATCCTTAAGAACACATAGCACAGTACAGGGAAAGGATGGAGATTAATCCCATCCCAGAAAGGTTAAAGGAAGCGTGTCCGTGCAAGGGATTTGGATCCACTCTTACTGGATCAGCTCTTAAATGGCTGCTAAGTCTTCCCCCTTACTCTATTACCTCATTTGCTAATCTAGTTAACCTATTTAATAACCAGTTTTCTTGTAGTAGAAAATTTGAGCGTTTAACTAGTGATCTGTATAGGATAACCCAAGGTCATAATGAATCATTAAGGGATTATATCACTAAATTTAGTAAAGAATCCTTAGATATCCCTAACCTGGATATAGCTACGGCTGTTGAAGCCTTTAAAATGGGATTGCTTAGGGATTCATTATTCTATGATGATCTTGTTATAACACCATGCAGGAATCTAGATGAGGTCAGAACCCGGGCCCTTAGGTTCATCCGGCTAGAGGATGACAAAAGGATCCAGGAGAGGTTAGCAGGATCCTCAAAGCAAGAGAAGCAAGGATCCTCATTCAAGAACAACAAGTTCAGATCCTATAACAAATCTGATAACCAGAATAATTTAGGTGATAAAGCTAGATGGCCCAGGAAAAATGACAGACCAGCTGCAACTAAAGATAAGTCAAAGTGGTGCGCATGTCATAAAGATTTTGGGCATCTCACAGAAGAATGCATCGCACAGAGAAAAGAAATTGGATACTTATTGAGTAAGGGGAACTTGAAAGAATTATTGGGGAGAAAGAAGTCAAGGATTCAGGATCCTGAAAGAATCCCAGAGAAAGCTCCAGCCCCTCCAGCAGATGCACAAGTTATAAACTTTATTTCTGGAGGATCAGACATTTGTGGAACATCCTTCTCTGCAGCTAAGAGACATGCAAAGGAAACCAAGATGGATAATGGAGATAGACCCATTCGAACATCCAGTGTCTCCGAAGGAAAAGTTATAACTTTTGATGAGGATGATCGCGTTGACATTCAGGATCCTCATCATGATGGTTTGGTTATCACTCTTTTTATTTCTAACCATTTTGTTCACATGATCCTTATAGACGGAGGAAGCTCTGTGAACATTATCCAGCTTGATGTCCTCAAGAAGATGAATATTCCTGAATCCGATATCATACCAAGATCCTCTGTGCTCGTGGGATTCAGTGGCGAGACTAAGAATACTCTGGGGGACATTAAACTCCCAATCTATATCGAAGGCCTACATTCTTACCAAAATTTTTGTGTTATTGACTGTTTATCTTGTTGTAATGTTATCCTTGGCAGGCCTTGGATACATGACATGAAGGCAGTCCCATCCACTTATCATCAATGTGTAAAGCTTCCTAGTCCTTGGGGAATAGTGAAGATTGATAGTGATCAGCAAGAGGCTAAGAACTGCTACACCTCATCAATGAAACCAACATCAAAGTCAATGGAGCAATAGCAATTAAAGCGTCCTCCAAGGGATGTCTTGGAGGCAAGAGAACAGGATGTAGTAGAAATCCTTATGGATCCTGATGATCCTGAATCTAAAGTTTATATAGGATCAGGGATCCTTGGTGAAATAAAGGAAGACCTCATATCCTTCCTCAAAAGGAGAAAGACTACCTTTGCATGGAAACACGAAGACATGACAGGTATATCTAAAGATATAATCACTAACACAAACTTGGCATTGATAGGTCCTTCAAACCAATCCATCAAAAGAGGAGGAAATTTGCACCAGAAAGAAATGCCATTATCCAGGAGGAGGTAGAGAAATTACTCCGAGCAGGTATGATTAGAGAGGTCAAGTATCCAAGATGGTTGGCCAATGTGGTTATTGTTCAAAAGAAAAACAGAAAGTGGAGGGTATGTGTCGATTTCACCGATTTAAATAAGGCATGTCCCAAGGATCCTTTCCCATTACCCCACATTGACTCCATGGTGGATGCAACTGCGGGTCATGAACTGTTAACTTTTATGGATGCTTCATCTGGATTTCAACAAATTCAAATGGAACCATCCGATCAAGAGGATACATCCTTTATGACTCCAACTGGTATATACTGTTATATTGCTATGCCATTTGGACTAAGAAATGCAGGTGCAACTTATCAAAGGCTAGTGAATATGATGTTCAAGGATCAGATTGGACAGACTATGGAGGTTTACATAGACGATATGGTGGTAAAATCAAAAAAAGGCTGAGGATCACCTAAGAGACTTGGAGGAAGCATTCAATATCCTTGACAAATATAACATGAAACTTAATCCTTCAAAATGTCACTTTGGTGTTAAAGCAGGTAAATTCTTAGGATATATGGTGCGAAGAGAGGCATCGAAGCCAGTCCAGAACAAATCAAAGCCATAGTAAACATCAAGTCCCCTGCCAATGCTAAGGATGTTCAGAGGTTAACAGGCAGGATTGCAGCTTTAAACAGATTCATATCCAAATCCTCAGAAAAGTGCAAGGAATTCTATGATATCCTAAGGAAGAACAAGAAATTCGAGTGGACTGAGAAGCATGAAAGTGCCTTAAGAGCTCTGAAGGATTACCTATCCTCGGCCCCGGCCTTGATGAAACCAGAAAAAAGGAGATGTGTTATCCTTATATCTCGCGGTATCCTCAAAAGCAGTAAGTGCCGTCCTTGTTAAGGATCACGAAGGTACACAACATCCTGTCTATTATGTAAGTAAGAGTTTACTTGATGCTGAATCCAGGTATTCACACTTAGAAAAACTTATCCTTGCATTAATTATGGCATCTACTAAATTGAGACATTATTTTGAAACTCATGCCATTATCATCAAAACTAATTTTCCAATTAAGAATGTCCTCAGGAAACCTGAAATGTCAGGAAGGATGGCTAAGTGGGCAGTGAAGCTTAGTGCATATGATATAAGATATGAGCCCAGGACAGCCATTAAATCCCAAGCATTAGCCGACTTTGTGGTAGATTTCAGTAGTGATTTGCAAAAGGAAGTTGAGTTAGAAGTTCAGCAGCTAGAGGAGACCAAGGATCCTTGGATACTCTACACTGATGGATCCTCAAATGTCAAAGGAACAGGGCTTGGAATACTACTAAAATCGCCACAGGGGGGCATAATACCCACTCTATAGCTTGTGAGTTCCAAACCACTAACAATGAGGCTGAATATGAAGCCTTGATTGCTGGCTTGCAAATTTCTAAGCATATGAGGATCAGGTATCTTGAGGTACATGTAGATTCTTTGTTAATCACTAATCACTTTAATGGATCCTATGCTGTTAAAGGTGAAAAGCTAATCAAATATTTGGAGATAGTCAAAGAATTGACATTCTCTTTTGTATCGTTTAGTTTGACACAGGTACCAAGGGAAGAGAATGCAGAGGCAGATGCATTAGCCAATTTAGGATCATCCTTGAAGATCCCGGAGGATATCAAGATCCCTATTATCCATATCCTGACCCCGGCTATCGAGGATCATGTGGCTATGGAGATAGGAGAGGATTCTGCAATCATCCCTAGTGATGATAATCAATCTCATTTAGGATCATGGATCCTTCCAATCATGACATACATACAACATGGAGAGATTCCTACAGGAGAAAACCCTAGGGCTTTCAAAATTAAGGTATCTCAATTCACAATTTTAAATAATATGTTGTATAAACGATCTCTTGCAGGACCATATTTAAGATGCATTGAGGATCCTGAAATCCAAGAAGTTTTAAAAGACTTCCATGAAGGAGATTGTGGAAACCACACTAGGGGCACGGCATTATTCTCAAGGATCCTGAGGACAGGATACTATTGGCCAACTATGAGGAGAGATGCTGTGGAGTATGCTAAGAAGTGTGATCCTTGTCAGAGATGTAACACCTGTGCCTCCACGGCCATCAAACAAATACCGAACCAATGAAATATTGTATTTCATACTTTGGATTTGTATTAATATGTGTATCATTTGCACATATCGATTTTTATTCGATTTCAAACTCTAAATCGCTTTCTGGAAGGTTATACGCGCACCAATGCGTAAATATAACCAGTTTAATGCAACAAACACTCCGGAATAGTGAAATAGGCTTAACATACCTTAAATAACCTTTACATAACTTAGATATAAGTTTTGGAAGGTTGGGTGTGGTGAAATCAAAGTTAAATCGCTTACAGGGACTAAAGTTGACAAACTGCGATAGTATGCCAATTTGAACTGTAACAGACCTTCCGGAACATGAACATAAGTTAAACATACCATAAATATCCTTTACATAAGCTTAGAAATAGGCTTTGAGGTGTTCGGTATGCTAAAATAAACTTTTGTGTCATTCAGGGACTAAAAGCGTCAAAAAGTGCACAAGTTTGCATTTTCACGCATAACTTACGTTCTGAATACTTCCGGACATCCAAAAATTTATGTGAGCATGACTACATTATATTTGAGTGTTCGCCTTAAGAAAAATCCATTCGTCGCGTCATTTGGTTCGTTTTTCGCGCTTATGCGCATTCCGTCGTAATTAAGCGAACATCGCGTTCGTACGGCCAAACGAACCGACATCCGAGATATTTTTGAACATGTTTTAAGTTCCCTATACTTTAACTTCATTTTAGAGCTTTGAAATGGGGTTAACGGGCCTTAAACGTGTCGAAAATGGCCTAAATACAGTTCAGGGACCAAAAGTGTAATTCTGCCGAAATAGTGCCTAGCGGTGCGCTACACTTTAAGCGTAGCGGTGCGCTAGGGGTCTGCAGACCAGATTCAATGTTCAGAACAGCTGTTTGCACTTGTTTGATCCACAACCACATGTTCTAATTCGCCTAATCAGCAAGATAAGATCAAGATTTAGCCACCATAACATTTGGACAAGTGTACGGCCTTGATCGTTTCCCCTTTTCCAAGAAACGATCTCAACGGTGGACCGAAAACTATAAATAACCCAACACCCCCATTGCATTTCTCACTAGAATTCTGATTTTGAGAGCTCTAAGTTGAAACCATTGTTTCATACCTGAGTTCTTGAGTCGGGATTAGCATTCGGGGACCCTGGGTTAGTATTCTTTCGTTCTTTTCCTTATTTTTACTGCTTTTCGAGTCCGAAAGTCAAACTTTGTTTGACTTTCAGCGTTGACCAGTAATGGTCAATGCGAAGTTTGTTTGAACTTCGCAACGTGAGTGTAATCACGTTGGTCGTAGTCCCTTGGGACTATGCCCACTGATTACCACGTTGTCTAGAGTCGTAGGGTAGGCGATCTGATAAATCGCCTATACCTTCGAACTCGACCCATTTGGTCGATCATTAGGATCCGACCAAATACATTAGGTGACCATAGTAGGTAGGGAATAACCTTCCGAGGTTATACCCTATGGTCACTTCGTTTAAGTAGTTGTATGATAGGTAGTTTATATGCCTTAGGTAAATTACCAGAATACCCTTTTCATGTATAATTGGTAATTTAGCATATGTAACCTAAACTTTTGCCACATAACTGATTATGTAACATGTTTAGGCATATAACACTTGTCATAGGGCTAGTTAGGCGTTCCGAACGCGTTTTACGCGAACGGCACGTTAAAGTAGCATAAGCTTCCTAAACGGGTCGTAATGGGTCGTAGCCACTTAGGTTAAGTTTCATTTAGTATGTAGGCTTTGTTAAACCATATCATATGAGTTCCTACACTCATTTGGTTTACAAACCCTAATACTACCCAATCTTCCGATTTAGGTCCGGTTAATTAACATAGTTACCTATATTAGGTGCCGTTTGATTTCCGTGATCTCTAGCATTGTTTGGTTGTTACTCAAGGACTACTGAGCAATCTCAAGTGAGTACATAGACCCCTCTTTTACTGTTTTCCAAACTGTTTTGGGGTGGAACACATGTGCCTACTTGTTACTTTCTTGCTTTCCTGTTTTCATATCATATACCTGCTATGTTTGTTAGTACATTATAGTACGTCGTTTTACATTGACATTTTATGCTATGTATGTATATAGCGTGCATACTTAGTACATCGTTTTACATGACATTTTATGCTATGTATGTTCATTTAGTTCATACTTAGTACATTGTTTTACATCACATCACATGCTATGTATGTTCTTTGTTGCATACTTAGTACATTTTCATTTCAACACATGCTTACATTTTGGTATGACATTTGGTTTGTTAAATGGGACAATACATTCATTAACATTAGCTACGCCGTTCGTTAGTAGGTAGTGGTACCATAGGAATTGACAACTCCCGTTCCGGACATCCCAGGGAAAGGGGACAGTAAAGGAATGACCGAATTCGATGATATTTACTCAGATAGACCTTTAATTTGTTTAAGGGTTTATCACCTCAGTCGCAAGGCTTGGATGTATGCATTGGAACAACACCGCATAAATTTTCATTATCAGTACAGCATGCATTTACACAAGACATAATATTGATTTAAACACAGTTTTACTTCAATACTTTGCTTTTGTGCATATGGTTTAGTTGAGACATTTCGCTAGCCATACATGACATTTAGACATAGACATTTTAACATGATTGACCTTGATCATGCATTTACACAAGACATAATATTGATTTAAACACAGTTTTACTTCAATACTATGTTCTCGTGCATATGGTTTAGTTGAGACATTTCGCTAGCCATACATGACATTTAGACATAGACATTTTAACATGATTGACCTTGATCATGCATTTACACAAGACATAATATTGATTTAAACACAGTTTTACTTCAATACTATGTTCTCGTGCATATGGTTTAGTTGACACATTTCGCTAGCCATACAGGACATTTTGACATAGACATTAGACATAGACATTTTAACATGATTGACATTGATCATGCATTTACACAAAACATAACGTTGATTTAAACCAAGTTTTACTTCAATACTTTGTTTTTGTGCATTTCACCTATGGTTTAGTTGATGCGTTTTCACTAGCCATACATATCATTTAGGTTACACATTACATGATTTACATTGATCATGCATTTTGACATATTATTCAATACATTTGGCAATTGGTTAAACATAGACATCTTACATTGATTGGTTTGGTTTGATTAAGTGATTAAGTAACGATGCGGGTGTAATATGATACAAGCATGGTGGATACGCCGCTGGTACTTCCTATATATAAGTGTTTGTATGGTATTACATATCGTAGCGTTATTTGAATCATTTCAATTTGAGATATATAACATTTTATACAAATAACATATTTTTCACAAGACATTGGTTTACAAACAACTTATCTTATACAAACTCATTTTTACATGGTTATTCATTTAACCTTACATTTATTTATACGTATCATCTGAACTTTTTGTTTTTCAAATGATTTACAAAACAAAGCAAATAACAAGGTTCATGACTAAACATTTTCTCAAACATAAGTCATGAAACCTATTTTCACAAAACCTATGTATCTCACCGGCATTTTTATGCTGACGTACCATATTTTCACATGTGTTTTTCAGGAAATGAAGCATAGGATTGATCAAGATACACTTAGGCGGACATGGGCCTTAGGGACAATAAAAGATGCAGACTAGTTAATTATGTTGTATTTCCTTGTTTGTTAAGACATTGTAACACTTATGATGAATAAAACGAAACTTTAATTTCCATGGTTGTGAAACATTAATTCTGTTACAACACTCCCCGATGTTTCCGCCACGTTTTGTATGTTCTACGTGGTCGGGGTGTGACAGAAAAGATGGTATCAGAGCCAATGGTTATAGGGAATTAGGTTATTAGTAATGCTTTGACCTAGTCTATAACCTTCTTAGGACCCTAACGCGAGTTTACTTGCGTTTAGTCATAAAACAATACTGTCACCTATCCTTAGGTGACGACCACAACAAGAACACAAATTTCAAAACCGCTTTGAAAACTAATCATCTGTTCTAGGATGATTGATTACTAGGTTTTGAACCCTCTGTTACAAGGTTTTGAACCCTCAGTTATAAGGTTTTGAACTCTCTGTTATATGGTTTTGAACCCCTTTGAATTTTCAAAAATCTAGTCAAAGTTTGGGTCTTATAATGTGAACACGTGCAAACTGGAAGGGTGAATGCCTGTATTCTGGGTTTTCTGTCTAGGCAAGCACTTCGTATACATCTCATCAGACGCGAGACCAGTTGTGCTTACCTGGGAATTCTTGGGATGAGTGTTCACTTATAGGCGAGCATGTCTTCAGTGATACATTAACAAGACCTGTTTACCTTGATTAGTCACCGTCTCATTTGTTTGCCTTAGGTAACAAACAAATGATCGCAATTTTCATGCGTTATCATTCTGTTTTGATTGTCCAAAAACCTTTCACCTGTTTCTCCCTGTGCCTTTCTTTTCCTTCAAGAATGTCTCTTCATCATGATGACGCCCAGATATCCAAGCAGACTGCCAAATTTACCCAACGAATAGGCGAAGTAGTCCTGAAGGCTGTTGAATTGGCTACTGGCATGTATCGTCTCCAGGATGAAGCCACACAAGGATCACCAAGACAGGCAGGACCTAGTCAGGTGACAGCACCATCAGCCAATAAACCAATCGAGGAATCAAAGACCATGGATGAACGATCCCCTAAGAAGTCAAAGAAGCGAAAGGCTTCTCAGAACTTCGCCATGGTCGCTCACAATGGTAAAGCCGTCCCCAACCAACCAGCTCAACCCCCTGCTAGGTGTATATGGCTTTTCCTATGATGCCTACATCAAGGAACTATGTACCTTACAAACTACTTTTGTGATTTCTCTCTTTCAAATGATCGCTCATGTTTCCCTCGAACATTCTAAGTACTCGTTTCATTCTAAGAAACGAAGTACATGAAATATAGTGAACCTATGAGTAATCATGCTTTTTGCACATCAGTACCTTTGAATCCTTGGTTAGATAACTAAGGGTATTTTCAAATCTCATACCCATTACGTTTTGATTTTTCAGCATACACAGTACCAGTATTTCAAAACAATCTTCATGATCTCAAAACATTTCATATAGTTTGAAAACAATTTTTCTAGATACATTGTCTATGTTATTTCAAAAACATTGGCCATGTTATCAAAACCAACCTTTCAAATTTCAAAATATTTCATATAGTCTGAAGACAATATTAACACAATACATTTTCTTATCAAGTGCATGATTTCGAAAAGCATCATTCATGTCTTTCAAAAACCTTATACATAATTTCAAAATTCATCTCGCATGATTTTAAAACATTTTTGTAAATATATCTATCTAATACACCTACTTTATGATTTCAAAAATATTATATATAAGGTTTCAAAAACGTTAAACACATTTTTCTTAAAAGAACCCCATGCATAGTTTTCAAAAATATTTTCCTCATACATTGACTTAACCTTCAAATTCTGCTTCATATGTCGCCTTGACATATCAAGCATCTCAACTTCATAAGCATTCTTACTTCATGTTTTGACATAAGCACATCCAGTGCAAGGTTTCAAAACATCTTCAACTTCTAAAATCCATAGGGGATCTTTTTATCTTCACAATTAGATCCTTGTGGATGATATCATTCAAATCAGAGTCCTTAATTGGATTCCTTATGTACCTCAATTCGAACATTTCGGTTCCTAATAATCGAAATCGAATTTTCTTTTTGAATCTTTCTATCTTTATAGTTAGATTCTTGATAACGTTTAAAGTACCAAATGAAATCCGTTGAATGGATTCCTAGTGTGCTTTAAATGCATGTACGCAAGTAACAAGACAAATTAACAAACAATCTTTGTGGTTATATGACTAAGTGTTTATGCATCTTGAGTTTTCATTAAAGTATTTTGTGTTTTTATACTCTGGATAATTCGTTATCCAAATCCTCGCAGGATCTTTCATATCTTCATATGAGGGATTCGTAGCAGGATAGTCAAAATGTACTATCTTAATTCCTTAATGGGCTTCTATGTAATAGTTAAGACCCTTGGATTTTATAGTACTACTCCATGATTCATAAGAGACCCTTTTTAGTGGTCTAGTCAAAAGATTGATTCGCAATCTGGTTAAAGAATGACATCTAGTGATGTAGCTGGACAGACTCCTTGATAGTCTATTTAGATCATTTAATGATTTAAGTAAAAGGACTCTACGGCGGTCTAGTCACACTCATCACAGGATTGTTCATTTGGTTTTACCCTACGCATTATAAAATAGACTGTGTGAACTGTGCAAGGAATTGTCTAATTATGGAGGCCTACATAATTATGAAATTTAGTGCATAGAAAACCAGTAAGGTTTATTATGTGTAAGAACCGATAGTGACAACAATAACAAAATGAGAACGATGTAATGGAGGTACGGTGGACGCACCAATGACGCTTCATATACTTGTATATAAGTATCCCTCTTACATTGCAATCATGATGTTATTAAAGGTTACTAGAAGTTCAGAACCCTAACCAATGTTGTTTGATCTTTTCAACTTCATGTTTTAAACTCTTACAAGTTTCCTCTAAATAAATTTCGGGACGAAATTTCCTAAAGTAGGGGAGACTGTAACACCTGTGCCTCCACGGCCATCAAACAAATACCGAACCAATGAAATATTGTATTTCATACTTTGGATTTGTATTAATATGTGTATCATTTGCACATATCGATTTTTATTCGATTTCAAACTCTAAATCGCTTTCTGGAAGGTTATACGCGCACCAATGCGTAAATATAACCAGTTTAATGCAACAAACACTCCGGAATAGTGAAATAGGCTTAACATACCTTAAATAACCTTTACATAACTTAGATATAAGTTTTGGAAGGTTGGGTGTGGTGAAATCAAAGTTAAATCGCTTACAGGGACTAAAGTTGACAAACTGCGATAGTATGCCAATTTGAACTGTAACAGACCTTCCGGAACATGAACATAAGTTAAACATACCATAAATATCCTTTACATAAGCTTAGAAATAGGCTTTGAGGTGTTCGGTATGCTAAAATAAACTTTTGTGTCATTCAGGGACTAAAAGCGTCAAAAAGTGCACAAGTTTGCATTTTCACGCATAACTTACGTTCTGAATACTTCCGGACATCCAAAAATTTATGTGAGCATGACTACATTATATTTGAGTGTTCGCCTTAAGAAAAATCCATTCGTCGCGTCATTTGGTTCGTTTTTCGCGCTTATGCGCATTCCGTCGTAATTAAGCGAACATCGCGTTCGTACGGCCAAACGAACCGACATCCGAGATATTTTTGAACATGTTTTAAGTTCCCTATACTTTAACTTCATTTTAGAGCTTTGAAATGGGGTTAACGGGCCTTAAACGTGTCGAAAATGGCCTAAATACAGTTCAGGGACCAAAAGTGTAATTCTGCCGAAATAGTGCCTAGCGGTGCGCTACACTTTAAGCGTAGCGGTGCGCTAGGGGTCTGCAGACCAGATTCAATGTTCAGAACAGCTGTTTGCACTTGTTTGATCCACAACCACATGTTCTAATTCGCCTAATCAGCAAGATAAGATCAAGATTTAGCCACCATAACATTTGGACAAGTGTACGGCCTTGATCGTTTCCCCTTTTCCAAGAAACGATCTCAACGGTGGACCGAAAACTATAAATAACCCAACACCCCCATTGCATTTCTCACTAGAATTCTGATTTTGAGAGCTCTAAGTTGAAACCATTGTTTCATACCTGAGTTCTTGAGTCGGGATTAGCATTCGGGGACCCTGGGTTAGTATTCTTTCGTTCTTTTCCTTATTTTTACTGCTTTTCGAGTCCGAAAGTCAAACTTTGTTTGACTTTCAGCGTTGACCAGTAATGGTCAATGCGAAGTTTGTTTGAACTTCGCAACGTGAGTGTAATCACGTTGGTCGTAGTCCCTTGGGACTATGCCCACTGATTACCACGTTGTCTAGAGTCGTAGGGTAGGCGATCTGATAAATCGCCTATACCTTCGAACTCGACCCATTTGGTCGATCATTAGGATCCGACCAAATACATTAGGTGACCATAGTAGGTAGGGAATAACCTTCCGAGGTTATACCCTATGGTCACTTCGTTTAAGTAGTTGTATGATAGGTAGTTTATATGCCTTAGGTAAATTACCAGAATACCCTTTTCATGTATAATTGGTAATTTAGCATATGTAACCTAAACTTTTGCCACATAACTGATTATGTAACATGTTTAGGCATATAACACTTGTCATAGGGCTAGTTAGGCGTTCCGAACGCGTTTTACGCGAACGGCACGTTAAAGTAGCATAAGCTTCCTAAACGGGTCGTAATGGGTCGTAGCCACTTAGGTTAAGTTTCATTTAGTATGTAGGCTTTGTTAAACCATATCATATGAGTTCCTACACTCATTTGGTTTACAAACCCTAATACTACCCAATCTTCCGATTTAGGTCCGGTTAATTAACATAGTTACCTATATTAGGTGCCGTTTGATTTCCGTGATCTCTAGCATTGTTTGGTTGTTACTCAAGGACTACTGAGCAATCTCAAGTGAGTACATAGACCCCTCTTTTACTGTTTTCCAAACTGTTTTGGGGTGGAACACATGTGCCTACTTGTTACTTTCTTGCTTTCCTGTTTTCATATCATATACCTGCTATGTTTGTTAGTACATTATAGTACGTCGTTTTACATTGACATTTTATGCTATGTATGTATATAGCGTGCATACTTAGTACATCGTTTTACATGACATTTTATGCTATGTATGTTCATTTAGTTCATACTTAGTACATTGTTTTACATCACATCACATGCTATGTATGTTCTTTGTTGCATACTTAGTACATTTTCATTTCATCACATGCTTACATTTTGGTATGACATTTGGTTTGTTAAATGGGACAATACATTCATTAACATTAGCTACGCCGTTCGTTAGTAGGTAGTGGTACCATAGGAATTGACAACTCCCGTTCCGGACATCCCAGGGAAAGGGGACAGTAAAGGAATGACCGAATTCGATGATATTTACTCAGATAGACCTTTAATTTGTTTAAGGGTTTATCACCTCAGTCGCAAGGCTTGGATGTATGCATTGGAACAACACCGCATAAATGTTCATTATCAGTACAGCATGCATTTACACAAGACATAATATTGATTTAAACACAGTTTTACTTCAATACTTTGCTTTTGTGCATATGGTTTAGTTGAGACATTTCGCTAGCCATACATGACATTTAGACATAGACATTTTAACATGATTGACCTTGATCATGCATTTACACAAGACATAATATTGATTTAAACACAGTTTTACTTCAATACTATGTTCTCGTGCATATGGTTTAGTTGAGACATTTCGCTAGCCATACATGACATTTAGACATAGACATTTTAACATGATTGACCTTGATCATGCATTTACACAAGACATAATATTGATTTAAACACAGTTTTACTTCAATACTATGTTCTCGTGCATATGGTTTAGTTGACACATTTCGCTAGCCATACAGGACATTTTGACATAGACATTAGACATAGACATTTTAACATGATTGACATTGATCATGCATTTACACAAAACATAACGTTGATTTAAACCAAGTTTTACTTCAATACTTTGTTTTTGTGCATTTCACCTATGGTTTAGTTGATGCGTTTTCACTAGCCATACATATCATTTAGGTTACACATTACATGATTTACATTGATCATGCATTTTGACATATTATTCAATACATTTGGCAATTGGTTAAACATAGACATCTTACATTGATTGGTTTGGTTTGATTAAGTGATTAAGTAACGATGCGGGTGTAATATGATACAAGCATGGTGGATACGCCGCTGGTACTTCCTATATATAAGTGTTTGTATGGTATTACATATCGTAGCGTTATTTGAATCATTTCAATTTGAGATATATAACATTTTATACAAATAACATATTTTTCACAAGACATTGGTTTACAAACAACTTATCTTATACAAACTCATTTTTACATGGTTATTCATTTAACCTTACATTTATTTATACGTATCATCTGAACTTTTTGTTTTTCAAATGATTTACAAAACAAAGCAAATAACAAGGTTCATGACTAAACATTTTCTCAAACATAAGTCATGAAACCTATTTTCACAAAACCTATGTATCTCACCGGCATTTTTATGCTGACGTACCATATTTTCACATGTGTTTTTCAGGAAATGAAGCATAGGATTGATCAAGATACACTTAGGCGGACATGGGCCTTAGGGACAATAAAAGATGCAGACTAGTTAATTATGTTGTATTTCCTTGTTTGTTAAGACATTGTAACACTTATGATGAATAAAACGAAACTTTAATTTCCATGGTTGTGAAACATTAATTCTGTTACAACACTCCCCGATGTTTCCGCCACGTTTTGTATGTTCTACGTGGTCGGGGTGTGACAAGAGACACAGCAATATCCTTCATCAACCAGCTAAATTATTGCATCCTATATCCTCCACTTGGCCATTCATGAGATGGGGCATGGATATAGTTGGTAAGCTCCCTAAGGCACCTAGTGGAAAAGTGTTCATGCTTGCTATAACTGATTACTTCTCCAAGTGGATAGAGGCTGAAGCTTTTGCCCAAGTCAGAGAAAAGGAAGTTATATCCTTCATTAAAAGAAATATTATAACTAGATTTGGTATTCCTTCTGAAATTATATGTGATAATGGTTCCCAATTCATTGGGGGCAGAACTACTAAATTTTGTGACAGCTGGGGGATTAAGAAGATAACATCAACACCAGTCCACCCACAAGCTAATGGTCAGGAAGAATCCTCCAATAAGATCATCATCAACAATTTGAAGAAGAAGCTCGGATCCAAGAAAGGGAAATGGGCAGAAGAACTACCTTATGTGCTTTGGGCTGATAGGACAACTCCTAAGAATGCTACAGGCCAAACTCCATTCTCTTTAGTATTTCGGGCAGAATCAGTGATCCATACAGAAATGATGGTTCCAACTGCTAGAACAAGTATTCGTGATCCTGAGGAAAATGATGAGAACTTGGTTCAAGACCTGGATACTATAGAAGAAATCAGAGATTTGGCAAGGATAAGGATGGCCATTTATCAGCAAAGAATGGCTGGAGCCTACAACAAAAATGTCAGGATCAGGAAATTCCAAGTTGGTGATATGGTACTAAGGAAAGCATTTCAGAATACCACCAATCCTGCGGATGGAAAGTTGGCACCAAAATGGGAAGGACCTTACTTGATTGAAGCTAAGGCAGGAAAGGGGGCATATCAATTGCTAACAATGGAAGGTGAATTGCTACCTAGAGCCTGGAATGCTGTCCATTTGAAGAAATACTTCATGTGATAAGGATCCATGATCCTCGCGTGATAAATATCCTTAAAGGATCCTTAAAGCACAGATGATCCTCATTTTGGTAACATTCTAATCTTAAACTATTTCATTTCCTTACTTTCTCACATAAGGATAAGGATCCTGCATCCTTTATCCCCATTTCACATGATTTTAAGTTTTGAAGGTTCAGGTACTCTTAGCAAAAGGATGATTATCCACAAAAGCAACCAGTTACTTGGGTTTGACACCAGTTATTTGGGCTTGACCCTAGTTCCGCCAGTAGCGCACGATGATCCTGGTATAGTTCATGGCAGTGGGACCAGTACTCGTTTTAGGGGCTGATAATTCCATTGTACTGGCTATACCTAGGATCCTACGTATAATGGTAGACGTACCATACATCCGTTCTTAAGGTTTCTAACGTTTTCACGTTAGCTAAGGTTTTGGCATTTTCATGCCACTAAGTTTGGATAGTCGCCAGTTAGGGCCATACTCCAGTTCACACACGATCCTTGGGCTTGTCCCTAGTTATCCTTGGGCTTGTCCCCAGTTATCCTTTGGGCTTTTCCCCAGTTGCTAACTTTTATCTTATAATGGCTTAGTCCCAAGTTATGTTCTATTTCAGGTCTTCGAAGTTAAACAATCAAGGATCCTTGATCCTTACCTCTTACTAAGGTTTGTCCTATGGTTATCCTGGTTATAGTATTAAGGGTTAGGATCCTAACTTGGATCCTCAGGTATGATCCTTAACTGTTTTGATTTTATTCATTGATTATTTGAATAACCCTAATACTTTGACAACCGAACTCATGATCCTTAAGATATACTATTTTTTTGGAATTTTTCAACTATAGGATATTTGATCCTAGATCATATCCTAAACTTTTTATCTAATTTGTTCAACTTTTCTTATTCAGACAAGTGTACATCAAAACAATTGAAAATTAAAAGGACAAACAAGGATAATAACACAAGATAAGCTAGAAAAGATTAAAGTTATTTTATTAACAAAGGTTTAACCGTCGAAGGTTGTCAAAATTGCCAACCCACATTTCTACCAGCAAAACGTGGCCCATCCACATGGGTTGGCAACGGGTGTCCATTGTTAATGCGGTTGTAGCAAGTGCAGGAAATCAAAAGGCGGCAGGATCACAATGGCTTCATCCCCCAAACAGAGGATCCCTCCACCATTTGTAATCCTACCGATTATCCAAAGGATCCTAGATCCTTAATCCTAAAACTATTGTTCAAATACAGACCATCATTGTTTTAAAACAGCACAACCACAAAATAAACTACTACCGAATTTAAAAAATTGGGCTCCGGCTACGTCTAGAAATGTCCATCATTGCCCAATCGTGCAACCTACACCTTCGCTGCATCTTCATCCCCTCCAGCTTCGGTATCCTTCACCTGATCCTTCCCACTACCTCCAGCCTCGATCGCCAAAACCTCCTCAGCCTCCTCATCATCTTCCAGATCAGCTAACCTCACTTTCCAGCCCTCAACATCCCAGCTGCTTCTGTCGAAGTCAGGATCTTGAGCCTCCTGGGCCATCTTCAGTTTTGTCTTGTACATTGTGATGGCAGCGGAGACCTTTGCACCTTCTATGAGATCATGCTTCTCGTAGTGGATGTCGATCAAGATTTTAGCTGTCTTAGTTTTGGCGTCTTGAAGGGCTTTTTCGAGATCAGCAATCTTAAGACCTTTGAGCACTGCAACTTGTTGGAGGTCAGCAATCTTCTTATCCAGCTCCTCAATGCTCCCCACGTAGTCTTCAATCTCAGCAAATTTCTGCAAAAGAGACAAAGCAGTTCAAAGATTAGATGATCCTCAAATAAGTAGGATATCTAGGCAGAATTGGTGATCCTCACGTCATTGAAGTATTCAAGGAATTGGTGGCGGATCAGTGGCAGGCCTTGTAGGTCCTCTATCTCAGAGTTTTTCCTCTTCTTGCCACCCCTTCCTTTAATGGGTGCCTTGGGGATGGAGACACTAGGGCTAGCAATGGCCTTCTTCTTTATGGATCGAATAGTGTCAAGGTCGGCCATGTTGAACTGGGAGGCAGGCTTGGAAGCTTTTCCGGCACCTACACATTCAAAGCAAGATAAGTATCCTTATCCTATTTCTATTTAACTATTTATTTCAATCTTTAACTATATAAAAAGCAGGATACTTACTTGCCATGGTGACAGAGCCTTAGGATACCTCTTGAGAATCCTGGGTGATTGTCTTGAATGATCTTGTTTCAGGACCGAGTCTTCTAAAAACAGCAAGCCTTTCCTTAGTATCAGGAGACGGTATGAGGTGTGAAACAGTGACAACTGCATAACATAAAACAAAAGGGGGTTAGTGATCCTATCACAAGAGCAAGATTACCTGGTGATCCTTCTCAGGATCCTCTGTCCTACCATGGGTGGACCATTTCCTTGGTAGATCCTTTCCGTTTGGAATGGTATCCCTTCTGACAAAGAAAAAGCGTCGTTTACAGTTTGTATCATTCTTGGTGGCTTTAAAAATGGGATGTTCTTCGCCGGGTTTTCGTTTAAACAGATATCGGTGGGATCCAAACGTCGTGAGATCATACATCTCTGCCAGTTCTGACATTCCTGAATCAATCCCTTCCTGCTCTATGATCCTTTCAAGGGTATATAAGACCCCCCAGATCATCGGCTTAGCTTGGATGTAGGAGATGCCGGTAAGGGAGAAAAAGGATTGGGTAAAAGCTGGAAAAGGATAGGTGTATCCTATGGTGAATGGGGTAACAGGAAAGGCAACCCATGTCTCAGAAATGTAGTCGCTCATAATAGTGGGATCGAAGGGTTTGAAAAAGGTGTTCGCCGGAAAGCAGTGCCGGATCTTATCTATTTGTGGATCAGAAAAGCAACACCTCTCATTCGCTGAGTCTTTGATGATTCCTTGACTCTTCAAGGGGCTGTCCTTCTGGTGATCCTTGGCGGGGGAGGACCGGAGCATCATTCTTAACGTGATGTTGGTAAAGAAAGAAAAACAGAGTAAGAGAAGGAGAAATAGGAAAAGAGATACCTGATTGATCTTCGGCTGAGAATTTAAAGGGAGTTTCTCTTGAATTTAAATGCAAATTGATCCTATCTCTAACTCCTATTTATAATGATGATTTGCAGGATTGTCACTTCAGTGACGTCAGGTTTGCAACGGCTAGTCCGTCTTCAACGGCTAGTTATCCGTTAGTTTGTTGCGGATAAGATCAACAAAATACAACTCGTTTATTTACAATATTACTCCTTATATTTTGGGGGCAATTGTTAGGGGAGGATTTCTTAATGACCTGTGATCCTCAATTATTATCCTGCTTGGTGATCCTTACTTCTGTGTCAGTTAGTGATCCTCAGAAGTGCTTCAGGATCAGGATTATGGATCATCCTAAGGATCCTTATACTAATGATTGTCTGCTTTGAATTCGATATTGTTTTGCAAGAATACTGGTTTGGACTTAGTCTTGGTAACGTTCCTGGAGAATATTCCATGCTTATTCCGCACGTGCTTGACCATGGTGAACGTTATGGAGATCGTGGGGAGAAGGCATGAATTGCGGATAGTTAGTTATTTAGATATTTTACTAAATTTAAAAGGGGTAGCGAGCTAATTAGACAACACTTGGCTGTTTTTTGGCTACACACACTCGTACAACTGCACTCACCAGCTCTCGGCAAAACACTTAGCATTTTTTCATAAATTTCTACACGATACACTATAGTGATCTTGTACTTAGCTCGGTATCATCCGAAGTTGTAAAAAGATTATTGTTTAATTCGAGTTGGTGATCGGTAGTTTCCATCACCCGAGGTTTTTTATGTCGGAGATCATACATTGATCTAGGGCTTTTTCCTCGTATAAATCTTTGTGTCCCTTGTGCAATTCATTTCATAGTGATCCTCATTGTTGTTTACCAATTCAAGCATCATACCCCGTAACAGAGAGTTTGGTTGCATTATCCTCGTCTGATTTTTGACCAAAACAATTCCCTTTATCCTCGTCTGATTAGCAATGTAGAACATATACAACCTGTTTGATCATTAATATCACTTGGTAATTAGTGTAAGGACATGTCTAAACATGTTCAACCCGACAATTTCCTGTTTAGACCCGGTTCGGAACCGAAAGTCGCATAGTTTGACTTATACTTTGACTTTCAGTTCTGGCCCGTTATGACATGTTTTAGAAATGCCTTAAAGATTTATTTGGACCAGGTTACATGCTAGTATAACCCTCTGTAATTATACACCTCGGATCATTAGTTATCCAATTAATACGCATGATTCCGTTAATTGCCCATATGTTGACCATTATGCCCTTATTACCTTAAAATGTGATTTTTGGAAATGTAAAAGAGTAGAAACTTTAAATACTGATATTTAAACTTGTATGCAAAATTTGACATCAGTTTGAGGTATAGGTTAAGAGTTATGCTCGTTAGCGTAAAATTTAAGCTTTATGTTAATTTAACGGCGTATTTAGCGTATAGCCTAATTAAACATACTTTTTGATATCAAATATTTTACCCACTGATGTAATATATTATTTTGGGATTTTTAAAGATTTTTAATAAATTTTAGGCTGAGCATAACTAGTAGTCGTAGGCTTAATCCGGTAATTGTCGGTTTTGCCCTTACGGGCCATAAAATGAGTTTTACATATCTAAACGACTCCAAACCTTTTGCTACTGATCCCATATGATAAATAAATTATTTTAAGCCTTCTGGAAATATAAAAATATCAGATTTAAGTATTGAACCCGGAAACGGCTTCTAATCGCCTTTTTAAGCGTTTTAACGCATAATATGTGCTATAACTATTTTAAACATACCAAGGGTGATACCTACTGATATTTGAGGCAAATTATAATATTTTAACAGTAAGCAAAGGTTGTTAAATTCAGACTTCAGTGTTGAGCTTTTCGGCTTATGTGAAATTACCAAAATACCCCTACGAGGCATAGTTTGGTTATAGTTGATAAATTTCACATATATACTTTAACCTACTGTTATAACTCATTAAATTGAGTATGTTTTCTGATTACATCAGACCTGTAACTCAGTTAACACTTAAACTCTTTTACAACCTTTAAAATGACCAAACTACCCCTACGGGGCATAGTTTGTGTTTAAATTCGTTTCGGGCATAATAAAAGACACCTTACTGATGTCACAACATATTTGGAGCATATTAACATAGGAAACCTGTAAATGACTCTCATTATTACCCGTTACGCTTATTACGCGTTCGGTTCGGTTTATGTAACAAGTTTGCATAAATTAGCCGAAACGGGTCAAACCTTATCGATTTTATCTCAAAATCCAGAATGTGTATGAATTACCCATATTAAACAAGTCTCTGAACTTGTCGGGTCTAAATCACATTCTATCCGGTCTTCGCTTAATCGTGCGTACGAGCCGTATCTTTGAAACTAACCGGTCTAAGCTTAAGCTTAACTAAAGACCCGTTAGGATTCTAATAGGTTATTATAAACCTTCATTCCAGATTAGGAGAACCAGTAAAAGCTACTTGCAATTTGCTTATTGTGATTTATACATTGCTCAGGTAAATACTTTTAACTTATTTTCCCTATACGGGCTTGGGTTACGGTATATAGTATACCGCTTGATCGGGCATCAAATCCTCCACCGTTGAGTGGGTAATTGAATAAATTTGATCGGCTCGTTTATACAGTCTTGTTACTTAAAGCCTTTGGGGGTTAATGACCATGTCCCGGATATCCTTGGCATCATTTTACGAAATGGCCACGACTTAAGCGCTGGGTGTAGGCGTACACCCGTCAGTGCATAAAAGTATATTGTGGTGTGTCTATTGATCTTTAACCCGGACAAGATCCGGGCTACTGAACGCACAAGGAACATGTAATTCGTTCACAAGATTATAATATTAAATAATTCTCCCAAGTTAAATAAAATGTTTATGCCACGTGCATCCAAACCAAATTTTGAATCATTTCCAAAATGAGTCAGTTGATTGTATTTACCAGTGTAAACTGACGTATTTTCCCAAAAAAGATTAAATGCAGGTACTAAGCGTAATTGGCTGGGATTTCTCCTTAGCATCACTAGAAGTCTCGCAAGCTTACGATGCCTGAAGTCTGTTGAACTAATAATACTATTTTATTTCGATCCATCTATGGATAAACTTCCGAATATTGTGACATTTGATATTACAATATTAAATTCGGTTGTATCATATTTTTAAATTTGCTTCCGCTGTGCATATTGATTATTGTGTTGTTTGACTATTATGTTGCCAACCACGTCACGATACTCCCCCACCGGGCCCACCGGTGACACGTGGAAATCGGGGTGTGACAGGTTGGTATCAGAGCCAACACTGAGTGAATTAAACACTAGCCTTTAGTGTTTAATCTCAGTTACACAATTGCACAATTCTAAACTTTCGAGTCTAGACATATAACATAGGACAAATTCCACTTTGTTGTGTTGTCCTTTATTTTTGCATATATTTTTGTTTTGTTATCTCATGCCATATTGACAGGATTAACAAGATGCCGCCAAGATTCTTCAGGAGAAGAGGACGAGGCAAGGGGCCAATCACCGCCCCCAATGATAATGAAGCTGGACCTTCAAATGTGCGAGCTCCATCTACTACCGAGAGTGACGACCCTCGGCAGAACAGGAGGAACTTGTTTGAACCAGCCAGAAGATCGGTATCACACAGCTCTACACCTCCGGTCCAAAACCCTTATGGGCCACAACCGGAGTACGAGCCCAACAACCCTCAGCCTTCGTATATACCCTTACAGCGATCCTTATCGCATCATTCTTTCGGGGACCCCACACCTGTTTTCAGGGGCCAGTTTAACCCGGCCAATTACATCCAAGAACCCGTAGGTTTTAACCCACTGGGGCCAGAAGATCACTACTCCGGAGATCACGCGGAGGACATGGACGAGGACACGGACCCCGTCGAGCCTACCAGTGGTACACCAAACCACCCGATAGAGATCTCTGACGGATCCTCTTTCCACGGATCACCTTATGTTGGTCCAGATAGCTTTCAAGCTATGTTCACCAGGCACGAGTGGTACTATACACCTCCTCACCATTCGTCGCCCCAGCAGCAGCAGCCGCAACAACAACAGGATCCCTCTGTGGATTCCAGATTCGTGGCAGTCACGCCACCGCCTCCACCGCCGCCAGTACAGCCGGCACCCCCACAACCGCCGAGGCGAAGGAGAACCGGTGCGCGCATGTCGTCACGAGCAGGGGATTTCCATTTCAGTTCCCCACGTCAATCCAGTGGCAGCCACTCTCCGCCACATCAGGAGGACCCACAAATGGGTGGACCCTCCAACCCAGTTGTACCACAGCCACCGCCAATGGGTTTTGACAAACCAATTCCAGCATATACGGGTTCCATGGCGTATAACCCGTTTGAACCGCCGACTCACCACAACTATGGTTACGCGGAGGCCGACCCTTACATGCTAGCAGCTAACTACAACATCCAAGGACCCTATGGAGATCCATGCGGAGTAGGGTACCCAACACATGGGTACCAGATACCTCCTAGGCCTATTATTCGGACTCAATCACAGCCGCCTAGGTTCTCCCCACCTGAGCATGAAGAACTCCTTCAGAGGTTGAATCAAGTTGAACGGGAAGTTCACAGAGACCGCAGGGAGAGACAGACCTTTTTCCAAGGATTAACAAGCTTGATCAAAGGGAAAAGCAAGAAGGATCATTGAATCCTTCCACTGTTGTTTTTCCTTGTATCAGTTGAGCCCCTGCGTGGGCCTGTATTTCCTGTATTTGTTTAAGTCCCTGCGTGGGTCTATCTTCCGTTAACCCCTGCGAGGGTATGATGTTTGCTTAAAGTCCCTGCGTGGACTAGTTTGTTTGTTTAAGGTCCCTGCGTGGACTATTATGTTTGTTTAAAGTCCCTGTGTGGACGAGCATGTTGATTGACCCCTGTGTGGGTAATTGTTTGTTGAAAAGACCCGTTTAGGGCAGCGTGTAATATTATAATAAATTTAATGGAATGAATGTTTTATAAATTTCATGTTTACCATTATGTGCATATATAAATTATAAATGAAATAAATAAAATTAAAATCATTCCCTTTGAAATAATTTGCCTATGCAATTATTAATTAAGAATCTTAAAGTGTGAAACCTAGCCTTTTGGTCATTATAAGACCGGGCCAAGATGGTAAGACCTGTTCAAAAGATTCAAATCCAAGTTAACATCTGAAAACATGTTAACACTCCTGGCAGACGTGTTTCGTTAAAAATCACACGTCATTTTTATATGTATAAGGATTCTTTAGAAGATTCCTAACCCAATTTAATGATCTCTGAATCATGGGTTAAGATCATCAATTAAGATGATCATATTTTTACCATACGTGGTAATATAGCGCCTACGGGCCCTGCTCATTTCCATATGAGCCAAAAGACAGTGGTAGCGATGACTCCCCGTCAAATAAAGGTAATGAACTAGGTTCAAACCTTCATGCGTTGATTCTCTGAAATCATAGCTTATAATTTATAAACGTCCTTGTGACTAGGCCTATTGTGCCAGTATACCTTAATGTTTTGATTCTCTGAAATCATAGATTAAATTAAAAGTGTCCATGTGACTAGGCCTTTTGTGCCACAAATAAAACTGTTATGTTTTATAATTAGGATAAACTATTATAGAAATCCTAAATAAATATGATTAATAAAATTAACCAAATATGGTCTCTGTACCATGGTTAATGAATTGCCATAAAAGACAATTCCATAATAAACTCCCAAATAAACTATTCAATTTAAATGGCTAACTCAGACGAGATTAATAGCCATCCCGTGGAGGAGAATGATAACGCCCGAATTACTTTGACGGGTGCTGAATTGAAAGTGTGACAACCGTCACTAAACCAGGTATCCGTACGACTTAATTAATAATTAATTACTGCTTAATTACTGTGCTTGTTTGAAATTACTGATGAACTGCTACTTGATACTAATACATGTACTTACTTGCATCATACTTTACTTGCTGTCACTACATTATTTACATGCTGAACCTTAGTGACAAACATGATGCACAAAAGCACAGTAGCACTTTAAACGGATAACCTATTGAACATGCTGATAAGCCAGCATCAGGCAGACACTGCCTCTAAGGCCTGTATGAGCCAGAAATATTTTGCTACACTAGTGGTGAGTGTAGGGATACAAGGGTTGTAGAACTGCGTCTCTAGGAATAAGTTACGATGACTGGATGTGCCTAAAACGTGCTCTAAGCACAAAAATTCAGCACTTTACATAATAATTCAGCTTTTAGCTAACTAATAAAGTGCCAAAACATGAGAAAAATATTGCTAGACACTTTCCAAAGTGTCAGAAATAAGTTGTGTCACTAAAAGGGGTATTAACGATACTTTAAAGCTTTGTTAAGCGCTTTAACGGATTACTATCCAACCGAACAACCGGACTTTACCTGGAACATGAAAATATTGTCATTTACATTGTTTATCTTTTTCTGAGCCAGTTAGGGTCCCTGAATACCCTAACACCCGCCATAAAGCACAATACATTAGTAACCGGGTTAATCACTTAACTAACCTAGATTAACCTAACTATAACTAACTAATGGTTGGATTTGAACTAGATTACCCCCCCCCCCCCCCCTTGACCGAACTCGGTCACATTGTGACCCCCGTGGTACATCATTTGAATATTTTATTTCCACTTGTCTAATATCTAGGGAGCACTTAAACTCTTGGATAATACACTTATAAATTGTCTATAAAATCTAGAGATTACACATCATAATCATTCATCACCTTTCACTCAACTTAACTCTCTCTCTCTCCCACTAAGAGCTTCGGCCGAACACCCCCTTGAACACACCACCATTTTCAATTTTCGATCACCTAATTCCAAGTTCATACAAGTGATAAGGATCGCGTATAAGGAACCTTGGTGCAATCGGAAGGCGAAGGACCTCACTCTCTTGCTTTTAACCACCCGATTTTCGTCTAGATTCTTCCCTAGCCTCGAGCTAGTAGTAAGTTGCTTAAATCACCTTCTCGAACTATTTTTAAGTGGTTAATATGATTTGTAACGGTTAAAAGTTATGAACATACAAGTTGAAGCTTAAAAGTCTACTAAAAACACTAAAAACGTTGGTTAAAAGCTCATATGTTGTGTAAATCATGTAGTAATTGATTTGTGTGATTATTTGGACCCGATCTATGTTGTGGTAGCTCGGATCATCATTTAACCCGGGTTGGTCATGACCTTGGATTATGACATAAGGTTGTTTTGGGAAGTAACAAAGGTTAAATGATGAAACTCTACCACACACGAATCATGAACTTGTGTAAAAGTGATTTTACTTGTGAAATAGTGTTTAAAACTAGTAGATCTACGGATCTACAAGCGGTATTTTCAAAGGACCGAGCGTCAAAGAAATCATGTTTTCTAAAGACGGATCTTACACTAACAAGAAGGATTTTTAGAACACACAAGTGTGTAGACACTTGTGTAACACAAAGTTTCGACAAAAAAAAAATATAACTATTTTTGTAAAAGATGACGAGATGTTGTAAAAACGAAACTTCCCTAAAAACGAGGTTTTTACGAAACCGGATTGGTTTATACAATGATCCACTAAAAGAAATGAGATTTACTACATATCTTTGGAAAAACTACAAGTTCATGTAATTTATGCGATATACATATTTATTTACTAGTTTGTTGTTTTGGACATGGTTTTGATTAAATAAGGAAATTGTTGATTTGGTTTATAAAAGAAAATGATACGCTTGAAAGCGTGGCCACCTCCAGTTACAGAGGAAACTCTGGCGAAATTTTTCCAAAAACCTAACACTTAGAAATATTTTCACTATAAGTGTTAGAAATACGTTTTGACTTGTTTTCAAATTATAGATTTCGCCACGACTTATTTACAAAATACCGGAGGTGGGATTTCACAAAATAAAACATGATACATATATATATATATTTAGTATATATTTTTCACAACATCACTTGTATAAGTGTTTATGATTATTTTGTGAACTACGTAAATATTATTTTTAGGGTAAAAATAATATTACTAAGTATTATTTTGGGAAAATCACATGTATTAAAGTATAATATTTTTGGGAAGAATATTTATATTTTGAAGTTGGAAATAAAATATATTTTAAGTGAGACTTAATAATATATTTCGAAATTATACGAACACACATGTATTAATTCCCCCATCATTGGGAAGGAAAAATGACTACCAAGTATATACAGAATGTAAACACGAAATAGTTGCCTAACTATTTCCCAACAACTTAAACCATAAAGCTAAGGCACGGTCGTCCGTCTAATAGAGTTAGTACGTGTAGGTCGTCATACAGCTGATTGATTTGGAAGCATACTTGGTAGAGACGCACCACTGTGAGTTCATGTCCCCCCTTTTCTCTAACTGTTTTCAGTTTTATAACTTCGGGGGTGAAATACATGTTACTATGATTGCGAATGTTTCTTACATGGTATGGTCAGCTAAGGAAGGAACTGTTAAGTTATGTGATTGGGTAGGTGAAACCTTAAGAACATTAGTCCTCGTAGTACGATCGAGGGATATGAGTGATAGGCCTATTTGAGCATAACAAACCCCACCCATGCGCCCTAAGGTTGGACCATGTGGTGACCTTGTCTTAACACCACCCATGCGCCCGCAGGTTGGACCATGTGGTGACCTTGTCGTAACACCACCCATGCGCCCGCAGGTTGGACCATGTGGTGACCTTGTCCTATCCCCTCCCATGCGCCCGCAGGTTGGACCATGTGGTTACACATTAACTGATATGTTTCCTTATTTGCTTTCATACCAGAGTTTACAAAGCATTCATACTTACAATGATTATAAAGGTTTATTCGCGCGCACATACTAAACACATGAACTCGCTCAACATTATTGTTGATTTTTCAACTTACATGTATTTCAGGGAATTAAAGGATCTGGCGCGGAATGACACATTTTCCCGCTGCACTAGTTACGAGGTCATCCGGGTTTGGGGAATGTGACTCTTTCCTGGACAAGTCACAGTCCTTAAACTGTGTTTATGTCATGTTGATGTTTGTGATTGTTAAGACAATGTTGTTGTATTTTGGTTTTTAAAACTTAATTAAATGGATGATCTTGCATGGTTTTATTTCATATAGCTTTGTTATGGTTAAGCTATGGTATTAAGAAGTCACACCAAATTAACCACGCTTCCGCAAAGCCAGGGTGTGACAGCTTGGTATCAGAGCTCTGATCATAGCGAACTAGGATTCTTTCTAGAGTCTAGACTATGATCACTAGGGCTCTCACGAAAACATTTTTACTGCATACCACTTAAGTCCAGATCCAAAACTTTTTATAAACAAATGTTGAGCACATTTTATTTATTATTTATAGGCTCAGTCTGGAAGGCTGAGGCTCGGTCCGGGAGGCCGAGGCTCGGTCTGGGAGGCCGAGGTAATTGTCTAGTGGGACTAGGGAGTCAGTCTGGGAGGCTGGGAGAATTGGCTAGTGGGACTAGGAAGAGCAGTCTGAGAGGCTGGGAAAATTGGCTAGTGGGACTAGGAAGAGCAGTCTGAGAGGCTGGGAGAATTGGCTAGTGGGACTAGGAAGAGCAGTCTGAGAGGCTGGGAAAATTGGCTAGTGGGACTAGGAAGAGCAGTCTGAGAGGCTGGGTGAATTGGCTAGTGGGACTAGGAAGAGCAGTCTGGGAGGCTGGGAGGCTAGTGGGACTAGGAGAATTATTTGATTGCTTACTTGGTGACTAATATGTTTATATGATTATATGATTGATTGTTATACGTATGTGCGTTTGTGTTACAAACGTCATGCCTTCATCATGTACTAGAAAGATAGACACTACGAATCCCATGGCCATAGTATCAGGCGACATAGTTTCATCGGAGCACGAGGTGTACACTTCCGATACGACCAGCACAGATGAGGACGACTTTCAGCCCTTTTCACTGCCTGATGTCGCAGCAGAGCCTGCTGATGGCCATCTTGTTGGGGATTTGCCACTCGCGGTGATCCCTGCTCCTGTGCCCCTTGCCGCTTATCCCGTTGTTGATATGCCCCCCCCCCCCGACGTTGTCTCTGGCAGCAATGTCGATCTATTGGAGGAGGTCCCACTTGAGGGCAAGGCCCTATTGTTGCTGGTGATAGCCTACTGCTTGCTGACGCTCCGGCAGAGGAGGCTCATGCCCATTCGCCTGTCCCAGACTCATTTAAGCCTGTGGCGTCCGCATCTTTGCATATACAGGGAGTGCAGCACTACTCACATGACGCCGACCCTGATATGGCGTCATCAGCTGCACCAGTTCCCGCACACAGCTTTGAGTTTGATCGCGATACTGAGGACGATTCTTTTTTTTCCACCTGGTTTTGATCCAGACCATGACATGGAGTTCAGACACTTAGACCAGCCCTTGGAAGATTCTGTAGTCCCTGTCGACCCTATGTTTATTGATCCGACTGATTTTAGGATGGAGTCTGTTGATCCGGAGCCGACTGTGGCCCCTGAGCCAGGCGTTGCTCCTGACCCCGCATTGGAGCATGACCCTGTTCATGCCGATGCACCTGTTGTTGCTCCTTGATTGATCATCTTCTTGGGCGAGAGAAAATTTGGGGTAACTATGCAAGACAATTTATTATTACGGGGGCCCACGTAATAACGACTTGTAGTGCACAGAAATCCTGGTGGACTCTGCGGGTCAAGCTAATGAAAACCAATGTAGCAGGAAATAACTTAAACACGAATGACCAAGGTGATGTAGCCTCGAGTTCATTCTATTACAAGCAATAAGCCAATTTGGCAAGCCTATGTGAAGGCTCAGAAATTATTTCCCCACTCATACATTGAGTATATTTACGTGTGAAATTGGGTGATTAGATGATGGCTTACCATGCTATATATCTCATAGACAATTGAAACGTTGTCAAACCCGCTTCATACCACTTCGACAGAAGAGAATGTCACCCGGACGTGACACAAACACCAGTATGTTGTCAAGGACAAAGGCTGAGCACGAACAGCATTTAAGAGCTATTTTGGAGTTGCTGAAGAAAGAACAGCTGTATGCCAAATTCTCTAAGTGCGAATTTTGGCTAAGTGATGTCCAATTTCTTGGACATGTGGTAAATGGAAATGGAATCCATGTTGATCCTACAAAGATCGAAGCGATCAAGAATTGGGAAACGCCAAAGACGCCAACCGAGATTCGACAATTCTTGGGTTTGGCTGGCTACTATCGAAGATTCATTGAGGATTTTTCAAAAATCGCTCAACCATTGACGCTCCTCACGCAGAAAGATAAGGAGTTTGATTGGGGAATCAAACAGGAAGAAGCGTTCCAGATATTGAAGGATGAGCTCTGCAATGCGCCAACCTTAGCACTACCAGAAGGTACAAATGATTTTGTGGTATACTGTGATGCTTCGCGTCAAGGATTGGGTTGTGTGTTGATGCAACGCCAAAAGGTTATTACTTACGCATCGCGTCAATTGAAAGTACATGAAAAGAAATATACCACACATGATTTGGAACTTGGCGCAGTGGTTTTTGCATTAAAGATCTGGAGACACTACCTTTATGGTACAAAGTGTACAATCTTTACAGATCACAAGAGCCTACAACACATATTCAATCAGAAGGAGCTGAATATGAGGCAGAGACGATGGGTTGAGTTGCTGAACGATTACGACTGGGAGATAAAGTATCATCCAGGGAAGGCGAATGTGGTCGCCGATGCCCTAAGTCGAAAGGGGAGGATCAAGCCCATAAGGGTTAGGGCTTTAGAAATGATTATCCGAACCGATCTTTCCTTGCGCATTCGTGCCGCGCAGAAAGAAGCTCTCAAGGAAGGAAACCTTGAAGAAGAATATCTCTGTGGGATGGAGAAGCTACTGGTACCAAACGAGGAAGGAACGTTATGTTTTGAGAAAAGGATTTGGGTTCCTTTGTTTGGAGGTTTAAGGAAGGTTATTTTCGATGAAGCTCACAAGTCGCGGTACTCTATCCACCCTGGAGCGGATAAGATGTACCAGGATCTCAAAGATTATTATTGGTGGCCTAGGATAAAAGGCGATGTTGCTGTTTATGTGAGCAAATGTTTAACATGCGCTAACGTTAAAGCCGAATACCAGAAGCCTTCAGGACTTCTGCAACAACCTGAGATTCCCAAGTGGAAATGGGAACAAATCTCAATGGATTTTAGTACGAAGTTGCCAAGAACGCCGAAAGGCCATGACACTATTTGGGTAATAGTGGATCGATTAACAAAGTTAGCACACTTCTTACCTATCAGAGAGAAGGATAATACGAGCAAGTTGGCCGAAATTTACATGAGGGAGATTGTTACGCGCCATGGAGTACCTCTCTCAACCATCCCTGATAGAGACGGAAGGTTTGTGTCAAGGATATGGCAATCCTTCCAAGAAGCTTTTGGCTCACAATTAAATCTGGACAAAATTGCAGAAAACAACCTTTATGTATACCCCAAACTGCACTTTATACCTTTCACTATGAAATCCGCCAAAACCAACCTTTACGTTCATGTTTTGTTACACATCACAACCTTTACACCAAACCTAGTCAAAAAAGTCAGTTAAGTTGCCCCATGTGCAAAGCATGTGAGGGTATTACTGTCATTTCCACATTCTCTTCTCCAATCCATCCTTTCAAACCCAGAAACAATGAAACTAGTGCTTTTATAAAAAAAAAAAACCTAGAATATTAACTTGTGTTTATATAAAATTAAAAAAACTAATTCTACATTGTTCCATCCTTAATCGATTCTTACATAAATCCCATCTGGGTTCCTCAGATATTTCACCTCACCTATAATGCCAATTACTTAAATTTTTATACAAAGTTATTGGTTTGATTGTAGACATAACTGATCAGTCACCAAACATCTATTGAAAGTTTGCTGTTTTATTACGTTTTCTTGAAATCTTGAGGGGTATTGGATAACGAAAGAATGGATTGGGAACAGAGCCAGCTACACCACTTCTTCATCTTCCCCTCTTCTCATACAAATTTTACAATCATTAAATACAAATTTTACAATCAGATGCTATTTTGTAATCCATGAACAATTAGAAACAGATTGATTACAAACACATATCAAACTTCCGTACGAACAGATCAAGTTAAACTACCCTAATTCCTAAAAAATTCACAAAAACTTGAGAAAATTGATGTCAATCGTATAGGATAAACAATAATTACAATATCTAAACTGAGATGTTGGATAAACAATAATAATCTGAATCGTAAATTCTCAAAAGAAAAATGGAGAAATAAAAATTAAAAAAAAAGTGAAATCGGAAGCTTGTGGCTCCGCCGTGGTCAGCCGGCGGACCACCCTCCATCTCCGCCTTCTCTCGTATCTCTCTCTGTTTATCTAATTTACACACATATGTGTGTGTGAGTGGGTGTTCAAACCAGAAAAAAGGAAGATGAAGAAGTGGTGGAGGTGGCTCTGTTCAGAGAGAAGAGGGAAAAGGGTATTGGTTAAAAAATAGGATTTTGATTGTGGATGTATCTTAATTGACTTCAGAGAAGTATGAGGCAAAGTTGAGTTCCATGAGGTTGTATCATAATCTCATATTTCACTAGTTATGAACCATATCTCCCTCCCAATTGTCATTATAGACTACTGACCCAATTCACAAAGCTAGCATTTTTTAGTTTTGGAATATATTATGAAAATTTACAAAAACACTAGTTTCATTGTTTCTGGGTTTGGGTTTGAAAGGCAAGATGATGGAGATGATGGGGATACATTAATTTTAATTTAATTTAGAAATAAAAGGGGTCAAAGGAAAAGACATATATGCCCTCACATGCATCGCACATGGGGTAACTTAACTGACTTTTTTGACTAGGTTTGGTGTAAAGGTTGTGATGTGTAACAAAACATGAACGTAAAGGTTGGTTTTGGCGGATTTCATAGTGAAAGGTATAAAGTGCAGTTTGGGGTATACATAAAGGTTGTTTTCTGCAATTTTGTCTTAAATCTGAGCACTGCGTTTCATCCGCAAACTGACGGTCAGAGCGAGCGAACGATACAGACTTTGGAAGACATGCTGAGAGCGTGTGTTATGGATTTGGGCGGTAGCTGGGATAAGCATTTGCCTTTGGTCGAATTTTCATACAACAACAGCTACCACACCAGTATTGGTGTCGCGCCATTTGAAGCCCTTTACGGACGCAAGAACCGATCACCCCTATGCTGGGCTGACGCAGGTGATAGACAGCTTGCTGGTCCCGAAATCGTCCAAGAGACGACAGACAAGATTGCGCAGATTCGAAAACGCATCGAAGCAGCTCATCACAGACAGAAAGCCTATGTTGATCCAAACCGGAAACACTTGGAATTCCAAGTTGGAGAAATGGTTTTGTTGAAAGTTTCACCCTGGAAGGGTGTGGCACGCTTCGAAAAGCGTGGAAAGTTAAATCCGCGCTACATTGGTCCTTTCTGAATTCTGGAAAGAAAAGGACTAGTAGCATACAAGCTGGACTTACCTGCTGAACTCCATTCAGTTCACGATACATTTCATGTATCCAACCTGAAGAAAAGTCCAACTCAAGATACCATTGCTATTCTCATCGACGAGATTCATGTTGACGACACGCTCCATTTCGTTGAAGAACCGGTTGAGGTTACGGATTGGAAGGTAAACAAGACCCGCCGGAGCAGTGTCAAGCTCGTCAAAGTTCGTTGGAATGCCAGACATGGTCCTGAATACACCTGGGAGCGTGAGGACCGGATGAAAGAGAAATACCCCCACCTATTTCCTAAGAACCCTGCATCTACTAGCAGAACTTAAAATTTCGGGACGAAATTTTTCTAACGGGGGGAGAATGTGACAACCCTCACTAAACTAGGTATCCGTACGACTTAATTAATAATTAATTACTGCTTAATTACTGTGCTTGTTTGAAATTACTGATGAACTGCTACTTGATACTAATACATGTACTTACTTGCATCATACTTTACTTGCTGTCACTACATTATTTACATGCTGAACCTTAGTGACAAACATGATGCACAAAAGCACAGTAGCACTTTAAACGGATAACCTATTGAACATGCTGATAAGCCAACATCAGGCAGACACTGCCTCTAAGGCCTGTATGAGCCAGAAATATTTTAATACACTAGTGGTGAGTGTAGGGATATAAGGGTTGTAGAACTGCGTCTCTAGGAATAAGTTACAATGACTGGATGTGCCTAAAACGTGCTCTAAGCACAAAAATTCAGCACTTTACATAATAATTCAGCTTTTAGCTAACTAATAAAGTGCCAAAACATGAGAAAAATATTGCTAGACACTTTCCAAAGTGTCAGAAATAAGTTGTGTCACTAAAAGGGGTATTAACGACACTTTAAAGCTTTGTTAAGCGCTTTAACGGATTACTATCCAACCGAACAACCGGACTTTACCCGGAACATGAAAATATTGTCATTTACATTGTTTATCTTTTTCTGAGCCAGTTAGGGTCCCTGAATACCCTAACACCCGCCATAAAGCACAATACATTAGTAACCGGGTTAATCTCTTAACTAACCTAGATTAACCTAACTATAACTAACTAATGGTTGGATTTGAACTAGATTACCCCCCCCCCCTTGACCGAACTCGGTCACATTGTGACACCCATGGTACATCATTTGAATATTTTATTTCCACTTGTCTAATATCTAGGGAGCACTTAAACTCTTGGATAATACACTTATAAATTGTCTATAAAATCTAGAGATTACATATCATAATCATTCATCACCTTTCACTCAACTTAACTCTCTCTCTCTCCCTCTAAGAGCTTCGGCCGAACACCCCCTTGAACACACCACCATTTTCGATTTTCGATCACCTAATTCCAAGTTCATACAAGTGATAAGGATCGCGTATAAGGAACCTTGGTGCAATCGGAAGGCGAAGGACCTCACTCTCTTGCTTTTAACCACCCGATTTTCGTCTAGATTCTTCCCTAGCCTCGAGCTAGTAGTAAGTTGCTTAAATCACCTTCTCGAACTATTTTTAAGTGGTTAATATGATTTGTAACGGTTAAAAGTTATGAACATACAAGTTGAAGCTTAAAAGTCTACTAAAAACACTAAAAACGTTGGTTAAAAGCTCATATGTTGTGTAAATCATGTAGTAATTGATTTGTGTGATTATTTGGACCCGATCTATGTTGTGGTAGCTCGGATCATCATTTAACCCGGGTTGGTCATGACCTTGGATTATGACATAAGGTTGTTTTGGGAAGTAACAAAGGTTAAATGATGAAACTCTACCACACACGAATCATGAACTTGTGTAAAAGTGATTTTACTTGTGAAATAGTGTTTAAAACTAGTAGATCTACGGATCTACAAGCGGTATTTTCAAAGGACCGAGCGTCAAAGAAATCATGTTTTCTAAAGACGGATCTTATACTAACAAGAAGGATTTTTAGAACACACAAGTGTGTAGACACTTGTGTAACACAAAGTTTCGACAAAAAAAAAATATAGCTATTTTTGTAAAAGATGACGAGAAGTTGTAAAAACGGAACTTCCCTAAAAACGAGGTTTTTACGAAACCGGATTGGTTTATACAATGATCCACTAAAAGAAATGAGATTTACTATATATCTTTGGAAAAACTACAAGTTCATGTAATGTAACACCTGTGCCTCCACGGCCATCAAAAAAATACCGAACCAATGAAATATAATATTTCATACTTGGGATTTGTAAAAAATATGTGTATCATTTGCATATATCAATTTTTGTTCAATTTCAAACTCTAAATCGCTTTCTGGAAGGTTATACGCGCACCGATGCGTAAATATAACCAGTTTAATGCAACAAACACTCCGGAATAGTGACATAGGCTTAACATGCCTTAAATAACCTTTACATAACTTAGAAATAAAATTTGGAAGGTTTGGTATGCCAAAAGCAAGTTAATTCGTCTACAGGGACTAAATATGACAAACTGCGAAAGTATGCCAATTTGAACTGTAACAGACATTCCGGAACATGACCATAAGTTAAACATACCATAAATATCCTTTACATAGCTTATAAATAGGCTTTGAGGGGTTCGGTATGCTAAAATAAACTTTTGGGTCATTCAGGGACTAAAAGTGTCAAAAAGTGCACAAGTTTGCACTTTTGCGCATAACTTACGTTCTGAATACATCCGGACATCCAAAATTTATGTAAGCATGACTATATTATTCTTTAGTGTTTGGCTTGCCAAAAATCCATTCGTCGCGTCATTTGGATCGTTTTTCGCGCTTATGCGCGTTCCGTCGTAATTAAGCGAACATCGCGTTCGTACGACCAAACGAACCAACATCCGACATATTTTTGAGCATGTTTCATGTCCACAATGTTTAGGAAACATTTTAGGTCCTTAAAATTGGCTTTACGGGCCTTAAAAGTGTCGGGAATGGCCTTAAACACGTGCAGGGACTGAAACTGTCATTTACCAAACATGTTTCTGATCTGACAAGGCCAGGTGGCCCGCATTATGTTTGGCTGATCCTGAAGCGGGCCGCGTCCGCATATCAGACCAGATTAAATGCATTTAATCACAGATTGCAGCTGTTACATTCACACCCACACATTCTCACATGCTTAGTCAGATGATAAGGATGATATTTAGCCACCACAACTTTACAACAAATGTACGGACAAGATCATGGCCTGTTTTCCATGAAACGATCTTAACGGTGGACCTTTTACTATAAACACCCCACCCCCCATGCTTTAAAATCACTAGAATTTTGATCTTAGAAACTCTAAGTTGAAACCATTGTTTCATACCAGAGATTCTTGGATCGAGATTAGCATTCGGGGACCCTTCGTAAGTATTCTTTCGTTCTTTTCTTTCTTTTATTGCTTTTTGAGTCAGAAAGTCAAACTTTGTTTGACTTTCAGCGTTGACCAGCTTATGGTCAATGCGAAGTTCGTTTGAACTTCGCAACGTGAGTGTAATCACGTTGGTTAGAGTCCCTTGGGACTATGCCTACTGATTACCACGTTGTCTAGGGTCGTAGGTTAAGCGACCTGATAAATCGCTTATACCTTCGAACCTGACCCAGTTTGGTCGGTCATTAGGATCCGACCAAATACATTAGGTGACCATAGTAGGTAGGGAATAACCTTCCGAGGTTATACCCTATGGTCACATCGTTTGAGTAGTTGTATGATAGGTAGTTTATATGCCTTAGGTAAATTACCAGAATACCCTTTTCATGTATAATTGGTAATTAAGCATATGTAACCTAATCTTTTGTCACATAACTGATTATATAACATGTTTAGGCATATGACACTTGTCATAGGACTAGTTAGACGGTCCGAACGCGTCTCACGCGTACGACGCGTTAAAGTAGCATAAGCTACCTAAACAGGTCGTAATGGGTCGTAAACAATTATGTTAGGTTTCAATTAGTATGTAGGCTTTGTTGAACCATACCACACGAGTCTCCACACTCGTTTGGTTTACAAACCCTCATGCTACCCGATCTTCCGATTTAGGTCCGGTTTATTAACATAGTTACCTATATTAGGTGCCGTTTGATATCCGCGATCTCTAGCATTGTTTGGTTGTTACTCAAGGACTACTGAGCAATCTCAAGTGAGTACATAGACCCCTCTTTTACTGTTTTCCAAACGTTTTGGGGTGGAACACATGTGCCTACTTGTTACTTTCATGCTTTCATGTTTTCACATCATATGCATGCTATGTTCAATAGTACACTTATAGTACATTGTTTTACATGATTTCATTGTTTTTATGCTATGTATGTCCATTGCGTGCATACTTAGTACATCGTTTTCATCACATGCTTACATTTTGGGTATGACATTTGGGTTGTTTACAATGGAACAATACATTCATTAACATTAGCTACGCCGTTCGTTAGTAGGTAGTGGTACCATAGGAATTGACAACTCCCGTTCCTGAAATCCCAGGGAAAGGGGTTTGGAAGGAATGACCGAATTCGATATACATGAAGCAAAGATAATCCTTTAAGTCGTTTAAGGGTTTATCGCCACAGTCTCAAGGTTTGGATGTATGCATTATAACGATACCGCATAAATGTTCATATTCAGTATAGCATGCATATCCACAATACATAACATTTTAACATGATTTACATTGATCATGCATTTCCACAGAACATAACTTTGATTTAAACCAAGTTATACTTCAATACTATGTTCTTGTGCATATGGTTTAGTTGATACATTTCGCTAGCCATACATATCATTTTAGTTACACAATACATAACATTTTAACATGATTTACATTGATCATGCATTTCCACAAAACATAGCTTTGAGTTAAACCAAGTTTTACTTCAATACTATGTTCTTGTGCATTTCATCTATGGTTTAGTTGATACATTTTCACTAGCCATACATATTATTTTGGTTACATATTACATGGTTTACATTTGACACATAAACATTTTTGACATTGGTTATACATTACATGATTTACATTAGACATGAACATTTTACATTTTACATTGTTAGTTTGGTTTGAGTATGTGATTAAGTAACGATGCGTGTGTAATATGATACAAGCATGGTGGATACGCCGCTGGTACTTTCTATATATAAGTGTTTGTATGGTATTACATATCGTAGCGTTATTTGAATCATTTCAGTTTATGACATATAACATTTTATACAAATAACATACTTTTTACAATACATTGTTTTACAAACAACTTAACTTATACACATTCATTTTACATGGTTATTCATTTAACCATGCATTATTCTCTTACTTATACGTATCATCTAAACTTATTGTTTTTCAAATGATTTACAAAGACAAATCAAATTACAAGGTTCATGACTAAACATTGTCTTAAACAGAAGTCATGAATCTTATTTTCACAAAACCTATGTACTCGCCGGCATTTTTATGCTGACGTACCTATTTTCACATGTATTTTCAGGATATGAAGCATAGGATTGATCAAGATACACATAGGCGGACATGGGCCTTAGTGACAATAAAAGATGCAAGACTAGTTGATTATGTTGTATTTCCTTGTTTGTTAAGACATTGTAACACTTTTAATCAATAAAACGAAACTTCAATTGCCATGGATTTGAAACAATTAATTCTGTTACAACACTCCCCGACATTTCCGCCACGTTTTGTATGTTCTACGTGGTCGGGGTGTGACAGAAAAGATGGTATCAGAGCTCATGGTTATAGGGAATTAGGTTATTAGTAATACTTTGACCTAGTCTATAACCTTTCTAGGACCCTAACGCGAGTTTACTTGCGTTTAGTCATAAAACAATACCGTCACCTATCCTTAGGCGACGACCACAACAAGAACATAAATTTCAAAACCGCTTTAAAAACTAATCATCTGTTCTAGGATGATTAATTACTAGGTTTTGAACCCCTTTGAGTTTTCAAAATCTCGTCAAGGTTTTGGGTTTTAAATAATGTGAACACGTGCAAACTGGAAGGGTGAATGCCTGTATTCTGAGTTTTCTGTCTTGGCAAGCACTTCGTATACATCTCATCAGACGCGAGACCAGTTGTGCTTACCTGGGAATTCTTGGGATGAGTGTTCACTTATAGGCGTGCATGTCTTCGCGATACATTATTTTTGACCCATTTACTTTGATTTGTCACCATCTCATTTGTTTTCCTTAGGTAACAAACAAATTATCAAAATTTTCATCCGTTACCATTCTGTATTGATTATCCAATAAATTTTCACTCGTTTCTTCCTATGTCTTTCATTTTCTTCTAGAATGTCTATTCCTCTCAGCACTGGTCAAATGTCCGAGCAAACAGCCAAATTTGCCCAGCAAATAGGCGAGGTGATTCCGAAGTCTGTGGATTTAGGCATTGCCATGTCTCGCCTCAACAATGAAGCCTCTCGTCTCAACAATGAAGCCACTCAGGAGCCACCAAAGGAGGCAGAAGTCAAGCCAGCACCACCAGCCAAGAAACCAATCGTGGAATCAAAGACCATGGATGAACGATCCCCTAAGAAGTCAAAGAAGCGAAAGGCTTCTCAGAACTTCGCCGTGGTCGCTCACAATGGTAAAGCCTTCCCCAACCAACCAGCTCAACCCCCTGCTAGGAAGCCATACAATGGAACTTCACCCTTGTGCAACCAATGTAGCCTTCATCATCAGGCTAGTGTGAAGTGCCGCAAATGCCATATTTGTGGACTTATAGGTCATACGGCAAGGGTCTGCCCAATTACAGCAGTACCAAATCAAGCAGGACCCATCCGGGTGGCAACACTACCTGTTAAGAAGAGATACAAGGGAACAGCCCCAATATGCGACAAATGTAATGCACACCACTTAGCTCACCTACAGTGTCGTTTGTGTGCATCATGTGGGCGAATTGGTCACTTAGCAAGTGCTTGTCGATTTACCCCAAATCAAAGTGGTCCAAACCAACCACAAGCCAACTCTGCTCAAGCTCGTTTCTCACCAGGGTCTTGCTACAACTATGGCGAGATGGGCCATTTCCTAAGGGATTGCCCAAAGCTTGCTAATGCAAATTTGAACCACGGATGAACAGTTGGCTGAGTAGAAGATGTTGCTGTCTTATGCTTTTGTTTCTTTCGTTTACTAGTAATGTGAAACAATCTGTCTCGTTCATAAATAAAAGTCGTTGTTCGCAATTCTGATATACAAGTATAATTACATGTGTCTATGGCATTTCCCTATAATACATGTATTAAGGAACTATGTTCCTTACAAACTACTCTTGTGATTCTCTCTTTCAAATGATCGCTCATGAGTCCCTCGAAAATTTTAAGTACTCGTTTCATTCTAAGAAACAAAGTACAGAAAATAAAGTGACATTATGAGTGATCATGCTTCTGCACATCTGTGCCTTTGGATCCTTGGTTAGATAACTAAGGGTGTTTTCAAATCTCATACCCATTACGTTTTGATTTTCTCAACATACACAGTACAAGTATTTCAACACAATCTTCGTGATCTCAAAACATTTCATATAGTTTGAAAACAATTTTTTTCTAAGATGCATTGTCTATGTTATTTCAAAAACATTGGCCATGTTATCAAAACCAACCTTTCTAATTTCAAAATATTTCATATAGTCTGAAGACAATATTAACACAATACATTTTCTTATCAAGTGCATGATTTCGAAAAGCATCATTCATGTCTTTCAAAAACCTTATACATAATTTCAAAATTCATCTCGCATGATTTTAAAACATTTTTAAATATATCTATCTAATACACCTACTTTATGATTTTAAAAGTATTATATATAAGGTTTCAAAAACGTTAAACACATTTTTCTTAAAGGAACCCCATGCATAGTTTTCAAAAATACTTTCCTAATACATTGACTTAACCTTCAAATTCTGCTTCATATGTCGCCTTGACATATCAAGCATCTCAACTTTATAAGCATTTTACATCATGTTTTGATCTAAGCACATCCAGTGCAAGGTTTCAAAACATCTTCAACTTTTAAATCCATATGGGATCTTTTTATTTTCACAATTAGATCCTTGTGGATAATTGTCAAACAAATCAGAGTCCTTAATTGGATTCCTTATGTACCTAAATTCGAACATTTCGGTTCCTTATAATCGAAAACAAATTTTTCTTTTAAAAATCTTTCTATCTTTATAGTTAGATTCTTGATAACGTTTAAAGTACCAAATGAAATCTACAAAATGGATTCCTAGTGTGCTTTAAATGCATGTATGCAATTAACAAGACAAATTAATAAACAATCTTTGTGGTTATACGACTATGTGTTTATTCATCTTATGTTTTCTTTTATGCATTTTTTTGTGTTTTTGTATACTCTGGATATTCGTTATCCAAATCCTCGTAGAATCTTTCATATCTTCATATGATGGATTCGTAGCAGGATATTCAAAAGGCGCTTCCTTAAATCCTTATTGGGCTTCTATGTAATAGTTAAGACCCTTGGATTATATAGTACCACTCCATGATTCATAAGAGACCCTTTAGTGGTCTAGTAAAAAAGATTGATTTACAATTTGGTTAAAGAACGGCATCTAGTGATGTAGCTGAACAGACTCCTTGATAGTCTATTTAGATCATTTATTGATTTAATTAAAAGGACTCTATGGCGGTCTAGTCACACTCATCACAGGATTGTTCATTTGGTTTTCCCCTACACAAAAAAAAAAAAATAAACTGAGTGAACTATGCAAGGAATTGTCTAATTATGGACGCGTACATAATTATGAAATTTAGTGCACAGAAACCCAGTAAGATTTATTATGTGTAAGAACCGATAGTGACAACAATAACAAAATGAGAACGATGTAATGGAGGTACGGTGGACGCACCAATGACGCTTCATATACTTGTATATAAGTGTCCCTCTTACATTGCAAGCATGATGTTATTAAGGTTACTAGAAGTTCAGAACCCTAACCAATGTTGTTTGATCTTTTCAACTTCATGTTTTAAACTCTCACAAGTTTCCTCTAAATAAATTTCGGGACGAAATTTCCTAAAGTAGGGGAGACTGTAACACCTATGCCTCCACGGCCATCAAACAAATACCGAACCAATGAAATATAATATTTCATACTTGGGATTTGTAAAAATATGTGTATCATTTGCATATATCAATTTTTGTTCAATTCCAAACTCTAAATCGCTTTCTGGAAGGTTATACGCGCACCGATGCGTAAATATAACCAGTTTAATGCAACAAACACTCCGGAATAGTGACATAGTCTTAACATACCTTAAATAACCTTTACATAACTTAGAAATAAGATTTGGAAGGTTTGGTATGCCAAAAGCAAGTTAATTCGTCTACATGGACTAAATATGACAAACTGCGAAAGTATGCCAATTTGAACTGTAACAGACATTCCGGAACATGACCATAAGTTAAACATACCATAAATATCCTTTACATAGCTTAGAAATAGGCTTTGAGGGGTTCGGTATGCTAAAATAAACTTTTGGGTCATTCAGGGACTAAAAGTGTCAAAAAGTGCACAAGTTTGCACTTTTGCGCATAACTTACGTTCTGAATACATCCGGACATCCAAAATTTATGTAAGCATGACTATATTATGCTTTAGTGTTTGTCTTGCCAAAAATCCATTCGTCGCGTCATTTGGATCGTTTTTCGCGCTTATGCGCGTTCCGTCGTAATTAAGCGAACATCGCGTTCGTACGACCAAACGAACCAACATCCGACATATTTTTGAGCATGTTTCATGTCCACAATGTTTAGGCAACATTTTAGGGCCTTAAAATTGGCTTTACGGGCCTTAGAAGTGTCGGGAATGGCCTTAAACACGTGCAGGGACTGAAACTGTCATTTACCAAACATGTTTCTGATCTGACAAGGCCAGGCGGCCCGCATTATGTTTGGCTGATCCTGAAGCGGGCCGCGTCCGCATATCAGACCAGATTAAATGCATTTAATCACATATTGCAGCAGTTACATTCACACCCACACATTCTCACATGCTTAGTCAGATGATAAGGATGATATTTAGCCACCACAACTTTACTACAAATGTACGGACAAGATCATGGCATGTTTTCCATGAAACGATCTTAACGGTGGACCTTTTACTATAAATACCCCACCCCCCATGCTTTAAAATCACTAGAATTTTGATCTTAGAAACTCTAAGTTGAAACCATTGTTTCATACCTGAGATTCTTGGATCGAGATTAGCATTCGGGGACCCTTCGTAAGTATTCTTTCGTTCTTTTCTTTCTTTTATTGCTTTTCGAGTCAGAAAGTCAAACTTTGTTTGACTTTCAGCGTTGACCAGCTTATGGTCAATGCGAAGTTCGTTTGAACTTCGCAACGTGAGTGTAATCACGTTGGTTATAGTCCCTTGGGACTATGCCTACTGATTACCACGTTGTTTAGGGTCGTAGGGTAAGCGACCTGATAAATCGCTTATACCTTCGAACCTGACCCAGTTTGGTCGGTCATTAGGATCCGACCAAATACATTAGGTGACCATAGTAGGTAGGAATAACCTTCCGAGGTTATACCCTATGGTCACATCGTTTGAGTAGTTGTATGATAGGTAGTTTATATTCCTTAGGTAAATTACCAGAATACCCTTTTCATGTATAATTGGTAATTAAGCATATGTAACCTAATCTTTTGTCACATAACTGATTATATAACATTTTTAGGCATATAACACTTGTCATAGGACTAGTTAGACGGTCCGAACGCGTCTTACGCGAACGACGCGTTAAAGTAGCATAAGCTACCTAAACGGGTCGTAATGGGTCGTAAACAATTATGTTAGGTTTCAATTAGTATGTAGGCTTTGTTGAACCATACCACACGAGTCTCCACACTCGTTTGGTTTACAAACCCTCATGCTACCCGATCTTCCGATTTAGGTCCGGTTTATTAACATAGTTACCTATATTAGGTGCCGTTTGATATCCGCGATCTCTAGCATTGTTTGGTTGTTACTCAAGGACTACTGAGCAATCTCAAGTGAGTACATAGACCCCTCTTTTACTGTTTTCCAAACGTTTTGGGGTGGAACACATGTGCCTACTTGTTACTTTCATGCTTTCATGTTTTCACATCATATGCATGCTATGTTCAATAGTACACTTATAGTACATTGTTTTACATGATTTCATTGTTTTTATGCTATGTATGTCCATTGCGTGCATACTTAGTACATCGTTTTCATCACATGCTTACATTTTGGGTATGACATTTGGGTTGTTTACAATGGAACAATACATTCATTAACATTAGCTACGCCGTTCGTTAGTAGGTAGTGGTACCATAGGAATTGACAACTCCCGTTCCTGAAATCCCAGGGAAAGGGGTTTGGAAGGAATGACCGAATTCGATATACATGAAGCAAAGATAATCCTTTAAGTCGTTTAAGGGTTTATCGCCACAGTCTCAAGGCTTGGATGTATGCATTATAACGATACCGCATAAATGTTCATATTCAGTATAGCATGCATATCCACAATACATAACATTTTAACATGATTTACATTGATCATGCATTTCCACAGAACATAACTTTGATTTAAACCAAGTTTTACTTCAATACTATGTCCTTGTGCATATGGTTTAGTTGATACATTTCGCTAGCCATACATATCATTTTAGTTACACAATACATAACATTTTAACATGATTTACATTGATCATGCATTTCCACAAAACATAGCTTTGATTTAAACCAAGTTTTACTTCAATACTATGTTCTTGTGCATTTAATCTATGGTTTACTTGATACATTTTCACTAGCCATACATATTATTTTGGTTACATATTACATGGTTTACATTTGACACATAAACATTTTTGACATTGGTTATACATTACATGATTTACATTAGACATGAACATTTTACATTTTACATTGTTAGTTTGGTTTGAGTATGTGATTAAGTAACGATGTGTGTGTAATATGATACAAGCATGGTGGATACGCCGCTGGTACTTTCTATATATAAGTGTTTGTATGGTATTACATATCGTAGCGTTATTTGAATCATTTCAGTTTATGACATATAACATTTTATACAAATAACATACTTTTCACAATACATTGTTTTACAAACAACTTAACTTATACAAATTCATTTTACATGGTTATTCATTTAACCATGCCTTATTCTCTTACTTATACGTATCATCTAAACTTATTGTTTTTCAAATGATTTACAAAGACAAATCAAATTACAAGGTTCATGACTAAACATTTTCTTAAACAGAAGTCATGAATCTTATTTTCACAAAACTTATGTACTCGCCGGCATTTTTATGCTGACGTACATATTTTCACATGTATTTTCAGGATATGAAGCATAGGATTGATCAAGATACACATAGGCGGACATGGGCCTTAGTGACAATAAAAGATGCAAGACTAGTTGATTATGTTGTATTTCCTTGTTTGTTAAGACATTGTAACACTTTTAATCAATAAAACGAAACTTCAATTGCCATGGATTTGAAACAATTAATTCTATTACAACACTCCCCAACATTTCCGCCACGTTTTGTATGTTCTACGTGGTCGGGGTGTGACATGTAATTTATGCGATATACATATTTATTTACTAGTTTGTTGTTTTGGACATGGTTTTGATTAAATAAGGAAATTGTTGATTTTGTTTATAAAAGAAAATGATACGCTTGAATGCGTGGCCACCTCCAGTTACAGAGGAAACTCTGGCGAAATTTTTCCAAAAACCTAACACTTAGAAATATTTTCACTATAAGTGTTAGAAATACGTTTTGACTTGTTTTCAAATTATAGATTTCGCCACGACTTATTTACAAAATACCGGAGGTGGGATTTCACAAAATAAAACGTGATACATATATATATATTTAGTATATATTTTTCACAACATCACTTGTATAAGTGTTTATGATTATTTTGTGAACTACGTAAATATTATTTTTAGGGTAAAAATAATATTACTAAGTATTATTTTGGGAAAATCACATGTATTAAAGTATAATATTTTTGGGAAGAATATTTATATTTTGAAGTTGGAAATAAAATATATTTTAAGTGAGACTTAATAATATATTTCGAAATTATACGAACACACATGTATTAATTCCCCCATCCTTGGGAAGGAAAAACGACTACCAAGTATATACAGAATGTAAACACGAAATAGTTGCCTAACTATTTCCCAAAAACTTAAACCATAAAGCTAAGGCATGGCCGTCCGTCTAATAGAGTTAGTAAGTGTAGTTCGTCATACAGCTGATTGATTTGGAGGCATACTTGGTAGAGACGCACCACTGTGAGTTCATGTCCCCCCTTTTCTCTAATTGTTTTCAGTTTTATAACTTCGGGGGTGAAATACATGTTACTATGATTGCGAATGTTTCTTACATGGTATGGTCAGCTAAGGAAGGAACTGTTAGGTTATGTGATTGGGTAGGTGAAACCTTAAGAACATTAGTCCTCGTAGTACGATCGAGGGATACAAGTGATAGGCCTATTTGAGCATAACAAACCCCACCCATGCGCCCTAAGGTTGGACCATGTGGTGACCTTGTCTTAACACCACCCATGCGCCCGCAGGTTGGACCATGTGGTGACCTTGTCGTAACACCACCCATGCGCCCGCAGGTTGGACCATGTGGTGACCTTGTCGTAACACCACCCATGCGCCTGCAGGTTGGACCATGTGGTGACCTTGTCCTATCCCCTCCCATGCGCCCGCAGGTTGGACCATGTGGTTACACATTAACTGATATGTTTCCTTATTTGCTTTTATACCAGAGTTTACAAAACATTCATACTTACAATGATTATAAAGATTTATTCGCGCGCACATACTAAACACATGAACTCGCTCAACATTATTGTTGATTTTTCAACTTACATGTATTTCAGGGAATTAAAGGATCTGGCGCGGAATGACACGTTTTCCCGCTGCACTAGTTACGTGGTCATCCGGGTTTGGGGAATGTGATTCTTTCCTGGACAAGTCACAGTCCTTAAACTGTGTTTATGTCATGTTGATGTTTGTGATTGTTAAGACAATGTTGTTGTATTTTGGTTTTTAAAACTTAATTAAATGGATGATCTTGCATGGTTTTATTTCATATAGCTTTGTTATGGTTAAGCTATGTTATTAAGAAGTCACACCAAATTAACCACGCTTCCGCAAAGCCAGGGTGTAACAGAAAGCGCTAGTTGATGGCACAGTTACAAGGGCCTTGGAACGGCTGTACGAAGATTATAGTGGGACTCAGAGTAGGACCCTATCTACGCCGCCCTCAAAGCCTAAAACACACTCTGAGGCTCACAGCAAGCCACCTCCCAAAAATGATGGACCCAAGAAAGATGGTGATGATCGGCAGTCCACCAACCATCATAGTGTTCCATCCCAACAACTAGTACTGAATCAAGAACCCCGTAACAAGGGTTGCTCCTATAAGTACTTCGTGTCTTGTAAGCCTAGGGATTTTACTGGGGAAAAGGGAGCCGTCGACTGCATGACGTGGTTAGACGAGATGGACACGGTTGTAGATATCAGCGGATGCGCTGAAAAGGATGTGGTTAAGTTTGTGTCGCAGTCTTTCAAGGGTGAAGCTTTAGCATGGTGGAGATCTCTAATTCAAGCCACCGGGAAAATTCCATTGTACAATATGTCGTGGGATCAATTTGTTGCCCTTATCAGGGAAAATTACTGCCCTCAGCATGAGGTGGAGAAGATAGAATCTGATTTCTATCATTGGTGATGACAAACCTTGACTGTCAAGCTTACCTAACGAGCTTCAACACGATGTCCCAGTTGGTTCCATATCTGGTAACCCCGGAGCCAAAAAGAATCGCTCGTTTTATTGGTGGTTTAGCCCCGAAAATCAAGGCAAGCGTAAAAGCTTCTCGGCCAGCTACCTTTAGGTCTGTAGCTGACATATCTTTGTCACTTACTCTGGATGCGGTCCGACAAAGATCGCTGAGAAACAAAGAGGCTGAGAAGAGAAAACGTGAAGATGATGGTTCACGTAGATCGAACAAGAAACACCGTGGGAACGGTGACAACAAGAAGGGATCGGAGTCAAGGAAGGATGGACATCACTCTGGTGAGAAGCCCAAATGCAAAATTTGCAAGAAACAGCACTATGGAAAGTGCGGACTTGAGTCGAACTCACAGACTCAGTCAAAAACCTATGCTTGTGGAATATGCAAGTCCACGGATCACAAAACCTTGGATTGCAAGAAGATAAAAGACGCAACGTGCTACCGTTGCGATGAAAAGGGGCACATTAAGACCAACTGCCCTAAATATACCAAGAAGCCTGAAGAGGCCAAGAAGACTAATGTTAGAGTCTTCAGAATGGACGCAAAGGAAGCGATTCTAGACGACAACGTTATTACAGGTACTTTCCTTGTAAATGACGTCTATGCTAGAGTACTTTTTGATTCAGGCGCTGATACGTCTTTCATTGATAATAAGTTTTGTGAATTACTGAAATTACCTGTCAAAACCTTAAACGTGAATTATGAGGTGGAGTTAGCAGATGGTACACTAGAAACCGTCTCAACTGTGTTAGATGGGTGTGTTATATCCATTAAGAACCATTCTTTTCCTCTGTCTCTACTCCCCTTTAAGTTGGCCGGTTTTGACATAGTTCTGGGTATGGACTGGTTATCTCGCAACCAGGCCCAAATTGTTTGCAACAGAAAGCAAGTGGTGATAAAGACTCCGTCTGGTGAATCACTTACCATTCGGGGAGATACCCAGTATGGGCTGCCTGAGCAAGCGACTATGCTCAAGGCTTCAAAATGTTTAAAGAAAGGTTGTGTCATCTACATGGCATAAGTGATTATTGATGAGCCTAAACCGAAGATAGAAGACATCCCTGCCATCTCTGAATTCCCAGAAGTTTTTCCGGAAGAACTACCTGGTTTGCCACCAGATAGGCAAGTGGAATTCAGGATTGATATCATCCCCGGAGCAGCACCAGTTGCCAGAGCACCCTATAGGTTAGCTCCAACAGAGATGAAAGAATTGAGGACACAGCTAGACGAATTGCTAGCCAAGGGTTTCATAAAACCTAGTTCGTCTCCTTGGGGAGCGCCAGTCCTGTTTGTCAAGAAGAAGGACGGATTGATGCGTCTGTGCATCGATTATCGTGAGCTTAATAAGGTCACGATCAAGAATATGTATCCTTTACCCAGGATCGACGATTTGTTCGATCAATTGCAAGGAGCAAGTTATTTCTCAAAGTTTGATTTGAGGTCAGGCTACCATCAACTGAAGGTTAGAGACGAAGACGTACACAAAACAGCATTTAGGACTCGTTATGGTCATTACGAGTTCCTAGTGATGCCTTTTGGGCTCACTAATGCACCGGCCGCGTTCATGGATCTCATGAATCGCGTTTGCAAGCCGTACTTAGATAAATTCATCATCGTTTTCATCGACGACATTCTTATTTATTCTAAGAACCAAGCTGACCATGTGAAACACCTTAGCTGTATTCTCAAGCTCCTGCATCAGGAGAAGCTCTATGCCAAATTCTCCAAGTGTGAATTTTGGCTTCGAGAAGTCCAATTCCTTGGACACGTGGTTAGTGAGCGTGGTATCCAAGTGGATCCCGCTAAGGTTGAAGCAGTTATGAACTGGCAAGAACCAAAGACGCCTACAGAGATTCGTAGCTTCCTGGGATTGGCAGGATATTACAGGCATTTCATCGAAAAATTTTCAGGGATTGTTGCACCCCTAACTTCCTTGACTAAGAAGAAAGTAAAGTTCATTTGGGACCCTAAGCAGCAAGAGTCCTTTGATATTCTGAAGCAAAAGTTGAGCAACGCCCCCGTTCTGACATTGCCAGATGGAATAGAAGAGTTTGTGGTTTACTGCGATGCATCGAACACTGGCATGGGGTGTGTGCTTATGCAGAAAGGCAAGGTTATTGCCTATGCTTCAAGACAATTGAAAGTGCATGAAAAGAATTACACCACCCATGACTTGGAGCTGGGTGCCGTTGTATTCGCACTGAAGCTTTGGAGGCACTATCTAAATGGTGTCAAGTGTGTGATTTATTCTGATCACAAGAGCCTCCAACATCTGTTCAATCAGAAGGAATTAAACATGAGGCAACGCCCTTGGATGGAAACTTTAAATGATTATGATTGTGAAATCAGATACCATCCCAGCAAGGCGAATGTAGTCGCTGATGCCTTGAGTAGAAAGGAGAGGGTGAAACCCATCCGAATCAATGCCAAGCGCATAGAGATAAAGAACAGTTTGACTGAAAGGTTGTTAGCTGCACAGAAAGAAGCTGTGTTGGAAGCTAACTATCCTAATGAAAAGCTAGGGGTAACTGAGGAGCAGTTGACTCTTAGCAAGGACGGAATTCTAAGATTAAATGGACGCATATGGGTTCCAATTTATGGAGGACTTCGAGATGTCATCTGTGACAACTCGTAATTCCGAACCTATCTTTGTACCTTGACGTAACGAACGTAAACATTATGTGACTGTGAATGGGATGATTTAATGGAATATGATATTATTTAATGTTATGTGAATGTGTGTTGTGTTTGTTCAAACGTATGAATGTATATAAACGGCTTAAGTGCACAACACTCACCCGATCGCACAAGCCCATTAGGGCCACAACTTGTATTCGGATCAATGGGCAGCCCAAGTGAGGGTTCGGCCCACTCTGTCTCTTTTGCGCATAACAGTTAGAGTAAGGGCATACTCCTCATTTTTTTGACAAATACTCTAAACACAAACCCTAGCTCTCTCTTTCTCTCCTCTTAAACTTGACGGCAACTCACTCTCTTTCAAATCGAAGATCATAAGTGTTCGGATCATTCTCTTGCTCGGATCATTCATCATTCTCTTATTCGGATCATTCTTGTTATCCTTTCTTAACCGGTTAGTGTTTCATTGTTAGTTGATGTTATATTATGCGATTACACATGTCTCATGATGATTTGTAAATGATTTACGATTGAAGATAATGTAAACTGTTAGTATTGATGTCTTTAAAATCGGTTCACATGTGTAAGATGAAATCGAGATGGGTATTAGTAATCGGAGGTGTGTGATGATATTAATCAACTATCATGTCATGTTTCGGATTAGGATTACATAATCCGAATTGTTTTAGAATCTCTACAATTTACTTATGTTATGGCATGATGACATGTGATTGTGTGTTGATGTGATTGTTAGAATGATTGTGCTGTTCGAATAGTGTGTATGCATGATGATGAGCATGTGACTTTAATTGATTTCATGTTAAGGATTCCTTATGATTTTCAGCCATTGTTTTCATAACTAGCATTTGATTGTCAGTATGTCATGTGTTTGTCATATATATTCTTTTAAATTGGAAAGGTTGCAATGCATATTCGATTTAATATATGATAAACATATTATTCATGTGATTGAATAATCTGGTTGTTGACTAGAACAAATCTGATCCATATGTGCTTGTGGTTGAATTCTATTGGACCGATTAATTACCATATTCATACTTTTATTTCGGTTAAAGATAATTAATATTGATAAAAATTCATAATTTGGAAACCATTGAAAGATTGTAACTGAATCGAAATCTTTGGAAACAATGTAACTGACATGCAAATTATTCGGATGTTTAAATGGATCGCACAAGGAGTTCATTCGCACAAGACTTCTGGTCGCACAAGATGATCCAGTCGCACAAGGACAACACAATCGCATAAGAAATTTGTATCGCATAAGATTGTTGTCTGTTTGTTAATTTTGGGCCTGTTGTGTAGTTGTTGGGCTGATTTAGTTGGATCGCACAAGTGATAGGATCGTACAAGCGGTCCGAATCGCACAAGACTTTTGCATGTTATTAAATTGGGCCGTGTAATCTATGTTTGCGCTTTTGGCTATTTGGGCCGGGTATTTATCTGAGTCGCACAACATGATGTGGGTCGCACAAGGCTGTGCCGACCGCACAACATGTTGGGCCGAAGTGTTTAATTGGGTTAGGTTAGTGAATTTCACAAATGGTTCGGACCAATACACCTTAAATCGCACAATTATGAAAATGCTATGTTCTTGACTGTTATATGTTGCCATGATCCGTGTGTGTTCTTACATGCTATCTTATGTGATACTTATGTGCACTCTGTGAAACCAAAACCTGACTTGTATGATAACCATGTTAGGACGTGGTTGACCACTAGCTGCTAGACTTGACCTTCCTGTGTAATCTGCCGAGCAAACCAAGGTGAGTTCACACTCTACAAAGCATGGGATTCCCAGGGGTTGGGAATGGGATTAAGGAATATGGATTCCTCGTCCTTTCTTGGGTAGGACAGTACTGGTTCAGGAATGTAATTCCTCGTCCTCACGGACAAATAACTTTTACTAGACCAAAACTCTATCACGAAGTCCCTCCTTTTTATATTGACTTAATCGCCGGGCCAATGGCGAGCGGGTCATTAGTTAGATAGCGCTATTTAGGTCTGACAAGCCTCACACCGTGCCGCAGAGGACGGGCGTGAACTAATGGATCTGGGCATGTCAATGATGATAGACATTGACAGTTCAGGGCACTTAAACATGACTTTCGTCAGTAGTCGATATGGTAACGAGTCTAGTGTATACAAGGGGTAGCCCCCACGGCCGAAATGCCAGATAACTATCATGGGGTAGCCCCCACGGCTGGATTGCCAGAGTAAATGGGTTAAACAAATCACGTTTTCAACTATGGGATAACCCCCACGGCAGGGATGCCAGTTAAAGGAACTGTTTTTGGAACAATTAAAACCAATACCCAACTGTGAACTCGCTCAACATTATTGTTGACTCGTTACTACATGTTTTGCAGGTCATTAGGTACTTAGCTGGAGCTTGCATGGGGGAGAGTCATTGTGGGACATGGACAGCTGTGTGCCATGTTAAACCTTTGGATATTTAAACTTATGTTTTGGTTTTACACTTTATGCTTCCGCTCATAACTTAAACTATGGTTGTTTTGGACACTAATTGTGTTGGTTGGACTTTTACAATTAATTACTTGCTTGTTCAATATGATTAGTGGTTTGATCTTGGTCAGTCACGCCTCCAAGCGGTGATACTCCGCGTGTGGATTTTTGGGGGTGTGACAGATTGGTATCAGAGCCATTGGTTATAGAGAACTTGGTTTTAATAAAGGAAAACGTTTTTGTTAAAACCAGACTATAACCTGTACAGTGCTCTATGATCCACAACGACGCTTCACTCCACGTGCAAGGCTCGACATTCTAGGTGATATGGTTTACATTTTATATTGCCTACTTGCTAGATTGCATAGAACTTTGCTCATGGTATGCTTAGATAAACGTAGCAACTATAGTTTGAAAACACATTTGTGCTTGCTCCCTACTGTCACTCCACACTTACACACATTCGCGACACCTTTCCTATTTGTGTTTCCTTTGTTGTGAGATCATGAGGGAACGTGTGAACCTAACTCAAGCCAGCTGATGGCTCTTATCAACGAACAAGTTACGGCAGCACTCACAGCCGCCCAGGCAGGAGGTATAACCTGCTATTCCGAACCTAACCTAGGATGATAGATCCTACTCTCATGACCCAACTCTCGCGCTTAACCCTGTCTTTTCTTCCTCGCGCAGCAAGGTCAGAACGCTCAGTCGCCTGTATGCACATTCAGGACGTTCATGGACTGTCGTCCTAATACTTTCTGTGGCACTAAAGGAGCTGTTGGACTCATCCACTGGTTTGAAAAGCTCGAGTCTGTCTTAGAGACGTGTGAATGCCCTGAGGTTCATAGGGTGAAGTACGCCACTGGTACTCTCGAAGGCACTGCGCTAACTTGGTGGAACGCGCAAGTTCAGATGCTGCGGCTGGGGACTGCTAATGCCACCCCATGGAATGATTCTTAAGGAACTGATCCAAACGTGAATACCGTAGTCGAGATGACATCCACCAGCTGGAAGTGGAGTTCTTAAACCTGAAGATGACAAGGTCAGAGATAGAAGCGTACACGAAACGATCCAACGAACTTATGGTGTTATGTCCAACAATGGTGGATCCTCCCATCAAGCGCATTGAGCTGTACCTCAAAGGCTTAGTACCAGAGATTCAAAGTCATGTGACATCGGCCAACCTTTCAACCATCCAGGATATTACTCGTTTTGCTCAACGTCTCTCAGATTAGGCGGTGGGACAGAATAAACTGCAGAAACGTATTAATGCTGCTACAACTACTTCGGATGCTCCCAGTAACAACAAACGCAAGTGGGATGGAAATTCGAGCAAAGGGTTCCACTTCGGTTCAGTCTCAGTCGCAACAGCGAAAAACGGATGAGTACAGGAGCCCCAGGTAGCAGTCTTTTGGTAATCGAAGTCAGGGTGGATACCGGGGAAACCACCCTAAGTGCAATTGATGTAAATTGCACCACAGCGGATCGTGCAACAAAGATCGTTGACAAAGATACAACAAGCTTGGTCATGAAGCCAAAGATTGTAGAAGCTCACGTCCTGCAAATAAGAACCGACAACAGCAGTCACAAGCTCCACCGAATCAGCAGCAACAGCAGGGTAACAAGGGATGCTATCAGTGTAGTGCTGAAGGTCACTTCAAGAGACACTGCCCACAGTTGAACCAGAACCAGAATCAGAACCACAACCAGGGATACGGGAACAATAATGGAGGCAACAACGGGGGTAATAGCGACGACAATGGTGCTAGGGGTCGAGTGTTCGTGATTGGTCAGGGTGATGACAGGAATGACCCCAACGTATGATGGTTTCGACATTGTTATTGGTATGGATTGGCCACCTCAACATCGAGCAGGGACTCTTTGCAACGAAAATATCGTCCGCATTCCTTGTGCTGGTTAAGAACCTTTGGTAATTCATGGTAACAAGCTCCTGGAGCGACACCCATAGCTCGAGCACCATATCGTTTAGCCCCATCTGAACTGGAAGAGTTGTCTATGCAACTACAAGAACTCTTTGATAAGGGTTTTTTTTTCCGTCCTAGCTCTTCGCCCTGGGGAGCTCCAGTGCTAATTGTAAAGAAGAAAGGCGGTACCTTCAGGATGTGCATCGACTACCGTGAACTCAACAAGGTGACTGTGAAGAATCGCTATCCTCTTCCACGCATTGACGACTTGTTCGACCAGCTGCAAGGGTCGAGTTACTATTCAAAGATCGATTTGAGATCAGGATATCGCCAGCTGAGAGTCCGAGAAGGGGACGTCTCTAAAACAGCCTTTAGAACCCGTTATGGACACTATGAGTTTTGGTCATGCCTTTTGGGCTGACAAACGCACCTGCGGTCTTCATGGACTTGATGAATCGAGTGTGCAAGCCGTACCTAGACAAGTTCGTTATTGTATTCATCGACGACGTCCTGATCTATTCTAAGAGTCAGGAGGAACACGAACAACATTTACGACTCATTTTGGAACTTCTGCGAGCAGAACAGCTATATGCCAAGTTTTCAAAATGCGACTTCTGGCTTCATGAAGTCCATTTCTTAGGCCATGTAGTGAACAAGGATGGGATTCACGTTGATCCATCCAAGGTAGATTCAATTAAGAACTGGCCCGCACCTCGTACACCAATGGAAATTCGCCAATTCTTGGGATTGGCAGGTTACTACAGGAGGTTTATTAAGGATTTTTCCAAGATTGCACAGCCACTCACCTCACTAACACAGAAAGGCGTTGTCTATCGATGGGGAAATGCACAGGAATTAGCGTTTCAACACTTAAAGGATAGACTTTGCAGTGCCCCTATCCTTTCATTGCCAGAGGGTACAGACGACTTCGTGGTTTACTGCGACGCATCCATTCAGGGTCTTGGTTGCGTATTGATGCAGCGGGATAAAGTTATAGCCTACGCCTCATGCCAACTCAAAGTTCATGAAAAGAACTACACTACACATGATCTAGAGCTGGGAGTGGTTGTTTTTGCATTTAAGATATGGAGACACTACATGTATGGTACCAAATGTGCTATCTACACTGATCACAGGAGCCTCGAGCATATCTTCAAACAGAAGGAACTCAATATGCGACAGCGAAGATGGGTCGAACTACTGAATGACTACGAATGCTCGATCAGGTATCACCCAGGCAAAGCCAATGTTGTGGCTGACGCCCTCAGTCGAAAGGACACTGCGCCCAAGCGCGTACGAGCTTTACAACTTACTATACAGTCTAGCCTTCCTTCTCAAATACGAAATGCTCAGGTAGAAGCATTGAAATCGGAAAACGTCAGGGCTGAAGCCCTACGCGGCTCAAGTGTAGGTCCCCTATTCGTATGGATCTTTCACAGAATTGTCTTTCCAATCAAGAGTGCGGAATCCTCTTGATCAGAATATCACAGAAACAAGTAGAAGAACAGCAAATCACTTTCAAACTGGGTTTCTATTGATTATCAATCAAACTGAATTACAATCAATCTAAACCCTAACTCCCTCTCAATTTCGTCCAAACCCTAAAGCTCTCACGAAATTGCTCTCAAACAATGTTTTTGGCTGATTTACTGATTAACCTAAACCCTAAAGCCTAACCTTGTTTATATAACACAAGGTTTGCTACTTGGGCTTAGTTAAACATCATGGACTGCGAATTGGACAAGCCCAATTCGCCCCACACACCCAATTCGTTGGGTTTGGTTAGCCCAAACACTATTATCTCACTAATACAAAGCTAAACCCGCTAACTGTTTATCGTTTTACTAATTACAAGATATCCAAAGACCAAATCTAAGCTGTTGTCACAAACATGCACCAACAAACTCCCCCTTGACAATAGCTTCATAAAATAACTTTGTCTTTAGTCTTCTTGCAATCTTCATGTAATCTTGCACTGTCTTTGGTCTTTGGATAGCTTCAGCTTCAACAGCTTTGTCAGCAACAGACTCCCCCTAAGCTGATGCATCCAATCACCAAATCTTCAAAAACTTTAGCGTTTGAGTAAACTCCAGTTCAGCATTTGAATAGCAATCTTCAAACTCTTCAACTTTGTCTGCAATATAGAAAGGAGGTTCTACCATGCATCCAATCAAACTCTCATCTTCACAGCAACTTCTCACTTTAACTTCTCAGCAACATAGCAACTTCTCAGCAACATACTGCTTCAATCTGTTTACTATAAAACAAACATCTCGAGAAACCATAAGAATTTTTCAACATAGTTAAATAATTATTATTATTCAAGAGATTGTATCACAGATTAAGCATTTTCCAATTTATCACCAACACGCAAAACATTTTAATCAGACACCCTATAACCCGCATGATTTAAAATTTTGAACTCACTTTCTAACACCGTCTCCCCCTATCAGTAACAATTTCTCCAAGAATAACAGTTTTCCGTACGTTAAGAATTTTAAACAGAAAAAGACACTATTTTTGGATTTTTATATTTTCTGAAAGCAAGTAAATAACAAAAACAATAAACACTCTATTTTTGTGAGAATCACTGGTAAGAAGATCATATCCGCAAAATCAAACTGTTTCACACTTGTATAATTCTCTAATTAATTTTTTTATGAAAAGCAGTTCAAGACGATTACCAGTATGTTTATCCACTTAAACAAAATGCATGAACATTTCAAGTACCATTACCATATGATACGTTAAGGTAATTTTATTACTGATATACTAGTGTGTCCCACTTCAGGATATACCCCCACGATCAAGGTATGCACAAGGATTCATCGTAGTAGGTGAGTATACTGAATTCATCCTTTAAGATATCCTGACAGTGCCTAGGTCTGCATATAATCTGTTTTATCATGTTTTGATTGCTTAACAATGAACACCCAAATAAATACTAATCAAATCCTGGAAATATAAACAACACACTCTATCATGCAAGTATCTTCCCTACCACATATTTCACAAGTCCAATCCAGATTTCTGAAATCTTAACTGGGAATAGGTTGAGAAGAGAACAGAATAGATCTTTAGGAGAGATGGTATAATATACAGATCAAATGAGTTTTTCTCAGTTTGATATAGGTTTATTGGGTTTCTTTTGGGCACTTGAGGGCCTCTTTCGGGTGTATTAGATCTATAGCGCGACAACGTACAGCTAGGTCAGCATGTATCTGGATGCAGCAGAAGAGGTACACGACTTTTTTCAGAGAAGATTTCAGAATCAGATCAAAATTGTGTGTATCGGGACAACATACAGACATTCAAATAGAAATGTGCTAATTCCAAGTGACTTTCTTTCCTGGGGTCATGTACAATTTTAGTTCTGAACAGAAAGACAGTCAAGATATCCCCAGATGAAATAACAGTATAAAGACCCAAAACTTCAGATTTTGGCAATCTATCAACGCAAGATTTAAGGTCATTAACCATACACCACTAATGTGTTCCCCACTCATACACAGTGCATTTATGTTTATATCACTTTGGTAAGTTGATTATTTCATGCTTTTTGCCTACTGGTACATCATATAATGAAGCTGCTATCACACTTAAGCATTTTAATTTCAGTTTCAGTGTGACAGTCTAACTTGTTGATGTACTATCATTTCTTCTTTTTCACACAGTGATAACTCATTTTTGATTTTCTATTTTTTTATGTTTTTGATTTTTCAAATTTTTTTTTATTTTTTATTTTTAAGAAAAGCAGTAAACTATTTACAAAAATTCTTATGAAAAACCAGTTATTCAGGATTCCTCATCCCGTTGAGTTCGACTAAATGTTCAAAGCGAGCCCTGTCAAAAGCTTTAGTATAAAGATCTGCCAGGTTATCTTGGGTGTCAACTCAGCACTTTGAACTTCAATTTAAATCAATCAATATAAATATCAACAATCTCACATCCCCCTTCATGTGCCTAGAGCAGCCACTATCAACATAAGTTGATAATCCTCCTTAGCAGCTCCTGCACACACAAACTAAGAAATTAGTTAGATTGGGGGACCCAAGCCTTAATGGTCTTGGGTCGTCCAAATTCACCAACCACTGGAACATCCATCCAATATCCATTACTCCTTACTGGAGTCTTGGATCTCAGACCTGTTGATGGAATTTGATTTTGATTTCCACTAGGTCTTTGGTCCTGAGGGTTCCTATACGTATTTGGACTATTTGACCTTTGGAAATTTTGATTTGGGTATCTTGAATTTTGATTCCAAGAAGCATTATTGTTGTAATTTCTAAAGCCATTGTTATAAAAAGTTCGACCACCATTATTTTGGTATCGATTTTGATATTGACCTTGACTTCTGAAATTATTTGAATATCCATTAAAATTGTTCATTCTAGGTGAACTGCTTCTAGGTCTCTCGTATCTGCCTGATGGAGATCTAGACTGAAATCTAGGTTGATTTCTTTGAAAACGTGGAACTTGTGGAGTTCCTGTTCCAGCCTTATCTACACCAACAACAAATTTCTCTGGTTGCTTAGCAGCAGATTTCTTTTGAGAATTTGATTCTTTCTCCTCACTATCACCTTCCTTCACTGGTAATTTCCCTCTCTGTTTTTCACTAAGTTGTGCTTCACTCTTTTTGTTAGGACAGCAGCTTGCTACATGTCCCTTGACATGACATTTGAAGCACGATCTCTTTTTCGAAGACTTCTTAGCTGGAGTCTCTGAGGTAGATCCCTTATCAGATGGTGATGATCCCTTAGATGAACCTTGTTTAGTTTGCTTGATTTCAGATTTTTCTATGCTCTTATTTTTTGCAAACTCTACATTTGATTCATTTTCAATAACAACAGTTTCATTTTTCATATCACAACCTTGAACAAAATTAATCTTTTTGACAAAAGCTTGATTTTTATTCTTAGGCGGTGAATTTTTCCTTTTCAAATCATCACACTCAGATCCATCACCTTGACTTGATATGGATGTGAAACTACTTGGTGTGGATGCCATAAAGTCTGCTAGCTCATTTTCACTAGGCAGGAATGAATAGTCATGACTAAGAGGAGGTGGAACTTCATTAAAGCCCTGGAAGCCCACACTGGTCTTGTCATTACTTTTCTTTAACCCACCCATCATGTGTTTCATTACAAAAGATGAATCACTGAATTGACTCAATTTCTTTTCAAGTTCAACAATTTTGAGTTGTGCATCTGACAACTCTTTGCATTTATCAGAAATCTCTTTTGTTTTCTCAGCCATCATGTCATGAGCTAAGTCTATGACTTGAAGTTTTTCATTTAGTTTGCAAGTTAAAGCTTCAATTTCAGCTTCACAACCTTTTATTTTCTTCAAGTATGTAGATTCATTTCTTTTAGCAAAAAAGTTTGCTTCTTTTACGTTTTACATCTCGCTTACCAGAATTTGGTTTTGTGTTGTCAATCTGTCAACCTCACCCTGTAGTTCACGACATCTCAAACATACATAATTAAATTGTACCTCTTTCCCATGAACTTCTGAGGTTTTATCAGCAATAACCTGTTCAGCTTCATAACCTCTTATCTTCTTCAAGTATGTAGATTCATTTCTGAACCGAGCCTTCAAGAGCCTAACGCTCTGATACCAATTGTAGGTCCCCTATTCGTATGGATCTTTCACAGAATTGTCTTTCCAATCAAGAGTGCGGAATCCTCTTGATCAGAATTAGCAAAAAACGTGTAGGAAACAGAAACAGCAAATCACTTTCAAACTAGATCTTTATTGATTATCTATCAAAGTGATTACAATCAATCAAGATCCCTAACCACACTAATTTCGTCCAAGCACAAAGACTCTCACGAAATTTCTCTCTAACAACGTTCTGGCTGATTAACCTAAACCCTAAAGCCTAACCTTGTTTATATAACACAAGGTTTCTACTTGGGCTAGGATAAACCACATGAGCTGCGAATTTGGATCTTTATGCAAGGAGCAAGTAATTTCTCAAAGTTTGATTTGAGGTCAGGCTACCATCAACTGAAGGTTAGAGACGAAGACGTACACAAAACAGCATTTAGGACTCGTTATGGTCATTACGAGTTCCTAGTGATGCCTTTTGGGCTCACTAATGCACCGGCCGCGTTCATGGATCTCATGAATCGCGTTTGCAAGCCGTACTTAGATAAATTCATCATCGTTTTCATCGACGACATTCTTATTTATTCTAAGAACCAAGCTGACCATGAGAAACACCTTAGCTGTATTCTCAAGCTCCTGCATCAGGAGAAGCTCTATGCCAAATTCTCCAAGTGTGAACTTTGGCTTCGAGAAGTCCAATTCCTTGGACACGTGGTTAGTGAGCGTGGTATCCAAGTGGATCCCGCTAAGGTTGAAGCAGTTATGAACTGGCAAGAACCAAAGACGCCTACAGAGATTCGTAGCTTCCTGGGATTGGCAGGATATTACAGGCATTTCATCGAAAAATTTTCAAGGATTGTTGCACCCCTAACTTCCTTGACTAAGAAGAAAGTAAAGTTCATTTGGGACCCTAAACAGCAAGAGTCCTTTGATATTCTGAAGCAAAAGTTGAGCAACGCCCCCGTTCTGACATTGCCAGATGGAATAGAAGAGTTTGTGGTTTACTGCGATGCATCGCACACTGGCATGGGGTGTGTGCTTATGCAGAAAGGCAAGGTTATTGCCTATGCTTCAAGACAATTGAAAGTGCATGAAAAGAATTACACCACCCATGACTTGGAGCTGCGTGCCGTTGTATTCGCACTGAAGCTTTGGAGGCACTATCTATATGGTGTCAAGTGTGTGATTTATTCTGATCACAAGAGCCTCCAACATCTGTTCAATCAGAAGGAATTAAACATGAGGCAACGCCGTTGGATGGAAACTTTAAATGATTATGATTGTGAAATCAGATACCATCCCGGCAAGGCGAATGTAGTCGCTGATGCCTTGAGTAGAAAGGAGAGGGTGAAACCCATCCGAATCAATGCCAAGCGCATAGAGATAAAGAACAGTTTGACTGAAAGGTTGTTAGCTGCACAGAAAGAAGCTGTGTTGGAAGCTAACTATCCTAATGAAAAGCTAGGGGTAACTGAGGAGCAGTTGACTCTTAGCAAGGACGGAATTCTAAGATTAAATGGACGCATATGGGTTCCAATTTATGGAGGACTTCGAGATGTCATCTGTGACAACTCGTAATTCCGAACCTATCTTTGTACCTTGACGTAACGAACGTAAGCATTATGTGATTGTGAATGGGATGATTTAATGGAATGTGATATTATTTAATGTTATGTGAATGTGTGTTGTGTTTGTTCAAACGTATGAATGTATATAAACGGCTTAAGCGCACAACACTCACCCGATCGCACAAGACCATTAGGGCCACAACTTGTATTCGGATCAATGGGCAGCCCAAGTGAGGGTTCGGCCCACTCTGTCTCTTTTGCGCATAACAGTTAGAGTAAGGGCATACTCCTCATTTGTTTGACAAATACTCTAAACACAAACCCTAGCTCTCTCTTTCTCTCCTCTTAAACTTGACGGCAACTCACTCTCTTTCAAATCGAAGATCATAAGTGTTCGGATCATTCTCTTGCTCGGATCATTCATCATTCTCTTATTCGGATCATTCTCGTTATCCTTTCTTAACCGGTTAGTGTTTCATTGTTAGTTGATGTTATATTATGCGATTACACATGTCTCATGATGATTTGTAAATGATTTACGATTGAAGATAATGTAAACTGTTAGTATTGATGTCTTTAAAATCGGTTCACATGTGTAAGATGAAATCGAGATGGGTATTAGTAATCGGAGGTGTGTGATGATATTAATCAACTATCATGTCATGTTTCGGATTAGGATTACATAATCCGAATTGTTTTAGAATCTCTACAATTTACTTATGTTATGGCATGATGACATGTGATTGTGTGTTGATGTGATTGTTAGAATGATTGTGCTGTTCGAATAGTGTGTATGCATGATGATGAGCATGTGACTTTAATTGATTTCATGTTAAGGATTCCTTATGATTTTCAGCCATTGTTTTCATAACTAGCATTTGATTGTCAGTATGTCATGTGTTTGTCATATATATTCTTTTAAATTGGAAAGGTTGCAATGCATATTCGATTTAATATATGATAAACATATTATTCATGTGATTGAATAATCTGGTTGTTGACTAGAACAAATCTGATCCATATGTGCTTGTGGTTGAATTCTATTGGACCGATTAATTACCATATTCATACTTTTATTTCGGTTAAAGATAAATAATATTGATAAAAATTCATAATTTGGAAACCATTGAAAGATTGTAACTGAATCGAAATCTTTGGAAACAATGTAACTGACATGCAAATTATTCGGATGTTTAAATGGATCGCACAAGGAGTTCATTCGCACAAGACTCCTGGTCGCACAAGATGATCCAGTCGCACAAGGACAACACAGTCGCATAAGAAATTTGTATCGCATAAGATTGTTGTCTGTTTGTTAATTTTGGGCCTGTTGTGTAGTTGTTGGGCTGATTTAGTTGGATCGCACAAGTGATAGGATCGTACAAGCGGTCCGAATCGCACAAGACTTTTGCATGTTATTAAATTGGGCCGTGTAATCTATGTTTGCGCTTTTGGCTATTTGGGCCGGGTATTTATTTGAGTCGCACAACATGATGTGGGTCGCACAAGGCTGTGCCGACCGCACAACATGTTGGGCCGAAGTGTTTAATTGGGTTAGGTTAGTGAATTTCACAAATGGTTCGGACCAATACACCTTAAATCGCACAATTATGAAAATGCTATGTTCTTGACTGTTATATGTTGCCATGATCCGTGTGTGTTCTTACATGCTATCTTATGTGATACTTATGTGCACTCTGTGAAACCAAAACCTGACTTGTATGATAACCATGTTAGGACGTGGTTGACCACTAGCTGCTAGACTTGACCTTCCTGTGTAATCTGCCGAGCAAACCAAGGTGAGTTTACACTCTACAAAGCATGGGATTCCCAGGGGTTGGGAATGGGGTTAAGGAATATGGATTCCTCGTCCTTTCTTGGGTAGGACAGTACTGGTTCAGGAATGTAATTCCTCGTCCTCACGGACAAATAACTTTTACTAGACCAAAACTCTATCACGAAGTCCCTCCTTTTTATATCGACTTAATCGCTGGGCCAATGGCGAGCGGGTCATTAGTTAGATAGCGCTATTTAGGTCTGACAAGCCTCACACCGTGCCGCAGAGGACGGGCGTGAACTAATGGATCTGGGCACGTCAATGATGATAGACATTGACAGTTCAGGGCACTTAAACATGACTTTCGTCAGTAGTCGATATGGTAACGAGTCTAGTGTATACAAGGGGTAGCCCCCACGGCCGAAATGCCAGATAACTATCATGGGGTAGCCCCCACGGCTGGATTGCCAGAGTAAATGGGTTAAACAAATCACGTTTTCAACTATGGGATAACCCCCACGGCAGGGATGCCAGTTAAAGGAACTGTTTTTGGAACAATAAAAACCAACACCCAACTGTGAACTCACTCAACATTATTGTTGACTCGTTACTACATGCTTTGCAGGTCATTAGGTACTTAGCTGGAGCTTGCATGGGGGAGAGTCGTTGTGGGACATGGACAGCTGTGTGCCATGTTAAACCTTTGGATATTTAAACTTATGTTTTGGTTTTACACTTTATGCTTCCGCTCATAACTTAAACTATGGTTGTTTTGGACACTAATTGTGTTGGTTGGACTTTTACAATTAATTACTTGCTTGTTCAATATGATTAGTGGTTTGATCTTGGTCAGTCACGCCTCCAAGCGGTGATACTCCGCGTGTGGATTTTTGGGGGTGTGACATCATCCTCCAGGAAGCCCATAGTTCCAAATACTCCGTTCATCCTGGAGCTGATAAGATGTACCAGGATCTAAAGGCAAATTATTGGTGGATAGGCTTGAAGAAGTCTGTAGCCACTTATGTAGCTAAATGCTTGACATGTGCGCAAGTCAAAGCCGAGCATCAGAAACCGTCAGGTTTGCTACAACAGCCTGAACTTCCTACTTGGAAGTGGGAAATGGTAACTATGGATTTTATTACCAAGTTACCCAAGACAAGGAAAGGAAATGATACAATATGGGTTATAGTTGATAGACTGAGTAAGTCAACACATTTCTTACACATCAAGGAGACTTATAGCTCCGACATGTTAGCCCAGTTATACGTTGATATGATTGTAGCCTTACATGGCATACCGGTGTCTATTATCTCTGACAGAGATACTAGATACACATCACATTTTTGGAAGAGTTTCCAACAATCTTTGGGCACACGTTTGAATTTTAGTACGGCTTATCATCCTTAGACTAACGGTCAGAGTGAGCGTACTATTCAAACGTTGGAAGACATGCTATGTGCATGTGCGATCGATTTGGGTGGTAGTTGGGATAAGAACCTACCGTTAATCGAATTCTCCTACAACAATAGCTACCACACCAGCATAAAGGTTGCGCCTTTTGAGGCCTTATACGGTAGAAAGTGTAGATCGCCCGTTTGTTGGGCAGAAGTTGGAGACGTCCAATTATCAGGACCAGAGATAGTGTTCGAAACGATGGACAAGATTTTCCAGATTCGTGACCGTCTCAAAGCTGCCCGAGATAGGCAGAAGAGTTACGCTAATCCTAAGCGTAAAGATTTTCACTTCGAAGTAGGTGACAAAGTCCTACTTAAAGTGTCACCCTGGAAGGGAGTGATGCGGTTTGGTAAGAAAGGCAAGCTAAGCCCGAGATACATAGGACCTTTCGAGGTTATCGAACGTGTCGAGTCAGTTGCCTATAAGTTAAACTTACCGGAAGAGCTTAGTGGAATTCACAATGTGTTCCATATCTGCAATCTGAAGAAGTGCTTCGCTGATGAATCACTGGTTATACCGCATACAGATGTGCATATAGATGAGAGCTTAAAGTTTGTGGAAAAAACTTTGTCGATTGAAGATCGACAGGTTAAGAAGCTTCGAAGGAAGCATGTACCGATTGTAAAGGTCAAATGGGATGCCCGTAGAGGTCCCGAATACACGTGGGAGGTTGAATCCACGATGAAAGAAAAGTACCCTTATTTATTTCAGTAAATCTCGGGTCGAGATTTATTTTAAGGGGGTGAGGATATAACACCTCGAAAATTCACGTCCTATAATATGTAGACACGTGTCATATGTTTGCACGTGTGAAAGAATGTTATAAAAGGACTAAAGTTGACAAACATGGAAAGTATGTGATTATACGGGTTCTAAATGTCAACGGTGAATAAATATACTTCATAATAACCCTATATGATGTTCATATCATCAAACGAATAAATCATGGATCATGCGAAGCTAAAAGTGAGAGATTACAAACTACAGGGGCTAAATGTGTCAACATGTTTAAAGATATACCTCTGAGTCACCTTTTGACAAACCCGAAGCTTTGTAACTATTAATTATGCTCACTAGAATACGCGATATAAATTTCATAAAGTTTCGTTATCGTATGAGAAAGTTATGATCAAATTCGTGTGCGAGGGGTTAAAGCGTTAACGTTGAAAGTTATGACTTTTCGGGTTAACCGGAAGTGTCCAGGGACTTGGCAAAGTGGGTATAAGTCCTAAAGCCCTTGTGGGTAAATAATAAGGGGTCAAATTGCAAGTAATTATATTAGTTGACCTTTCGTGAAGCCAAGGGACAAGTTGCAAAAACAAGAAAATGAAAAAAATCTAATTCTAAGGCTCACGCGGGCCGCGTAAAGGATGCTTAACCTTTACGCGGGCCGCGTCAAACAACCAGATACAGAAAGTGAAGACAGCCTCCTGAATACGCGAAAACTCAACCCAAAACGGATGTTTCACTTCATGTGCGACCCCTAGGCAACCCCTAGAACACTAGTGACACTTGTGGGAGTGTTGTGGTCGGAGGTAGACTTGTGTGTCAATTTGTTATGGTGCTTAAACCATTGTATAAGGCCCTTAGTTAGCAACAAGTCCTTCACATCTTCAATTGCACTTCCTGATCATTTCTGGAGCTCCAAGGCACTCTCAAGTGATCACTAATCAAGTTGCTTGACCTTTCTTAATTAAGTTTTAGCTTAGTTTTAGCTTAAAAGTCAAACCGTCGTAATTAACGGTTGACTTTAAGATTAATCACTAATGGTCCAGTGATTAGTCGAATCAAAAGTAGTTATAAGCTGGTAATTATGTGGGTAATAAACCCTCAAAAGGGTTCCCCCTAATTCCCATTCTAAACAGGTCAAAAGTCGGGTCAAACTTGCTAAGAAAAAGTCAACAGGATACTTAACATTCAATTTATGCATAATTAGAAATGTAGAACATATACAACCTATTTGATCATTAATATAACTTGGTAATTAGTGTAAGGACATGTCTAAACATGTTCAACCCGACAATTTCCTGTTTAGACCCGGTTCGGAACCGAAAGTCGCATAGTTTGACTTATACTTTGACTTTCAGTTCTGACCCGTTATGGCATGTTTTATAAATTCCTTAAAGCTTTATTTGGACCAGGTTACATGCTAGTATAACCCTCTGTGATTATACACCTCGGATCATTAGTTATCCAATTAATACGCATGATTCTGTTAATTGCCCATATGTTGACCATTATGCCCTTATTACCTTAAAACGTGATTTTTGGAAATGTAAAAGAGTAGAAACTTTAAATACTGATATTTAAACTTGTATGCAAAATTTGACATCAGTTTGAGGTGTAGGTTAAGAGTTATGCTCGTTAGCGTAAAATTTAAGCTTTATGTTAATTTAACGGCGTATTTAGCGTATAGCCTACTTAAACATACTTTTTGATATCAAATCTTTTACCCACTGATGTAATATATTATTTTGGGATTTTTAAAGATTTTTAATAAATTTTAGGCTGAGCATAACTAGTAGTCGTAGGCTTAATCCGGTAATTGTCGGTTTTGCCCTTACGGGCCATAAAATGAGTTTTACATATCTAAACGACTCCAAACCTTTTGCTACTGATCCCATATGATAAATAAATTATTTTAAGCCTTCTGGAAATATAAAAATATCAGATTTAAGTATTGAACCCGGAAACGGCTTCTAATCGCCTTTTTAAGTGTTTTAACGCATAGTATGTGCTATAACTATCTTAAACATACCAAGGGTTATACCTACTGATATTTGAGGCAAATTATAATATTTTAACAGTAAGCGAAGGTTGTTAAACTCAGACTTCAGTGTTGAGCTTTTCGGCTTATGTGAAATTACCAAAATACCCATACAGGGAATAGTTTGGTTATAATTGATAAATTTCACATATATACTTTAACCTACTGTTATAACTCATTAAATTGAGTATGTTTTCTGATTACATCAGACCTGTAACTCAGTTAAACACTTAAACTATTTTACAACCTTTAAAATGACCAAACTACCCCTACGGGGCATAGTTTGTGTTTAAATTCGTTTCAGGCATAATAAAAGACACCTTACTGATGTCACAACATATTTGGAGCATATTAACTTAGGAAACCTGTAAATGACTCTCATTATTACCCGTTACGCTTATTACGCGTTCGGTTCGGTTTATGTAACAAGTTTGCATAAATTAGCCGAAACGGGTCAAACCTTATCGGTTTTATCTCAAAATCCAGAATGTGTATGAATTACCCATATTAAACAAGTCTCTAAACATGTCGGGTCTAAATCACATTCTATCCGGTCTTCGCTTAATCGTGCGTACGAGCCGTATCTTTGAAACTAACCGGTCTAAGCTTAAGCTTAACTAAAGACCCGTTAGGATTCTAATAAGTTATTATAAACCTTCGTTCCAGATTAGGAGAACCAGTAAAAGCTAATTGCAATTTGCTTATTGTGATTTATACATTGCTCAGGTAAATACTTTTAACTTATTTTCCCTATACGGGCTTGGGTTACGGTATATAGTATACCGCTTGATCGGGCATCAAATCCTCCACCGTTGAGTGGGTAATTGAATAAATTTGATCGGGTCGTTTAAACAGTCTTGTTACTTAAAGCCTTTGGGGGGTTAATGACCATGTCCCGGATATCCTTGGCATCATTTTACGAAATGGCCACGACTTAAGCGCGGGGTGTAGGTGTACATCCGTCAGTGCACAAAAGTATATTGTGGTGTGTCTATTGATCTTTAACCCGGACAGGATCCGGGCTACTGAACGCACAAGGAACATGTAATTCGTTCACAAGATTATAATATTAAATAATTCTCCCAAGTTAAATAAAATGTTTATGCCACGTGCATCCAAAACAAATTTTCAATCATTTCCAAAATGAGTCAGTTGATTGTATTTACCAGTGTAAACTGACGTATTTTACCAAAAAGATTAAATGCAGGTACTAAGCGCAATTGGCTGGGATTTCTCCTTAGCATCACTAGAAGTCTCACAAGCTTAAGATGCCTGAAGTCTGTTGAACTATTAATACTATTTTATTTCGATCCATCTGTGGATAAACTTCCGAATATTGTGACATTTGATATTACAATATTAAATTCGGTTGTATCATATTTTTAAATTTGCTTCTGCTGTGCATATTGATTATTGTGTTGTTTGACTATTATGTTGCCAACCACGTCACGATACTCCCCCACCGGGCCCACCGGTGACACGTGGAAATCGGGGTGTGACAGCCGAGGGTAACGTCGCCTTCAAAAGAGGGGCCTACCACATTATGCATTAATAACTTAATTAATTATCTTTCAATAATCCGACCCTTTAGGATTGTATCCTTGCTGACTCAAACTACTGGGTTGAGGGTAACGTCACCTCCAAAAGAGGGGCCTACTACAATAACTAAGATAATCTCTTAAATAGTGCAAAAGTGCGAAAATAATCAAAGGTTATACTAAACACGAGTCGGAGCCAAGTGATTCATCTTGTCTATCTGTTTTTTCTTTTATTTTTATTTTTCAGCATTTTAGTTAGTTTTTATTTTCTTAGTTTAAAACATTTTTCTAAACTTTTGATTTGATTAGACGTTGAGGATAAACCGGTACTAAAAGCTCTTGTGTCCTTGGACGACCTCGGTATCTTGCCAACACTATACTACGCTCACGATGGGTGCACTTGCCCATATGTGTGTTTAGTGTTACTAAATATCGTGTTTTATAAATTTAAAACTTGGCTAAAGAAAGTGTAAAAGGGCTTAAAATATACTTAAACTTATATACACACTTCACACGCATCAGTAGGTGACGGTTTTGTTTTTAAAAATCTAAACGCAGAAAACTTGCGTTGGGGCAGAATTATTGTTTCACAACCATGGATACAAAAAGTTTCATTTTATTAGAATATTTACATTAACATTGTTTTAAAACCAAAACCAACAAGTTACATATTGACTAATATTGTTATTATGTCACTAAGGCCTCGTCCAGATCCTATGTGACTCATGCATCCTAGTAATCAACATCAAGAAACATCACCTGAAACATATGTAAAAACAAAGTCAGCAAAGAAATGATGGCAAGTACATAGGTTTTATGAGAGTATCGGACTCATGGTTCATTTACATGCTGCAATACTTTATTAGACTACAAGAGTAAAAAATACACACCTTGTTTTGAAAAGTGTATTGCAACATAATTAACCAACTCAAATCAAGTTGGTTATAACTTATAAAATCTCATAGCCATGATTCTTAACCCCAAAACATTTGTTTAAGTAAACCAGCTCGTAAAACATTTCGTAAAAACTCGTTAATAAAACTCGTATATCGTTATGTGACATCGTTTCAAAATCATTTCCCCAGTGAACTAAATAATGACACAAAATGTAGTATGATAAGAGCACTTATATATAAGATGTACCAGTGGCGTATCTACCATGCTTTTATCATGCTACACCCATCCCATTATCTAATCACAACCCAAAACCAATCATTTAATCAAATCGTCTATCTCGTTTAAGTCGTTTCAAATCGTTTAATTCGCCCCAAAATCGTTTAACTTGTTTTAATTGTGAAAACTACTTTTGGTCATCTCACTAATAACATTCAAACCTTTGTGACTCGACTATCTCGCTTCTCGCATTAACAAACCACCAAAGGGTAAGTTAACAATCAGATTCAGTCATTACCCACCTAACCCACACATAACCATGGGTGCAGTACGATAACGGGATTTGTCAGATCCTCTGGTACCATAACCTAATACTGGTCGGCTTGATCAATGCTAATGAATGTCATTCGTTATGTAACTACAACCGACGAGTTTATTCACTTTATCGAAATCGTTATTAATTTAGTATAAACCATTTTAATCGCTTTTGAAACCATCGTTTAAACCTCGAAAATCGTTTAACAATGAATCACCCCAAAATAATTGAAAACAGTAAAATAGGGGAACTATGTACTCACATGAAGTGCAAAGTATCCTTAATCAATAGAGCTTTAACAAACTCAAGTAAACCAAAGAAATCAAGCAGCACCTAGTAATCGAATCACTAGTAAATAAAATTGACACCTCAATCGGAAGATGGGATAGAATGAGGTCTTGTAAACCAAATGAGTGTTGGAACTCATGTGATATGGTTTAACAAAGTCTACATTCTAGATCGGAACCTAACCTAAGTGCTTTCGACCCATTGCGACCCATTAAGGTAGGTTATGCTACTTTGACGCGTCGTTCGCGCAAATGCGCGTTCGAGACGCCTAATTAGTGTTATGACAAGTATTATATGCCTAAACATGTTGCATAATCAATTAAGTGACAAAAGTTTATGTTACATATGCTTAATTACCAATTATGCATAAAAAGGGTATTTTGGTCGTTTACCTAAGGCATATAAACTACTTATCATACAACTAATTAAACCTAAGTGACCATAAGGTATAACCTCGGAAGGTTATTCCCTATGCAACTATGGTTACTAAACATGTTTGGTCGGATCCTAATGATCGACCAAACGGGTCGAGTTCGAAAGTCTAAGCGGGTGTTTAGTCCGCTTGACTTATGACTCGACACAAGCACTAAACTAAAAGTGATGAGCTAAACATGTTAAGACATGTTTAGTTAAGTTAGAAAACAGGTTTTGGTATCAAAACAAACGCTTTTGATACCCAAGAGTAGTTTGGTAAATACGCACAAATACGCATTTTGGCCGAAACTACGACTCGTCACTACGCCTAGTCAATGTGGTAATCAGTAGGTATAGTCACAAGGGACTATAACCATCGTGATTACGCTCACGTTGCAAAGTTCAAATGAACTTTGTGTTGACCATTGACTAGTCAAAGCTGAAAGTCAAACACCGTTTGACTTTCATTCTTGAAATTCAAGAACAAGCAAGAAGAGGACTTGCAAAGGGTCGAAGAAGGTGTTTTGATTCCAAATATTCTCAGGTATGAAGTGATAAACACCTCAACTTAGAGAAATTTCAGAATCAAGTGTGAAGAACCCAAATGAGGAAGCTTGCTATTTACAGGAAGTTGAGATCAATAGGATCATTCCATGCGTTTTGAGGGTGTAATCTTGGCCATACATGTGGGTACATGGTATTAGAATAAAATGGGGGTCGAAAACCAGCTCCAGGTATTGCAAAAGTTACAAAAAAGACCCCCAAGTTCAATCCCGTTGCTGAAAAATGCTGAAAATTAATTTTTCTGCCCAGATAGGGTCGTGGCGTCGCGCCATGGCAAGGGGGGGGTACCCCGTCGCGTGACACCACCAGTCACCTTAGCCAGAACTTTCAAAAACTGGCAGAAATGGTCCCTGCACATGTTTAAGGTCTATTTTGATGCGTTTAAACCCCGTTAGCCCCATTTCAAGGCTCTAAAATGATGTTAAAGTATAGGGGACTCAAAACATGCTCAAAAATATCTCAGATGTCGGTTCGTTTGGTCGTACATGTTAGGGGAGGATTTTCCAATCCTAAGGATCACGGATCCTCAAATAATGCCAGGATCACGAATCCTCAATTCTGTTTGAATTACGGATCCTTAGAAGGTGTTGCAGGATCAAGATTCAGGATTCTTATGGTTATCCTTACATTAACGGTTGCCTTCATTATGTTTGAGTTTGTTTTGCAGGAGTATACGGATGGACCAAGTCTTACCGTTATTCTTGGAGAATATGCCCTCAATATTCCGCACGTGCTTGGCCTTTGTGAACGTTATGGAAGATCGTGGGAAGCTCGCACATTTAGCGGATAGTTAGTCATCTAGTTATTTCTAATTTTAAAAGGGGATAACAAGCTTAGATTAGAACATTCGGCTAAGTTAGCTAATACTCACACACTCGCAAGCTCTCAACAGTTCATTTGGCGATTTCATGCACATTGCACTCTAGTGATCCTTGTAACAAGCTTGTTATCATCCCGAGTTGTAACAATCATTTGTTTAATTATAGTTGGTGATCGGTAGTTTCCATCACCCGAGGTTTTTTATGCCGGAGATCAACTCTTGATCAATGGCTTTTTCCTCGTATAAATCCTTGTGTCACTTGTTCATTACATTTTGCAAGTTATTCATACATTTGCTCATTGTTTCAAGCATCATTCCTCACAACAAAGATTTGGTTGCATTATCCTAGCCTGATTTTTGACCAAAACTGTTTGGCGCCCACCGTAGGGCAATTGGTGGTTCATTTCTGAAAAATCTTGCTCATTGTCTTCATTTCGGTTCACTATCTTCAACCATATGGCTTCTTCAGCAAAGACCACTTCAAGCTCTATGCCGGCAGTCACTTCTTCACAAGGCGTTCCACCTTTGCCTCCACCACCTTTTGGATCCCAGAAGAATGCTAAAAATGCTGCAAAGAGACAAATCCCCATTTTCCCAAAACCACCAACATCTTCTGTTTCTTCTAACCCTACTAACAGTGATCTTTTTACTTTGATTTTGCAGATGAGAGATCACATACATGAGCAGGATAAAACCAATGAAAGAATCCTCTGGGAGATTGGTGACATAAAGAAACAGAAGAAATCAGGGGAGGATCACTCTCCTCTGATACATAGATCACTGGATTTTGACACCCCAGCTATAACTGCCCAGCAATCTGCAGCTCTAGATATCCAATACCGGGGTGGATCAACGGGAATGCGCTCTGGATCATCGGCAATGACTCAAGCTTTAGGATCTGTAGGATCGGTTTCGGACCTAAACGAGTCGTTTAGAAGAGTTTATCTCAGTTTGAATGGCGGAAACAGACAAACTGAGTACAATTCAGCGAGAATTCAATTTAAACTGTTGTTGTATTGATCAATAATACGAGTACACGTTCAGACAACACTTCGGCAGCACTTCGTGGCTTACCGGAAGAACACCCTCTCTCTCCTATGAGTGATTTCGCTCATGATACCACCTATATATATACATGATGATTTCGCTCTTATGTACTGACACATAAGCGAAATCACCCACATACCAAATAAGCGAAATTACATGTTGACTAATAAGCGAAATCTGATTTTGCCGTATGAACGAAATCAATATTAAACATCTAAAACTCTTTTGTCTTATGTGTGATGATGTCATTGTGACATCACTTTGATGATGTCATCATGACATCATGCTTGAACATCTTCGCAACGAACCGAGACTCGATATAAGACGAAGACGACAGATGAATGCACCAACAGACTCCCCCTCAGATGTTGACGAGTCTTAAGTGTCGAGTATTCTCAATCTTCAGTCTTTATCGGTCTTTTTTCTTTCTTAGCTGATGTGTGTAAAATGCAACATATAAATTACATCAAATGAGGCATAAAACTAACCCTTTTTTAGTACTAATATTGGAAAAAGAGTGTTTTTGTCTTCCTTTTGTATTTTCAGGATTAAATGAGCTCAAAAACGCAAAAGAAGCAAAAAGACAGCTAAATCCAACATAAATACAAGAAAAGGAACATTAGTGGATTGCCCGAACCCTCAACGGCACCTTCCAAAGCAAAATAGAGAAAACAGAAGGCTGAACACGCCCCGTGCTCAGCCAGCACAGGGCCGTGCCCAAGAAGCAGCAGAAAAGACAAACCTATAGAAGCTTCTATTGCCCACCACGGGCCGTGCTCGCGGACACGGGGGCGTGCCGAAAGTACTGCAGGCGCATTAATTGTAATTGCGAATTACAATTAATGAAGAGAGAGAGTGTCAGACGGGCACGGGGCCGTGCCCAGCGAACACGGGGCCGTGCCCAGGCCTCTGTTCAGCCTATAAATAGGAGTGCTTGGTTTCATTGCAACTCATCCCTTGGCACACCACCTCTCTCACACTTCATCCACCACCCACCACCATCACAACACCATCATCCACCACCATCATCCATTGTCCATCATAGAGTGTGTGAGTCGTCTCGGGATCCAAGATTGATCGTAAGAGTTCTTGACAATCAAGGCCATGTTTGCCTAAGTCTCTTACATCACTTGGTGAAGACAAAGTGTCTAGTATAATACTTTTTATTTCTAATCTTTTGCACTTTTTATTTGGTTTTGTATTAATGACTTTAATAACTAGTTACTTATGTTGAAGGTGATCTTTCCTTATCGTTTGTCCGTGGTGTCTTGGCATTATTTTACTGTCTATATAAAATAAAGGATTTTCACCATTCATATCTCCACGGTCTATATGGAGGTATGTTGGCTACCTGGTCGGGGGTTAAGGGAATGGTTTGGATAAGGTCTTGCCATTGTTCAGCGTTTAGAGGTCCTGCAATGGACCTGGGTCAAATTTAGTAGGACCTCCTTCAATACTTCACGGTATTGGATGGCGGGGGTCCAAACTCTTTGATCCCCTCATAAGTTAACTACTATTAATACTATAACCCGGCTATTTAGGACTGTATCCCTGCTGACTCAGACTACTTAGTCGAGGGTAACGTCACCGCCAAAAGCGGGGCCTACCACAATACTGCATTAATAACTTAATTCATTATCTTCCAATAATCCACCCCTTTAGGATTGTATCCCTGCTGACTCAAACTACTGGGGTGAGGGTAACGTCACCTTCAAAAGAGGGGCCTACTACAATAACTACGATAATCTCTTAATTATGTGCAAAAGTGCGGAAATAATCAAAGGTTATACTAGATACGAGTCGGAACCAAGTGATTCATCTTGTCTATCTGTTTTTATTTTATTTTTATTTTCAGCATTTTAGTTAGTTTTTATTTTTCTTAGTTTAAAACATTTTTCTAAACTTTTATTTTTGGTTAGACGTTGAGGATAAACCGGTACTAAAAGCTCTTGTGTCCTTGGACGACCTCGGTATCTTACCAACGCTATACTACACTCAACGATGGGTGCACTTGCCCATATGTGTGTTTAGTGTTAGTGAAATATCGTGTTTTATAAATTTAAAACTTGGCTAAAATAAGTGTTAAAAAGGGCTTAAAATATACACCTAAAATATACAACACTTTCACGCACATCAAGTTTTTTGGCGCCGCTGCCGGGGACACAAGGATTTTAAGAAAGTTAGGAATCAACGGCCTAATCATCTTTTATTTTTCTTTTTATTTTTTTATTTTTTTATTTTTTATTTTTTTTTATTTTTTTTTTTTAGATTTTCTTAGTTTTTCAGCTTCTGCAGAGCTCAGCACGGGCCGTGCCCGCTGAACACGCCCACGTGCTCAATCATTGGAACTGGCAATCCTGTTTTACATCAGACAGTAAGCTGAACACGGGGCCGTGTCCACTCAACACGCCCCCGTGCCCAAGTTTCAGTTACTGAAAACAGAACCGTTAGATCCCGACGGTTCGTAATTTCTGACATAAACATGAGTGATAGTAATTATTTTTACTTTCGGCACTCTTATGGTACGTGGTGTCAATTATGTGGTGGCGAACATGAAGAAGTAAAATGTTACTTCCTAAATTATAGGCCTCACTACATGGACCCACGATCTTTTCAGAACCTTAAGAGGGGCGAAAGTAAAAATAAGCACTATTTCTCCCTCGAATGCGCCCAGCCAGATATTCTAGGGGAAATGTTCCTTAGCGAATTATTTCAACTAGAAGAGCTAATTCTGAAATGGATAGAAGAGCTTAGGAAGGATTTTATTAATCCGCCCCAAGACGATACCCATGAAGAAATGTTGGAACCGCATTCCGACAACCTCGTTGCTCCCGAAAATACCTTCGTACCTAGCAAAGACTTGGACGATAGTCGTCCCTGTGTCGATTGTGCCGTGAAGGACTCTCCATCGACTTCGTTCGGTGCATACATAGACCTGAGCGATTCGGCATATACCTTCTTTAACAAGAGCCCGGAAAAGGGTTGGACTTGTCCACCTAGAATGAAAATAGGAATTACCCTCACCGACAACCTCTTGCGTTCTCGCCTTAGTCTAGGACAATTACGGTATATTAGGCACTTTGGGGTTGTTCCAACCAGTAAGGAACCACCCGATATCGGGGAGATCCTTGAATTAGCAAAACTCCATAAAACAGCCTCCAGACACGGGGCCGTGTCCAGGTCAGCACGCCCCCGTGCTCACTAAAAAGATTCTCTGCTGATTTGGTCAGAATACAGACAAAATGTGTCAGGATTTTCTCTGAACACGGGGCCGTGTCCAGTCAACACGGGGCCGTGCCCAGGGCGCTGTCGTTTTCTTTAAATGCAGCCTGATTCCTGCTCATTTTGACCACTTCAATTGACAGAGATCTCTGGAATTTTCACTCATACCATCCTAGGTAAGTGTCAAAAGAAGGTTCCAAGGGACCCTCTTGTCCTTTCCACTTTTATTCATTTCCTCCTCTTTCAAAATTTTTCAAAAGTTCCTCCATGGAAGCTTGGAAATCCTTTGATTCCAATCCTCTATGTGAAGTTTGTAAGATTATTTGCTAAAGATTCTGGGCTAAAGTTAGTTGAATAACTTTACTTTAAATTATCCGAGCTTAAAACCCAGATAACAATCATAAAAATAATTTAAAACTCCAAGAATCTTTAGCCAAAAATCCTGCAGACAAATGGACACGGGGCCGTGCTCAACGAGCACGGGGCCGTGTCCAGGGGCTCTGTTTTGTAAAAATTTAGTCTCCTTCGGTTTTCTTCACAGAAAATGGCAAGCAGAACAAGCGGATCATCTTCAAGAAATAACCGACAAGGGAGGAGATCTTCAACAGCAGAAGATTCCCTTGTAAACTATGTTTACGCTCTAAGGGAGGCTATTGATGAAATGACGGGAGTGGAAGAAGCATTGGTCGACCGTATCAACCATCTTACCGTAGGGCTGGAGGGCTGTCTCCATGAAGTAAACCTCTTGCACCAGAGGTTGAACCTTCTCGCTTCCCCGCCTTTGGTACCCATAATAACCCAAAGGGCGTGGAACGTGGTGCCCGAAGTTGTCATTCCAGCTGAATGGTACGCCATGCACCAAGAGGTTCCTCGAAGAGTGGTGCAAGGAGTCCCGGTGAATGTTCCCCCTCAACCACCAACAGCAGAAGAAAACGAAGCCGCATTCTTCCTCCCTAGGGAGATCGAAGAATGGCTTTAAACAAAGTTTAGGAAGGAACTCGTTCGGCTAAAAGTCCTACTCTATCGGGAAATCATTCTCGAAATTTTCCTATATTGGTAGAACTCCTTATGATAACCTCGTGTACTCGCTGACCTATCTAGTTAAGTTTTAATTTTAGTTTAATTTAGGATTATGTAAGTTCTCTCTATGATGAAATGAAATGATGGTTTTAATGTTTGGATGGTTTGTAATAAATAAAACACACTCATGGTGGTAAAGGATGAAAAGGGGAACGAGAAAAATGATCACATGCACAAGAACAAGGCAACCCGACAGTTTTCTCCCTTTCAGAAGGTTCAACACGGGCCGTGCCCAACCAACACGGCCCCGTGTCGAACCACCTGCAGAAAACGCCCAGTACAGGTAACTGGACACGGGCCGTGTTCACCCAACACGCCCCCGTGTCCAGACTTCTGTTCCTCTTATTTCAATTTTGTTACTGGCACTTAAACACGGGGCCGTGCCCGGATAACACGGGGCCGTGTTCAGTGCCCAGTAACACAAATTTTTGCTTTTTAAACACTATTTTACACATCTAATCAACCTAAAAATTTATTTTTGGGACACATTGAGGACAATGTGTAATTTAAGTGTGGGGGGATGCTAAAACCTTGAATTTTGCAAGTCCTAAATACAAGCCTTACACAAAACTCTATTGGAACCGCTAATCACCCCAAATTTTTTCAAAAATTTCATTTTTTTTTTACTTGTCTAGGTTTAACTCGGGAAATTCAAGCTCTCAAAAAGGTTATATTTTTACAAATTTACAACCGATAGCGTAGTGATAAAAAGAACCAACATAAGAAAATTATGAAAAGGCATGACAAACTTATTTAAAATTTGATTATATATACTTGATCACATAAAAACCCATTCCCACAAAAGTGAGTTTTGAGCCTTTATTGAGCACACAATTTCATATCATTTGACTAAATGCTCATTTTTCGTTTCTTGTGTGAATAGCCGCTTGGTTCTTACGACTCTAGAACTTGCCATGACAATACATTCCCGGTCCTTATCAACTTAAACCCGAGTAAGTAAATGATAGAGGCATTAGGACTAACCCTTTTTCATTTCTACACCATTATTTTTCTTTTGTTTTTTCACCACCTACCCAAAAAAAAAATCCCCCTAGTTAGCCCCTTTGAGCCTAAACCTTTTCGTTTCATCACCCAAAACAAAAACCCTTTCACCCACCAAAACCCTTTTCATTTTTAACCCTTTATTTTAGTAACAAGTTCGGTTCTTCGAAAAAAAAAAAAAAAAAAAAAAGAGAGAAAAATGAAGCGAAAAGAAAATAAACAAACAAAGTAATCAAAAATAACTTTGTTTGAATAAAAGCTTCATCAAAAATTGCAAAAATACGAAAACCGACACTTGTTACGCTTTTTAGCCCTTATTCTACTAACCACTAACCCAACCACCTACCTTTAACCCTAGCCAACCCTTAACCCACAAAGTCCTCTTGATATCTACAAAGGTATAAAAGTTAAAAAGGAGGAGGATTGATTTCTTGGCAAGCCTATGGTAGGAATAAGTTCCATGCCGCTCTCGAGTGATTCACTAAAAAATACACCTTCGGCCGAGTGTGAGTGATTTCCCCGCGAGGTATGTGAACTTGTATATAAATAGAATTTTAAAAAGGCATGTTATGCCCAAATAAGTAATTTCTTTTATGAACAGTTCTAAATAAATAATTACGAATAGGAGTGTAAATAAATAAAAATAAAACCCTAAAAAGATCTTGGAAATCCCGACACTCTATGACAAGCCCAAAACCTTCTCTTCTACCTATTCCATTTGGGAGTGTAAGCCAAATATTAAAGAGTTTTGCTTGAGGACAAGCAAAAGTTCAAGTGTGGGGGTATTTGATGTGTGTAAAATGCAACATATAAATTACATCAAATGAGGCATAAAACTAACCCTTTTTTAGTACTAATATTGGAAAAAGAGTGTTTTTGTCTTCCTTTTGTATTTTCAGGATTAAATGAGCTCAAAAACGCAAAAGAAGCAAAAAGACAGCTAAATCCAACATAAATACAAGAAAAGGAACATTAGTGGATTGCCCGAACCCTCAACGGCACCTTCCAAAGCAAAATAGAGAAAACAGAAGGCTGAACACGCCCCGTGCTCAGCCAGCACGGGGCCGTGCCCAAGAAGCAGCAGAAAAGACAAACCTATAGAAGCTTATATTGCCCACCACGGGCCGTGCTCAGCGGACACGGGGGCGTGCCGAAAGTACTGCAGGCGCATTAATTGTAATTGCGAATTACAATTAATGAAGAGAGAGAGTGTCAGACGGGCACGGGGCCGTGCCCAGCGAACACGGGGCCGTGCCCAGGGCTCTGTTCAGCCTATAAATAGGAGTTCTTGGTTTCATTGCAACTCATCCCTTGGCACACCACCTCTCTCACACTTCATCCACCACCCACCACCATCACAACACCATCATCCACCACCATCATCCATTGTCCATCATAGAGTGTGTGAGTCGTCTCGGGATCCAAGATTGATCGTAAGAGTTCTTGACAATCAAGGCCATGTTTGCCTAAGTCTCTTACATCACTTGGTGAAGACAAAGTGTCTAGTATAATACTTTTTATTTCTAATCTTTTGCACTTTTTATTTGGTTTTGTATTAATGACTTTAATAACTAGTTACTTATGTTGAAGGTGATATTTCCTTATCGTTTGTCCGTGGTGTCTTGGCATTATTTTACTGTCTATATAAAATAAAGGATTTTCACCATTCATATCTCCACGGTCTATATGGAGGTATGTTGGCTACCTGGTCGGGGGTTAAGGGAATGGTTTGGATAAGGTCTTGCCATTGTTCAGCGTTTAGAGGTCCTGCAATGGACCTGGGTCAAATTTAGTAGGACCTCCTTCAATACTTCACGGTATTGGATGGCGGGGGTCCAAACTCTTTGATCCCCTCATAAGTTAACTACTATTAATACTATAACCCGGCTATTTAGGACTGTATCCCTGCTGACTCAGACTACTTAGTCGAGGGTAACGTCACCGCCAAAAGCGGGGCCTACCACAATACTGCATTAATAACTTAATTCATTATCTTCCAATAATCCACCCCTTTAGGATTGTATCCCTGCTGACTCAAACTACTGGGGTGAGGGTAACGTCACCTTCAAAAGAGGGGCCTACTACAATAACTACGATAATCTCTTAATTATGTGCAAAAGTGCGGAAATAATCAAAGGTTATACTAGATACGAGTCGGAACCAAGTGATTCATCTTGTCTATCTGTTTTTATTTTATTTTTATTTTCAGCATTTTAGTTAGTTTTTATTTTTCTTAGTTTAAAACATTTTTCTAAACTTTTATTTTTGGTTAGACGTTGAGGATAAACCGGTACTAAAAGCTCTTGTGTCCTTGGACGACCTCGGTATCTTACCAACGCTATACTACACTCAACGATGGGTGCACTTGCCCATATGTGTGTTTAGTGTTAGTGAAATATCGTGTTTTATAAATTTAAAACTTGGCTAAAATAAGTGTTAAAAAGGGCTTAAAATATACACCTAAAATATACAACACTTTCACGCACATCATTAGCATATACCAGGATCTTCTCTTTGGCTCTAACCTCGTCAGAGTCCCCCTCTCATCATGATGGGATCGCTGTCTGGAATTAGCTATCACCTTGAGATTAATTCCTGGCTTTATCTCTGTTCAGCTCAACTCCTGCACATATTTTCTCACTACCACATAAGTTTTTACTTAAAAACAATAAGAAAAACTTACTGGAAATAGTTACATCAAGTTCAAATTAATGATCTCGATTAACTAATCAAACTTCTTTCACAGAGTAAATTTATCAATTCAAAACACACACTCCCAAACCAGTTCATCTTGTTTAGCACTTGGAATTTTGAATATCAGCTTTCCAACATCAGTTGTCGAAAATCTTTTTGGACTTTTCAAAATAATGAAACATGAATGCAATAACAGAAATTAACTGCAGAAATAAAATATGTACAAACATATTTTTGTGAGTTTGCGAAAGAGGATCATATCAGTTTATGTGTCCAATCACTAGCACCATTAAGCTTAATTTCATTTTATGCTCTAAACGATTCACTTTGATTGACGATATTGTTGTCCACTTAAACTCAATCTAAAAACTTTCGACATGCTTACCGATACGCTAAGATATATTAATTTTGCACTAAATTCTTATGGACCCCACAATCTCAGCATATCCCCTCATCATGCAATACACTATCTCAAGTAATGCCTTTAAACTTTTATCAGCTGTGATTTGTGCGAAAACAAAGCAGAATGTTTAAACATTAACAATCAAGTCGATACTTCCGTATACGCAGAGAAAGTCCAATGTTTAAACAAAATAAGAAAAATAAAACAAGTTGAAGTTGTTTAGGCTTTAACCACCAGGTCGATACTCCCGTATACGCAAAGGAGGTACAAAGCTTAAACGAAACACCAAAGAAAATAAAGCAGAACGTTTAGGCAACAACATCCAGGTCGATACTCTCGTATACGCAGAGGATGTCCGATGCTTAAACAAAATAAAGAAATAAAACAAGTTTAAATCTTTGCAAAATAAAATGCACAATCACAGCGACTTTTTAGTAAAGTTGTGAAAGTTCACGAACTTAACCAGTTTTATATCTTATGACAATCAGCGATTACCGAGTAGGCACACAATCAAGAAGGACAAAACTAAGTACTATGCTTTTGACCATGTTTTCCACTAGAACTAGGCTTTTTCATTTAGGTTTGTATCGTTTTCGCAAATCTACTAGTCTAGCTGAGCCTATCGTCACATCGTTAGTGAGACCGTTTATCACGTTTTAACTTTACATTTCTTTAGCATGCTGTGACAGTCCAACTGATCTACTATCATTTCCTCTTTTTCACAACAAAACTCATTTTGAATTTTTTAATGTTTTTGACATTTTCAAATTTTCAAATGTTTTTGGATTTTCTGAAAATATACTCCCCCTAAAATACAAATACATTTAAAGAATAATTGAAAACAAACTGTACAATAACATGACAACTGATATCGAATTGCCTCAATTCGCCATCCACTTGGCATAAACAATCAGAACTCCCCCTCACAACAAACTATTTTCCCATTGATTTCAAAACACTTAAGTTTGTTTTAATCAAATGGTTTTTCCGGAAAATTAGTTTGATTTTACCACTTGTAAAATTGGGGTTTGGTTCATCACATTGTTTTTCAATCACTTGTAGGAAATCAGATACAACTTAATGTCCCTGATTTACCACTTGTAAGATCAATCCAATCAACCATTTTCAACCAATCATCATCTGTTAGTTGAATTCTCAAAGTGCCGATTCCTACTCCTCACTTACAAACCTGGGAGTTCCGGCAAGTCCTGCAAAACTTCTCAAAAACACATTATACAAACATGATAAAGAATGATGCTGATTCATGATCCACGATTACTAACTTGGGATCTCCGGCAAGTCAGGTTTTTCATTTAAACAGATTCACCCAAGCCTGACGGTCCTTGGGTAACAATGGTGGAAAATTTGCATCATCCATTGTTAAACCTGAATTCTCAGTTTTTACCTCAACTACCGGCTCTTCTGGCTTTACCGTACCAGAATCATTGCCTGCACATGGCTTGTCTGACTTTAATATGTCAGATTCATCGCCTGAAGGTGGCTTGTCTGACTTTGACATGTCAGATTCATCGCCGACCATTATCTTCTTCTTCTTTTCTTCTTTCGTCCTCAGATTTGTATCTGATAAATTCGTCTTTCTTGACTTTGCAATCGAGGAAGTCGATTCATCAGAACTCTTATTTTTACCAACAGATGAACCCGAGGACAAGATCTTCTCGAGATACTCTCTCGCCTTCTTTCTCTTCTTCCTCAGTCTGTCTTTCTGCCCCTGAGAAAGTTTCACTTTCGTTTCTTGAACTTTAGGTTCTTGAACGTTCTGTTCTTTGGGCTTGACATTGACTGATTTCTTTGCCATCTTCTGAGAATTAACCCTCAATCTTTCATTTGATCTCCTTGGGCAATCTCTGGCAATGTGACCTCTAATATTGCAGTTAAAGCATCTTCGCGTCTCATAATTCCAACTTTGGCAGTTAACAGCAATGTGTCCTTGGTAACCACATCGATAACACACTCTGTTATCGTACCAATCACCATTTTCAGCCCAAATGCTCAAATCAAAGCACTGTTTGGCTTGGTGATAATCTTTCCTCCTCTTGTTTGCTGGATTTGGCTTTTGAGCACTGTGGTCCGACCTGCACCACTTATTGCCAACAATTTTAGAGTTTTGATTTTCCAATTTTTGTGGTTTTTTATCACGATTGGACAATTGAACTGATGAGCTTTTATTTTCTTTTTGAACATTTTTCGATTTTTTATCCTTTTGTTTTTGTTCCACATTCTTCTTTACAGGTTTTTGCATTGAACATTCACCTTTCTCAGTAGAATGTAGAACGGTTTCTTGAAATTTTTCTTTTAATTTCAAAAATATTTTTCTTTTTTCAAAATCATCATCAGTTTCTCTCATCACAATCTTCAACTTTGACTTTATCAAAGTTTGTGACATTGTCACTTATTGGAACTGAATTAACAGGTTTTGGGCAAGAAATAGTTGAAGTATTCACAAACACCTTCAACTTTTCTTCCCATTTCTTGATTTTCTGTTGAGCACATTCTGCCTCTTTCTCAAGTCGAATAATCTTTTTAAGATGAGAATTGATTTCAATTTGTTTTTTCAAGATTGTTTTTACCAAACATATCTCTCTCATCTTCTAAAATTTTTATTTGACTTTGAAAAACTTTTTCAATCTTCGATTTTTCATTTTCAAAATCTTTTTCTTTTTCTTTCAAAATTTTGTTTTCTAATGTCAAACTATCCAAACCACTCAACAGTTTGACATTTTCAGATTTCGACTTCTCAAAATTTTTCTGCAAAACAAGAATCTGTTTATCATCAAATTGCTTCTCATCTTTCAACTTCTTGACTTCCGATTTCAAACTTTCCACATCCTTCAAGAGTTTGCCATTGTCAATCTTAAAGTTGTCACATTTAAAGCAACCTGAGTCAGAACTTGAGGATTCAATCTTCACAGATTCTTCATTCTTTTGAACTTGTTCTGTCTCCATATTGTATGTTCCTGCACAAAAGATTTTAACGAAGTCAAGAGGATTCATATTCTCATCAATATAACAACCCCTCTTCATATCATATTTCATAACATCTTTTGCACTAAGACACATACAGACTCTTTTGTTCAGTTCTACAACCACATCCAAATTTAATTTTTTCAAATTATTTTCTATCCTATTCAACAATCCTCTCTTTTTCTCTTCATTATCATTCATATGTGTTGTAAGTTTACTGATGAATTCATTCAGAGGTAATTTTGAAAAACTAGAATCTTCTCTCAGATTTTTCAAAAAATCATCCCATTCAGCTGGTAATCCATTAGCAAACTTTGATACCATTTCAGCTTCTGATATTACTATTTGATTTTCTTTCAAATAATCAATCAAACGATCAAACCGCTTCTCCAAATCATCTAATTTTTCATCTTTCTTACACCGAAAACACTTGAACCGGTTACTCCGAACCTCTTTGGGCAATTTCTGATAAGAACTACTGAAATATCCTCGATACCAGTCATTTAACCTTTTAAGATCATTGTTTTCTTGTTCATCAAAAACCGCTTCCATTTTTCCAAAACAATCTGTTTAAACGAAATATCAATCACTTAAATCTGATTATGCCGAGAACTTTAAAGCCCACAACTGTTATGATTGGACCAATTAATCTACTCAAGAAACAGTGCTTTTGTTTTGACTTGAAACTAATGTAGCCGACAAACAAAAATTATCCACCAATATGATTGGGCCGCAATCTTTTTAATCACGTGACAGGCCTGACTTCTTGTTCACAAACAAACCAGTGACAACAACTTCTTTTGTTGTTGAATAAAGATTGGGCCTCAAAGTCCACTGAACCGACAACAATAATAGAATATGATACGTGATTGGGCCGCTATCTGTTAAAGGCTGACACAAATAGAACTACCAGCTATAACACGTGACCCTCAAATGTATCAAATACTATCACATGAAACTGCAGTGATTCACACGTGTTTGTTTAATGAACAGATATGATCTCTTAACCGACAATCATCAATTCGATTTATGTTTCACATGCAAGCTGACACCATTGATCCTTTAAATGTGTTCACATGCAAACTCGGCAAACAACACATGCAATTCTGATTATCCGACACAACCTGACATCCTCGTTTAATGTTTCACAATACTAGATGAACAATCACGTGAATTCCAAAGTGTCACTAAAATGAAACCATTGTTGTCACTATAAGCGAAATCCAAAGATTGTTATAAAAGCGATACCTCAAGTGACACAAAAGCGAAATCTACTTGTACATATCAGCGAAATCAACACAAATTTTGTGACATAAGAGCGAAATCAAGACTAAATGGCTGCTGACATCATCAAAAGCACGAGTCCTCAAGAGCGAAATCACAAAATTACAGAGTTTTAAGTCGATTTTATCTTTGAAACTTTCAAGGCTTTGTCAATACAGAATTTCGAGCAAGATATGTAAGACTGAACCGATTCTGACCGTAAAAAATTTTGATTTTCGGAAAAGAATAGTGTAGAAACAGAATTATCGGCTGAATTGTGTAGAACTCTTCTTCACTGGCTCTGATACCAATTGTAGGATCGGTTTCGGACCTAAACGAGTCGCTTAGAAGAGTTTATCTCAGTTTGAACGGCAGAAACAGACAAACCGAGTAAAATTCAGCGAGAATTTACTTTAAATTGTTGTTGTATTGATCAATAATGTGAGTACACGTTCAGACAACACTTCGGCAGCACTTCGTGGCTTACCGGAAGACAACACCTCTAACTCTTACTGATTTCGCTCTTATGACCCTATTTATAGATAACGTGATTCCGCTCATACATAAATGACACAAAAGCGGAATTACACTATGACACATAAGCGGAATCATATGATTGACTAAAGAGCGAAATCACCCTAAGATACTACGGACAAAATCAGACTTTGACCATTTGACCGAAATCACATATAAATGGACGAAAACACTCTCTATATGTATAATTCACGAAATCAGCATCTTATCTTCATAAATGATTTTGTCCACTTGTGTCTTGTGTAGTCATGATGCTAATGATGATGTCATAATATGATGTCATCATTAAGTATTATGACATCATGCTTGAACTGATCCGCAATTAACCCGAGACTCGACATAAGACGAAGACTACAGATGAATGCACCAACAGGATCCTACCTTCAACCTTTAGGATCCTTCTTCCAGCATCAAGGATCCTTTCCGCTTCAAGGATCCTCTAAGGTTCAAGGATCCTCTCAGGTTTAGGGATCCTCCTCTCAGGTTTAAGGATCCTCCTTTCAGGTTCAAGAATCCTCGTCTCAGGTTTACGGATCCATGGATTATCCTCCAAGACCCCCAATCACAACGCATCAAGGATCCAGCATCTTTTAGGATCAGGGATTCTTAAGTAGTGTGCAGCCCTCAAGTTCAGATGTCCATCAAGGAGACTTCATTCCAATGCAGACCGTTGCTTCTTCTGGTCCTTCAGTCATACTAGAACCTCGTTAATATGGATTCACATCTGGAATTCCAAACTTGAATCCTCTGGGAGGTAACACTTTGAATAATTCTTATAACACTAACCATGGCTTTATGCAGGATACAGGTATCAATCAAGCTATGGCTAGGGAATTACAAAAACTGAAGGATATGATATCCAGCGTTCAAGGAGTGGTTAAGCCCATTCCTGAAATTACAGATGGGAGCCATAGGATATCTCGTTTTGCACCACCTATTTGTGATGCTGAGATACCCAAAAGGTTCCAAATACCAACCATGAAGTTGTATGATGGTTTAACAGATCCAGAGGAGCATGTAGCTCAGTACAGAGAAAGGATGGAGATCAATCCAATTCCTGAGAGGTTAAAAGAAGCATGTCTATGAAAGGGTTTTGGATCCACACTCACAGGATTAGCTCTTAAATGGCTGCTAAGTCTTCCCCCTTACTCTATTACTTCATTTGCTAATCTAGTTAATATGTTTAATAGCCAATTCTCATGTAGTATAAAATTTGAACGTATAACTAGTGATCTATATAGGGTAACACAAGGTCAAAATGAATCACTTAGAGATTACATCACTAAGTTTAGTAAAGAATCCTTAGACATTCCTAATCTGGATATAGCTACGACTGTGGAAGCCTTTAAAATGGGATTGCTTAGGGATTCATTATTCTACGATGATCTTGTTATGACCCCATGCAGGAATCTTGATGAAGTGAGAACCAGTGCCCTTAGATTCATCTGATTAGAGGATGATAAAAGGATCCAGGAAAGACTGGCAGGATCCTCGAAGCAGGAGAAACAAGGATCCTACTTCAGGAACAACAAGTCCAAACCTTACAACAAGTCTGACAACCAGAACGTGCATGCAGTAGAACAGGAAGAGGATTATGAGGATTATCCTCCCATTTCTGAATACTGTTTTTCTGTTGATAACAATGAACTGATCCTTGCAATGCAGAATTTAGGTGAAAAAGCAAGATGGCCTAGAAAAAGTGATAAACCAGCTGCAACAAAAGACAAATCCAAATGGTGTGCATATCACGAGGATTTCGGGCATCTCACTGAAGAGTGTATTGCACTGAGAAAAGAGATTGGTTACTTGTTAAGAAAGGGGCACTTGAAGGAGCTTTTGGGAAGAAAAAAGTCAAGGATCCAGGATCCTGAAAAGGTTCCAGAAAGGGCTCCTGCTCCTCCGGTAGATGCACAAGTTATAAACTTCATTTCTGGTGGATCAGACATTTGTGGTACTTCCTTTTCAGCAGCCAAGAGACATGCCAAGGAAACCAAGATGGATAATGGAGATAGACACATCCGGACCTCTACTGTTACACAGGAGAAAGTCATAACTTTTGATGAGGATGATCGTGTTGATGTTCAAGATCCTCATCATGATGGTCTTGTTATTACTTTGTTCATTTCTAACCATTTTGTTCGTAGGATCCTAATCGATGGAGGAAGCTCGGTGAACATCATTCAGCTTTATGTCCTCAAGAAGATGAACATCCGTGAATCGGATATTGTCCCAAGATCCTCAGTTCTCGTGGGATTCAGCGGAGAAACCAAGAATACATTGGGGGACATTAAACTTCGCATCTACATTGAAGGACTTCATTCTTATCAAAAAATTTGTGTTATAGATTGCTTATCCTGTTGCAATGTTATCCTTGGCAGGCCATGGATACATGACATGAAGGCAGTTGCATCTACCTACCATCAGTGTGTAAAGCTTCCTAGTCCATGGGGGGTGATGAAGATTGAGAGTGATCAACAAGAAGCAAAAAATTGCTATACCTCATCAATGAAGCCAGCCTCAAGACCAATGGAGCAATAGCAACTAAAGTATCCTCCAAGAGACGTCTTGGAGGCTAGAGAACAGGATGTGAAAGAAATCCTTATGGATCCTCATGATCCTGATCCAAAGTTTTCATAGGATCAGGGATCCTAATCAACATTGAACAGGATCTAGTATCCTTCCTTAAGAGGAGAAAAACTACCTTTGCTTGGAAGCATGAAGACATGACAGGTATCTCTAAAGATATAATTACTCATAAACATGGTATTGACAGGTCATTCAAGCCCATACATCAAAAGAGGAGGAAGTTTGAACCTGAGAGGAATGACATTATCCAGGAGGAGGTAGACAAATTACTCCGAGCAGGTATGATTAGAGAGGTTAATGTTAGGGGAGGATTTTCCATAGATCAGTGATCCTCAATTACTGTTGGGCTTAGGGATCCTCAATTCTGTTTGAATTAGTGATCCTCAGAGAGTATTGTAGGATCAGGATCCAGGATCATCATAAGGATCCTTACACTAACGATTGTCTGCTTTGAATATGATGTTGTTTTACAGGAGTACGTGCTTGGACTTGGTCTTGGCGATATTCCTTGAGCATATTCCCTATTTATTCCGCACGTGCTTGACTAATATGGACGTTATGGAGTTCGTGGAACACTTGCATGAAATGCGGATAGTTAGTTAGCTTAGATATTTTCTAAATTTATAAGGGGATAGCGAGCTAAATTAGAACACTTGGCTATTTTTGGCTAAACACACACACTCGTAACTGCTCTCATCAGCTCTTGACAGTTTGCTTGTCTATTACACACTCTAGTGATCCTTGTAACTAGCTCGCTATCATCCAAAGTTGTAATACATTTTCTGTTTAATCTGAGTTGGTGATCGGTAGTTTCCATCACCCGAGGTTTTTTATGCCGGAGATCAACTCTTGATCAAGGGCTTTTTCCTCGTATAAATCATTGTGTCACTTGTTCATTACATTTCTGAGTGATCCTTAGTATTGTTCATTGATTCAAGCATCACACCTCACAACAGAAGATTTGGTTGCATTATCTTGGCTTGATTTTTGACCAAAACAGTTTGGCGCCCACCGCGGGGCGATTGGTGCTTCGTTCTTGAGAAATTATCGTTCTTGTGATCATTTCGGTTCATTACAACCAAGCAGATGGCTTTTTCAACAAAGAACACATCAAGATCTATGCCGGCAATGAGTTCTTCATAGGGCGTTCCTCCTTTGCCTCCGCCATCTTCTGGATCCCAGAAGAATGCTGAAAATGCTGCGAAGAGACAAACCCCCATTTTCCCAAAACCACCAACTTCTTCTGTTTCCTCTAATCCTACTACTAATGATCTTTTTACTCTAATTTTGCAGATGAGAGATCGCATGCAAGAGCAGGACAAACCAATGAAAGGATCCTCCAGGAGATTGGTGATATCAAGAAACAGAAGAAATCAGTGGAGGATCACTCTCCTCTGATACCAAGGTCATTGGATTTCGATACTCCAGTTGTAACTACCTTATAATCGGCAGTTCCGGGCATCCAGTATCAAAGTGGTCCATCAGAAAGGCGTTATGGAACAACAACTATGAGTCAGGAATTCGGCTCTCACTTCCAGCCTCAAGGATCCTGTTCTCAGCCATCGGGATCCTCTTTTCAGCATCAGGGATCCTTCCTCAGCTCAGGAGGATATTTGGGAATGCATACGGTCCAAGGATCCTCCCAGGTCCAAGGATCATCTCAGGTTCAAGGATCCTCTCAGCCCCAAGGATCCCCCATGGTTCAAGGATCCTCCATGGCTCAAGGATCCTCCTCTCAGCCTCAAGGATCCTTTCAGGTTCAAGGATCCTCTCAGCATCAAGGATCCAACATCTTTCAGGATCAAGGATTCTTAAGAAGTATGCAGCCCCCAAGTTCGGATGTTCATCAAGGAGACTTCATACCAATGCAGACCATTGCTTCATCTGGTCCTTCGATCATACCGGAGTCCCGTCAATATGGATTTACATCTGGAATTCCAAACATGAATCCTCTGGGAGGTAACACTTTCAATAATTCTTATAACACTAACCATGGCTCCATGCAGGATACATGTATCAATCAAGCTATGGCTAGGGAATTACAGAAGCTTAAGGATATGATATCCAGTGTTCCAGGAGTGGTCAAGCCCATTCCTGAGATCGCAGACGGTAGCCATAGGATATCTCGTTTTCCACCACCCTTATGTGATGCTGAGATACCCAAAAGATTCCAGATACCATCCATGAAGCTGTATGATGGTTCAACGGATCCAGAGGAGCATGTAGCTCAATACAAGGAGAGGATGGAGATCAATCCAATTCCTGAGAGGTTAAAAGAAGCATGTCTATGCAAGGGATTTGGATCCACACTCACAGGATCTGCTTTTAAATGGCTGCTAAGTCTTCCCCCTTACTCTATTACTTCATTTGCTAATCTAGTTAATCTGTTTAATAGTCAATTCTCTTGTAGTAGAAAATTTGAACGTTTAACTAGTGATCTATATAGGGTAACACAAGGTCAAAATGAATCACTTAGAGATTACATCACTAAGTTTAGTAAAGAATCCTTAGATATCCCTAACCTAGATATAGCTACGGCTGTAGAAGCCTTTAAAATGGGTTTGCTTAGGGATTCGTTGTTCTATGATGATCTTGTTATGACCCCATGCAGGAATCTTGATGAAGTAAGAACCAGGGCCCTTAGGTTCATCCATCTAGAGGATGACAAAAGGATCCAGGGGAGACTGACAGGATCCTCAAAACAGGAAAAGCAAGGATCCTACTTCAGGAACAACAAATCAAAGTCCTACAACAAATCTGATAACCAGAATGTGCATGTAGTGGAACAGGAAGAGGATGATGAGGATTATCCTCCCATTTATGAATATTGTTTTTCTGTTGATAACAATGAACTAATTCTTGCAATGCAGAATCTAGGTGAGAAAGCTAGGTGGCCGAGGAAAAGTGATAAACCAGCTGCTATAAAGGACAAGTCCAAATGGTGTGCATATCATGAGGATTTTGGGCATCTCACTGAAGAGTTTATTGCACTTAGGAAGGAAATCGGTTACTTGTTAAGCAAGAGGCATTTGAAGGAGCTTTTAGGACGAAAGAAGTCAAGGATCCAGGATCCTGAAAGGATCCCAGAAAGGGCTCCTGCTCCTCCAGCAGATGCACAAGTTATAAACTTCATATCTGGTGGATCGGGCATTTGTGGTACCTCCTTTTCAGCAGCCAAAAGACATGCCAAGGAAACCAAGATGGAAAATGGAGACAGACCCATCCGGACCTCCATTGTTACCCAGAATAAAGTCATAACTTTTGATGAGGATGATCGTGTTGACGTTCAGGATCCTCATCATGATGGTCTTGTTATTACCCTATTTATTTCTAACCATTTTGTTCGCAGGATCCTAATAGATGGAGGAAGCTCAGTAAACATCATCCACCTTGATGTCCTCAAGAAGATGAACTTTCCTGAATCAGATATTGTCCCAAGATCCTCAGTACTTGTGGGATTTAGCGGGGAAACCAAAAACACATTGGGGGACATCAAACTCCCTATCTATATTGAAGGACTCCATTCTTATCAAAAGTTTTGTGTTATAGATTGCTTATCATGTTGTAATGTTATCCTTGGCAGGCCGTGGATACATGACATGAAGGCAGTCCCATCCACATATCACCAATGCGTAAAGCTTCCTAGTCCATGGGGAGTGGTGAAAATTGAGAGTGATCAACAAGAAGCTAAGAATTGCTATACCTCATCAATGAAGCCAGCCTCAAGACCAAGGGAGCAATAGCAATTAAGGTATCCTCCAAGAGATGTCTTGGAGGCAAAAGAGCAGGGTGTAAAAGAAATCCTCATGGATCCTCAGGATCCTGAATCCAAGATCTTCATAGGATCAGGGATCCTTAGCGACATTGAACAGGATCTAGTATCCTTCCTTAAAAGAAGGAAAACTACCTTTGCCAGGAAGCATGAAGACATGACAGGTATATCTAAAGATGTAATTACTCATAAACTCGGCATTGACAGGTCATTCAAGCCAATTCACCAAAAAAGAAGGAAGTTTGCACCTGAAAGGAATGCTATTATCCAGGAGGAGGTAGATAAACTACTTCGGGCAGGTATGATAAGACAGGTTAAGTATCCAAGGTGGATAGCCAATGTGGTTGTTGTTCAAAAGAAAAATGGAAAGTGGAGGGTATGTGTCGACTTTACTGATTTAAACAAGGCATGTCCCAAGGATCCTTTCCCATTACCCCACATTGACTCCATGGTGGATGCTACCGCGGGTCATGAGTTGTTGACTTTTATGGATGCTTCATCTGGATTTCAACAAATTCAGATGGAACCATCTGATCAAGAGGATACAACCTTTATGACCCCAACTGGTATATATTGTTATATTGCTATGCCATTTGGACTAAGGAATGCAGGTGCTACTTATCAAAGGCTAGTCAATATGATGTTCAAGGAACAAATTGGACACACTATGGAAGTCTATATAGATGACATGGTGGTTAAGTCCAAGAAAGCCGAGGATCACCTTAAAGACTTAGAGGAAGCATTCAATATCCTTGATAAATTTAATATGAAACTGAATCCTTCCAAGTGTCATTTTGGTGTTAAAGTAGGTAAATTCTTAGGCTATATGGTGACAAAGAGGGGCATTGAAGCAAGTCCAGAACAGATTAAGGCTATTGTGAATATCAAATCTCCTGCCAATGCCAAGGATGTGCAAAGATTGATAGGCAGGATCGCAGCCTTGAACAGGTTCATATCCAAATCCTCAGAAAAATGCAAGGAATTCTATAACATCCTGAGGAAGAACAAGAAATTTGAATGGACTGAGAAGCATGAAAGTGCTCTCAAAGCTCTTAAGGATTACCTATCCTCAGCCCCCGCCTTGATGAAACCAGAAAAGGGGGATTTATTATCCTTATACCTAGCAGTATCCTTAAAAGCAGTGCGGTCCTTGTTAAGGATCACCAAGGTACACAACATCCTGTTTATTATGTAAGTAAGAGTTTACTTGATGCTGAATCCAGGTATTCACACTTAGAGAAACTTATCCTTGCATTAATTATGGCATCTACTAAATTAAGACATTATTTTGAGACTCATGCCATTATTGTTAAGACTAATTTTCCAATTAAGAATGTTCTCATGAAACCTGAAATGTCAGGAAGGATGGCTAAGTGGGCAGTGAAGCTTAGTGCATATGATATAAGATATGAACCAAGGACTGCCATCAAATCCCAAGCCTTAGCTAACTTTGTGGCAGATTTTAGTAGTGACTTGCAAAAGGAAGCTGAGTTGGAAGTTCAACAACTAGAAGAAACTAAGGATCCTTGGATACTCTTCACTGATGGAGCCTCCAATGTCAAAGGAACAGGGCTTGGAATACTACTAAAATCGCCACAGGGGGACATAATACCCCACTCCATAGCTTGTGAATTTCAAACTACTAATAATGAGGCTGAATATGAAGCCCTGATAGCTGGTTTGCAAATTGCTAAGCATATGAGGATCAGGTATCTTGAGGTACATGTAGATTCATTATTAATCACTAATCACTTTAATGGATCCTATGTTGTTAAAGTTGAGAAGCTAATCAAATATTTAGAGATAGTCAAAGAATTGGCACTCTCTTTTGTTTCCTTTAGTTTGACACAGGTACCAAGGGAAGAGAATGCAGAGGCTGATGCATTAGCCAATCTAGGTTCATCCTTGAAGATCCCAGAGGATATCAAGATCCCTATTATCCACATCCTGACCCCTGCTATCGAGGATCATGTAGCCATGGAGATAGGAGTGGATTCTACAATCATCCCTAGTAATGATACTCAATCTCATTCAGGATCATGGATCGATCCAATCATGAGATACATACAACATGGAGAGATTCCTACAGGAGAAAACCCTAGGGCTTTCAAAATTAAGGTATCTCAATTTACAATATTGAATAATATGTTGTATAAACGATCTCTTGCAGGACCATATCTAAGATGCATTGAGGATCCTGAAATCCAAGAAGTCCTAAAGGATTTCCATGAAGGAGATTGTGGAAACCACACTGGGGGCAGGGCATTATTCTCAAGGATCCTGAGGACAGGATACTATTGGCCCACAATGAAGAAGGATGTTGTGGATTATGCTAAGAAGTGTGATCCTTGTCAAAGACATAGTAATATCCTTCACCAACCAGCAGAACTTTTGCATCCTATATCCTCCTCTTGGCCATTTATGAGATGGGGAATGGATATAGTTGGTAAGCTTCCTAAGGTACCTGGTGGAAAAGTATTCATGCTTGCTGTGACTGACTACTTCTCCAAGTGGATAGAGGCTGAAGCCTTTGCTCAAGTCAGAGAAAAAGAAGTGATATCCTTTATTAAAAGAAATATTATTACTAGATTTGGTATCCCTTCTGAAATTGTCTATGATAATGGATCCCAATTTATTGGGAATAGAACTACTAACTTTTGTGACAGCTGGGGGATTAATATGATAACATCAACACCAGTCCACCCACAAGCTAATGGTCAGGCAGAATCATCCAACAAGATCATCATCAACAATTTGAAGAAAAAGCTTAGATCCAAGAAAGGAAAGTGGACAGAAGAACTACCTTATGTACTATGGGCTGATAGGACAACTCCCAAGAATGCCACTGACCAAACTCCATTTTCTTTGGTATTTGGGGCAGAATCAATGATCCCTACAGAAATTGTGGTTCCTACTACAAGAACAAGCATTCGTGATCCTGAAGAAAATGCTGAAAACTTGGTTCAAGATTTGGATACTATAGAAGAACTCAGGGATTTGGCAAGGATAAGGATAGCCAGTTATCAACAACGGATGGCTAGAGCTTACAACAAAAATGTCAGGATCAGGAAATTCCAATTTGGTGATATGGTGTTAAGGAAAGCATTTCAGAATACCACCAATCCTGCTGATGGAAAGTTGGCACCAAAGTGGGAAGGCCCTTATTTGATCGAAGCTGAGGCAGGAAAGGGGGCATATCGATTGCTAACAATGGAAGGTGATTTGCTACCAAGAGCTTGGAATGCTGTCCACTTGAAGAAATACTTCATGTAACAAGGATCCATGATCCTTAGCTGACAAATATCCTTGAAGGATCCTTACAAGACAGAAGATCCTCATTTTGGTAATGATCTGATCTTAAATTATTTCATTTCTTTATTATCCTATATATAAGGATAAGGATCTTGGATCCTTTATCCTCCTTTCACTTAAATCTGAGTTTTGCAGAAGGTTTAGGTATCCTTAACAAAGGATTGAGTATCCACAGAAGTATCCAGTTATTTGGGCTTGACCCCAGTTATTTGGGCTTGACCCCAGTTATTTAGGCTTGACCCCAGTTATTTGGGCTTGACCCCAGTTTGGGCCTGTCCCCAGTATCGCCAGTAGCGCACGATGATCCTGGTACAGTTCATGGTAATGGGACCAGTACTCGCTTTAGGGGGCTGACAATTTCATTGTACTGGCTGTATTCAGGATCCTACGTATAATGGTAGACGTACCATACATCCATTCCTAAGGTTTCTAACGTTTTCACATTAGCTAAGGTTTTGGCATTTTCATGTCACTAAGTTTAGATAGTCGCCAGTGAGGGCCATACTCCAGTTTACACATGATCCTTTGGGCTTGTCCCCAGTTATCCTTTGGGCTTGTCCCCAGTTATCCTTTGGGCTTGTCCCCAATTATCTTTTGGGCTTGTCCCCAGTTATCTTTTGGGCTTGTCCCCAGTTATCCTTTGGGCTTGTCCCCAGTTATCCTTTGGGCTTGTCTCCAGTTATCCTTTGTGCTTGTCCCCAGTATATTGGGCTTGTCCCCAGAATTGTTGGGCTTGTCCCCAGTTACTAACTTTTATCTTATATTGGCTTAGTCCCAAGTTGTATCCTATTTCAGGTTTTTGAAGCTTAACGACCAAGGATCCTTAATCCTTACCTTCTACTAAGGTTTGTCTTTTGGTTAACCTGAATATAAGCGTTAAAGGTTAGGATCCTAACTTGGATTCTTAGGTATGATCCTTAATTATTTTGATTTTATTCATTATTCATCTGAGTGACCCTTATCCTTTGACAACTGAACTTGTGATCCTTAAACTACACTACTTTTCGGAATTTGTCAACTATAGGATATGTGATCCTTGACCATATCCTAAACTTTTTGAGAATATTTATTAAATTTTTCTTCTTTACTTAATAAATCCAGACAAAATATATATCACAACAATTGAAAAGTAAAGTATTCACAAAGATAGCAACACGGGAAATAGCCAAAAAGTTGAAGTTATTTTTATTCACAAAAGTTAACCCTTCGAAGGTTGTCAAAATTACCTACCCCAAGCATCTACCAGCAATACGTGGCCCGTCCGCTGGGGTAGGTAAAGGGTGTCCATTGTTAATAGGTCTTTGAAGTGCACGAAATAAAAGATGGCAGGATAACAAGTGGCTTCATTCCCCAAACAGAGGATCCATCCACCACCCATTATCCTACCTATTGTCTAAGGATCCATGATCCATAACCCTAGAAACTATTGTTCAAGTACAACCCAACATTGTTCCAAAACACCATAACCAAAAAACTATTACCAATAATAGAGTTTGAGTTTGAAGTGAGGTCGATATTTTCATCGTGCGACTAAAGAATAATAATAGAGTTTGAAGTCGACGGTATTTTGTTCTTGGCAAAATACTTTGTACAACACATATATAAATAAATCATATATATATATATATATATATATATATAATCACATGAAATCCTATCTAACAAGGATTTCTATCTTGCATAAGTTGTATTTGTATATGCTGAACTTGTAAACTATTTATGATGTGTAGACTGATAATGTAATGTGTCTATCATATATAAGAACTGATAGTGTAATGTATTGTAGGCACATAGTCTGTTAATGTAACGTGTCTATTTCTCATAGACTTCACCCATGGTAATGTCCTCGCTTGATTTATGTGAAATGAATTTTTGTTGTAGTGGACCTTGAAAAATGTTTATGCAATGAAAACCTTTTGGCCTGTCCAATTTTATTTATAATCTGTTCAACATGAACAAGAGGTTTTCGTGAGAGGTCCCTAGTGATTGTAGACTTAGACTCGAGAAAGAATCCTCGTTCACTACAATCGATGCTCTGATACCAATCTGTCACACCCGCTCGTAGCGGAAGCGCGAGGTGTGATCTGATCGGTTCTCATTGCATAACAATATAAGTGAACATACTAAATGAATAAAAACAAGCTCCAATGCCATTGTCATAATTGTTTCAAAAGAATGCAACATAAGTTAAATGTATTGGTTACAAACCATCAAATGAACATAAGTTGTTATCGTTTTATACATCAAAATGTAAGTCTTCAAATATCAAGGCTTTGACCACTATATCACCGCAAAGAGGCAGTATATAACGGGCAAACCCTTCAAATGGTGGCATGGAGTCTTGATACTTGCTTTCCTTGATTGAAATGTATGCATGGTCCACTAATGTCCTGAAATACATGTTAAGTTTGAAAAACATCAACAAAAGTTGGCGAGTTCATGCAGTTTAGTTGTATGAGATGTATCTGTAAAATGTGAGTTGTATAAAATGTATCCGTAAAATGTGAGTTGTATAAAATGTATCCATAAAATGTGAATTGTATAAAATGTATCTGTATGTAATGATGTAGTATGTAAAGCGTCAATGAAATCGTTGATCATTAATGTTTCGCGAGGACATTAATATGTGTGACGAATTAGGAAGCAATCCAAACCTAGACGATTTTGTGTCGACTACTATCGACTGGGACACAAACGCACTCTTCTGTATGGGTCCACGACCAAGAGTGGGGCTCGCCAAAACCCATTAGATCTAACCACTTGTACCTAGGTCCAAACTGGATTAATGGTGCTTAGATGTATAACCCTATTTCGCACATGATCTAAGGTGTTTCATTCCCTAACTTTAACATACGTTGAACATGTATTTTCCCCGATAGTTGTGAAGATGTAAAACATTTAAATGAATAGGGGACATGAACTCACAGGATTGCGTCCGTGAATAGTAACTAACTATGATCTCACGTGCGGTCGTCCTGAATAGTGTTGCAACCTACAAATGTTCTTACATTTGATAGACACTTCGGTCTTTATAGATGACTTGAGTACAAGTCTTGTGTCTTAAATATGTGTAAGACTTGTATGTCTTTGTTGTTCATTGATTTGTGTATTAGATGTATGAATTGTTAAATTGTCATATATACATTTCACCAAATATATATATATGTAATCTTGTATCTTGTGAGTTGTATCATCGGGTCTTGTCTTCTTGATTTCGTGTCTCATATAAGTAAATTGTATAATTGTGTTTTTATGAATTATAAGTCACTGGGCTTAATCCAAGAATTCATGTTATTGGGCTTAAATAGTGTTGGGCCTCAATAGTGTTGGGCCTCAATAGTGTTGGGCCTAAATAGTGTTGGGCCTCAATAGTATTGGGCCTCAATAGTATTGGGCCTTAATAGTGTTGGGCTTCAATAGTGTTGGGCCTAAATAGTGTTGGGCCTCAATAGTATTGGGCTTAATGTTATTGGGCCTTGGCCCATATGTTTGATAAGCCCATTATGAAGTTAAGCCCATTTATAAATAATAGCCCATTTGTAAAAGATAGCCCATTTGTATAAACTAGCCCATTAAGAAGTGTAAGCCCATTTGAAAGTATAAGTCTTTCATTTTTATAAAAACATTTTTATAAAAATAACTAAGTATACTTTTTAGTTAATAAAAACATAATAGTTTTTATAAGTTTCAAAATGTCCGAATTTTGTTAATGGTAACGTAAATTTTGTGTCCGCGTCGAAAGATCGCCTATACGTCGTAGTAAGTCCTCGAATTGGCGATATGTTTATAGATTCGCTTGTCGTCCGTTTTGACCATAAGTTGTGTCCGAAAGCTCGGAATGTCCGTAAGTTGTTTTCAAGTGTGTCTATATGTATTCTTCTAAGTCTTTAGTTGTAAGTATGTCTTGTATTTATTTGTGTCATTGTTATCAAGTCTCTAACTTTTATATATAACTAATACAAATAATAACACATAGCACATACTTGATATGTTCAATAAATATGTATTTTACCAAAATATATATTTATGTCAATTTTTATGTTTAGAAAGTTTTGTAAAGACTTTGTAAAAAAAATGATAGTTTTTCTAACATATGATTTCTAAGAAAAGTTGTCCATAGTTCCTTTGTAATATGAACTTTGCCATGTTTATTTACATATCATTTTCTTTTCAAATCATCAACAATTTCTCATATCATTTCTAAAAAAAACACATGAGATTTATAACATAACCTCATTAAGATGATCTCAAAATCATGTAGGACTTTATACATGATCATAACATATGCTAACTAGTTCAAAAACCAAGTTTAATTCTAGTTTTAACAACTTTTATAAAAAATCTCAAGTTGTATGTTACTTTTTATAATCTTGTAAAAGTATTGTTTTTAGTGAAAAACCTCAAATACTTTCACAAGATCAAATGTTATGATCATCCCTTTAAACCTTTATGTTAAAAACCCTTTTAACATAAACATGTATAATTGTTAGATCATATTTTTAAAACATCCTCTAACAATTTATTTATATCATAATCATCATAACAAGATCGAATATGCATATAACAAGTCTTAGATCACAATATAAACCAACATAAATATATCATGATTATTATTTTTGCTTATTTGTATTTTTCATGTTTATTATGTATGATTATTTAGTTATTTATTAGTTATAATAACAATCATAAACATAATATAAGTATGAAAAACAAAATAGATCTTGAAGCTTACTTCTAGCACTTGGCTAGGGATGATCTTGGAGGATGATTAAGAAATACAAAGATGAAGATCTTGATGATTTAAGGCTCTTGAATGGATGAATACACTTCCTTTAACTTGCAAATGCTTTAGATCACCTTAAGCTCCATGAAACTCCATGTGGATCATCAAGATGTGATAAAATTTAAATGGGTTTTTATGGTGTTCTTGGTGGAAAAAGATGAAGATGATGAGAGCTTTTGTTTGTGTAATTAAAAGATGAAAAATGAATGGTAAAGTGCTAGTTTAATTAATGTGTAAGTATTGTAATAATTCACCATTTTACTTCCACTTGAAACTAACCATAAAATATCTAGATATTTAGCATGAAAATTAGAGTGTGGGACCCCTTTAAAAACGTGAACATGAGAGGGGAAAGGGTCTTGAATTTGTTTCATGTGTTAAGTGTTCAATTCATGGTAAAATGTAGTAAATGTTTAAGTATTTTAAGAACTTTGACATTTTATATAAAAATATCTACAAGGTTTTAAGCCTTCATATTTTAAAGTAGTGTGACACTAAGTAAAACTAGTTCACCGAAATTTTTAGTGTGTAATTCCGGTGAAAAAGTCGGTTCGGGTCCTGTACCGGGTTAAATACTGACACCGTGTTTTATTTAGATAAAAACATAACAAAAATTATTTTTGTACTTGTTTTATTATCCAAATATTTAATCCAAATTTTTGGACTAAAACTTTTATTATTTTTGACACGGTTTCGGTACCGGCTTTGCTGACTGGCAGTTTACTGAACTAGCCATGCAGCTTAATGCAATAAGATTCGATTGCGGATTTTGTGTTGTTTTTACTACCCATTATATTATTTATGTCAAATAATATTTATTTTTGGGTTTTTCAGATAATTACTGTTTCGTTCTGCGGAATGCTGTATATTTCCGCACGATTTCTGTATTTTTCTGCGGACTTGAACAATTTGGTTTTTAATTGGAATTTTGTAAATCATAAGGCACATATAAATTTTGGACAAAGCTTTTTATAAAATATTTGTGTAGACATAATTGTATGTCATGCTTTCATTGTGTCAGACTGTACCGCGACTAGTACTGACAAGTATCGTTTATTCGCGTTCCTATAGTTAGTCTACGATATTGTTTCTAATCGCAACGGATTCATTATCATAATTCACTATGAATTTTGTAATTCCTAGACTCTCAAGACTTTAATTAATTAAAATTAAGTCAAATACACGAAAATAATAGTCGAAATAGTTGTTCAAGTTGTACGGAATTACCATAATTTTTCCGTTTGTCACATTCTCCCCCTGTTATTGAGAATTTCGTCCCGAAATTCGAGATTTGTTATTCTTTGTAGGAGTCTTCGGAAATAGGTGAGAATATTTTTCTTTCATTTGATCTTCACGTTCCCAAGTATACTCGGGTCCGTGACGAGAGTTCCAACGAACTTTTACTAACTTGATACGACTTCTTCGTGTTTTCTGAACCTTCCAGTCCGTGACCTCAACAGGTTCTTCGGTGAATTGGAATTTGTCGGCAATGTGAATTTCATCCGCAGGGATGATAACGGTATCTTGTGTTGGACTCTTTCTAAGATTCGTCACATGAAACGTGTGGTGCACACTGCTAGGTTCATCTGGTAACTTCAACTTGTAGGCAACAGTGCCAATCTTTTCTAAGATTTCAAATTGTCCTACATAACGAGGGTTAAGACTTTGTCTCCGATCTCGAAAGTTAATGGCTTCTGTCTCTTGTCCGCGTAGCTCTTTTGTCGATCGCGAGTCGCCTTGATACGGTCTCTGATCTGAAAGATTTTATCCGTAGTCTCTTGGAATAATTCCGGACCAATTAATTGTCTATCGTCTGTTTCTGCCCAAAATAGCGGAGAGCGACTCTTTCGACCATAAAGAGCCTCAAATGGTTCAGCTTGTATACTAGTATGGTAGCTGTTATCGTAGGAAAACTCAACTAAAAGTAGATGAGTATCCCAATTGCCGCCTAAATTCATAACACACGCACGAAGCATAACTTCGAGTGTTTGGATTGTCCGTTCGCTCTGGCCGTCAGTTTGTGGATGAAAGGCCGTACTTAGATTCAAATGAGGTCCAAAGGCCTGTTGAAATGATTTCCAAATTCTAGAAACAAAACGACTGTCTTGGTTCGAAATGATTGAAATAGGAACTCCATGACGAGCCACTATTTCTTTGAGATAGATTTCCGCTAGTTTCTCGGTACTATCCTTCTCCCGAATCGGTAAGAAGTGTGCGGACTTTGTCAATCTATCGACGATTACCCATATCATGTCATGGCCTCTTGAGGTCCTGAGTAACTTCGTAATGAAGTCCATATATATTTGTTCCCATTACCAAACAGGAATCTCGGGTTGTTGTAACAAGTCCGAGGGATTTTGCTATTCGACTTTGACTTTCGCGCAAGTCAAGCATTCTCCGACATAAGTCGTGATATCACTTTTGAGGTTAGGCCACCAATAGTATTCTTTCAATACTTAGGCCTATGTGCTTCCTCAACATATCATCTCGAAGGCCGCCAAAGAATGAAACCCAATTTCGACCCATAAGGTATAAAATTCCATCTTCTTTCGGCACTAATTGTTCCTTCATGCCTCGAAGTGTTTCTGCTTGAATATGCTCTTCCTTGAGCGCTTGTAAATCATCTTCTCTAATGCTTGAACTCTCAGGGTTCTAACTCGCTCCTTGCGGCTCAAGGCGTCAGCTACAACGTTTGCCTTGCCCGGATGGTACTTTATTTCACAATCGTAGTCGTTCAACAATTCAACCCAATATCGTTGACGCATATTTAATTCTCTTTGGTTGAATATGTGTTGAAGATTTTTATGATCCGTGAAAAATAATGCATTGAGTACCATATAAATATTGTCTCCATAATTTTTAAAGCGAATACCACCACGCCTAAACTCAAGGTCGAGAGTGGTATATTTCTTCTCATGAACTTTTTAATTGGCGCGACGTGTACACGATAACTTTTCACATTGCACGAGTACGCAACCCAATCCTTGATGCGAAGCATCATAGTTTACAACAAAGCCATCGATATCGTCAGATAATGATAAGATTGTAAAATGCTATGCACCAATCTTAAGAATAAGTTGTAATGCTATTTCTTGTTTTTAGATTGGGGCGCATTTAATGTCTTTATGGGTGAGGGAGGTTAGCAATTGAGTAATTTAAAAAAAATCTCAATAGATCTCCGATGATATCCCGCTAATCAAAAAAAAATTGTCGGACTCCAGTTGGAGTCTTGGGCACTTCCCAATTCTCATTTTCTTCAATCTTAGCTAGGTCTACTTGAATGCCTTTCTCGTTCACTACATGCCTGAGAAATTGTATCTCGCTAATCCAAAATTCGCACTTGGAAAATTTCGCGTATAATTTCCCCTTCTTTAGTAGCTCCAAAATGGTTCTCAAATGTTGTCCGTGTTCATTAGTCAATCGTGAGTATATTAATATGTCGTCAATAAATACTACAACGAATTTGTCGAGATACGGCTTGCACACGCGATTCATTAATTCCATGAAGACCGCTAGTGCGTTCGTTAAACCAAAAAGCATAACGAGAAACTCGTAATAACCATAACGAGTTTTAAAAGCCGTTTTCGGTGTGCTTTCCTATTGAATTTGTAACTGATGATACTCCGATCGTAAGTCTATCTTAAAGTAGAAGCTTGAACCTTTCATAAACCATTTGAGTTAGTTGGAAATTCATTTGTAACATGGTTTAGAAATATGAATTTTCATTCATCGAAATGTTGTGCACTTTTGCAAACTTGTATATCTTTCCACCCCCAAAACCTTTATAAAGATGTACATTGGTAAATAGTGGGGGTTATGAACTCACAACATCCTTATTCGGTCAACTACAAGGTTCAGAAGGTGCTAATCAATATGGAGATTTGGCTATGGGTACGGTTCACGATACCAAGTCGATATGAAACTCGACTTGTCGATATGGTTATAGTCCCGGCAAGTCTTCAGGAAAGACTTCAGGAAACCCTTTTTACCACTGGAATATCTGTCAGCTTCGGCCCAACGGCCTTCTTGTCGACAACATGTGCCAGAAAGGCAACACAACCTTTCCGTAAGCACTTATGTGCCTTCATGCAATTGATGATCCACAATGGTGTATCGTGCTTCTCTCCATTAATAACAAGTGTCTCTTTGTTCAGTAGTGGTAGGTGAATGACCTTTTCATGACAAAAGACTTTGGCTTGGTTATCGGATAACCAATCCATGCCAACCACTACATCGAAACTACCCAACTCAACGGGTAAGAGATCAATACTGAATCTTCGCTCGCCAAGTTCCAAGGAACATCCTCTAACAACTTTCCCTGACTCGACTAGTTTACCGTATGTCGATTCTATTGAATGAGGGGACGTCTAGCTTACTTGGCTCTAGGCCAAGTACATTTGGAATTCTACGTAGTAAGGACTTAACTGTACAAATGTAGTGTCACACCCCGACCGCGTAAAACAACAAATCGCGGCGGAAACATCGGGGCGTGTTGCGACAGAATTAATTGTCTCATAACCATGGCATACAAAGTTTTATTTAATTATTAAACAAGGGTGTTTCATTGTTTCAAACAGGAAATTAAAGAGTTCAGAACATAATTAAACATAGTCTATCTTCTTTTAAAGTTTCTAAGGCACAGGTCCGCCCTAGTATCGTGATCAACATCCTATGGAAAAGCACCTGAAAACACATGTGAAAATAGGTACGTCAGCATAAAAATGCCTGTGAGATACATAGGTTTTGTGAAAATAAGATTCATGACTTATGTTTGAGAAAATGTTTAGTCATGAACCTTGTTATTTGCTTTGTCTTGTAAATCATTGAAAACAATAAGATCAGATGATATGTATAAGTAATTGTCAGTTAAATAAATGACCATGTAAAAAGATGTGTTTGTATAAGATAAGTTGTTTTGTAAATCAATGTCTTGTGAAAAGTATGTTATTTGTATAAAATGTTCTATGTCTCAAACTGAATTGATTCAAATAACGTTACGCCATGTAATACCATACAAACACTTATATATAGGAAGTACCAGCGGCGTATCCACCATGCTTGTATCATATTACACACGCATCGTTACTTAATCACTTAATCAAACAAAACCAACCAATGTAAGAAGTCTATGTTTAAACAAATTGTCAAATGTATTGAATAATATGTCAAGTGTAAATCATGTCAAATGTCTATGTCAATTATCCATGTCAAATGTCTATGTCAAATATCCATGTCAAATGTCTATGTCAAATATCCATGTCAAATGTCTATGTCAAAATGTCATGTATGGCAAGTGAAATGTCTCAACTAAACCATATGCACAAAAACAAAGTATTGAAGTAAAACTTGGTTTAAATCAAAGCTATGTTTTGTGTAAATGCATGCAACTATTTAATATGAACATTTATGTGGTATTGTGAATATGCATACATCCAAGCCTGGCGACTGTGGTGATAAAACCCTTTAAACAAATTAAAGGTCTATCTGTCTAAATGTCAACGAATTCGGTCATTCCTTTCTGTCCCCTTACCCTGGGATGTCCGGAACGGGAGTTGTCAATTCCTATGGTACCACTACCTACTAACGAACGGCGTAGCTAATGTTAATGGATATATTGTCCCATGTAAACAAACCAAATGTCATAACAAAATGTGAGCATGTGAAAACAATGCACTAAGTATGTAATCAAATGAACATACATAGCGTGAAATGTCATGTAAAACGATGTACTAAGTAATGCACACAATGGGCATACCTAGCATGAAATGTCATGTAAAACGATGTACTAAGTAATGCACACAATGGGCACACCTAGCATGAAATGTCATGTAAAACGATGTACTAAGTAATGCACACAATGGGCATACCTAGCATGAAATGTCATGTAAAACGATGTACTAAGTAATGCACACAATAGGCACACCTAGCATGAAATGTCATGTAAAACGATGTACTAAGTAATGCACACAATGGGCATACCTAGCATGAAATGTAATGTAAAACAATGTACCAAGTAATGCACACAATGGGCACACCTAGCATAAGATGTAATGAAATCATGTACTATAATGTACTAACGAACATAGCAGTATATGATGTGAAAACTGGAAAGCAGGAAAGTAACAAGTAGGCACATGTGTTCCACCCCAAAACAGTTTGGAAAACAGTAAAAGAGGGGGGTTCTATGTACTCACCTGAGATTGCTCAGATGTATTGAGATAACCACCAAGCAATGCTAGAGATCACGGAATCAAACGGCACCTAATATAGGTAACTATGTTAATAAACCGGACCTAAATCGGAAGATCGGATAGAATGAGGTTTCGTAAACCAAACGAGTATAGGAACTCGTGTGATATGGTTTAACAAACCCTACATACTAAGACGAAACTTAACCTAAGTGCTTGTGACCCATTACGACCCGTTTAGGTAGCTTATGCTACCTTAACGCGTCGTTCGCGTAAAACGCGTTTGGAACGCCTAACATTTGTGACCACAAGGTATAACCTCGGAAGGTTACAACTATGGTCACCTAATGTGTTTGGTCGGATCCTAATGATCGACCAAATGGGTCGGGTTCGAAAGTATAAGCGATCGTTTAGATCGCTTACCTTACGACCCTATCTAAGCACTATACTAAAAGTGACGAGCTAAGCATGTTAGAACATGCTTAACTAAGTTTAGAAAACAGGTTTGGCATCAAAACAAACGGTTTTGATGCTCACGAGTAGTTTGGTTACAAAATACGCAAGAATACGTATTCTGCCCGAAACTACGGCTCGTCACTGAGCCTAGATAACGTGGTAATCAGTAGGTATAGTCACTAGGGACTATAACCATCGTGATCACGCTCACGTTATGAAGTTCAAACGAACTTCGCATCGACCATAAACTGGTCAATGCAGAAAGTCAAACATAGTTCGACTTTCGGGCTATAAAAGCGATAAAAGAACGAAGGAACACTTACAAAGGGTCCCCGCTAGTAAATCTTGATCGAGTAGCTCAGGTATGAAGTGATTTGCTTCAACTTAGAGCACTTTTAAATCAGATTTGTGAGGAATGAGGTGAAAATGTGATGGGTATTTATAGGAAAAGTAGAGCCGTTAGGATCGTTTCTTGAATATCGTGCCACGATCCGAGCCGTACACTTGTCACAAAGTTGTGGTGGCTAAAAATGGACACCATAGGAGTTTAACAAGTGTCATTTGGCCTTTGGGAGGTGTTAAGGGCTGAACAAAAGAGTTTATGCATTTTTTTTTTCTATTTTTTTTTTCTATTTTTTTTATTATTTTAGCAGTTTTGCAGTTTTGGTTCCTGTGCGCGTATCGTCGTGTTTTGGCACTTCTAACACCCGTCAAGCCCATTTTTAAGCTTCACAAGGATGTTAAAGTATAGGAAACATGAAAAATGCTCAAAAATATCTCGGATGTCGGTTCGTTTGGTCGTACGATCGCGATGTTCGCTTAATTACGACGGTATGCGCATAAGCGCGAAAAACGATCCAAATGACGCGACGAATGGATTTTTCTTATGCCAAACACTAAAATAAAATATTTTAGTGCTTACATAAATTTTTGGATGTCCGGATGTATTCAGAACGTAAGATATGCGCGAAAGTGCAAACGTGTGCACTTTTTGACACTTTTAGTCCCTGAATGAGCATAAAGTTTATTTTAGCATACCGTACCCCTCAAAGCATATTTCTAAGCTATGTAAAGGATATTTAGGGTATGTTTAACTTATGATCAAGTTCCGGAATGTCTGTTCCAGTACGAATCGTCATACTTTCGCAGTTTGTCAAGTTTAGTCCCTGTAAGCGAACTAACTTGTTTTTGACATACCAAAGCCTTCAAAACTCATTTCTAAGTTATGTAAGGGTTATTTAAGGTATGTTAAGTATATGTTGATGTTCCGGAGTATTTCTCGCATTAAACTGATTACGCTTACGCATCAGTTTGCGTATAACTCTCCAGAAAGCGATATAGAGTTTGAAATTACACAAAAAGTCAAAACATGAAAAATGTAAAACATAACAAAACAAACATTGTGATCAAATAACATTGTTTTATTGATAATAGAACTGTTCATAGTGTTTACAAGCACAGTTGTTACAGTCTCCCCTACTTGTGGAAATTTCGTCCCGAAATTTATTTAGAGGAAACTTGTGAGAAAAGATGTGGATATTTCGCCTTCATTTGATCTTCGCGTTCCCAAGTAAACTCAGGTCCACGTTTAGCTTCCCAGCGAACTTTGACCAAAGGAATGCGCTTGCGTTTAAGCCACTTGACTTCACGTTCCATGATTTCCACTGGTCTCTCAACAAATTTCAGTGTTTTGCCAACACGAATTTCGTCAAGCGGTATGGAGAAGTTCTCATCAGCTGTACACTTCTTGAAATTGGACACGTGAAAAGTTGGATGAACATTTCCAAGTTCAGGAGGTAACTCAAGTCTGTAGGCTACCTTTCCGATTCTTTCGACGATCTTGAATGGTCCAACGTATCTAGGTGCAAGTTTTCCTTTCTTTCCAAATCTGATCACACCTTTCCAAGGTGAGACCTTAAGTAATACTCGATCACCGATTTGAAATTCCAAGGCTTTGCGTTTTGGGTCCGCGTAAATCTTCTGACGGCTTCTAGCTGCCTGAAGGTTATCACGAACTTTCTTGACCTTGTCAGTTGTCTCTAAAATGAGGGCAGGTCCAGTAAGTTGAGCCTCGCCAATCTCATTCCAGCAGACTGGTGAACGACATTTTCTACCATAGAGAGCCTCAAAAGGAGCCATTTTAATGCTAGTGTGATAATTGTTGTTGTAGGAGAATTCAATCAATTTAAGATGTGAATCCCAACTACCACCAAAATCGATCACACAAGCTCTAAGCATATCCTCCAGAGTCTGGATTGTTCTCTCAGATTGACCATCCGTTTGCGGATGATAAGCTGTGCTCAGATTAAGTTGGGTCCCCATAGCAGATTGCATGGTTCTCCAAAAGTGAGAAGTGAAACGAGCATCTCTGTCAGAAATGATGTTCAAAGGAACACCATGTCGAGCTACAATTTCATCTACATAGATTTGAGCAAGTCTGTCAGTAGGAAAATCCTCGCGGATTGGCAAGAAATGTGCTGACTTTGTAAGACGATCAACGACTACCCAGATGGCATCATGACCCTTCTTTGTGCGTGGAAGTTTGGTAACAAGATCCATAGTAATGTTCTCCCATTTCCAAACTGGGATCTCTGGTTGCTCCAATAAACCAGATGGACGCTGATGTTCAGCCTTAACCTTAAGACAAGTAAGGCATTTGGATACGTATAAGGCAATGTCTTTCTTCATACCAGGCCACCAATAGTGAATACGAAGATCCTTATACATTTTATCTGAGCCCGGATGAATAGAATAACGAGACTTATGGGCTTCATCCATAAGCAAGGTACGAAGATCATCTAGACTTGGGACCCACAAACGGTCCATGAAGTAATACGATCCATTGTCCTTCAGTTCCAGAGCAGGTGTTATGTGATAAGGGAATTCCTTATCCATCAAACCTTGTGCAACACAAGATTGTTGAGCTAGAGAAATGCGTTCTTGAATATCGGATCGAGCTTGATTGACAGATTGAACACGTACACAATGAAGCTTAGTACGTTCCTTACGACTCAATGCATCGGCCACGACATTCGCCTTACCAGGATGGTAGCGAATTTCGCAATCATAGTCGTTTAAAAGCTCAACCCAACGTCGTTGCCTCATGTTGAGTTCTTTCTGATTGAAGATATGCTGAAGACTTTTGTGGTCCGTGAAAACCACACATTTTGTACCGTACAAATAGTGTCTCCAGATCTTGAGAGCAAAGACAACTGCACCCAACTCAAGATCATGAGTGGTGTAGTTCTTCTCATGAATCTTCAACTGCCTCGATGCATAGGCTATGACTTTGTTCCTTTGCATAAGAACACAGCCAAGACCCAATTTTGATGCATCACAATACACAACAAAATCATCATCACCCTCAGGCAATGATAGAACAGGCGCATCGCAAAGCTTCTGCTTCAGGTGTTGAAAAGCTTCCTCTTGTTTGAATCCCCAGTAAAAGGGCATTTTCTTCTGAGTTAGAGCAGTTAGAGGAACTGTAGTCTTAGAGAAGTTTTCAATGAAGCGGCGATAATAACCCGCTAGACCAAGAAATGAACGAACTTCAGTAGGAGTAGTAGGTGTATCCCAATCCTTAATCGCACTGATCTTGGAGGGATCTACATGAATACCTTGTTCGTTGATAATGTGTCCCAAAAATTGAACTTCTTTAAGCCAAAATTCGCACTTGGAGAATTTGGCGAAAAGTTGCTCTTTCTTCAGGAGTTCCAGAGTAAGACGAAGATGCTGCTCGTGATCAGCTCGTGTCTTAGAGTAAATCAAGATGTCATCGATAAAAACAATGACGAACTGATCCAAATAAGGTTTGCAGACCCTATTCATTAAGTCCATGAAAACAGCAGGAGCATTAGTCAAACCGAATGGCATGACTGTGAATTCATAATGCCCATAACGAGTACGGAATGCTGTCTTCGGAATGTCTTCTTCTTGCACCCGAAGTTGATGATATCCAGATCGCAGATCAATCTTCGAGAAATAAGAAGCGCCTTGTAACTGATCAAAGAGATCATCAATGCGAGGTAAAGGATATCGATTCTTGATGGTAAGTTTGTTAAGCTCACGATAATCGATACACATCCTAAAGGATCCATCCTTCTTCTTTACAAAAAGAACGGGAGCACCCCAAGGTGAAAAACTAGGACGTATAAAACCTTTGTCAGAGAGCTCCTGAAGCTGCTTAGACAACTCTTGCATCTCAGACGGGGCAAGACGATATGGAGCTCTGGCTATGGGATTTGCACCAGGTACGAGATCAATACGGAACTCGACTTGGCGTGCTGGAGGTAGACCAGGTAAATCTTCAGGGAATACTTCAGAATAATCCCGAACGACAGGAATATCTGAAATAGACTTACCCTTGCCTTTATCTTCCGTAACATGTGCTAAGAAAGCCACATAGTTCTTCTGCAGATACTTCCGAGCTTTGAAACAAGACATGAGTCTGAGACCACCGATAGGCTTCTCACCTTGAACTTGCAGGATCTCGCCTGTCGAAAGTGGCACACGAACAATCTTCTTAGAACAAACTATCTCTGCGTGATGCTTGGATAACCAATCCATTCCCACAATAACGTCAAAGCTTCCAAGTTGCATAGGCACGAGGTCAATAGGAAAAAGATGGTCGTTAAGATTCAACTGGCAGTTGTGAAGAACAGAATCAAGAATAATGGGTTCACCATTAGCAACCTCTACTGTCAAAGATTTGCCTAGTTTCGTTCTAGACACGCGAAGCATTTGCTCAAAAGACAAAGACACGAAACTCTTATCGGCACCGGAATCGAAAAGAACAGACGCAGGCTGATTATTAATAAAGAACGTACCGTTCACCACATTATCGTCAGCCTGTGCCTCTTGGGCATTCATGTTAAAAACTCGGCCTCGAGCCGGAGCCGGATTCTGGTTCTGGTTCTGGTTCTGGTTCTGGTTGGCTAGCCTTGGGCACCGGTTCCTGTAGTGGGTCAGATCCCCACAATTGTAACAAGCACCTGGTGGGTATTGTGGTCGTGCAGCTTGACCCTGTTGCGGAGCAGCTTGTTGAGCTGGGTTCTGAACCGCGGGATTCTGAGCAGATCGACAAAAATTGGCGAGATGGCCTGATTTCCCACAGTTAGTACAGAAACGGCATGGAAGTTGCGGCTGGTGGTGACTGTTGCATCTATTGCACAAAGGTGCATTCCCTGAATAAGGTCTCTTCGCTAGAGGCTGTGCAGGTTGGTTGAGAGCTGCCTGATTAGCTTGGGCAGTGATAGCAAAATTTTGAGAAGCCTTACGCTTCTTTGACCTCTTCGAAGAACCAGAGTTCTTTCCATTCAAGTTTTGACCTTTCTTGCTATCTTCCTTGTCAGCCGACTGCTTCTTGCCCTTGTCACCCTTCCTGTGTAGCTTTCCCTTTCTAATATGCGACTCAGTCAATGTCGCAGATAGCTCGATCGCCTGACGAAGTGTGGCAGGGTTACTACCAGTAAGAATGTCTTGTACCGAGTCAGGTAGGCCATCGATGTATCTCTCGATAGCTTTGTCGAGTGGGGTGACCATTGTTGGGCAAAGCAGACTCAATTCTTCAAACCGATCAGTATAAGCCCTGTGCTCACCACTATCTTGCTTCAATACATCAAACTCTTTCTCCAACGCTCGCTGTTCATGGCGAGGACAGAATTCCCTCATCATAAGGGCTCTAAGTTCAGCCCATGTCTGTGCGAGAGCAACTTCTGCACCCCGGTCTCTCATAACCCCGTTCCACCATGTCAAAGCCCTCTTCTGAAATACGCTCGAGGAGAACTCGACCTTGCGATTATCCGGACACTGCACATGGCGAAAAGTATTCTCTATGCTCTCGAACCACTGAAGAAGCCCAGTCGCTCCCTCAGAACCACTAAACTTGAGTGGTTTAGCCTGGTTAAAATCCTTGTATTTGCATGGAACATTGTTGTTGTTGTTGGCCTGGTTCCATTGAGCAAAGAGATTTGGAAACTGAGCAGCCATCTGCTGCGCAATAATTTCTGCCAGCTCGGCAGTTGCTATCTGATTCTCGCGTCGAGGAGGCATTCTAAAAGAGGAAAACATGAAAAGAAACGAGTGAGATGATTGGATGAAAAGAATGAGATGAAACAAAATCAACAAGAGCAAAGATGGTGGTCATTCGTCCGTATCACAAAGCAAACAAACGACACACAGTGACTAATCAAAGTAAATGGGTCAAAAATAATGTATAATGAAGACATGCTCGCCTATAAGTGAACACTCACTCCAAGAATTCCCAGGTAAGCACAACTGGTCTCGCGTCTGGTTGAGATGTATACGAAGTGCTTGCCTAGACAGAAAACCCAGAATACAGGCATTCACCCTTCCAGTTTGCACATGTTCACATTATTTAAAACCCAAAACGTTTGACGGGATTTTGAAAATTAGAAGGCACAAGGCCAAAAACCAAACTTGAAAAGGGTTCAAAATCATAACAGAGGGTTCAAAACCTTACAATTGAGGGTTCAAAACCTTGTAAAAATTTATTCAAAAACAGATGATTGTTTTTCAAAAATCGTTTCGGAAAAATTTTGGTTCCTTGTTTTGTTAATCACCTAAGGATAGGTGATGTACATGTTTTAAGATCTAAACACAAGATAACTTGTGTTAGGTTCCTAGAAAAGTTATAGTCTAGGTCAAAGCATTACTAATAACCTAATTCCCTATAACCATTGGCTCTGATACCAACTCTTCTGTCACACCCCGACCGCGTAAAACAACAAATCGCGGCGGAAACATCGGGGCGTGTTGCGACAGAATTAATTGTCTCATAACCATGGCATACAAAGTTTTATTTAATTATTAAACAAGGGTGTTTCATTGTTTCAAACAGGAAATTAAAGAGTTCAGAACATAATTAAACATAGTCTATCTTCTTTTAAAGTTTCTAAGGCACAGGTCCGCCCTAGTATCGTGATCAACATCCTATGGAAAAGCACCTGAAAACACATGTGAAAATAGGTACGTCAGCATAAAAATGCCTGTGAGATACATAGGTTTTGTGAAAATAAGATTCATGACTTATGTTTGAGAAAATGTTTAGTCATGAACCTTGTTATTTGCTTTGTCTTGTAAATCATTGAAAACAATAAGATCAGATGATATGTATAAGTAATTGTCAGTTAAATAAATGACCATGTAAAAAGATGTGTTTGTATAAGATAAGTTGTTTTGTAAATCAATGTCTTGTGAAAAGTATGTTATTTGTATAAAATGTTCTATGTCTCAAACTGAATTGATTCAAATAACGTTACGCCATGTAATACCATACAAACACTTATATATAGGAAGTACCAGCGGCGTATCCACCATGCTTGTATCATATTACACACGCATCGTTACTTAATCACTTAATCAAACAAAACCAACCAATGTAAGAAGTCTATGTTTAAACAAATTGTCAAATGTATTGAATAATATGTCAAGTGTAAATCATGTCAAATGTCTATGTCAATTATCCATGTCAAATGTTTATGTCAAATATCCATGTCAAATGTCTATGTCAAATATCCATGTCAAATGTCTATGTCAAAATGTCATGTATGGCAAGTGAAATGTCTCAACTAAACCATATGCACAAAAACAAAGTATTGAAGTAAAACTTGGTTTAAATCAAAGCTATGTTTTGTGTAAATGCATGCAACTATTTAATATGAACATTTATGTGGTATTGTGAATATGCATACATCCAAGCCTGGCGACTGTGGTGATAAAACCCTTTAAACAAATTAAAGGTCTATCTGTCTAAATGTCAACGAATTCGGTCATTCCTTTCTGTCCCCTTACCCTGGGATGTCCGGAACGGGAGTTGTCAATTCCTATGGTACCACTACCTACTAACGAACGGCGTAGCTAATGTTAATGGATATATTGTCCCATGTAAACAAACCAAATGTCATAACAAAATGTGAGCATGTGAAAACAATGCACTAAGTATGTAATCAAATGAACATACATAGCGTGAAATGTCATGTAAAACGATGTACTAAGTAATGCACACAATGGGCATACCTAGCATGAAATGTCATGTAAAACGATGTACTAAGTAATGCACACAATGGGCACACCTAGCATGAAATGTCATGTAAAACGATGTACTAAGTAATGCACACAATGGGCATACCTAGCATGAAATGTCATGTAAAACGATGTACTAAGTAATGCACACAATAGGCACACCTAGCATGAAATGTCATGTAAAACGATGTACTAAGTAATGCACACAATGGGCATACCTAGCATGAAATGTAATGTAAAACAATGTACCAAGTAATGCACACAATGGGCACACCTAGCATAAGATGTAATGAAATCATGTACTATAATGTACTAACGAACATAGCAGTATATGATGTGAAAACTGGAAAGCAGGAAAGTAACAAGTAGGCACATGTGTTCCACCCCAAAACAGTTTGGAAAACAGTAAAAGAGGGGGGTTCTATGTACTCACCTGAGATTGCTCAGATGTATTGAGATAACCACCAAGCAATGCTAGAGATCACGGAATCAAACGGCACCTAATATAGGTAACTATGTTAATAAACCGGACCTAAATCGGAAGATCGGATAGAATGAGGTTTCGTAAACCAAACGAGTATAGGAACTCGTGTGATATGGTTTAACAAACCCTACATACTAAGACGAAACTTAACCTAAGTGCTTGTGACCCATTACGACCCGTTTAGGTAGCTTATGCTACCTTAACGCGTCGTTCGCGTAAAACGCGTTTGGAACGCCTAACATTTGTGACCACAAGGTATAACCTCGGAAGGTTACAACTATGGTCACCTAATGTGTTTGGTCGGATCCTAATGATCGACCAAATGGGTCGGGTTCGAAAGTATAAGCGATCGTTTAGATCGCTTACCTTACGACCCTATCTAAGCACTATACTAAAAGTGACGAGCTAAGCATGTTAGAACATGCTTAACTAAGTTTAGAAAACAGGTTTGGCATCAAAACAAACGGTTTTGATGCTCACGAGTAGTTTGGTTACAAAATACGCAAGAATACGTATTCTGCCCGAAACTACGGCTCGTCACTGAGCCTAGATAACGTGGTAATCAGTAGGTATAGTCACTAGGGACTATAACCATCGTGATCACGCTCACGTTATGAAGTTCAAACGAACTTCGCATCGACCATAAACTGGTCAATGCAGAAAGTCAAACATAGTTCGACTTTCGGGCTATAAAAGCGATAAAAGAACGAAGGAACACTTACAAAGGGTCCCCGCTAGTAAATCTTGATCGAGTAGCTCAGGTATGAAGTGATTTGCTTCAACTTAGAGCACTTTTAAATCAGATTTGTGAGGAATGAGGTGAAAATGTGATGGGTATTTATAGGAAAAGTAGAGCCGTTAGGATCGTTTCTTGAATATCGTGCCACGATCCGAGCCGTACACTTGTCACAAAGTTGTGGTGGCTAAAAATGGACACCATAGGAGTTTAACAAGTGTCATTTGGCCTTTGGGAGGTGTTAAGGGCTGAACAAAAGAGTTTATGCATTTTTTTTTTTCTATTTTTTTTTTCTATTTTTTTTATTATTTTAGCAGTTTTGCAGTTTTGGTTCCTGTGCGCGTATCGTCATGTTTTGGCACTTCTAACACCCGTCAAGCCCATTTTTAAGCTTCACAAGGATGTTAAAGTATAGGAAACATGAAAAATGCTCAAAAATATCTCGGATGTCGGTTCGTTTGGTCGTACGATCGCGATGTTCGCTTAATTACGACGGTATGCGCATAAGCGCGAAAAACGATCCAAATGACGCGACGAATGGATTTTTCTTATGCCAAACACTAAAATAAAATATTTTAGTGCTTACATAAATTTTTGGATGTCCGGATGTATTCAGAACGTAAGATATGCGCGAAAGTGCAAACGTGTGCACTTTTTGACACTTTTAGTCCCTGAATGAGCATAAAGTTTATTTTAGCATACCGTACCCCTCAAAGCATATTTCTAAGCTATGTAAAGGATATTTAGGGTATGTTTAACTTATGATCAAGTTCCGGAATGTCTGTTCCAGTACGAATCGTCATACTTTCGCAGTTTGTCAAGTTTAGTCCCTGTAAGCGAACTAACTTGTTTTTGACATACCAAAGCCTTCAAAACTCATTTCTAAGTTATGTAAGGGTTATTTAAGGTATGTTAAGTATATGTTGATGTTCCGGAGTATTTCTCGCATTAAACTGATTACGCTTACGCATCAGTTTGCGTATAACTCTCCAGAAAGCGATATAGAGTTTGAAATTACACAAAAAGTCAAAACATGAAAAATGTAAAACATAACAAAACAAACATTGTGATAAAATAACATTGTTTTATTGATAATAGAACTGTTCATAGTGTTTACAAGCACAGTTGTTACATGTAGAGGACAACCTAATCCCTATGTTTAGATGTAGGATAACCCAATCCCAATTTGTAGCTAGGACAATCCCGTCACTAGCCATGAAACTCATTTCACATGCATGAATTTGGTTGATAGAAAACGTGTCGGTGACTCTTAATGATTTGACAAGAGTCTGCTAATTCCCCATTAGCTAAGTTGATTTAGTAATGTGTGTCTTACTAACATGAATCTAGTTCAAGTATATGCTTAACATTTAAAGACACTAGCTAAGCTCGGTGTTGGTATTAAAAGAATTGATACATGATGATCGTAGAGTGTACGTACTCATGACTTCATTGGGATTTTGTGGAATATACATAGTTCTAACCACACACACACTTATTCACTAGCTTGATCCCTTCTTAAGTATTATCGTCTTACTAGTCTTTGTTTTGCGCCCGGTCTCAGCACACTGCTACTCTTGGCGCTTTTGCAATTGCCCTCATGATGAACGTCTCACTTGTCGCATTTAGGATTTCGGCAAGTTACCAGCATACATCCTGGTGACAAAATCGTTTATGGCAGCGATTGCCTTCATTTCTCTCATGGCGAGAGTTATTGTTTGAGTGATCGAGGTAGGGAGGGATGATGCGGTCATGCTCCGGATCTCCGAGGCTAAACCCGAAATGTAACACTCAGTGTGTTTGAATTCGGGTTTTACCCAGTATGGAACAATCCTTGAGAGACCGTAAAAGCATCAAGTGTAACCATCAACATTGGCTCCAGTTATGATCGAGTTCTTTTATAAAATCATATGAAAATAGATATGAAAATCAGATGATATAAAAGAATGATGCATGGTTAAATAAATAACCAATAGAAATGTAGTGTATAAATATATCATGTCTTGAAATAGAATATTATGTCTTGTGTAGAGGATGTCGTGTCTTGAGCAAAAATGTCATGTCTTGTCTTTGTCGAAGAGGTTTGAATAACACCACGATATGCAATATAATACAAGCACTTATATATAGGAAGTACCAGCGGCGTATCCACCATGCTTTTATCATATTACACACGTCTCATCACTTACAAATAACCACCAAAAATGTCTTGTGTATGCCAACGTCAAATGCCATGTATAACAATGTCTTGCGTAACAATGTCCTATATAAACCATGTCTTGTGTAAAAGCAATGATTTTCAACACATAACTTTTGACTTAAACATTTGATTCTTTTGGCGCCATGATCTTTTTAATACACACTATTAAAAGAATCTAGACATGTATTTGGATAAATAAAGTCTATCAGGTGCCCAAGAGTGAAGAATGCAATCAATCGGTCATGGAAACATCAAGACCGCATTGTTCATACATGTTTGAATAAATGATAATGTGGATAACCAAAACCAAAAGGTGTAATACCTCTTGCGTGTATTGGTCATATGTCTAAATGGAAAAAAGAAAAAAAATAATTTGTTGAGGAGGGGAAACCAACCAGTGGTCTTCGTCCATATAATATGTATTCCCTACTCTATGGACCTCGATCGTCCTAAGTAGAGAAAATCCTTTGTCTTACTTGTCCATGTGACAATTATGGTAATAGTGCTTAAGTTTCACGAGATCTAGCAAGATTGTTAGAATCTCCAAAAATGTCGAATAGAATGCAATGAGGGAGTTGCAGCATGGCTCATGCCATACCATTCATTGGGAAAAGACAAATGTCAAGCGACGGAATTTATTGTATTATTTCCAATAAATATGATAAGGTGGAATATGATAACGCAAGGTAAGGTAAAGTAGGGTAAAGTGTCATAGACACCATGGAACCAACCCATGTTCAATAATTTCGAGAATGTTGAGGAAAATCCTCCATGAGTGGATAACAAGTTTTGTTTGTTTAAATGACTAGTCTCAACTGAATCGTGATATAGATCGAATGTTAGGTGTGAACAAATACGTGTCGTCTTCCTGTATTGTATTGTATTGTATTGTATTGTATGGTGTTATACTAACCACCTCAGTTCGTGTTCTAATAGATAAGAAAAAATGAATCTCAAGTAATAACTTAAGAATTTTGAACGAATAGTGATCATTAGCTTGGCCCGCAGAGTCCACCAGAATTCCCATGCACTACAAGTTGTTATTACGTTGGCCACCGTAATAATAAATTGCCTTGCATGGTCACCCTAGCGTTCTCTCGTACGAAGCAGCCGATCAGTAAGAGAGAAAACACTATTGTCAATATACCTTCAACATAGGAGGGACCTTCGCGATAGCTCACGTGTCAACGTCCGTTGTTGTTACTCGCAGAACGGTACGACGTTAGATGAAATAGAAATGAAAAGAATATGTAATAATAACAACTGAAGGGGCACCTTCAAGATGAGTACTTCATCTTCCTTGTAGGGACAAGAGTATATCAACCTTGATTAGTATGAGTCACGGGGATCTCGTCCCACTAATGGAGTTGTTGTCCAAGGTTACCACCTCCGCCTCGTCGTCATTTTCATGGTCAGGCATCTCAGCATTCACGAGAAAGCAACCATATTTTACGGAATTAAGTTTAAGATTTCACTTAGGAATCATGTTCGCCATAAGCTCCGCAGTAGACGTGAGGTCGATATTTTCATCGTGCGACTAAAGAATAATAATAGAGTTTGAAGTCGAAGGTATTTTGTTCTTGGCAAAATATTTTGTACAACGCACATATATATATATATATATATATATATATATATATAATCACATGAAATCCTATCTAACAAGGATTTCTATCTTGCATAAGTTGTATTTGTATATGCTGAACTTGTAAACTATTTATGATGTGTAGACTGATAATGTAATGTGTCTATCTTATATAAGCACTGATAGTGTAATGTATTGTAGGCACATAGTCTGTTAATGTAACGTGTCTATTTCTCATAAACTTCACCCATGGTAATGTCCTCGCTTGATTTATGTGAAATGAATTTTTGTTGTAGTGGACCTTGAAAAATGTTTATGCAATGAAAACCTTTTGACCTGTCCAATTTTATTTATAATCTGTTCAACATGAACAAGAGGTTTTCGTGAGAGGTCCCTAGTGATTGTAGACTTAGACTCGAGAAAGAATCCCGGTTCACTACAATCGATGCTCTGATACCAATCTGTCACACCCGCTCGTAGCGGAAGCGCGAGGTGTGATCTGATCGGTTCTCATTGCATAACAATATAAGTGAACATACTAAATGAATAAAAACAAGCTCCAATGCCATTGTCATAATTGTTTCAAAAGAATGCAACATAACTTAAATGTATTGGTTACAAACCATCAAATGAACATAAGTTGTTATCGTTTTATACATCAAAATGTAAGTCTTAAAATATCAAGGCTTTGACCACTATATCACCGCAAAGGGGCGGTATATAACGGGCAAACCCTTCAAATGGTGGCATGGAGTCTCGATACTTGCTTTCCTTGATTGAAATGTCTGCATGGTCCACTAATGTCCTGAAATACATGTTAAGTTTGAAAAACATCAACAAAAGTTGGCGAGTTCATGCAGTTTAGTTGTATGAGATGTATCTGTAAAATGTGAGTTGTATAAAATGTATCCGTAAAATGTGAGTTGTATAAAATGTATCCATAAAATGTGAGTTGTATAAAATGTATCTGTATGTAATGATGTAGTATGTAAAGCGTCAATGAAATCGTTGATCATTAATGTTTCGCGAGGACATTAATATGTGTGACGAATTAGGAAGCAATCCAAACCTAGACGATTTTGTGTCGACTACTATCGACTGGGACACAAACGCACTCTTCTGTATGGGTCCACGACCAAGAGTGGGGCTCGCCAAAACCCATTAGATCTAACCACTTGTACCTAGGTCCAAACTGGATTAATGGTGCTTAGATGTATAACCCTATTTCGCACATGATCTAAGGTGTTTCATTCCCTAACTTTAACATACGTTGAACATGTATTTTCCCCGATAGTTGTAAAGTTGTAAAACATATAAATGAATAGGGGACATGAACTCACAGAATTGCGTCTGTGAATAGTAACTAACTATGATCTCACGTGCGGTCGTCCTGAATAGTGTTGCGACCTACAAATGTTCTTACATTTGTTAGACACTTCGGTCTTTATAGATGACTTGAGTACAAGTCTTGTGTCTTAAATATGTGTAAGACTTGTATGTCTTTGTTGTTCATTGATTTGTGTATTAGATGTATGAATTGTTAAATTGTCATATATACATTTCACCAAATATATATATATATATATATGTAATCTTGTATCTTGTGAGTTGTATCATCGGGTCTTGTCTTCTTGATTTCGTGTCTCATATAAGTAAATTGTATAATTGTGTTTTTATCAATTATAAGTCATTGAGCTTAATCCAAGAATTCATGTTATTGGGCTTAAATAGTGTTGGGCCTCAATAGTGTTGGGCCTCAATAGTGTTGGGCCTAAATATTGTTGGGCCTCAATAGTATTGGGCATCAATAGTATTGGGCCTAAATAGTGTTGGGCTTCAATAGTGTTGGGCCTAAATAGTGTTGGGCCTCAATAGTATTGGGCTTAATGTTATTGGGCCTTGGCCCATATGTTTGATAAGCCCATTATGAAGTTAAGCCCATTTATAAATAATAGCCCATTTGTAAAAGATAGCCCATTTGTATAAACTAGCCCATTAAGAAGTGTAAGCCCATTTGAAAGTATAAGTCTTTCATTTTTATAAAAACATTTTTATAAAAATAACTAAGTATACTTTTTAGTTAATAAAAACATAATAGTTTTTATAAGTTTCAAAATGTCCGAATTTTGTTAATGGTAACGTAAATTTTGTGTCCGCGTCGAAAGATCGCCTATACGTCGTAGTAAGTCCTCAGATTGGCGATATGTTTATAGATTCGCTTGTCGTCCGTTTTGACCATAAGTTGTGTCCGAAAGCTCGGAATGTCCGTAAGTTGTTTTCAAGTGTGTCTATATGTATTCTTGTAAGTCTTTAGTTGTAAGTATGTCTTGTATTTATTTATGTCATTGTTATCAAGTCTCTAACTTTTATATATAACTAATACAAATAATAACACATAGCACATACTTGATATGTTCAATAAATATGTATTTTACCAAAATATATATTTATGTCAATTTTTATGTTTAGAAAGTTTTGTAAAGACCTCACCAGCTTCTTCTTCGTCATCCAGCTCAGCCAACCTAGCCTTCCAGCCCTCTATGTCCCAGTTTCTCTTATCAAAGTCAGGATCCAGAGCTTCTTGGGCCATCTGCAACTTGGTTTTGTACATAGCGATGGCAGCGGAGACATTAGCATCATTTGTGATTTCAGCCTTCTCCTGATCAGCAGTGATATGAGCCAGGACAAGTTCCCTCTTCACCAGATTGACATCGTTTTCAAGGGAGGCAATCTTCTTATCCTTGGCCAGCATGATCTTTTGGAGGTCCACACACTTTTGCTCAACCTCTTCTATAATCCCTACGTAATCTTGGATTTCCGCAAACTTCTGCAAAAGAAAGGATACAATTCAGGATCCCTTACCCTCAGCATGGAAGGATCATGTACAAGAATCACATTTAAGGATCAGTTATTCTTACCTCAGCAACGTATTCCTCGAATTGATGTTGGATCAGAGGCAGACCTTCAAGGGTATCAGCAGTCTTCCTTTTCTTTCCGCCCCTTCCCTTAGAAGTGGTTGCCTTGGGGATCGTGACGTCTGGACTGGCAGCAGGATTTTTCTTTGAGGATCGGACAGCATCAAGGTCAGTAACACTGAAACGAGTAGCAGACTTCGATGATTTTCCAGCACCTACACATCCAAAACAGATAAGTATCCTTATTTCATTCTAATTTAAACATTTAGTTATGCACAAAATGGGATACTTACTTGACATCGTAACAGAGCCTGAGGATACTTCCTGAGAATCCTGGGTATTTGCTTGAAATGTTCTTATTGCAGGATCAAGCCTCCGGAAAGCAGCAAGCCTTTCCTTCGTTGCAGGTGTTGTACTAATTTGTGAAACGGTAATAGCTGCAAAATAGAAACAAAAGGATGTTAATGATCCTCAGCAGAAACAAGGTTGTCCTATGATCCTTCTATAAGGATCCTCTATCCTACCATGAGTTACCAATTTTCTTGGAAGATCCTTCCCATCAGGGATGGAATCCCTTCTGACAAAGAAGAATCGCCTTTTCCAGTTGGTGTCATTCTTAGTGGTTTTGAAGAGGGGGTGTTCTTCACCGGGTTTATGTTTGAGTAGATATCGATGAGATCCATGGCTCACAAGGTCGTACATTTCTGCTAACTCTGACATTCCCAGATCAATACCTTCATGCTCAATGATTCTTTCAAGGGTATATAAGACCCTCCACATCATTGGCATTGCTTGGATGTAGGAGATGCCAGTGAGAGAGAAGAAAGATTGGGTGAAATCAGGAAAAGGATACGAGTATCCTATCGTAAATGGGGTGACCGGAAAAGCTACCCAGGTTTCAGAAACAAAGTCGCTTAGGACGGTGGGGTCAAAAGTTTTAAAAACGGTGCTCGCCGGAAAGCAATGGCGAATTCTGTCTATCTGCGGATCGGTAAAGCAACATCGTTCCTACGCAGAGTCTTTGATGATCCCTTGGCTCTTCAAGGGACTTTCCTTTTTGTGATCCTTAGCCGGTGAGGATCTTAGCATCATCTTGGTTATGATGAGGGTGAAGAAGAAGAAACATAACGAGAATATGAAGAGAGAAAGGAAAGAGAAGTACCTGATCATATCTTCAAATGAGGATTTAAAGGATGAAACACACGAATTTAAATGCTTCCTAACCCTTATCTCTAACTTCAATTTATAATCATGAATTTGCAGGATAGTCACTTCAGTGACGTCAGATTGGCAACGGCTAGTCAGGATGCAACGGCTATATATTCGTTGGTTTGTTACGGATAAGAACGAGAAAATATAACTCGTTTATTTACACTTTACTCCTTATATTTTGGGGGCAATTGTGAGGGGAGGATTTTCCATAGATCAGTGATCCTCAATTACTGTTGGGCTTAGGGATCCTCAATTCTGTTTGAATTAGTGATCCTCGGAGAGTATTGTAGGATCAGGATCCAGGATCATCATAAGGATCCTTACACTAACGATTGTCTGCTTTGAATATGATGTTGTTTTGCAGGAGTACGTGCTTGGACTTGGACTTGGCGATATTCCTTGAGCATATTCCCTATTTATTCCGCACGTGCTTGACTAATATGGACGTTATGGTGTTCGTGGAAGACTTGCATGAAATGCGGATAGTTAGTTAGCTTAGATATTTTCTAAATTTATAAGGGGATTACGAGCTAAATTAAAACACTTGGCTATTTTTGGCTAAACACACACACTCGTAACTGCTCTCATCAGCTCTTGACAGTTTGCTTGGCTATTACACACTCTTTTGCACATTACACTCTAGTGATCCTTATAACTAGCTCGCTATCATCCAAAGTTGTAATACATTTTCTGTTTAATCTGAGTTGGTGATCGGTAGTTTCCATCACCCGAGGTTTTTTATGCCGGAGATCAACTCTTGATCAAGGGCTTTTTCCTTGTATAAATCATTCACTTGTTCATTACATTTCTGAGTGATCCTTAGTATTGTTCATTGATTCAAGCATCACACCTCACAACAGAAGATTTGGTTGCATTATCTTGGCTTGATTTTTGACCAAAATAGTTAAGTATCCAAGATGGTTAGCCAATGTGGTTGTTGTTCAAAAGAAAAATGGAAAGTGGAGGGTATGTGTCGATTTCACTGATCTAAACAAGGCATGTCCTGTTTTGGTCAAAAAATCTGATGAGAATAATGCAACCAAACTCTTAGTTATGGGGAATGATGCTTGAAATGAGGAACAATGATAAGGATCACTTCAATGTAAATTGCACAAACGACACAAGGATTTATACGAGGAAAAAGCCCTTGATCTTTAGAAGATCTCCGGCATAAAAAACCTCGGGTGATGGAAACTACCGATCACTAAGCTCAAATAAATCAGTAAATGTTTACAACTTCGGATAGTAACGAGCTAGGTACAAGGATCACTATGGTGAAATGTGTAAAAGTGAGTGAAAACTGTTAAGTGCTTGCCGAAAGCTTCAAGAGTGCAATTGTGCGAGAGTGTGTGTAGCTGAAAAAATGGCTAAGTGTTCTAATTACTAGCTCGTCACCCCTTTAAAAATAGAAGTTAACTATGCTAACAAACTATCCGACTTTTGTGCCATGCTCCCACGTTCTCCACAACGTCCATTTCCAGTCAAACGTGTGCGAAATACCCGTGGAATATTCCATAGTAACGTTGCCAAGACCAAGTCAAGCTTGTTACTCCTACAAAATAATACGAAACACAAACAAACAATCGTTAGTATGAGGATCCTTAAGGTGATCCAGAAGTAAGGATCATTTATTAGGATAACAAGTAAGGATCACTAATTGTTAGAAAATCCTCCCCTAACAATTGCCCCCAAAATATAAGGAGTAATATGTAAAATGAACAAATTATATTTTCTTGATCTTATCCGCAACTAACTAACGGATAACTAGCCGTTGATGTAGAACTATCCGTTGCAACTGTGACGTCACAGAAGTGACAACTCTGCACAATCATGATTATAAATAGGAGATATAGATAGGATCATTTGCATTTAAATTTCATAGATACTCCCTTTTATAACTGCATCCGAAGATAAACAGGTATTCTATCTTCATCTTCTTCCTTCTTTTGCTATGTTTTCCGTCTCTTTCCATCATTCTGTCAAAAATGTTGCTCCGGAACTCCCCAGCTAAGGATCACCCGAAAAACCGCCCACTGAAGAGCCAGGGGATCATCGAAGATTCCATAAAAGAACGCTGCTGTTTCACCGATCCGCAGATTGATAGGATCCGCTATTGTTTCCCGGCGAACACCGTGTTTAAATCTTTTGATCCCAATGCCCTGAGTGATCATATTTCCGACAACTGGGTTGCTTTTCATGTCACTCCGTTCACCATAGGCTATACATATCCTTTTCCAGCCTTCACCCAATCTTTCTTTTCCCTAACCGGCATCTCTTATATCCAAGCCATGCCGATGATCTGGAGGGTTTTGTATACCCTTGAAAGGATCATCGAGCAGGAAGGGATAGACCTAGGAATGTCAGAGCTGGGAGAGTTGTATGATCTTACTACCTTTGGTTCTCATCGTTATTTGTTCAAACGTAAACCTGGTGAGGAACACCCGATCTTCAAAGCTACCAAGAATGATACTAACTGGAAGAGGCGTTTCTTTTTCGTCAAGAGAGATTCTATCCCTGACGGGAAGAATCTTCCCAGGAAATGGGCTACCCATGGTAGGATGGAGGATCCTGAGAAGGATCACCAGAGAACTTTCTTTTGATATGAGGATCACTTATATACTTTTGCTTTCTTGTTATGCAGCTATCACCGTCTCACACCTCAGACTGTCTCCTGCTGCCAAAGAGAGACTCGCCACTTTCAAGAGACTTGATCCTGAAACAAGATCTTTCAAGACAACCACCCCGGATTCTCAGGAGGTATCCTCAGGCTCTGTCACGATGTCAAGTAAGTATCTTTGTTTAAAAATTTAAATAAATAGTGAAATATAAGTGAAGTAAAGATACTTATCTTGTTTTGGTTGTGTAGGTGCTGGAAAATCCACCAAGTCTGCTTCAAAGTTCAGTGTCACCGATCTCACCACCGTCAGATCCTCCAAAAGAAAGGCTCCTACCAGCCCGACAGCTTCAGTCCCCAAGGCACCCCTCAAAGGAAAGGGAGTCAAGAAGAGAAAGGCCTCCGAGGCTGAGGATCTGCAGGGTCTGCCTCTGATCCGCCACCAATTCCTCGAGTACTTCAACAATGTAAGGATCACTGTCTCTGGTCGTATATCCTGCTGACATATCCTGCTGATTTGAGGATCACTTGGTCCTGACCTTATCTTTTATCCCCTTTGCAGAAATTCGCTGAGATTGAGGACTATGTTGGCCACGTTGAGGATCAGGATAGGAAGATTGCCGACCTCCAGCAGGTTGCATTGCTAAAGGACCTCAAAATTGCTGATCTTCAGAAGGAACTCCTGGATGCCAAAAATGACACGGCCAAGGTGCTGGTTAATGCTGACTACGAGAAGCATGATATCACCGAAGACGCCAAAATCTCTGCCGCCATAGCAATGTACAAGACCAAGCTGCAAATGGCCTTGGAAGCTCAGGATCCTGCCTTTGACAAGAGCACCTGGGATGTGGAAGGCTGGAAGGCAAGGCTGGCTGAACTGGATGATGAAGAGGAGGCTGAAGAGATCCTGACGATCGAGGCTGGAGGCAAGGGTGAAGGTGGTGAAGCAAGTGGAGCCGGAGGTGGTGATGCAGCGAAGGTTTAGGCTGCATGATTGGGCGATGATGGAAATTTCTAGACATAGCCGGAGCCCATTTTTTTTTTAGTTTGATGGTTGTTTTGTTGAACAATTTGATGGTTTGTACTGAACAATAGTTTTTAGGATTAAGGATCTAGGATCCTTCAGACAATAGGCAGGATTGCAAATGGTGGAGGGATCCTCTGTTTGGGGGATGAAGCCATTGTGATCATGCCGCCTTTATATTCCTGCACTACTTTGAACCTATTATCATGGACACCCTTTACCTACCCCAGCGGACGGGCCACGTATTGCTGGTAGATGCTCGGGGAAGGTAATTTTGACAACCTTTTAAGGGTTAATCTTTTGTTAATAAATAAAACCTTAATCTTTTGTCGCTTATCTTGTATTGTTATCCTTTTTGTCTCTTTAATTCTCAATTGTTTTGATGTACACTTATTGAATAAGCAATTTTGAATAAGTCAGATTGAAAATATTTAGGATATGATCCATGACCAAATATCCTATAGTTGAAGAATCCCAAAAAGTAATATATTTTAAGGATCACAAGTTTAGTTGTCAAATTTTTAAGGGTTATTCAAATAAACAATGAATAGAATTAAAAATAGTTAAGGATCATACCTGAGGATCCAAGTTAGGATCCTAACCATAATCAGGATAACTATAAGATAAACCTTAGAGAGAAGTAAGGATCAAGGATCCCTAGTTGCTTATCTTCAAGGACCTGAAATAGAGCATAACTTGGGACTAAGCCAATATAAGATAAGAGTTAGCAACTGGGGACAAGCCCAAGGACAACTGGGGACAAGCCCAAGGATAACTGGGGACAAGCCCAAGGATCGTATGTAAACTGGAGTATGGCCCTAACTGGCGACTATCCAAACTTAGTGACATGAAAATGTTAAAACCTTAGCTAACGTGAAAACGTTAGAAACCTTAGGAACGGATGTATGGTACGTCTACCATTATACGTAGGATCCTAGGTATAGCCAGTACAATGGAATTATCAGCCCCTAAAGCGAGTACTGGTCCCACTGCCTTGAACTATACCAGGATCATCATGCGCTACAGGCGGAACTCGGGTCAAGCCCAAATAACTGGGGTTAAACCCAAGGAACAGATTGCTTCTGCAGATAACCAATATTTTGCTAAGGATACCTGAACTTTCAAAACTTAAAATCACGTGAGAGATAGATAAAGGACACATGATCCTTATCCTTATATGAGAAAATAAGGAAATGAAATAGTTCAAGATTAGGACATTACCAAAGTAAGGATCATCGATACTTTAAGGATCCTTCAAGGATACTCCTAACGTAAGGATCATCTGTGCCATCAGGATCCTGCTCACATGAAATATTTCTTCAAGTGGACAGCATTCCAAGCTCTTGGTAGCAAATCACCTTCCATGGTTAGCAATCTATATGCCCCCTTTCCTGCTTTAGCTTCAATCAAATAAGGGCCTTCCCATTTTGGAGCCAATTTTCCATCAGCAGGATTGGTGGTATTCTGAAATGCTTTCCTTAATACCATATATCCAACTTGAAACTTCCTGATCCTGACATTTTTGTTGTAAGCACCAGCCATTCTTTGTTGATAACTGGCCATCCTTATCCTAGCCAGATCCCTGATTTCTTCAATAGTATCCAGGTCTTGAGCCAAGTTCTCATCATTTTCCTCAGGATCACAGGTACTTGTTCTAGCAGTTGGAACCACCATTTCTGTTGGGATCACTGATTCTACCCCAAATACCAAAGAGAATGGTGTTTGACCAGTAGCATTCTTAGGGGTTGTCCTATCAGCCCAAAGCACATAAGGTAGTTCTTCTGCCCATTTCCCTTTCTTGGATCCAAGCTTCTTGTTCAAATTGTTGATGATGATCTTGTTGGATGATTCTGCTTGACCATTAGCTTGTGGGTGGACTGGTGTTGATGTTATCATCTTAATCCCCCAGCTGTCACAAAAGTTAGTAGTTCTGCCCCCAATAAATTGGGAACCATTATCACATATAATTTCAGAAGGAATACCAAATCTAGTTATAATATTTCTTTTAGTGAAGGATATAACTTCCTTTTCTCTGACTTGGGCAAAAGCTTCAACCTCTATCCACTTGGAGAAGTAATCAGTCATAGCGAGCATGAATACTTTCCCACCAGGTGCCTTAGGGAGCTTACCAACTATATCCATACCCCATCTAATAAATGGCCAAGAGGAGGATATAGGATGCAAAAATTCAGCTGGTTGATGAAGGATATTGCTATGTCTCTGACAAGGATCACATCTCTTAGCATACTCCACGGCATCTCTCTTCATGGTTGGCCAGTAGTATCCTATCCTCAGGATCCTTGAGAATAACGCCCTGCCCCCAGTGTGGTTTCCACAATCTCCTTCGTGGAAGTCTTTTAAAACTTCTTGGATTTCAGGATCCTCAATGCATCTTAAGTATGGTCCTGCAAGAGATCGTCTATACAACATATTATTTAAAATTGTGAATTGAGATACCTTAATTCTGAAAGCCCTAGGGTTTTCTCCTGTAGGAATCTCTCCATGTTGTAAGTATCTCATGATTGGGAGGATCCATGATCCTGAATGAGTTTGAGTATCCTCACTAGGGATAATTGCAGAATTCTCTCCTATCTCCATAGCCACATGATCCTTGATAGCCGGGGTCAGGATATGGATAATAGGGATCTTGATATCCTTCGGGATCTTCAAGGTTGATCCTAAATTGGCTAGTGCATCTGCCTCTGCATTCTCTTCCCTTGGTACCTGTGTCAAACTAAAGGATACAAAAGAGAGTGCCAATTCTTTGACTAACTCCAGATATTTGATTAACTTTTCGCCTTTAACAACATAGGATCCATTAAAGTGATTAGTGATTAACAAAGAATCTACATGTACCTCAAGATACCTGATCCTCATATGCTTAGCAATTTGCAAGCCAGCTATCAAGGCTTCGTATTCAGCCTCATTGTTAGTGGTTTGGAACTCACAAGCTATAGAGTGGGGTATTATGTCCCCCTGTGGCGATTTTAGTAGTATTCCAAGCCCTGTGCCTTTGACATTTGAGGATCCATCAGTATAGAGTATCCAAGGATCCTTGGTCTCCTCTAGCTGCTGGACTTCTAACTTGTAGGGACCGGGTTTGCGACCTAAACGAGTCGGTTCAGAGGAATTCCATCAAATACAGGTGCGGAAAACAAGTATTTGACCTATAAACAGCTGAATCTTCACTTTAACACTGATTTGTATTGATATGAAAGCAATTACAATCAGTTCTCACACCGGCAGCACCTCGGTATGGAAATCACACAAAAACAACTTCTATCAACTTCTTATGATTTCGCTTGACACTGAACCTCTATATATAGACATTGAGATTTCGCTTCAGCATAACTCAAGCGAAATCTTAACATATTGATTTCGCTTGATCTGCTTCAAGTGAAATCTCATATACATTAAATCCTTCAAGCGAAATCTTTCTAACTCTATCACATTTTCTCGTTTTACGTGCCCTGATCTATTCTAGCTAGTCTAAGACTCGATACAAGACGAAGTCGACAGATGTAGTGCACCAACAGACTCCCCCTCAGATGTTGACGAGTCGACTATCGAGTCACACCAATGCTGTGTCTTCACATCTTCATTCTTGATCAGTCTCTGGGCTTTTCTCTTTCTATCTTCTTCTCTAGAATCACCTGGCTCTATCAGACTCCCCCTCACGATTTGCTGGTATTCATTTGTTTTTCAGCAACATCTGCTTTAGGATCGATGTCTGACTCAAATGTTGTTTACAAGATCATTGCCTGGCTTTTGTCTAATTCTCTTGATCAGATCTCTTGATTCCTTAAGTTCATCAGCATCAGCAGCTAGCAAACTTTTAGATTCATGATCAGATTCTGACTTTTGTAAGCTTTGAATGAATTAACCTGGCTCACCTGTAACAATCTTAACCCAGAAATAAATTTTCTAAATTTAACAATTTAAATGCACCAACAATCTGATATAATCAGATAAATCTCTCTCATATCACAAACCAATGATAAATCAAATGTAGGTTTTAAAATACCAATTGTAGGATTTTAACAAACCTTTTTGACATATTAAGATTTTCTCCCCCTCACAACCAAGTCATCATGTTTAGCACTTGAAATTTTGACAATCAGTTTTCCAATATCAGTTGTCAAAAATCTTTTTGGATTTTTTTCAAAATTTATGCTAAAACACACTAAAAATCTTTTTGTAATTTTTGATTGTAAAGGAATGCAATAAAGAAATTTTTACAAACAATATTTTTTGTGAGTTTGTGCAAGAGGATCATATCAGTATCTGAAACAGATCACTAACATCGTTAAGCTTCATTTCATTTTAAGTTTTAAACAATTTACCTAGATTGTCAGTATGTTTGTCCACTTAAATTTTCACACAAAGTTCAACTGCTTCGAGATACGAATTAGTGTTTTATGACTTAAACATCTACATGTGTCCCACCTCAGTATATACTCCCGTATCCAGACCCCAATATTCAGTCTTACAGGTGAGTATACCACAGATGATATCTGTAAGGGGAATAAATTATGCAACCGTGATAGCTCAGGTCAGAACTTCCGTTCAGCAGAGAGCCTAGTTGACTTTTAGGTGTGTCCCCTTTAGAGGATCTTTTATATTACAACAGCCATGATTAGCATTTTTCAATGTTTCATCATTTTTTAGCTGAGGGCGAAGCTATATTTCAAGCAAGCAGAAAGTATTCTCCGGGGACTAGGCCATTGCTTCCGCAAAATCAGAAGTCCCGGGATAATACCCCAGATATCACTGAGTATAAAGACCTAGTATCTCAGAATATGGGACCCTTCAAACAAGATTTCAGGGGTTACCTATATATCCTGGAGGTGTTCCCCACGTAGACGCAAGTTTGAAATTTAGGTTTATATCTCGTCACAATCTACTAAATGTGCAAAAACCTACTGACATATCCGCAGTAAGATTGTTTATCACATTTTTCTTTTCATTTCTTTAGCATGTTGTGATAGTCCACTGATGTACTATCATTTCCTCTATATGCAACAAAAACTCATTTTTGAATTTTATCATGTTTTTGTCTTTTTCAAATTTTTCAAATGTTTTTGGATTTTTTAAAATTTTACTCCCCCTAAAATGCAAACACATTTTAGGAAATTTGAAAACAAACTATACAATAAAGTGACAACTGATATTGAATCGCATCAAATCGCCATTCACTTGGCATAAACAATCAGAACTCCCTCTTATCACAAAACTATTTTCTCATTTAGATTTCAAAACACTTAAGTTTGTTTTAATCAAAATGATTTTTCCGGAAAATAAGTTTTTATGATATAGTCATTTGTAGATTCGGGGTGTGGTTCATCACATTGTCTATTCTTAACCACTTGTAGCAGATCAAGTACAAATTAATGTCCTTGATTTACCACTTGCAAATATGCACCATCTATATCAATTGTAAGAATTACCACATGTAGAACACAATATCACTTGTAGGAATATTACGTCTACACCACCATTTTACCAATCAGAATGCCGATTCCTGCTTCGCACTTACCAACCTGGAAGCTCCGGCGTAGTCATACAACCTGTAAACATCCAAACACTATCAAAAACTTTTTAAAAAAAAAACTTCAAACATTAGAAAGATGCTGATTCCTGATCCACAATATAAACTTGGGATCTCCGGCATAGTCCTTAGACTATCATGGAAAACAAACTTCCACCCAAGTCTTATTTGACTTGGTGGCTTCCAATTCCTGAGCAGTAGGGTTGTAGGTTGCCTTTTTAGTTGCATAAAAATCTTTAACCCCCTTTACTTTCCCATCAATCATTTTCTTGAAAATTTTCTTAACATTTTCATTAAATGTTTTTTCAATATCAAAATCTGAGATTTCTACTTTACCAACCATTTGTTTAATCTCTTCCACACTTAGTGATTTAATGTCAACATCATTCATCAAATCTTTAATCTCATCTTGTGGCTCATCTGATTTTGAGGAATCAGAATCATCGCCAGATTGTACATCTGATTTTTTAACAATCCATTTTTTATTGTCTTTTGCACTCTTTTTGTACAATCTTTTAGAATTTTCACCAACTTCATTCTTTGAATTTTCAAAAGTTTTGAAGTTTGTAGTTGGTGAATCATTCTTTTCAACCACTTTTTCTTTAAGTTTTTCGGAGACTCCCTGTTTTCTGTTGACTTTGTTTGGACAATTGTGAGCGATGTGTCCAACAACTTGACATTGAAAACAAGTTCTTGTGTCTTTTGGTTGAAAAACTCCAATTTGATGAAAAACTCCAGTTCCTGTTCTTTTTCTTTCAGCAAGGAACTCTTGATTTGATTTTTTCAAGAATGAGCTATTTGACTCCTCTTCATAGCTTTTACCTGCAACATATGTCATTTTTGATTTAAAATCTCTAACATATTTTTCATTTTTACGATTTTCAGGTGGAGTAAAACCAAGACCTTTCTTTTTGTAACTACAATTTTGATTTGTTTTCTTTTGAAAACTAGAATCAGAATTGTAATTCTTTTTCCCTTTTTCTTGTTTAACCTTTGTTGAACTCTAGAAGTGTATTTTTTAGGTTTTTCAGTAGATTTTAGATCCTTAATTTCAGAAAAATTAATTTCCGTCATTTTGAAAACCTTTTTAATCATGTCAAAACGAACACTTCTAATCGGAAACTCTTTGTCAGAGTATAATTTGTCCGAATCATTTAAAGTATATGCAACTTCAAATGTTTCATCATCCAAATTTGCCTTTGATAGCAAAAATTCTTTACTGTAAGACCGTTTTTCCGACAACTTTGAACTGTTGACTGACGAACTTGAACCCCCAGACTCAAACTTTGACTCAGACACCTCCTCAGTATCCAACACCTGATCGACCACCTTTTTGATTAACTCAGACTCATGATCAGTATCAGACGAGGTAAACGTGATATCAATGTTATCTGGTAAACCATCAGTTGTCTCGGATTTTAACTTTATATTGACTGCTTTTTCGACTTGCTCCTCATTTGGTTTTCTAGGAGAATACCCTTCCCAGATAGGAGGCGGACACTTGTTGTATTTAACAGTCGATTTCTTACCAGTCTCATTCTTTTGCTTCTCATCCTGAAATGCTTCAAAACCTGCAACAGTAGGATAAACTCGATCAATAACATAATCAGAACAAGAATAACTCAGTAATAACCTTCTGATCCTTTCATTCTCAATCTTTTCTTTCTCCAACTCTTGCTTTAGATTAGCATTTTCTTCGATGTAATGATTAATTGCCTTTTGCTTTGCCATCAACGTAGAATTTGTCATCGTTAAAGCTTTTTCTCTTTCAGAGTTTGTTGTTTGAAGACCTGTCACAGTTCTGTTTAACACGCTATACGATTCTTTCACATAGCTGATGTCAGATAGTAGCTTTTCTATCAGTCTTTCTCTATCAAACAGTGTAACATCTTTTTCTTCACAACTCTTGCAAATTTCCAAACATTTCTTGCAAGGCTTTTCAACTTCAACAATCTTCTCAATCTCGATTGTTTTTACCACTTCAATCACCTTTTCTTCATCCATACTTTTAACTTCTTCAGTTTGAACAACATTTTCAACTTTCTCATCTTGTTGTTGTTCTTTTGCAGCTTGTTTCTCCTTCAGTTTCTCCATGCGATCTGCAAAATAAAAATGAAAACTTTCAGGAGAAAGATATTTTTTAGCAATATTAATATGTTTCTCTTCCTCATCATCACTGCTACTCTCCATCGGTGTTTGATCAAACTCTACAGATTTTTCAGACTCAGCATCTGAAACACCAGAATCAGATGGTGTTTGATCAAAAACAACTTCTTTTTCTGAAGTATCCTCATTTTGCACACTCTCATCTGTACTTAATGATTCAGAATCAGCAATTTCTGAACTTTCTTCAGATGTAATTGATTGATCTTTCACTGTTTCACCAATTGATCTCATCCAAGTAGCAAACACATCTGGTTCTCTAACAATCTTTGCAATGAAAGCTTTGAAATCCCCCTTTTCATCAACAAACATATCCCAGCTGAATCCTTCAGGTAGTTGTTCATCATTTTGATCCACTATACATGCTGTGCTATTAGAAGAAATGTAGTTGCTCCAGTTGAAATCTACCAAACATCCTTTCTTTGAATCTTCAATCTTTCTACCATGAGCCGTTTGTAATTCTTGTGTCTGACCAACTTGCTGATAAATGGCTTTCCGGTAGTAGTCATCTTTTCCAAATGGATTCTGAGCACCACTAACTTCTCTGTTTTTGCATTCCCGCTTAAAATGACCTTTTTCCCTGCACCTGAAACACGTAACTTTAGATTTATCAAAACCTAAAGTAGAAACACAAGCATCAAGAAAGTCATTTCTCCCAGTAATTGTCTTGAACTTTTCAGCACGTCTAAGAACACTTGCTAGACACCATTTGATATCCATTAGTTCCATCTCTTCAGCATCTATTTGGTCGTAATCCTCTTTAGTAAGCATAGGATTTCCAATTCGACCAGCCACTAAACCTTCATATGAGATAAGCACGGAACCATGTAATGCCATATGATCTTTCGCAATGTCTTCAGAAAAACTTTGACCTTCTGGAAGATTTAGAGCTATGTTGAATTGAATCACACAACCATTTCCCATCTTTGTGCTTTGAGACTGAAAACTTTCTGATGAGCTTTTCGGATTAACACTTGGATACAATGAGAAACCACTGTTGCTTTTGTTTGAGTTTTGATCAGTCTTTTCTGTAGAATCTCCAACACTATAAGCAGTCTGAATTTTCGGACTTCTCTCAGCTTCTGAAGTCGGAACACTACCCTTGTAATACATCTTTACATCTTGTTGACCACTTGGATTATTCATCCTTGCGATCTTCTGCTGTTCCAAATCCTGACTTTCAATCTTTTCAATGAACTGAGAGATCGACAACCTATCATAAACTCCGGTATTCTTCAATATCATCAAATAAGTTCCCCACTCTTTCTGAGGTAACGCATCAGCAAGTTTATCCACCCATTCATCATTTTCCTTTTTAATGTTCATCATTGACATTGTTCTCACTAAGTGACAATATCGTTCAATGAGTTTCTTCGTATCTTCTCCGGGCAAACTTGTGAACAAATCAAATTCCTTTTTAAGCAATGCCTTCTTGCTTTTAATCATACTCGTACTGCCTTCAACCTTAATTTTTAGAGCATCCCATATTGATTGTGATGTTTTGTCATGTTGAAGTAGTATGAAGATGTCTTCTTTGATGGCCTGTTGAAGTAAACTGATCATCATCTTTTCAGCTCGGTATATTTCCCGTTCTTCCTTACTAAAATCTGAAAGCTGTTTTTCAGTCTGCATTTCGGTTAGTGGTAGAGCATACTTTGTTAAAATACATTCCCATGATCTCAAATGATTTGCCTGTACCCAGTTTTCGAATCTATCTTTCCACCCATAGTATTCCTCAATTCCCATTAGCTTCGGGGGTTTCTGAGTAGTCCCCATTTCATTTTCAGAATTCATGTTCTGAGCAATGGAAGATGAACTAGACGATGTTGCAAAAGCATTGTGGAAATCGTTGTCCAGGTTTCAAACACTTTCAAGCGAAATACTATCTTTCAAGCGGTACCCTTCAAGCGAAACAATTTAAACTGAACAACTCTCAAGCGAAGTTCTTGAAGCGAAATACTTTGAAGCGATCCTGAATGAAAGAACCCTGAAGCGAACACCTTGAAGCGAAAACGAACTCTGTTTGAAGCGAAATATTAAGTGTCGCTTGAAGTTTCAAGCGAAATCGTCCAATAATACTGAACTGTTCAAGCGAACTTCATTCAAATGTCGATTTTGATCACTTTTAGGTCGAATTTTGCTGTGAAACTTTCAAGGGTTTGTTATCTAGTACTTTTAAACAATCCGTGAGAAATTGAATAGTTTTTTACCGTGAAATATTTCTGAACTAAGAAAAGAAGGTGTAGAAGTAAGAAATTTTGATCAATTTCGGCTGAATTTTGCAGAACTCCTCCTCCTGTGCTCTGATACCAATTGTAGGGACCGGGTTTGCGACCTAAACGAGTCGGTTCAGAGGAATTCCATCAAATACAGGTGCGGAAAACAAGTATTTGACCTATAAACAGCTGAATCTTCACTTTAACACTGATTTGTATTGATATGAAAGCAATTACAATCAGTTCTCACACCGGCAGCACCTCGGTATGGAAATCACACAAAAACAACTTCTATCAACTTCTTATGATTTCGCTTGACACTGAACCTCTATATATAGACATTGAGATTTCGCTTCAGCATAACTCAAGCGAAATCTTAACATATTGATTTCGCTTGATCTGCTTCAAGCGAAATCTCATATACATTAAATCCTTCAAGCGAAATCTTTCTAACTCTATCACATTTTCTCGTTTTACGTGCCCTGATCTATTCTAGCTAGTCTAAGACTCGATACAAGACGAAGTCGACAGATGTAGTGCACCAACATAACTCAACTTCTTTTTGTAAATCACTACTGAAATCTGCCACAAAGTCAGCTAATGCTTGGGATTTAATGGCTGTCCTGGGCTCGTATCTTATATCATATGCACTTAGCTTCACTGCCCACTTAGCCATCCTTCCTGACATTTCAGGTTTCCTGAGGACATTCTTGATTGGAAAATTAGTTTTAACGATAATAACATGAGTTTCAAAATAATGTCTTAATTTGGTAGATGCCATAATTAATGCAAGGATAAGTTTTTCTAAGTGTGAATACCTGGATTCAGCATCAAGTAAACTCTTACTTACATAATAGACAGGATGTTGTGTACCTTCGTGATCCTTAACAAGGACGGCACTTACTGCTTTTGAGGATACCGCAAGATATAAGGATAACACATCTCCTTTTTCTGGTTTCATCAAAGCCGGGGCCGAGGATAGGTAATCCTTAAGAGCTTTTAAGGCACTTTCATGCTTCTCAGTCCACTCGAATTTCTTGTTCTTCCTTAGGATATCATAGAATTCCTTGCACTTCTCTGAGGATTTGGATATAAATCTGTTCAAAGCTGCAAACCTGCCTGTTAGCCTTTGGACATCCTTAGCATTAGCCAGAGATTTGATATTCACTAAGGCTTTGATTTGTTCCGGGCTAGCTTCAATGCCTCTCTTGGTCACCATGTATCCTAAGAATTTGCCTGCTTTAACACCAAAGTAACATTTTGAAGGATTAAGTTTCATGTTATATTTGTCAAGGATATCGAATGCTTCCTCCAAGTCCCTTAGGTGATCCTCAGCTTTTATGGATTTTACCACCATATCATCTATGTAAACCTCCATAGTTTGTCCAATCTGATCCTTGAACATCATATTCACCAGCCTTTGATATGTTGCACCTGCATTCCTTAATCCAAACGGCATAGCAATATAACAATATATACCGGTTGGAGTCATAAAGGCCGTATCCTCTTGATCAGATGGTTCCATCTGAATTTGTTGAAATCCAGATGAAGGATCCATAAAAGTCAACAGTTCATGACCCGCCGTTGCATCCACCATGGAGTCAATGTGGGGTAATGGGAAAGGATCCTCGGGACATGCCTTATTTAAATCTGTGAAATCGACACATACCCTCCACTTTCCATTTTTATTTTGAACAACAACCACATTGGCCAACCATCTTGGATACTTGACCTCTCTAATCATACCTGCCCGGAGCAATTTCTCTACCTCTTCCTGGATAATGGCATTTCTTTCCGGTGCAAACTTCCTCCTTTTTTGATGGATTGGTTTGAATGACCTGTCGATGCCAAGTTTATGAATGATAATATCCTTAGATATACCTGTCATATCCTCATGCTTCCATGCAAAGGTAGTTTTCCTCCTTTTGAGGAAGGATACGAGGTCTTCTTTCATTTTGCCCGGGATCCCTGATCCGATATAGATTTTGGATTCAGGATCATGAGGATCCATAAGGATTTCTACTATATCCTATTCTCTTGCCTCCAAGACATCCCTTGGAGTATACTTTGATTGCTATTGCTCCCTAGACTTTGATGCTGGTTTCATTGAAGAGGTGTAGCAGTTCTTAGCCTCTTGCTGATCACTATCAATCTTCACTATTCCCCAAGGGTGTAACATATGTGCTTGTAATCATTATGAACAGTTCAGTTATCAGTAAAACAATGTTATTTGATCCCAATGTTTGTTTGGTTTTGTTTTACATTTTTCATGTTTTGACTTTTATTCAATTTCAAACTCTACATCGCTTTCTGGAGAGTTATACGCAAACTGATGAGTAAACGTAATCAGTTTAATGCGACAAATACTCCGAAATATCAACATATACTTAACATGCCTTAAATAACCCTTCTATAACTTAGAAATAAGTTTTGAAGGCTTTGGTATGGCAAAAACAAGTTAATTCGCTTACAGGGACTAAACTTGACAAACTGCGAAAGTATGCCAATTTGAACTGTAACAGACATTCCGGAACATGACCATAAGTTAAACATACCATAAATATCCTTTACATAGCTTAGAAATAGGCTTTGAGGGGTTCGGTGTGCTAAAATAAACTTTTGGGTCATTCAGGGACTAAAAGTGTCAAAAAGTGCACAAGTTTGCATTTTCGCGCATAACTTACGTTCTGAATACATCCGGACATCCAAAAATTTATGTAAGCACTAAAATATTTTATTTTAGTATTTGGCATGAGAAAAATCCATTCGTCGCGTCATTTGGATCGTTTTTCACGCTTGTGCGCATTTCGTCGTAATTAAGCGAACATCGTGTTTGTACGACCAAACGAACCAACATCCGACATATTTTTGAGCATGTTTCATGTCCACAATGTTTAGGCATCATTTTAGGGCCTTAAAGTTGGCTTTACGGGCCTTAGAAGTGTCGGAAATGGCCTTAAACACGTGCAGGGACCAAAACTGTAATTTCTGAAACATGTTGCTGATCAGACAAGGCTAGGCAGCCCGCCTGAGCCTTGTGTGATCCTGAAGCGGGCCGCATCAGCCTCCCAGATAGCAGAAACATGCAGAAACATTGAATCAAGTCCATTTCACTTGTGCACATGGTATTGGGCAATACTAGGGGCTCAAATGGTTTTGTAATACCATGTTCTTGATGTGTATGGCCAAGATCAAAGCACGGTTTCCTAGAAACGATCTTAACGGCTAACCGAACACTATAAATACCCCCCCCCCCATGCATTGCAAAACCCACAAGAATTTTGATTTGAGAAACTCTAAGTTGAAACCATTGTTTCATACCTGAGATTCTTGGATCGACATTAGCATTCGGGAACCCTTCGTAAGTATTCTTTCGTTCTTTTATTGCTTTTCGAGTCTTTTCGAGTCTGAAAGTCAAACTTTGTTTGACTTTCTGCATTGACCAGTTTATGGTCAATGCGAAGTTCATTTGAACTTCGCAACGTGATTGTAATCACGATGGTTATAGTCCCTTGGGACTATGCCTACTGATTACCACGTTGTCTAGGGTCGTAAGGGTAAGCGATATGATAAATCGCTTATACCTTCGAACCCGACCCATGTGGTCGATCATTAGGATCCGACCAAACACATTAGGTGAACATAGTATATAGGGAATAACCTTCCGGGGTTATACCTTATGGTCGCTTCGTTAAGTAGCTGTATGATAGGTAGTTTATATGCCTTAGGTAAATTACCAGAATTCCCTTTTCATGTATAATTGGTAATTAAGCATATATAACCTAAACTTTTGTCACATAACTGATTATGTAACATGATTAGGCATATAACACTTGTCATAGGACTAGTTAGATGTTCCGAACGCGTTTCACGCGAGTGACGCGTTAAAGTAGCATAAGCTACCTAAACGGGTCGTAATGGGTCACAAGCACTTAGGTTATGTTTCGTTTTAGTATGTGGGCTTTGATAAACCATATTACACGAGTCTCTATACTCGTTTGGTTTATGAACCCTCATTCTATCCGATCCTCCGATTTAGGTCCGGTTTATTAACATAGTTACCTATATTAGGTGCTGTTTGATTCCGTGATCTCTAGCATTGCTTGGTGGTTATCTTAAGACTTCTGAGCAATCTCAAGTGAGTACATAGACCCCTTTTTTACTGTTTTCAAACTGTTTTGGGGTGAAACACATGTGCCTACTTGTTACTTTCATGCTTTCCTGTTTTCACATCATATACCGGCTATGTTTGTTAGTACATGATTTCATTACATTTCATGCTATGTATGTCCATTGTGTGCATACTTAGTACATTGTTTTACATTACATTTCTGCTATGTATGTTGACTGATAGCATGCTAGCACATTGATTTACAAGACTTTTCTGCTTTGTATGTTAACTTAGCATACTTAGTACATTGTTTTCATATGACATGTCTACAACTGCTATAACATTTGGTTTGCACAAACGGGTCTTTATTACGTTCATTAACATTTGCTACGCCGCTCGGTAGTAAGTAGTGGTACCATAGGACTTGACAAATCCCATTCCTGACATTCCGGGTTTGTTTGGATGTAAGGAATGACTGAATCCGAAAACATTTCTTTTGATAACCTTGACTGAAAGGGTTATCCGACTGTCTCAAGGCTTGAATGTATGCGTTAACTTACCACAAAAATGTTTGTATCAATGTAACATGCATTACTTTGCAAAACATAACTTTTTGATATATTCAAAATACTTTGTTTTGTACATTTCTACATTAGGATTATGGGACAATACTTTCCTTACAATACATAACATTTGATACACATTACTTGACTACTTTTGGACTTATAAACATTTGATATGGCTTATACAAGGACTTTTGACTATTGGTTTAAACATAGACTTTATACATTGGTGGTTTGTTTAAGTGACTTAAGTAACGAGATGTGAGTAATATGATACAAGCATGGTGGATACGTCGATGGTACTTCCTATATATAAGTGTTTGTATTATATTACATATCATAGCGTTATTTAAATCATTTAATTGGGACTTATACTTTTTACACAAGTAACACAACTTTCACAAGACCTTGGTTTACAAACAACTTATCTTATATAAATCATTTTACTTGGTTATACATTTGAACCATACATTATTCTCTTATTTATACATATCATCTGATCTTAACGTTTTTCAAATGATATACAAGACAAAGCAAATTACAAGGTTCATGGCTAAACATTTTCTAAACTCCTAAGTCATGAATCCTATTTTCACAAACCTATGTATCTCACAGGCATTTTTATGCTGACGTACCTATTTTCACATGTGTTTTCAGGGGCTTTTGCGTAGGATGATGATCGTGACACTAGGGCGGACTTGTGCCTTAGGGACTTAAAATGAAGAAAGACTTAGTTTAATTATGTTATAAACTCTGTATTTCCTGTTTAAAACAATGTAACTCTTATGTTGATAAATAAAATACAACTTTGTATGCCATGGTTATGAAACAATTAATTCTGTTACAACACTCCCCGATGTTTTCCGCCACGTTTTGTATGTTACACGTGGTCGGGGTGTGACAAAGGGCTAGGAAGCTTCACACATTGATGATAAGTGGATGGGACTGCCTTCATATCGTGTATCCAAGGCCTGCCAAGGATCACATTACAACAAGATATACAGTCAATAACACAAAACTTTTGGTAAGAATGTAGGCCTTCGATATAGATTGGGAGTTTAATGTCCCCCAGAGTATTCTTAGTTTCGCCACTAAATCCCACGAGCACGGAGGATCTTGGTATGATATCTGATTCAGGGATACCCATCTTCTTTAGAACATCAAGCTGGATAATGTTCACTGAGCTTCCTCCGTCTATAAGGATCATGCGGACAAAAGGGTTAGAAATGAAAAGAGTAATAACTAAACCATCGTGATGAGGATGTTGGATATCAACACGATCATCCTCATCAAAGGTTATGACTTTTCCTTCGGTGACACTTGATGTTCGAACGGGTCTTTCTCCACTATCCATTTTAGTTTCCTTTGCATGCCTTTTAGCTGCTGAGAAGGATGTGCCACAAATGTATGATCCTCCAGATATAAAGTTTATAATTTGTGCATCTGCTGGAGGGGCTGGAGCTTTCTCAGGGATCCTTTCAGGATCCTGAGTCCTTGACTTTTTTCTACCCAACAATTCTTTTAGATGCCCCTTGCTCAACAAGTATCCAATTTCCTTTCTTAGTGCAACGCATTCTTCTGTGAGATGCCCAAAATCTTCATGGTATGCACACCACTCTGATTTATCTTTGGTTGCAGCTGGTCTGTCACTTTTTCTGGGCCATCTGGCTTTATCACCTAGATTCTGCATCGCAAGGATTAGTTCATTGTTATCAACAGAAAAACAATATTCAGAAATCGGAGGATAATCCTCATCATCCTCTTCCTGATCAACAGCATGCACGTTCTGGTTATCAGATCTGTTATAGGATCTGAACTTGTTGTTCTTGAACGAGGATCCTTGCTTCTCTTGTTTTGAGGATCCTGCTAATCTTTCCTGGATCCTCTTATCACCCTCTAGTCGGATGAACCTGAGTGCCCGGGTTCTTATCTCATCTAGGTTCCTGCATGGTGTCATAACAAGATCATCATAGAACAATGAATCCCTAAGCAATCCCATTTTGAAGCCCTCAACAGCCGTGTTGGACCGTTCTACGACCTTTAAATGTCAGTTAAGGCAGTTCATCTTTGAATATGAAGGCGGAATCAACATAAACAAAGTCATAACTGCTATTATCCTTTTAATCCTTCTTTTCTGATTGATATTCGTGCTTTTACAACGTATTCTGATACAAAACCGGCAGCACTTCGTGTCTCATACAATGACCATCTCTACCAACAAATGAACCACACAACCCTATATATAACCAGTTGATTTCGCTTGAGACTGTTCAAGCCAAATCATGATTTCGCTTGAACCTGTTCAAGCTAAATCTCTGTTGTTGATTTCGCTTGAACCAGTTCAAGCTAAATCTTGATTTAGCTTGAATCACACAAGAACACTTTCAAGCGAAATCCCATGTTAAACATGTAAAAACCCTAAATAAGACCTTGTTGTGTGTACATTCAACCTATCTAGACACAAGACTTGATTATGACGTAATCAACAGACATTTAGTGCACCAACAGACTCCCCCTTGGATGTTGATGAAGTCTTTGGCTTCAAGTCTTTGTCTTTATCATTCTTCAAACATTGTAAAAACTCTCTTCAATCTTTATCTTCAAACTTTAAACTTTAAACTTCAATCTTCCCTTTGACAGTTGATCCAGACTCCTCCTTTCACTGACTCCCCCTCTCTATATGCTAGAATCTGAGATATCTGGTTCAAGCTTTGACAATTAGCTTCCGTTGGGAATAATGAAGTCCAATCCTGTTACTCAACCAACAAACATTACAATTCTATCTTTTCAACATTAAATCACATACTCAATCAGCTTTAACAATCCACTCAAGTATTCAGGTCCAAGTTAATGACCCTGATCACTTCATTAATCTACCAAGTCCAAATTAATGACCTTGGTTGATCTTTTGACGAATCAATACTGATTTTAAAACAACAATTTCAAACATTTTCTGAAAATAACAAGTATCAAGTTAATGAACTTGTTTTTGACTTTTCAAACAATTCAAACTTCATCAAAGTAAGCTCTCCTCATTCTTCAGTCCAGAAACTCCTGCATCTGCTTCAAACATCTGAGAATCCAACAATCAACTCTCCACTTTGGTTTGTCAGAAAATAAAGCAGAAATAAAATCTTTTTGGATTTTATCAAAGTGTTCTAAGCTAAGAAATGAAATACAGAAAACTTAAATTGCAGAAAGTAAACAAAGTAAACTATTTACAAACAATTTTTTTGGCGAGCGTGTCAGTGAATCATATCAGCTTTTCAGACAAATCACAAGTACCGTTAAGCTTCATTTCATATTCAGACTTAAACAATTCACCTCGATTGTCGATATACTGATCCATCTTAAATTCTCACACAAATTTCAATTTACTCAGGATACGATTTAGATGAATTATGAACTTAGCTCATTCATGTGTCCCACCTCTTGAATATACTCCCGTATCCAGAATCCCAATAATCAGTCTTACAGGTGAGTATACTACAATGATATCTGTATATAAATTAGGTATGCGAGGGCCGAGGGATCTCAGGTCGATACTTCCGTATACACAGAGAGATATCAGCTTCGACTTTACGGTATGTCCCCTTTAGAGGATCTTTTTGCTTACAACAGCAGCGACTATCAATTTTATTGTTTCATCGGCATGCTGAGGGTTTAATGCTATGTTTCAAGCATTGCAGAAAGTATTAGCCAAGGACTAGGTCAGAACTACCATTCAGCAGAAGTCCCGGAATAATACCCCAGACATCATTGAGTATAAAGACCTAGTATATCAGATTATGAGACCTTTCAAACGAGATTTCAGGGGTTACCTATATATCCAAGTAGTGTTCCCCACGAATTTCACAAGTTTGAAATTTAGGTTTATATCCCGAATAAATCTACTAAATGTGCGAAAACCTATCGACACATCATCAGTGAGACTTTTTAACTCAATTAAACTTTACAAATCTTTAGCATACTGTAATCGTCTAGCCGATGTACTATCATTTTCCCTATATACACAAGCTCTTTTTCAGATTTTATCATGTTTTTGTATTATTGCATTTTTTACTGTTTTTGTATTTTCTGAAAAAATAACTATGTACAAACATCTACTCCCCCTAAATACCAAAACAAGTAAAAAATCGACAAACCATTGCAGATTGTTTCTCGTCTTCATCCACAACAGTACTTTCATCAACGCCAATTATGCCATCCGACACCGACAGAAGCTTCATACCATTCAGTTTTAACAAATATTTAAACCGATTTTTATCAAAAGCTTTGGTATGTAAATCAGCTTTCTGTTCGTCAGTGTGGATTTTCTCAATTCGTATCAACTTTTTCTCAAAGCAATCACGAATAAAGTGATGACGAATTTCTATGTGTTTAGTTTTAGCGTGATGTACTGGATTCTTTGTTATATTTATTGCGGCCTCATTATCAACAAAAAGAGGTGTGTTAAGAAACTGCAAACCGTAGTCGCGCATCTGTTGCTGTATCCACAAGATCTGAGAGCAGCAACTGCTAGCAGAAACATACTCCGCTTCACATGTAGATAACGCCACAGACGTTTGTTTCTTACACTGCCAGGTAACCAATCTAGGACCAAAGAACTGGCATCCTGCAGTTGTTGATTTTGAATTAACTTTGCAGCATCCGAAATCCGAATCGGAATACCCTTCGAGCGTAAAGTCGCCTTTTCTAGGATACCACAACCCCAATGAAGGAGTTCCTTTCAGGTAGCGCAATATCCTCTTCACAATGATCATATGCGATGCTCTCGGGTTAGACTGAAATCTTGCTGCGAGGCACGTTGGGTACATTATATCAGGACGTGAAGCAGTTAGGTACATTAAAGAACCTATCATGGAACGATAAAACGTTTCATCAGCCCTGTCTCCGGTGAGATCTGGGTGAATCCCATGATTTGTTGCAAGTGGGGTAGCAGCTGGAGTGGAACTTGACATCCCAAATTTCTCTAGAATATCATGAACATACTTTGACTGATGAATGAAAATTCCCTCAGGAAGTTGTTCAAGTTGTAAACCCAGAAAGAATTTCATCTCCCCCATTGATGACATTTCAAATTTTTGCTTCATCACTGATTCAAAATCTTTGCATAGATTTTCATTTGTTGACCCAAAGATTATATCGTCCACATAAATCTGAACTATCAGAAGATGACCATCGACCTCTTTAGTGAAGAGAGTGGCATCCACTTTTCCACGAATGAACTTGTTGGCTAGTAGGTGTTGAGACAAAGTCTCGTACCAGGCTCTCGGGGCCTGGTGTAAACCATACAGCGCTTTGTCCAATAAGTAGACCTTGTTTTTGTGGATTGGATCGGTGAAGCCCGGTGGCTGACCGACATAAACCTCCTCTTTAACCTTCCCATAAAGAAACGCCGATTTAACATCCAACTGATAAACTTTAAAGTTCTTCCAAGACGTAAATGCTAGGAAAATTCTGATTGCCTCTAGTCGTGCTACAGGCGCATAGACTTCGGTAAAATCAATCCCCTCCTGTTGACTAAATCCCTGAACAACGAGTCGAGCTTTGTTCCTTACAACAACTCCTCTATCGTCCCTCTTGCACTTGAACACCCACTTGGTGTTAATCTTTCTCTGACCATCCGGCAACTCAACTAACTTCCACACTCTCAATTTCTCGAATTGACTAAGTTCCTCCTGCATTGCATTGACCCAAGAGTCTTCAGTAAGCGCCTCTTTGTAAGTTCTTGGTTCAACCTGCGATATAAAACAACTCAATGAGAATTCAGTTTGCAAAGGAGCAACTTTTGTATAAAAACATGTAAGCCCTTTATCAATCTGATTTCGAGTGCGAACGCCTGTCTGCAATTCTCCTATGATCAACTCCTCTGGATGATATGAAAAAGTTCGCGGCATCACTTCACTTGGAACATCTACATTTCCCTCCAGATTAGTAACATTCTGCTCTGCATCTTGTTCACCAACTTGGTTTGTTTGACTTGAAATCTGAATTTGCTCCCCCTCAGAATCTGAATCTGAAACACCATGATCAAATACTAGCATGTTTTCAGCTTCTAGATTATCATTCTGAGCCGACTGATTATCCTGAGCAACTTCATTCTGTTGGACATCATCATGTTCACCAGCATTACTCGGACCTGCTTCATCATCATTTGAAGTTTCCCATGGTCTCCTCGAATACTCAGCTGGGAACCTTAGCTGCGACTCATATTCACGCAAAATATCCAACTCATCAAAGAAATCTTCATCATCCTCTGATTCTTCTCTCATGTCAAACGAATCCCAAAGTTTGTCATAATGATAACGCCATGAATCACCAGGATTCTGTGGTGGCATAGTATAACCTTGACATTCAACATTTGCAGCTTCAATAATCCGCTTCTCACTTGGAACAAAGACACGTCGCATCGGATTTGCATAACCAACAAAAATTCCCTCAATGCTCTTCGGACCAAACTTTCCATGAGGCTCTATAACCGTACAGAGTGACCCGAATGGTTCTAGATACTTCAAATTCGGTTTGCGGTTATTGATTAGCTCAAAGCATGTTTTGTTGAACTTCTTGACAGTGAGAACCCTGTTGAGCGTATAGCATGCGGCAGAAACAGCTTCAGCCCAACAATTAATTGGTAACTTTGAATCTGCGAGCATAGTTCTAGCCGTCTCAATTAGTGTCCGGTTTTTGCGTTCTGCGACTCCATTCTGCTGCGGAGTGTACGGAGCACTAAACTCATGCAAAATACCTCTTTCATCACAATATTCTTCCATCTTACTGTTCTTGAATTCAGTACCATTATCACTTCGAATTCTCTTGATACGCCTTTGGTACAAATTCTCAATCTTCCTGAACAGCCCCATCAAACTGTCAAATGTTTCATCTTTCGTCTTCAAGAAAGAAACCCACGAAAATCTGGAATAATCATCAGTAACGACCAAACAATAGTAATCTCCTGTAATACTTTTGACATTCACTGGACCAAACAAATCCATATGAAGTCTTTCCAGAGGTCTCGAAACTGAATTGACTTGCTTTGTAGGGTGTGACTTTTTCTTCTGCTTGCCTTTGATGCAGCTAATGCACTCCCCTTCCAGATGAAAACCTTTGATATTAACTCCCAATACCAAATCATTGTGCACCAAGTGATTCATTTTTCTAAGATGTATATGCCCCATCTTTCGGTGCCACAATCTTGATTCTTTCTCACTTGCTCTAGACACAAAACAATGTGCTTGACCAGTAGTTGTAGTTGCAACAGACATATCTAACACATATAAATCATTCACTCTAGGTGCCCTCATGATAATCCATTCTTCAGGAACAACAAATCCAGGTTTCAAAATCAAACATTCTTTATCAGTGAAGTGAGTAGTATACTTGTTGTCACAAATCTGCGAGATACTAAGCAGATTGTTCTCCAGCTCAGTGATGTAGTTAACTCTCTCAAACGTTACAATCCCATTGGATAACGTTCCTTCACCAACAATTCTACCACCTTCATGACCTGCAAATCCTACGTAACCACCATTAATGTTTCTCACATCATACAGCAACGCAGTCTTCCCTGTCATATGTCGAGATGCTCCACTATCCATGATCCATCTAGATACAAGTTGTGGAAGATCCTGCACAAAAACAAACTTCAAATTAACCAACTACAATAAAGATGCCGATTCATGCTTCGCGATCAAGGAAGCTCCGGCAATTCAAACTGCTTATTCGAACATGGTGTCCACCCAGGCCTCATCAGCCTTAGGTGTAACCTTGACTCTAGCAACTTGAATTTTGAAATTTTCAGCCTTCAAAGGTGGAAAATTTGCATCATAATCAACCGAAATTGATTCTTCAGCCTTTTTCACTTCAGAAGTTGAAATTTTCATTTCAGTTTTTGGTTTCCAAACTTGTTGAGATAATGCAACCTGTTTATAAAACTTGTCGTTTTTAGTTATCACTTTATTAACATGTTCATTTTTCACTTTGATGTTGTTATTTTTCACACTCTTTTTCTCAACAATGATTGGTGCTTTACCCTTCACATCAACTTTCTTCTGTTGAATCTTCACAGTTTCAGTCTTAAGCTTCACATTGGTACACTTTCGTGCAATGTGACCAACTTGATTACATCTGAAACATGTTCGAGTATCAACAACTCGACTTGTGCCTTCAGACTGATAATGTGAAGCTCTTTTCTCAAAGAACTCTTTATTTGATTTTGAAAAAATTTCATTTTCCTCATCAGAAAGTGAACTTGAACTATTCACAAACACCTTCTTTTCAGCAAATCTTTAGTTTTGAAAACTTTTCTTCTGATAACTCTTACCACCCCTATAACCACCCGACCAATTGTTTCGATTGTTATTATAAAACCGTGGTGGAACAACAGGCTTTTTGTGGTAAGCTTTATCTTTCTCAAAATTCATTTGCCTTTTTGTTTGTTTCAAACTGTTCACTTCTGTCAACTCAACTTCAACCAATTTGAAAACATTTGTCAACTTTTTCACATTAACATTCTCAATTGGAAACTCAGAATCCGAATACAACTTATCAGATCCAGCCATCTTGTACATCACAAGACCTGGTTCATCACTTAAGTTGTTTTTGGACTTTGATTTCTGAATGTATTTGTCTAAGAAACACCCATCATCTTCAGTTGAATCAGACATCAAAACACTTTCAGCTGTGCTCTTAACAATCTCTGTCTGAACACTATCATCAGATGATGTAAAAGTAACATCAATGTTTTCCGGAAGTTTAACTTCTTTTTCTTCCTCAATTTCAACCAACCCAGATTGCTTTTTCGTGTAGTTATCAAGAACAGGTGGTGGAACTTGATGAAACCCCACCCCAGTTCCATCACAATACACATCTTCGCCCGCTTTGTCTTTCCCAATGGGTTTGGGAATAATATGTTGCAACACAAAGCTTGCGGAGCTGTAACTGTTAAGCTTCAACTGGATTCGCTCATTTTCGATTACAGCCTCTTGAACATTAAGTTTCAATTTAGCGATTTCATCCAGTTGTTGGTTGATTGATTCTTCTTTTACTCTAAGCACTGCTTTCAAATGTTCATTTTCTTTAAAAGTTTTACCATTTCGATCATCACAATCTTTCATTGTGCTTTTGAGTTTTTCAAACTTTTCAGAAATCTGACGGTTTTCAAGAATCAACTTTTCATTTTCATTTTTAACTTTATCATGATCAATTTTATCATTTTCAATTTGACTAGTTAATTCTCTTATCCGTTCAGTTGAAGCTTTAACCATTTTGTCACGATCAAGAATCTGATTCTCAACGCTTCTGACCTTTGTTGTCAGATCATCAACTTTCTTCCCGTTGAGATACGTGACTGTGCTACAAAATTTGCACTCTTTGTTGCAATTTTTGCAATCAGCATTTCCATCGATTTTCTTACCTGACACATTTGTTGACACATCTGAACTGACTTGGCTTTTTGACTCAGACACGGAGTTAGAGTCTACCTCAAGTGCCTTAGCAGCTAGCACTTTGTCAGCCATTCTTCCAAGATTTTCAGCAGTCAACTCCTGCGTTGTGTCAATAACTCCAGTATCAATCTTCTTTGCTTTCTCAATCTCTTCTTTCTCCTTTCTCTCTTTCTCTTCTTCTTTCATTTTCTCTGTTGGAGTTCCCCACCATTTGTGTTGCCAATACTCATCATCTTCTTTGTATTGCTGGATTATGGCTTCGATATCAAGTGTACTATCATCGATCGCAATATTTCCATATTCATCAAGAAAACACTCTCTGTCTGGATCCCATCTATTGGCTCTCCTCGCTTCCAGAAAAATACGAGATATTCTAATGATTTTGTTTTCAGCTATCATTTTTCTGTATCTATACTTTTGCTCTTCAGTTCGATCGTCTTTCCACGGAATAGGATCGTCATTTTTCGCCATGAATGCGTAACCAACCGCATCTTCTTCTGGTAGAACCTCTTGACTCTAGTCATAACCCTCATCATCATAAATCACCGCAAGAGCTCTAGATTTCTCTCTGTTGTCTTCAACCTGCTTCAATCTAGGCGGCTCGGATTTATTCTGATGATAGATTGCCTTCTTGTAATAATCATCTCTGAAAGGATTCTCCGACTCATCAGCATAAGCGTTTCGGCATTCTCGTTTGAAGTGACCTTTCTGCTTACACTTGAAACAAGTCACCTTCGATTTATCGAACCCCAACTTAGTAGATGCACCACCAATTGTTTTCCTTCCGGTAATTTCCATGAAACACTGTGCTCGGCGAACAGCACTTGCCATAGCCCAACGAATATCGATCAGTTCCATTTCCTCCGGATCAATCTGATCGTAGTCTTCTTTCGTCAGATTTGTGTTGCCTATCTTCCCAGCTACTAACCCTTCATACGATTCCAACACCGATGCTAGGAAGATCATCTGCTGTTTGGCCGATTCCTCATCAAAGTTCTGAGCATTCTTCAAATCTATCGCAATGTTACATTGAAAACGATTCTTTGCATCTGGATGATTTCCAGAGGATGAAGATCCACTATGATAACCACTGTGACTTCCACTGCTATGACTGCTTTGACTTTCTTTGCCAGCTGTCGACACATTTTCAGCAGAAAACGCAGTTTTTGGAGAAGTTGCTTTTGGCATCATGCTCTTTGGATAATACAAATCCAAATTCTGCTGATAAGATGAGTGGTTGACTTTGTATGTCTTCTTCAACTCCAACTCGTGACTCTCAAGTTTCTCAATCAGCAAATCTAATGTCAACTTTTCTGGTTCTTTGATAGTATTTTTCAGCATCAGCGCATAATATCTCCAATCCATCTCGTCAGGCAACGAATCGAACAATTTGTCGATAAGATCTTCTTCAGGAATATCGATATCATGTCTTACTAACTCCAGCTTTAGATGACCAAACCTTTCTATCATTTTACAAACTGGCTCATTCTTTAAACATCCAAACAGATCAAACTCTTTTCTAAGAAGTTTCTTTTTGTTTTTCTTAATTTCTTCACTACCTATACATTTCTTTTCTAACTTTTCCCAAAGATCTTTTGCATTTGAATAGTCGATCAAGGCAATTATGTCTTCCCGGATGGACTGAAATAACAATGCCACACACTTTTGTTCAGCTACAAACGATTCAATTTCCTCAGCTGCTCTTAAAGTTTCACCATATTTCTTTCCATGTTCATAACCGTTTTTCAAACTCTTCCAGCTGGGAAATGCGAATGCCATCAACCAGTCTTCAAACTTTCTTGACCACCGACTGTATTCCTCAATAGCCATTAGCTTTGGAGGTTTATTGAACGTTCCGAAGGCACTTTCCGATTCCCAAGCTTCCTTTTTCTTCTCTTTTGGTGGGTTATCATTCACATTGCTTGACGAAGTATCATTGTTTCCGGAATCTCCAACAAACGCGTACATGTCGCTAAACGGGTTCATGAAAATATCATCCATCGTGAATGTTCCTGCAAAATCAGCAAACACTTAGAAAATTTTTTAAGTTTTGAAAAAATTCAGCAAGTTCAAGCGAAATCAGCACTTAAACTATTCAAGAGAAATTACACTATTACACTTCAAGCGAAATCTGATAAAAGCTATGTTTCAAGCGAAATCTAAAAGAACAATTTTGTTTCAACTATTCAAGATATTCAAGCGAAATCTGCCAAGAGTTTCAAGCGAAATCCACCAATACAATTTCGCTTCAACTTATTTCAAGCGAAATCCCTTAATTCTAGACCAGCAGATTCAAGCGAAATCTAACAAACTCAATTTCGCTTGAAATGTTCAAGCGAAATCTTCTGATTTTCAAGCTAAATCTTATACTTTCAAGCGAAATCTACCTTCAAGTTCGAACACTTTCAAGCTAAATCAGGTTTTAGTCCGAATCTTTGTAGGCTTTATTAAAACTATGTTATACACAATATACTCGAAAATCAGATCATTTCGACCGTTGGAACTCGTTCAGATCAGAAAAGTATAAAAAGAAATGAGTAGAAAGAAGAGAATCCGCTGCTATGGTATGAACTCCTCGTCCTGAGCTCTGATACCACTTGTTGGGCCGTTCTACGACCTTTAAATGTCAGTTAAGGCAGTTCATCTTTGAATATGAAGGCGGAATCAACATAAACAAAGTCATAACAGCTATTATCCTTTTAATCCTTCTTTTCTGATTGATATTCGTGCTTTTACAACGTATTCTGATACAAAACCGGCAGCACTTCGTGTCTCATACAATGACCATCTCTACCAACAAATGAACCACACAACCCTATATATAACCAGTTGATTTCGCTTGAGACTGTTCAAGCCAAATCATGATTTCGCTTGAACCTGTTCAAGCTAAATCTCTGTTGTTGATTTCGCTTGAACCAGTTCAAGCTAAATCTTGATTTAGCTTGAATCACACAAGAACACTTTCAAGCGAAATCCCATGTTAAACATGTAAAAACCCTAAATAAGACCCTGTTGTGTGTACATTCAACCTATCTAGACACAAGACTTGATTATGACGTAATCAACAGACATTTAGTGCACCAACAAGCCGTGGCTATATCCAAGTTGGGAATGTCTAAGGATTCTTTACTGAATTTGGTAATGTAATCCCTTAATGATTCATTATGACCCTGGGTTATCCTATATAGATCACTAGTTAATCGTTCAAATTTTCTACTACAAGAAAATTGGTTATTAAATAGGTTAACTAGATTAGCAAATGAGGTAATAGAGTAGGGGGGAAGACTTAGCAGCCATTTGAGAGCTGATCTAGTAAGAGTGGATCCGAATCCCTTGCACAGGCATGCTTCCTTTAACCTTTCTGGGATCGGATTGGTCTCCATCCTCTCCCTGTATTGTGCTATGTGTTCTTCAGGATCCGTCGAACCATCATACAGCTTCATGGTTGGTACATGGAACCTCTTGGGTATCTCAGCATCACAGATTGGTGGTGCAAAACGAGATATCTTGTGGCTCCCATCTGCAATCTCTGGGATAGGCTTGACCACTCCTGGGACACTTGATATCATATCCTTTAACTTTTGCAATTCTCTGGCCATGGCATGATTGATACCTGGATCCTACATAAGGCCATGGTTAGTAGTATAAGAATTATTAAAAGTGTTACCTCCCATTGGATTCAAATTAGGAAGAATGGATGTTAATCCATATTGTTGGGGCTCTGGGATGACCGATGGACCAGTAGAAGCAATGGTTTGCATTGGAATGAAATCCCCTTGATGGACGTCGGAACTTCCTGATTGCAAACTCCTTAAGGATCCTGGAATCTGGAAGGATCCTTGAAACTGTGAGTATCCTTGAACCTGGGAAGATCCTGGGACATAGGAGGATCCTTGAACATGGGAGGATCCCTGAACATAGGAGGATCCTTGAACCTGGGAGGATCCCTGAACATAGGAGGATCCTTGAACCTGGGAGGATCCCTGAACATAGGAGGATCCTTGAACCTGGGAGGATCCTTGAACATAGGAGGATCCTTGAACCTGGGAGGATCCTTGAACCTGGGAGGATCCTTGAAACGGCCAGTACCCTTGAATCTGCTGCGCTCCCGAGTAACCTCCTGAGCTTGCAAAGGATCCTATATGCTGAGGATGGGATCCTGATGGTTGAAAGTGTAACCCTGAAGCCTAAGTCATTGCTGATGACCCGTAATGCACTCCTTTTGGTCCTCCAACATATTGAACGTCTGGAACCGCTGAAGGCTGAGAAGTTATAACCGGAGTATCAAAACTCAAAGATCTGGGCATTTGTGGGGAATGATCCTCTGCCGATCCCTTTTGTTTCTTGATGTCTCCAATTTCTCTAAGGATTCTTTCATTGGTCTTATCCTGCTACTGGATATGCTCCTTCATCTGCAAAATCAGAGTAAACAAGTCACTAGTTGTAGGAGTATAAGAAGCAGAAGAAATTGGAGGTTTGGAGAAAATGGGAGTTGGTTTCTTCTCAGCATTTTTCTGAGATCCAGCAGGTGGTGGAGGCAAAGGTGGAATGCCCTGAGATGAATTGACCATAGACATTGCAGTAGAGGTATTCTTCAATGATGAAGCCATGTATTTGTATGCAATGAACTGGAATGATCACCAACAGAAAAACTTCTTAGGAATGAAGCACCAATTGCCCCACGGTGGGCGCCAAACTGTTTTGGTCAAAAAATCTGATGAGGATAATGCAACCAAACTCTTAGTTACGGGGAATGATGCTTGAAATGAGGAACAATGATAAGGATCACTTCAATGTAAATTGCACAAACGACATAAGGATTTATACGAGGAAAAAACCCTTGATCGTTAGAAGATCTCCGGCATAAAAAACCTCGGGTGATGGAAACTACCGATCACTAAGCTCAAATAAATCAGTAAATGTTTACAACTTCGGATAGTAACGAGCTAGGTACAAGGATCACTATGGTGAAATGTGTAAAAGTGAGTGAAAATTGTTAAGTGCTTGCCGAAAGCTTCAAGAGTGCAATTGTGCGAGAGTGTGTGTAGCTGAAAAAATGGCTAAGTGCTCTAATTACTAGCTCGTCACCCCTTTAAAAATAGAAGTTAACTATGCTAACAAACTATCCGACTTTTGTGCCATGCTCCCACGTTCTCCGAAACGTCCATTTCCAGTCAAACGTGTGTGAAATACCCGTGGAATATTCCATAGTAACGTTGCCAAGACCAAGTCAAGTTTGTTACTCCTGCAAAATAATATGAAACACAAACAAACAATCGTTAGTATGAGGATCCTTAAGGTGATCCATGATCCTGATCCTGAAGCTCTTCTGAGGATCACTATCTGTCACAGAAGTAAGGATCATTTATTAGGATAACAAGTAAGGATCACTAATTGTTAGAAAATCCTCCCCTAACATGTCCCAAGGATCCTTTCCCATTACCCCACATTGACTCCATGGTGGATGCTATCGCGGGTCATGTGTGACAACTCGTGATTTACGACTCTTAATTACGTGATTAACAAGTAATTAACGCGATAATAATTAGTGTTTACAGCGCGAATTAACTTAATTAGGCCTTTGGAGTGCCTGGGAACGTCTATCCGTCTTTACAGTGCGCGAACGGTGGTTTACAGAGAAACCCGTGAAACGTTAAACGGCAACGGATTGAAACCGAACAGGATACTGTCAACGCCGACAAATATTAAATTTTTACGATATATTTTAGTTTTGTAGTTAAACTTTAGTGACTACAGTCGAAACCGGATTGAAAAACGGATTAAAGACGGCAACGATACAATTTTTTTCGCGATTATTACCGTGATCGACGAACGGGCGTGCAAACAACGACTACCGACCGTATTTTTGTTTTTGACGGAGTTCAGGATTTGACAACGGGTCTCGTAGGAATTACGGGCCACTTACACGTGAGATGGACTTGTGGGCCCTGAGCCCAAGCCCAAAACTCACAAGCCTAAACCCGCGCATAATATATTAGAATCTTGTCAAAATCTTGCAAGATTTGCAAGATCTTACGAAATCTTACGGAATCTCTACAAATCTTTGCCTAAATTTTCATAAGATCCTTGTAGATCTTTATTCACCGAACAAAGCTAAATCCATTTAGTCAATACCCACCAAAATCTATTCAAGAGATTTTAGCTCAAAATATAAAAGGATTGACCTGAATACAAATTGAACACAGGGCAATAAAAACCCATCCCCTCTATTAATACCTCATCCCCTTCCCTTCTACAATCAACCCACAAATACACAGACTATTAGGCTGTGTCTCACTCTCTCGATGCACACCACAAAGACAAAAAGGGGGTAACCCCAAACCTTCATATCTGCTGCAACATAAGAACACAACACAAAGCCAAAACACCCACACTCCCTCATCCTCTCCCCCTCTGAATAAAGATGAAAGGCCGGACTCCGGCCAGGCATGGAGGAGCCGGCGACGGCCGTGATGGTGAGCGACGACAGCGGACAGAAGCAGAGAGAGAGATCGAGAGGCGGCAAGAAGGAGAGAGAGAGAGAAACGGCAGGGAAGCCGTTTCCGACGACGGACCACCACCACCACTAACCGGTGGTGGTGCAGCCGCGATAACCAGAGAGAGAAAGAGAAAACCGGCGGTCAAAGGCTCGGACCGCCGGTCGATGCGTTTATCCGGTGGTGGGGGTGAACGACAGTGGTAGCGATGAAGCTCACGGCGGCGGAGGTGGTTCTGCAACGTCAGTGGCAGCGGTAGCAAGCAGGGTGTCATCGGACCAGTGGAACCTTAGAGTGTAGGGAAGCACTCTGGACAAATCGTGGAACCTTCGAGTGTAAGCATTTATATCAGCACCTTCCATAGTCAAGTGCCAGAACTCTGTTTCCAGCCTTTGAAGTTCCGCACGAGAGCAGTACTTCTCTCTCATTCTTTCCTTCAGTTCCTCCCAAGTTAGGCCATAAGCGGCATCATCACCCAAAGTTTGGGCTTGCGCGTTCCACCAAGTCAGAGCTTCATCGACGAATAACCCAGTAGCAAAAGTGACTTGTTGATCCGCGGTACACTTGCTCATGCGGAAAGTAGCTTCAGTCTTCTCCGTCCAGCGCACAAATGCTACTGCACCTCCTGTGCCGTCATAGTTCATCGGTTTGCAGTCGAGGAACTGCTTGAAAGTGCAGCCTTGAGCTGCATTGCCTCCAGACGAATCTCCATTCCCATTACGCCTAGCGTTGCTTGGTCCTCCACTGTCCTGGGTATGGTTCGCCTCGTACTGGGCGATAGCAGTGGAGATCCTTTCATCCAGCAGGGCGTTCAGCTCTTCAGCAGTTCTTGGCAATGGGGGAGGAGGGGGTTGGTCACGAGCGTTCATAGCTCTTCTGGGTGCCATGTTCTGAAGAACACAACCCAATAGGTTTAGGCATTTGTTTGATATCGTCACTCTAGACAGTAGTATCATATATATTCACAGGTATATATACCACATAAGTGACATCAAACAATTATTACTCTAGTAGAGTACTTAGTAGGCTTGCACTGAGGGAATCTATACGTGACAAGACTTGCTGTGATTTTTGTGCACTGAATTCCATAATTATGTATGCATCCATAATTACGTAACTCCTTGCACAGTCCGCACAGTTCGTTTCATCCTCGTATTTCTTCCTTCAGATGGGCCATCGCTTTTAGGTAAAGTCACGTATACTTGTGACATTCTACTTCTAGTACATGCTAATTATCACACATAATTGCAAGTAATTTCTAGTCACTACAGGTGCTACTCAAGTGCACTCTAAGTCTCGTAGTGTCTTTTCTAGACTCATGTAGACAGTTTCAGGCAATGGATGTCGCGGGACGTTTTATGCAATGAAAACTCTTTGAAAATTGTTTTCGTGAAAGGATCCTAGAGATTGTAGACTAGACTCGAGAAGGAATCCTGGTTCACTACAATCGCAGCTCTGATACCAATCTGTCACACCCCTTTCTACGGCGGAAGCACGAGGTGTGATCATGAAAGGTTCTCATTGCATACGAAGAGTAAACATGCTACATGCTCGTAAAATAACATCAAATACCATGATTTGAAAACATAAGTTTAGCGTTTACATCGCTAGACAACTTAAAACATTGTCTTAAAAGTTTACAACTTTATTTAAAGTTAAACACAAGCGACATCCACGAGCATAAGCAAGACCGCGCGCACATCCATCCTAGTTACCTGAAATACATGTGAGTTTTTGGAAAAACGTCAACATAAAGTTGGTGTGAATTCATGCAGTTTTGTATTTCATGTTTGTATACTTTGTATGAAAACATAGTTTGTGAGTAAATCAAGTTTTCATATATAAATCCAGTTTCATGTGTACACCACGTACATATGTATAATTCAATTTCTTCTTGAGTACCCCACGTACTCAAGTATAATTCTCATTCTCTTGAGTACCCCACGTACTTCAAGTATAATTCAATCTTCTTGAGTACCCCACGTACTTCAAGTTATATATCAATCTTAGTATGGTATGAATTTTATGTAAATACAGTATTTCTGTAGTTATCAGATTGTTAATGGGTTGCAAAGCCATTAACATGTGGCACGACATAGGAAGTCACCAAACCTAAGGCATTTAATTGGTATATTCTGAGACACAAAAGCACTACTCGATTCTCACCCCGATCGGTAGTGTGGCTGCCAGGCACCCGTTAGATCTAACCTTTTGTTCTGCGGTCTAAGTATGTACACGATTAATGGTGCTTCTGTACCCTATTCGTGACACTATTTCTCATAACGCATCCTACTTGGTTCTCGTTCTCACCAAGCGCGTTTCTTGTTATCATTTCTCATGGCGCCTCTTACTTGGTTCTCGTTCTCACCAAGTGCGCTTCTCATATTCCTATATTTCATCACACTTGGTTCTCGTTCTCACCAAGTGTACTTCTTGTATTTATATTTCGTCACACTTGGTTCTCGTTCTCACCAAGTGTACTTCTTGTATTTATATTTCGTCACACTTGGTTCTCGTTCTCACCAAGTGTACTTCTTGTATTTATATCATACCAATTATAAATTTTTGTACATTTGTACATGTATTTCACCCCCGAAGTTATAAAAACTGAAAACAGTTAAAGAGAAAAGGGGGAGCATGAACTCACAACTTTGCGTTCCTAGCGTCGTAAACTCCACCGGATTTGCTTAATTAACGTCGTAACCTATACGCGTTTTCTTAACGTTAGTCACTAGACTTGCGTCGCACAAGTACAGTCACTCTCTTTTGTATATATTCTTGTGTTAAAAATGTTCTACATTTTAAACTACGTGTTTTACTTATATTATTTTCTCCAAAAATAAATATAAGTCTTTTGTGTTTTGCACTTTGCACCCGAATTATGTATCTTGTATTTTGTATGTGCATTTTTATGTTTATACTCCTCATGAGTATTTAGTGTATTTTTAAGTCTTAATACACTAGCACGTATAACACATACTATACACACTTAGCACAAAAGTTGGTGACAAAATAATATATATTTTTCTCTCAAAAATATATACCTAATATCCGTTTTTATTCTCGAAAAATCACCATTTCTTATCACCAAAAATTAGGGAAACCTTAGTAATACTTTTAAATACATTTTTAGGGAATAAGTTCCTCAAAAACTTATATTTTTTCTAAGTGTCAAAACTTATAAAAATTTTGACAGAGTTTCCCCTAAAAATGGAGGTTTCCCATGTTTTCAAAACATGTGTTTATTTTCTTTTAAATCGTCATCGATCATTAACAACAATTATCAACAATAATCGTCAACAATAATCACCAATTTCATGAACTTGAATATTTACAAAAATGTGTAGTAACTTACTAGCACATTTAGTGAGTCTTGTTATCTTTAAAAATAAGTTTAATTTCTTAAAAACTTTATTTTTAAAGAATACGAAGTTTTACAACTTCTAGTCGGTTTTTACGAAAACTATTTCTTCGTTAACACTTTTGTTACACAAGTATCCACACACTTGTTTGTTCACAAAAACCACTTTTGTTTGTGTAAGATCCGGTTTAGAACATGTGATTTCTTGGACACTTGGTCCTTTGAAAATACCGCTTGTAGATACGTAGATCTACTAGTTTTAAACACTATTTCACAAGTTAAATTGCTTTTACACAAGTTCATGATGTGTGTGGTAGAGTTTCATCATTTAACCTTTGTTACTCTTAAACAAGCTTTATGTCATAATCCAAGATCATGACTAAACCGGGTTAAATGATGATCCGAGCTACCATATCATAGATCGGGTCTAAATAATCACAACTTTCAATTACTACAACATTTACACAACTTATGTGCTATTAACCACCATTTTTCATGCCTTTAGTAGATTTTTAAGCATCATATTGCATGTTAACGAGTTTTAACCGACAAAAATCCTTTTAACCACTTTAGAATAGATTAAATACGAGTTCTAAGTGTTATACCTCTAGCTCAAGGCTAGGGAAGATTCTTGCTGAAAAACGCGTGGATAAAAGCTAAAGAATGAGGTCCTTCGTGTTCCGCTTGCTCCAAGACTCCTCGTATGTGACCCGTAACACTTGAATGTGCTTGAAACTTGAAGATCAAAAACCGAAAAATGGTTGCTTGTGTGGATGTGGGTTCGGCCGTGAGCCAAAGGGAAAGAGAGAGAGAGTTTTGTGTGGGGTGTGTTGTTGTGAATGATCATAAGTGTAATTACATGAACTTATAGGCAATTTAGAAAGTGATTATCCATTGGGTGCTATGTTGTCTAGATATTAGACAATGTAGATTATTTAAATCGAGCAAGTACTAAGCATGTTCCCCCATAGTTAGGCCGGTTAGGATGGGGGGGGGGGGGGTCCTAGCCGATTCCAACTAGATTAGTTGGTGTTTGGTTAGGTTAATAAGGTTAGTTAAGTGTTTAACTTAGTTAGTGATGTTTAGTGCTTTAAAGCGGGTGTTAGGGTATTCAGAGACCCTAACTGGCTCAGAAAAAGATAGATAGTGAAAATAATAATATTTTCATGTTCCGGGTATAGTCCGGTCGTTCGGTTACATACCGATTCGTTAAAGCGCTAAATTACACTTTTTAGTGTCGTTTAAGTACCTTTCTTGTACTCTTTCAATTCCCAACACTTAGGGAAATATTCTGGATAATAAAACGACATTTCTGCACAACATTCATATGTTTAAATGCTGAATTATTGTTGAATTTTATAAATTCTGCACTTAAAGTGCGTTTCGGGTGCTTTTTAGTGCTTATATTTGCTTTCGTATTGCGTATATATTAACCCTTGTATGTACTCTTGGGTTTTAATACATTCTTGTTGTCGGACCTACACCTAGGTTCCAATTTTATTGTCTGACTGCTTTCTGCAGTTCCGTTGACACATAGTGTCTTACCGGTGAGTTTACTATTGACGCAACGCTCTCGTTTATGCATAAAGCAATATTTTGTAGTATACAACATGCATGAATTCACTTGTTTAATCATGTGTTCAGACATTGCTGACACTTAAACTCATAATTGTAGTCATTAAGCAATAATTAATGTGTACGGAAATTACCGGTTTGGGCCAGTTGTCACAGTCTCCCCCCGTTAAAAGAATTTCGTCCCGAAATTCAGACTGAACTAACTCTCGCTGGAGTCTTCTCGAATAGGTGGGGATACTTTTTCTTGAACTGGTCTTCACGTTCCCATGTGTACTCGGGTCCGTGTTTAGAGCTCCAACGTACTTTGACAAGCTTCACACTGCTCCTCCTGGTCTTGTTGACTTTCCAGTCAGTAACCTCAACGGGTTGCTCTGTAAATCGGAGGGCTTCATCAATATGCACTTCATCCATCGGGATGATCACGTTTTCTTGTGTTGGACTCTTCTTCAGGTTGGATACATGAAACGTATCATGTACTCCATTAAGTTCTTCCGGTAACTCCAACTTGTATGCCACGGTACCAATTCTCTTCAATATTCTGAATGGTCCGATATATCGTGGATTCAGCTTCCCACGCTTTCCAAATCTGACTACGCCCTTCCAGGGTGAGACTTTTAACAACACTTTGTCTCCCACCTTGAAGTCTACCGATTTTCTATTCGGATCAGCGTAGCTCTTTTGTCGCTCTCGAGCCGCCTTAATGCGCTCTCGGATCTGCGCAATCTTGTCGGTTGTCTCTTGTACAAGTTCAGGACCAACCATACGTTTATCTCCGGCATCTGCCCAACATAAGGGCGATCGGAATTTGCGGCCATACAGAGCTTCGAACGGCGCGGCTTTTATGCTCGTATGATAACTGTTATTGTAGGAAAACTCAACTAGAGGTAGATGAGTATCCCAGCTGCCGCCTAGGTCCATGACACATGCGCGAAGCATATCTTCTAACGTTTGTATAGTCCGTTCGCTCTGGCCGTCTGTTTGCGGATGGAATGCCGTGCTCAGATCTAACTGGGATCCAAAGGCTTCCTGAAATGATTGCCAGATTCTTGAGACAAAGCGTCCATCTCTGTCTGAAATGATTGAGATTGGCACTCCATGACGTGCCACAATTTCTCTTAAGTATATTTCAGCAAGCTTTCCAGTGCTGTCTTTTTCTCGGATCGGTAGGAAGTGCGCAGACTTCGTTAATCGATCAACTATTACCCATATCATATCGTGCCCTCTCGGGGTCCTGGGTAATTTCGTTATGAAGTCCATCGAGATTTGTTCCCACTTCCACACGGGAATTTCTGGTTGTTGTAATAGGCCGGACGGTTTCTGATATTCCACCTTAACCTTAGCACAGGTTAGGCATTTTCCAACATACACAGCAACGTCGCTTTTGAGTCTCGGCCACCAATAGTACTCCTTCAAGTCTTGATACATTTTGTCCGATCCCGGATGGATCGAATATCTCGATTTGTGGGCTTCATTAAGGATGACTTCTCGTATGCCGCCATAGAGCGGAACCCAAATGCGCTTTTTAAAGTATAAGGCTCCCTCTTCATTTGGCGCCATGTACTTCAATGCACCCCGGAGGTATTCAGCTTTACGATTCTCTTCTTTAAGAGCTTCTTGTTGTGCATCTCGAATGCGTGCTGTGAGGTTCGTTCGAATCGTCATTTCAAGTGCTCGAACCCTTGGGGTCTTAACCCTTTCTTTTCGGCTCAACGCGTCTGCTACAACGTTCGCCTTTCCAGGATGGTACTTAATCTCACAGTCATAATCATTCAGCAGCTCGACCCAACGTCGCTGGCGCATATTCAATTCTTTCTGATCAAATATGTGTTGCAAGCTTTTGTGATCTGTGAAGATTGTACATCGAGTACCATATAGATAATGTCGCCAAATCTTCAAGGCGAATACCACTGCACCCAGTTCCAGGTCGTGAGTGGTATAATTTCTCTCGTGAACCTTCAATTGTCTTGAAGCATAAGCGATGACTTTTTGGCGTTGCATGAGCACGCAACCCAAGCCTTGTCGTGAGGCGTCGCAGTATACCACGAAGTCTTCAGTGCCTTCGGGTAACGATAGTATCGGTGCATCGCAGAGCTTGTTCTTAAGTAGCTGAAAGGCTTCTTCCTGTTTGTGACCCCAGTCGTATTTCTTGTCCTTCTGAGTAAGGGTCGTTAGCGGTTGAGCTATCCTCGAGAAATTCTCAATGAATCGCCGATAGTAGCCCGCTAAGCCCAAAAATTGACGGACTTCGGTTGGGGTCTTGGGAGCTTCCCAATTCCTTATTGCTTCTATCTTGGACGGGTCTACATGAATGCCCTTCTCATTCACCACGTGACCAAGAAATTGTACTTCGCGAATCCAGAATTCGCACTTCGAGAACTTTGCATAAAGTTTCTCTTTCTTCAGTAGTTCCAAGATAGTCCTGAGGTGTTGCTCGTGCTCTTCTTTCGTTCGCGAGTAAATCAGGATATCGTCGATAAATACGATCACGAATTTATCGAGATATGGTTTGCATACGCGGTTCATCAGATCCATAAAGACCGCTGGCGCGTTTGTCAATCCAAACGGCATCACAAGAAATTCGTAGTGCCCATATCACGTTCTGAATGCAGTCTTTGGCACGCTTTCTTCTTGGATTCTCAGCTGATGGTATCCAGATCGAAGGTCAATCTTGGAATAGTAGCTTGATCCTTGCAGTTGATCAAATAAGTCATCAATCCTCGGTAGTGGATACCGATTCTTGATAGTGAGCTTGTTCAGTTCCCTGTAATCGATACACATCCGCAGTGTTCCATCCTTCTTCTTCACGAATAATACCGGAGCTCCCCAGGGTGAGAAGCTTGGCCTTATAAATCCCTTATCCAACAACTCCTGGAGTTGTGTAGATAATTCTTGCATCTCGGATGGCGCAAGTCGATAGGGTGCCTTGGCTACAGGAGCAGCTCCTGGAACCAAGTCTATACGGAATTCGACTTGTCGTTGCGGAGGTAGTCCTGGCAGATCTTCAGGGAACACATCAGGAAATTCCTTCACCACAGGAATGTCTTCGAGTTTCGGCTCCTCAGCCTTCTTGTCTATAACGTGTGCTAGGAAAGCAACAGATCCTTTCCTTAGGCACTTCTGTGCCTTCATACAACTGATGATTCGTAGAGGCGCGTTTCGTCTTTCTCCATGCACGATGAGAGTTTCACCATTCGCTAAAGGGATGCGAATGATTTTCTCATGGCAAATAACTTCAGCTTTGTTCTTGGACAACCAGTCCATCCCGACTACTACATCGAAGCTACCCAATTGAATAGGTAAGAGATCGATGCTAAAATTTCGTTCGCCCAGTTCTAATGTGCAGTCTCTGACAACTTCGCCCGATTCAACAATTTTGCCATTGGCTAGTTCTATGGAATAAGGAATTTCTAATCTACTAGATTCTATTCCGAGTATGCGTTTAAATTCCACAGACATGAAGCTATAATCGGCGCCAGTGTCGAATAATATGGATGCAAAGTGATTGTTAATGAGAAACGTACCGGTGACCACGTTAGGGTCCTCGCGTGCGTCTCTTGCTCCAATCACAAATGCTCGAGCCGGAGCGTTGTTTCTCTCTGGGCAGTTCTTCATGAAGTGATCATTGCTTCCACACTTGAAGCATCCTTGGTTCTGCCCTTTCCCGTTGCCATTCTTATTACCAGCACCGTTTCCATTTCGGTTCTTTCCTTTTCCCCAACAGTCTTCTGTTTGATGACCTAATTTACCACATTTGTCGCACCTTGGAATGCGACAAGCTCCATCATGATGGTACTTACATTTTTGGCATCTAGGCATGGAGCCTTGGTATGCTTTGGTTGCATGGGTTTTCATCTCCTGAGGCGGATTAGTGTCGCGCTTCTTGTTGAAACCCTTGTTGTTGCGAGTTGCTTGGTTCAGGTTTGCATGTTTTCTCTTTTTATCACCGGACGACTCAGCATGTGTCTCGGTCTTCTCTGTCAGGTTTAGTGATAGCTTCTTCATACGAACACAATCTTCAGTAAGGCTGACAGCCAGAGTTACAGCCTCGGTGATCGTTTGAGGTTTGGCCGACGTCACCATGCCACGAAACTCTGAGGCCAATCCCCAAATGTAGCGTTCAACGCGCTTGAATTCGGGAGTCACCATGTAGGGAAGCACTCTGGACAAATCGTGGAACCTTCGAGTGTAACCATTTATATCAGCACCTTCCATAGTCAAGTGCCAGAACTCTGTTTCCAGCCTTTGAAGTTCCGCACGAGAGCAGTACTTCTCTCTCTTTCTTCCCTTCAGTTCCTCCCAAGTTAGGCCATAAGCGGCATCATCACCCAAAGTTTGGGCTTGCAGGTTCCACCAAGTCAGAGCTTCATCGACGAATAACCCAGTAGCAAAAGTGACTTGTTGATCCGCGGTACACTTGCTCATGCGGAAAGTAGCTTCAGTCTTCTCCGTCCAGCGCACAAATGCTACTGCACCTCCTGTGCCGTCATAGTTCATCGGTTTGCAGTCGAGGAACTGCTTGAAAGTGCAGCCTTGAGCTGCATTGCCTCCAGACGAATCTCCATTCCCATTACGCCTAGCGTTGCTTGGTCCTCCACTGTCCTGGGTATGGTTCGCCTCGTACTGGGCGATAGCAGTGGAGATCCTTTCATCCAGCAGGGCGTTCAGCTCTTCAGCAGTTCTTGGCAATGGGGGAGGAGGGGGTTGGTCACGAGTGTTCATAGCTCTTCTGGGTGCCATGTTCTGAAGAACACAACCCAATAGGTTTAGGCATTTGTTTGATATCGTCACACTAGACAGTAGTATCATATATATTCACAGGTATATATACCACATAAGTGACATCAAACAATTATTACTCTAGCAGAGTACTTAGTAGGCTTGCACTGAGGGAATCTATACGTGACAAGACTTGCTGTGATTTTTGTGCACTGAATTCCATAATTATGTATGCATCCATAATTACGTAACTCCTTGCACAGTCCGCACAGTTCGTTTCATCCTCGTATTTCTTCCTTCAGATGGGCCATCGCTTTTAGGTAAAGTCACGTATACTTGTGACATTCTACTTCTAGTACATGCTAATTATCACACATAATTGCAAGTAATTTCTAGTCACTACAGGTGCTACTCAAGTGCACTCTAAGTCTCGTAGTGTCTTTTCTAGACTCATGTAGACAGTTTCAGGCAGTGGATGTTGCGGGACGTTTTATGCAATGAAAACTCTTTGAAAATTGTTTTCGTGAAAGGATCCTAGAGATTGTAGACTAGACTCGAGAAGGAATCCTGGTTCACTACAATCGCAGCTCTGATACCAATCTGTCACACCCCTTTCTACGGCGGAAGCACGAGGTGTGATCATGAAAGGTTCTCATTGCATACGAAGAGTAAACATGCTACATGCTCGTAAAATAACATCAAATACCATGATTTGAAAACATAAGTTTAGCGTTTACATCGCTAGACAACTTAAAACATTGTCTTAAAAGTTTACAACTTTATTTAAAGTTAAACACAAGCGACATCCACGAGCATAAGCAAGACCGCGTGCACATCCATCCTAGTTACCTGAAATACATGTGAGTTTTTGGAAAAACGTCAACATAAAGTTGGTGTGAATTCATGCAGTTTTGTATTTCATGTTTGTATACTTTGTATGAAAACATAGTTTGTGAGTAAATCAAGTTTTCATATATAAATCCAGTTTCATGTGTACACCACGTACATATGTATAATTCAATTTCTTCTTGAGTACCCCACGTACTCAAGTATAATTCTCATTCTCTTGAGTACCCCACGTACTTCAAGTATAATTCAATCTTCTTGAGTACCCCACGTACTTCAAGTTATATATCAATCTTAGTATGGTATGAATTTTATGTAAATACAGTATTTCTGTAGTTATCAGATTGTTAATGGGTTGCAAAGCCATTAACATGTGGCACGACATAGGAAGTCACCAAACCTAAGGCATTTAATTGGTATATTCTGAGACACAAAAGCACTACTCGATTCTCGCCCCGATCGGTAGTGTGGCTGCCAGGCACCCGTTAGATCTAACCTTTTGTTCTGCGGTCTAAGTATGTACACGATTAATGGTGCTTCTGTACCCTATTCGTGACACTATTTCTAATAACGCATCCTACTTGGTTCTCGTTCTCACCAAGCGCGTTTCTTGTTATCATTTCTCATGGCGCCTCTTACTTGGTTCTCGTTCTCACCAAGTGCGCTTCTCATATTCCTATATTTCATCACACTTGGTTCTCGTTCTCACCAAGTGTACTTCTTGTATTTATATTTCGTCACACTTGGTTCTCGTTCTCACCAAGTGTACTTCTTGTATTTATATTTCGTCACACTTGGTTCTCGTTCTCACCAAGTGTACTTCTTGTATTTATATCATACCAATTATAAATTTTTGTACATTTGTACATGTATTTCACCTCCGAAGTTATAAAAACTGAAAGCAGTTAAAGAGAAAAGGGGGAGCATGAACTCACAACTTTGCGTTCCTAGCGTCGTAAACTCCACCGGATTTGCTTAATTAACGTCGTAACCTATACGCGTTTTCTTAACGTTAGTCACTAGACTTGCGTCGCACAAGTACAGTCACTCTCTTTTGTATATATTCTTGTGTTAAAAATGTTCTACATTTTAAACTACGTGTTTTACTTATATTATTTTCTCCAAAAATAAATATAAGTCTTTTGTGTTTTGCACTTTGCACCCGAATTATGTATCTTGTATTTTGTATGTGCATTTTTATGTTTATACTCCTCATGAGTATTTAGTGTATTTTTAAGTCTTAATACACTAGCACGTATAACACATACTATACACACTTAGCACAAAAGTTGGTGACAAAATAATATATATTTTTCTCTCAAAAATATATACCTAATATCCGTTTTTATTCTCGAAAAATCACCATTTCTTATCACCAAAAATAAGGGAAACCTTAGTAATACTTTTAAATACATTTTTAGGGAATAAGTTCCTCAAAAACTTATATTTTTTCTAAGTGTCAAAACTTATAAATATTTTGACAGAGTTTCCCCTAAAAATGGAGGTTTCCCATGTTTTCAAAACATGTGTTTATTTTCTTTTAAATCGTCATCGATCATTAACAACAATTATCAACAATAATCGTCAACAATAATCACCAATTTCATGAACTTGAATATTTACAAAAATGTGTAGTAACTTACTAGCACATTTAGTGAGTCTTGTTATCTTTAAAAATAAGTTTAATTTCTTAAAAACTTTATTTTTAAAGAATACGAAGTTTTACAACTTCTAGTCGGTTTTTACGAAAACTATTTCTTCGTTAACACTTTTGTTACACAAGTATCCATACACTTGTTTGTTCACAAAAACCACTTTTGTTTGTGTAAGATCCGGTTTAGAACATGTGATTTCTTGGACACTTGGTCCTTTGAAAATACCGCTTGTAGATACGTAGATCTACTAGTTTTAAACACTATTTCACAAGTTAAATTGCTTTTACACAAGTTCATGATGTGTGTGGTAGAGTTTCATCATTTAACCTTTGTTACTCTTAAACAAGCTTTATGTCATAATCCAAGATCATGACTAAACCGGGTTAAATGATGATCCGAGCTACCATATCATAGATCGGGTCTAAATAATCACAACTTTCAATTACTACAACATTTACACAACTTATGTGCTATTAACCACCATTTTTCATGCCTTTAGTAGATTTTTAAGCATCATATTGCATGTTAACGAGTTTTAACCGACAAAAATCCTTTTAACCACTTTAGAATAGATTAAATACGAGTTCTAAGTGTTATACCTCTAGCTCAAGGCTAGGGAAGATTCTTGCTGAAAAACGCGTGGATAAAAGCTAAAGAATGAGGTCCTTCGTGTTCCGCTTGCTCCAAGACTCCTCGTATGTGACCCGTAACACTTGAATGTGCTTGAAACTTGAAGATCAAAAACCGAAAATGGTTGCTTGTGTGGATGTGGGTTCGGCCGTGAGCCAAAGGGAAAGAGAGAGAGAGTTTTGTGTGGGGTGTGTTGTTGTGAATGATCATAAGTGTAATTACATGAACTTATAGGCAATTTAGAAAGTGATTATCCATTGGGTGCTATGTTGTCTAGATATTAGACAATGTAGATTATTTAAATCAAGCAAGTACTAAGCATGTTCCCCCATAGTTAGGCCGGTTAGGATGGGGGGGGGGGGGGTCCTAGCCGATTCCAACTAGATTAGTTGGTGTTTGGTTAGGTTAATAAGGTTAGTTAAGTGTTTAACTTAGTTAGTGATGTTTAGTGCTTTAAAGCGGGTGTTAGGGTATTCAGAGACCCTAACTGGCTCAGAAAAAGATAGATAGTGAAAATAATAATATTTTCATGTTCCGGGTATAGTCCGGTCGTTCGGTTACATACCGATTCGTTAAAGCGCTAAATTACACTTTTTAGTGTCGTTTAAGTACCTTTCTTGTACTCTTTCAATTCCCAACACTTAGGGAAATATTCTGGATAATAAAACGACATTTCTGCACAACATTCATATGTTTAAATGCTGAATTATTGCTGAATTTTATAAATTCTGCACTTAAAGTGCGTTTCGGGTGCTTTTTAGTGCTTATATTTGCTTTCGTATTGCGTATATATTAACCCTTGTATGTACTCTTGGGTTTTAATGCATTCTTGTTGTCGGACCTACACCTAGGTTCCAATTTTATTGTCTGACTGCTTTCTGCAGTTCCGTTGACACATAGTGTCTTACCGGTGAGTTTACTATTGACGCAACGCTCTCGTTTATGCATAAAGCAATATTTTGTAGTATACAACATGCATGAATTCACTTGTTTAATCATGAGTTCAGACATTGCTGACACTTAAACTCATAATTGCAGTCATTAAGCAATAATTAATGTGTACGGAAATTACCGGTTTGGGCCAGTTGTCACACAGTGGGTTATGACTCGGACTACCGGTCAGTTTGTATAACCGGCGGTCCATGACATTATCCGTCGGACCTCACGGGTTTCAGTCACGAGCTCGGGTTCTTCAAGTAAGATGCGAGTCACTCACGGGTTACTCAGGTCAGATGGTTCGGGTTCGGGTTCGGGTTCTGGGTCAGCGGGTTTGAGTTTTGATTCAGATCATCCGGCTCAGTCAACAGGAAGGCTCGGGTCAGTTTTGTATACGGTTCAGTCAACTCAGTTGACTCGGTCAACTCAGCAGGTTGACTCGGTCAAGCCGAGTCAACTCAGTCAACAGATGGGTTCAGGTCAACAGTTGGTTCGAGTCAGCCGGTTCGGGTTAGATTTTGAAGCGGTTCGAGTCAACTCAGTTCAACTCGGTCGGACTCGGTCAACCTCAGTCAACTCAATGAGTTGACTCGGTCAGCTCGACATATCGACTCGAAGAAGGGGGTAAAGATTTTACGGCGTTACTATTTCGTGTTTAATACTTTTAACTTATTACGTAAAAACGAGCTCGAACCGAAATAAAATGGTGAACCGATAGTTAAAGTATACATTGATTTATTATTTGGTTTATACAAATTTGATTATACGTAAATGTTGATAGAATATTGATTGAGTTTTGAAATAAAACGACAACTTGTGTTGTCGGGGCCGTCCAAAAATAGAGGAAACTCTGCCCGTTTTTCGAGAAAAACCCTTAAACACGACACGTATTATATTTCAAAAACGACGCTTAAAGGAATTCGATTTTATAATACTTCAAACCTTGATAATTCCAAACGCTTTTACAAATAAATATAATGTTATATTTATTTGGAACGTCGTCAACTCGTATACTTTTACAAAATAAATATAGTTATATATTTATTCTAAATGTCGTACAACGCAAAATCTTTTACAAAAATAAATATGGTTTATATTTATTTTCAAACAAAACAACTCGACGATTTCTTTATAAAATAAATATAACTCTTCATATTTATTTTATACGCCTAAACGGCCTATACGTATATTTTTGGCAAATATACACAAGACATGATATATATAATACAAGTTATTTATATATTATTTTCATACGAAACGCGATATATGATACGAGCTGGTTGTATGATATTTTCATAGAAATATTCTTTTATAAACGTATGGCTACTCGAGACGGCTAACACACTTACAACGAGATATTTATATATTTTTATATGAATATTTATTCACTTTAAGTCCCTCGAAAACTAAGTCTTTTCAAGACTTATTAACTTACTACTGACATTAAACGAGACTTAACAAGTATAACTTAATTATTTTCGTTAAGTTAACGACTTACCGTTGAATTGTTCGATTAACGATTCGGTAGAGCTCGGTGACACGTATTTAGTTACCGCGTTTATTTAGAAACTTATTAGATATTCCGTGTTAGGAATATTGTAGAATGCACGCTAGCGAGTCTCATCTTGGAAACGGCATCACGAGGTCGTAATTAGCTCGCTTTGCACAAGAATATTCAGGTGAGTTCATAACCCCACTTTTTACGGCTTTACATTTTTATAAATGTTTTCGGGGTGGAAAGACATGCACGTTTTGCAAAAACAAACAAAGTTTAGAACAAACGCAAAACTCGTATTTCTAAATCATATTACGAAGGGATTTCGAGGAACTCAAATGATTTACGAAAGGTTCATACTAAACATACCGGTTTTTACAAAACAAATGAGTATTATCAAAATGTGAATGATTTTCATGACTAAGGATGGATCAATTGGTGATAATATATAGAGAATGAGGAGCCAACCTTTGTGGCTGGGGAGGATCAGCCTTAGTGGCTGGGGAGGATCAGTCTTAGAGACTGGGGTAAAGTACATGTACAATGATTACAGACATTTTTTATACATGGTATGGTTAGCGTAAGGAGGTTTACTACTTAGATCATGTGAGTGGGTAGGAGCAACATGAGGCCATTAGTCCTCATGGCTGGACCGAGGGACAGGAGCGGTAGATCTATCTGGGTGTAGCGAGCCCGGCCCCAGGCCAAACTAGAAACGGACCTTGGGGTGACTTTGTCCACATACTAATGCCGTGGCGAAATCTGCTAGGTTTGAGTCTCCCTATTTGCACTTCACATATATCAGTGGCCTTGCAAACCATTGGTGATCTCAATTCCCTTATTTGCTACATACCAGGGATTTTATACTTACGAAACATACTTGTTCATACAAATTAAATACCATGTTTTATACAAAAATTTAAGGCATAAGATTATGCGGGTCAAAGTCAGGGTGGGCATTGATGATTTTACGAACATTACAAAAACATGGTTTTATGAACATAACGTGTTACAAACACAACGTTTCCATATAACTTTGCAAGAAAATGGTTTTTAAATTCATTTTCTCAATACTACTTCAAAAACCGGTTATTCCAAAGATTTATTCCAAATCTTTCACAACTCAAAGGATTTATCTCAAACCTTTCACAACTCAAAAGATTTATTTCAAATCTTTTACAAACAAACTATGAACTCGCTCAACTTTATGTTGATTTTTCGCATGTTTCTTTCTCAGGTTACAGTCCTAAGACAAGGCACGGTTGGAATAGGAGAACCATTGGAGACTCGAGTACTTAGCGGGCGTTCAATTCCTAGAAAGACTTAGCTTATTTGCTTCCGCTGTGTAATGACGATACCAGTCCAGTCACGCCAGCTCTGATAAATTTCGGGGTGTGACATCATGAGTTGTTGACTTTTATGGATGCTTCATCTGGATTTCAGCAAATTCAGATGGAACCATCTGATCAAGAGGATACAGCCTTTATGACCCCAACTGGTATCTATTGTTATATTGCTATGCCATTTGGACTAAGGAATGCAGGTGCTGCCTATCAAAGGCTAGTCAATATGATGTTTAAGGAGCAGATAGGACACACTATGGAAATCTATATAGATGACATGGTGGTTAAGTCCAAGAGAGCTGAGGATCACCTTAGAGACCTGGAGGAAGCATTCAATATCCTTGACAAATTCAATATGAAGCTGAATCCTTCAAAGTGTCACTTTAGTGTTAAAGCAGGCAAGTTCCAAGGTTATATGGTAACAAAAAGAGGCATTGAAGCAAGTCTAGAGCAAATTAAGGCAATCGTGAATATTAAATCTCCTGCCAATGCCAAGGATGTGCAAAGGTTGACAGGGAGGATCGCAGCCTTGAACAGGTTCATATCCAAGTCGTTAGAAAAGTGCAAGGAATTCTATAACATTTTGAGAAAGAACAAGAAATTTGAATGGACTGAAAAGCATGAAAATGCTCTCAAAGCCCTTAAGGATTACCTATCCTCAGCTCCAGCCTTGATGAAACCAGAAAAAGGGGATATATTATCCTTATATCTAGCGGTATCCTCTAAAGAAGTAAGTGCGGTCCTTGTTAAGGATCACGAAGGTACACAACATCCTGTCTATTATGTAAGTAAGAGTTTTCTTGATGCTGAATCCAGGTATTCACATTTAGAAAAACTTATCCTTACTTTGATTATGGCATCTACTAAATTAAGACATTATTTTGAAACTCATGCCATTATTGTTAAGATTAACTTTCCAATTAAGAATGTTCTCAGGAAACCTGAAATGTCAGGAAGGATGGCTAAATGGGCAGTGAAGCTTAGTGCTTATGATATAAGATATGAACCAAGGACTGCCATTAAATCTCAGGCCTTAGCTGACTTTGTGGCAGACTAAGCCTCTAATGTTAAAGGAACAGGACTTAGAATACTACTAAAATCGCCACAGGGGGACATAATACCCCACTCCATATCTTGTGAGTTCCAGACTACTAATAATGAGGCTGAATATGAGGCCTTGATAGCTGGTTTGCAAATTGCTAAGCATATGAGGATTAGGTATCTTGAGGTACATGTAGATTCATTGTTAATTACTAATCACTTTAATGGATCCTATGCGGTTAAAGGTAAAAAGCTAATCAAATACTTAGAGATAGTCAAGGAATTGGCACTCTCTTTTGTTTCTTTTAGTTTAACACAGGTACCCAGGGAAGAAAATGCAGAAGTTGATGCATTGGCCAACATAGGATCATCCTTAAAAATTACAGAGGATATCAAGATCCCTATCATCCATATTTTGGCTCCTGCTATTGAGGATCACATAACTATGGAGATAGAAGAGGATTCTGCAATGGTTCCTAGTGATGGTGCACAGTCTCATTTAGGATCATGGATCCTTCCAATCATGAGATATGTACAACATGGAGATATTCCTACAGGAGAAAACCCCAGGGCTTTCAAAATCATGGTATCTCAATTTACAATATTGAATAACATGTTATATAAACGATCTCTTGCAGGTCCATATCTAAGATGCATAGAAGATCCTGAAATTCAAGAAGTCCTAAAGGATTTTCATGAAGGAGATTGTGGAAACCACACTGGGGCAGGGAATTGTTCTCAAGGATCCTTAGGACAGGATACTATTGGCCTACAATGAAGAAGGATGCCGTGGATTATGCCAAGAAGTGTGATCCTTGTCAGAGACATAGTAATATCCTTCATCAACCAGCAGAACTATTGCATCCTATATCCTCTTCTTGGCCATTCATGAGATGGGGAATGGATATAGTTGGTAAGCTTCCCAAAGCACCAGGAGGAAAGGTATTCATGCTTGCCATGACTGATTACTTCTCTAAGTGGATAGAGGCTGAAGCCTTTGCTCAAGTCCGAGAGAAAGAAGTGATATCCTTTATTAAAAGAAATATCATTACTAGATTTGGTATTCCTTCTGAAATAGTTTGTGATAATGGATCCCAATTTATTGGGAGTAGAACTACTAACTTTTGTGACAGCTGGGAGATTAAGATGATAACATCAACACCAGTCCACCTACAAGCTAATGGTTAAGCAGAATCATCCAACAAGATCATCATCAACAACTTGAAGAAGAAGCTTGGATCCAAGAAAGGAAAGTGGGCAGAAGAACTACCTTATGTACTATGGGCTGATAGGACAACCCCCAAGAATGCTACTGGCCAAACTCCATTTTCTTTGGTATTTGGAGCAGAATCACTGATCCCTACAGATATGGTGGTTCCTACTGCTAGAACAAGCATCCGTGATCCTGAAGGAAATGCTGAAAACCTGGTTCAAGATTTGGATACCGTAGAAGAACTCAGGGATTTGGCAAGGATAAGAATGGCTAGTTATCAACAACGGATGGCTGGAGCCTACAATAAGAATGTCAGGATCAGGAAGTTCCAAGTTGGTGATATGGTATTGAGGAAAGCATTTCAGAATACCACAAATCCTGCTGATGGAAAGTTGGCACCAAAGTGGGAAGGGCCCCACCTGATTGAAGCAGAGGCAGGAAAGGGGGCATATCGATTGCTAACAATGGAGGGTGATTTACTACCAAGATCTTGGAATACTGTCCACTTGAAAATATACTTCATGTAATAAGGATCCGTGATCCTTAGCAATGTTCATGACCGATATCCTCGAAGGATCCTTAGAGGATAGATGATCCCCACTCTGGTAATGAACTAATCTCAATCTATTTATTTTTTTTAATTATCCTATATATAAGGAGAAGGATCCTGGATCCTTTATCCTCTTTTCACTTAATTCTGAGTTTTGCAGAAGGTTCATGTATCCTTAACAAAGGATTGAGTATCCACAGAAGTATCCAGTTTTTGGGCTTGACTCCAGTTTTTTGGCTTGACCCCAGTTATTTGGGCTAGTCCCCAGTTGTTGGGCCTGTCCCCAGTATTACCAGCAGCGCACGATGATACTGGTACAGTTCATGGCAATGGGACCAGTACTCGCTTTAGGGGCTGACAATTTCATTGTACTGGCTGTATCCGAGATCCTACATATAATGGTAGACGTACCATACATCCGTTCCTAAGGTTTCTAACGTTTTCACGTTAGTTAAGGTTTTGGCATTTTCATGTCACTAAGTTTGGATAGTCGCCAGTGAGGGCCATACTCCAGTTTACACAAGAACCTTTGGGCTTGTCCCCAGTTTTTGGGCTAGTCCCCAGTTTTTGGGCTAGTCCCCAGTTTTTTGGGCTTGTCCCCAGTTTTTTGGGCTTATCCCCGGTATATTGGGCTTGTCCCCAGAATTGTTGGGCTTGTCCCCAGTTGCTAACTCTTCTCTTATAATTGGTTTAGTCCCAAGTTATGTTCCATTTCAGGTTTTTGAAGCTAAACAGCTAAGGATCCTTGATCCTTATCTTTTATTAAGGTTTGTCTTTTGGTTATCCTGATTGTAAGTATTAAAGGTTTAGGATCCTAACGTTGATTCTCAGGTATGATCCTTAATCACTTTGGTTTTATACTTTATTTGTCTAAGTAACCCTTATTCTTTGACAACAGCTTGCATGATCCTTAAGTCGGATCACTTTTTGAATTCTTCGGTTATAGGATATTTGATCCTTGATCATATCCTAAATTTTTTGACATAATTTACCAACCTTTTATTCTTAACTTATGAATTCAAACAAAGTGTATAACAGCAACTGAAAGGTAAAGTATTCACAAATGTAGTAACACACGAGATAGTCAAAAGATTAAGATTTTATTTACCAAAAGTTAAACCCTTTAAAGGTTGTCAAAATTGCCAACCTAAGTTTCTACCAGCAAAACGTGGCCCGTCCACTTGGGTTGGCAAAGGGTGTCCATATTTAACAAGGTCTAAGTGCAGTAAACAAAGACGGAAGGATAACAAGTGATTTCATCCCCCAAACAGACGATCCATCCACCACCCATTATCCTACCTATTGTCCAAGGATCCATGATCCTCAACCCTAAAAACTATTGTCTAAGTTAGTACATACCAACCATTGTTCAGAAAAACATCATCAAAACAAAAACCAACTATCAAACTATAAAAAATGGGCTCCGGCCGCGTCTAGATAAATCCATCATCGCCCATTTCTGCAGCTCACACCTTCGCTGCATCACCATCACTAGCACCTCCAGTTCCAGCATCACCAGCCTGATCCTTAGCCCCACTGTCGCTTGCCTCAAGCATCAAGACCTCTGTAGCCTCCTCTTCATCATCCCATTCAGCCAGCCTAGCCTTCCAGCTCTCCTGATCCCAGCTGGTCCTGTTAAAGCCAGGATCCTGAGCTTCCTGGGCCATCTGTAATTTAGTCTTGTACATAGCAATGGCAGTAGAGACCTTGGCATCCTCCATCTCCTCTCTCTTCTCTTGATCAGCAGTTATTTGAGCCAGGACCACCTACCTTTTTGCCACATTGAGCTCTTTCTCAAGGTTGGAGATTGTTTGATCTTTAGCTAGGAAGATCTTCTGGAAGTCCAGCTCCTTCATCTCAGCCTCTTCAACATATGCATCAAAGAGCATCTGGATCTCAGCGAATTTCTTCAAAGGAAGAAGGATTCATTTCAGGATCACTTATCCTCAAATGGGCAGGATAGAATTAAGGATCAGGGATCCTTACATCAATGAAGTATTCTTCAAATTGATGACGGATGAGGGGCAGGCCTTCAAGGTTATCGGCTTCAGTGGACTTCCTCTTCTTTCCTCCCTTTCCCTTGGAGGTGACAGGCTTAGGGATTTGAACACTAGGGCTAGCACCAGATTTCTTCTTTCTGGATCGTCCAGAGACAGCATCAAGATCAGTGACGCTGAATCTGGAGGCTGATTTTGAGGATTTTCCAGCGCCTACCAATGCAAAACAACAGATAAGTATTCTTGTTTTATTTTCATTTAAACATTTAATCATATACAAACTTGGATACTTACTTGAGATTGTGACTAAGCCAGAGGATACTTCTTGAGAATCCTTTGTGTTTGCTTGGAATGATCTAATTGCAGGATCAAGGCTCCAAAAAGTGGCGATCCTCTCCTTTGTTGCAGGTGATGGAATGATATGAGAGACAGAGATAGCTGCAAAACAGAAAAGGGGTCAGTTATCCTCAACAGGAACAGGGTTATCCTATGATCCTTCTATAAGGATCCTCTATCCTACCATGGGTGGTCCACTTTCTAGGAAGATCCTTCCCATCCGGGATAGAATCCCTCCTAACGACGAAAAAACGCTTCTTCCAGTTGGTGTCATTCTTGGTGGTCTTGAGGATTGGGTGTTCATCACCGGGTTTATGTTTGAATAAGAAGCGGTGTGAACCATGGCTCACAAGGTTGTACAGTTCAGCCAGTTCCGACATTCCCAACTCGATGCCTTCCTGCTCAATGATGTTCTCTAGGGTATATAAAACCCTCCACATCATGGGCGTGGCTTGGATATAGCACATGCCGGTAAGGGAGAAGAAGGACTGGGTGAAGGCAGGGAAAGGATAGGAGTATCCTATCAGGAATGGGGTAACCGGAAAGGCAACCCAAGTTTCAGAAACGAAATCGCTTTTGGCAGTAGGGTCAAAAGGCTTGAAGACGGTATTCGCCGGAAAACAGTGACGAATCCGGTCGATCTCCGGATCAGTAAAGCTGCAGAGTTCCTTCGAAAGATTTTTGATAATCCATTGGCTTTTCAAGGGACTATCCTTCTGGTGATACTTGGCAGGGGAGGATCGTAACTTCATTATGATCTAAAGATTTTGAAAAGGAACAGCGGAAGAAGACTTGCCTGCATAATCTTTGAATGAGGATTTAAAGGGTGTAACGCACAAATTTAAATACCTCCTGATCCTTATCTCTAACTTGAATTTATAATAATGATTTTGCAGGTAAGTCATGTCGCTGACGTAAGACCAGCAACGGGTACTTAGATTCTAATGGCTATATATCTGTTAGTCAGTTCATTGGAGATAAGATCAAAAAATATAACTCGTTAATTTACATTTTACTCCTCATATTTTGGGGGCAATTGTTAGGGGAGGATTTTCCAATCCTAAGGATCACGGATCCTCAAATAATGCCAGGATCACGGATCCTCAATTTTGTTTGAGTTAAGGATCCTCAGAAGGTGTTGTAGGATCAGGATTCAGGATCCTTATGGTTATCCTTACATTAACGGTTGCCTTCGTTATGTTTGAGTTTGTTTTGCAGGAGTATACGCATGGACCAAGTCTTACCGATATTCTTGGAGAATATGCCCTCAATATTCCGCACGTGCTTGGCCTTTGTGAACATTATGGAAGATCGTGGGAAGCTCGCACATTTAGCGGATAGTTAGTTATCTAGTTATTTCTAATTTTAAAGGGGATAACAAGCTTAGATTAGAACATTCGGCTAAGTTAGCTAATACTCACACACTCGCAAGCTCTCAACAGTTCATTTGGCGATTTCATGCACATTACACTATAGTGATCCTTGTAACAAGCTTGTTATCATCCCGAGTTGTAACAATCATTTGTTTAATTATAGTTGGTGATCGGTAGTTTCCATCACCCGAGGTTTTTTATGCCGTAGATCAACTCTTGATCAAGGGCTTTTTCCTCATATAAATCCTTGTGTCACTTGTTCATTACATTTTGCAACTTATTCATACATTTGTTCATTGTTTCAAGCATCATTCCTCACAACAAAGATTTGGTTGCATTATCCTAGCCTAATTAGCTACCGACAACTAGAAAATTTCAAAAGACCCAACAAGTCAAACTTCAAAGTCTAGCTACTATTCAAGACTAATTACAACAAAATACTTTTGACCAAAAAGTTTGTTACCAAAAGTAGCAGAAGCGCTTATATGCGAGTTACATATGGGTGCTCGTTCCAAGTCGTCGAACCGGTTAAGTTGAGGCTTTACCTACATCAAACCACCAATGAAAGAATTAATCCATAATCATATTGATAATTTCAAATCAAGTAATCTACATATTTCTTGCCTTTACATCATTCTTTTTCTTTACACATCCTACCCTTTGAACGGGTCATTACATTCTCGTCTCAAATAGAGACATTACATTCCATTCCTTACATACCCGTTAGTAACGGATATTAACATTCAGGTATTGTATCCCAGATATTCTAACCGGATATCCTGAATCGTATTCCGAGAATATATTTTAATGATATATCCTAATCAGGATGCTTTGAGCCTTAAACAGAGTTAAAAAATTCATGTAAGGTTCACAAAGGAAAGATCATACCAGGAATTGAGTGTAACCATAGTATTGAACTCAACCCCTTTTGCGACTTCTCCCACTAAGATGTCCCCAGTCCGATACACATAGCCCAATTTTGATCTTTGGAGCTTCACACAATTACTTTAGAAGGAATGTCCCCTGTGCATGAAGTCTATAAACACTTAGAAAATTTTTGAATATCAGTTTCAACTTTTTAGACAATTCTTGTGTTACAGGGGTTAAACCCAAAAATATACTGGAGATAAATCCTTAGTATCCTGGGGAAAATCCCAAATTTTCATGCGCTACAGGCGGGAGTGTATAAACTCCAAGACTTAGAAAGGTGATAACCTTTAAACCTTAGAGAGTATGAAAATACCCTTTCGTGAGAGAGGGTGATCAATCCTCATATACCTTTAGGATTCAGGATATAGCCAATAGTAACGAAATTGTCAGCCACTTTTACGTGAACTGGTCCCGCCACCTTGAACTATTCCTGAATAAGTTGCGCTCCAGGCGGGGTGTTTAAACCCAATTCGGAAGAAAGGTGAATACCTTTAAACCTGTGAAGGGATCAGGATCCCTTAGACGTGAGAGAGGGGGAAAATCCTCTAATCTTCTGAAGTATCCTGAATGTATATCCTGGAGCTATATCTCGAAGCATATACTGCAAAACAACTGTAAGCTAAGGTGGGTGTTAGCCTGGCTAACACCCCTCCGATGCTTAAGTCAGTAATGGGTTCAAAACAGTAAATAATATTAAAATTTAATAAAAGAGACAGAATCCACACCATCCTGAGTTAGAATCTAAATTCCATACTCACTTGAAATAGAGTTTTAGATGTATAGCATTCCAGGATCTCGGTATCATATCCCCTTCCATATTCTTGAGTCGGTATGCTCCTTTTCCTGATTCTGATTCAACCTCATAGGGTCCTTCCCATTTTGGAGCCAACTTTCCTTCAGCAGGATTAGTGGTATTCTGAAAAGCCTTTCTCAAAACCCAATCTCCAACTTGAAATCTTCTAGTCCTTATATTCTTGTTATATGCTTTAGATATCCTCTGTTGATATGCTGCCATCCTTAGCCTTGCTGCGTCTCTTGTCTCATCAATAGTATCCAGTTCCTGGCATAGGTCTTCAGGATTCTTCTCAGGATCCCGGAGGTTGGATCTTGCTGTAGGTATCACCATCTATGTCGGGATTACTGCCTCTGCTCCAAATACTAAGGAAAATGGGGTTTGCCCAGTAGCATTCTTCACTGTCGTCCTATCAGCCCACAAAAGAAAGGGTAATTCTTCTGCCCATCTTCCTTTCTTAGCCCCTAGTCTCTTTTTCAAGTTATTGACAATTATCTTGTTTGAGGATTCTGCTTGTCCATTTGCTTGAGGATGTACCGGAGTAGACGTGATCATTTTGATTCCCCAACTCTTGCAAAAGTCAGTAGTCCTTTTACTTATAAATTGAGATCCACTATCACAAATTATCTTAGCTGGTACTCCAAACCTAGTCAGGATATTCCTTTTTATGAAGGATACCACTTCTTGATCTCTAACCTGAACAAATGCTTCAGCTTCGACCCACTTAGAGAAATAATCAGTCATTGCCAGCATGAAGACCTTTCCTCCTGGAGCCTTTGGCAATTTTCCAACTATGTTCATTCCCCATTTCATGAATGGCCAAGGGGAAGCTATAGGATAAAGTGGTTCGGCCGGCTGATGTAATATGTTACTATGTCTTTGACATGCATCACATCTTCGAGCATATTCTGCAACATCTTTCCTCATCGTCGGCCAATAATATCATGTTCTTAATACTTTTGAGAACAATGACCTGCCCCCAGTATGGTTACAACAATCCCCTTCGTGTATATCCTGAAGCACTTCCTTAGTTTCGGGATCCTTTAAGCACCTTAGATATGGTCCTGCAAGAGATTTCTTATACAAGACATTATTTATAATAGTGAATCGTGATACCTTCATTCTAAAGGCCTTAGGATTCTCATCCTTTGGGATGTGTCCTTCCTTGATATATCTTAAAATTGGAACCATCCAGGACTTGGGATCCTTCTCAGGATACTCATCAGAATCCTGAATACTTAGTACTTCCCTATCCTGAGGATTTGTCACAGGATATAAGATATGTAACATTGGTATTCGGGTTCCTTCTGGTATCCTGACTGATGATCGTAGATTCGCCAAGGCGTCAGCTTTAGCATTATCCTCTCTTGGTACCTGTTCAAGTGTGAAAATATCGAAATATCCTGCTAATTTTTTGAGAATTTCGAGATACTCGATTAACTTCTCACCTTTAACTGCATATGATCCATTAAAATGATTAGTAATTAACAAGGAGTCAACATATACTTGCAAATTCTTGTTACCCATATTTTTAGCCAACTCTAATCCTGCAATTAAGGCCTCATATTCTGCTTCATTATTAGTAGTAGGGAATTCACATCTAATAGCCTGGGGTAATATGTCCCCCTGTGGGGATTTTAGTAGTATACCTAAACCTACACCACTTATATTAGATGCACCATCAGTATATAATGTCTAGGATTCTAAGTTTTCTCCTAGCTGTTGGACTTCTATGTCTACTTCATTTTGAATGTCACTACTTAAATCAGCCACAAAGTCAGCTAAAGCCTGAGACTTTATAGCATTTCTAGGCTCATAAACTAAATCAAAGGCACTTAATTTTACTGACCACTTAGCCATCCTACCCGACATCTCGGGTTTCCTAAGCACGTTCTTAACAAGATAATTAGTTTTAACTTGAATCCTATGTGTCTCAAAATAATGTCTAAGTTTTTTTGATGCCATAACTAGGGCTAATATCAATTTTTCTAGATGAAAATACCTAGTTTCAGCATCTAATAAACTTTTACTAACATAATAGACAGGATATTGCTGACCTTCATGGTCCTTTATAAGAACGGCACTTACAGCATTCCCTGATACTGCGAGGTATATGGACAGTGGTTCACCATTTTCAGGGTTCATCAATAGAGGTGCAGTTAAGAGATATTGCTTCAAATCCTGCAGGGCTGCTTCATGCTTCTCTTTCCATTTGAACTTCTTTTTTTCTTCAGGATATCATAAAATTCCTTGCATTTCTCGAAGGATCTTGAGATAAATCTGTTCAATGCTGCTACTCGCCCTGTTAACGGTTGAACATCCTTCATATTTGAAGGTGATTTGATATCCAATATAGCTTTAATCTGCTCCGGGCTTGCCTCTATTCCTCTTTTAGTCACCATATATCCAAGAAACTTTCCTGCCCCCACTCCAAAATGGCACTTGGCAGGATTTAGTTTCATATTGTACTGGTCCAGGATATCAAATGCTCCTTTAATATCCTGGAGATGATCCTCAGCCTTCTTGGATTTGACTACCATATCGTCAATGTACACCTCCATGGTGTCCCCCAGTTTGTCTTTAAACATCATGTTCACCAATCTCTGGTACGTGGCACCTGCATTTTTCAAACCAAAAGGCATAGCAGTATAACAGTAAATACCTGTTGGTGTCATGAAAGCAGTATCCTCCTGGTCTGAAGGTTCCATTTGGATCTGCTGGAATCCTGAGGATGCATCCATGAAAGTTAACATCTCATGACCGACAGTGGCATCCACCATCGAGTCTATATGAGGCAGAGGGAATGGGTCTTTAGGACATGCTTTGTTCAAGTCTGTGTAATCTACACAAACTCTCCATTTCCCATTCTTTTTTTGAACCACGACCACATTTGCTAGCCACTTGGGAAATTTGACTTCCCTGATCATCTTGGACTTCAATAGTCTTTCAACCTCTTCTTGAATAATTATGTTTCGTTCTGGAGCAAACTTCCTTCTCTTTTGTTGGATAGGCTTGAAAGACCTGTCAATTCCAAGCTTGTGAGTTATAATATCCTTGGAAATACCTGTCATATCCTCGTGTTTCCACGCGAACGTCGACATCCTGCATTTTAGAAAATTAGTCAATTGATTTTCAATATCCTGAGGGATATTGGTTCCTACGAGCACCGAGATATCCGGATTATCCTGATCCAGGATAACTTTCTTTACATCCTGCTCCGAAGCCTCCATGATATCCTGGGCCCGCATCTTTAATTGCTATGTTGCATTAGGCTTGGTTGAGGATTTCATTGAGGCTGAGTAACATTCCTTCGCTTCCTGCTGATCACTATCAACCTTGACAACCCCCCAAGGGGTAGGGATCTTGATGCACTGATGATAAGTCGATGGCACAGCCTTCATATCATGGATCCATGGCCTGCCTAGTATGATGTTATAGCAGGATAGGGAGTCCATCACACAGAAACGTTCTATCGAGTTGACCCCTTCAACATATATTGGTAACTTTATCTCTCCCACTGTGTTCCTAGCCTCTCCACTGAACCCAACAAGCACGGTGGATTTTAAAGTAATATCCATTGGAGATACATTCATTATTTTCAAATTTTCTAGTTGGATTATGTTGACGGAGCTGCCATTATCCACCAATATCCTGCGTACAAAATGGTTAGCCACGTATAATGTTATTACGAGAGCATCATGGTGAGTGTTATGGGTGAAATTCTGAGCCCATATCCTGGAAAATATCTTGATTTATATCTTGGTTATATAATATATGTTTACATCCGGGATGCTGGTTCAGGATATTGGTAACATCCTGAATGGTATCCTCAGGATTACTAACGGATTATGTGCAGGTACGTGGGTTAGAAGCTCGCAACGTTCACAAGGACTCATTCCGCGGAAGACTCGGTCCAAGTTGTTCAAGGAAAGACGTTAAGCCCGCTTTATTTGGTTCCAAACGGCTATTTATGGAATATTCGGGAGCATCCCGTATTTATAGGAATTTTAGTTTCTATTTAGTAACTATAAATAGGTGGGTATACCAGATCGAATAGGACATCACATTTACACTCGCTACACTCTAACACTTTCTCTCTAGCAATTTTCACTTTCATACAAAAGCATTGTAACACTTAGCGATCTGGTCTATATCCTGCACTGTATCCTGAAGTTTGAAGCAATAAGAAGAACAAGGTAGCTGCGATTGTCTGCTCCCGAGGTTTTATGCCGGCGATCTAGATTGATCAAGGGCTTTCCTCGTACATCTCGTGTCATTTACTTTAGTTTTTGCTCATAGTTTGATCATAGATACAACTCAATATCCTGAGCCGTATCCTGAATAGTGATTTTCCAAATAACTTAACCGGCATATTTTCAACACACTTTCTAGCACACTACCTCACTTTACTAATTTGATCACTTAATTGCCTCAGTAATTTTTTACCAAAACAATTTGGCGCCCACCATGGGGCAAGTGGTGCTCTCTTTGCTAAAAATCTTTGAGAAATCGTTAATCGGTTTTCTATTTTCAAAACTTTTTGCTGCATTATTTACAATGGCCTCAAGATCAAACATGAGTTCCTCCACTGTGTCTGCTATGACTTCTGCTACTACCGGTTCGGTGCTTCCACCACCTCCTCCAAGGATGCCAGCCTCTTCACTACCTCAGGATATTATCCCTACTCGCAGTGTTAAGGAATCTGCTCCCGTTTTAGCTTCTAATGATGAAATTCTAACCTTATTTGGAAGTGTGCAGGAACAAATGAGGCAGCAACAGGAAACAAACCAAATGCTATTGAGGGAAATACAACTCCTGAAGTCTGGCTCGAGCAGATCTGCTGAGGATATTGTCACTCCATTACAAGCCAGAACTTTGAACTTCAGTTCAGCTGTGTATACTGAGGATAACAGGGGGAATATTGTGCCCAGCCTTCCTCAGAATCATACTCCTAAAATACCCTCCTCGGTCAGGATGTCAACCATGAGGAGCTCAGGATATGCTTCAGGATATGGGCAAAATCCTCCAACGGGTAACATGTCAAATAATAATAATAATCATGCTACTAACAATAGTGGATCTTTGCAGGATACAGGTGTAACATCAGCACTTACTAGGGAACTTCAGAAGTTAAAGGATATGATATCTAGTGTACCTGGAGTGGTCCAGCCAATCCCGGAAGTGTCCCAAGACAGCCACAAGATATCTCGTTTTGCATATCCTATCTGTGATGCTGAGATCCCAAAGAGATTTCAAACCCCCAACATGAAGCTTTACGACGGAACTACGGATCCTGAGGAGCATATTTCTCAGTATAGGGAAAGAATGGAGATTAACCCTATCCCTCCGGATCTCAAGGAAGCATGCTTGTGCAAGGGCTTTGGTTCTACCTTAACAGGATCAGCCTTGAAATGGCTCTTGAATGTTCCTCCGCATTCGATTACATCTTTTGCTCACTTAGTAAATTTATTTAATAGTCAGTTTTCTTGTAGTAGAAGCTTTGAGAAACTAACAAGTGACCTCTACAGGATAACACAGGGGCCTCAGGAATCCCTTAGGGATTATGTGAACAAGTTCAGCCGGGAATCCCTAGACATTCCACATCTTGATGTTGCAACAGCTGTGCAAGCTTTCAAGATGGGGCTGCAAAAAGATTCTCAATTTTATCAAGATCTTGTAATGAACCCATGCAGGAACTTGGATGAATCTCGAAACAGGGCCCTAAGATATATTCGATTGGAGGATGACAGGAAGATGCAAGAGAGAATGAACTCATCCAACACCTATGAGTCAACTAACAGAAAGTCTGAATCCTCATTCAAGCCATATCGGCCTAAGCCATATGGTAGAAATGAAAATAAGAAAGTGAATGCTGTCGAAGATGAGGATCCTGAAGAGTATCCTGAGTTGTCTGAATATTGCTTTTCTGTTAACATTCCTGAATTGATGTATGCCATGCAGGGTCTAGGAGACAAGGCTAGATGGCCTCGAAAGAGTCAACAAAAAGCTGATTGGAAAGATAAGTCAAAATGGTGTGCTTTCCACCAAGATTTCAGACATGTGACTGAGGATTGCATCGCTCTAAGGAAAGAGATAAGCTATCTTCTAAGCAAGGGATATCTAAAAGATCTCTTAGGAAGGAAGAAAAATAAGGGTCAGGATATTGAGAAGGATCCTGAGCGAGCAGCGTCACCTCCTGCAGATGCCAAGATAATCAACTTTATTTCGGGAGGATCCGACATTTGTAGGACTTCGTATTCGGCGGCGAAGAGACATGCAAAAGAAGCTAAGGCCGAAAGGGGAGACAAACCTGTCAGGATGACTACCCTCACAACTGACAAAGTGATCACATTTGATGCTGATGACAGGGATACTATCCAGGATCCTCACCATGATGCTCTGGTAATAACATTATATGTGGCTAACCATTTTGTACGCAGGATATTGGTTGATAATGGCAGCTCCGTCAACATAATCCAACTAGAGACTCTGAAAGAATGAATGTATCTCCAATGGATATCACTTCGAAATCTACAGTGCTTGTTGGATTCAGTGGAGAGGCTAGAAACACAGTAGGAGAGATAAAGTTACAAGTATATGTTGAAGGAGTCAACTCAATACAACGTTTCTGTGTGATGGATTCCATATCCTGCTATAATATCATACTAGGAAGACCATGGATTCACGATATGAAGGTTGTGCCATCGACGTATCACCAATGCATCAAGATCCCTACCCCTTGGGGAGTGGTCAAGGTCGAAAGTGATCAGCAGGAGGCAAAAGAATGCTACTCATCCTCGATGAAATCCTCAACCAAGCCTAGTGCAGCATAGCAATTAAAGACGCGGGCCCAGGATATCGTGGAGGATCCGGAGCAGGATGTGAAGAAAATTATCCTGGACCAGGATAATCCCGATATTTCGGTGCTCGTAGGAACCAATATCCCTCAGGATATTGAAGAACAGTTAATTAACTTTTTGAAATGCAGGATGTCGACGTTTGCATGGAAGCATGAGGATATGACAGGCATATCCAAAGACATTATCACTCACAAGCTTGGAATTGATAAATCATTCAAGCCTGTTCAGCAAAAAAGAAGGAAGTTTGCTCCTGAGCGGAATACGATTATCCAAGAGGAAGTTGAGAGGTTATTGAAGTCCAGGATGATCAGAGAGGTTAAGTTCCCAAGGTGGCTAGCAAACGTGGTTGTGGTACAGAAGAAAAATGGGAAATGGAGAGTTTGTGTAGACTACACAGACTTGAACAAGGCTTGTCCTAAAGACCCATTTCCTCTTCCCCACATTAATGCAATGGTAGATGCCACTGCCGGGCATGAAATGTTGACCTTCATGGACGCAACCTCAGGATTTCAGCAGATCCAAATGGAACCTTCTGACCAGGAGGATACTGCCTTCATGACACCAACAGGTATTTATTGTTATACAACTATGCCTTTTGGTTTGAAAAATGCAGGTGCAACATACCAAAGATTGGTAAACATGATGTTCAAAGACAAACTGGGGGACACCATGGAGGTGTACATTGACGATATGGTGGTAAAATCAAAGAAAGCTCAGGATCACCTCCAGGATGTTAAAGGAGCATTTGATATCCTGGATCAGTATAACATGAAGCTAAATCCCGCTAAGTGCCATTTTGGAGTGGGGGCAGGAAAATTTCTAGGATATATGGTGACCAAAAGAGGAATAGAGGCGAGCCCGGAGCAGATTAAAGCCATCTTGGATATTAAATCGCCCTCAAATATGAAGGATGTTCAACGATTAACAGGGCGAGTGGCAGCATTAAACAGATTTATATCAAGATCCTCAGAGAAATGCAAAGATTTTTATGATATCCTGAAGAAGAACAAGAAATTCGAATGCGGTGAGAAGCATGAAGCGGCCCTACAGGATTTAAAGCAATATCTTTCAACTGCACCTCTACTGATGAAGCCTGAGAATGGTGAACCATTATCCCTATACCTCGCAGTATCAGGGAATGCTGTGAGTGTCGTCCTTGTAAAGGACCATGAAGGTCAGCAATATGATAGTTTATTATGTTAGTAAAAGCTTGTTAAATGCTGAAACTAGATATTCTCATTTAGAAAAATTGATACTAGCATTAGTTATGGCATCAACGAAACTTAGACATTACTTTGAGACACATAGGATTCATGTTAAAACAAATTATCCTGTTAAAAGTGTGCTTAGGAAACCAGAAATGTCAGGCAGGATGGCTAAGTGGTCAGTAAAGTTGAGTGCTTATGATTTAGTATATGAACCTAGAAATGCCATAAAGTCTCAGGCTTTAGCTGACTTTGTGGCTGATTTTAGTAGTGACATTCAGGATGAGGTAGACCTAGAAGTTCAACAGTTAGGAGAATCCTCATGATCCTGGACATTATATACTGATGGTGCATCTAATATAAGAGGAGTAGGATTCGGAATGCTACTAAAATCGCCACAGGGGGACATATTACCCCAGGCTATTAGATGTGAATTTCCTGCTACTAATAATGAAGCAGAATATGAGGCTTTAATTGCAGGATTAGAGTTGGCTAAGAGCATGAGTATCAAAAATTTACAAGTATATGTTGACTCTTTGTTAATTACTAACCATTTTAATGGATCCTATGCAGTTAAGGGTGAGAAATTAATCGAATACCTCAATATTCTCAAAAAATCAGCAGGATATTTCGATATTTTTACACTTGAACAGGTACCAAGGGAGGACAATGCTGAAGCAGATGCCTTAGCAAATCTGGGATCGTCGATCAGGATACCAGAAGGGACCCAAATACCAATATTACATATCTTGTATCCTGCAACGAATCCTCGGGATAAAGAAGTAGCGGGTATTCAGGATCCTGATGCAGAGTATCCTGAAAAGTATCCCAAATCCTGGACGGCTCCAATCATGAGATATCTCAAGGAAGGACACATTCCCGGGGTGCAAAATCCTAAGGCATTTAGGATGAAGGTATCACGATTTACTATTATAAATGATGTGTTATACAAGAAATCTCTTGCAGGACCATATTTGAGGTGCTTGGAGGATCCTGAAGCCAAAGAAGTACTTCAGGATATACATGAAGGGGATTGTGGTAATCACACTGGGGGCAGATCATTGTTCTCTAAAGTATTAAGGACAGGATATTATTGGCCAACGATGAGGAAAGATGCTGCAGAATATGCTCGAAGATGTGATGCATGTCAAAGACATAGTAACATACTATTCAACCAGCTGAACCATTATATCCTGTAGTTTCCCCTTGTCCATTCATGAAATGGGGGATGGATATAGTAGGGAAGTTACCAAAAGCTCCGGGAGGAAAAATCTTTATGTTAGCAATGACGGATTATTTTTCTAAGTGGGTTGAGGCTGAAGCATTTGTTCAAGTTAGAGACCAAGAAGTAGTATCCTTCATAAAGAGGAATATCCTGACTAGGTTTGGGGTACCAGCTGAGATCATTTGCGATAATGGGTCCCAGTTTATAAGCAAAAGGACTACTGACTTTTGCAAGAGTTGGGGAATCAAAATGATCACATCTACTCCCGTACATCCTCAATCGAATGGACAAGCTGAATCTTCGAACAAGATAATAGTCAATAACTTAAAGAAGAGGCTTGGAGCCAAGAAAGGAAGATGGCCGGAAGAGTTACCCTTTTTTTTGTGGGCTGATAGGACAACGGTAAAGAATGCAACCGGCCAAACCCCGTTTTCCTTGGTATTTGGGGCGGAAGCAGTGATTCCAACAGAAATGACGATACCTACTGCAAGATCTGTCCTACAGGATCCTGAACAGAATCCTGAAGCCTTATGTCAAGATTTGGATACTATAGATGAAAAAAGAGACGTAGCAAGACTAAGGATGGCAGCATATCAACAAAGAATATCCAGAGCATATAACAAGAACATAAGGACTATAAGATTTCGAGTTGGTGATTGGGTGCTAAGAAAGGCTTTTCAAAATACCACAAATCCTGCCGATGGCAAGCTAGCTCCTAAATGGTAAGGACCATATGAAGTAGAGTCAGAAGCAGGGAAAGGAGCATATCGACTCAAGAATATGAGAGGGGATATGCTACCAAGATCCTGGAATGCAATACATTTAAAGCTCTATTTCAAGTAAGAGTAGAATTTATTTTCTATCTCGGAATGGTATGTATTCTATTTTAAATATATTTGTTTATTATCTTGAACCCAATACTGACTTAAGCATCGGAGGGGTGTTAGCCCAGCTAACACCCACCTTAGTTTACAATTGTTTTGCAGCATATGTTTCAGGATATAGCTCCAGGATATGTACTCAGGATAACTCGAAAGATTAGAGGATTGGCCCCCTCTCTCACGATTAAGGGATCCTGATCCCTTCAAAGGTTTAAAGGTATTCACCTTTCTTTCGAATTGGGTTTAAACACCTCGCCTAGAGCGCAAGTTATCTAGGTATAGTTCTAGGTAGCGGGACCAGTTCATGTAAAAGTGGCTGACAACTTCGTTACTATTGGCTATATCCTGGATCCTGAAGGTATATGAGGATTGATCACCCTCTCTCACGAAAGGGTATTTTCATACTCTCTAAGGTTTAAACGTTTTCACCTTTCTAAGAATTGGAGTTTATACACTCTCGCCTGTAGCGCATGAAATTTAGGGTTTATCCCCAGATATCAGGGTTTATCCCCAAGATATTAAGGGTTTATCCCAAGTATGCTAAGGATTCATTTCAGGATATCAGGGGTTTTGCCCTGGGGTATTCGGAATTTATTCAAGTCAAATATGAATACATTTGCGTTTCTGTGTCGAACACAGGGGACATACATTATACTATTCAAAGGATGGATCCAAGTTTATAAGTATGCACTGGGGACAAACTTATAATGGAGGATTGAAATTGATTCTCTAAGAATCTCTGGTATGATCTCTCCTTTTTATTTGGACAATTTATAGGTTGTATTTCAATATTCTGATCAAGATATCTTTCAGGGTATCTTCTAGGATACGTTTATAATATATTCCTAAAAATGTTCAAACAAAACAGTTTTCACGAGTAAAATTTGTGTATCAATGACAACAATAATAAAGTCAAAAGAGAAGTTATATTATTAACATACCAAAAGATGTGCTCTTAGTTTCACCTCAAAACAAGGCCCATCCACTAAGAGCACTAATAGTTCCTTACCATATTTACCCAACAGTTGAAGGTTTCATCTCAAACCGAGACCCATCCACCTCCAACTGTTTTATTGTTCAAAAAGCATGCAGGAAATGTAAATTGTTCAAGTGCAGAAAAGTAAATTGTTTTGGGATTACAGACCAACATTCAAATTCAAAAAGGTGGGCTCCGGCCTTGGCACGTATATCCATCATCGCCCACCTGAATGCCCTCACACAGCGGCATCTTCTCCAACCTTCTCAGACTTCTCAGCACCAGCATCCTGAGCAGCATCCTCACCGGTATCCATCCCAGCATCCACTCCAGCATCCTTCTTGTCTCCAGCCTGGATCACCACCTCTGCCGACTTAGAAGACTCACCAGCTTCAGCAGGAAGTGGCACAGATTTGCCTCCGAGCTCTTTTAGCTTGGCCACCCAGGATTCAACTGGCCAAGATGGACAAACAAGGCCCGTCTCCTTGGCCTCGTAGGCCATCTTGATGCGTGCTTGTAGCAGGGAGACGATAGCGGAAGCCTTGATTCCCTCCCGGAAAGAGACCATGGCTTGTTCATGATCCATTTGAACGGTGGCAAGTTTGAGCTCAGCGTCTTGGGTGACCTTCTTCAGCATGCCTTCGTAGTGCCGGGTCTTCGCTTCGGCAATGGCACCTTGGTCAGCAACGGTGCTTTCAAGCTGTTTGATCTTGGCTTCATGGAGTGCAGCAGTACCACAGGCGTCATTATACAAGTGGAGCAAATGTTGGAGGCCCTGCACATCAATTTCAGGTATGAGTTAGAATATATTGACAAGGATATCCTGTCAGGATATCCTATTAGGATATACGTGCAGGATATATGTGCAGGATATGCGTCAGGATATTACCTTGTTAAGGAAGGATGTCATTGGCTCTAAGGAATCAGAGAAACTGAGTTCGTCATAGGAGAACCCTTCTGAACCTAGAGCACTGACTTCAAGACCTTTCCTCTTTTTTGCTGTGGAAGCACGAGTCCTTGGATTGGCCTTGGGAGCCGGGAGTGGCTTGGAGCTGGTAGCAGCAGGAGTCTCTTTCTTGACTGCGGCTGGAGTAGGATAGCTGTCAAGTTCGTCGAGATCTAGATAGATTGGAACCTTGATGGAGTCTGCACATAGGGAGTAAACTTTTCTCCTAAGAATATCAAATAAAAACATGTGTGTACAGGATATCTTGCAGGATCCTTACCAGACATGTTTGCACTTGAAAGAGGGCTTGGAGTTGGTGGAGATGGGTTGAAGCATCTCTCTGCCTCTGAAAGGAGTCTGATGGCATCTATTCTTTTTTGAGAATCAGCAAGAGGAGGTGCAATCTTCCTGAAATCAGTTGCATGCACAACAGAAAAAATAAAATTGGTCAGTTCAGGATATAAAGCAGGATAAGAGGTAGGATCATCTTTAAACCCTAAATCCTACCCTTCTTCAACCATTTCATCGGATAATCCGTTCCACCAGGGATTGAGTCCCTTTTTACAAAGAAAAACTTGGATTGCCAACCATCCTCGTTCCTGGTGGCACGAAGTATCAATGGGTCACCGGAAGTAGAATAAAAAAGAAATCTACATGACCCATGGCATCTAAGCTTGTAAGCTAGGGGAGATCATGGATAGAAAGATCAGGAATGTGGTTTCTCTTGATCCGGTCAAGAACAGACAAAACACGCCATAGCATTGGCATGGTTTGGCTGAAAGAGATTTTTGTGATATTAAAGAATTCGGTGATGAAGTCCGGAAAGGGGAATTGTAGCCCTAGGGTAAAAGGGAAAGCACTGAAGCATATCCACTCGCTAGAGACCATATCCGACCGGATTTCCCGGTCAAACGGTCTAAATACGGTTCCTTCCGGGAAGATACCGGAGGATTTTAAGGCCGACAGGTGGGCACTATCGAAGGTACATACTTCCTTCTCCGGTTCTTGGAGAAGGTTCTGTTGGATGAATGTGGGAGCCGAGTCACCTGAACTAGATCTTGTTTGCCTCGGCATTTGGTCACCTGAATTTTTCGCCGGAGAAAGAGGATGAAGATGAGTATAAAAGTTAGAGAGAGAATGTTACCTGTTCCTTGTCGATTATGAATACAAAATAGATGAGGATGAGAAGATATAGGGTATGATGAGTAAATATAGGCCGGGTAGTTGAAAACGGTCACATCATTGGTCTTATCTATTAATTACCTCGGTCTTCGTGAAAAATGTAACCGTTAGTGTAGGATAACAAACGGTAACATTTTTGGGGACAATTGTTATGGGTGAAATTCTGAGCCCATATCCTGGAAAATATCTTGATTTATATCTTGGTTATATAATATCTGTTTACATCCGGGATGCTGGTTCAGGGTATTGGTAACATCCTGAATGGTATCCTCAGGATTACTAACGGATTATGTGCAGGTACGTGGGTTAGAAGCTAGCAACGTTCACAAGGACTCATTCCGCGGAAGACTCGGTCCAAGTTGTTCAAGGAAAGACGTTAAGCCCGCTTTATTTAGTTCCAAACGGCTATTTATGGAATATTCGGGAGCATCCCGTATTTATAGGAATTTTAGTTTCTATTTAGTAACTATAAATAGGTGGGTATACCAGATCGAATAGGACATCACATTTACACTCGCTACACTCTAACACTTGCTCTCTAGCAATTTTCACTTTCATACAAAATCATTGTAACACTTAGCGATCTGGTCTATATCCTGCACTGTATCCTGAAGTTTGAAGCAATAAGAAGAACAAGGCAGCTGTGATTGTCAGCTCCCGAGGTTTTATGCCGGCGATCTAGATTGATCAAGGGCTTTCCTCGTACATCTCGTGTCATTTACTTTACTTTTTGCTCATAGTTTGTTCATAGATACAGCTCAATATCCTGAGCCGTATCCTGAATAGTGATTTTCCAAATAACTTAACCGGCATATTTTCAACACACTTTCTAGCACACTACCTCACTTTACTAATTTGATCACTTAATTGCCTCGGTAATTTTTGACCAAAACAGTGAGGATCCTGGACAGTAACCCTGTCATCACTGTCGAAAGTGATCACTTTATCAGTTGTGAGGGTAGTCATCCTGGCTGGTTTATCTCCCATCTCGGCCTTAGCTTCCTTTGCATGTCTCTTGGCCGCAGAATATGAAGTCCCACAAATGTCGGATCCTCCTGAAATAAAGTTGATTATCTTGGCATCCGCAGGAGGTGACGCTGCTCGTTCAGGATCTTTCTTAGTATCTTGGCTCTTATTCTTCTTTCTTCCTAGGAGATCCTTCAGATATCCCTTGGTTAGAAGATAACTTATTTCCTTTCTTAGAGCATTGCAATCCTCAGTTACATGTCCGAAATCTAATGGAAGGCACACCATTTGGATTTATCCTTCCAATCAGCTTTTTGTTGATTCTTTCGAGGCCACCTAGCTTTGTCTCCTAAACCCTGCATAGCATACATTAACTCAGGTATGTTAACAGAAAAGCAATATTCGGATAATTCAGTATATTCTTCAGGATCCTCGTCTTCAACAGCATTCACTTTCTTGTTGTCATTTTTGCCATATGGGTTAGAGCGATATGGTTTATACGAGGATTCTGATTTCCTTTTGGTTGATTCATAGGTTGAGGTGGAATTCATCCTTTCTTGCATCTTCTTATCATCCTCCAAGCGAATATATCTCAAGGCCCTGTTACGAGCTTCGTCGAGATTCCTGCAGGGATTCATTACAAGATCCTGATAAAACTGAGAATCTTTTTTGTAATCCCATCTTAAAAGCCTGCACAGCTGTTGCAACATCAAGATGTGGGATATCCAAGGATTCCTGACTAAACTTGTTCACATAATCCCTCAAGGATTCTTGAGGCCCTTGAGTTATCCTGTAAAGATTACTGGTTAGTTTCTCAAAACTCCGGCTGCAAGAAAACTGACTATTAAATAAATTAACCAAATGAGCAAACAAAGTAATTGAGTGAGGAGGAACATGTAACAGCCATTTTAAGGCTGATCCTGTCAAGGTAGAACCAAAACCCTTGCAGAGACATGCTTCCTTGTGATCTGGAGGGATAGGGTTGATCTCCATCCTTTCCCTATATTGGGCGATATGCTCTTCAGGATCTGTGGTTCCGTCATAGAGTTTCATGTTGGGGGTTTGAAATCTTTTCGGGATTTCAGCATCATAGATAGGATGCACAAACCGGAATATCTTGTGACTGTCTCGGGACACTTCTGGAATCGGCTGGACCACCCCAGGCACACTGGATATCATGTCTTTCAACTTTTGGAGTTCTCTGGAAAATGCCGATGTCATTCCTGCAAAGATCCAACACCATTAGTAGCAAGAGTGTTATTATTATTAGATACATTACCAGTCTGGGGATTCTGGCCATATCCTGAAGAATATCCTGAGCTTCTCACGGTTGATACTCTTATTGAAGAGGGTATCTCAGGAGTATGATTCTGGGAATGACTTGGCACGATATTCCCCCGGTTATCCTCAGTGTAAACTACAGAACTAAAGTTCAAAGCCCTGGGTTGCAAGGGAGTGACAGTTTCTTCAGCAGGCCTACTTGGGCCGGATTTCAAGAGTTGTATCTCTCTCATCAGCATCCGATTAATTTCCTGCTCCTGCCTCATCTGTTCCTGTACACTACCAAACAAATTCAGAATTTCGTCATTAGAAGCCAAAACAGGACCAGATCCCTGGGCACTGGGAGCGGGGATAACATCCCGAGCCACATGACTTTCAGCTCCTTGTGAAGAGGTTGGCATTCTTGGAGGAGGAGGAGGTGGAAGCACCGAACCAATTGTTGCAGAGGTTGTTGCAGACATGGTGGAAGAGCTCATGTTTGATCTCGAGGCCATTGAAAACAATGTAGCAAAAAGTTTTGACAATAGAAACCGAGTAATGATTTTACTAAAGTTTTTAGTAAAAATAGCACCACTTGCCCCACGGTGGGCACCAAATTGTTTTGGTCAAAAATTACCGAAGCAATTAAGTGATCAAATTAGTTAAGTGAGGTAGTGTGCTAGAAATATGTGTCGAAAATATGTTGATTAAGTTGCTTGTAAAGACAGTTTTCAGGATACGGCTCAGGATATAGAGTTGTATCTGTGATCAAACAATGAGCAAAAAATGTAAGGGGTGACACGAGATATACGAGGAAAGCCCTTGATCAATCTATATCACCGGCACAAAACCTCGGGAGCTGACAATCGCAGCTGCCTTGTTCTTCTATTACTTCAAATATCAGGATACAGTGCAGGATATGATGCGGATCAACTAGGTGTTACAAGGTAATTCGAGTACAAGTGTTTGTGTGTAGTGATTGCTAGTAGCTAGAGAGTAAAGTGTGCGAATGAAGTGAGTTCCTTAACTTGATCCGATCATACTATTTATAGCTAACCGAAAACAACTAACTTTCCTAATAAACCGGGATGCCCCGAATATTCCCAAGTAACCGTTGTAGTCCTGGTCTTTCGGGATCAACGTCTTTACTCCAACTGATTTGCCCGAGTCTTGGGGGAAGAAGTCTTCTTGAACATTGGAGACTTGTAACTCTTAATCTGCACGTGATCAATTCAATTAATACCAGGATATCGAACCAGGATGTTACCAATATCCTGATCCGGTATCCTGATCACAATCAAAAGCAGAATATTAGCCAGGATATATACTCGGAAAATGAGCCATAACAGTTACTTTGTCTTTTGTTTGATTTTTGACCAAAACAGCTATCCATCATTAACCTTACAAGCCTCCCTTAACATGTAAAGCGCTATAGGATTAGTACATCGTCCGTTTTATGGGTCATTGTTAAGTTGTTCTTTACATTCTTGTCACTTCGGTGATAAGGTTACGCTAGTGCCAAACTTTAGATTGATATTTAGTATTTGCATGTTAGTATTATACATAATTTAGCAAACTATAAACACGTGGATTTGAGATTTGTTCATACTTATGCTATGTAGACAAACCAGTATGCTCACTGACATAATTTGTGTTGGTAGATATTTTATACGTGTTGATGGAAAGATTTGATGATGCTACTACAAGAAACGACTTAGAATGGGTTTATAAACTCACCTAGTTTAATTATGCATTTTGATGTTTACCTTGTTATGAAATTCCCGATGTTGTATTTCCTTTTCAAACAATGTGATGTTCTATTCAAATTTATGGAAATGAAATTTTGAATTTAAAATTATTATCGGAAATTTAGTGTTATGACATCTTTGAGCAATCTATTATGTCTCACCTCGATGTTTCTGCCATCAGTTGGGGTATGACAGATTGGTATCAGAGCCATAACTAGGGGCGTTCACAGTTCGGTTTCAAACCGCAAAACTGCCCAAACCGGTCATCGGTTTGGTTTCACGGTCGTATTTCTTCCCTAACTTTCGGTTGGTATTCTAACTATAGCGAACTGCTTGGTTTACGATTTATATAAAAAATCGGTCACATAAAAACGGATCATACGGTAAGACTTGACAATGTATTTTAGTTTTTTAGAAATTTCATTATATAAATACACACACATTCTATATATTTGTACTAGGATTAGTAAACTATTCATGTATATTTAACTATTGTACAATTAGGCTTTATATCATTATATGCGTTTTTATATGCAACACTATCACACATTAAGTTGTGACCTGGACTCTCTAAATATCTATCATTTTTAGTAGATTGTTTGGAAGCTTGCTTTTATTATGAAGTTTTAATAAATAGTTATAACTGTTATACATAATTTCATGTTTTATTTTTGGCAATTTATAATAAGGTCTGACGAGCCTAAACCGTGAAACCAAACCAGAACAAAACCATGACTATTGGTTCAGTTTGGTTTAGTTTTGAATTTCGACGGTTTGGTTTCGGTTTCCAATAATGAAAAACCATTACTAACGCTTCGGCTTATGGTTTTACCTAAAAATTCATTCAAACCGGACAATGAACACCCCCAGCCATAGTTATTGGGAATTAGGAAAAAAAATGTCATGTTTGACCTCGCCTATAGTTAAGAAACCCGCACGAGTATTACTTGTGCCATATCTGACTTTCTCTTATCATGCATAAAAATATTTTATGATTCCTAAACTTCCTTCTTGTCTTATCTTTTGGTCTTAAAATATGTCTTTCCTAAGGCAAACTTATACTACAGCACGAAGACACTCGTATTTCCTTACTTTGGTGACGACTTTCAATCTGCTATCATTGATTTTCATGAAATTTCACCATTAAGATAGGAGTGATTTCCTTACCTTAGTGGAAATTTTACTCACCCACCCTTGTAGACCCTTACCAACGAGTTAGAATGAATTTCCTTACGTTGATGAATAAGTACCAAACCACGTTCCGGGAACGACACCATCAAGTTAGAAGTGATGTCAACACCTTGATGACTAGTCTCATTCCTCGATTTTCAATATCTCCAAAGTCTCGAACATTTGATTGACATGGGCATTAACCGAAGTTTCAACGAAAGTATTTGTCACACCCCCCAAAATCCACCCTGCGGAGTATCACCGCTTGGAGGCGTGACATGACCAGGATCGAGCCACCAATCATATTGAACAACGTCATTAAGTAAATAAAACCAACCACAATACAATTGGTGACCAAAAGCTAGTTAACCAAGTTCAAATTAAACAGCGGAAGCATAAAACGTGAAACCAAAACATAAGTTCAATAAGTTCATAAAGTTCAAATGGTAAGCATGGGACATAACAATCCATATCCCACAACGACTCCTCCTCGTGCAAGCTCCATAAGCATCTAGCGACCTGTAAGACGTGTAACAACGAGTCAACAATAAAGTTGAGCGAGTTCACAGTTGAGTGTTTGTTTTAAGTTGTTTCGAAAACATGGTTTGTCTTTTAGCTGGCTTACTTGTCGTGGGGGTTACCCCATAGTTGAAAATATGATTAACCAATTCCTTCTTTCCCACACCATGACCCGTGGGGGGTTTCCCCATGTGAACCACTAGACCGTTACCATATCGACAACTGACGAACAATAGTTGTGCCCTACGTCAATGTTCTATCATCATTGACAGTTTGCCATAGTCCATTAGTACACGCCCGTCCGAACGACACAGTGTGAGGTTTGTTAAATGTTGGTGCATTCATCTGTCGTCTTCGTCTTGTATCGAGTCTCAGGTTGCGTTGCGGATCTAATCAAGGATGATGATGTCATCATCTTTAATGATGACATCATGGAGATGACATCACCTATTGCATCTTCACGTGAAATGGCATACTTGCATGAAAACAGATTGTAAATATATGTTGAAAGATTTCGCTTGAAGACAAAACATTATATAGGTTTCGCTTCAAATATGTTGAAGCGAAATCATGAGGATGGGATTTCGCTTCAAGACTTCAAGCGAAATCAAGCTCACTATAAATAGGCCATTTGTCATTTCAGTTGTAATTTTTTTCAGAGATTCTTCCGGTGAGCCACGAAGTGCTGCCGAAGTGTTGTTAGGTCTGTAATCGCATTTGTTATCAATACAACAACAGTTTAAAGTGAAATCTCGCTGAATTGAACTCGGTTTGTTCGTTTCCGCCGCTCAAACTGAGATAAACTCTTCTGAACGACTCGTTTGGGTCCGAAATCGATCCTACAATTGGTATCAGAGCTCAGGAGGAAGAGTTCATACCAATTCAGCCACATTTTCTGATTTTCTACACCTTCTTTCAAAATTAATCAACTTTTTACGGTTCAAATCGGTTCAAACTTTCACATATTGTGCGAAAATACGTTTTAACAAACCCTTGAGAGTTTAAGAACTTAATTCGGCCATTTACTCGTTCAATCAGATCAAAAACTGACCGAAAATGATGATGTCATGCTGGTTCGCTTGAGTTTATTTGATAATTTCATTTGAGTTTGAAGCGAAATAGAAGGTGTCGCTTGAAATATTCTGATTAAAATTGAAAAGCTGAAGCGAAATTGAAGGTGTCGCTTGAAATATTCTGATGTTTTAACTGACTTGTGCTGTTCATCGAAACTTGCTGTTCATTAAAAACTGTTTGTCTGCTACATTGAGAAACTGTTCTGAGTTGTGTGAATATATCAGTTTATGTACACATGTGATGATATCGGAATTTCATGAAATTCATATTTGATAAATGTGTAAGTTGTCAGTCTTTGCATGTGATGAGATAATTGTTGTCGACTGTTTTGTTTAGTCAGAATCTATGTGCTGTGTCTGAACCATTTAATGTTTGCATGTGATGATGGTTATCGAGTAGAGAGTTAATCCTTTCAATATTATGCCATCACGCGAATACATTGATTCAATTTAGAATATGATAGTTCAAAAGGAAGGTCCAATCAAAATGAAATGCATGTTGTCAGTTTACTATTATTGTTTCATGACATGCATGTGATAAAGCTTGTTGTTGTCGGCCACTGTTCAAATTGTGATTTGTGATGGATTGTATCATTATCGCATGTGATTTAGTGGATTTAGTGGCCTAATCAATTTTAATTTGTTTCATCAGTGTTGGACTATTGTTTGTGTCAGCCCACTAGTTGATCGGCCCATGTGATCTATTAATATTGTCGGATTAGTGTTTGTTTTGATCAAATTTAAAAAATTGTTGGGCATGATCATAGATTGAATATTGACTTCGTATTATTTTACATGAGATATGATTGTTTAGTATGTTCACCGATTAATATAGTAATACATTTGTCGTTTTTAGTGTGTTATGAAATAGTTTGTGACATATTAGTTTACATGCGTTAGTTGATTGAGTCGTGTGCAAGTTTAGTTCAAATTGTTTGTACAGAATCTACAGGTCGCGTGGTTTGTATCTTGGTGTTTTTGTCCGATTTGGAGTTTGTGTCGATTAGCACGGTTCAATCAGTACGTTTGATCAGTCAAGTCGTTTTTGTGTGATCAAGTCGCATATTAAAGTCATCGACTCGCTTGAAAGTTTTGTACAGTTTGGAGGTCAAAGGTTTCAAAGAGTCAGGTCAATTGAATTCGAACCGGGTCATATCAGTCCGCACAGTTTGTCAACATTCAGTCCGCACAAGAAATCATCAGTTCGAGTACTAGTTTGGTTCAGTTAATTGAAAAAAATCTTTAAACTGATTGTTGTTTGTTCTGTTTGTTGTTAGGTAATCGACAGGTATTTTACAAGGTGATACAGCTTCATTTGAAAATCCGAAACATGGAGAACGAGTTCTACAATGCTTTTGCTAGTCCAGTTACAGTCACTCAGAGTGCTTTGCATGAAAATGAAACCGGGACGTCTCAGAAACCACCAAAACTCATGGATATTGATGATTACAATGGATGGTCCGAAAGGTTTGGAAATTGGGTTGAGGCATATCACTTGGATGCGTGGGAACACACAGAAGAGTCGTATGTTAAACCCACAAAGGACAATGTTGTGAATGGTACTCCGTTGACACTTAGAGAAATGACTACTGTAGATAAAAAGAAATATCGAGATGAGAAATTGATGGTGAGTCTGCTTCAGCAAGCGATAAAAGAAGATATTTTGATACTGCTTCAACATGATGGAACTGCATATTCAATATGGACAGAGTTGGAAGCAAAGTTTACTGGAAGTGATGATATGCTCAGGAATAAGATGTCTCTCATGAAAAAGGAATTTGACTTATTTCGAGGATTGAAAAATGAGAGTGTCAAGCAATTAATTGATAGATATTGTAACTTGGTAAGAAATATGACGAAACTTGGTGTTAAGAAAGATACTGATGAATTGGTTGAAAAACTTGCAGATGCGCTACCATATGAAACATGGGGAACATTTCTGATGATGTTGCGGTCAAACAAAACAGATTATAAGAAAATGACATTGGGAGATTTCATCAAACACCTGGAAGCTCAAGAAATGGAGCAAAGAAAGATTGCTAGGATGAAGAATTACGATGGAGAACAAGATATCAGCTTGTATTACAAGAGTGGTGTTACTGGAACAACAAATCATTCTCCAAAGATCGAAACTGCTTACAGTGTGAAAGATTCTTCTGAAAAGAGATCATCTCAGGGTTCAAACAGCACAAGATTTTCATCATTTGATCCAAACATTTCAGCAACAAAGAACGGAAGAAAACTTCAGTGCAATATTGTTCTAAGTCTTGAAAAAGATCAAGATTATACTGAAGAGGTTGCTAAAAATCAAATGTCTTTGTTGGGAATGGTGTTGGAATCCTATAGTAGTTTTGTGGCCGGAAAGATCGGTAATCCAATGCTCACGAAAGAGGATTACGATCAAATCGATGCTGAGGAAATGGAATTGATGGATATTAAATGGTGCATGGCCAGTGTAATGAGAAGAGCTGGGAAGTTTAAACAAATCACGGGAAGAAATGATTTTCTTGATGCAAGTGTTTCAAACTTAGGCTTTGATAAGTCCAAAGTTACATGTTTTCGTTGCAGGGAAAAGGGGCATTTCAAGAGAGAGTGCAAAAATCGTGAAGCTACTGGAGCCCAGAATCCTTTTGGAAACAACGATTATCACAAAAAGGCAATTTATCATCAAATTACACCATCAGCACTGCATCAGGCACAAACTGCACATGGAATGATGGAGATTAAAGATTCAAAGAAAGCTTGTCTGGGAAAGGATAGTGGTTTTAGTTGGGATAAATATGTTCCAACAAATAGCAAATTGTGTTTGGCAGATCAAGACAATGAAAAATTAGCTGAAGGTTTCAGTTGGGACAATTTTTGCTCAGATCAAGAATTTATGGCCAAAGAGATGTCCAAAGACACTTCAAATGTTAATGCTTTCTTTGCAAATGCTTATGATTTGAAATGTGCAGAAAGGTGCAGAAAAGTCATGGAAGCAGCTGAAGAAAGACGAAGAAAGAACGAAGAAGAGGAAGAAGAAGAAAAAAGATTAAAAGCTGAAGCTAAAGCTGAGAAAAAGAGAAGAGCTGAATTTTTACAATCAAACAGAACAGTCAAAGAAGTTCCTGAATTTGAGATCAAAGTTGATGCAGAATCTGTCAAAGATCCTGAAAAGTGCATGAATTGTGATTCTTTAATCAAGCAAAACAATGAATTGCTGCACAACATAAACAGATTGAAAGAATCATATGATACAATGAACAGAGAAATCAACAAGTATACTGATTCAAACGGTGAACAAGCTGAAGCTATGAATACTTTGAAGATAGCTTATCTGAGACAGCTTGATATGGCAAACTATAACATTAAGAAATGTGCAGATCTCGAGCTTGAGTTGGCAACACAAAAGATAGAGACTGAGAAAGTTAAAAAGTTATTAAACAGTTACTCATGTTCTTCTTTTGTTGTTGACATGATTTATCCAGTAGTGGAGAATTTGAAGACATTTGAAGAAATGAAAATGTCTGAAGAAGAGAAAGCTGTGACAAAAGATGAAGTGAAGATTTCTGGTAAGAAACCAAGTGTGGTCTATACTAGATGTCCGCCCCCGGTCGAAAATGGATTTTTACCTCGAAATCCAAATTCCGAAAGAGTCGAAAAGGCAATAAATTTACAATGGGAGTCTGGGCCGTCGGATAACTTGCCAGAAAATATTGATGTCACGTACACGTCGTCTGATACTGATCATGAGTTAAAATTGATAAAAAGTGTGGTCGATCAGGTGTTAGACAAAGATGACATAAAGGAGTCAAAACCAGAGTCCAAATTCAAGTCAAAGTCTGAATCCGATATATCAAAGTCAGCAGTCACAAAGGACAAACGGGTTTATGATAAAGAGTTTTTGATATCAAAATCTAATTTGAATGATGAATCATTTAAAGTGGCATATACTTTGAAAGATTCTGACAAATTATATTCTGATGTAGATTTTCCATTAAGAGGTGTTAAAACTGAATTGATCAAAAAGGTTTTCAAATTAACAGAAATTAATATTTTTGAAATGAAAGATTTAAATCTTACTGATAAACTTAAAAAATACACCTCAAGAGTTCAACAAAGATTAAATAAGAAAAAGGGTTACAGTTCTGGTTCTGGTTTTCAAAAGAAGCCAAACCATAATCGTAATTTCAAAAAGAAAGGATTAGGTTTTGTACCACCGAAAAATTATAAAAATGAGGAAATTTATAAACCAAAAACTGATTTTGTTTCAGGAACAAGTCAAGAGAAAGAACAAAAGAGTTCATTCTGGAAGGAGACAAATCAAGAATTCCTTGCCAAGAAGCAAGAATAACTGAAGAAGAATGTTGTTCCAAAGAAGATTGAAAAGAGAACATGTTTTTAGTGTAAAACTTTTGGTCATGTTGCTAGGGACTGTCCAAAAACATTCAAACCGAAACAGGAAGTCTCTGGTAAACTAAAAGAGATAGTGATCGAGAAAACTGAACTTACAACCAAACCATTTACTGGCTTTGAAAATTCGACCTTTGAGATTGGTGAATGTTCAAAGAATGTGATCAACAGAAAAGAAAATCTGATAAATCAAAAATGGGTTGTTAAGGGTTCAAGAAACAGTTCTGGTGATGAATCTGATTCCACAAAATCAGAGGAGCCAAAAGTTGTTAAAGAAAAGGTTGAAAAATCAGTTTTAAAAGTGGATGATGTGAATTTTCCACCTTTGAGTACTGAAAATTTTAAAAAGAGAGTTGGGAAAGTTGAAATTTCAAATCAATTTTATTCTGACAAGAAGAAATTTGATGTTGATAAAGCTTTCAACGGAACTGTGAAACACATTTTTGGCAAAATGATCAATGGTAAGGCCAAAAGTGTTAAAGAATTTTATGCTGCCAAAAGAGGAGGTCACAGGTTAGTTGAAAGAAAAGATGATGAAGAGGTTGTTACACCCAAGGAAGGTCAGGCTTGGGTGGATATATTTTTCAAAGAGTAAAAATCTGACTTGCCGGAGATCCCAAGTTGGTAATCGTGGATCATGAATCGGCATCATTCTTATGTTGTTTGTTTGAAAATTGAAAATTTTTGAGAAGTTTTGCAGGAATTGCCGGAACTCCCAGGTATGTAAGCGAGGAGTAGGAATCGGCACCTTGAGAATTCAACCAAAAGATGGTAAATTGGTTGAAAAATAGGTTTGAGTTGTATGTTTGTGATGGTTACAAGTGGTAAATCAGGGACATTAAGTTGTATCTGATTTTCTACAAATGGTTGATAGACAATGTGATGAACCAAACCCCAATTTTACAAGTGGTAAAATCAAACTTATTTTCCGGAAAAACCATTTGATTAAAACAAACTTAAGTGTTTTGAAATCGATGGGAAAATAGTTTGTTGTGAGGGGGAGTTCTGATTGTTTATGCCAAGTGGATGGCGAATTGAGGCAATTCGATATCAGTTGTCACGTTGTTGTACAGTTTGTTTTCAAATTTCCTAAAATGTGTTTGCATTTTAGGGGGAGTAAATTTTTTTCAGAAAATCCAAAAACATTTGAAAATTTGAAAAAGTAAAAAACATGATAAAATACAAAATGAGTTTTTGTTGCATAAAAGAGGAAATGATAGTACATCAGTGGACGATCACAACATGCTAAAGAATTGGAAAAATAAAAAAGTGATAAACGGTCTCACTGATGATGTGCCAGTAGGTTTTTGCACATTTAGTAGATTGTGATGAGATATAAACCTAAATTTCAAACTTGCTTATTCTGTGGGTTAACAAAACTGCTTGGATATATAGGTAACCCCTGAAATCTTGTTTGAAAGGTCCCTTATTCTGAGATACTAGGTCTTTATGCTCTGTGATATCTGGGGTATTATCCCGGGACTTCTGATTTTGAGGAAGCAATGGCCTAGTCCCCGGAGAATACTTTCTGCTTGCTTGAAATATAGCATCACCCTCAGCTAAAAAATGATGAAACATTGAATAATGCTAATCATGGCTGTTGTAATTCAAAAGATCCTCTAAAGGGGACACACCTAAAAGTCAACTAGGCTCTCTGCTGAACGGAAGTTCTGACCTGAGCTATCACGGTTGCATAATTTATTCCCCTGACAGATATCATCTGTGGTATACTCACCTGTAAGACTGAATATTGGGATCTGGATACGGGAGTATATTCAAGTAGTGGGACACACGAATAAGTTCAAGAGCTTAAAACATTAACCTCGTATCTCGGATCAATTGAACTTTGTGTGAAAATTTAAGTGGACAAACATACTGACAATCTAGGTGAATTGTTTAGAACTTAAAATGAAATGAAGCTTAACGGTGTTGGTGATTGGTCTCAAAAACTGATATGATCCTCTTGCACGAACTCACAAAAATATTGTTTGTAAATATTTCATTTTCTGCATTTCTATTTCAGTCAAAAATCCAAAAAGATTTTAGTGTGTTTTAGCATAAAGTTTGAAAAATTCAAAAAGATTTTCGACAACTGGTGTTGAAGAGCTGATTTTCAAAATTCCAAGTGCTAAACATGATGAACAAATGTTTTGGGTGAAAGTGTTTGAAGAATGTTGAAATGAAATGAAAAAATGTTTAGAAATATAAATGTTATTCCTGCAAGTGATAAATTAGACTTGAAAATCTTATCCACAAATGATTATCAGAAAATTTATTTTTGGGTAGAGTTTTTGCAGGTTGGCCAGGTTCCGAAACCTGAGTTAGATGAGTGCCAGGTTACGATCTAAGAACCTGTGGAAAATGAATTCCAGACTACGATCCCAGCAGATTGAGAGGGGGAGTCTGAAGACACTATGATATTCAACATTTGAGAGAGAGAAGTTTGTTGATGTTAAAGATAGAGATTGAGGATTCTTGCAATGACAAATACTTCAGAGAAAGATCAAAGACTGATAAAGACTGAAGATTGCGAAGACTCGACACTTAAGACTCGTCAACATCTGAGGGGGAGTCTGTTGGTGCATTCATCTGTCGTCTTCGTCTTGTATCGAGTCTCAGGTTGCGTTGCGGATCTAATCAAGGATGATGATGTCATCATCTTTAATGATGACATCATGGAGATGACATCACCTATTGCATCTTCACGTGAAATGGCATACTTGCATGAAAACAGATTGTAAATATATGTTGAAAGATTTCGCTTGAAGACAAAACATTATATAGGTTTCGCTTCAAATATGTTGAAGCGAAATCATGAGGATGGGATTTCGCTTCAAGACTTCAAGCGAAATCAAGCTCACTATAAATAGGCCATTTGTCATTTCAGTTGTAATTTTTTTCAGAGATTCTTCCGGTGAGCCACGAAGTGCTGCCGAAGTGTTGTTAGGTCTGTAATCGCATTTGTTATCAATACAACAACAGTTTAAAGTGAAATCTCGCTGAATTGAACTCGGTTTGTTCGTTTCCGCCGCTCAAACTGAGATAAACTCTTCTGAACGACTCGTTTGGGTCCGAAATCGATCCTACATTAAACCTAATAGCGCTATTAACTAATAACCCGCTCGCCATTGGCCTCGACGATTAAGTCGATATAAAATGAGGGACTTAATGATAGAGTTTTGTCTAGTAGGTTTTAAGGCTGTTGTCCTACCCAAGGAGGACGAACGTACGTATTCTACCCAAGGAGAATATGCAGGATTAATATTGGCATCCTACCTATGGAGGATGGCGGTACATATCCTACCTAAGGATGATATGCAGGTTCCATTTTAGTTCTTTTAATATTGGCATCCTACCCATGGAGGATGGCGGTACATATCCTACCCAAGGAGGATATGTAGGTTCCATTCTAGTTTCTTAACCCATTCCCAAACCACCGGGAATCCCATGCCTTGTAGAAAGTGTGAACTCACCTCGGTTGCTCGGTTTGACTCTATAAAATCTCTAACAATCGGTGTTGGTCAATCACGTCCTAGTATGATTACCACTTAGTTTATTAGTGACTTCAAATTAGCACGAAGTTCCTACACACATCTACCACATAGCATGTACTCACTTTAATAATTCACGCCCATATAAACATTCCACTTATAGCTACTCAAGAGCAAGCATACGATATTGCACATAACACTTTCATTGACATATAACATGTTAGATCATTCTCAGATAACATACCCGACATTTAGACACGCAAATTACTACTTATGTCATTTCAGCTTTAACATCCAAAACTGGGCTGTTTTTGGGCATTTTAATAAAATAGTTAACTTACTCCAAAAATTCCCAATTTTTTATAGAATGTTTTAAACGATTCAAATATTATTGTGTAAAAATATTGGGATCCAAATCGTCACCAATATTTTATAAAAAATCATTTTCCGGACTGCAATTAGATTCATCACTTTCTGACTGCAGTCCACGGAATAATTCATTTAAAATTCGTCGTAAGTCAAATTGATGAAATTCCAGTGGGAGAATTACTACGACATCAGTGGACATCTACAGTACAAATTTCATGAGCTAATTCTGACAGACTTCAAATTATGACGAAGATCATAACACATATTTTCTGCAGTAAAAACGCAACTTTAGCTGCTGTTACAAAACGACCCTTTAAAAATAGCAAACGAAGTCCAAAAATTATGATTCCAGTGCCATTAGAACCGTATTTCGAAATAACATGTTATAGACTTAAGAAAATCAAGTTTTCATTAAGTTATGATCTGGTTACAGCCAACTGAAGTTGGCTGTAAACATCAACCAGCTTCCTGTTTTCAGCTCTTAACTTTCTAACGCGTGCTCCATTGATTCCGTTAACATGTTTAGTGATCAACAACGACATTTAACATTAACAAGTAATCAGCAGCATATCAGAACAACTTTATTTCATCAAGATTTCATCTTATTTCATCATCATGTTAGCTTTATGTTCAAGACTTATGTTTATGATCTTTTAGTGTTCTTCATCATAAACTATTAACCATCAAACAAATGAGAAGTAAAAAAAGATCAAAGGAGCTTACAACTAGCTTAAAGCTAGGGAAGAACTCTAGTGAAAAAGATGGTGAGAATGGATGATGAACGCAAGTAATGAAGCTCCTTCAAGTTCCTCAAGCTTCCTACTTCACAAGGCACCTTCTAACACATGAATGGAGCTTGGAAATGGATGAAGATGATGGTGATAGAGTGGTGGTGGTGGAGGTTCTAGTGAGGGCCGAGAGAGGGAGAGAGAGTTAGTGAGAGAGAGGTGTGATCTTTGAGAGGATATGAAATGATGTGAATGATCTCCAAAATCTTCAACAATACTTATAATCTTCTTCAACATATTTTGTTCACCCTAACAAGTAAACAATCTAATAAAATATAGAGGTAATCTTTGAAGGCATGGTGGGGATTTTGGTGGGTCCTCTTGGGACCGAAATCGGTTATGGGGAGGGGGGTTAGATGTAAATTTTGTGATAAGTAGGTAAATGTTAGTCACAATCCAAGTAATATAATTACATAGTTAGTTAGTGGGTATTTTTAGTGGGTGTTATGGTGTACGGGTGTTGGTGCACACATCTGTCGTCTTCGTCTTGTATCGAGTCTCGGTTCGGTGCGGATCTAAACAAAGCATGATGTCATGATGACATCATAAGTATGACATCATCAATGACATCATTCACACAAAAGGACAAAAGTTACTACTCACTAAAGACAAAACAGAATTCAAGAATGCATGAAGATTTCGCTTCAAAAGTCGACTGTCAATTTCGCTTCAGATATTATTAGTGGATTTCGCTTGAATAGATGTATGTGTGCTTCAAGCGAAATCTAGAAGGTTATATATAGGCATGTTGAGGTTTCATTTGTAATAGTTCGAACAGTTTTCTCAGAGTGATACCGAAGTGCTGCCGGTATACCTTTTGACTGTAATCGCTGTAATATCAATATACAAAAGGTTTAAGGTGTGAAACAAGCTGTTTACAGATCCGTTTCTTAGTTTCCGCCTCTGAAACGGACTAGAACTCTTCCAAACGACTCATTTAGGTCGGAATCCGATCCTACAATTGGTATCAGAGCCAGTGAAGAAGAGTTCTTGTTGATTCAGCCGTAAAATCTGTTTCTACACCTTTCTTTTTAAAAAAAAAAACAAAACTTTTTACGGACAAATTCGGTTCAAACTTTCACAATACATTCGAAAACATGTTTTAACAAATCCTTGAAACTTTCAGATCTAAAATCAGATTAAAACTGGATTAATTGAACCAAAATCAGATCGAATTGGCTGACATCAGCAGGTTTCGCTTCAGAATACTTGTGGATTTCGCTTGAAATCATAAGTTGAGCATGATTTCGCTTCAAGTTGATGATAATCTGTTGATTTCGCTTCAAGATTGATGTATTTCTGTTGATTTCGCTTGAGAACATTATTTGATTTCGCTTGAATAGTTGAAGCAAAACTGATCTGATTGCGTTTCGCTTGAAAATACGTTGGTATTTGCTTGAATCTGGCATTTACTTGAAACCTGCAGTATACTTGAAACATTCTGATGTCTTGCATGAATTTTGTTGTTAATTGAAAACACATATCGTATATAGTGAAAATTGCTTCAAGTCATGTGAACATATCGATTTGTGAGGTGTAAGTTCAAGAAAGATACTTTGGAAAGTGGATTGTTTGGTCAAATTGATATTCACAAGTTTCTGTCATGAAAAAGATAATTGTTTGTGTTGTCAGCTTGTGTTGAGCATTTGTCAGTCATCACGTGAGTTCATTAAAGTTACCCTATCATAATAAGATTCAAGATTAATTCAGCGTGCCAAATTGTATTGTTTGATGAGTCCATGTGATCATAGATAAGCATTAGTTAAGAGGACCAATTAAAAGCAGTCATTTAAAGTAGTTAGTCAGAAAGTCATGTGTAATTGTGATGGAATTATATGAAGCCCAAGTGGACATAAGTGCGGCCCAATCATAGTTTGTCTAGAATTTAGTTTTATAGTTTTAGTGTTATCGAGAATCTGAACTGTTTGTTGAATTTTGTTCAAGTAATTACATGTAATCATAAATAGTTGAGGTCCAATTAAAATTTGATATGAATTGAAGTTGTCGGCAACTTATTTCATTTGATAATATCGAAGTCTTAATGTAAAGATCATTCATCGGCTTATGTGAGAGTTTGAGATCCAATTAGATAATTGTTGCAAGAATTGTTGTCAGTTACCGAGGTCACAGGTTTGGAGTTTTTAGTCGGTTCGCACGGTTCGATCAGTCGTTTTTGTCTGTCAAGTCGCGGTTTCAGTCAAGTCGTATAGTGTGGTCAAATTGTGTGAAAAAGTCCAGTTCATACGATTCGGAGTTCAAAGGATTAAAAGGTTCAGGTCAATCGAATTCGATCCGGGTCATTCAGTCCGCACAGTTGGTCAACGTTCTGTCCGAACAGAAAAATCATCAGTTCGAGTATCAGTCTTATTCAATTAATTGATAAGCGTTTAAATTGATTGTTTGTTTGTTTCTCGTTTAGGTACTTGTCGATTTCTACAAGAGATTCAAGTTGCTAAAAAATGGATTCCGAGTTCTACAACGCATTTGCTACACCCTCGACTACTCCAGCTTCAATTGCTCAAAACATGAAGGCAGAAAACGAAACTGGAACGATGCAAAAACCCCCGAAGCTTATGGGAATTGAAGATTACCACGGGTGGAAGAAACGGTTTGAGAATTGGGTTCAGGCGAATCATCTAAAAGCTTGGGAGAGCATTGAAACTGAGTATGAGAGAACAAAGAATACAACGGGAGCTGATAAAATCATATCTGAATTTACTGAACAAGAGAGGGAAAGTTATAGAGGAGAGAAAATGATGATCAATTTGCTACAGCAAGCGATAAATGAAGATATATTTGTGTTGCTTCAGCATGATGAAAACGCTTATTCTATTTGGGAAGCACTTGAAAAGAAATTTGAAGGGAGCACTGAAATGTTACAGAGTAAAGCAGCTTTGTTGAAAAAGGAGTTTGAACTGTTTACGTACATGCCTGGTGAAACAACAAAGAGTCTTATTGAAAGATATTGTCATCTTGTACGTACCATGTCACAGTTGAAGATTAAGAAAAATGCAGCAGAATGGGTTGAAAAACTTGCTGATGCGTTACCGCAACAAGAATGGGGTACATATATGATGATATTGAAAAATTCAGGACAGTATAAAAAGCTATCAATTGCACAGTTTATAGAGAAGTTGGAGGCACAGGATCTGGAGCAGCAGAAAATTGCTAGAATGAACAGTTCTACTCATCAACAAGATATCAAATTGTATTATAAAGGAAATGTTCAAACTGCTGAAGCAAGTCCAAAGATACAAACTGCATTTAGTGCTGGAAATCAATCTACACCAAGCAGTCAAGGATCAGTCAACACTAGTGGGTTTTCAACGGTGAATCCTCCAAGTGTTCAAAGTTCATCTACTGGAAATGGTCATCTACTTCAGTGCAATGTAGCTCTACATCTTCAAAATGGTCAAAATTATTCTGAAGAAGTTGTAAAGCATCATATGGGATTATTGGTCACTGCATTAGAGTCTTATGAAGGATTGATTGCCGGAAAAATTGGTAATCCGATGCTGACAAAGGAAGATTATGACCAAATTGATGCAGAGGAGCTAGAACTGATGGATATTAAATGGGCTTTAGCTAGTGTTTTGAGGAGAGCAGAAAAATTTAGATTGGTTACAGGAAGAACTGATTTCTTGGATGCAAATCTTTCTAATCTTGGATTTGATAAATCTAAAGTTGTTTGTTTTCGTTGCAGGGAGAAAGGCCACTTTAAAAGAGAGTGCAGGAATCAGGAGCCGAGAGGAGCAAAGGAGTCTGCTGGAAAAGATGATTATTATAGAAAGACCATTTATCAGCAAATCACTCATCAACCATATCAACAAAAGGAACCTCAAACGGCACATGGAAAAATGATCGAAGATGCAAACAAGAAAGCTTACTATGGCATCATGGATCAAGATGACGAGAAATTGGCTGAAGGATTTAGCTGGGACAAGTACATTCCAGCTGATTCAAATGTTGGAGCGTTTATTGCTCATATTATTCGAAAACCGGAAATGCTGAAGGAATGGATGGAAGTGTTATCTGTTGAGGAGAAAAGTGAAGATGAAGGATCTGTTTCATCTGAAAACAGTTCGTCAGAGACAAGTGACAGTGAAGAAGAAATTGAACAGATTAATATTGGAAAAACTCACTTATCTTCTGATAGTTTTGAATTTTATTTTGCAGAAAAATTGAAGAAACTAAAAGAAAGGAAAGCTGCAAAAGATTTAAAAGAAGTCAAAGTGATCGAGAAGATTGTGGAAGTTGAAAAGATAGTTGAAGTCGAGAAGATGGTTGAAATCACAAAACCTTGTCTTACATGTTTAGAGTCTTGTAAACAGTGTATAGAAAAAGATGAAAGGTTTAGTGAGTTAGAAAAGTTGAAAGAAAAATTATTGTTTGATGTAAAGAATTTGAAAAAGTCGTATGATGTATTGAACAGACATGTAAATGATCTGGAGAAGACTAACTCTGAAAGAGAAAAAGCTTTGAAGATGCTGAATGCTACCATGATGACAAAGCAAAAAGAGATCAATATGTACATAGAAGAATGTGCAAAGAGGAAAAAAGAGTTGGATAGTGAAGCAGCTGAGAATGAAAGAATCAGAAGATTGCTGCAAAGTTACAAAGGTTGTGATTACATAATCGATAGAATTTATCCAACAGTTGAAGGATTTGAAGCTTTTAAAGATGAAGAAACAAAGCCAAAGAAGAAAAAGGATACTGGTAAGAAACAGGGTGTATGTTATAACAAGTGTCCGCCTCCGATTTGGGAAGGGTACTCGCCTAGAAAACCTAACGAGGAAGAACTAAAACAGGCGGTCAATATTAAGCTAGAATCCGAGTTAATCGATGTGTTACCAGACAATATTGATGTCACGTTCACAGCGTCCGACACAGATCATGAGTCCGAACTGATAAAAAGAGTGGTCGATCAGGTGTTGGATAAGGATGAGGAGTCAGAGTCAAAGTCCGAGTCCGAAAGTTCGTGTCAGTCAGTTGGGAGTTCGAGTTCATCCGAAAAGAGTTCAAAGTCGTCGGGAAAACGGGTTTATAGTAAAGAATTTTTGTTGTCAAAATCTAATTTGAATGACGAAACATTTGAAGTTGCATATACTTTGAATGATTCTGACAAATTATATTTTGATAAAGAATTTCCAATTAGAAGTGTTCGTTTTGACATGATTAAAAAGGTTTTCAAAATGACAGAAATTAATATTTCTGAAATTAAAGATTTATATTCTATTGGAAAACCTAAAAAATACACTTCAAGAGTACAACAACGTTTGAACAAGAAAAAGGGTTACAATTCTGGTTTTGGTTTTCAAAAGAAACCAAACCACAATCGTAGCTACAAAAAGAAAGGACTTGGTTCTATTCCACCTGAAAATTATAAAAATGAGAAAATTTCTAAAACAAATACAAAATATGTTGCAGGAACTAGCCATGAAGAAGAATCAAAAAGCTCATTCTGGAAGCAATCAAACACAGAATTTCTTGCAAAGAAAGTGAAGAATGAAGCTTATCAAAGAAAGGAAACAAGAACCTGTTACAGATGCAATGAAGTTGGTCATATTGCATGGAACTGTCCCCAAGCAACAAAAACAAAACAAGGAGTTTCTGAAAAAATGAAAGAAGTTATTGTTGACAAAGCTGAACCACCAACTGAAAGATTCAAAGTATTCAAAAATTCAACATATGAAGTTGGTGAATGTTCAAAAAGATTTTACAAGAAAAGGGGAAATCTTGACAACCAAGCCTGGGTTGTTAAGAAATCAGAGGTAAAATTTGGCGATGAATCTGATTCCGCAAAGTCAGAGGAGCCACAGGTTGAGCTAAAAAGTGAAAAATCAGTTCCTCCAATGGATGATGAGAACTTTCCATCATTGAGGACTGAATATTTTAAATCAAAAGTTGGGAAAGTTGAGATCTCAAAACAATTCTATTCTGAACAGAAAGAATTTGATGTTGAGAAAGCGTTTAATGGAAACATTAAAAAGATGATTGGTAAAATGATTGATGGGAAGGTTAAAGGGGTAAAGGAGTTTTATGCTACAAAGAAGGCAACTTATAGCCCAACCCCTAGTGAAGTTGAGAAGGTTACACCCAAGGCTGGTCAGGCTTGGGTGGATATTTTCTTTCATTGAAAAACCTGACTTGCCGGAGATCCCAAGTTTGTGATAGTGGATCAGGAATTGGCATCTTTCTTAGTGATTGATTGTGTGATTGAATCTTAAAGTTTGTTAAATTTTACAGGTTAAGTATGACTTGCCGGAGCTCCCAGGTTGGTAAGAGTGGAGCAGGAATCGGCATCATTCATTATATCAAATTTTGATTGTGTTTATTTACAAGTGGTTGAAAGAGGTTTTCAACGTCAAGTGGTAAATCAAGGACATTAAATTGTACTTGATTTTCTACAAATGATTGAGGAACGATATGACGAACCCCTAACTTTACAAGTGGTAAAAACAAACATATTTTTCGGAAAAATCATTTTGATTAAAACAAACTTAAGTGTTTTGAAATCTAAATGAGAAAATAGTTTTGTGATAGGGGGAGTTCTGATTGTTTATGCCTAGTGAATGGCGATTTGATGCGATTTGATATCAGTTGTTATTTTTTTTTACAGTTGGTTTTCAAATTTCCTAAAATGTGTTTGTATTTTAGGGGGAGTAAAAAATTTTCAGAAAATCCAAAAACATTTGAAAATTTGAAAAAGACAAAAACATGATAAAATTCAAAAATGAGTTTAGTTGTGAATAGAGGAAATGATAGTACATCAGTGGACGATCACAGCATGCTAAAGAATTGGAAAGTAAAATTGTGATAAACGATCTCACTATGGATATGTCAGTAGGTTTTTGCACATTTAGTAAATTGTGATGAGATATAAACATAAAATTTACTTGCGTCTACGTGGGGAACACCTCCAGGATATATAGGTAACCCCTGAAATCTTGTTTGAAGGGTCCCGTATTCTGAGATACTAGGTCTTTATACTCAGTGATATCTGGGGTATTATCCCGGGACTTCTGATTTTGCGGAAGCAATGGCCTAGTCCCCGGAGAATACTTTCTGCTTGCTTGAAATACAGCACCACCCTCAGCTAAAAATGATAAAACATTGAAAAATGCTAATCATGGCTGTTGTAATACAAAAGATCCTCTAAAGGGGACACACCTAAAAGTCAACTAGGCTCTCTGCTGAACGGAAGTTCTGACCTGAGCTATCACGGTTGCATAATTTATTCCCCTTACAGATATCATCTGTGGTATACTCACCTGTAAGACTGAATATTGGGATCTGGATACGGGAGTATATACTGAGGTGGGACACATGTAGATGTTTAAGTCCTAAAACACTAATTCGTATCTCGAAACAGTTGAACTTTGTGTGAAAATTTAAGTGGACCAGTATACTGACAATCTAAGTGAATCGTTTAAAACTTAAAATGAAATGAAGCTTAACGGTGTTAGTGACTTGTCTCAGAAACTGATATGATCCTCTTACACGAACTCACAAAAATATAGTTTGTAAATAGTTCTTTACTGCATTTTATTTCTGTTATTTCAAAATACAAAAAGATTTTCGGTGTGTTTTAGCATAAATTTTGAAAAATCCAAAAAGATTTTAGACAACTGATGTTGAAGAGCTGATTTTCAAAATTCCAAGTGCTGAACATGACGAACAGGTTTGGAAAATTTGATTGAAAAGTTTTTCAGAGATAAAAATTTTGTTAAATGATCATTGTTAATGTTTGATTATATATTGATTGAAGAAGGATCAGTGTTGGTACATGATATTTGACAAATTGTTAAATATTTTATTCTTGTGAATCTTATTTTTGGGTAGAGGATGTGCAGGATAGCAGATAGAGTGCCAGGTTCCGATACCTGAGGATTCTGAAATTCTGTAAAAGCCAGACTACGATCCCAGCATGTTTTGAGGGGGAGTCTGTTAGAGAGAGAGAATTGGAGATAGAAAAGAGCCAGGTAGAGATCCAGAAGAAAGCTCAAAGACTGATAAAAACTGAAGATTGAGAAGACTCGACACTTAAGACTCGTCAACATCTGAGGGGGAGTCTGTTGGTGCACACATCTGTCGTCTTCGTCTTGTATCGAGTCTCGGTTCGGTGCGGATCTAAACAAAGCATGATGTCATGATGACATCATAAGTATGACATCATCAATGACATCATTCACACAAAAGGACAAAAGTTACTACTCACTAAAGACAAAACAGAATTCAAGAATGCATGAAGATTTCGCTTCAAAAGTCGACTGTCAATTTCGCTTCAGATATTATTAGTGGATTTCGCTTGAATAGATGTATGTGTGCTTCAAGCGAAATCTAGAAGGTTACATATAGGCATGTTGAGGCTTCATTTGTAATAGTTCGAACAGTTTTCTCAGAGTGATACCGAAGTGCTGCCGGTATACCTTTTGACTGTAATCGCTGTAATATCAATATACAAAAGGTTTAAGGTGTGAAACAAGCTGTTTACAGATCCGTTTCTTAGTTTCCGCCTCTGAAACGGACTAGAACTCTTCCAAACGACTCATTTAGGTCGGAATCCGATCCTACAACGGGGATCATGACAAGCCAAGAAATAATTAAACAATGTATTTGACAAAAATTTAGTGTTCCGGGTAATGTCCGGTTGTTCGGTTAGATACCGTCTTGTTAAAGTGTTTAATTATTCCGTAAAGTGTCTTTTATATATCTTTTTGTAACACTTTTAATTCCTAACACTTAGGAAAATATTCAGGACCATTTAGTCAAGTTTCTGCACAATCATTAAGCACAATATAATATTAATCAATCGTACGAATACATGTAATTACAAGGGTTGTCACAGTATTTTACCTATTACGTGATTCTATTAGAGACTGAAAATCATTGTATAATAAAAAAAAATTCCGTCACCAATATGTCTATTTTAAGAATGAAAAGTAGTCCCTAATATGTTCATATAGTGATTGTACAATAGTTATTGATACTACAATAGTCATTGATACTCTTTATATTTTTAGTCCCTAATTTGTATTTGTGGTACCTAATAAATTTATTTCTACCACTAGAAACAGTCTCAAATACGTATGTTCCATCCTAAATATATTCAACCAACAATATCATATCAATTCAATTCAATTATGACATTTAAAAATTATAACCGATCTAACGAATAAAGAATCCAACTCCCAATAACTACACAATTGATGCCATAACGTATTCCATAAATACTCTATTCTCTTCCAATAAGAGGAATTTATCTTGCATTGAATATATAATTTTATTTGCAACTTGTTTCTAACAAAGAAAATAAAATCATTTCCATATATCTTACTGGTTATTTTTCATGGATCATAACTTTAACATTCTAAGGTATCTGACTGTTGAAAATAATATAAGTTCATTCATATACTTGTTTGTTATATTTATTAGTTGGGCCTTATCAGTTATGATATGTTTATACATGTTGGGCTGTCTTGGGCTTATTATTGATATAACCGAGACAGGCTTATTTGTTATATCTATACTCATTGTTGTTATAACTAATCGTGTGCCTAAGTTGTAAACAAATTACAAGTATGAGGGATGGAAGTGTAACATTTCAGGGGGTCCGACCAGTTCTGCCTATTCTTGTGGGACAAAGTGTAACTTTATAGTTACAGTATATAAAAGGGATTCAATTGCAGCTAGGGTTTCAGTTGTTCATTGTGTTACTCACCAGTCTCTCTCATTCTCTGTGGATTGTTCTTCGTTCCGTTGAAGATTTGTTGAAGATCTGTTGATGATCTTGTCTCCTTTGTTACTTCTTTATCATTGTTGATCCTGTGGATCATCATATTTTGGTTGTATCATTCTGATTAATCAACTGATTATCATCAGTTGATTATATCTCATTGTATTGTTGTTACAGATCTTACAGTTTGTAAGATCTTGGGAGGTTGGGTGTTTTTAGGGCTGATTAAACATAATAAAAGTTTTACGTCACAGTTTTGCCGCTACATCTGGTGTTGTTGTTTGTTTACATTTGTTCAGTGTTATTTTGTACAATTTTACATGGTATCGGAGCGAAATTGCTCCTGATCTGTGTTATTTCCGCTGTTATATTCAGATTTGTTGTTGATTTGTGATTTAGGGTTACTTCTGGTGGTCAAGGGTTTGCAGATCTGTCGGTTGTGATTTAGATCATCTTGATCTTTGGGAGTGTATTGTTCCGATCTTGTGCGGCGAAAACCCTAGTTAGGGTTTTGTGATTCTGGTGGTAGATACCTCATCTTCTGGTGGTGTCTACACTCTGTGTTGGTCTCTGAAACCCTAGAGGGTTTCAGGGAAAACTAACCAGGTGTGTTTTGTTCTGTGACTTGATCAGATCTTGTAGTTCTTGAAAACTACAATTATGATCTCTTTTGGAGTAATAGGCACCCTCTGTAAGATCTTTCCTCTTTATCTTCTTTCTATTCTTGTTGTTGTTTAGTTGATGCCAGGGTAGTGAGGACTGGTCTTGTTGATTGATTATTATAGTTGATACCGGGGTAGTGAGGACCGGTTTACTTAATTACTTGATTCTTTTGTGTCTTTTATGTGTTACTCTATTTTGTGTTACTTGTTGTCTTTTTTGTGTTTGTTACCTGGTCTTCTTGTCATTGATTCGTGTTTCAGGTCTGTTGAGTATAGTTATGGCTCCTAGGTAAAGGCTTGTCCAGGCACCATAGATTGACGAACCTGGAATCTGATCCCTTGCTCAGCTTCGCTCTATGTTGTGTTGTTTTCTGATTGTCTCATACATCTTGTGTTATCTATTGATAACTTCTGTTGATCTGTTATTTGGTTATTGTCTTTCCTGTGTGTTGTTGTCATGGGTGATGGTGAAAGTACTTCACAGACTTTGATTAGTAAACTGGATATAGGAGACCCCTTGTATTTACATCCAAATGACTCTAGTAGTTTGACCATAGTTAGTATTAAATTAAAGGGTACTGAAAATTGTGTTGTTTGGTCAAGTGCTATGAAGCTTGCCTTGGAAGCTAAAATTAAATATGGATTTATAGATGGTAAAGTAGAAATATCTAAGGATGATGATGTTTTAGCTAATCAGTGAGATAGATGTAACTCTGTCGTGTTAACATGGTTGTTAAACTCTATATCTGAAGAACTTTTTCTTGGTCAAGTTTTTTCTAAGTTAGCTTCTGAAGTTTAGACTGATCTTAAAGAGTCTTTTTATAAGGTTGATGGTTCTGTTGTCTATGACTTGTATAAAAAATTAATAGTATTTCTCAAAACGGCAGTACTGTTGCAGAGTATTATAACAGGTTGACAACAATGTGGAAGCAGTTTGACGCTATGCTTCATCTGCCTTCCTGTTCTTGTCAAGCTGCTAAGGATTATAACGATTTTTCAAAGTTAATAAAACGAATGTAGTTTCTCATGGGGCTTGATGATGTTTATCAGCCTATGAGAACTAATCTTTTGATAAGAGAACCATTTCCCTCTGTTAAGGTGGCTTTTTCTATTGTTTCTAGAGAGGTATCACATAGGTTGTCTAGTAGTGGGTCTAAAACACAGAATGTGTCTTTTGTGTCCAAGTCTAATGAAGGTTTTGAGTCTAAAAGAAGGTTAAATAGAGGACCTAATCCTAATTTGAAATGTACCCACTGCAATATGCTAGGTCATACTGTAGATAGATGTTTGGAGATTGTGGGGTATCCTCCTGGGTTTAAAAAAGAGAACTAGTAATCCACCAAGTAAAAGTAATGTTGGTAATAAGTCTAATGTGTCTGTTGGATCTTCTGCGAGTGCTAGTATGTCTACTTCTAGTATGTCGTTTACTTCTAAGCAAATAGCTAAGTTGTTGAATCTTGTTGGTGAAAAAAGTATGGTGGATACTCAGAACACTAATATGGGAGGTGAGTCTGTTAATGTTAGCAGTTTTGTTAGTTGTTCTAGTTCTGTGATGTTTGGTAATCATTTTAATTGGATAATAGATTCATGAGCTAGTCAACATATGATAAACAGTGATAAAGATATGTTTGATACTATTGATGTGTCTGAGTTTGATCTTAAGGTTGGTCACCCTAATGGAACTAATGTTAAGGTTTTAAAAATTGGTAGTATAAAACTGATAAATAACATAGTTTTAAAAGATGTTTTCTATGTTCCAAGATATAATGTGAATTTGTTGTCTGTCCATAGGCTTGCTAAGGATAATCAGATAAATGTAGTATTTAATGAGGATAACTGTGTGTTACAGGATTCCAAATCAAAGAGAGTCTTAGGGATTGGTAGGCAAGAAAGTGGCTTGTATTTTGTTGGTAATAATGGTAATAATGAAAATGTTTGTTTTAATAGTTTTCTTAGATCTAATCTATGGCATAGTAGGTTAGGACACCCACCTGATCAAGTTTTAGCTGTGTTGAAAGAGAATGTTGTGTTAAAAACTGTTGAACATGGACCTTGTGAAATCTGTCATAGGGCTAAGCAAGTTAGGGTTCCATTTCCACTAAGTGAAAATAAATCAAAATCAATTGGTGATTTAATTCATTTAGATTTATGGGGTCCATATAAAGTTACTAGTTATGAAGGTTATAGGTATTTTCTCACAGTTGTGGATGCCTATTCTAGAACTGTGTGGTGTTATCTTCTATCTAACAAAACTAAAGTATTTGAAAATTTGTGTTATTTCTATGAGCTTATTCTTACTCAGTTTAAAGTTAAAATAAAAATGTTTAGAAGTGATAACGGAACAGAATTTGTTAATAATCAAATGTCATCGTTTTGTAAAACTAAAGGTGTCTTACATCAAACGTCATGCTCCTATACACCACAATAGAATGGTGTGGTGGAAAGGAAGCATAGGCATCTCTTAAACACAACTAGAGCCTTGATGTTTCAAGGTGGTGTGCCACTTAGGTTCTAGTCTGAATTCATTTTAACTGCAGTTTATCTAATCAACAGGTTACCTTCTTCAGTGTTAGGTGGTATGAGTCCGTATGAAGTTGTTTTTGGTTTTAAGCCCTCTTTGTCTCATTTGAGGAACTATGGATGTCTTTGTTTTAGTACTGTATTAGCTGATACTGATAAGTTTGTTTATCATGCTGATAAGTTTGTACTTATTGGTTATTCTAATGTTAAAAAAAAGGTATAAATTGTGGAGTTTAGATAGTAAAAAAGTTTTTTACTCACGGGATGTTAAATTCTATGAAAATGTTTTTCCCTTTAAAACAAAACAAATGGATAATCAAGAAGTAGTAAATGACCAGTCTTTAAATCATACAAATTTTTTCGATAAATATGAAACTTTGTCGTCTGAAGTTCCTGAAGGACCCGATGATGAAGAGGGTACTTGTTATGGATGGATTTTCTAAGCTTATGGATCACAGATCCTCAGGAGACGTTGTAGGACTAAGGATCCAGGATCCTCATTATTATCCTTATACTAACAATTGTTTCCATTATATTTGAACTTGTTTTGCAGGAATATTCGAGTGGGACTTGGTCTTGTCGAGATTCCAGGGGAATATGCCTTCTAATTCTACACGTGCATGGCCTTCGTGACCGTTGTGGAGATCGTGGGAAGCTAGCATCTTTTTCGGATTGTTAGTTTGATAGCTTATTTCTATTTTTAAATGGGGATAACAAGCTTGATTAGATAGAAAAACTGGCAAACACACACTACACCTAAGCTCTCTGCTACTCTCGGCGATTACATACATTTTGCACATTAGTGATCCTTGTAACAAGCTTGTTATCATCCTGATTTGTACACATTGTTTGTTTAATATACTTGGTGATCGGTAGTTTCCATCACCCGAGGTTTTTTGTGCCGGTGATCATATATTGATCAAGGGTTTTTTCCTCGTATAAATCCTTGTGTCCGACATTCATTTCATTCATACATTGTTCATACATTTGTTCATATTACTAAGCATCACATCTCACAAAATAGGATTTGGTTGCATTATCCTTGTGTGATTTTTGGCCAAAACAGTTTGGCGCCCACCGTGAGGCAATTGGTGCTTCATTTCTGAGAAATTTTGTTCATTTCATTCATTTCAGTTCATTACCTTCAACCACATGGCTTCTCAAGCGAAGAACACTTCAAGCTCCATGCCGGCGATCTCCTCTTCTCAGGTCATTCCACCTTTGCCACTTGTTTCTTCTGGATCCCAGAAGAATGCTGAGAATGTTGCGAAGAAACCAATCCCCGTTTTCTCAAAACCAACTTCTAATGTTACTTCTGGCCCTACTAACAATGATCTTTATTCTTTGATTTTGCAGATGAGGGACTACATGCAACAGCAGGACAAGACTAATGACAGGATCCTTCAAGAGATTGACGACATCAAGAAATTGAAGAGATCAGTGGAGGATCACTCCTCTTTGATGCCGAGATCACTGAATTTCGACACTCCGGTCATAACTGCCCAGCACTCTACAGCATCAGATGTTCAGTATCAAGGTGGATCATTGGGAATGCGTTATGGATCATCAGCAATGTCTCAGCCTCAAGGATCCTACTTTCAGCCTTCAAGATCCTCTCTTCAGCCTCAAGGATCCTCCTTCCAGCATCAAGGATCCTTCGCTAGTTCAGGAGGATACATGGGGACGCAGACAGTTCAAGGATCCTACTCTCAGTATCCAGGATCCTCATCCCAGGTTCAAGGATCCTCGTCTCAGGATCAAGGATCCTCATCTCAGGCTCATGGATCCATGGATTATCCTCCAAGACCCCCATCTTCGGTGTATCAAGGATCTAACATCTTTCAGGATCAGGGATCCTTAAGAAGTGCAGAACCCAGAAGTTCAGAAATTCATTTGGGAGACTTTATACCAATGCAATCTATTGCTTCATCTGGTCCCTCAATTATACCAGAATCTCACCAATATGGATTCGCATCTAGAATTCCAAACCTGAATCCTTTAGGAGGTAACACTTTGAATAATTCTTATAATGTTAACCATGGCTTTGTGCAGGATACAGGAATCAACCAAGCTATGGCTAAGGAATTACAGAAACTTAAGGATATGATATCCAGCGTTCCATGAGTGGTTAAGCCCATTCCTGAAATTCCAGATGGAAGCCACAAGATATCCCGCTTTGCACCACCCATTTGTGATGCAGAGATACCAAAGAGGTTTCAAACACCAAACATGAAGCTGTATGACGGCTCAACTGATCCAGAAGAGCATGTAGCTCAGTACAGAGAAAAGATGGAGATCAATCCCATCCCTGAGAAGTTAAAAGAAGCATGTCTATGCAAGGGTTTTGGATCCACACTGACAGGATCAGCTCTTAAATGGCTGCTAAGTCTTCCCCCTTACTCTATTACTTCATTTGCTAATCTAGTTAATTTGTTTAATAGCCAATTTTCATGCAGTAGGAGATTTGAACGATTAACTAGTGATCTATATAGGGTAACACAAGGTCAAAATGAATCACTTAGAGATTATATCACTAAATTCAGTAGAGAATCCTTAGAGATTCCTAATTTGGATATTGCTACGGCTGTAGAAGCCTTTAAAATGGGCTTACTTAAGGATTCATTGTTCTATGATGATCTTGTCATGACCCCTTGCAGGAATCTTGATGAAGTAAGAACTAGGGCCCTTAGATTCATCCGTCTATAGGATGATAAAAGGATCCAGGAAAGACTGGCAGGATCCTCAAAGCAGGAAAAGCAAGGATCCTACTTCAGGAACAACAAGTCCAAATCATACAACAAATCTGATAGTCAGAATGTGCATGCAGTGGAGCAAGAAGAGGATGATGAGGATTATCCTCCCATTTCTGAATATTGATTTTCTGTTGATAATAATGAACTAATCCTTGCAATGAAGAATCTAGGTGAAAAAGCAAGGTGGCCCAGAAAGAGTGATAAACCAGCTGCAACAAAAGACAAATCCAAATGGTGTGCATATCATGAAGATTTTGGTCATCTCACTGAGGAATGCATTGCACTCAGGAAAGAGATTGGTTACTTATTAAGCAAAGGGCATTTGAAGGAGCTGCTTGGAAGAAAAAAGTCAAGGATCCAGGATCCTGAAAAGGTTCCAGAAAGAGCTCCTGCTCCTCCCGCTGATGCACAAATTATCAACTTCATATCTGGTGGATCAGACATATGTGGTACTTCCATTTCAGCAGCCAAGAGGCATGCCAAAGAAACCAAGATGGATAATGGGGATAGGCCCATCCGAACCTCTACCCTTACACAGGAGAAAGTTATAACCTTTGATGAGGATGATCGCGTGGATGTTTAGGATCTTCATCTTGATGGTGTTGTTATTACTTTGTTTATATCTAATCATTTTGTTCGCATGATTCTGATAGATGGAGGAAGCTCAGTGAACATCATTCAACTTGATGTCCTCAAGAATATGAACATCCCTGAATCAGAAATTATTCCAAGATCATCGGTTCTTGTAGGATTCAGTGGAGAAACCAAGAACACATTGGGGGACATTAAACTTCCCATTTACATAGAGGGAGTTAATTATTTTCAAAAAAAAATGTGTTATAGATTGCTTATCATGTTGCAATGTTATTCTTGGTAGGCCATGGATACATGACGTGAAAGCCGTTCCATCTACATACCATCAATGTGTGAAACTCCCTACTCCATGGGGTGTGGCGAAGATTGAAAGTGACCAACAAGAAGCCAAGAATTGCTATACTTCATCAATGAAGCCAGCCTCAGGACCCAGGGAGCAATAGCAATTAAAGCATCCTCCAAGAGATGTCCTAGCAAGAGAATAAGATGTGAAAGATATCATGATGGATCCTCAAGATCCTGAATCCAAAGTCTTCATAGGATCCGGGATCCTCAATGACATTGAACAGGATCTAGTATCCTTCCTCAAGAAGTGAAAAACTACCTTTTCCAGGAAGCATGAAGACATGATAGGTATTTCTAAAGATATTATTATCATAAGCTTGGCATTGATAGGTCATTCAAACTCATACATCAAAAGAGGAGAAAGTTTGCACCTGAGAGGAATGCCATTATCCAGGAGGAGGTAGACAAACTGCCCAGAGCAGGTATGATAAGAGAGGTTAAGTATCCAACGTGGTTAGTCAATGTGGTTGTTGTTCAAAAGAAAAATAGAAAGTGGAAGGTATGTGTCGATTTTACTGATTTAAACAAGGCATGTCCCAAGGATCCTTTCCCATTACCCCACATTGACTCCATGGTGGATGCTACCGCGGGTCATGAGTTGTTGACTTTCATGAATGCTTCATCTGGATTTCAACAAATTCAGATGGAGCCATCCAATCAAGAGGATACAGCCTTTATGACCCCAACTGGTATCTATTGTTATATTGCTATGCCATTTGGACTAAGAAATGCAGGTGCTACCTACCAAAGGCTAGTCAATGTGATGTTTAAAGAACAAATTGGACACACTATGGAAGTCTATATAGATGACATGGTGGTTAAGTCCAAGAGAGCTGAGGATCACCTTAGAGATTTAGAGGAAGCATTTGATATCCTTGATAAATTCAATATGAAGTTGAATCCTTCCAAGTGTCACTTTGGTGTAAAAGCAGGCAAGTTCCTAGGTTACATGGTGACAAAAAGAGGCATAGAGGTAAGTCCAGAGCAAATCAAGGCGATTGTGAATATTACGTCTCCTGCCAATGCCAAAGATGTGCAAAGGTTGACAGAGAGGATCGCAGCCTTGAACAAGTTCATCTCAAAGTCATCAGAGAAGTGCAAGGAATTCTATGACATCCTGAGAAAAACAAGAAATTTGAATGGACTGAAAAGCATGAGAAAGCTCTCAAGGCCCTTAAGCATTACCTATCCTCAGCTCCGGCCTTAATGAAACCAGAAAAAGGGGATATATTATCCATATATTTGGCAGTCTCTTCTAAGGCAGTAAGTGCAGTCCTTGTAAAGGATCATGAAGGTACCCAACACCCTGTGTATTATGTAAGTAAAAGTTTGCTTGATGCTGAATCCAGGTATTCACATTTAGAAAAACTTATCCTTTCTTTGATTATGGCATCTACTAAATTACGCCAGTATTTTGAAACTCATGCTATTATTGTTAAGACTAACTTTCCAATTAAGAATGTCCTCAGTAAACCTGAAATGTCAGGAAGGATGGCCAAATGGGCAGTCAAGCTCAGTGCTTATGATATTAGATATGAACCAAGAACTGCCATTAAATCCTAAGCCTTAGCTGACTTTGTGGCAGATTTCAGTAGTGATCTACAAAGGGAAGCTGAGTTGGAAGTTCAACAGCTTGAAGAGACCAAGGATCCTTGGATACTCTTCACAGATTGGGCTTCAAACATCAAGGGAACTGGACTAGGAGTACTACTAAAATTGCCACAGGGGGACATAATACCCCACTCCATTGCTTGTGAGTTTCAAACTACTAATAATGAGGCTGAATATGAAACCTTGAAAGCTGGTTTGCAAATTGCCAAGCACATGAGGATCAGGTATCTTGAGGTACATGTAGATTCATTGTTAATTACTAATCACTTTAATGGTTCTTATGTTGTTAAAGGTGAAAGACTAATCAAATATCTAGAGATTGTCAAGAAATTGGCAGACACTTTTGTTTCTTTTAGTTTGACACAGGTACCTAGGGAAGAAAATGTAGAAGCTGATGCATTGGCGAACCTTGGATCATCATTGAAGATTCCAGAGGATATTAAAATTCCCATCATCCACATCTTGGCTCCTGCTATTGAGGATCACACAGCTATGGAAATAGTAAAGGATTTTGCAATCATACCTAGAGATGGTGCACAATCACATTCAGAATCCTGTATCCTCCCAATCATGAGATATATACAACATGGAGAGATTCCTACAGGTGAAAACCCTAGAGCTTTCAAAGTCAAGGTATCTCAATTTACAATATTAAATAACATGTTATATAAACGATCTCTTGCAGGTCCATATCTAAGGTGCATTGAGGATCCTGAAATTCAAGAAGTCCTAAAGGATTTTCATGAAGGAGATTGTGGAAACCACACTGGGGGCAGAGCGCTGTTCTCAAGGATCCTTAGGATAGGATATTTTTGGCCTACTATGAAGAAGGATGCTGTGGATTATGCCAAGAAATGTGATGCTTGTCAGAGACATAGCAATATCCTTCATCAACCAGCAGAGCTCCTGCATCCTATATCCTCTTCTTGGCCACTCATGAGATGGGGAATGGATATAGTTGGTAAACTTCCAAAAGCACCAGGTGGAAAAGTGTTTATGCTTGCCATGACTGTTTACTTTTCCAAGTGGAAAGAAGCTGAAGCCTTTGCTCAAGTCAGAGAAAAAGAAGTGATATCCTTTATTAAAAGAAACATTATTACCAGATTTGGTATCCCTTCTGAAATTGTTTGTGATAATGGATCCCAATTTATTGGGAGTAGAACTACTAACTTTTGTGACAGCTGGGGGATTAAGATGATAACATCAACACCAGTCCACCCACAAGCTAATGGTCAAGCAGAATCATCTAACAAGATCATCGTCAACAACTTGAAGAAGAAGCTTGGATCCAAAAAGGGAAAATGGGCAGAAGAGCTACCTTATGTGTTATGGGCTGATAGAACAACTCCCAAGAATGCTACTGGCCAAACTCCATTTTCTTTAGTGTTTGGAGTAGAATCAGTGATCCCTACAGAGATGGTAGTTCCTACTGCAAGAACAAGCATCCTTGATCCTAAAGGAAATGCTGAAAACTTGGTTCAAGACTTAGATACCATAGAAGAACTCAAGGATTTGGCAAGGATAAGATTGGCTGGTTATCAACAAAGGATGGCTGGAGCTTATAACAAGAATGTTAGGATTAGAAAGTTTCAAGTTGGTGATATGGTGTTGAGGAAAGCATTCCAAAATACCACAAATCCTGCTGATGGCAAGTTAGCACCAAAGTGGGAAGGCCCCTATCTTATTGAAGTTGAGGCAGGAAAGGGGGCATATCGATTATTGACAATGGAAGGTGATTTGCTACCAAGAGCTTGGAATGTTGTCCATTTGAAGAGATACTTCATGTAAAAGGATCTAGGATCCTTGACCATCTTCATATCCGGTATACATTAAGGATCCTTAGAGGATATATGATCCTCATTCTGGTAATGATCTGATTCTAATTCATTTAATCCTTTTATTTAATTTATTACAAGGAGAAGGACCCAGGATCCTTTATCCTTTTTTCACTTAGTTCTGAGTTTTGCAGAAGTTGATGCATCCTTGACAAAGGATCAAGTATCCACATAAGTCTCCTAAGTTTTATGGGCTTGTCCCCAGTTTTATTGGGTTTATCCCCAGTTTTGGGCTTGTCCCCAGTTTAAGGTATCTACTACCTTCGCCAGTAGCGCACGATTATCCTGGTGCAGTTAAAGGCAATGGAACCAGTACCCGCTTTAGGGGCTAACAATTTCATTGTACTGGCTGTATTTAGGATCCTAAGTATAATGGTAGATGTACCATACATCCGTTCCTAAGGTTTCTAACATTTTCACGTTAGCTAAGGTTTTGGCATTTTCATGTCACTAAGTTTGGATAGTCGCCAGTAAGGACCATACTCCAGTTTACACAAGATCCTTTAGGCTTGTCCCCAGTTTTTTGGGCTTGTCCCCAGTTTTTTGGGCTTGTCTCCAGATTGTTGGGCTTGTCCCCAGATACTAACTCTTCCTTTTGCAGTTGGCTTAGTCCCAAGTTATGCCTTATTTCAGGTTTCTAAAGCTACACGGTTAAGGATCCTGGATCCTAACTTCATACAAGGTTTGTTTTTTGCTTATCATGATTGTAAACATCAAGGATTTAGGATCCTAACTTGGATTCTCTGGTATGATCTTTATTTGCTTTAATTTTATTCTTGACTTATCTATGTTACCCTTGATCTTTGACAACAGGATATATGACCCTAAAATTATCTCACTTTTTAAACTTTTCGATTATAGGATATTTGATCCTTGATCATATCCTACACTTTTTAACTTAAATTAATTTTTATACTTTCATTATTAACTTGTAAGTTCAAAGGAATATGCAATAATAATTGAAAGGCAAGTATAGACAAAGTGAACAACACGAGATAGTCAAAAGGTTAAAAGTTTATTTATTTATCATAGTTAACCCTTTAAAAGGTTGTCAAAATTGCCAACCCAAGCTTCTACCAGCAAAACGTGGCCCGTCCACTTGGGTTGGCAAAGGGTGTCCATACTAAATGTTTGATAAGTGCAGGAAATAAAAGGCGAGGGGCACCAAAGGCTTCATCCTCCACAAACAGAAGGACCCATCCACCTTTGTTACCCCCTATTGTTCGAAGGATCAGTGATCCTTAAACCTAAATACTATTGTTCAAGTACAGACCATCATTGTTCAAAACACCAACAAACAAAAAAATCATTAAACCATAAAAAATAGGCTCTGGCCGCGTCTAGATAAATCCATCATCGCCCATTGTTGCAGCCTAAACCTTCGCTGCATCGCCACCACCAGCTACCTCTTCCACCGGATGCTTCACCCCACTGCTACCAGCCTCAATTGCCAAGACCTCCTCAGCTTCCTCTTCATCATCCAGCTCCGCCAGCTTCTGCTTCCAAGCCTTCTGATTCCAGGCAGAACAATCGAAAGCAGGATCCTCAGCCTCCTTGGCCATTTGTAGCTTGATCTTGAGCATGGCAACTATAGCAGAGAGCTTTGCCCCTTCCATCACCTCTTCCTTCTCCTGCTGAGCTGTGATCTGGGTCAGGACCAGCTCCTTTTTCACCAGGTTGAGATCCTTCTCGAGGGAGGAGATTGTCTTGTCTTTAGCTAGGAACATCTTCTAGAAGTCCAGGTTCTTTTGCTCAGCCTCTTCGAGATGGTGATCAAGAAGCATTTGGATTTCAGCAAATTTCTGCAAAAAAGAAGTACATAGTCAGGATCCGTTATCCTCAGAAAGGGAAGATCAGACTTAAGGATCCAGGATCCTTACCTCAGAGACGTACTCCTCAAACTGGTGTTGGATGAGAGGGAGGCCTTCAGTGGGCTCAGAGGTATTTCTTTCTTTTCTTGGCACCCTTGCCCCGCGTACTCATGCCTTTAGGGTTCGGGATGCTGGGACTGGCAGCTAGTTCTTTCTTGATGGACTTTGAGGAAGCAAATGCATCAAGATCACTGGCGCTGAACCTGGAGGCTGATTTTGAGGATTTTCCAGCGCCTACAAATATAAAACACAGATAAGTATTCATATTTTACTTTCATTTAAATATTTATTCTTACATAGATTTGAATACTTACTTGACATTGTGAAGGAACCGGAGGATACTTCTTGTGAATCCTTTTCTTTGACTTGAAATGTCCTTACAGCAGGATCAAGGTTCCAAAAAACATAAATCCTTTCTTGTGTAGCAGGTGTTTCTTGAATGTGAGAAAGCGAGATAGCTGCAGGAACAGAAAGAAGGATCAGTTATCCTTAAAAGAAAAAGAGTCCTACTATGATCCTTGTCTAAGGATCCCATATCCTACCATGGGTGATCCACTTTTTGGGAAGGACTTTCCCATCTGGAACAGAGTCCCTCTTTACAAAGAAGAACTGGTTCCTCCAGTGGGTGTTATTTTTGGTGGTTTTCAGGATTCGATGAGGCTGACCGGGTTTATGCTTGAACAAGAAACGGTGAGAACCATGGCTAACAATATTATATAACCGACTCAACTCAGACACCCCTATTTCGACGCCCTCCTGCTCGATGATGTTCTCAAGGGTATAAAGAACTCTCAACATCATTGGCATGGCTTGTATGTAGCACATGCCCGTGAGTGTGAAGAGGGATTGTGTGAAAGCAGGGAAAGGATAAGAAAACCCTATCAGAAAAGGGGTGCCCAGAAAAGTGATCCAGGCGTCGGAGACACAATCGCTCTTCATCGAAGAGTCGAAGGATTTGAAGACGGCTTCAGCCGATAAGCAATGGTGAATCCGATCAATTTCAGGATCGGTGAAACGGCAGAGTTCCCTGGCTTTTCAAAGGGATGTCTTTCTTAGGATCCTTAGCAAGTGAGGATCGGAGAGTCATTTTCGCCATGGATGCTCAGAGAATAGAGGATCGGAAGAGAAGAGTTTATAGAGAAAGAAAAAGAGAATACCTGTTTGATCTCTGGATGAAGATTTAAAGGGGTGAAACGCTCGAATTTAAATGAATTCTGATCCTTATCTCTAACTCTGTATATATAATGATGATTGTGCAGGGAAGTCTTGTCGCTGACGTCATATTCGCAACAGCTAGTCCAATTGCAACGGCTATATTCACGCTAACTAACTCGTTCGAGATAAAGCAGAAAATATGACTCGTCTAGTTATATTTAATTCCTCATATTTTGGGGGCAATTGTTAGGGGTGGATTTTCTAAGCTTATGGATCACGGATCCTCAAGTGCAGCCAGGATCACGGATCCTCAACTCAGTTTGAATTAAGGATCCTCAGGAGATGTTGCAGGACTAAGGATCCAGGATCCTCATTATTATCCTTATACTAACAATTGTTTCCATTATATTTGAACTTGTTTTGCAGGAATATTCGAGTGGGACTTGGTCTTGCCGAGATTCCAGGGGAATATGCCTTCTAATTCTACACGTGCATGGCCTTCGTGACCGTTGTGGAGATCGTGGGAAGCTAACATCTTTTTCGGATTGTTAGTTTGATAGCTTATTTCTATTTTTAAATGGGGATAACAAGCTTGATTAGATAGAACAATTGGCATACACACACTACACCTGAGCTCTCTGCTACTCCCGGCGATTACATACATTTTGCACATTAGTGATCCTTGTAACAAGATTGTTATCATCCCGATTTGTACACATTGTTTGTTTAATATACTTGGTGATCGGTAGTTTCCATCACCCAAGGTTTTTTGTGCCGAAGATCATATATTGATCAAGGGCTTTTTCCTCGTATAAATCCTTGTGTCCGACATTCATTTCATTCATACATTGTTCGTACATTTGTTCATATTACCAATCATCACACCTCACAAAATAGGATTTGGTTGCATTATCCTTGTGTGATTTTTAACCAAAACAGTACTAATGGTACTCATGATCACTCTAGTGATGATCAGCAGCCATTGATACCTTCTACATCTGCCACGTCTCCAACTGTTGAAACTGATCAGCAGTTAAGTGGTGAGCAGTTAGGTAGTAGTCAGGGTAACAATTGCGAGGCAGAGGATACTGCTAGATCAAATGATGAGACCAACCTGTCTGAGGGTCAAACTATTAGGAGATCTTCTAAAAATATGTCTTTTACTAAAAAAATTAATGAATATGCGGTAGAGGGTAAAGTGAAAGATGGAATTGAAAAAGTTGTGAATTATCCTTGCTTGTCTGTTGAAAATTTGTGCTTGTTAGTAGCTTAAATAAAAATGTTGAACCTAGTTCCTATGATGAGGCTTCGAAGGATTCCTTATGGGTAGAAGCTATGAATTTAGAGATGGAAGCCTTGTTTTGGAACAATACTTGGGTTCTTGCTGATTTACCATCTAATAGAAAACCAATTGGGTGTAAGTGGATCTACAAAATAAAGTACAAATCAAATGGTGAAATTGAGCGGTATAAAGATAGGTTAGTAGCTAAGGGTTATAATCAAAGAGAAGGTATAGATTTTGGTGAAACGTTTTCACCAATTGTTAAAATGGTCATTGTTAGGTCTGTGATTAGTCTTGCTGTTGAACAAGGTTGGTCATTGTATCAACTGGTTGTAAATAATGCGTTCTTGTATGGTTCAATAACCGGGGATGTTTATATGTCTGTACCTCAAGGTTATTATTAAAAAATGAAACAAAAGTGTGCAAGTTAGTTAAGTCATTATATGGGCTTAAACATGCCCCTAGAAAATGGAACGAAAAACTTATTTAAGTTTTGTCTAATATTGGTTTTAAACAAAGTGTATGTGACCATTCTTTGTTTGTGTTGAAAAAATCAGAAATTTTTATTGTGTTAATAGTGCGTGTTGATGATATTGTCATCATTGGGAATAATATTGGTGAAACAAATAAAATCAAGAAATTGTTAAGTGATAGTTTTAAAATAAAAGATCTTGGTATTTTAAAATATTTTTTAGGAATAGAGGTGTTGTATAAAGATAACAATGTCTGTCTTAAACAAAGAAAGTATTGTCTTGAGCTTTTGAATGAATTTGGTTATTTAGGGTGTAAACAGGTGAGCACACCTATAGAGGTTAGTCATGTAGTTTTTGCTAAAACTAATAAAAACCAAGTTAAGTTGAGCAATGTTTCCGGATATCAAAAATTGGTAGGAAAATTGATATACTTGTCTTTGAGTAGACCAGATATTAGTTATGTTGTTCAATATCTTAGTCAATATACGCATGCTCCTTTTGAGTCCCACTTACAGATTGCCTTAAGATTACTTCGTTATTTGAAGAAATCTCCTGGTAAAGGGTTACTATATAAGAGAGGTCAGAATTTTGACCTGACTGGATATGTGGACTCTGATTGGACTAAATGTACTGAAACCAGAAAATCAGTTATTGGATATTGTGTTTTTTTGGGAGAGTCTTTGATATCCTGGAAGTGTAAAAAACAAAGTGTGCTTGCTAGATCAACTGCTAAAGCAGAGTATAGGGCTACGTGCTCTGCTCCTTTTGAGATAATATGGGTTAAAAATTTGCTTCATGAACTTGGTGTTGACTGCAGTTTGCATGTTAAAGTTTATTGTGATAATAAAACTGCTATATCAATATCTATGAATCCTGTATTTCATGAAAGGACTAAGCACTTTGAAATTGATTTGCACTTTTTGAGAGAGAAAAATGCCTGCGGCACATGACGATTGCACTTACGTGTCGCAGGCATCGCCTCATTATGTTCAATTCCCAACCAGTTGAGTTCTAGGTTGTCCTGAATCTTCATCAGATCTACTTCTTGTAGCAACAGTAGCCATCATCAAGAACATGAATATCCACATTGTACTACAAAGAAATGATGGGTTAAATCAAAGATATAACATTAAAAATGGTTCCCAAATCTTCATTAGATTTCCTTATGACACTCCTACATATGGATTTTTTTCAAAATGGTATTTGGAATTTGCTACTGAAAAAAAACATAGAAAAAGAGCATAACAGTACCTAATATTAATTGAATTAATATTTTGACTAAAATACTCATAACTAAGTAATCAACTCTCAAGGGACTAACTAAAAACAAGCATAACATGTCTTATGCAACACATTACTCAAAATTTAATGAATTAATATTTTGAGTAATTTGTTTTAACTAAGATATTCAAAAGTTTAACTAAAATAACCAAAACTAATGTTTGCAGCCTAGTAGGTAATCTTTCTGCTACCAATTTGTGTTGCAAATTAGCAAGCAGGGCACCTTTCTACTGTAACATATTAATCAAGTGTTCTGTTGTGTGAACAAATTTTCTTTTGGTGTTAAGTTTGATGCAGGGACTAGTTCTGTAATAAATTTAACAACTATTATACACTTACTCCATTATCCAATTGATTGTAGCTTGCATCATAAAAAAAAGTGTTTTCAACTTAAAAGCCACTATGGATATAACTATAAGATGCTTAACATGTTTTCTTTCTCGACCCCCTTCCTTGTTTTATTGGCCAATGGGTCAAAATGAGTCCAGCCCCAGGATAGTCACTAACGGGTCAAAATATGTTATTTGAGTTAGGAAAAAGAGTAAATACAACATATCATATTGGCCAACGGGTAAAAATGGGTCCAGCCCCAAGTATCTATGTTGTTCATATGGTGACGATTCGATTCGTCACGGTAAGAAAAAAAATCAAGTGTGTGTATATATATATATCCTAGAGTTAAGTGTTATTCGTGTGCTTTGTCTACTTTGGCCATTTCAGACCAAATTTTAAAATTATACCATTTTCCTCCCTGAAATTCTCAAAACGTGCAATTTGAGTCACAAAAACTAACCCCAATTAAAAAACACAGGTAACTCTAGATTTTTTTATTTTTCATTTATAAAACTTCTTTTTATAATTATAATAATTATTATTAAAGAATAAACAATAGAACTTTTAGAAAAATTAAAAAAAATATAAAAAATAACATTCTCTCTCTCTCTCTCTCTCTCTATATATATATATATATATATATATATTGTGATAATCACGCATGGGAACAAAAATCACGCACGATAAGTTGATCAAAATGTAATCACGCATGTTATCTATATTAATCACGCATGTTTTGTTTTGGTCGCGTACGTTAACGTACGTTAAGCCGTGAAGTACATTATACTTTCTCGATATATATATATATATACATATATAGGGAGATGATCATGAGAAAACTATAACTGAATGAGAAAACTAGAAAACTAACTAAAAACCTAAAAAACATACCAATTTTTTTAAAATTTTTTATAAAAAAATAGCTATTTTATATATAAAAAAATTCAAAAAAAAAAACTTGTACTGCACATGTGCATTATATGTGTACTACACATGTGCATTACATGCTTAAAATTAGCTTTTTGAGTCTAGTTTAGCTTATAGGGTTAGTTATTTTGAAGGATTAGGATTAGGTTTTTGGGTGTGTGGGGGAGGAGGGGTTTAGGTTTTGGGGGGTGGGGGTGGGGGGTTTAGGTTTTTTTTCGGGTTTATGTTTAGGGTTTAGTTTTAGGTTTTCGGGAGGGGTGGGGGGTGGGGGGTTAGGCTTTTGGTGGGAGGGTGAATTTAGGTTTTTGGGGGGTGGGGTGGGGGGTTTAGGTTTTTGGGGGGGTGTCGGTGGGGGTGGGTTAAGTGGTTTAGGCTTTCCGTATTAGTGCACATTTGCAGTACAACAAAAAAAGTTTTGAATTTTTTTTCCATACATAAGAAGTAGCGATTTTTTTATAAAAAATTGTAAAAAAAAATTGGTATGTTTTTTACGTTTTTTTAGTTAGTTTTTTAGGTTTTCTCATTTAAACTAGTTTTCTCATGATCCATTCCCTATATATATATATATGTGTGGAGGAGCTCATGCGAGAACCACCATTATTGTGAGAACCTCGAGAACCAATGTGAACACAACCTAAAATAGCTAAAAAAAACCTAAAAAAAACCTAACCCCCACCCCCCCCCCCCCCAAAGCTAAATGCTAAAAACTAAAACCCCCAAAAAACCTAAAAAAAACCTAACCCCCCACCCCCCAAGCTAAAATGCTAAAAACTAAACCCCCAAAAAACCTAAAAAAATCTAAAAAAAAAAATTTTTTAATATTTTTTATGTTAAAATCGCTACTTTTAAAAGCCAAAAAAAAAAAAAAATTTTAATTTTTAAAATTTTTTTTTTTTGCTTCGAAAAGTAGCGATTTTTTTATAAAAAATATTTAAAAAAAAATTGTGTGATTTTTAGGCATTTTTGGTTGTGTTCACATTGGTTCTCGCAATAAGAGGTGGTTCTCGCATGATCTTCTCTCTCTCTCTATATATAGGGCCAGGATTTAGAGAAAACGGTGAAAACTGTGAGAACGGTGAGAACGCTTATGGATCGTCCGATCAAAACAATCCATGGACTAGATTGTGCGGTGGCGTTTTCGTAAATAACATCAATATTATTATGTGGGACGCGCTTCATTAAGGGTAAAAGGGTCTTTTACCGCTCATATTCAAAACGCCATCAAATGATAAAACGCCATACAAAAAATAAAACGCCAAAAATTAAAAATAAAACGCGTTGAATATTACAGAAGATGAAACAACACTAATAACTGAATTTCAGTTATTATCATTTATTAGAAGAAATTCCCTCCTAAATTACGCGCCAAAAACATCATTATATAAACAAACGTAAAACATAGCTTCCATAATCACTTCAATCTATCCATTTTCTGCAAAAAAAAAAACATCTTTAACCAAAAACGCCAACTTAAACAAAACGACAAAAATGGCAACAATCGTTTCGTAGAGACACACTCTGGGAATCAGGCGATACGTCCTCCATTTTGACAACAGAAGGAGGGTGTATGTTAAGACGGTCAGGGCAATTCTGAAAATGGAAGAAGAGATACAGAGGCAAATCTTATCCATTGGCATCGCTCTAGACAACGAATGCCATGAAACGCATATGCTTATGAAAGCATTAAGCAGCAAATTTGGACCAATCAAAGGAGATGTGAAGCCAGACCCTGTTATGACATCATGGTGTTTTAATGATGAAACAGACATGGTCACGGTTACATACGACAGCGGAGAGCAGGAAGTCTACTGGCTATAGAAATTCATGACAAAGCAGCGACTGGGTTTCATGGAAGAAGTGCATAACGCCACTTGTACCAACACAGAAATAGACTCAAAATTGGAGTTAATGCAAGAAATGTTCAGGTCGAGGCTTCAGAATCTTCAGGAACAAGAAGCTGATGAAGGTGAATGTGATGACATGGATGAAGATCAAGATGAAGACTCCGAGGAGGAAGAAGATGACACAAGTGATGGATACTATTCAGATAAAGTACCTTCTGACGAAGGATTTTAAATTTTTTTTTCCTCTTTTTTTTCTTCTATGTAATCTTCTTCTTTTTTTAAAAGATAATTAAATGATATATTTCTATCTTTATTAGCAAAACGCCAAAATAATACTAAAAATGGTTAACCCTAACAAAACGCCAAAAATAACAAAAAAAAATTCCTGCTTAATATTTTATTTACTCCGTTATTGTATTTTGTCATGTTGGTCTGCATAAGGCCATTTAAAAAAACACCAAACTTATAAGATGGGACGTCTATAACCTATAAAACTGATAAAAGCTGATCAACACAGAAAATACAAAAAACAGAAACTGAAAAGATAGTTACTTTATTACTATCATTTATTACAATAAAAAGTCTCGCCTAAACTATGCGCCAAAAAACTCCTATAAGAGAGGGGTCTATACACAATGAAAATAATCACACCCAGAAAAACACAAAAACGCCATATCCTCTAAAAAACACACCCTTTAAAACGCCACAGATGGCAAAGCTTTCACTAAAATGGATCATTTTTCTGAGGGGTTAACTCAATAATATTTTGTTGGATGAGATAGACAAATATTCAAGAAAAAGAGACTGATGACAGTGATATGCCATCATGTGAGCTTTGTTCTTGATGAATATCGCCATTGAATAAAGGGATCAACACAAGTGTAAATGCTATTTTGGACTCCATTATTACAAATAGCATCAAGCAAGAGTTGATCTTCAATGACATGCCACCAAACAAGAATATTACACCAAAACACAGGATATCACTAAGCAGCTTCTTCTGAAAAAGACGGGGTTTATGTAGGAAAGTTGGCATCTAGCTAAAGTATTCAAAAAAGGTTCAAAACGCTAAAACAAATTCAAGAAGATAGAGGCTGATGACAGTGAAGATTCGGAAGAGAAATTAGATTACCATTTTTTATTATTTTTTTTTTTCATTTTATATTGTTTTGATATCAAGTTATATATTGTTTTGTTATCTAATTCTCTATAAATAAAATACATTATTATATAAAACGCCAAAAACTACAAACACCAAAACGCTAGAAGTATGAAAACTGGGAGAACAGCTGCTGGCAAAACACCTTGTAAAGGGTATTAAACGCCAAAAAATTGACTAAACGCCAAAAAAAAAATTGGTCTTATTGTAATCGTATGCAAATATTAGTGACTCGTAGTGAATTATTATACAAAACGTCAAAACAATTAACAAGAAAACGCTATAAAACCAAAATTTTATATATGTGACACAAAAACAATTAATTCAACGCCAAAAAGTTTAAAAATACAATTAACGCCAAAAAAAAAACTTAGATGCCATAAAGTATTATACCGCGTTAGGAAAATAAAAGAAGAATGAAAAGACAAAAAAGCCCATCCGCCCTTCTCTATGCCGCGGGACACGTGTTGGGCCAGGATGCGTTCTCACCATTCTCACACTTTTGAGCGTTTTCTCCTGATCTCGTTTCTATATATATATAGGGTAAGGTTCATGCGAGAACCACGCTTATTGCGAGAACCAATGTGAACACAAAATAAAATATAAAAAAATCAAAAAAAAACACTCAAATTTTTTTTTTTATATTTTTCTTAAAAAAATTGCTATATTTCGCTACCATAAAAAAATAAAAAATAAATAAAAACTTTTTTTCGAGTAACAGTTATCCATGCACATGTGCATATGTATCATTACTTCGACAAATTTGGTAATACGTTATCTGGAATAGACAATTGCACTTTAATTTACAATATCATTCGTAATACACTACTTTTTACATTACCAATATTCAAAATGCACATGTGCATCATTAGGTATAACCATGATATAACATGTTTTGGTACAAAAAGTTTGTGATTTTGAATGGAGAAGTAGGCTCATATACATGTTTTTTTGTTAGTTATATCTAGTGGTTGATGGTTTGGTTATAGTTGTCAATTTATGATGTAATATGTTGATTGGATGGTATAAATGGTGTTTACATACATGTAATAAAGTGAAAATATTGGTAATGGTATTGTATTATGGATGGTAGGAGGTAATGGTAGTGTATTATGGATGGTATGATAGATGAAAGGGGAAAGTGTATTCAAAGTAGTGTACCAAAACACTTTATTTCATGTTGATACAAATAGATGCATATGTGCATTTCTAATATTGGTAATGTAAAAAGTATTGTAGTACACATGGTAGTGTAAATGAAAGTGCAATTGTCTAATAGTTGTAATGAATTACGGAATTTGTCAAAGAAATGACAAAAATGCACATGTGCATGTTTGTGTATTATGGATGGAATGATAGATGAAAGAGAAAGTAGTGTACCAACACACCTTATTTCATGTTGATACATATAGATGCACATGTGCATTTCTAATATTGTTAACGTAAAAAGTAGTGTATTACACGTGGTAGTGTAAATGAAAGTGCAATTGTCTAATATTTGTAATGAATTACAGAATTTGTCAAAGAAATGATACAAATGCACATGTGCATGGATAACTGTGACTCGAATTTTTTTTTTTTTTTGAATTTTTTTATTGTAAACAAAATATAGCGATTTTTACAAAAAAAATGGTAAAAATATATATATATATTTTGGGTGTTTTTTAGATTTTTATAGGTATTACTGTTTGTGTTCACACTGGTTCTCGCGGTTCTCGCAATAAAGGGTGGTTCCTAACGGATCCTTCTCATATATATATATATATATATATATATATATATATATATATCCCGACTACCACCATTCTATCACCACTGGACCACCTCACCACTACCAATCTCCACCGCCTTCCGACTTCATCACCATCCGGACCATCCCATCCCATCCCACCCCACCCCTTTAAATCCCCATTTACCTCCTATTCGAATAAACCTTAAATCAGTTAAGAGAAACCGTTCGATGAGTGTAGGAGCTTCATCGCCTGAATCTCATCATCAACGAACTGAAACGGTTGTGCTAAAATGAGGCTCTGAATCTCATCATCAACAAACTGGTGGGTTGCGATTAGGTAAGGGTTTGTTGTATGGGTTGCGGGTTGCGAGTGGGTGGGTGGGTGATGATGGTACTTGTGGTGGCAGGTTGGGGTGGGAGAGTTGTGGAAGGTTGTATGCTTAGGGTTTTGAGTAGGTGAACAATGGAGGCGACAAGTTGGAAAGCTGAGAGGTGGTATTGGTGGTGACTGCGATCTTCAAAGTTATGGTGGTAGGTGGTGGATTTGGGATGGTGGAGATATTTGTCGGTGGTTGGTGGTTGTCGGGTGGTGATGAAGTCGGAAGGCGTTGGAGATTGGTGGTGGTGAGGTGGTCCGATGGTGATTGAATGGTGGTGGAGAAAGGTAGAGATAGAGAGGGAGTTTCAGAGAGAGAGATAGAGAGAGGGTTAGTTGAGACTTAGAGAGAGAAAAGTTTATATATATATATATATATTAGTCGTTTACCCGCGCGATGCGGCGGGAAACATATCACTTAGGTTGGTGAGTTTAGGGCTATGTACGGGGAGGTTCAGTTTTGTGCCATAACTAAAACCAAATTCGCGATGCGAAGGAAAACACAACACTTGTTAGTAATTCTAAGGGTGTGAATGAGAATGTTCAGTTCAGTTGTGTCATAACTAAAATCTAAATCTTCGATTAAGGTACTTCAAAACCTGTCATGGGGATTTAAAGAGTTTTAAAAGAATGTAAACAAACCGAACTGCGCCAACAAAAGCACAACCATAAGCTCAAATCTAATCTAATCAAACCAATCCGCCTGTAATTTCTGATCTATATTAAACATTCAAAGCGTCGACTTGAGGGTGTTCAAGATCGTCAACATAAGTTGCAACAAATATCTAACTCGGTAAACTCGTATAATAGCATAAACACGTATGATTCACGCATAGTTTAAATGCATATACATGTTTACAAAGTCTACACTTTAATCCCAAAAAGTCCACATCAAACAAAACTTTATTCGCAGAGAATTCGAGAACCTTTATGGGCTTTATTATCCATCCAATGTTAGCAAAGTGGGCATTTATCAATCGCAAATTACAAATGCCAAAATGAGGGCCCGGAACACTAATCCACACCCCGATCTTGTTCCAGCTAGCAGCAACTTAGGCCTTGTAACCAACCAAACCGGTCTTCTAGTTATGATTTAAACCCGAACAGGACCAACTTGGCCCTTTCCTAATACTCGTTTTCTGTTAGTTGATTAATCCTCTCGTGATGTATCGTGTAAAACTTATGCTAGTGCGTCACTATGACATCAATCTCGATGTGTTAAAGATGTGTGATTTACTAATATACTACAACCATTATTTGTTGTTAATTATTTAGCTTTTATGTCTACCAGGTGTAGAGTTTTGGATCTCTAACACTTAATAATTCTTGTAAAAATGCTACAGTACCGAAAGATGAGAGTAAACGTTTTTTTTTTTCTTTTGACTTATAGTAGTGTAACATATATTTGATTAAGTAAAAAACTGTATTCAATATATTAGTTTAATATAATTAGTATACCCAAATTTTAAATTGAAATTGATGTAGCAATTTGACAATATAAAAGAATGCAACTTAAAGATTTGGGTCGGTGTTTGCTACATAACAGAGATATCGGTTAAACGGAAAATGATAGCTCTACCAATTGGTTATGTCAATTTTGGTTAAATGGTTATGTCAATGGTTTAAGCCGAAACTTTTTGTCGTTAAAATTGGTCCATTATAAAAAGAAACGTAAACGCAACGATACCTACAACTAAAATATTAAAAAGGGTACTTGGAACTAAAATATTATACATGGTTGACCAAGACAAAGTAGCAATATGAGAATTCGCTAAACGTGCTCTTTTAACCAAAATAGCTAAACACTTAGATGATAAGGATTCTAACACATGGTGGGTTGATTACCTTCATCTATCTATGAACAAGAAATCCATTAACCGAACCGGTGTGGCAAAACGGACTCGAACCAAAAATGGTTTGGAAGCGATTATGTACAAATCATAGGTTTGGGAACGGTTCCACTATTTGATATATCCATACGAATTTGAAAATGAGAGTACATCTTACCAAGGTGGTGCATAGTGGAGAATATCACTGGCATTCTCAGAAGTTTAGATACATTTGTTTGTTGCATGTTATAAAGCTAAAGCAAGAGGATTCTTCTGTACACCAAGGTAATCATGGACGCCATTGGTGTGAGCAGCATCTGGTTTATGCATGTAGCTAAACAGGTGCTCTGTATGTTTTTTTTGTTAGATTTTATTTCGAATCACCGGAGCTCCGTAACGACAACCAAGCCTCAAACATCATAATATAACAGCTATGGATTTACTCGAGTAAGAACCTTAACCGCCGCTATTCACCACTGTTTTGACATCTCGAACCACCGTTGCCGCCGGCTTGGGTGGCAAAACCCTAAATCGCCAGGTCAGAACCACCGAAACCTTCACCTGCAATAGAAATAACATTTTATCAAAGAAGCAATTGCAAGACACCGACACTAAGAGTCCACTAAATTGCCTGCAAGCTTTTGTTTCACATTGTCTTCCGTGCTGATGCATCCAATGTAAAAAAAAATGCCCTTGCGTGGCTGTAATTTGAAAACTAACATCAGAACTTAATTTTGATCCAAATAAATATTAAAGTTTAGACACATTCCATAAATTGCAGACACACATACTCAATATATCAATCAATCAAAATATTTAACCTTGATGTGTACATTGTTCAAAACCCTTGAAAAAAACTTCAAACAATATCAAAAAAACAAATTGCAAAACACAAAGTCGAGAACGAAACCATTACCTTCAACCCCTATTTCTTGACCCAGTTATATCCACTCAGATTGTTTTATATGCTCTGCCTGCAACCGTTCAAATATGTTCTCTGTCACAGTATATCTCCATTAATTGGGTTTCAAAGAAACAAAACCCCTAGTTCTAAACATTAATGGACAACTACAACACATCATGACATCAAAATTCAAGAGCGTAATATACAATACACAAAACACCAGAATGCAAACACATAAATACAAAATTATACAGCAATCCAACTTGTATAACAAAAACTATAACCTAGCTATGATGAAACCCTAGAATTACATTGTTATTTATAAACATGATCAAATAATAAAATTCAACACTTACAAGGCCTTTCAAATCAATCGAGTGGTCTAGACATTGAACTGCAATTCTCAACAAAATCACTAAAAACTCAAAGTCGCATCATCAAACCACAAAAACTGCATCACAACTGGAAATATTAGCTGAATTCATGAAGAGACAATCGTAATTGAACAATTTATCTTAAAATCATACCTTTATGTTTGCGATAAAGATAGAACAACAACCGGCAATGACCTGAAAGGAAAATAAAATTGACCCCATGTATTAAACTCGCTCATGTAATCAAACATGTATAAAATCGCAATATGATAAATCAAACCACTAACCTGAAATCAAAATCCCCCAACTTGTAATCGTAGTTAAATCTCAAATTCATGATAATAATAATAATAATGGCTAAGGATCTTAGATGTGAGATCTTCATTGGTCTCTTTTGGTTATGGATCTGGAAGACGATGGATTGGGGAGGAAGTAGAGTAAAAATGAAAAGAAGATGAGGTGTGGTTTTGGCGATGGAAGGAATCTTGTCTCAGTTTCTAGTTTCTGGGGGAATAAAACTTGTTTTAAAATTCAAACAAATTGTGGTGGAGCCAAAAGTGGCTGGCAGAGATCTCGTGGGGGCTAAAACTTGATTCAAAATTCAAAACCAATTGAGATGGAGCCAAAAGTGGCAGGAAGAGATCATGTGTATCCTTTATGAGTGCATAAAGAGTTGTAGAATACGCTTTAAGGGCTTATAAATGTTGAAAAAGTGGAAAATGACCATTTCTGCCATTCGAATATGCATTATATATATAGTATATATATTTTATTTTAAATAAATCCAGCTGCTTTATTTTTTTGTAATAATGATAATGATAATAATAATAATAATAATAATAATAAAAGAAGTTTAAAAATGAAAATAAAAAATCTAGAGTTGACATACATTTACGTCTTTGAGGCTGAGCTAACTGGGTTTTTAACTGTAATTAGTCTTTTGGACTGAAATTACACGTTTCAAGAATTTTAGGGAGGAAAATAGTACAATTTTGAAATTTGGTCTGTTATGCCAAAATTGGACAAACCACAAAGAAATACATGGCACTTAACTCTATAACTTATTTATAATTGAACCAGATAGATTATAATTGAACTAAAATAAAAATATATAGTTTAACTAAACAAAATATTTTAAAGAATTAACGATAAAAATTTAAAACACCACCATTTGGTATTCATAACTAGGGGTGTTCATGAGCCGATCCAATCCGAGCGAAGGTCTGCTCGAGATCGGATCGATTTAAAACCGATCGGATCGGTTGGGTTCGAATTTGTAAAACCGATCATAAAAGTGCTGCTCATGATCGGTTCGAATTTAAATCGATCGGATCGGTTCGGATCGATTTCGATCGGTTTCGCTTGGTTTTTCTCAACACCTAATTAAAAAATGTGCAGCAACAACAACAAAAAACTGAAATCATGACTTAATTAAACATGTCCAGCAGCACCTTTTAGGCTGCATTAAACTATAACAAAAGCAATACATAATTGAAATCACGATCCTAAAAATGTTCTTAACAATATCGAATCCAAAGCATAAAAATATAGTGCGAAATACAAATTGAAATCTAGCTCAAAAGCCATAAACATGAGCAGCCGAATTCTCGTTTGATTCATCAATTACTGGGTCGTCCTCTCCATCAGTCAAGTCAACATGAGCAGCTGAATTCTCATTTGATTCTTTACAAGAAGACATTCTACAAAAACATAAATGAAACAATATAAAGAAACAATATGGTTAACAGAAGCAGATTTAACGATATGTTGCAAACAGATATGCAGAAACAGAAACAGATATTGAACAACCATGAATACCTCTGCTTCTAAGTTGTTTTTATTAAACAGTTTAAAGTCCCCTGTTACAAATTAGTTATTTAGAAATGCAATAACTAGTGTTAATAAGCCTCAGTCCCACAGAAACAGGTTTCATCATTCAAATTTGGCAGCCTCAGTCCCACAGAAACAGGTTTCATCATTCAACTTTGGCAACGAACAGAAACAGATTTGGCAGCGAACAGAAACTGCTGCAACTATAAATTAAATATTGTAATTTGGGATCTGTAAAGAGGTTAACTACTTCCTCATACTTACCACTATATGCATAACCAGCAATCATTATCACCCACGAGTTAAAATCTCACACTGTTTCACCAACACTAAAACATCTACTTACAGGAAATATAAGCAACAGCCTAACATGTGTTTACTTTTCATGGCATACACCTAAAACAAAATAGTATAAGGAAAAATTCACCAAACATTTGAAGAACACTCAAACATCATCAATTCAAATAGAAACAGAAGATAATTAATCAAATAACAAAAGTTTGATGGATCGCAGGAACATAAAACCTACTAAAAACTAAAAATGTCAACAACAGAATGAAGAGATTAAAGAAATTCGGCTTTATAAACACTAAAAAAATTAGGGTTTACCTGGAAGCAACAATGGCAGCGGCGTTTCTGTTAGTAGTGTGTTGATACGAGGAGAAGAGATGGGAGTCCGATGATTGTCCAGCTTTATATATATATATATATATAGGGTAAGGTTCATGCGAGAACCACCCTTATTGCGAGAACCGCGAGAACCAATGTGAACACAAAATAAAATCTAAAAAAAATCAAAAAAGCACTCAAAATTTTTTTTTATTTTTTTTTAATATTTTTTTAATAAAAATCGCTATATTTCGTTACCATAAAAAAAAAAAAAAAAAAAAAAAACTTTTTTTTTCGAGTAACAGTTATCTATGCACATGTGCATATGTATCATTACTTCAACAAATTCAGTAATACGTTATCAGGAATAGACAATTGCACTTTAATTTACAATACCATTAGTAATACACTACTTTTTACATTACCAATATTCAAAATGCACATGTGCATAATTAGGTATAACCATGATATAACGTGTTTTGTTACAAAAAGTTTGTGATTTTGAATGGAGAAGTAGGCTCATATACATGTTTTTTGGTTAGTTATATCTAGTGGTTGATGGTTTGGTTATAGTTGTCAATTTTTTATGTAATATGTTGATTGATGGTATAAATGGTGTTTACATACATGTATTAAAGTGAAAATATTGTTAATGGTATTGTATCATGGATGGTAGGAGATAATGGTATTGTATTATGGATGGTAGGAGGTAATGGTAGTGTGTTATGGATGGTATGATAGATGAAAAAGGAAAGTGTATTCAAAGTGGTGTACCAAAACACCTTATTTAATGTTGATACATATAAATGCACATGTGCATTTCTAATATTGGTAATGTAAAAAGTAGTGTATTACATATGGTAGTGTAAATAAAGTGCAATTGTCTAATATGTGTAATGAATTACGGAATTTGTCAAAGAAATGACAAAAATACACATGTGCATGCTTGTGTATTATGGATGGAACGATAGATGAAAGAGAAAGTAGTGTACCAAAACACCTTATTTCCTGTTAATACATATAAATGCACATGTGCATTTCTAACATTGTTAACGTAAAAAGTAGTGTATTACACGTGGTAGTGTAAATGAAAGTGCAATTGACTATTATTTGTAATGAATTACGGAATTTGACAAAGAAACGATACATATGCACATGTGCATGGATAACTGTTACTCGAAATTTTTTTTTTTTTTTTTTTGAATTTTTTTTTTGTTTTTATTAACAAAATATTGCGATTTTTTCAAAAAAAATAGTAAAAAAAAAAAAAATTTTTGGGTGTTTTTTAGATTTTTTTAGGAATTACTGTTTGTGTTCACACTGGTTCTCGCGGTTCTCGCAATAAGGGGTGGTTCCTAACGGATCTTTGTCCTATATATATATATAGGGAGCCGCTAGAATGAGAACCACCACGAGTTATGAGAACCACGAGAACCGCGCCCCGCGGGTGGCCGTCGGCGACGAAATTTTTTTTACACCTAGATCCGTATATTTTAGCGGGGGGTTTAAATTTTCGGTTCAAACGGCGCGCCCGAGGGGGTAGTTTTTTACGCCCAAAGTCTGGTAAAAAAAAAAGAAAAATTTAAAAAACCCAAACTTTGGGCGTAAAAAACTACCCCCTCGGGCGCGCCGTTTGAACCGAAAATTTAAACCCCCCGCTAAAATATACGGATCTAGGTGTAAAAAAAATTTCGTCGCCGACGGCCACTTGCGGGGCGCGGTTCTCGTGGTTCTCATAACTCGTGGTGGTTCTCATTCTAGCGATCCCCTATATATATATATATATTAATTATTAATAAAGAATAATTCGAGCGAAACCGAGCGATCGGCGAGCGAGCGGAGCTTTGCTCATGCTCGGATTGAATTTAAATCGAACCGATCCGATCGGCTCATTTACAAACTGAGCAGGAATCAAACGAGCATTTTTCGAGCATTTTTCGAGCGATCGTCGAGCAGTTTGGACAGCCCTATTCATAACTCTTTAATAATTATTTATCTATTTTAGGTACTATTCAGCATCAAGAGCTTATATTAAGTTAAAGTAAAATATATAATACAATACAATACAATTGTAATAGTCAGTGTTGTAAAAGTCGGATTCCAACCATTGGGTGTCAGCCCAATGGCCACCAGCCCGCATTCTAACCCGGAGGTGGCGGGTTCGAGTCTTGCTCGTTCCCAATGCCCCTACGGTAGCGGATTTACCCCCAGACTCAGGCTTGCTGGGTGGCGGTCTGCGAGGTGGGATCACCTCGGCGGTTGGGAGGACCGTGGAATATCCCCCCCTAAAATTCGGATTCCAAGGCCGAGTACTCGGCGGGTACTCGGTCCTCGGAACCCCTCCGAGGCGACTTCCTCCTAGGCGGACTCAATTAGTCGGCCTCGGTCAAACTCGGTCAAACTCGGCGCCTAGTCGGACGTAGTCGGAAAGAGTCGGCCTAGTCGGTCTAGGCGGTCAACGTGGTTTGTTGACTTTTAATTAGTCAAAATCGGTCAAAATCGGCCTTGTACTCGGACTACTCGGCCTTGTACTCGGACTTGTATTCAGAATATTTGAACTTTAAACATGTTTCATTTTAAATTATACTCAGTTGACATGAATTATGTTTATTTTAACATATGTATAATATATATAACAATTAATTTTCTTTATAGTTACCATGTCCGCGTACTCCCCGAGTACTCTCCTAGTACTCCGATTACTCTCAACTCCCAAGTCGGCCGACTAGAGACCGCCTAGCGACTTTTACAACACTGGTAATAGTAATAGTAATAATAATAGTGGAGAGTTCAAATGAGAAGAATTAAAAATTAAGAATAAAAAGAATAAATGATACAAAGGTAATTTGAACAAATCATTTAATGACTCTATTATTTATTTTTGGTAATCAAATTAATGAATTCTAATAATTTAATGAGTCTATCTTATAAAATAGTTGTGCACCTTACACAATAAAAACAATCATGTCCATGATCTTACATTTTCAACGTTTCTACACCATTAAAACAATATTTTGGTGTAGGATACAGAATGTGTAGGACTCAAACACTTTAAACTAATTTTGTGACTCATAATAAAATATGTGTAGGACACAAAATTTTTAAATAATTTTGTCACTTCTAATAAAATTTGTGTAGGAGCCAATACATTAACGATGGTGAAGGAGGAATTTTTGGTTGCATTAATAAGACTTTAGTAACTCTTTAAAATATTTATTAATATTCTACATCAAAATGTCTATACTACTCTTAGTAATTAAAGCATTAATTAAAAGTGGACAAAAATGATATTTTGATTTCTAACCATTAATAAAAAAAAATATAGGGTCTAGATTAATTAATTTTTTCTTCTTTTAAGAATATTCTTTTCAAATGAACCTCCTCTAATAATAATAATAATAATAATAATAATAATAATAATAATAATAATAATAATAATAGGTTAACAATTAGTTTTATATAAATTGTTAAACAGATCTACCGATCACAATCTTTAACTTTTTAACTAACATAGTCTATTCATGACATTGAAAGTCTAGTTATAGAGTGTTTACCCTAAAAGGATGATGTAAATTTTAATCCTCAGGTATGAAAAATCCTGTTTTAGAAAAAAAAAATTCATCACATCTTGTTAATTAAATGAACTAGGTTTAAAGAGGTTAGCCGCGTTGCGGCGAATTTCTTTTGTTATTTAGTCTGTGTTTACATGTGTTTTGAAATGACTATGAACGTGTTGCGAACGGAACTGCTGACAAGAATAAAAATAAAATGTAGAAAAAAACACTAAAAGATAAAAGAAAGAAAATCAACAAAAAAAATTGTATGGTAACGATGTTGTTCGTAAAAAACCCGTGGTCAGTGACGAGCAAATTGTTCTGGGTACCGGTACCAAATTTGTCGAACCGAAAGATTTTAAGTACCAATTCAGCACCGACTTTTGGCATTCCTGGTACCGGTTCACTACTGTTTTTTACCCTCATATACCGGTATCGTAACCGGTATTTTCTGTATCAGTACCGATTCTGTATCGGTTGGCACTGAGCTCATCCCTACCCCTGAAACTAAAAAAAAAGAAAAACTTAAAAGTTGAAAAAAATCATTAAAAAAAGTTATACGATACCGTTGTTCGTACGGTAACCATGATCAGGGATGAGCAAATGGTACCGGGTAGCAGCACTGAATTTTCCGAACCAAAAGATTTCCAATATCAATTCGGCACCAACTTTTGACGTTTTCTGTATTAGTGCCGGATTTTACCTTCATGTACTGATACCGAACAGGACTGTCCCAGTATTTTTTATACCAATACTGGTTCGTTACCGGTAGACACCAAGCTTATCCCAACCCCTGATATGAAAAAAAGATTAAAGGGGTTGTTTGGTAGCATCTGAATGGTCATTAAGAGGCTACCTCTTAATGGAACCATTAACAATTTTACCAATGAGAATGTAGAAGAATGTGACATGTGATGATTTACCATTCATAGGTAACCTCTTAACCATTCAGACTTGAGGTTACCTCTTATTCATTCGGAGGTTTTAAACAATTAAGAGGCTACCAAACAGCCCCTTAAAAAGTAAAGAAAATAACTATTATTATAATACTAAAATAATAAAAGTATTAAAAAAATTGTATATTATTATAATATTAAAATCACTATTCATTTCTTTTCCTTTAGTAATATATAGTAATAGTAATAATAATAATAATAACTAAAATAATAAAAATATTAAAAAACTATATATTATAGTAATGTTAAAATAATTATTCATTTCATTTAATATTAAAATAATAATAAAAGTATTAAAAAACTATATATTATTATAATATTAAAATCACTATTCATTTAAAATAATTATTCATTTCATTTAATATTATTATAATATTATTATAATATTAAAATAATAAAAGTATTAAAAAAACTATATATTATTATAATATTAAAATCACTATTCATTTCATTTCTTTTATGAATATATGAATTGTGTATTTCATTTAATATTATTATAATATTAAAATAATAAAAATATTTAAAAAAACTATATATTATTATAATATTAAAATCACTATTCATTTAAAATAATTATTCATTTCATTTAATATTATTATAATATTAAAATAGTAAAAGTATTAAAAAAACAATATATTATTATATTATTAAAATCACTATTCGTTTAAAATAATTATTCATTTCATTTAATATTATTATAATATTAAAATAATAAAAGTATTAAAAAACTATATATTATTATATTATTAAAATCACTATTTATTTCATTTCCTTTATTAATATATAGTAATAATAATAATAATTGAAATACAAAATATTTACATGTCTTGTTATAACTCACAGTTTGATGACTTGAATACTAGTATTTAGTTTTAATTTAAAAATATAGTGTAAAGATCAAATACAAATAAGTCTTAATATACAAGGTGAGAAATAAACTAAGATTTTTTTTTTGAATTCTTTTCTTCCTACTTAAGCATGATATTTAGTTACAAATTGTAAAAAAATCGTGTAATTACACTCTTGAGTAATTATAATCACCCTACTAATCACCTTAGAGTAATTATAATCATTCTAGTAGAGTAGGTAAATACATGATTTTTTTTTCACATTTGTAAAATAACTTTACTCTAAAAATATATTTAGTAGAATAAACAAAATTAATGTCTATTTATATACATCTAAGTAGCGACTTTTATTTTTGAATTTGTAATTGATTAATAATCAAATATGCTATAATGACCCTTTTAACAATTCTATAAGTAATATTGTTCTTCAAATGGACAAAGGTTATATGATTAACTTAACAATTCTATAAGTAATATTAGTAATATTGTTCTTCAAATGGACAAAGGTTATATGATTAGGGGAAGATTCACTAGTTATCGCGTAAACTCAAAAACTAAAAAAGCCTAAAAAAAATACAATTTTTTTTTTCTGCATACCAAATTTCGTTATTTTAGTTATATAAAAAAAATTTAAAAAATTTGTAGTGCACATGTGTAATAGTACAAATGTGTATGTGTACTACACATGTGAATTATTACACATGTGCACTACAAATTTTTTTTAAAATTTTTTTTATATACAAAATCTAGTGATTTTTAATTAAAAAACTGAAAAAAAAATGTGTGTTTTTTAGGCTTTTTTTCAAGTTTTCGCGTTAAAATTGATTTTTATTTTAACATCCCCTATATGATTAACTATTAAATAAAATAATATGCATAAAAGGTGTCAATTCGCATCTTGACTTTTCCTTTGATTTCGCTTAAATATATAATAAACTACAAATTAAAATATTCAGCCGGTTTCGTTTTTCAATGAATATTTGAACACGTCAAAGGTTGCGCCTTCTTCATACCGAATCCCATTTCAATCGGTAACCAGGCATGCATTTATTTTTTATTTCAAACCTTTTAGATATTTATGGGAAGGTTATTTTTAAGAAAATCTTAAGTATAAAAGCTTGAGAAAGATTCAAGTTGTTGCATATGTATGTACTACACGTAAACAAGACGAACCATTATAAATGCTAGACACACCGTTATAACGGGGTGGGGTTTACGTAATTTACAACAATGAAGTTAAACACACCATTATAACCGAGTTACATAATCGTTGTTACATGTTATGACCAGGGGCGGACCTACATAGTGTGACAACCGTCACTTTTCCGTACATTCCGTACACTAGATGAACAGTAATTTGTGCTTAAATGACTGTGCATGATCTGGTTTACCAGACAAATAAATTTCTGAATTCCATACAAGTGAATTCATGCATGACATATGCTACAAGAATTTCGTTATGATAGCGTTGCGTCAAAAATATTAGTAAACTCACTGGTAAGACACATCGTGTCAACAGAACTGCAGAAAGCAGTCAGACATTAGAATTGAGGCCTAGGTGTAGGTCCGACGACGAAAGTACATTAAAACCCAAGAGTACATATAAGGGTTTAATTTATGGTCGTTGCGAAAGCTAAAGCACGCACTAAAAGGCACCTGAAACACACTTTAAGTGCAGAACTAATTACGACAAAACTGCGAAACGAACGTTGGCGGCCGCCCGGATAATATTTAATCCCACAAATATTCTGTTATGATTAAAATTTTATTTTAATCAAGATCGTGTTGAAAAATAAATTAAAACGCTTAAAAACGTTATTTTTCAAGTTTAAGCGCGTACCGTGTGTTCCTACGCGACACAATGCTTACACTGCAAAACGCAGACAACGCAGCAAACCCAGGAATATGCCAGCAATATACCAGGAATATACCGGGAATATGCCAGGAATATACCAGGAGGAATATGCCAGGAATATACCAGGAATATACCAGGAATATGCCAGGAATATGCCAGGAATATGCCAGGAATATGACAGGAATATACCAGGAATATGCCAGGAATATGCCAGGAATATGTCAGGAATATGTCAGGAATATGCTAGGAATATGCTATATGGAAGGTCTATAAATACCACCATTTCATCACAACACTCTTCTCTCCCTTCCTCCCTCCATGGCTACGGCCCAAACACCCCTCTTTCACCCTTCACTTTTCAACTCCTTTCCAAGCAATCTATGGTGATTCTAAGGTGTCTCGAGCTTAATTAGGAAGGTTGCAAGCAACGGAACTTGAAAGACATTCACCATTTGCTTTTATCCACTACTTTTACACTTTGAAACTTCCCTAGCCTTATGCTAGTAGTAAGTGCTTCTAATCATCATCTTGTTCTTGTTTATGATGGTTAATAGGTGGTTTAATGGTTAAAAATTTAGAACACTAAAGAACATAGTTTAAAGTCTTATAAAAATGATGAACTTGTTGGATAAAAGAAGTATAGTTGTGTAAAACTTGTAAGACTTGTTTTGTGGTGATTATTTAGTGCCGATCTATGTTGTGGTAGCTCGGTTCATCATCTAACCCGGATTAGTCATGTTCATGAAACATGACATAGAATATGTTAAGAATGAAAAGGGTTAAATGATGAAACTCTACTACACACTAAACATGAACTTGAGTAAAAGTAATTTTTCTTGTAAAATAAGACTCTAAACATGTAGATCTAAAGATCTACAAGTGATTTTTTTCGAAAGAACCAAGCAAAAATATTAGTCTTGTTTAAAACCCGGATCTTACATGAACTAAATATATTTTTAGTAAATAAACAAGTGTGTAAACACTTGTGTAACAAGGAAGTTCAACAAAGAAATATTTTTGTGAATCTTGACTAGAAGTTGTGAAACTTCATATTCTTTAAAAATAAAGTTTTTAAGAAACTAAACTTATTTTTAAAGATAACAAGACTTACTAAATGTGCTAGTAAGTTACTACACATTTTTGTAAATATTCAAGTTCATGAAATGGAGAAATTAGTGATTATTGTTGATGATTATTGTTGATAATTGTTGTTGATGATTGCTGACGATTTAAAAGAAAATAAACACATGTTTTGAAAACATGGGAAACCTCCATTTTTAGGGGAAACTCTGTCGAAATTTCTATAAATTTCGACACTTAGAAAAATATAAGTTTTAAGAAACTTATTCCCTAAAAATGTATCTAAAAATATTACCAAGGTTTCCCTAATTTTTTGTGATAAGAAATGAGGATTTCTTCAAGAATAAAAATGGATATAAGTATGTATATTTTTGAGAGAAAAATATATATTATTTTATCACCAACTTTTGTGCTAAGTGTATAAAGTATGTATTATACGTGCTAGTGTATTAAGACCTAAAAATACACTAAATACTCATGAGGAGTATAAACATAAAAATACACATACAACATACAAGATACATAATTCGGGTGCAAAGTGCAAAATACAAAAAGCTTATATTTATTTTTGAGAAAATAATATAAGCAAGACATTTAGTTAAAAATATAAAATATTTTTAACACAAGAAATTATACACAAGAGATAGTGACTGTACTTGTGCGACGCAAGTCTAGTGACTAACGTTAAGAAAACGCCTATAGGTTACAACGTTAATTAAGCAAATCCGGTGAAGTTTACGACGCACAGGAACGCAAAGTTGTGAGTTCATGCTTGTTGATACACGATGTCTAAAGCCTACGTCATAAGTCTAGGGTCTAAATATGTCAAGTATGTAAAGTGTAGGGGTCTAAATGTAAGTTTAATTTAGTTTTGTAAGGGTTTCGCTTCAGGAAGTATAATGTAAGCCTCAAGCGAAATCACATGATAAGATTTCGCTTGAGGCATGTTGAAGCGAAATCTTGATGCCTATAAATAGGCTTGTGTAGTTCTCAGTTGGTACGCATTCCGAGAAGTTGTAACGAAGTGCTGCCAGTATTTCAAGTCAATATATAACAGAGAACAAGTGTTAAAAGTGAATCTATTCTGTTTTCTACTCTTTTCTGTCTGATTTTAAGCTGTTTAGATGTTTCCGCCATCTAAATAGTGTAAACACATTCAAATTGACTCATTTGATCTGTCAAATCGATCCTACAATGCTCCCCCTTTTCTTTAACTGTTTTTGGTTTTATAACTCTCGAGGGTGAAATACATGTTACACATATTACAATTTTTACAAATGGTAAAAATACTAGAAGCACTCTTGGTGAAAACGAGTACCGAGTGCAATATGAATTGAGAATACAAATGAATACGAGAAGCACTCGTGGTGAGTGCAATATGATGAGCTTTAAGAAAAGCCTAGAAAATACTAGATCATGTGAGCTTAAACTAGATATTGAGACGCCGTTAATACATAATTAGGGACGAGGGTTAGATCTAACGGGTACGGCCGACCCCACTCATGGTCCTTATGTGACCACTTGAGTGCTTCGGTGTCCCAGTCGAGGGAAATCGACGCAGTCGAGGGTAATCGACACAGTCGAGGGTAATCGACACAGTAAAGGGAAATTGACACAGTCGAGGTTAATTGACTCAGTCGAGGGAAATCGACATAGTTAGAGGGAGAATATACTAATGCTCCATATGCTCACATGCCTTAAAGGAGCCAACACTAATGCTCCATATGTCCTCACATGCCTTAATGTCCTTGTACAAACAATCATTTAAAATGTGGGGTACACAAGAATACTTGAATGATACTTGAGTACGTGGGGTACTCAAGAAAACGGGAATTATACTTGAGTACGTGGGGTACTCAAGAAAGACTTGAATTATACATGACACATACTATGTTTTCATACAAAGTATAAAAACGTGAAATACAAAAACGCATGAACTCGCTCAACTTTATGTTGATGTTTTCCAAAATTACATGTATTTCAGGTGACAGGATGGATTTTGGGCGCAAGTGTCATAACTAGGAGTAGACTACAAGTTTAGATGTCATCCACTTTTGTTGAATTGTAACCTTGTCAAAGGTCGTGTTTTGAAAACTTAAATAACAAGTGTTTGTAATACTCAAATTTTCATAAATGGATGAACATCGTTTTGATCATGTAATCGTTTATTACGATTGAATGCAATGATAACAAGCTAGTCACACATCATACGCTTCCGCAAAAGACAGGGTGTGACAGTTTGGTATCAGAGCTTCGATTGTAGTGAACTTGGATTCTTTCTCGAGTCTAGACTACAATCACTAGAGTTCTCTCACGAAAACATTTTACAAAAAGGTTTTAATTGCATTCACGAAAGCGCCAAGATCCACAAGTCAGACACTTTTCAAAAAGTGACAAGGCAAGGACATTAGTGAGGAATACCTTTAAAATAAGGTGCCAACCAAAGCATAGTCTACACGAGTTAGACTTTCCAAAAACAAAATGACCCCCCAAAAACGAGAGTTATACGTGATATAATGCATTAAAATGCTTGATTATGCTAAGTAGCATATATGTTATTGATATACATACATACAAATAAGTGTACGGAATGATTATTGACGTGAATAATATACTTTCGACTCCGACTCCTATTACTATACGTGACTCGCACGATGAAGCTACCGACCTCGCATCCTTTGCAAAGCTCATGGCTGGGAGTGATTACCAAACAAGATGCTGAGCTTGCTTCCGTAGGAGATGGCTGCTCTTCCCTCTCGATCATGAAGGTGCCTAACTACGGTGATGATGACGAGGCAGAGGCGGCAACCTTGATCGAATTCTCAATCAACGGGGCGAGATCCCTGCGGCTTATGTGAAGCAAGATTGATGACATACTTGACCAGAAAAGGAAGATGAAGTATTCATCTCGAAGGTGCCCCTCCAACTACTAGGAATTCTCTCTATTCCTATTCCATCTAATCATCGTGCCTATACGCCCGTAACGATAACGAAAGTTAGCGCGTGGACCATCGCAAAGGTCCTTTCCATGACAAGAGGTATAAGGACAGTAGTGTCCCCTCATTGATTGATCATCTGCTTGGACGAGAGAAAATTTGGGGTAACTGTGCAAGACAATTTATTATTACGGGGGCCCACGTAATAACGACTTGTAGTGCACAGGAATCCTGGTGGACTCTGCGGGCCGAGCTAATGAAAACCATACAAAATTAATCTATAGGTGTCCTCACCTTCATCTGGTAGAACAACACATCGATCAGTGCTTTAGCACGTTGGATAGTAGGAGACCTGCCTTAGCCTACTTCGTGACTGACACTTCTACCTGCATACGAGACGTTTGAGAAAACGATATTTGAGCGAGAGAGGTGGAATGACATTCAGAAAGAATCAGCGACGATACACTCCCTATCACCTCTACACAAACAACCCCATCAAAGGGGAAATATACGCACCAGTAAAGCTAAAGACCTAAGGAAACCAATGTAGCAGGAAATAACTAAAACTTGAATGACCAAGGCGATGCAGTCTCGAGTTCATTTCAAATAGTAAGCCAAGTTGGCAAGCCTATGTGAAGGCTCAATAACTGTTTCCTCACTTATACACTGGTTATATATACGTGTGAAATTGGGTAGCTTATGGTGCTATGTATATCATAGACAATTGAAATATTGTCAAACCTACTTCGTACCATTTTGGCAGAAGAGAATGCCGCCCAGGCGAGACACAAACACCAGTACGTTGCCAAGGACAGAAGCCGAGCTGCAAGAACGCATCTCACAGGCAATTGCGCGACATGAAGCCCTCCGCTCTAAGCACAGCGATGGCACTACTGAAAATAACCCTCCAACTGGCTGCACCTATAAACAATTCCTGGACTGCAAGCCATTGAATTTTGATGGCACAGGAGGTGCCGTTGCATTTGTTCGTTGGGCAGAAAAGACTGACTCCATTCTAAGAATGAGTAACTGTTCGCCCCAACAGAGTGTTACTTATATCTCAGGGTTATTCGTAGATGGCGCACTCTCCTGGTGGAACCTTCAGGTTCAAACCCTTGGTGTGGATGCTGCCTATGCACTAAGCTGGGACGAGCTCAAGGAAATGATGGAAAAGAAATACTGTTCTAGAGCTGAAATCCAGAAGCTTGAGGTGGAGTTCTGGAACTTGAAAATGGACGGACCGAAGATTCCTGAATACGTCCAACGATTTCACGACTTGTCTAGGGTCGTCCCCTACTTAGTCAAACCGGAATTCAAAAGAGTTGAACGATTCATTTGGGGACTCGCACCTCAGATCAGGCGCTTGGTTACTACCTCAAGGCCTCCAACTATCGCGGAGGCTATCGATTTAAGCGTTACGCTTACTGAAGAAGCTCTACGTGCTGGGAAATTTTCGGAATCTGAGGATAACAAGAAAGAGACTCATGTGGAGTTATCAGGCAATAAGAAAAGGAAGTCTTCGAACCTAAAGGTGGGCACACTAGTCAGCTATGGAAGCTCTAAAGCAAACAAAAGAAAGAAAGTGAATCCGCCACGTGACAGGAAAACTGATGGAGCCACTAATAAGGCTGGTGGTAAAATATACTCGGGGACTAAGCCGAAGTGCGGAGAATGCAATTTTCACCATGAAGGTCGATGTCTGAGGCCTAAGTGTGGAAAGTGTGGAAAAGAAGGGCACAGCAAGGATGCCTGTTGGGCGAAGGACCCAGATGGAAGAAATAAGAGAATACCAGGTTGCTACAAATGTGGTGAAGCAGGGCACTTTAGGAAAGATTGCCCTAGGAAGAAACAAGCAAGGAAGGGTTTTCACGATCGAAACTCGTGAAGCACGCCAGGATCCAGATGCGGTTACGGGTACGTTCCCTATTAACCAACCTTATGCATCTATTTTTAATACTGGCATCAACTTCAACCTTGCATGCTTAGAACTTAAGAAACTGCTTGGCCTAGTCTCAAGTAAAATAGACGTCCCGTATTACTTAGAAATGGGCATAAAGAAGGCTAGTTTAAACAGTCGAAGCAATTGAGGATTGCATTTAGGGACTCAGAAGGCCGGAACCTTCTGTTACCATTGACTCGCGAAGTCATAACATGATAGTCAGCATGGATCAGAAATCCAACTATACAGCTGAAGTCGTTCGATATGAGAAAATCAGTCGCATCCCCCTTGCGAATGATGAAACCCAAACTTCCTGCAATAGGTGCAAGGATGCTAGACCCCACAAGGCGGCAGATCTACGACATCCCTCATTGGTCGAAAAGGCATAGAAACGCCTCCGAGTAGACTGCAGAGCCTGAGAACATCCCCGTGATGGAAGAAGTCCCAGTAGCCTTTTCAGAAGACTTGCTAGGAACGCCTCTCTGTAGCGAGGAGAGGAGTTTAGGATAAATCGCGTGCCAGGAGCAGCACCAGTGACGAATGACGCCATTCCGACTAGCTTCATTAGCGAAGCATGAAACTCTGTTATAACTGCAAGAGCTGCCAGGCAGAGGAAATTAAAGACATGACATCCTTAGTTAAGGAGACAAGGAGAAAGTTGGTAGTTTCCACTTTACATAAACTTCAGAAAATTGAGAATCAGAATCCTTTGCCAGGGACTGATGACACAAATGAGCCAATTGTAAGGTTCCAGTTACCACTCAAAGATCAACTTGAGGACAAGATGTCCTCCACTGTGAATACAAGAGGAAATATCCCTAAAACGACCTTTAGGACTTGCTTCGAGCATTATGAGATCCTTGTCGTATCATTTGGCTTAACACATGCATCGACAATATTCATGGACCTCATGAATCGAACGTGTGAGCCATACCTGGATAAGTCATATACTTATTGACTACATTCTTACATGGCCAACGACCAAGGAAGGTCGTGAGCAACAGCCGCAATTTACCTTGCAACTCTTAGAGAAAGCACAGTTATGTGCAAGATGACAAAAAGCGGATTTCAAATTCGCAAGGTGAGAACCATAACCAAGAACGAAATTCATGCCAACCCTGCAACCAAGAGCTAAGGAGCTAGAGTTGCAATTATGTGACGTCTCTCGACAAAGTCTCGATTGTACGTCGATGCAACGAGACCACAACATTGCGTACGCGGCACATTGATTAAGGAATCATGAGAAAAGACCTTCAGATAGATACAGTAATTGCGCGCCGCAAACTGGACGTCATTACCTGAAAGTAAACATTGCACGATCTTTATTGATCACAAGGGTTGCAGCACACCGATGATCGTAAGAACTCGAATATGAACTGAGCTGCTAAACGATGCGGACTGTATGAACACAATACGTGCTTGTGTGATAAACTTTAATGAAAAGTCAGAACACTCACTTGCCCTTAGTGGAGTTTTCCTACAACGGTATCTATCACACCGCCGTCTAAACCGCTTCGTGTAAAGCTTTAGACAGAACATAATGAGTAGATTCCCGTCATGTTGAACGGAGACCAGAAATAAACAATCAACTGGCCCGAGATGGCCCAGGAAAAACTAGAGGCAAGATCGTTCAGATATGTGATCATATTAGGACAGCCCGCAGAATACAGAAAGATTACGCCGATGAGCGGCAGAAATCGTATGAATTTGAGACAAGAAGCATGACTAAAATGAGAGCCTCGCCTAGAGAAGGCGTAGTGTGATTTGGAAAACGAAAAGGTAGAATCCCCGGTGTAGGGATCAGAACCATTGCTCACAAGATGAAGCTCCCAGAAAAAGATCAGTAGTGATCGCGACACATTCATGTGTCTAGTCTGTAGAGGAGTCTGACTTAAGGAACAGTCGTTGTTCCCACAAATAAGATTCACGTCAATGACAAACGACAAGAATTACTATAGAAACCTATTGAGCTTTTGGACCAAGAGTCCGTGAAACTATAGAAACCTGTTGAGGTTTTGGACCAAGAGTCCGTGATACTATAGAAACCTGTTGAGGTTTTGGACCAAGAGTCCGTGATACTATAGAAACCTGCTGAGGTTTTGGACCAAGAGTCCGTGATACTATAGAAACCTGCTGAGGTTTTGGACCAAGAGTCCGTGATACTATAGAAACCTGTTGAGGTTATGGACCAAGAGTCCACAAGATACAGAAAAGTCATGATCGACTTACTTGAGTATGATAGAATTCATGACATGACCCAGAGATTTCATGGGAACATGAAGACAAATCATGAATCTAAGTGACCATATTGGTTTCACAACTCCCCTGCGACCGATGGCATCGCTTGAATTTCGGGACGAAATTCTTTTAACGGGGGGAGACTGTGACAACCGTCACTTTTCCGTACATTCCGTACACTAGATGAACAGTAATTTGTGCTTAAATGACTGTGCATGATCTGGTTTACCAGACAAATAAATTTCTGAATTCCATACAAGTGAATTCATGCATGATATATGCTACAAGAATTTCGTTATGATAGCGTTGCGTCAAAAATATTAGTAAACTCACTGGTAAGACACATCGTGTCAACAGAACTGTAGAAAGCAGTCAGACATTAGAATTCAGGCCTAGGTGTAGGTCCGACGACGAAAGTACATTAAAACCCAAGAGTACATATAAGGGTTTAATTTATGGTCGTTGCGAAAGCTAAAGCACGCACTAAAAGGCACCTGAAACACACTTTAAGTGCAGAACTAATTACGACAAAACTGCGAAACGAACGTTGGCGGCCGCCCGGATAATATTTAATCCCACAAATATTCTGTTATGATTAAAATTTTATTTTAATCAAGATCGTGTTGAAAAATAAATTAAAACGCTTAAAAACGTAATTTTTCAAGTTTAAGCGCGTACCGTGTGTTCCTACGCGACACAAGGCTTACACTACAAAACACAGACAACGCAGCAAACCCAGGAATATGCCAGGAATATACCAGGAATATACCGGGAATATGCCAGGAATATGCCAGGAATATGCCAGGAATATGCCAGGAATATACCAGGAATATACCAGGAATATGCCAGGAATATGCCAGGAATATACCAGGAATATACCAGGAATATGCCAGGAATATGCCAGGAATATGCCAGGAATATGCTAGGAATATGCTATATGGAAGGTCTATAAATACCACCATTTCATCACAACACTCTTCTCTCCCTTCCTCCCTCCATGGCTACGGCCCAAACACCCCTCTTTCACCCTTCACTTTTCAACTCCTTTCCAAGCAATCTATGGTGATTCTAAGGTGTCTCGAGCTTAATTAGGAAGGTTGCAAGCAACGGAACTTGAAGGACATTCACCATTTGCTTTTATCCACCACTTTTACACTTTGAAACTTCCCTAGCCTTGTGCTAGTAGTAAGTGCTTCTAATCATCATCTTGTTCTTGTTTATGATGGTTAATAGGTGGTTTAATGGTTAAAAATTTAGAACACTAAAGAACATAGTTTAAAGTCTTATAAAAATGATGAACTTGTTGGATAAAAGAAGTATAGTTGTGTAAAACTTGTAAGACTTGTTTTGTGGTGATTATTTAGTGCCGATCTATGTTGTGGTAGCTCGGATCATCATCTAACCCGGATTAGTCATGTTCATGAAACATGACATAGAATATGTTAAGAATGAAAAGGGTTAAATGATGAAACTCTACTACACACTAAACATGAACTTGAGTAAAAGTAATTTTTCTTGTAAAATAAGACTCTAAACATGTAGATCTAAAGATCTACAAGTGGTTTTTTTCGAAAGAACCAAGCAAAAATATTAGTCTTGTTTAAAACCCGGATCTTACATGAACTAAATATATTTTTAGTAAATAAACAAGTGTGTAAACACTTGTGTAACAAGGAAGTTCAACAAAGAAATATTTTTGTGAATCTTGACTAGAAGTTGTGAAACTTCATATTCTTTAAAAATAAAGTTTTTAAGAAACTAAACTTATTTTTAAAGATAACAAGACTTACTAAATGTGCTAGTAAGTTACTACACATTTTTGTAAATATTCAAGTTCATGAAATGGAGAAATTAGTGATTATTGTTGATGATTATTGTTGATAATTGTTGTTGATGATTGCTGACGATTTAAAAGAAAATAAACACATGTTTTGAAAACATGGGAAACCTCCATTTTTAGGGGAAACTCTGTCGAAATTTCTATAAATTTCGACACTTAGAAAAATATAAGTTTTAAGAAACTTATTCCCTAAAAATGTATCTAAAAATATTACCAAGGTTTCCCTAATTTTTGGTGATAAGAAATGAGGATTTCTTCAAGAATAAAAATGGATATAAGTATGTATATTTTTGAGAGAAAAATATATATTATTTTATCACCAACTTTTGTGCTAAGTGTATAAAGTATGTGTTATACGTGCTAGTGTATTAAGACCTAAAAATACACTAAATACTCATGAGGAGTATAAACATAAAAATACACATATAACATACAAGATACATAATTCGGGTGCAAAGTGCAAAATACAAAAAGCTTATATTTATTTTTGAGAAAATAATATAAGCAAGACATTTAGTTAAAAATATAAAATATTTTTAACACAAGAAATTATACACAAGAGATAGTGACTGTACTTGTGCGACGCAAGTCTAGTGACTAACGTTAAGAAAACGCGTATAGGTTACAACGTTAATTAAGCAAATCCGGTGAAGTTTACGACGCACAGGAACGCAAAGTTGTGAGTTCATGCTCCCCCTTTTCTTTAACTGTTTTTGGTTTTATAACTCTCGGGGGTGAAATACATGTTACACATATTACAATTTTTACAAATGGTAAAAATACTAGAAGCACTCTTGGTGAAAACGAGTACCGAGTGCAATATGAATTGAGAATACAAATGAATACGAGAAGCACTCGTGGTGAGTGCAATATGATGAGCTTTAAGAAAAGCCTAGAAAATACTAGATCATGTGAGCTTAAACTAGATATTGAGACGCCGTTAATACATAATTAGGGACGAGGGTTAGATCTAACAGGTACGGCCGAGCCCCACTCATGGTCCTTATGTGACCACTTGAGTGCTTCGGTGTCCCAGTCGAGGGAAATCGACGCAGTCGAGGGTAATCGACACAGTCGAGGGTAATCGACACAGTAAAGGGAAATTGACACAGTCGAGGTTAATTGACTCAGTCGAGGGAAATCGACATAGTTAGAGGGAGAATATACTAATGCTCCATATGCTCACATGCCTTAAAGGAGCCAACACTAATGCTCCATATGTCCTCACATGCCTTAATGTCCTTGTACAAACAATCATTTAAAATGTGGGGTACACAAGAATACTTGAATGATACTTGAGTACGTGGGGTACTCAAGAAAACGGGAATTATACTTGAGTACGTGGGGTACTCAAGAAAGACTTGAATTATACATGACACATACTATGTTTTCATACAAAGTATAAAAACGTGAAATACAAAAACGCATGAACTCGCTCAACTTTATGTTGATGTTTTCCAAAATTACATGTATTTCAGGTGACAGGATGGATTTTGGGCGCAAGTGTCATAACTAGGAGTAGACTACAAGTTTAGATGTCATCCACTTTTGTTGAATTGTAACCTTGTCAAAGGTCGTGTTTTGAAAACTTAAATAACAAGTGTTTGTAATACTCAAATTTTCATAAATGGATGAACATCGTTTTGATCATGTAGTCGTTTATTACGATTGAATGCAATGATAACAAGCTAGTCACACATCATACGCTTCCGTAAAAGACAGGGTGTGACACATAGGCCCGTGGGTGGGCGGCCACACCCCTTGAAAAAAAAAATTAGTGTTATTTTTCGCGAAAAATCCCGACCGCACCCCTTGAAAAATTTTGACCGCACCCCTTCGAAAATTCTGACCGCACCCCTTAGAAAAAAAATGTTAGAATTTATATAAAAAAAATTTGTAAACAAGTTAGCCCACAATAAAACTTATTCCTATAACCCAAAATCAAGCCCAATTATCCAACCCAAATAACTAAATCAATTCACAAAACATAACCCAATTACCCAAATAAAGCCAATCGCCCTTTCATCTCCCGCCCTCCCCTTGCTGCAGCGACCAAGAAACAGAAGATCAACCACCATTCAACCTGCAACAGGCTTCGATCGATCAGTCTTTGAATCTGCAGCCTAGCCGACCAGAGGTACGAACGAATCCTTGATTTTATTCTTCAAGAGTTTTGAATTTTGATAAGGTTTTTGAATGATAGGGTTGTTGTGTTGTTGATAAGGATGTTAGGTTGCTGCTGTTGTACAATAATAAAGGCAGTCGGTCGGCAATTTGCCATTTATTGGTTCAACAACTTGTTTACTTTAATATTAAAAAAGTTAGTGGATTGTAAGATTATTGATTAAATATTAAAGAATTGAAATTACTACTTACTAGTGGATTGTTAGAATTTATATAAAAGATTGTTTACTTTATATAAAAGATTGTTTATTTTGTATCATTGTATGTGATAGGCACAATGAGTAAAGATGTTATGGCGCGATTTCTCAACAAGAGGAAAGCGGATGAAATCGGATCATCTTCCGATTTTGTTGATGTGAATGATCTTCCCTCGGATCCTCATGATCGCAAGGCGATAGCATCATACAACGTGAATCAACGAGATGATATTAGAAGGGCATACCTACTAAGAGGACCATGTCAACCAACGGGTATTCAATATCCAACATCAATGTTTCAAGGTAAAGAGTCGAGAAAATTCAAACAAGAATGGTATGACCGAAAGGGATACAAGGGATGGTTAGAGTATAGTATAAAATCGGATCGTGTGTTTTGCTTATGTTGTTACTTGTTTAGGTCCGAATTTGGTGATCATAGAGACACATTTGTTTTGAACGGGTATAACAATTGGAAAAAGGTACATGAGGTACTTACAAAACATGTTGGGTTAGTTAATAGCGCCCACAACAAATGTTTCCAAAAGTGTACCGATTTACTTAACGAAAAGCAAGCGGTAAATACACAATGGGACAAAAGGACCCCTAAGGAGAAACGTGATTACAAACTTAGATTAAGTGCTTCTACTTTGCTTGGAAAAAGGTTGTTGAATGGTGGTTTGGCGTTTCGTGGTCATGATGAGTCAAAAGATTCATTAAATAAAGGAAATTTCTTAGAGCTTTTAGAACTAATGGGTGAAATGAATGAAGAGCTTGGTAAGGTTATCTTAGAGAATGCACCGGCGAATAACCAAATGACTAGTCCTAAAATTCAAGCGGACATTAAACATTGTTATGCTCAAGAGGTACTTAAACAAATTTTTGAAGATCTTGGTGATGATGTTTTTTCTTTATTAGTTGATGAATCATGTGATGTTTCAAAAAAAAGAACAAATGGCGGTTGTTATTCGTTATGTTGATAAAGTTGGGATTGTTAAGGAGCGTTTTATTGGGCTTGTTCATGTCAAAGAGACAAGCGCATTAACTCTTAAATCGGCTATTGATGATATGTTGGCACGTTATGGGTTGAGTTTGAAAAGGATTAGAGGCCAAGGTTATGACGGGGCAAGTAACATGTCGGGTGAGTTTAACGGCTTAAGAGCTCTTATTTTAAAGGAAAATGTTTCGGCTTTCTATATTCATTGTTTTGCACACCAACTTCAACTAGTTGTTGTGGCGGTTGCACACAAACACACACCTATTTGGAGAGTATTTGAAACGATAACATGTTTAACAAATGCCGTTTGTGCATCTTCCAAGCGACAAGACATGCTTCGTGAAAGCCAAAGAAGACAATTGGAAAAAATGGAAGACGTGCTTTGTACCGGAAGTGGGTTGAATCAAGAAATGGCACTTTCAAGACCCGGAGATACACGTTGGAATTCCCACTATAAAACACTTTCGCGTTTAATTACTTTATATCCAAACATTATGGAAGTTCTTGGATGTATAGTAGAAACAGGTCAAACTCTTCCTTGTAGTAGACAAGCGGACGGACTTTTAGAGGATATGAAAAAATACGACTTTGTATTTTACATACACTTGATGGAGCATATTCTAAACATCACACACACATTGTCCCAATGTCTACAAAGAAAAGAACAAGATTTGATGAATGCGGTTAAATTGGTTTCTTCCACAAAAAACCAACTTGAAAAGTTTAGGTTGGAAGGATTTAATGAGTTCTTGGAGAAGGTTAACTCTTTTTGTGACATGTATGAACTTGAGGTGAAAATTTTAGATGATGAATATATTAACCCAAGATGGCCAAGAAGAAAAACGAACATATCAAATCGGCACTATTACGAGTATGATTGCTTTAATGCGGTTCTAGATTTGCAAATTCAAGAATTTGGGAACCGTTTTAACGAGGTAACATCGAACTACTTCTTTGTATGAGTTGTTTGAGTCCGTGTGATAATTTTAGTGCGTTTGACATTCCAAATATACTAAAGTTAGCCGGAAAGTATCCATATGATTTTGATGAAGCCGAAAAACGAAGGCTTCCGGTTCAACTCGGAAACTACATTGATTTTGTGAAAAAAAGATAAACAATTCGCCAACTTGGATGGTTTGTCAAGTCTTGTAAGGTTAATGGTTTCAACAAATATTCACGTAACTTTTACATTGGTATATCGTTTATTGAAGCTTGTTCTCGTATTACCCGTCGCAACCGCAACCGTTGAAAGATGTTTTTCGGCAATGAAGAATGTGAAGACCGACTTGCGTAATCGGATTGGCGATGAGAATTTAAGTGATAGTTGTATATGTTATATAGAGAAAGACTTGCTTAAGAAAGTACCTTTAGATGATGTTTTGGATAGATTTCAAAAAATGAAAACCCGTAGGGCGACTTTTTAAATATGTTTGTAACAATGTTTGACTTGTTTTTGATGATTATATAAATTTAAGTTTGATGTTTTTTTTTTACATGACCCGACCCGACCCGAACCGGTTTTTTTATGTATATATCTAGACGCCTAAGATTTAAAAAAAAAATTCCGCACACCCATGAAAAAAATCCTGGGTCCGCCACTGGTTATGACACATTCTTTTCATTTAGTTAATTGGACATTTTAAGAAATGATTTTAGATATAACCATATTGATATTAAAATAAAATAGTAGTATTCTTGATTTTGTTATGTAACTAGTTTTTGCCTCGCTCGCGTTGCGGGGCACTAAGCCGAATATTTATCTCTCATAACATTTATGAATGTGTTTCGGTTACTTGTACATACTACTTATAATACGATCTCAAAAAAATTATATCGAGTCAACCAATTAAAACAAAACATACAATACTTTTGCTAAAAAAAACAAACTAAAACAATGGAAAGACTATAGTTTTAAACATAGGCAAAATTGTAACTTTTCAAGATAAAGCGTGTGACAGGCAGCCGCCTGACAAGAATAAAAAATTACTCTGAATCAATCAATTAAAACAAAACAATACCATATTTTGTAAAAAAAAAAAAAACTAAAACGATCGCATGACTGTAATTTTTCACCGGAGGCAAAATCGTAATTTGATATGGAAAAAAAGCAAAACCAATAGCAACTTGGCTACATTTGAAAAAAAAAAAACCATAGCAAAATTGTAAATTTAAACAAGAAAAAATCGTAATTTGATTGAATCAATGAGTAAATGTCAGGCAAGTGCCTGACACTATTCTCCTACATGGTGTATGTTATATACAGAATAATTTTTTAAATCTTCCTATACTAATAAATAAAAATCTTTTTGGACACGTGTCATTCTCTCGTAATTTCTCACCCTTATTTTTCTATTTATCTCTTCTATTACTTAATAATAATATTAAATATCAAGATAACTAAATATATTTATATCTTTTGTTTTCATAATCTGAAATTGAATTCCTTTTTAACTCTAAAGTTTCAATCTTTGACAATTTAAGTCTAAAATTTCAAACTTTGGTGTTTTAACCCCTTTGATTAATTTGATTTTTCACTTCTAGTTTGTGACAACCCTCATAATTACATGTATCCGTATATTAATTAATATTAAATTGTGCTTAATGATTGTGCAGAAAATTGACTAAATGGTCCTGAATGTTTTCCTAAGTGTTGGGAATTAATAATGTCACAAAAAGTTACATAAAAGACACTATACGGAACAACTTAGCACTTTAACGAACCGGTATCTAACCGAACAACCGGACATTACCCGGGACACCAAAATATTGCCAGAAACATTGTTCAATTATTTCGTGGCTAGTTATGATCCCCGTACACCATAACACCCACTAGAACATCTAGTAACTAACACTAGCAACCATATACTTGGGTTTGAATTATTAACTAACTAGCTACCATTCAAAGTTACACATAACCCCCCCCCCCCCTTTTGGATTTACGGTTTGGGGATGGCCCCACATCAATCTTTGCTAGATTTCACTAAAATCCCATGAGATCTTATATGATATTATTTGATTTTATTAGATATTACTTGGATTTCCTAAGATTTGCTTAGATTTTTATTTGGATATTAAAGTAACTTTCATGTTCATTTTCACAACACACCACTCTTTCTTCCTCTCTCCTTACACCACTCGGCCGAACACCCCTACAAGCACCACCATTGTTTTCATTTCATGTTCATGCACTCCAAGCTCATTTCCAAGTACTAGAAGGTGATTAAAGAAGCTTAGAGCTTGTGGATCATCAAGGATCTTTCTCATTTGCTTTCACCCACCGATTTCATCATCTCTTTTCACAAGTGTTCTTCCCTAGCTTAAAGCTAGTTGTAAACTTCTTGTTAATTCTTGTTTACTTTTATTTTTATGTTTAAAAGATGTAGTATGATAAAAATAACAAGAACACTAAAGAACATAAACTAAAAGCTTGAACATAATGTTTGCATGATGATAAAATATGATGATATATTGTTAGAATGATGTTGTTTAGTAGATAGATGATAATTGCATGTTGATTTCTAGTAATATGATGATTGATCATCATACGGAACTTGTTGTGATCATATGTGCGTGTTTTAGTAACATTTAAGCGATTAACAGCATGCTGAGTAACATTTACAGCCAACTTCAGTTGGCTGTAAATGGACCGTTATAAATCAAAAAATTGATTTTCTGAAGTCTAAATTATGTGTTTTCGAAAAACGAATCAAACGGAACTAGAATCATATTTTTTCGAGGTCGTTTACTATTTTTAAATGTCCGTTTTGTATAGCAGCAAAACCTGCGTTTTTACTACATAAAATGTGTGTTATGTTTTTCGTCATAACTTGAAATCTGTGTAGAATTAGCCCATGAAATTTGTACTGTAGATGACCACTGATGTCGTTGTAATGCTCCAACTGGAATTTCATCAATCGGACTTACGATGAATTTTAAATGAATTATTCCGTGGACTGCAGTCAGAAAGTGACGAATATGATTGCAGTCCGGTAAATGATTTTTTATAAAATATTGGTAATGAATTGGATCCCGATATTTTTACACAGTAATATTTGGATAGTTTAAAACATTCTGTAAAAGTTTGGGAATTTTTGGAGTAAGTTAACTATTTTATTCAAATGCCCGAAAGCAGCCCAGTTTTGGATGTTAAAGCTGAAACGACATAAGTAGTAAATTGCGTGTCTAAATGTCGGGTATGTTATCTAAGAATGATCTAACGTGTTATATGTCAATGAAAGTATTATGTGCAATATCGTATATTTGCTTTTGAATGGATATAGATGGGATGTTTATACGGACATGAAATGTTAACGTGAGTGCGTGCTATGTGATAGATGTGTGTAGGAACTTCGTGCTTATTTGAAGTCACTAATAAACTAAGTGGTTATCATACTAGGACGTGATTGACCAACACCGATTGTTAGCTATTTTATAGAGTTCAACCGAGCAACCCAAGGTGAGTTCACACTCCTTCTAAGGCATGGGATTCTCGGTGGTTGGGAATGGGTTAAAGAACTAAAACGGAACGTGCATATCCTCCTTGGGCAGGATATGTACCGCCATCCTCCATGGGTAGGATGCCAATATTAATCCTGCGTATTCTCCTTGGGTAGAATACGTACGTTCGTCCTCCTTGGGTAGGACAACAACCTTAAACTACTAGCCAAAACTCTATCACCTAAGTCCCTCATTTTATATCGACTTAATCGCCGAGGCCAATGGCGAGCGGGTCATTAGTTAATAGCGCTATTAGGTTTGACAAACCTCACACCGTGCCAGTAGGACGGGCGTGTACTAATGGATCATGGCAAACAGTTAGGGATGATAGACATTGACTTAGGGCACAACTTACTTTCGTCAGTAGTCGATATGGTAACGGTCTAGTGGTTCACATGGGGAAGCCCCCACTAATTATGGATATGGTTTGGGGAAAACAAAGATACTGGTTAACTCGTGGTTTATGAAACAACTTACGGTTTTCAAAACAAACTTGCAAAACTAAACAACCAACTGTGAACTCGCTCAACTTTGTTGTTGATTCCTTGTTACATGCCTTGCAGGCCATTAGGTATTTATGGAGCTTGCACGAGAGGAAGGAGTCGTTATGGGACATGGACAGTGTGTGCCATGTTAAACTTGCTAAACTTATAACTTATGTTTTGGTTTTACGTTTTATTCTTCCGCTGTTTAATTTGAACTTGGTTAACTAGTTTTTGAACACCAATTATATTGCGTGGTTGGACTTTATCTATTTTAAATACATTGTTCAATATGATTGGTGGCTTGATCCTGGTCATGTCACGCCTCCAAAAGGTGATACTCCACTTGTGGATTTTGGGGGTGTGACAGATTGGTATCAGAGCCATTGGTTATAGTGAACTTGGTTTTAAAAAGGGAAAAACTTTTTACAAAACCAGACTATAACCTGTACAGTGCTCAAAGATCCACAACGATGCTTCGCTCCACGTGCAAGACTCGACACAATAGGTGATATGATTTATGTTTATATTGTCTGTTTGATAGTTCACATAGTGCATTAGTTAACGTGATAACTGCTATTTGAGCCATGTGTGCTTACTCTCTTCTGTCGTCCCATGCTTACGCACTTTCGCGACACTTTTTCTCACTTACGTTGCTTCGTTGTGAAGATCATGAGTGGACGTTTGAACTTGACTCAACCCCAGCTGACGGCTCTAATCAACGAACGAGTGGCGGAGGCACTCGCAGCTGTCCCTGCAGGAGGTACAACCTGCCATATCAACCCATATTAGGACGTTTAGATCCTACCCTCGCGAACCAACTCTTGTGCTTAACCTTGTCTTTTATTCTCGCGCAATAGGTCAACATGCTCAGCCTCCCGTATGTACGTTCAAAACATTCATGGATTGCCGACCTAGTACTTTTAGCGGCACAGAAGGAGCTGTAGGTCTTCTTCACTGGTTCGAGAAGATTGAGTCCGTTTTTGAGATGTGTGAATGCCCTGAAGCTCGTAGGGTGAAATTTGCTACTGGAACACTCGATGGTGCTGCGTTAACCTGGTGGAAAGCACAGGTTCAACTGCTAGGGCTGGCAGTTGCTAATGCCACCCCATGGAATGCCTTCAAAGATTTAATCAAAGAAGAGTATTGTAGTCATGACGACATCTACAAGCTAGAGGTGGAACTTTTCAATTTGAAGATGACGGGGTCTGAAATCGAGGCATACACAAAGAGATCAAACGAATTAGCTATCTTGTGTCCTACTATGGTGGATCCTCCTATCAAGTGTATTGAGCTGTACCTTAAGGGTTTAGTGCCAGAAATTCAGAGCCACGTGACCTCAGCTAATCTTGGCACCATTCAGCAAATCATCCGGTTGGCTCATCGTCTCACTGATCAGGCAGTTGAACAGAACAAGCTGCCCAAGCGTATTAGCGCTACTACCACTTCTGATGCTCCCAGTGATAACAAGCGCAAGTGGGATGGAAATTCGGGCAAGGGTTCTACTTCAGTTCATTCTCAGTCCCAACAGCGAAAGACAGATGAGTACAGGAGCCCCAGTTAGCAGTCTTCTGGGAATCAAGGTCAGGGTGGATACAGGGGAAATCACCCTAAGTGCAATCGATGTAATTTGCACCACAGCGGGCCGTGCAACAAGGGTCGTTTTCAGAGATGTAACAAGCTGGGTCATGAAGCCAAGGATTGTAGGAGCTCACGTCTTGCGAATCAGAATCAGCAGCAGCAACAACAGGATAGCAGGGGATGCTATCAGTGTGGGGCTGAAGGTCACTTCAAGAGAAACTGCCCCCAGTTGAACCAGAAACAGAACAACAACAATAACCAGGGGAACGGAAACAACAACGGGGGTAACAATGATGGCAATAGTGCCAGGGGACGTGTTTTCGTGCTGGGTCAGGGTGACGCGAGGAACGATCCCAACGTGGTGATGGGTAAGTTTCTTCTGGATGATTTCTTTGTTACTGTTTTATTCGATTCGAGTGCCGATACTAGTTATATGTCCTTAAAAGTTAGTCAAATGCTTAAGCGCACTCCAACACTTTTGACCACCAAACACATGGTAGAGCTAGCAAACGGTAAAAGTTTAGAGACCACACACATAGTTAAGGGTTGTAATCTTGTTCTTGCTGATCAGACCTTTTCTATCGACCTCATTCCTATCGTTCTGGGTAGTTTCGACGTTGTTATTGGGATGGATTGGTTATCTCATCAGCAAGCGGAAATTCTTTGCAACGAGAAGATTGTCCGCATCCCTCATTCTGGTGAAGAACCCCTCATGATTCGTGGCGACAAGAGTGGTGCTGTTGTGGGCATCATCTCTTTCCTTAAGGCTCAGAAGTGGTTGCGAAAGGGCCACACTACTATTCTAGCCCTCATTTCTGATACATCCTCGAAGGAAAAGAAGATATAAGACATTCCTATTGTGTGCGACTTTCCTGAGGTATTTCCTGAGGAATTACCTGGTCTTCCGCCTCATCGACAAGTCGAGTTTCAAATCGAGCTAGCTCCTGGAGCAGCACCAATAGCTCGTGCACCTTATTGTCTAGCTCCATCAGATCTAGAAGAATTGTCCACTCAATTGCAAGACCTCATGGACAAGGGTTTTATTCGTCCTAGCTCTTCGCCCTGGGGAGCTCCAGTCTTGTTTGTGAAGAAGAAAGACGGTACCTTCAGAATGTGTATTGACTACCGCGAACTCAACAAGACGACCGTGAAGAATCGTTATCCTCTTTAACGCATTGATGACTTATTCGACCAATTGCAAGGGTCGAGTTTCTATTCCAAGATTTACTTAAGATCAGGTTACCATCAACTGAGAGTCCAAGACAAGGACATCTCTAAAACAGCATTCAGGACTCGTTATGGGCATTACGAGTTTCTGGTTATGCCTTTCAGATTGACGAATGCACATGCAGTCTTCATGGATCTCATGAACCGAGTGTGCAAACCTTACCTGGATAAGTTTGTCATAGTTTTCATCGACGACATCCTGATCTATTCGAAGAGTCAGGAAGAACACGAGCAACACCTGAGGCTTATTTTGGAACTTCTTCGAACAGAGCAGTTGTATGCCAAATTTTCGAAATGTGACTTCTGGCTTCGCGAAGTCCACTTTCTAGGCCACGTGGTAAACAAGGATGGGATTCATGTTGATCCATCCAAGGTAGACTCGATTAAGAACTGGCCTGCACCCCGTACACCAACAGAAATCCGCCAATTCTTGGGTTTGGCGGGCTACTACAGAAGATTCATCAAGGATTTCTCTAAGATTGCGCAACCTCTCACCTCGCTGAATTAGAAGGGTGTCACATATCGTTGGGGTGATGCACAGGAATTTGCTTTTCAGTACTTAAAAGATAGACTTTGTAGCGCGCCTATCCTCTCATTGCCTGAAGGCACATATGATTTTGTGGTTTATTGCGATGTTTCCATCCAAGGACTTGGTTGCGTGTTGATGCAACGTGACAAGGTCGTTGCCTACGCATCGCGCCAACTTAAAGTTCACGAAAGGAACTACACTACGCACGACTTGGAATTGGGAGCAGTTGTTTTCTCACTTAAGATATGGAGACATTACCTGTACGGTACCAAGTGCACCATTTACACCGATCACAGGAGTCTCGAGCATATCTTCAAGCAAAAGGAATTAAACATGCGACAACGTCGATGGGTCGAGCTCTTGAATGATTACGAATGTGCGATCAAGTACCATCCGGGCAAAGCCAATGTTGTGGCCGACGCCCTCAGTCAAAAGGATACTACACCTAAACGTGTACGTGCGTTACAGCTTACCATTCACTCTAGCCTTCCCGCTCAAATTCGTGATGCTCAGGTCGAAGCATTGAAAGCAAAGAACATCAGGGCGGAGTCCCTACGAGGATCAAGGAAACGGTTAGAACAAAAGGAAGACGACGCCTACTATGTTAACGGGTGCATCTGGGTCCCACTTTACGGAAATTTACGAGAGCTTGTGATGGACGAAGCACATAAGTCTCGTTACTCAGTACATTCTGGTTCGGATAAGATGTACCACGACTTAAAGACTACATACTGGTGGCCTAGTATGAAAGCCAACATAGCAACCTACGTCAGTAAATGTTTGACTTGTGCGAGAGTCAAGATTGAATATCAGAAACCATCAGGCCTACTCCAACAACCAGAGATACCTAAATGGAAATGAGAGCAAATTTCCATGGATTTCGTTACTGGCCTGCCTAGATCTCAATGCGGAAATGATACCATTTGGGTGATCGTGGATCGACTGACCAAGTCTGCACATTTTTTGGCTATCAAGAAAACCGACAAGTTTTATACTCTAGCAGACATCTACCTAAAGGAAGTAGTATGAAGGCACGGAGTGCCAACCTCCATCATTTCTGATCGTGACTCACGTTTTACATCTGAATTGTGGCAAGCTATGCACAAGTCCTTTGGTTCTCGATTAGACATGAGCACGACATATCATCCACAGACGGATGGGCAATCTGAACGCACCATCCAAACCCTTGAAGACATGCTTAGGGCATGTGTAATTGACTTTGGTAATGGCTGGGAAAAACACCTCCCGTTAGTGGAGTTTTCGTATAACAACAGTTACCACACCAGTATCCAGGTCGCTCCGTTCGAGGCATTGTAAGGACGGAAGTGCCGATCACCTCTTTGTTGGGCAGAGGTTGGCGACAGTTAAATCACTGGCCCAGAACTTTTAGTAGATACAACCGAGAGGATTGCTCAGATACGACAACGAATGGCGGCAGCTTGTGACCGTCAGAAAAGCTACGCTGATAAGCGCAGGAAACCACTCGAGTTCCAGGTTGGGGATCGAGTGCTACTCAAGGTCTCACCTTGGAAAGGTGTAGTTCTTTTTGGCAAACGAGGCAAACTCAATCCGCGTTATGTCGGACCGTTCGAAATCATTGAGAAAATTGGCAAAGTCGCTTATAAGTTGAATCTACCTGAAGAACTCAGCGGAGTTCACAACGTATTCCATGTGTTGAATATGAAGAAGTGTCTGTCAAATGAGACCCTCATAGTTCCTCTCAAGGAGCTCACTATCGACGATCAGTTGCGATTCGTCGAGGAACCAGTAGAGATTACTGATCGAGATGTTAAGGTTCTCAAGTGTACCAGAATACCTCTTATTCGAGTTCGTTGGAACTCCCGTCGTGGCCCAGAGTATACCTGGGAACGAGAAGACCAAATGAAACGCAAGTATCCCCAGTTGTTTGAGAAAAGTGCAACCACTACTGAGGCTGAAGCTACTGCAGTTCCAAACCAACGGGGGGATGATGTGACACCCCAGGAAAAACCAGTAAACCACGCAACTTAACTAGCTTCCTCAGTAACTACGTGCTAAATTTCGGGATGAAATTTTCTTAACAAGGGGAGAATGTGACAACCCTCATAATTACATGTATCCGTACGATTAATTAATATTAAATTGTGCTTAATGATTATGCAGAAAATTGACTAAATGGTCCTGAATGTTTTCCTAAGTGTTGAGAATTAATAATGCCACAAAAGGTTACATAAAAGTCACTATACGGAACAACTTAGCACTTTAACGAACCGGTATCTAACCGAACAACCGGACATTACCCGGGACACCAAAATATTTCCAGAAACATTGTTCAATTATTTCTTGGCTAGTTATGATCCCCGTACACTATAACACCCACTAGAACATCTAGTAACTAACACTAGCAACCATATACTTGGATTTGAATTATTAACTAACTAGCTACCATTCAAAGTTACACATAACCCCCCCCCCCTTTGGATTTACGGTTTGGGGATGGCCCCACATCAATCTTTGCTAGATTTCACTAAAATCCCATGAGATCTTATATGATATTATTTGATTTTATTAGATATTACTTGGATTTCCTAAGATTTGCTTAGATTTTTATTTGGATATTAAAGTAACTTTCATGTTCATCTTCACAACACACCACTCTTTCTTCCTCTCTCCTTACACCACTCGGCCGAACACCCCTACAAGCACCACCATTGTTTTCATTTCATGTTCATGCACTCCAAGCTCATTTCCATGTACTAGAAGGTGATTAAAGAAGCTTAGAGCTTGTGGATCATCAAGGATCTTTCTCATTTGCTTTCACCCACCAATTTCATCATCTTTTTCACAAGTGTTCTTCCCTAGCTTAAAGCTAGTTGTAAGCCTCTTGTTAACTCTTGTTTACTTTTATTTTTATGTTTAAAAGATGTAGTATGATAAAAATAACAAGAACACTAAAGAACATAAACTAAAAGCTTGAACATAATGTTTGCATGATGATGAAATATGATGATATATTGTTAGAATGATGTTGTTTAGTAGATGGATGATGATTGTATGTTGATTTCTAGTAATATGATGATTGATCATCATACGGAACTTGTTGTGATCATATGTGCGCGTTTTAGTAACATTTAAGCGATTAACAGCATGCTGAGTAACATTTACAACCAACTTCAGTTGGCTGTAAACGGACCGTTATAAATCGAAAAATTGATTTTCTGAAGTCAAATTATGTGTTTTCGAAAAACGAATCAAATGGCACTGGAATCATATTTTTTCAAGGTCGTTTACAATTTTTTAAAGTCCATTTTGTACAGCAGCAAAAGATGCGTTTTTACTGCAGAAAATGTGTGTTATGTTTTTCGTCATAGCTTGAAATCTGTGTAGGATTAGCCCATGAAATTTGTACTGTAGATGACCACTGATTTCGTTGTAACGATCCAACTGGAATTTCATCAATTGGACTAACAATGAATTTTAAATGAATTATTCTATGGACTGCAGTCAGAAAGTGACGAATCTGATTGCAGAGCGGTAAATGATTTTTTATAAAATATTGGTAATGAATTGGATCCCGATATTTTTACACAATAATATTTGGATTGTTTAAAACATTCTGTAAAAGTTTGGGAATTTTTGGAGTAAGTTAACTATTTTATTCAAATGCCCAAAAACAGCCGAGTTTTGGATGTTAAAGCTGAAACGACATAAGTAGTAAATTGCGTGTCTAAATGTCGGGTATGTTATCTAAGAATGATCTAACGTGTTATATGTAAATGAAAGTGTTATGTGTAATATCGTATGTTTGTTTTTGAATGGATATAGATGGGATGTTTATACGGGCATGAAATGCTAACGTGAGTGCGTGCTATGTGATAGATGTGTGTAGGAACTTCGTGCTTATTTGAAGTTACTAATTGTAAGGACTCTCAAAATTATCATAAAAAAACCCATAAGTATAAACCCGGAACCCTGAAACCCTAAACCATATTAAAAATCAAGAAAAACAAAACTTCTAGGCTTCAGGCGGGCCGCGTAAGAGATAGGCTTATCTTACGCGAGCCGCGTCAACTCATGTTTGACCGGATAAGTGTTTCGGGTCCAAGTGTCGTCTACGTGTCACACCTACTGGTGACTGGTCAAAGCTACTCGTAGACTGGGCAGCCACGCGAGCCGCGTAAAGTTTATGTTGAGGTTTACGTGGGTCGCGACTGGTCTTAATTTTACCTATAAATAGCCCGTCACTTGCACAGTCTGTTGGTGTCGATTATAACTTTCAAAAACGAAGTCAGACTACTCTAAAGTCGAAAATACAACTTTAATTAGTCGGGTGCTGCTCCGATACCGGGTATTAACTCGATCGCTGATACTATTCAATGTCCGATCGATTAAACTATCCAATGGATGTTTAAGTGCTGCCCACATTAGGGTTTATGCTTTGTCATTCGTCGTTAATTCGATGGATGTTTAAGTATCGCACTTTGTCATTTGTTGTGAAGGTTTTAATCTCGTGAGTTATCGTAAATGCTGTATTAGTTACTAACCGAGTTCGTGTGCATGTTATTAAATTTAGGATAAAAGGCTAATCAGTAGGCTAGGCTCTGCTCAATTAAATCTGCAATGTGAGTCATTCTCTTTTTATCAAATTACTTTCAAAATCATGTTTATTTTCAAAGTTATAATTACAGGGATTAAGTCTTTGTAATCACCAAATTACAGCCGGTATGTGGGGTTTTGTATACATTACTTGATAATCTTCACCATTGGGGCAGCCAAGGGGTGATATGACCATAGTCACAGACACCATTGGACAATGAGAGGGGCCAATGGGTCGAGTGACAAAATACCGTGGGTAGTTGGTTTGATATCAGGAAACATTGTAATCGCTCTTAATACTGTAAATTATAACAAATGTGTCGTTTTCATAAAAGAATGATTCACCAGTATTTCCCGCTGACAAAACCTTTTTCAAACATGTTTCAGGTGATCGGTTGCGATCCAGGAAAAGTGCCGCAAAGCACTACAATCTTAAGAAAGTGGCTCAATATAAAATAAAGAAACATGTTTTGTAAAAATAAAGATTTCTCCGTGAAATCTTATGATTGTACATTACCGGGGTTTTAACCCAAGTTGTGAAATAAAATAATTGGGAAATTTCAGTTTTAAAAAGATCCTGAAGAAAGTCTTCTGCTGTCAAATTAATTAAATAAATACCACGGGATTTTCTGTCCTGCGGCTCCTGAAACGGGTCGGGGGCCGTGACAGAAAAATGTGGTATCAGAGCCACTGATTTAAGCCTATTAAGTATTTAGAAAATACTTAATTTTACTAATTAATATTCTGTGATTATGTGTTTTATTATTTGAATATTTGTGTACAGTATGGGTAAGCAATAGCTTTCAAATATCTATCTTAAATTAGATAGGTCATCCCACGAGAAGGGAAGTTCATCCCAAACAAAATCCTCAAATCACTCTGTAATTCCTGATGAAGGAATATTTGTCCGTAAGGCACAATATGAGGAACCACTTTCTCCTAAGAAAAGAAGTTTGATTATTAGGAAAAGTCAGGAGAAAATAAAGAAATCCCGAGAAAAGAAAGTTAAACAGGAAACTCAGGAATTAATCAATAAATCCCCGTGGGAAGACAAGTTAGATGAAAAATGGACAGATCTTTATATGTTAGCCACTGTAGCAATTAATGCAAATCTTTAAATAAGTTGACTCAAGTTTTAAATACCCTTATCACCTACAGTCCAGAAACCTTACCCAGTAAATAAATAAGTTTACAGTAAACCCTAGTGTGTTTTAATTTTCAGTTGTTTTTGTATTTAATTAGTCCCACGGTATGCAATAATAATTAAAGGATATTTATGAATTTTTGTATAAAAATTTTAAACTTAGTAATTCTTGTATTTTGCATATGTGCTAAACAGCATGAGTGACTTGTCTGAAGCCCTTCAGAATTTAAATCTCTATCCGGTAAAAATAGAGGTTTCCAGAGATTTCAATAGGTATATTCCAGATATAGAAGAACCTATGGAATTCAATGCTCCACCTCCGGAGAAACCCAAGCCCAAGAAAAGGAGGAGATTTGTGGGATGGAGGCGTGTGCGCAGGAGAAAACCCGTCACTAGAAAGATTCCCAAAATAGAAAATCCCTTAGACAAAGGGAAGAGGATTGAAGTCGGGGAAGAATCTAGGCAGATGGGAATACAGTCTGAAGAATATTCTAAGCAAATAGAAATGGAGATTGGAGGAGGTTCTAAACAAACCCAGATAGAAATTGGAGAAAGCTCTAAGCAAACCCAGGAAATGACATTGCAAGAAGAGCTAGATTTTATATTGGCAAGCTGTGATACTATTAAGCCTGTCAATGAAAATGTTTTTACTCATCCTATAGAAACTCAACTTCCAATTAATTTGGAACCAACAATCCCAGAACCTATAATCCACACCCAACCTTTATGAATGGATGAATGGTGGACCAATGATTGGCAGTTCCAAAACCTGCTCAACAATCCTTATTCCTTTCTCCCAAAGTTTGACCCGGAACCTATACCAAACCCACCTATGAGCAACGAGAATTTAGCTGAACTCCGCCACTTTGGCGAAGAACTGGTGGATGTCGGAAATAGGATCAGGGAAGTAGGAGAACAGATCTCCTGGAAATACGACGAGAGGGAACGTCGTTATTAAAATATCAACTGACAAAGGCTAGTGGGGTTGTTAAAACTGTGGTTGTATAATAAATACTAAAATATAAATCTTGTGAAATAACTACAAATAAAAACTTTGTAAGATATGGTGTGTAATGACGCATATTATAATGGTAATCAAGAAATCAATAGTTTTGGTTATATGTGTGTTATGAACTTTGTATGATTTTTTTGTATAATTGTTATTTATTCGCTACTAATAAATTATATATATTAATTATCAGATGGAAAACGCTAATAATGAACCAGTTAATGAGGTTAATCAATCTGAGCAACATCTGGAGGATCAATTTATGACTAGACAGGATATAGAAAATATCGTTGCTCAGGAAATAGCCAATGCTATTCCAGCAATAGTTGCTGCTGTTAGAAATCCAAACGAACCTCAACAAATCGTTCCTAGAAAACGTATTTCTGAAGATAACTTCAGTAATAGCATAAACGGAGGCGGTAATCATACTAATCACGATAATGAACCCCGACAGGATCCGCTCCCTAAGAAAATGAAAGCTACAACGCCTGGTTGCACTTTCAAAGAATTTCTTGCCTGTAAACCCTCTGAATTTGCAGGCAATGAAGGAGCAACTGCATCACTGCGTTGGTTAGAGAAAACCGAGGCAGTGATTGCAATAAGTAAATGTGACAAGGACGATAAGGTCATGTACGCGTCCAATCTTTTCAAAGAAGGGGCACTAGAATGGTGGAACATGGTGTTACAGGCAAAAGGAAGGATGATGGCATATGCTATGAACTGGGAAGAATTTAAGAGTCTTGTAGAAAGAAAATTTTGTCCCGAATATGAAAAAGATCAAATGGCAAATAAGTTCCTAAATCATCGCATGACGGGTGTAGATTATCGCGGTTATACTTCGACATTCTTTGAATATGCTAGAGTGGTACCAACACTGGCTTCGCCAGAACCGGTACTCATTTCTCGCTATATTTGGGGACTGATTAGTGAAATCCGTAATATCGTTAAAGCTACGAGACCTCGTACTATTGACGATGCGGTAGAATTAGCTAATACCTTAACTGACGAATTAGTGCGCACGAGAGATGAAAACAGGAAGAAGGAATTGGCTCAGAAAATTACCCAAGGATTTCGTACGGGTAATAATAGCAACTTCAAGAGAAGAGGAACAGGGCAATCCTCAAATCCGCCTTTCTGCAGGAATTGCAAAAGGAAACATTATGGAAGATGTAATGTAACCTACAACTTTTGCAAAACTGTAGGACTTCATGAAGAAAACTGCAGAAAGAAAACCATAACCTGCTTCAACTGTGGAGAAAATGGGCATTTTAAAACAGAATGTCCTAAATTGGTTAAACCAGCAGACAACAAAGCCAAGACGGCCGATGGAGCTACTAAAAAGAATGTTAGAGCATTCCAGTTGACCACTCAAGAAGCAGAACTCATTCCAGATGTGATAGCTGGTACGTTCTTAGTTCATAACATTTACGCAAAAGTATTATTTGACTCTGGTGCAAACCAAAGTTTTATAAATACTTCATTCTGCCAAGCTCTTAACTTACCTTTAACCCAACTTAGGCCGATTTTTACAGTCAAAACGGCAGACGGAAATTCTGTCAAAATAGATAAGGTTTTGCATAAAGAAAATATAGAACTTTCAGGTCATAAATTTCATGCAAACCTATTGCCCATGAAATTAGCTGGATTCGATGTTGTGTTAGGAATGGATTGGTTAGTAGCCAACCATGCTCGAATCCTTTGTGATAAAAATTCTATAGAAATCCAGGCACCTACTAAGATTACAGGAGATAAACCAAGTAAACCCATGAAGTTCATATCAGTAATGAAAGTTGCTAGTTATGAACGAAAGCAAGGAATAGTATATATGATTTCAGTAATCATTAGTACTAAGGGTAAAGAACTTAAGAAGATTCCTGTAGTCTCAGAATATCCAGATGTATTCCCAGAAGAGTTACCAGGATTACCACCCGATAGGGAAGTAGAATTTAGGATTCATCTAATTCCAGGAACTATACCGATAGCCAAGGCACCTTATCGGTTAGCACCCACAGAAATGTTAGAACTGAAAAAGCAATTAGATGAATTACTAAATAAAGGTTTCATACAACCTAGTTCATCCCCTTGGGGAGCACCAGTGTTGTTTGTAAAGAAGAAGGATGGTTCGATGAGAATGTGTATTGATTATAGAGAATTGAATAAGGTTACAATTAAGAATCGATACCCACTACCTAGGATTGATGATCTATTCGATCAACTTCAAGGAGCTAGATATTTTCTAAGATCGACTTACGCTCCAGATATCATCAATTAAAGGTACAAGAGGAAGACATACCTAAAACTGCTTTCAGGACTAGGTATGGTCATTACGAATTTACAGTCATGCCCTTTGGGTTAACAAATGCTCCTGCCGCATTTATGGACATGATGAATAGAATTTGTAAACCGTATTTGGATAAATTTGTAATTGTCTTCGTCGACGATATACTTATTTATTCCAAAAGTCAGGATGAGCATTGTCAACACTTGCATGCACTCTTAACTTTGTTAAGAAAAGAAAAGCTTTATGCCAAATTCTCGAAATGTGAATTTTGGTTGCAAGAAGTGCAATTCCTAGGACACATGGTGAATCATGAATGTATCCATGTAGATCCTGCTAAGATAGAGGCAATTACCAAATGGAAGGTTCCACAATCCGCAATGGAAATTAGGAGTTTTATAGGTTTAGCCGGATATTATAGACGGTTTATTAAGGATTTTTCCAAAATAGCTGTACCATTAACTAAGCTAACCTGTAAAGCCGTTAAGTTTGAATGGGGACCTAAACAAGAAGAAGCCTTTAGAATCTTGAAGCAGAAATTAACCAATGCTCCAATCTTAGCTTTGCCAGAAGGGACTGAAGATTTTGAAGTATACTGTGATGCTTCAAAACTAGGATTAGGATGTGTGCTTATGCAACGTAAGAAAGTAATTGCGTATGCATCAAGGCAATTGAAAAAGCATGAAGAAAACTATACGACTCATGATTTAGAATTAGGAGCCGTAATTTTTGCCCTTAAGATCTGGAGACATTATTTATACGGAAGTAAATTTACTGTTTATACGGATCACAAAAGTTTAAGGTACATATTTGGGCAAAAAGAGTTAAACATGAGGCAACGAAGATGGATGGAAATTCTAAGTGACTACGACTGTGATATTCAATATCATGAAGGAAAGGCAAATGTAGTTGCAGATGCCTTAAGTCGTAAGTACCATGAGAAACAATGAAGGGTTCATGCTCTTAGATTAAATCTACAGTTAGATTTAATGGAACAACTAAAGAATGTCCAGGAAACAACAATCAAGGATGATGCTGAAGGAATGAAGGGACGAATAAAAGAATTAGAACAAGGATCTGATGGAATTTGGAGATTCCACCAAAGAAGAATTTGGGTACCTAAGCAGGGAAAGTTAAGAAATAAGATTTTAGAAGAAGCCCATAACTCTAGGTATACCATGCACCCAGGAAATAATAAGATGTACCAAGATTTAAGAAACAACTTTTGGTGGATAGGAATGAAAAATGACATAGCTCGATATGTTTCTAAGTGTCTTACTTGTTCACAAGTTAAGGCAGAACACCAGAAACCTTCAGGTCTACTACAACAACTAGAAATGCCTGTATGGAAATGGGAACTCATAACAATGGATTTTGTTAAGTTACCCAAAACCAGAAAAGGTAATGATGCAATTTGGGTAATTGTGGATCGATTAACCAAATCGGCTCATTTTCTACCTATGAAAGAAACCTTTAGTATGGAAAGATTGGCAAGGTTGTATGTAGATGAAGTAGTATCCTTACATGGAGTTCCACTCTCCATTGTTTCCGATAGGGATAGTCGTTTTACTTCCCATTTCTGGACAAGTTTCCAGCAAGCAATGGGAACTCGACTAAATTTAAGTACGGCATATCATCCTCAAACAGATGGACAAAGTGAAAAGACAATCCAAACTCTGGAAGACATGCTCAGAGCATGTGTAATAGAGTTTGGTGGAAACTGGGATGACCATTTGCCATTAATTGAATTCTCCTATAACAATAGTTATCATTCAAGCATCGAAACTGCCCATTCGAAGCACTATATGGAAGAAAGTGCAGAACTCCAGTTTGTTGGGCAAAAATAGGAGAAAGTCAATTGTTAGGTCCTGAAATAGTGCAAGAAACGACCGACAAGATTACTCAAATCAAGGAAAGATTAAAAACTGCTCGAGATCGCTAGAAAAGTTATGCAGATAATAGACGGAAGCCTTTGGAATTCCAAGTAGGAGACAAAGTACTATTAAAAGTTTCTCCTTGGAAAGGAGTAATTCGATTCGGTAAGAAAGGAAAGCTAAGTCCACGATATGTAGGACCATTTCCAGTGATCCAACATATAGGACTAGTTGCTTATCGTTTACAACTACCAGAAGAGTTAGCCGGAGTACATGATGTATTTCATGTATCCAATCTCAAGAAATGCCTATCAGATGAATCTTTGGTAGTACCTCTTCAAGATATAGAGGTAAACGAAACGTTAAAATTTGTTGAGAAACCTCTTCAAATAGAAGACAGAAAGATAAAATTTCTCAAACACAAACGATTAGTACTGGTCAAAGTCAAGTGGGATTCGAAGAGAGGACCCGAATACACTTGGGAGCTGGAATCAGAGATGAAGCGAAAATATCCTCACTTATTCCAATGAATCTCGAGGACGAGATTCTAAATAAGGTGGGGAGAATGTAAGGACTCTCAAAATTATCATAAAAATACCCGTAAGTATAAACCCGGACCCCTGAAACCCTAAACCATATTAAAAATCAAGAAAAACAAAACTTCTAGGCTTCAGGCGGGCCGCGTAAGAGATAAGCTTATCTTACGCGGGCCGCGTCAACTCATGTTTGACCGGATAAGTGTTCCAGGTCCAAGTGTCGTCTACGTGTCACACCTACTGGTGACTGGTCAAAGCTACTCGTAGACTGGGCGGCCACGCGGACCGCGTAAAGTTTATGTTGAGGTTTACGCGGGCCGCGACAGGTCTTAAGTTTACCTATAAATAGCCCGTCACTTGCACAGTCTGTTGGTGTCGATTATAACTTTCAAAAACGAAGTCAAACTACTCTAAAGTCGAAAATACAACTTTAATTAGTCGGGTGCTGCTCCGATACCGGGTATTAACTCGATCGCTGATACTATTTAATGTCCGATCGATTAAACTATCCAATGGATGTTTATGTGCTGCCCACATTAGGGTTTATGCTTTGTCATTCGTCGTTAATTCGATGGATGTTTAAGTATCGCACTTTGTCATTTGTTGTGAAGGTTTTAATCTCGTGAGTTATCGTAAATGCTGTATTAGTTACTAACCGAGTTCGTGTGCATGTTATTAAATTTAGGATAAAAGGCTAATCAGTAGGCTAGGCTCTGCTCAATTAAATCTGCAATGTGAGTCATTCTCTTTTTATCAAATTACTTTCAAAATCATGTTTATTTTCAAAGTTATAATTACAGGGATTAAGTCTTTGTAATCACCAAATTACAGCCGGTATGTGGGGTTTTGTATACATTACTTGATAATCTTCACCATTGGGGCAGCCAAGGGGTGATATGACCATAGTCACAGACACCATTGGACAATGAGAGGGCCAATGGGTCGAGTGACAAAATACCGTGGGTAGTTGGTTTGATATCAGGAAACATTGCAATCGCTCTTAATACTGTAAATTATAACAAATGTGTCGTTTTCATAAAAGAATGATTCACCAGTATTTCCCGCTGACAAAACCTTTTTCAAACATGTTTCAGGTGATCGGTTGTGATCCAGGAAAAGTGCCGCGAAGCACTACAAGCTTAAGAAAGTGGCTCAATATAAAATAAAGAAACATGTTTTGTAAAAATAAAGATTTCTCCGTGAAATCTTATGATTGTACATTACCGGGGTTTTAACCCAAGTTGTGAAATAAAATAATTGGGAAATTTCAGTTTTAAAAAGATCCTGAAGAAAGTCTTCCGCTGTCAAATTAATTAAATAAATACCACGGGATTTTCTGTCCCGCGGCTCCTGAAACGGGTCAAACCGGGTCGGGGGCCGTGATACTAATAAACTAAGTGGTAATCATACTAGGACGTGATTGACCAACACCGATTGTTAGCTATTTTATAGAGTTCAACCGAGCAACCCAAGGTGAGTTCACACTCCTTCTAAGGCATGGGATTCCCGGTGGTTGGAATGGGTTAAAGAACTAAAACGGAACCTGCATATCCTCCTTGGGTAGGATATGTACCGCCATCCTCCATGGGTAGGATGCCAATATTAATCCTGCGTATTCTCCTTGGGTAGAATACGTACGTTCGTCCTCCTTGGGTAGGACAACAACCTTAAACTACTAGCCAAAACTCTATCACCTAAGTCCCTCATTTTATATCGACTTAATCGGCGAGGCCAATGGCGAGCGAGTCATTAGTTAATAGTGCTATTAGGTTTGACAAACCTCACACCGTGCCGGTAGGACGGACGTGTACTAATGGATCATGGCAAACAGTCAGTGATGATAGACATTGACTTAGGGCACAACTTACTTTCGTCAGTAGTCGATATGGTAACGGTCTAGTGGTTCACATGGGGAAGCCCCCACTAATTATGGATATGGTTTGGGGAAAACAAAGATACTGGTTAACTCGTGGTTTACGAAACAACTTACGGTTTTCAAAACAAATTTGCAAAACTAAACAACCAAATGTGAACTCGCTCAACTTTGTTGTTGATTCCTTGTTACATGCCTTGCAGGTCGTTAGGTATTTATGGAGCTTGCACGAGAGGAATGAGTCGTTGTGGGACATGGACAGTGTGTGCCATGTTAAACTTGCTAAACTTATAACTTATGTTTTGGTTTTACGTTTTATGCTTCCGCTGTTTAATTTGAACTTGGTTAACTAGTTTTTGAACACCAATTATATTGCGTGGTTGGTCTTTATCTATTTTAAATACATGTTCAATATGACTGGTGACTTGATCCTGGTCATGTCACGCCTCCAAGCGGTGATACTCCGCTTGTGGATTTTGGGGGTGTGACATAATTCAAAAGTTTCATCTTTTGCAATTTAACCCCTTTAATTTTTTTTACTTTCAACCCAAAATCATTTCAAATTTAACATCAACACTTTTTTTACTTTCAACTTTGGTCTCCTATACTTTTCATCTTTCACAAGTTCTCATTTTAACGTGTCGTTCTAAATTTTCCAAGTTAGCACGCCGCAACGTGCATGTGGGGTTCACCGTTTTTTCATCTATTTTTTTCCTGTTTGACAGGTTTGTCGCAACGCGTCTATTTTTCCCCGTTTAATAGGTCTGTCACAATGCGCGAGTCGGAGATTGACTTAGTTATTTTTTCTCGGTTTTACACACAAGCTCGTAGTCATGTGAGAAAAATTTGTCTTTCATCTAACATGATATATAACTAACAAATCCTCGCCGCATTGCGGCGGGTGATAATTCTAGTTACATACTATATAAAAACTATGTGTTTTAAAACATCATCACACCAAAACTGACTCCTCTTTTGACAATCACAATATTATGCAATTAAAAAGTTAATTATATGAATTTCACTGTCGAAAATCACTATTTACTTTTACTATTAATTTTGAAATCGCACGAATCACATAAGGGTACAGTAGTAAATGTGCCATTTATTTAAAATAGAGTTGATACTAATTTGTTGCTCATTTACCTGCTATTTTATTATAAATTTCCTATGATATTATTTCATGAAGTTATCATTAGAGAGTAAAAAGTTTAAACCTCTCTAATATTTGATATTATTTCATGAAGTTTATCATTAGAGAGTAAAAAGTTTAAACCTCTCTAATATTTTAGAAAATTCACTTACATTCTTCACCGCCATATTGAGTATGATTTTTTTTTTGTTTCAAAATAGATTTTCACTTCAAAAAACTCGTATCATAAAAAAAACAAACTATCATCTCCTGGTCACACGAGTCACAAAAGGTCTTCGGTTTGATATAATCTGTTGAAAATTAATCTTGAATTTGAAGATTTTGAAAGTAATATAAAGGGAGGTTAAAATGAAAACGTGAACGTAAGTAGATTGATACGTGAAATTATTAGGAGGTTAAAGTAAAACTAACAATAAATATGAAATCCACTAAGTTATGTGTGAATTCAAATGTCCTTTAATCCGTAAGAACATTCTCAGGTAAACTTGTAAAACAAGAAAGAATTCAAAGAGAACTTTAGGGTTTTTTAATTTGGGTTATTGAATTTTAATAATCATAACTTTCACTAATTGGCTCGTGTTAATCCTAGCTTAAAAAATTCTCTCAGACAATCCTTTAATCCGTGGTGGTGGTGGCGGCTGATAGTTGGCAGGGGCGGACCTACATAGGCCCGTGGGTGGGCGGCCGCACCCCTTGAAAAAAAAAATTTTAGTGTTATTTTTCGCGAAAAATCCCGACCGCACCCCTTGAAAAATTTCGACCGCACCCCTTACAAAAAAATGTTAGAATTTATATAAAAAAAATTTGTAAACAAGTTAGCCCACAATAAAACTTATTCCTATAACCCAAAATCAAGCCCAATTATCCAACCCAAATAACTAAATCAATTCACAAAACATAACCCAATTACCCAAATAAAGCCAATCGCCCTTTCATCTCCCGCCCTCCCCTTGCTGCAGCGACCAAGAAACAGAAGATCAACCACCATTCAACCTGCAACAGGCTTCGATCGATCAGCCTTTGAATCTGCAGACTAGCCGACCAGAGGTACGAACGAATCCTTGATTTTATTCTTCAAGAGTTTTGAATTTTGATAAGGTTTTTGAATGATAGGGTTGTTGTGTTGTTGATAAGGATGTTAGGTTGCTGCTGTTGTACAATAATAAAGGCAGTCGGTCGGCAATTTGCCATTTATTGGTTCAACAACTTGTTTACTTTAATATTAAAAAAGTTAGTGGATTGTAAGATTATTGATTAAATATTAAAGAATTGAAATTACTACTTACTAGTGGATTGTTAGAATTTATATAAAAGATTGTTTACTTTATATAAAAGATTGTTTATTTTGTATCATTGTATGTGATAGGCACAATGAGTAAAGATGTTATGGCGCGATTTCTCAACAAGAGGAAAGCGGATGAAATCGGATCATCTTCCGATTTTGTTGATGTGAATGATCTTCCCTCGGATCCTCATGATCGCAAGGCGATAGCATCATACAACGTGAATCAACGAGATGATATTAGAAGGGCATACCTACTAAGAGGACCATATCAACCAACGGGTATTCAATATCCAACATCAACGTTTCAAGGTAAAGAGTCGAGAAAATTCAAACAAGAATGGTATGACCGAAAGGGATACAAGGGATGGTTAGAGTATAGTATAAAATCGGATCGTGTGTTTTGCTTATGTTGTTACTTGTTTAGGTCCGAATTTGGTGATCATAGAGACACATTTGTTTTGAACGGGTATAACAATTGGAAAAAAGTACATGAGGTACTTACAAAACATTTTGGGTTAGTTAATAGCGCCCACAACAAATGTTTCCAAAAGTGTGCCGATTTACTTAACGAAAAGCAAGCGGTAAACACACAATGGGACAAAAGGACCCCTAAGGAGAAACGTGATTACAAACTTAGATTAAGTGCTTCTACTTTGCTTGGAAAAAGGTTGTTGAATGGTGGTTTGGCGTTTCGTGGTCATGATGAGTCAAAAGATTCATTAAATAAAGGAAATTTCTTAGAGCTTTTAGAACTAATGGGTGAAATGAATGAAGAGCTTGGTAAGGTTATCTTAGAGAATGCACCGGCGAATAACCAAATGACTAGTCCTAAAATTCAAGCGGACATTAAACATTGTTATGCTCAAGAGGTACTTAAAAAAATTTTGAAGATATTGGTGATGATGTTTTTTCTTTATTAGTTGATGAATCATGTGATGTTTCAAAAAAAGAACAAATGGCGGTTGTTATTCGTTATGTTGATAAAGTTGGGATTGTTAAGGAGCGTTTTATTGGGCTTGTTCATGTCAAAGAGACAAGCGCATTAACACTTAAATCGGCTATTGATGATATGTTGGCACGTTATGGGTTGAGTTTGAAAATGATTAGAGGCCAAGGTTATGACGGGGCAAGTAACATGTCGGGTGAGTTTAACGGCTTAAGAGCTCTTATTTTAAAGGAAAATGTTTCGGCTTTCTATATTCATTGTTTTGCACACCAACTTCAACTAGTTGTTGTGGCGGTTGCACACAAACACACACCTATTTGGAGAGTATTTGAAACGATAACATGTTTAACAAATGCCGTTTGTGCATCTTCCAAGCGACAAGACATGCTTCGTGAAAGCCAAAGAAGACAATTGGAAAAAATGGAAGACGTGCTTTGTACCGGAAGTGGGTTGAATCAAGAAATGGCACTTTCAAGACCCGGAGATACACGTTGGAATTCCCACTATAAAACACTTTCGCGTTTAATTACTTTATATCCAAACATTATGGAAGTTCTTGGATGTATAGTAGAAACAGGTCAAACTCTTCCTTGTAGTAGACAAGCGGACAGACTTTTAGAGGATATGAAAAATACGACTTTGTATTTTACATACACTTGATGGAGCATATTCTAAACATCACACACACATTGTCCCAATGTCTACAAAGAAAAGAACAAGATTTGATGAATGCGGTTAAATTGGTTTCTTCCACAAAAAACCAACTTGAAAAGTTTAGGTTGGAAGGATTTAATGAGTTCTTGGAGAAGGTTAACTCTTTTTGTGACATGTATGAACTTGAGGTGAAAATTTTAGATGATGAATATATTAACCCAAGATGGCCAAGAAGATAAACGAACATCTCAAATCGGCACTATTACGAGTATGATTGCTTTAATGCGGTTCTAGATTTGCAAATTCAAGAATTTGGGAACCGTTTTAACGAGGTAACATCGGAACTACTTCTTTGTATGAGTTGTTTGAGTCCGTGTGATAATTTTAGTGCGTTTGACATTCCAAATATACTAAAGTTAGCCGGAAAGTATCCATATGATTTTGATGAAGCCGAAAAACGAAGGCTTCCGGTTCAACTCGGAAACTACATTGATTTTGTGAAAAAAAGATAAACAATTCGCCAACTTGGATGGTTTGTCAAGTCTTGTAAGGTTAATGGTTTCAACAAATATTCACGTAACTTTTACATTGGTATATCGTTTATTGAAGCTTGTTCTCGTATTACCCGTCGCAACCGCAACCGTTGAAAGATGTTTTTCGGCAATGAAGAATGTGAAGACCGACTTGCGTAATCGGATTGGCGATGAGAATTTAAGTGATAGTTGTATATGTTATATAGAGAAAGACTTGCTTAAGAAAGTACCTCTAGATGATGTTTTGGATAGATTTCAAAAAATGAAAACCCGTAGGGCGACTTTTTAAATATGTTTGTAACAATGTTTGACTTGTTTTTGATGATTATATAAATTTAAGTTTGATGTTTTTTTTACATGACCCGACCCGACCCGAACCAGTTTTTTTATGTATATATCTAGACGCCTAAGATTTAAAAAAAAAATTCCGCACACCCATGAAAAAAATCCTGGGTCCGCCACTGGTTATGACACATTCTTTTCATTTAGTTAATTGGACATTTTAAGAAATGATTTTAGATATAACCATATTGATATTAAAATAAAATAGTAGTATTCTTGATTTTGTTATGTAACTAGTTTTTGCCTCGCTCGCGTTGCGGGGCACTAAGCCGAATATTTATCTCTCATAACATTTATGTATGTGTTTCGGTTACTTGTACATACTACTTATAATACGATCTCAAAAAAAATATATCGAGTCAACCAATTAAAACAAAACATTACAATACTTTTGCTAAAAAACAAACTAAAACAATGGAAAGACTATAGTTTTAAACTTAGGCAAAATTGTAACTTTTCAAGATAAAGCGTGTGACAGGCAGCCGCCTGACAAGAATAAAAAATTACTCTGAATCAATCAATTAAAACAAAACAATACCATATTTTGTAAAAAAAAAAACTAAAACGATCGCATGACTGTAATTTTTCACCGGAGGCAAAATCGTAATTTGATATGGAAAAAAAGCAAAACCAATAGCAACTTGGCTACATTTGAAAAAAAAAAAAAAACCATAGCAAAATTGTAAATTTAAACAAGAAAAAATCGTAATTTGATTGAATCAATGAGTAAATGTCAGGCAAGTGCCTGACACTATTCTCCTACATGGTGTATGTTATATACAGAATAATTTTTTAAATCTTCCTATACTAATAAATAAAAATCTTTTTGGACACGTGTCATTCTCTCGTAATTTCTCACCCTTATTTTTCTATTTATCTCTTCTATTACTTAATAATAATATTAAATATCAATATAACTAAATATATTTATATCTTTTGTTTTCATAATCTGAAATTGAATTCCTTTTTAACTCTAAAGTTTCAATCTTTGACAATTTAACTCTAAACCCTACTTGCACTTCACACATATCAATGGCCTTGCAAACCATTGGTGATCTCTTTTTCCTTATTTGCTACATACCAGGATTTTTTTTTATATATACAAAGGTTTATTTACTCACTTACACATGAACTCGCTCAACATTATTGTTGATTTTTCAACTTACATGTATTTCAGGGAATTAAAGGATCTGGCGCGGTATGACACGTTTTCCCGCTGCACTAGTTACGAGGTCATCCGGGTTTGGGGAATGTGACTCTTTCCTGGACAAGTCACAGTCCTTAAACTGTGTTTATGTCATGTTGATGTTTGTGTTTGTTGAACAATGTCGTTAGGATGTGTTTCCGTTGAGACAATGTTGTTGTATTTGGTTTTTAAAAGTTAATTAAATGGATGATCTTGCATGGTTTTATTTCATATAACTTTGTTATGGTTAAGCTATGGTATTAAGAAGTCACACCAAATTAACCACGCTTCCGCAAAGCCAGGGTGTGACAGCTTGGTATCAGAGCTCTGATCATAGCGAACTAGGATTCCTTCTCGAGTCTAGACTATCAGAGCTTGGTATCACCTGTTTTACCCACCTGTTCCTCAATTTCATGTGGCACCTTTTGATCCAGCCAGCGAGCCGTTTCTCTGGACGTCACCTTCTGTTATGCCACCGACCGACCCATACCATTCTTTCCATATGGGTTATTCTATTGAGGACGTTCTGATGTCGTTTGTTGTCCAGCAGGAGGCACTCACACGGCGCATTCAGGAGCTTGAGAGAGCTCAGCCACCGCCGTGCCAGTGTCAGGGTCAGACCCACCCTGTTTCTTCGCAGCACTCTCGACCATTGTTACCTGACTATGCTGCACGCCTTTTGGCACTTGAGCAGCAGGTTGCTTCTTGGTTGCGTACCCAGAGAGCCATGGAGGAGGACTGGCTCCAGTTGCGTCGTTTATTCTACACTCACTTTCCCCCTCCTCCACCGCCATCTGTGTAGGGCTCTTCAGTACCGTATGGGTAGACGTTGGTGAGAAGAAGTCGAATGCTTTAGACTGCACAGCATTTTTTGGAGACTACATTTTGATTCTGACTTTTGTTGATCATGTATATGGGATGTATTGACACTGATTTGATATAGTTTTTGGACTAGGGTGATGTAGCCCTTAGTCGACTGATGTTGTATGACACTGTGATGTACTTGTACGCTTACAATGTGGTCTCAATATATGGCAATCGCAGTATTCTCATCATATTTGATGCTTGATTTGGTTATTTATATTCTATGACATGGGATGTTGTGTGATTAATGTTTGTGACATGGGATGTTGTGTGATTGATATGATTATAACATGAGATGTTATGTACTATTACTATCATAATAAAGCATATGTATTATAACATGGGATCTTTACTATGGCCTGACCGACGTAAACACATCTTTTAGAAGATGCCGCCGAGACGTCAAACGCCGATGCCTACCAATGAGGCAGAACTCCAACAAGTTATTGCTGCTGCCATCGCGCTCATGGTAATACTAGGTCGTTAAGACATACCATGATCTAATTGGATATCTCTAGCATGGATGCTAATGCCATTCATATGTTGTAACGTATGTGCAGGGTGCACCTACAAGCAGTTTCTAGACTGCAAGCCGGTCAACTTTGATGGCACCGGAGGTGCTGTCGCTTTTGTTCGTTGGGCCGAGAAGACTGAATCTGTTCTCCACATGAGCAAATGTGCACCAGGCCAGCAAGTCACCTACATTTCTGGGCTATTTCTGGATGGAGCCCTATCTTGGTGGAATTTGCAAGTGCAGACACTTGGTGAAGCTGCTGCCTACGCACTAACATGGACCGAACTGAAGGAACTAATGCGCAAAAAGTATTGTTCTCGCGCTGAAATCCAAAGATTGGAAACTGAGTTCTAGCATTTGAAGATGGAAGGTCCGAAGATCGCGGAATATGTTCAAAGGTTTCACGACCTGTCGCATGTGGTACCCTATATGGTCACTCCAGAATTCAAGTGGATTGAACGCTTCATTTGGGGACTAGCTCCTCAAATCATAAGCATGGTGACCTCCTCCAAGCCTGCAACAATTACTGAGGCAATCGATTTGAGCGTAGCTCTCACAGAGGAGGCTATCCGCCTGAACAAGTTTGGTGAGATCGAGACAAAGAAGAAAGAGACTCACGTCGAGTCATCCGGAGGCAACAAACGAAAGTTCTCGAACTTTAAGCAAGGCACAAGCTGTGATGGCAGGAAAGGAGAACCAAGCGCACCGGTTCAAGCTATGACTGGTACTAGAAGGAAAGGAAAGGGATATATGGGTGCACATCCCAAGTGTAACTCTTGCCAACGCCATCACCCTGGCCGATGCGGGCCAAAAGTATGTGAAGCTTGTGGAAAGACTGGTCACTTGAAGGATTCTTGCTGGGCTAGTGCTGGCCGGGGAGGCCAAGGAGGATTTGGGAGTAGAAATAATAATCGTGGTGGTATTGGGAATCGCCCACAGGGGAACAATGGAGGAAACAGGAATCGAGGCAACAATGTGAATCAAGCTGGTAATGCGAACCAAAACAACAATCAAGCTGGAAATGGAGGTGGAAACGGGCAAAGACCTGGATGCTTTAACTGTGGTGATATCGGGCACTTTAAGAGGAACTGCCCAGAGTTGAACCATGCCCATGGAAGAGTGTTCCATATCGAAGCAAGGGAAGCGCACCAGGACCCCAATGTCGTTACGGGTACGTTCCCTATAAACCAACGCTATGCATCCGTTTTATTTGATACTGGTGCCGACTATAGCTTCGTATCGTTAGAATTTAAGAATATGCTTGGTTTAGCCGCTAGTAAGTTAGATATTCCCTACTCAATCGAATTGGCTAATGGGAAGTTAGTAGAAGCCAATGAAGTTGTCAGAGGCTGTGTGATCGAATTGGGAGAGCGTGAGTTTGCTCTGGATCTACTACCAGTCCAGTTGGGAAGCTTCGACGTGGTAGTAGGAATGGATTGGTTATCAGGCAACAAGGCTGAGATAGTTTGTCACGAAAAGGTTGTTCGTATCCCAACCGAAGAGGGTGAAACAATTGTGGTTCATGGTGAAAAGCGTGATACGCCGTTAAGAATTATCAGCTGCCTGAAAGCGCGAAAGTGTTTGCAGAAAGGATGTGCTGCCTTCCTGGCACACATTGTAGACAAGAAAGCTGCAGAACCGAAGATCGAAGACATCCCTGTCGTGAGGGAGTATCCGGAAGTCTTCCCAGAGGACTTGCCTGGACTGCCACCTCAGAGGCAAGTAGAGTTTCACATCGATTTAGTTCCAGGCGTCGCGCCTGTGGCTAAGGCACCTTATAGACTTGCACCGTCTGAGATGCAAGAATTATCGACACAACTTCAAGAGTTGTTAGACAAGGGATTTATCCGACCAAGCTTCTCGCCTTGGGGAGCTCCGGTCCTGTTTGTCAAGAAGAAGGATGGTAGTTTTCGTATGTGCATCGACTACAGAGAATTGAACAAGCTGACGATCAAGAATAGATATCCTCTGCCAAGAATCGATGATTTATTCGACCAACTGCAAGGTTCAAGCTTTTATTCAAAGATCGGTCTTCAATCTGGATACCATCAGTTAAGGATACAAGAGGAGAGTATCCCGAAGACAGCCTTCAGGACTCGTTACGGACACTATGAGTTCCTTGTTATGCCGTTTGGGTTGACAAACGTGCCAGCAGTCTTTATGGATTTGATGAATAGAGTTTGCAAGCCGTACTTGGACAAGTTCGTGATTGTGTTTATCGACGACATCTTGATTTATTCAAGGACAAAGGCTGAGCACGAACAGCACCTAAGAGCTATTTTGGAGCTGCTTAAGAAAGAACAGCTGTATGCCAAGTTCTCTAAGTGCGAGTTTTGGCTACGTGAAGTCCAATTTCTTGGACATGTGGTAAATGGAGATGGAATCCATGTGGATCCAACCAAGATCGAAGCGATCAAGAATTGGGAAACGCCAAAGACGCCAACCGAGATTCGACAATTCTTAGGTTTGGCTGGCTACTATCGAAGGTTCATTGAGAATTTTTCAAAAATCGCTCAACCATTGACGCTCCTCACGCAGAAATATAAGAAGTTTGATTGGGGAATCAAACAGGAAGAAGCGTTCCAGATATTGAAGGATAAGCTCTGCAATGCGCCAATCTTAGCACTACCAGAAGGTACAGATGATTTCGTGGTATACTGTGACGCCTCACGTCAAGGATTGGGTTGTGTGTTAATGCAACGCCAAAAGGTTATTGCTTACGCATCGCGTCAATTGAAAGTACATGAGAAGAACTATACCACGCACGATTTGGAGCTAGGCGCAGTGATATTTGCTTTAAAGATCTGGAGACACTACCTTTATGGTACGAAATGTACAATCTTCACAGATCACAAGAGCCTACAACACATATTCAATCAGAAGGAGCTGAATATGAGGCAGAGACGATGGGTTGAGTTGTTGAATGATTACGACTGGGAGATAAAGTACCACCCAGGGAAGGCGAATGTGGTCGCCGATGCCCTAAGTCGAAAGGAGAGGATCAAGCCCATAAGGGTTAGGGCTTTAGAAATGATTATCCAAACCGATCTTTCCTTGCGCATTCGTGCCGCACAGAAAGAAGCTCTTAAGGAAAGAAATCTTGAAGAAGAATATCTCCGTGGGATGGAGAAGCTTTTGGTGCCAAACGAGGAAAGAACGTTGTGTTTTGAGAAAAGGATTTGGGTTCCTCTATTTGGTGGTTTAAGGAAAGTTATTTTTGATGAAGCTCACAAATCGCGGTACTCTATCCATCCAGGAGCGGATAAGATGTACCAAGATCTCAAGGATTACTATTGGTGGCCTAGGATGAAAGGCGATGTTGCTGTTTATGTGAGCAAGTGTCTAACATGTGCTAAGGTGAAAGCGGATACCAGAAGCCTTCAGGACTTCTGCAACAACCTGAGATTCCCAAGTGGAAATGGGAACAAATCTCAATGGATTTTATTACAAAGTTGCCAAGAACGCCAAGAGGTCATGACACTATCTGGGTGATAGTTGACCACCTAACAAAGTCCGCACACTTTCTGCCAATCAAAGAGAAGGATAACACTAGCAAATTGGCTGAAATTTACATGAGAGATGTCACACCCCCAAAATCCACACGCGGAGTATCACCGCTTGGAGGCGTGACTGACCAGGATCAAGCCACCAATCATATTGAACATATAAGTAAGTAGTAAAATCATTCATCAATACGAAAGGTGTTTTCAAAAAACCAAACGTCAACAAGTATGTAGCGGAAGCATAAGTATGTAAACCCAAAGTAAATAGTAAATTCAAATGTTTAGATAGATAACATGGCATCATCGATCCATGTCCCACAACGACCTGCTCCTCCCTGTGCAAGCTCCATATGTACCTAAGGTCCTGCAAGGCATGCAATAGAGAGTCAACAACTAGTTGAGCGAGTTCACAGTTAATAGTTCAGTATTAGTATAGCGTGAGTAGTAGTATGTTCGTTCGTTACAAAGTATCGTATTATTTCCCATCGCGGCCCTCCAGGCAGGTGTGCGAAGATGTTGGGGAATGTTATTCCCCAAGTATTCTAGACTAGGTTTATTTGTATCGCGGCCTCTCCAGGCAGGTGTGCGAAGATTTGTAAGTTTAGTTCGCGGCCATCATATGGCAGGTGTGCGAAGACAGTCATAATATCGCGGCCAATCCTTGGCAGGTGTGCGAAGATCGTTCAATAAGTGTTACTAGTCTAGCAGTAGTTTCCATCATTTACGTATGTATAGTAAATCATCAAATCCCCATTCCCCCCTGGGAACCCCATGCCTTGGCTTGTGTGAACTCACCTTGGTTTGCTCGGTATGCTAAGTATGTAAGTGCTCGCAAATAATCAATCACGTCCTAAGGTATGCACGTATACATAATCAGTTTGTGTTTCAGTTGTTCATGTATAAGCATGTAACACGTAATCACAATCATACAAGTCATGTTTAACATATAACAGCTGTTAAATATTCCAGTTAACACTTAACAGAATTAACTCAAGTTACAGCACAGCTCGGCGAAACACACATGTTGGCGAAACACAATAGTTGGCGAAACACAATATTGACGAAACACATTATTGACGAAACTCATTCAGTTTCGTCGTGTCCTTGTTTGGCGAAACAGGATTCTGATTCGTCGATTTGCTCTTGGCGAAACACTTCTGTTTCGTCAAGAGACCTGTTTCGTCGAACAGTCAGTTACGTCTAACAGTTACGAATCATACAGAAAACCCTAATCATCACTAACAGCCGACATCAACATTAACAATCATGCAGTAATCATTTGTTCACAGAATCACATAACAGAATCCTTAAGGAATCATCGTCTAGCATGAACCCTAGTTTACATATACAATATATCGATTAACATACAACGTCGCATCACCGATCCCTATCAAGATGTTAGTGTGTATTCAGTACCAGATCATAATAACAACATTCAGAACCGAGTACTTGATCGTATTAATCTTTACATAGCACTATTATATCCGATTACATCATGCATATCAAAACCTATATCATCATCATACTCTTATAATCACAGCAGTAATACACATCAATCATATACACAAGCATGAATCGAGACACCACAGAAACATGAAACCGAATAACAAACATACACTAACCGATTCGAGATGAACAAACAAGGATTCGAGAGCTAGGGAACGCTAGATTGCCGTCAACAGAGAAGGAGAGACTCTAGGGTTTCGGTGGTTATGATAAAAGTGTGAAACTGACGTTGTTTTACGTATTACAACTCGAAATAACATGTTGGGCCCGAACTGGGCTTCGTGAATTACTGGGCCGGCGAAACAGACTTCTGTTTCGTCGAGATGTATATGGCGAAACAGCCTGTTTCGTCGAGATGGGTTATGGCGAAACACTCTTGTGTTTCGTCGGGTTGTTCAATTCTTAAACAGCTTATGTTTCTTAACAAGTTCCACGTTATACAATCAAACACATAATCATGCAACATAATACGTCTCATCATATCACAAAGTGTACAGTTACGAAATCAGGCAAGTCAAGCAACTAAACAGTCAACGACAACGTGCATTAAATGCGAATAGAGAATGTCGGAAATTCGAGTTGTCACATTATCCCCAACTTGAAAGAAATTTCGTCCCGAAATTTAGCATGTAGTTACTGAGGAAGCTAGTGGTGTGACGTTGTTTACCTGTATCGTATCGCGGCTCCCCGAGCAGGTTTGCGAAGATTACTGGTTTTCTTGGGGTGTCACAAGAGAGATCGTCGCACGTCATGGAGTGCCTCTCTCGATCATCTCTGATAGAGACGGAAGGTTTGTGTCAAGGATATGGCAATCCTTCCAAGAAGCTTTTGGCTCACAATTAAATCTGAGCACTGCGTTTCATCCGCAAACTGACGGTCAAAGCGAGCGAACGATTCAGACGTTAGAAGATATGCTGAGAGCATGTGTAATGGATTTGAGCAGTAGCTGGGACAAGCATTTGCCTTTGGTCGAATTTTCATACAACAACAGCTACCACACCAGTATTGGAGTCGCGCCATTTGAAGCCCTTTACGGACGCAAGTGCCGATCACCCCTATGCTGGGCTGACGCAGGTGATAGGCAGCTTGTTGGTCCCGAAATCGTCCAAGAGACGACAGACAAGATTGCGCAGATTCGAAAACGCATCGAAGCAGCTCGCCACAGACAGAAAGCCTATGCAGATCCAAACCGGAAACATTTGGAATTCCAAGTTGGAGATATGGTTTTATTGAAAGTTTCACCCTGGAAGGGTGTGGCACGCTTGGGAAAGCGTGGGAAGTTAAATCCGCGTTACATTAGCCCTTTCAGAATTTTGGAAAGAATAGGGCTAGTAGCATACAAGCTGGACTTACCTGCCGAGCTGAATGGAGTTCACGATACATTTCATGTATCCAACCTGAAGAAAAGTCCAACTCAAGATACCATTGCCATTCCCACCGACGAGATTCATGTTGACGACACGCTCCATTTCGTTGAAGAACCGGTTGAGGTTACAGATTGGAAAGTAAACAAGACCCGCCGGAGCAGTGTCAAGCTCGTCAAAGTTCGTTGGAATGCCAGACATGGTCCTGAATACACCTGGGAGCGTGAGGACCGGATGAAAGAGAAATACACCCACTTATTTCCTAAGAACCCTGCATCTACAACCAGAACTTAAAATTTCGGGACGAAATTTTTCTAACGGGGGGAGAATGTGACAACCCTCACTAAACCAGGTATCCGTACGACTTAATTAATAATTAATTACTGCTTAATTACTGTGCTTGCTTGAACTTGTGGATAAGCTGCTACTTGAATACTGTTACATGTACTTACTTGCATCATACTTTACTTGCTGTCACTCCATGTTTTGCTTACAACACCTTTGTGACAACCTTGATGCACCAAAAGCACAGTAGCACAATGAACGGATAACCTATTAAACGTGCTGTCATAACTAGCACCAGGCAGGTACTGCCTCTAAGGCCTGTAAGAGCCTGAGATAGTTGCTACACTAGTGGTGAGTGTAGGGATATAAGGGTTGTAGAACTGCGTCACTAGGAATAAATTACAGTGACCAGATGTGCCTAAAACGTACTCTAAGTACAAAATTCAGCATTTGGCTAACTAATAAAGTGCCAAAACATGAGGAAAATATTCCCGACACTTTGGAGGAATAAGTTGCATCACTAAAAATAATTATAACGACACTTTAAAGCTTTGTTAAGCACTTTAACGGATTACTATCCAACCGAACAACCGGACTTTACCCGGAACATAAAAATATTGTCATCAACACTGTTTTTCTTTTTCTGAGCCAGTTAGGGTCCCCGAATACCCTAACACCCGCTATAACGCATAACATACTGATAACCAAGTTAACCTCCACACTTAACTAACTAATACTTAGTGTTTAGTTGAAATGGAACCGGATTACCCCCCCCCCCCCCCAAACCGAGTTCGGTCACAATATGACTCCTATCGTACTTCTCTTGATTATTTAAATCAAACATGCCTAATATCTTGAAGACATGAGGACCTTTGGTTATTAATCTTGGATTTTGCCTTTAAGTACTAAGCTTAAACCAACATGATCATCACAACACTCAAACTCACAACAAAACTCTCTCCCTCTCCTCACAAAGCTCTCGGCCGAACTCCCCTATCCATCCATCAATTTTTTGAGTTTTGTTCAAGCTATTCCAAGATCATACAAGTGTTAAGGATCACCTACAAGGAAGCTTTGTGCAATCGGAAGGCGAAGGACCTCACTCTAGTGCTTTTATCCACTCATTTTGCGTTTAGATTCTTCCCTAGCCTCGAGCTAGTAGTAAGTTGCTTGAATCACACTCTCGAACTATTTTGAAGTGGTTAAAATGTTATGTAACGGCTAAAACTCGTAAACATACAAGTTGATACATAAAAGTCTACTAAAAATGCTAGTAATGGTGGTTAAAAGCTTGAATGTTGTGTAAATCTTGTAGTATTTGATTTGTGTGGTTATTTAGGCCCGATCTATGTTATGGTAGCTCAGATCATCGTTTAACCCCGATTGGTCATGATCATGGATTATGACATAAAGCTTGTTTAAGTATAACAAGGGTTAAGTGATGAAACTCTACCACACATCAAACTTGAACTTGTGTAAAAATGATTTTACTTACGAAATAGTGTTTAAAACTAGTAGATCTACGGATCTACAAACGGTATTTTCAAAGGACCGAGTTTCAAAGAAACCATATTTTTCTAAAGATGGATTTTACATGAGCAAGAATGATTTTTAGAACACACAAGTGTGTAAACACTTGTGTAGCACTAAGTTTCGACAAAATAACTATCTTTGTAAGAATTGATAAGAAGTTGTAAAGATGGAATTTCCTTAAAAAAACGGGGTTTTTACGAAACCGGATTGATTTATATAAAGATCCACTAAAAGTAATGGAAATTTACTTTATATTCTTGGATAAAACGCAAGTTCATGTAATTTATGCGATATACATATTTATTTACTAGTTTGTTGTTTTGGACATTGTTTTGATTGAATGAAAAGAATGTTGGTTTGATTTATAAAAGAAAATGATACGCTTAAAAGCGTGGCCACCTCCAGTTACAGGGGAAACTCAGGCGAAATTTTTCCAAAAACCTAACACTTAGAAATATTTTCACTATAAGTGTTAGAAATACTTTTCGACTTGTTTTCAAATTATAGATTTCGCCACGACTTTATTTACAAAATATCGGAGGTGGGATTTCACAAAATAAAACTTGGTAAATATATATTTAGTATATATTTTTCATAAAGTCACTTGATATGTGTTTATGATTATTTTGTGAAAATACTAGTATTATTTTTAGGGTAAAAATAATACTATCGAATGTTAATGGATCCAAAATAATACGAACGTCTCTACGATAAATATATAAGTTACACCGGTAATTATTATTACCATTCGATCATTAAAACGTAACTTACGCATTTTAAGAAAATATGACTCAACGCGTATTTTTGTCAAGGTATTATTTTTGGGAAAATTTATGTAATAGAAAATATAATATTTTTTAGAAGAATATTTATATTTTGGAGTTAGAAATAAAATATATTTTAAGTGAGACTTAATAATATATTTCGAACACACATGTATTAAATCCCCCATCCTTGGGAAGGAAAAAGATTACCAAGTATTTACTAAATGTAAACACGAAATAGTTGTCTAACTATTTCCCAAAAACTTAAACCATAAAGCTAAGGCACGGCCGTCCGTCTAATAGAATTAGTACGTGTAGGTCGTCACACAGCTGCTTGATCAGGAGACATACTTGGTAGAGACGCACCACTGTGAGTTCATGTCCCCCTTTTCTCTTAACTGTTTTCAGTTTTCTAAACTGCGGGGGTGAAATACATGTTACTATGATTACGAGTACTTTATACATGGTATGGTTAGCGTAAGGAGGGTTACTACTTAGATCATGTGAGTGGGTAGGCGGGAACTGGAGGCCATTAATCCTCAATGTAGGACCGAGGGACGTAAGCGGTAGATCTATCTGGGTGTAGCGAGCCCAACTCCAGGTCCAACAGTACGGACCTCGGGGTGACTTTGTGCCCAATGCAAAATCCGCTAGGTTTGAGTCTTCCTACTTGCACTTCACACATATCAATGGCCTTGCAAACCATTGGTGATCTCTTTTTCCTTATTTGCTACATACCAGGATTTTTTTATATATACAAAGGTTTATTTACTCACTTACACATGAACTCGCTCAACATTATTGTTGATTTTTCAACTTACATGTATTTCAGGGAATTAAAGGATCTGGCGCGGTATGACACGTTTTCCCGCTGCACTAGTTACGAGGTCATCCGGGTTTGGGGAATGTGACTCTTTCCTGGACAAGTCACAGTCCTTAAACTGTGTTTATGTCATGTTGATGTTTGTGTTTGTTTAACAATGTCGTTAGGATGTGTTTCCGTTGAGACAATGTTGTTGTATTTGGTTTTTAAAAGTTAATTAAATGGATGATCTTGCATGGTTTTATTTCATATAGCTTTGTTATGATTAAGCTATGGTATTAAGAAGTCACACCAAATTAACCACGCTTCCGCAAAGTCAGGGTGTGACACCAAGCGACAAGACATGCTTCGTGAAAGCCAAAGAAGACAATTGGAAAAAATGGAAGACGTGCTTTGTACCGGAAGTGGGTTGAATCAAGAAATGGCACTTTCAAGACCCAGAGATACACGTTGGAATTCCCACTATAAAACACTTTCGCGTTTAATTACTTTATATCCAAACATTATGGAAGTTCTTGGATGTATAGTAGAAACAGGTCAAACTCTTCCTTGTAGTAGACAAGCGGACGGACTTTTAGAGGATATGAAAAAATACGACTTTGTATTTTACATACACTTGATGGAGCATATTCTAAACATCACACACACATTGTCCCAATGTCTACAAAGAAAAGAACAAGATTTGATGAATGCGGTTAAATTGGTTTCTTCCACAAAAAACCAACTTGAAAAGTTTAGGTCGGAAGGATTTAATGAGTTCTTGGAGAAGGTTAACTCTTTTTGTGACATGTATGAACTTGAGGTGAAAAATTTAGATGATGAATATATTAACCCAAGATGGCCAAGAAGAAAAACGAACATCTCAAATCGGCACTATTACGAGTATGATTGCTTTAATGCGGTTCTAGATTTTCAAATTCAAGAATTTGGGAACCGTTTTAACGAGGTAACATCGGAACTACTTCTTTGTATGAGTTGCTTGAGTCCGTGTGATAATTTTAGTGCGTTTGACATTCCAAATATACTAAAGTTAGCCGGAAAGTATCCATATGATTTTGATGAAGCCGAAAAACGAAGGAGTCCTTTTACCCAAAAAAAAAGAAAAACGAAGGCTTCCGGTTCAACTCGGAAACTACATTGATTTTGTGAAAAAAGATAAACAATTCACCAACTTGGATGGTTTGTCAAGTCTTGTAAGGTTAATGGTTTCAACAAATATTCACGTAACTTTTACATTGGTATATCGTTTATTGAAGCTTGTTCCCGTATTACCCGTCGCAACCGCAACCGTTGAAAGATGTTTTTCGGCAATGAAGAATGTGAAGACCGACTTGCGTAATCGGATTGGCGATGAGAATTTAAGTGATAGTTGTATATGTTATATAGAGAAAGACTTGCTTAAGAAAGTACCTCTAGATGATGTTTTGGACAGATTTCAAAAAATGAAAACCCGTAGGGCGACTTTTTAAATATGTTTGTAACAATGTTTGACTTGTTTTTGATGATTATATAAATTTAAGTTTGATGTTCTTTTTTTACATGACCCGACCCGACCCGAACCGGTTTTTTTATGTATATATCTAGACGCCTAAGATTTAAAAAAAAATTCCGCACCCCCATGTAAAAAATCCTGGGTCCGCCACTGATAGTTGGTTGAGCCGTTTAGGAATCTGTTCCGGGAGGCACACAACTGGAAAACTACAACCGAGCTTGAGTGACGGCGGAAGGTGGTTGGTGGATGGCAAGGTAGTGGTGGTGGAGGTGGCGGCTGATGGTGGTAGTTGTTGAAGGTGGTGGTAGTGGCAGCTGATATTGGTGGTCGGTGATGGTGGTGGTGGTGGCTGATTGTGGTGGTGGTTGATGGTGGTGATGGAGGTGAAGGTGGTGATGGTGCCACATAAACATCTCCATCGGGCAATAACTTGGTTTGTGCCACGTAAGCTGCCACGTCAGGAAAAAATAACTGGGTTATAACCCAATTAGAAAATGATCGATAAAGAACAAATTCTTACAAGATGGAATTGCCAGAGATAATTTTTTAAGTTAAGATTAATGTCGACCAATGGATAAAAGTTAGAATTACTAAAATCCAATAATCCTTTCAATTTTCTCCCTTTTAATATTCACCGACAACATTTCTTCATTTCTATAGGTTGATTTGGCTAATGCACATGCAACATATCACAGTTTGACAACTTAAAAACAATGAAATTTCAAACACTATCTTGAATTGTAATTATTGACTGCCATGATTACATGAAAAACCAATGCAACTTGTTCTTTAAGATTAAACAATAACAAGTCAAAGCATTTTTATTTTGATTTTAGTAAAATTTTGTTCACAGTATATTTCACTAAAAAACTTGCCAAGTTAAATCCAACTTAAACATTCCTGATCTTTAAAAAATTAACTTGATTTTTAATAAATTAAATTACTCGTTATCTCATATTCAAATTAATCATTAAGCAATTTAATACTATGGACCATTACCACCTAACCTTTCATTGAGTGGTAGTTTCGTAATTTTTTAAAGAGTTAAATGTCATTTTAGTCCATGTGGTTTGGGTCATTTTGCCAGTTTAGTCCAAATGTTTCATTTTTAACCTGTGGGTCCAAAAAGGTTTCACAGTTGCCATTTTAGTCCACTGGGTTAACTTCATCCGTTTTTTCTGTTAACGAGAAGGCCAATTTGGTCATTTTGTATGTAATTCTGTTAACTAAAAGGGCAATTCAGCCATATAAAATGATCGAATTGGCCTTCTCGTTAACAGAAAAAACGGATGAAGTTAACCCAGTGGACTAAAATGGCAACTGTGAAACCTTTTTAGACCCACATTTTAAAAATGAAACATTTGGACTAAACTGGCAAAATGGCCCAAACCTCAGAGACTAAAATGACATTTAACTCTTTTTTTAAATGAGAGGACATGGATAAGCGTCTCATATGATTTAAATTTTATTCCAAGTTAAACCAAAGGTTTTCAAAGGCGTTGGTCTTCTCCTAAAAGGTGAGCCAGGTCACCACATTCTATCCTTCCGGCCACTAGGTCTTTGTTGTTAAAATAAATAAATAAAATACAATGTACCATTAAAATTAAAAGTGAATCAAAATATGGATTTTGGGGTACCCACTAATCGGTTTTCTTTCAAACCCTACAAATCCAATTTCACGGTTCTTGGAAGAAGCTTAACTTTCATTTTACCTTAATTTTGTTAGAATTTGTAGATAAAAAATAAATCTAAAAGCCAATTTTATGTGTTTTATATAAATCCAATGACTATACACTCCTTTTGCGTTTTTTAGTAAACAAGAAGTGATATATAAATCGATCAATTAAGAAAATAGGTTTTCTAAAAAAAAATTAAATACTTGTTTTACTTTTTTTTTTTTAAAGGGTTACCTCGGTGAATTTTATAAATCAACCAAACAAAACCAAGTGTGGAAAAAAAGTAGTCCACGGTTCTCTAGCATGGCATACCATACATAGAGTTAACAAGCAAAAAGCAAAAAGCAAAAAGCAAACGACACAACAGAGAACACCAAGAAAACTAGCAAACAACATAACAACGATACATCTATTGTTAACCACAATCATCATCTTCCATCAGTAATTGACGTGTGCGTATATATACATAATTTTGCAATGAAATTACACACGAATCGGTTTTAAATTTATAAAAGTGATTATTACTTTAACATCAAAACACACACGAAAGAGGCAAGTGTACCCCGTCATATATGTAGTAAAGTATCGGTAAGAACCAAGTGTCGATCCAAGAAAATGGGCGGAGAATTAATACTAGACCTTTGTCACTAAACTACCGGTAAAAACATAAGTTTTGTGATTTTAATTAAACTAAAGTAAGCGTAAACAAATACATAATAGATAATAGATAAAAAGCCTTGCTTAATACACAACCAAAGCATGTCAACTAAGTCGGTTTTGGCACTAGAAGCATTCGGTCAATTTTCCATTTTAAGACAATTAGTATCCCTTTCGGGAATCCTAACATGACAATCATTCGGAAAGTTAAAACGATAAACACACTTTAACCACCTAAAATTGTTCTTTAACGTGCAATTGATAAATGTCTATGAAAATCTCTAAAAAATGAGTTAGTCATCCGTTAGGAGTTTTCTAACCGCACTTAATCAAGGAAAGCAACACCGATAAACACAATGCAACCACCGAGACAAGCATAAACTAGATTAAATCACAACCGAGTTCATTTTACAAATCTTGCACAATAATTCACCAAGATAGCAATTTTGGCCTAAACTACTAACTAAGCTAACAAATCATGGCAAGAATTTATAACGACACCATCTAACCCGTTAAGGTCCTTACGTGACGGCAAGCTCTCTTGATTAACAATAATTACATTTTATTAAATCACTAACCATTTCTAGTATCATGATGCACACATTTAAACCAAGCTAAACTAGTTAACCAAGTTCAAAGTTTACTAATACAAGATTAATTAAGCTTCATTTTTCAACTATCTTAACTAACCAAGCACCAATCATCCAACACAATTACTTATAATCAAGAAATCAATATCAATAACAAGGTTGCAAACTAATCATCAAAGATCAACATAGAAAATACTTCAAAATGTCATTACAAACAAAGATTAACACACTAATGGTTATAATCAAGCAAGGGATTGTTGTGTTTTTGCCCAAAGGCTACAATAATACATAAACACTAATCTAAATGCTTGAAAGATTAACAAAATCATGGAAAGATTAGAAAACCAAACCATAAACAAGCATAAGATTAAGAATCCGGATAGTAATGGAGCTAAACGGCACAATGTGGCTTGAATCCGGGTTAAAAGCAAAGCCTCCGGAGCCTGTAAAATCGCCTGTGAAGCTCCCAAAATTCCAGAATATCGAACAGAATGTTTCTGTTCTGTTTTTATATTTTTTCGATGTCGCACGGTCGTTCTTCCTGTGGCATGACCGTGCACTTTAAGCAATTATTGGAGTATGGTGCACCATACTGCATACGTCATCAGATCTTTGACCAGATTCGATATCGCACGACCGTTCTTCATATGGCACGGTCGTTCTTCGCCGGGTTCTTGTTGCACGCTTGGTCGCACCGATCGTTCAGTTCCGAGGTTATGGCTGATCATCGGATCCGCACGGGGTGCAGATCATGGCACGACCGTGCGTCACCGGGCTGGCCTTGTGTGCCTTGCACGCCTAGTCGCACTGGTCGTTCATTGCCGGACCAAGTTGGTTTTGTCGGAGATGCACGGTCGTGCATCTGGTCGCACGACCGTTCCACACGCCCAGGTCAGTTTTCTAACAGAAGATTCGCAGCTTCGTCGTTTTGTCCGGAAAGTCCTCGTTTTTGCTATCATCTTGTCTGGTATGCTGTTTTAGGCCTGTAAACAAAAGTGTAGATAATTAAGTATCCGAATGACGGTTTTACGACCAAAAACGCATAAAATAGGGGTAAAACGGGGGACTAAAATATGTGTAAATTAGCGAATATCAAATCTCCCCACACTTGAACCTTGCTTGTCCTCAAGCAAGCTAAACTAAAAAGCAATAAAAGATAGAAACAAACAAGAACGATAATTTACACACTATTTTATTGAAAACTACTATAAACGGTTAGCCGGTTTTTCGAAGAACAACATCAAAAGACTCAAACCCAACAAGCATATGCAATTATAAAGCGACAACCAAAAAGCCGTGACATCACATTTAATTGACTCACATGATAATCTACACACAACTCACAATGTTCACACACACTCGGTTTTATTTATGAAACATACATAAAATGTGTATGTGCAAACACTCAATGCCTTGTCAATGAAATGTGCAATATCATAAGCTTGTCATAAGATCTCGTCTCTACCAACTAACATGCGAACAAGTGTAAATCAAGAGGTCTTTACGGGTTGTAACGTTAGGCTAGGGCGAAGGGTATGGAAGTGGACATATAAAGTGGCGAAAATGGTTAAAACTCGGTAGTAGCGTTTAACTAGCAACAAAATATACAACTATACATACAAATGCCTTAAAAAGGAGACTATTTCGCAATCGAGCTAATCAACGATATTTTAACGTTTAAGCATTCAAAATGGCTCGATTTTTATCAACTTCACCCTATTTTAAGGTGTTTTATTTTCTGTTTTTTTTTTTTTGCATTAGAATAAACAATAACAAGCGCTAGTTAAACGATTATTTTTGACCGAGTTTCAACACTAAAAAGGTTTAAAAACATAAAAAGGATAAATTTGGCTAAGTGGGCGATAATGTGGGCAAACAAAGGTAAACGGGAAGGCTCGACACGGTTAATCCTAAAGGGTAATATAAGGTGAACGGGAAGCACAACACAAAGAACAAGTACACAACAAAGGGGTAATCTAAGTGCCTCTATCACTTTTACACAAATCCGCACGTTCATGGTCTTAACAAGCATACTAGTGACAAGTTCTAAATTACACATAACATCCGGCTCACTCCTATATCCGAAATGAACAAATATATAACAATCAAGGCTCAAATATGCTCACGTAACGGAAGGAATGGGTAAAAGTGTGAAAACTATCATGTAAGTCTTTCTTTGTTTGTCACGCTTTCCGGTTTCCTTTTTCAAAAATATTTTGCTTGTCGAGTTTTTATCAAGTCCGAAGCTTTCTAAAACACAACCTACCGGTTTATTTACTAAAATATATACATAAAACAGGTATTTTTGAATGATTTTTCTGATTTTCTGATTTTTTTTTTAAACAAATGAGGACAAACAAAGTTAACCCCCTCCCCACACTTGAACTTCGCATTGTTCCCAATGCGAGACCCGAAATATAGAGAAAGGGATAATAATACCCCCTCAAGATGATGATGATGCCACGAGACTTCCGAAGCTGTATCTGGTACGTGCTCCGGTCCAAGATCCGATAGCCAAAACCTGCAAGTATGTCGCATGTGCACCAAAACAAAACAGAAACAGAAAAATCACAAATAAACCATAATTTACAGAAATAGAAATACTAGCAATCCCGACAAAGACATAACATAAAAACTAAAGTAAAGAGTCTGAAAAATAAAGCATACATAACCGGGGTGTTTGAAATAACAGTCAAAATAAACACCCAAAACAAAGTACTGAAATACTAAAAACAACCACCAACTATCACTCCACCGCTCCTAAGCGTCATCACCATCATCGTCTCTAGTAAAGGACGGGCCCGCATCGCCATAACCAGGGGGTTCCACGGTGGGAACTGTGGATGGTGCTGAAAGTAGTCGGGGTATGCGTGATGCATCTCCCCGAAAAGATATGAAAATCCCGCACTCACCCCCTGGTATAGAGTATCCTGGCTCTGCCGAAGCTGGTCCTGTGTGGCCCGAAGCTGATCCTGACTGGCCCGAATCTCATCCTGGCTAGATCTAATCTGGTCGATGTAGGTACCATGCTGCTCCTGAGTCACTCGCATCTGCTGGAACTGCTGGTAGAACTCAGGCCACTCCTGATGCTGGTGGAATGCATGGTGCTGCGGTGATTGTGGTGGCGTATGTGGTGGTTGGTGCTGCTCGTGCTGCTCCCCCATTTCTTCATCCTCATCTTCCCCTACACCTGGAGGCAACGGGTCCCAGACCTCGTTGTTCAACCCCCTCAACCTATCCCCCCCTATCAAGCTCTACAATCAACCCCATGGCCTTTAGTGACCTAATGTCGACATGAACCCCCTCGGTTATCAGAGTGAGACCCTGAAGCACCTCCTCAGTCATATAGCGCTCATTGTACGCTATTTCGGTCACATACTGACCGCCATGTATCTCACTGTTCGGAGTCCGCCCCGAGCACTTGACAAAGTATTCAGCCATTCGTGCGGCTAGGTTGATAGGTGCTTTCTCAACCAACGCATATAAAAAGATCAAATCTGGTGTTGGACAGTTACCAAGACTGTCCATGCGACTGCATATCGTATGGCTAAATACATGGTGCATCACTCGCACCAAAGGGTCTCTGAGTCGCGAGGCCTTAGACATCCTCGGGTTGTAGGGGCCCCCAACGGCATTTTCAGCCCAAAATGCATCCCGTGCTGCATCAGAAGGGAAGGTGAACTGATCGTTGAAGACGTCTGTATCATCCATGTCGTCCCTAGTATAAATCCTGAGCCTTCTTCCCAAACGACCAACCGACCACGTATGCCATCGTCCACATAACCTGAAGGCTACCCGCTCCTTGTGGCGGAATTTGGGTTTCCGATGAGCAATCGGCTTTTCATAGGCATAAGATGCGAAGAACTCAATTGTTAGCTCCCGGTAAACGGGTCGGTTGCAACCGACCAGATTTGCAAGCGGGCGACTCATCATGTCGTCTAGTCTGTCATACTGATTGAGTTCCCGCATCACTTCCCAATCCAACCATCGGGGGACTCCGAACTGCCCCCGCCTTGCCCATAATGCGTCTCGTTTCGGGATGCACAAAGCCTCTCGCTCATCGTTGGGGTCGAATTGAAGGAAGGGATGGTCCATCTGTATGGGAAATAACGTTAGAAAGACGGAAACAAGATAAATTTGAATCAAAAACAGGCAAGCAACCAATTATGAAGAAGCTGTGAATTCTGATCTGGGCATATGGCACGGTCGTGCGACGAGACGCACGGTCGTGCGTCGCCGATGACAAGCACCATCTGCCCAAATCTGTCGGAACTGCACGGCGTGCGACCAACGGCACCACCGTGCAACAGCGACCAAAAAAACAAACCATCGTGAAACAACGGCGAGGCACGACTGTTCCATACGAGGAACGTCCGTGCGACTGCGTTTTCTGCAGAATCTGACCCAGGCTCTTAGTAGCCCGATTTTTTCATAAATCAACAAGTTTTTACACAAACTGGGGTCAGAAAATGCAACGGATGTTCACGATATGCAAGATTCAAACAAGGGTTAGGGTTTCGATTTGTTTATGAAGAGAACCCTAAAAGGCCTTGAAGAATCGGAGGAAATCTAACCTAGAAAGCAAAGAAACAGATAATCTACAACTAGGAACGTACCATGCGAAGTAGGGTGTGAGATCGTGCGAAGAACCGTGCGATTTGAAGTAAAAACAGTCTGGAACGGCCTGCAGCGACTAGGGTTTCGCGAATTGTGAATGGGGACTGCAGATGAGGGTATTTATAGTACCAAATGACAAAAATGCCCTCAGCCTGACGCACGGTCGTTCGACCTGTCGCACGGTCGTGCGTCACCGATATCTTTCGAACCCAGACAACTATGCTCGGAAATGCACCAGGGGTGCGATCCACCGTGCCGGCCCTCGGAAACGCACGGTCGTGCGACCCGAGGAACGACCGTGCAACAGCTGCAGATACAGAATTTTCCGCATAAGCTATTTCCAGCAACTGTTTCGGCCGTTTTTCGCCATTTTTTCAACACGCTAACTGCTTAAACAATATTTCAACACAGAACCTTCGCCCGGCACGTATGAAACTTAAACAAACTAACGGAAACTACCTAACTTACCTAAATTACGCTAGAACTACAAAAATACAAGAAAAGACAAAACTACCCCTAAAGCGCAAAATACGCTCTTGCTACATTTTTGTCGACGAGTCAGTAGCGTAGACTCATGCTAAATTTTTGTCGGCGAGTCGATAGCAAGACTCCATGCTAAATTTTTGTCGGCGAGTCGATAGCAAGACTCATTTCCCCACACTTGTTACATGTGCGGGCCATTACCACGCCCCTTCGGATTCTGCTCGGTATTGCCCGGAAGACCACCTAGGGGTCTCTCCGACATCATTTTTGCCAACTGGCCCACTTGATTCTCGATGGTTTGAATGGAAGCCTTTTGACTCCGCATTTCTCCTTCGTTGACCAAGAACTGCTCCTCATGCTGCTGATATCGTTTCTCGGCCATTTGATGAGCACTGTTGGAGTTGTTCAGCAGTTGTGCCATCATTTCCTCTAGCTTTGCGTTGCTTTGAAAGGCGTGTGGCTGAGAATTGCTTCCTGAGCCTTGATTCTGATACTGTGGCTGGAAGGATTGACCTTGAGATTGTTGTGGCGCGGGAGCATGTTGAGCATATCCGTGTGCGTTCTGGTTACCAGAACCAGATTTCCACCCAAAGTTTGGGTGATTTCTCCACCTTGGATTGTACGTGTTGCTATAGGGGTTATTTTGGGGCCTGATTTGATTGCCCATGTAGTTCACCTCCTCGTGACCTGTAAACATAACACCCTGCTCACACGTACCTGGCACGTGTGCAACTCCGCACTGATCACAAGATTGCGATTGAATTCGCGAGACATTCTGAGACTGATCAATTCTTGTTGCCAAGGCTCCAATTTGTGCAGTAAGAGCTGTATATGTATCCACAGCATGAACTCCGGAAGTGGATGTTGTCTTATTCCGCGCTCCACCGTGGCGAGAACTTGACTTCAACGCAGCTTTCTCTATTATCGCGTAAGCTTCAGTTGGTGTCTTGGTTCCAAGATCGCCTCCTGCATACACGTCTAAACGCTCCTGCGAGTCATAATTGAGTCCCTGATAAAAGGTCAGAACTAGTTGCCTTTTGGACAACCCGTGATGTGGGACATCAATTAAGAGATCTTTAAACCTCTCCCAAGTTGCGTGTAGAGATTCTCCGTTATCTTGCTTGAACGCCATGATACGGTTCCTCAATTTAGTCGTCTTTTCTGGAGGAAAATATTTTTGCACAAAGAGTTCTGCCATCTCGGCCCAAGTGGTGATAGATCCGGCCGGAAGTGACAAAAGCCATGCACTGGCTTTGTCTCTCAATGAAAACGGAAAGAGCCGCAAACGGATCGCGTCCTCAGAAACATCTCTTATATTGAAAGTCGAACACACCTCAAGAAACTTTGCGATGTGCCGACCCGGATCATCGTGATCCTTCCCATCAAACTGCACCGAATTTTGTATCATATTGATGATGCTAGATTTTATTTCGAAACTCGGTGCTACTACCGTCGGTCGGGTAATGCTTGGTAGCAAACCTTCTCTGCCAGGTTGGTTTGTTTCATTCAAAGGTCTGTTGTCGTCTGCCACGGTTGCGTTTTCTGCTGCCCCTGAGCCCTCGGCTTCAGCGGGTACCACCTGTTCCTGCTCACCAGCTGCGAGTAGCCACCCAACTGCACGAGATCTTTCACGAAGACGTCTCCTCAGATCACGCTCGGGCTCGTCTGACGGTTCAACAACTTCTGGAGCAGGGGTCGAGAACATTAACCTGCAAACGAAAATTTGACACAATGAATATTTTATTAATAAAATAATCCAACTTAAACATTCCTGATCTTTAAAAAATTAACTTGATTTTTAATAAATTAAATTACTCGTTATCTCATATTCAAATTAATCATTAAGCAATTTAATACAATGGACCATTACCACCTAACCTTTCATTGAGTGGTAGTTTCGTAATTTTTTTAAAGAGTTAAATGCCATTTTAGTCCCTGTGGTTTGGGTCATTTTGCCAGTTTAGTTCAAAGGTTTCATTTTTAACCTGTGGGTCCAAAAAGGTTTCACAGTTGCCATTTTAGTCCACTGGGTTAACTTCATCCGTTTTTCTGTTAACAAGAAGGCCAATTTGATCATTTTGTATGTAATTCTGTTAACTAAAAGGGCAATTCAGCCATATAAAATGACCGAATTGGCCTTCTCGTTAACAGAAAAAAACGGATGAAGTTGACCCAGTGGACTAAAATGGCAACTATGAAACCTTTTTGGACCCACATGTTAAAAATGAAACCTTTGGACTAAACTGGCAAAATGGCCCAAACCTCAGGGACTAAAATGACATTTAACTCTTTTTTAAATGAGAGGACATGGATAGGAGTCTCATATGATTTAAATTTTATTCCAAGTTAAACCAAAGGTTTTCTAAGGCGTTGGTCTTCTCCTAAAAGGTGAGTCAGGTCACCACATTCTATCCTTCGGGCGTTTGTTGTTAAAATAAATAAATAAAATACAAGGGAAAAGATCAAATAGGAAGATTAATTTCCCTAGGAAGGATAGGAAACAATAAGGGGATGACATGTGGCAACTATTAAAATAAAGAAAAAGGGTATTTTAGTCAATCCAACCCTTTCTTCTTCATTATCAAAACCCAGTAACTTCAAAACCCACCATTTTGAAAACCCACCATTTTCAAAACCCACCATCTTCAACCATTTCTTCACTTTCTATCTCAATAATCACTCACATTATAGTGCGATTTTCATCACCAATCAATGATTCAAACACCCGATCAACGTGTTCTTCAGCTTTTTTGAAGAAAACCCAGTTTAAATTCATATAAAATCTCATTTTTTCCGGTGATTTTGAAGATAATTACTGGATTCGAGAGCTGATAAGTGTTTCAATCATTCAAAATTCGTCAATTGTTGAAGAAATTACTTCGATCCAGGTAACAAATTCTTTAATTTCATTTTTACGAACTGGGTTTTTGATTTAGTCATTGCGTTTTACGATCTTGGCGGGGGTCCGGGGGCGGCAGCCCCCGGTAGCGGGGTCCCAGGGGCGGCAGCCCCTGGCGGGGTCCAAGGGGCAGAGCCCCTGGCTGGGGTTGAGCTGTACTAAAAACGCATCAGAAATATTAATTTTCCAGAAATTGGCTCATTTCGAAGACAGTAATTCGTACAGTTCACAGACAGTTTCTCGGACAGTTTTATGTGTCCATTGCGTTTTAGAAATAAGAGAGTTTTATGTGTTTTCTAGCTATTGCGTTTTAGAAAAAAACACATTTTAAGTGTTTTTAGTTATTGCGTTTTAGGTAAAACACATTTTTGAAGTGTTTTTAGTCATTGCGTTTTAGGTAGAACATATTTTTAGGTGTTTTCAGTCCATTGCGTTTTAGAATGAGTATTTTTTAAGTGTTTTCTGGCCATTGCGTTTTACAAATAAGACATTTATTTGTGTTTTTTGTGCATTGCGTTTTAGGTAAAACACATTTTTATGTGTTTTTGGTGCATTGCGTTTTAGGTAAAACACATTTTTATGGGTTTTTAGTCCATTGCGTTTTATAAAGTACATTTTCTTTTGAGTTTTTAGGCTATTGCGTTTTAGAAATAAAACATTTCTTTGTGTTTTCTGGCCATTGCGTTTTACAAATAAGTCATTTCTTTGTGTTTTTGGTGCATTGCGTTTTAGAAAAATGTCATTTTTTAGGTTTTTTTTTTTCATTGCGTTTTACAATACTGGGGTTTTTCTATTGCGTTTTACGCAACTGGGTTTTAATTTTTTTTTTTCAAAATATAGCAATAGTATACTCGTTTTAAAGATAAAAAAACGCTCGTTTTTTTGGTGCAATTTTTATAAAAAAATAATGTCGTATGAAAGAGTTATTAACGTTTAAAAATTGGGGGGGAATTGGAGGAGAGAGAAACTATTGGCTTACTTGACTAGAATGCCCCTGAAATAAGTCACGCGCCTCTTTTCTTACTTTCAATTTCCCTGATTTAATCTCAGCCCTTGATTAACTTAATGGATGGTCAAGATCACTTCCTAGCCTTCCTAGCCAAATTAACTTTCTATTGTATCTCCACCCTAAAATACAATGTACCATTAAAAGTGAATCAAAATTTGGATTTTGGGGTACCCACTAATCGGTTTTCTTTCAAACCCTACAAATCCAATTTCACGGTTCTTGGAAGAAGCTTAACTTTCATTTTACCTTAATTTTGTTAGAATTTGTAGATAAATCTAAAAGCCAATTTTATGTGTTTTATATAAATCCAATGACTATTCACTCCTTTTGCGTTTTTTAGTAAACAAGAAGTGATATATAAATCGATCAATTAAGAAAATAGGTTTTCTAAAAAAAAAAAATTAAATACTTGTTTTACTTTTTTTTTGGTAAAGGGTTACCCCGGTGAATTTTATAAATCAACCAAACAAAACCAGGTGTGGAAAAAAAGTAGTCCACAGTTCTCTAGCATGACATACCATACAGAGAGTTAACAAGCAAAAAGCAAACGACACAACAGAGAACACCAAGAAAACTAGCAAACAACATAACAACGATACATCTATTGTTAACCACAATCATCATCTTCCATCAGTAATCCTCGAGGCAAGCTCCATTCCTGAAGAATCCCATGAATTTGATTTGTATTCTTAAACCGCATCGAGTGAAGCTTCATCCGAACAGTCGCTAAAATCACCTCAATAAGATTGGTTGCACTCCTTTTCCTTGTTGAGAAAAGTCATTGATTCCTCTCCTGCCACACAAAATACGCCGCAACACTAACCACAAGCTTCCCAATAATGTGACGTGTAGACGTTGACTTAGCAGACCTCACTAGGTGATCATAGATAATATCCCAAGAATTCTGAACCGTATCCATACCAGCTTTATCTTTAATACCACTCCAAACCTGCGATGCATATTGGCACTCGAAAAACAGGTGCTCGTGGGAATCCGGGCCATCCGTACACAACGAGCAACAAAGAAGATTGAAATTAGCATTGCCCGACACGCAACAAGATCTAATAACTTCCTGAGTTTTTAACTTCTTGTTCACCAGTAACCACATGAAGAATGAATGGCGAGGAATAGATTGAGAAAACCATACCATACCCGACCATGGAACCTCATCACGCAGCATCCAGATATCATCCCAAACTGCAGACGCACTAAAGTCCACCTCTCTTCCAGCTTTGGTCCGCCAAAACAGCCTATCCCGAGCCGTTGGATTCAATACACTGTTTGACATGGTCTGAAGGTTCGGGTATCGATCAATCCAACCGTTAGGCCATTCCCACACACCATTATGACATATATCAACTACTTTAGTATGTAATGTATACCCCGCATTCGCTATCACCCTGGGCGTAATAAAGGAGCTCAACGGACATACATCATCCCATCTATCAAACCAAACTGACGTTGTAGCACCATTCCCTAGTTTGGTCCAGCAATGTTGTTGAATTTACGGCCTAATACTTAACAACTTTCTCCAACTCCATGTTGCATTATGTCTGAGCGGCAGGTCCCACAAGCTTCTCCCCCGGATGCGATAAGAATGTATCCATTTTACCCATAGAGACTCCCGTAGTGTAATAAGACTCCACACATGAGTGGTTATGAGAGCATTATTCATATCAGAGATACGACGAATCCCTAGACCACCTTCTCTATGCGGTTTAGAAACCCTTTCCCAGTTAACCTTAGCTTTGCCCTTTATATCGTTACCATGAGCCCATAGAAACCGCTTCATTTTCTGTTCAAGATCATGTATGATACGCTTCGGCAAGATGAATACCGAAGCCCAATAAATGTGCATGGACGAAAGAACTGAACGAACCAATTGAAGCCTCCCAGCAAACGACAAGCACTTGATCTTCCAATCAGTGATTCGATTTTCCATGTTTTCGACCAATCTCCTACAATCACTATATAGAAGACGAGTAGAAATAAGAGGAACCCCCAAATACCTGACAGGCAAAATACTTGTTTTACTTGATTTCTCACTTTGTACAAATCTAAAAATGTTCTTGTAAACTATAAACAATAGCATAAGGAAGTACGTGAAGAGTTGAGGAAGAAATAACAAAACCGATTTATAGAGGTTCGAGAGATGTTAACTAATTTCTCTACATCTTTTCTAAAATTGGGGATGGCAATGGGCGGGGTGTTGGTAATCACATACCCATACTCGGTTGTAAAATCGTGTCACATACCCAACCGAATACCCGTAAGGTATACGTCGGGTAATTACCCGCACGCGAGTATAATCTATGCCTGTTACTTTGTTATTAGATACGAATTGGAATTTCCAAATACATTTTTTAGTATTATAGATATTGTATAATTTTATTTATATAACAACTATTATAAATTAAAATATACATTACACACATATAAGTTTTATCATAAATAATAATAACATTCTAATTTTTATATAGTTTTATTTCTATACTTCACAAACCACAAAATATAAATAATATTATCAAATACATATTTCAAACGTTCATATAATGAACCTACTAAAATAAGTCACCAATTGTTAAGGGTTAAGGAAAAATAAAGAGTTAATTACTGTTTTCGTCCATGTGGTTTGTCAAAAATTACCATTTCAGTCCATTAGTGTAAAAATTGCGATTCCAGTCCCTATGGTTTCACTTTCGTTACCATTTCAGTCCACCTCGTAACCATTTCAGTCCATTAGTGTAAAAATTGCGATTTCAGTCCCTGTGGTTTCACTTTCGTTACCATTTCAGTCCACCTCGTAACCATTTCAGTCCCTGTACTTAACAGAATAATGGGTTGAAATGGTTACGAAAGTGAAACCACATGGACTGAAATGGTTACAAAAGTGAAATCACAGGGACTGAAATCGCAAATTTTGAACTAATGGACGGAAATAGTGATTTTTGACAAACCACAGGGACGAAAACAGTAATTAACTCAAAAATAAAAATATAAAAAAACTTCGGGTATATAGTTCGGGTAAACGAGTATGTGGTTTCGGTTAAACGGGCCCGGGTATCACCTAATCCCATGCCCATCCCATACCGGCCAATTTTTTTTAAAACTAATCGCATACCCAGCCTATACCAGTTGGGCTTTGGGTAAACATGTCCCATATGTTCCGGGTTATGGGTTTTCATTGTACCCGTCAGGTTATGGTTTTTTTCGCCATCCCTATCCACTATCCCCCATCGAGAGTTTCTCTACTAGATATCTCCTTTAATCCGGTAAGCAAAACACAGCAAACTAAGAAAAAGTCACAACTAGATTGGCGGCCGATCTCAAGGTCGATCCAATCGACCGTGGATCATCAAATTTGACCTTTTGCTTCCTTTCAACTTTTGAACATTGTGCAACGACTATAAACGGCTAGCAACACATTTTTCACACCCACATGTCGGAGTTTTTTACTTATAAAATCATCAATACCTTTTCTATCTTACTTTTCAAGCGTGGGTTGAGATTTGGTAAAATATGGCTGGTTTCTTTATATTTTTGGCAACACTTTGTCTCCAGCCACAATTACATGCGCTAAATGGAAAGAAACCAATTACAAAATTACTTTTTCAAAATTCAAAGTCCTTACTTTGGGGGTATCATTTTTTTGAAGCTTTGATTCTTTGAAGATAATCTTTCATTCTTAATCTTTGTATCTTTAAGTATTCATCAATTATTGTAGCTTTGATCTTTCACCTTTGAATATGGCAATATGTGACACTTGGTGAATATTTCATTTGATGAATGTTGCATTTGATTATTTGTTGAACTTGTTAATCTTTTCACTTATTAGTTGTTGATCTTGATAAATACTTGACTAATTCATTATCAAATAATCTTCTAAGACTTCATCATCATTCTTGAAGTATACATTAAGTGTTTATGTACATGTATGTGGTATATGCATATTTGCTAACACCATCTTAATAACACAAGTTCCTAATTTCAATCATATCAAAACCAGTGATCATTTGTGTTACTTAAATATTATCATTAGCACTAAACACATTGTTCTCATAACATTGTATCCGTCAGAAATGCCTACTATACGCACTTCATGTACCTCTCTAGCTATATTATTGTCTTTATAAATCTCTATGTTGTGTTTATATTTGTGATAGTATTGTTGGAAGTGGTGGTTTCAGAAGTAGAGTTGTAACACTCTCAAAATCTTGGAACCATTCAAATCTGAAAAGTCATTGATGTTTGGCACGTGAGACTCGAATCCTGTGACACCTGGGTCACTGCGACCATCAAACAAATACCAGGCCAATGAAATATTGTATTTCATACTTGGGATCTGTATAAATATGTGTATCTTTTGCACAGATCAATTTTTGTTCGATTTCAAGCTTTAAATCACTTTTTGGAAGGTTATACGCGCACTGATGCGTAAATATAACCAGTTTAATGAAACGAACACTTCGGAATAGTGAAATAGGCTTAACATACCTTAAATAACCTTTACATAACTTAGAAATAAGTTTTGAAGGCTTTGGTATGGCAAAATCAAGTTAAATCGCTTACAGGGACTAAAGTTGACAAACTGCGAAAGTATGCCAATTTGAACTGTAACAGACATTCCGGAACATGGCCATAAGTTAAACATACCATAAATATCCTTTACATAGCTTAGAAATAGGCTTTGAGGGGTTCGGTGTGCTAAAATAAACTTTTGGGCTATTCAGGGACTAAAAGCGTCAAAAAGTGCACAAGTTTGCACTTTCGCGCATAACTTATGTTCAGAATACATCCGGACATCCAAAAATTTATGTAAGCACTAAAACATTTTATTTTAGTGTTTGGAATAAGAAAATTCCATTCGTCGCGTCATTTGGATCGTTTTTCGCGCTTATGCGCATTCCGTCGTAATTAAGCGAACATCGCGATTGTACGGCCAAACGAACCGACATCCGAGATATTTTTGAGCACATTTTAAGTTCCCTATACTTCAACCTCATTTTAGAGCTTTGAAATGGGGTTAACGGGCCTTAAACGCGTCGGAAATGGCCTTATTACACTACAGGGACCAAAACTGCCATTTCCCCAAAGTTACTGGCTTACGGACTGTAAGCCATACCCTTACGGTCCGTAAGGGTTCCCCAGACAGCAGAAATGCAAAAACATTGCATCTGGTCCATTTCCACTTTTGCACATGGTTTTGGGCAATACCATGGGCTCAAATGGTTTTGCAAAACTAGGGTCTTGAGGTGTAGGGTGGAGATTGAAGCACGGTTTTCGAGGAACGATCTTAATGGCTCTCCGAAAACTATAAATACCCATCCATCCCCCTTGCAAAACCCACTTGAATTCTGAGTTTGTTCTCTAAGTTGGGGTGTTTTATCACTTCATACCTGAGAATACTTGGAAGTTCAATCTTGCGGGGACCCTTTGTAAGTGTTCTTTCGTTTTAGCGTTAAAGTCAACTTTGTTTGACTTTCTGTATTGACCAGTTTATGGTCAATGCGTAACGTGAGCGTGATCACGATGGTTATAGTCCCTAGTGACTATACCTACTGATTACCACGTTATATAGGCTCAGTGACGAGTCGTAGTTTCGGCCAAAATGCGTGTTAATGCGTATTTTGTAACCAAACTACTCTTAGGTATCAAAACCGTTTGTTTTGATACCAAACCTGCTTTCTAAACTTAGTTAAGCATGTCTTAACATGCTTAGCTCGTCACTTTTAGTTTGGTGCTTATATAGGGTCGTAAGGTAAGCGATCTAAACAATCGCTTATACTTTCGAACCCAACCCGTTTGGTCGATCATTAGGATCCGACCAAACATATTAAGTGACCATAGTATATAGGGAATAACCTTCCGAGGTTATACCTTATGGTCGCTTCGTTAAGTAGTTGTATCATAGGTAGTTTATATGCCTTAGGTAAATTACCAAAATACCCTTTTCATGTGTAATTGGTAATTAAGCATATGTAACCTAAACTTTCATCACTTAACTGATTATGTAACATAATTAAACATTTTAGGCATATAATACTTGTCATAGGACTAGTTAGGCGAACGCGTTTTACGCGAACGGCGCGTTAAAGTAGCATAAGCTACCTAAACGGGTCGTAATGGGTCGTAAGCACTTAGGTTAGGTTTCATTTAGTATGTAGGCCTAGTTAAACCATACTACATGAGTTCCCATACTCATTTGGTTTACGAGCCCTCATTCTATCCGATCCTCCGATATAGGTCCGGTTTATTAACATAGTTACCTATATTAGGTGCCGTTTGATATCCGTGATCTCTAGCATTGTTTGGTTGTTACTCATGGACTACTAAGCAATCTCAAGTGAGTACATAGACCCCTCTTTTACTGTTTTCAAACTGTTTTGGGGTGAAACACATGTGCCTACTTGTTACTTTCGTGTTTCCATGTTTTCATATCATATGCTTGCTATGTTCATTAGTACACTGTTAGTAAATTGTTTTACATTACATTTCATGCTATATATGCCCATTGTGTGCATACTTAGTACATTTTTTTACATTACATTTCATGCTATGTATGCCCATTGTGTGCATACTTAGTACATTGTTTTACATTACATATCATGCTATATATGCCCATTGTGTGCATACTTAGTACATTATTTTACATTACATTTCATGCTATGTATGCCCATTGTGTGCATACTTAGTACATCGTTTTACATTACATTTCATGCTATGTATGTCCATTGTGTGCATACTTAGTACATTATTTTACATTACAATTTGTTGCATATGAACACGTTATATTACATTTTGAACCGTTGTAACCATTTGACTATGTGAACCGTCGTAACCATTTGATTATATGAACTGTTTGTAACTGTTGAACTGTGTGAACCATTTGTATCTGTTGACATGATTTACATTTGACAATAGACTTTGGACTATACATAAACATTTCTACAATTGTTAAACATTACATCTTGATGGTTTGGTTTGAGTAAGTGATTTAAGTAACGAGGCGTATGCAATATGATACAAGCACGGTGGATACGCCGCTGGTACTTCCTATATATAAGTGTTTGTATGGTATTACATATCGTAGCGTTATTTGAACCATTTCAATTTGAGACATATAACATTTTATACAAATAACATACTTTTCACAAGACATTGATTTACAAACAACTTATCTTATACAAACTCATTTTACATGGTTATTCATTTAACCATACATTATTCTCTTATTTATACATATCATCTGATCTTATCATTTTTCAAATGACTTACAAGACAAAGCAAATTACAAGGTTCATGACTAAACATTTTCTCAAACATAAGTCATGAATTATGTTTTCACAAAACCTATGTATCTCACAGGCATTTTTATGCTGACATACCTATTTTCACATGTGTTTTCAGGAGATGATGCATAGGACTTATCAAGACATACTTAGGCGGACCTGTGCCTTAGTGACTTAAAACGAGACAAGAACTAGTTAATTTATGTTATGTACTCTTTGGTTCTTGTTTAAAACAATGTAAACTTTCATGTTTGATTAATAAAACGAAACTTCAATTGCCATGGATTTGAAACAATTAATTCTGTTACAACACTCCCCGACGTTTCCGCCACATTTTGTATGTTCTACGTGGTCGGGGTGTGACAGAAAAGATGGTATCAGAGCCAATGGTTATAGGGAATTAGGTTATTAGTAATACTTTGACCTAGTCTATAACCTACCTAGGATCCTAACGCGAGTTTACTTGCGTTTAGTCATAAAACAATACGTCACCTATCCTTAGGCGACGACCACAACAAGAACATAAATTTCAAAACCGCTTTGAAAACTAATCATCTGTTCTAGGATGATTGATTACTAAGTTTTGAACCCTCTGTTTTAAGGTTTTGAACCCCTTTGAATTTTCAAAACTCTTGTCAAAGTTTTGGGTCCTAAATAGTGTGAACACGTGCAAACTGGAAGAGTGAATGACTGTACCCTGGGTTTTCTGTCTAAGGCTAGAGTGTTCGTACAAATCCACATAATCGGACCAGTCACTCTTACCTGGGAACTCTTGGGGTGAGTGTCCACTTATAGGCGAGCATGTCTTCGCGATACACTATGAGGATCTATTTGCTTTGATTCAGCCTTTGTGTTGTTTGCTTGCTTCGTGGTTCAAACAAATGACCATCAACCATGATTTTGGTCGGTAATTGTAAAGTCCTATTCTTACCCAATGCCATTTCATTTGTTTTATTTCTTGTTTCCCTTTTAGAATGCCTCCACGACGCGAAAATCCGGTATCTATTGAAGAGCTGGCAGCTGTCATTACACAGCAAATGACTGCTGCAATCCCGAACATCGTTGCTCAATGTAACCAATCCCTCAACAACAATAATGCCCCCTGCAACTTCAAGACGTTCAACTCGGCTAAGCCATCAAAGTTTTCTGGGTCTCAAGGAGCGACTGCACTTCTGCAATAGTTCGAGAGTTTAGAGAGCACCTTCAGACATGTTCAATGTCCAAACGAGCGAAAGGTAGATTTCGCATCTAGTGTCTTTGAGAAACGAGCTCTGACATGGTGGAACGGTGTGATAAGAGATAGGGGTGCCGAAGTGGCACTGGCTCAAACGTGGGAAGAACTTAGAGCACTGATGATGAAGAAATTATGTCCTCGTCACGAGATCAGTGCCTTGGAAAGGGAATTCGACAATCTTGAGCAAGACAGCGGTGAACATCGAGCATACACTGATCGATATGAGGAGCTGAGCCTGTTGTGTCCTACCATGGTTACGCCTTTGGATAAGGCAATCGAAAAGTACATTGATGGCCTCCCTGACTCAATGCAAGACATTGTGACTGGTAGCAACCCTACTACAGTTAGACAGGCCATTGAGCTATCTGCAACCTTGACTGAATCAAAGATCAGGAAAGGTAAACTTTTCCGAAAAGGTGACAAGAAACCGGTCGAGGAATCGAACCCAATCGAGGAATCAAAGACCATGGATGAACAGACTGGATCCCCTAAGAAGTCAAAGAAGCGAAAGGCTTCTCAGAACTTCGCCATGGTTACTCACAATGATCAAGCCGTCCCCAACCAACCAGCTCAACCCCCTGCGAGGAAGCCATACAATGGAACTGCACCCTTGTGCAACCAATGTAGCCTCCATCATCATGCCAATGTAAAGTGCCGCAAATTCCAAACTTGTGGACTTATAGGCCATACAGCAAGAGTTTGCCCAGCTGCAGTTACACCAAACCAAGCTGGCAACAATCCCGCTCAAGGTCGTTTTCTACCAGGTTCTTGTTTCAACTGTGGCGAGATGGGTCATTTCCGAAGAAATTGCCCAAAGCTTGCTAATTCTAATCCAGCGCAGGGATGAGCATCTGACCGACTAGAAGATAACACCCTTTAGAAATAATCATGTCTTATGTATTATTTTCTTTTGTTGTCAAGGTCCATGAAACAGTTGTTATCATTGTTTATAAATTAATCTTTTATTTACATTTCAATGTATTTATGAGGTTGTATGTATAAACAACATATCCCTTACAATACCGACAATTAAGGAATCGTATTCCTTGAAAAGCAAACTACCCCCAAATAATTTTTCTATTTTATGATCTCTTGCGTTTTCCACGAAATTCCTAAGTACTCGTTTCTTCCAAGAAAACGAAGTACAAGGCGCAAGTTACAACACTGGACGAATACCCAAAGTACCACTATAAATCCTTAATAGGGTACCTAAGGGTATTTCCGTAAAATCCTAAAATTGTTGTGTTCCTTAATTCGAATATTACGTTTCTTTGAAAACAAAATCGAATTTTTGGGAGATCATCCTATCTTTTCAGATAGATCCCAGAGGACATTGAAGTCCAGCGACTGGTTTCCTGTTGTACCATGAATATTCATATTCAATCACTAACAAGTTAATAACAAATTAATAACCGACTTAAACAACTATGTGATTATGTGCTTATGTGTTCCCTTTTTGTTTTTGTGTAATCCAAGTTTTGTTATCCAAATCCTCGTAAAATCTTCCATATCATTCATATAAGGGATTCATAGTAGGATACCCAAAGGTACTATCTAAAATCCTTAATGGACTTCTACGTTGTAGTTAAGTCCCTTGGGTTATAAAGTACTACTCCATAATTAGACCCCTTTAGTGGTCTAGTTAAACAGATTGAAAAAAAAAATCTGGTTAGGAACATCATGTGATGATATAGCTGAAAGGACTCCTTGGTGGCCTAATTAAAAAGATCATTTGTCGATCTAATTAAAAGGACCCTATGGTAGTCTAGTCACCCTCATCACCAGTTTGATTTTTTTTCCCCTAAACATTACAAGACAGACTGTGCGGACTGTGCAAGGAATTACGTAATTATGGATGCATACATAATTATGGAATTTACTGCACAGAAACCACAGCGAGTTTTGTCATGTGTCTAGAATTAGCCCTATTCATTTCCGTTTCTGAGGAAGCACCCGTTGAAAATGACTCCGTTTGTTCATTTTCGTTTCTGAAGATTGTCCGTTGAGGAAATGAATATCCGTTTGAATATCCTTTTTCATTTCCGTTTCTGAGGAAGCACCCGTTGAAAATGACTCCGTCAGTTCATTTTTCGTTTCTGAAGATTGTCCGTTGAGGAAATGAATATCCGTTTGTTTCTCCTTTTCATTTCCATTTCTGATGAAACACTCGTTGAAAATGACTCCGTAAGTTCATTTTTCGTTTCTGAAGATTGTCCGTTGAGGAAATGAATATCCGTTTGTTTCTCCTTTTCATTTCCATTTCTGATGAAGCACCCGTTGAAAATAACTCTGTAAGTTCATTTTACGTTTATGAAGATTTCCCGTTGAGGAAATAAATCCCCGTTTGTTTATTCCTTCATTTCCGCTTCTGAAGAATACTCTTTGAGGAAAATGACTCTGTCTGTTCATTTTCGTTCTGAAGAATGTCCATTAAGGAAATGACAGGATTATGCCTTGCATATCTCTGGTGGTTATTTGACATAAAGTCACAGATAGACTCCTACAAATAAATTTCAGGATGAAATTTCCTAAAGTAGGGGAGACTGTGACACCTGGGTCACTGCGACCATCAAACAAATACCAGGCCAATGAAATATTGTATTTCATACTTGGGATCTGTATAAATATGTGTATCTTTTGCACATATCAATTTTTGTTCGATTTCAAGCTTTAAATCACTTTCTGGAAGGTTATACGCGCACTGATGCGTAAATATAACCAGTTTAATGCAACAAACACTTCGGAATAGTGAAATAGGCTTAACATACCTTAAATAACCTTTACATAACTTAGAAATAAGTTTTGAAGGCTTTGGTATGGCAAAATCAAGTTAAATCGCTTACAGGGACTAAAGTTGACAAACTGCAAAAGTATGCCAATTTGAACTGTAACAGACATTCCGGAACATGGCCATAAGTTAAACATACCATAAATATCCTTTACATAGCTTAGAAATAGGCTTTGAGGGGTTCGGTGTGCTAAAATAAACTTTTGGGCCATTCAGGGACTAAAAGCGTCAAAAAGTGCACAAGTTTGCACTTTCGCGCATAACTTACGTTCTGAATACATCCGGACATCCAAAAATTTATGTAAGCACTAAAACATTTTATTTTAGTGTTTGGCATAAGAAAAATCCATTCGTCGCGTCATTTGGATCGTTTTTCGCGCTTATGCGCATTCCGTCGTAATTAAGCGAACATCGCGATTGTACGGCCAAACGAACCAACATCCGAGATATTTTTGAGCACATTTTAAGTTCCCTATACTTCAACCTCATTTTAGAGCTTTGAAATGGGGTTAACGGGCCCTAAACGCGTCGGAAATGGCCTTATTACACTACAGGGACCAAAACTGCCATTTCCCCAAAGTTACTGGCTTACGGACCGTAAGCCATACCCTTACGGTCCGTAAGGGTTCCCCAGACTCGATACAAGATGAAGTCGATAGACGTATGCACCAACAGACTCCCCCTCGGATGTTGACAAGTCTTCAGTGTCGAGTCTTCACAGATCTTCCGCCTTGATCAGTCTTCGGGCTTTCTCCAAAGTATCTAACGGTGTAAGCATTCTCAATCTTCTCTTCACATTCTCTTGATCAAATCTCTTGATTCCTTAAGTTCATCAGCATTAGCAGTTAGTATGAACCACTAGAATTGAATCTGTCTTTTGCATCTTCAGACTCCCCTTTGCTAGCAAACTCCCCCTTGAGTTGTGCTGGGATCGTAGTTTTGCTTTCACAGGTTCACAGGTTCAAGATTGATTCCTGGCTCTATTCTGTATCTATTCAGGATTCGAAACCTGGCTAACCTGCACAGTCTCTACCCAAAAGTAAGTTTCACAATTTTTTAACTTTTAACAAATTTAGAAACCACTTGTAGATATTCTTAAATCATCTCAAACATTTGACATCATTTTTCAAAAACTTATGTTTTGGGTATTTTTATTTATAACAATTTTAGTCTCTACTTAACCACTTGTAATCAAAACATTTCAAATTGGTTTCAATTTAATGACCCTATAATTTTTCCAAAATCAAATTTCATTTCAATCAAACTCTCCCTACCCTGTTGTTCATCATGTTTAGCATTCAGAATTTTGAAAATCAGCTTTTCAACATCAGTTGTCTAAATTTTTTTTGTATTTTCCAAAATTTATGCTAAAACACTCCGAAAATCTTTTTGGATTTTTTGATATTAATGAAATGCAGTAAAGAAATATTTACATACAATATTTTTATGTTTTTGTGAGTTTGTGTAAGAGGATCATATCAGATTTTGAGACAAATCATCAACACCGTTAAGCTTTAAACATTTTAAGTTCTAAACGATTCCCTTAGATTGTCAGTATACTGATCCACTTAAATTTTCACACAAAGTTCAATTGTTTCGAGATATGAGATTAATGTTTTAGAGACTTAAACTTATTCGCGTGTCGCACCTCAGAATATACTCCCGTATCCGGATCCCAATATCCAGTCTAAGTTTGTCTTGTTCAGACCGTCAACTGTTCTGTTCAGCACATCATATGACTCTTTCATGTACTTCACATCAGACAACAAATTCTCTTTCAGCTCTTCCAGTTCAAGAATCTTCTTGTCTTTCTCCTCATAATGTTTGCAGGACTCCAAACATTTCAGACAAGCTTTAATTACCTCAACTATCTTTTCAACCTCGATAATCTTCTCAACTTCAGCAGTTTTTTCTACCTCGATGACTTTCTCAACTTCGACGAGTTTCTCAACTTCGACTATTTTTTCGACCTCAACAATTTTCTCTACCACTTTCTCCAATTCAACGATTTTTTCTATCACCTTCTCAATCACTGGTTCAACATTTGCTTCTTCAGCTTCCATTTTTTCCTTTTCATCAGCTATTCTTCTTACATCCAGTTCTCTCTTCAATCTGGCAATCTTTTTCTCATTCAGCATCTCAACTTTATCTGCAAAAAACAAATTAAAACTGTCAGGATCTAGACCTTTTCTAGCTTTATTAATGTATTCTTCTTCATCATCAGTATCTACATCACTTCCAAAATCTGGAAAAATCGGTATTCTTTTCGGACTAGATTTGACTTCATCTTCTTCCAGAATTCTAGCAACAAGACCTGAACCAGGTGGAATGTATTTATCCCAGCTAAATCCCTCTGCAACCTTTTCATCGTCTTGGTCAATTATACCATAACAAGCTCTTTTCTCTTTTTCTTCAATGGCACGTGCATGTGCAGTTTGTGGTTGTTGAGCAATCTGATGAAAAATTGATTTTTGATAATAATTGTTTTTTCCAGACTGATCTTGTCTTCCGTTTGCTTCTTTGTTTTTGCACTCACGCTTAAAATGACCTTTTTCTCGACAACGGAAACATGTAACCTTTGATTTGTCAAACCCTATCGGAGATTTAGACAATTCATTAAAGTCATCTCTTCCAGTGATTTATTGAAACTTTTCTGCCCTTCTAACCGCACTCGCTAAACACCACTTGACGTCCATCAACTCAAGTTCTTCAGCATCAATTTCGTCATAATCCTCTTTGGTAAGCATCGGATTTCCAATTTTTCCAGCAACTAAACTTTCATATGATTCTAACATAGCAACGAGTGATGCCATATGTTGCTTAGCTATTTCTGGAGACAGATTTTGACCATTTTGAATGTTCAAAGTGACAATGCATTGAAGATTTGTTAAGCTCTGTTGTTGAGGACTTGGTGTTGTAAAATTTGGATCAAAGCTTGAATATGAAGATGAATGTCCACCACTCTGATTTACAGTACTACCCTTCGTTCCACAGGAACTATCAGCACTGAAACCAGTTTGGATCTTTGGGCTAGGAGTAAGTTCAAATTTGTTTCCTCTGTAATATAAACTGACATCCTGTTGAGCATTTGGATTCTTCATGATTGCCGTTTTCTGAATATCTAACACATGCTCTTCTATCTTCTGAATAAACTTCGCCAGATTCATACTTTCAGATTTTCTCAAGGGCTTTCTCCAAAGTATCTAACAGTGTAAGCATTCTCAATCTTCTCTTCACATTCTCTTGATCAAATCTCTTGATTCGTTAAGTTCATCAGCATTAGCAGTTAGTATGAACCAATGGAATTGAATCTGTCTTTTACATCTTCAGACTCCCCTTTGCTAGCAAACTCCCCCTTGAGTTGTGCTGGGATCGTAGTTTTGCTTAAACAGGTTCACAGGTTCAAGATCGATTCCTGGCTCTATTCTGTATCTATTCAGGATTCGAAACCTGGCTAACCTGCACAGTCTCTACACAAAAGTAAGTTTCACAATTTTTAACTTTTAACAAATTTAGAAACCACTTGTAGATATTCTCAAATCATCTCAAACATTTGACATCATTTTTCAAACACTTATGTTTTGGGTATTTTTATTTATAACAATTTTAGTCTCTGCTTAACCACTTGTAATCAAAACATTTCAAACTGGTTTCAATTTAATGAAGCTATAATTTTTCCAAAATCAAATTTCATTTCAATCAAACTCTCCCTACCCTGTTGTTCATCATGTTTAGCATTCGCAATTTTGAAAATCAGCTTTTCAACATCAGTTGTCTAATTTTTTTTTGTATTTTCCAAAATTTAGGCTAAAACACTCTGAAAATCTTTTTGGATTTTTTGATATTAATGAAATGTAGTAAAGAAATATTTACATACAATATTTTTATGTTTTTGTGAGTTTGTGTAAGAGGATCATATCAGATTTTGAGACAAATCATCAACACCGTTAAGCTTTAAACATTTTAAGTTCTAAACGATTCACTTAGATTGTCAGTATACTGATCCACTTAAATTTTCACACAATGTTCAATTGTTTCGAGATACGAGATTAATGTTTTAGAGACTTAAACTTATTCGCGTGTCCCACCTCAGAATATGCTCCCGTATCCAGATCCCAATATTCAGACTTACAGGTGAGTATACCTAGATGATATCTGTAAAGGGTTAAAATGCGAGGGCCATGAGAGCTCAGGCTATTGCTTCCGCAAAATCAGAGAGATGATGGCTTCGACTTTAGGTGTGTTCCCTTTAGAGAATATTTTCTTCAACAGCACATGATTAGCATTTTGCAATGTTTCATCATTTTTTATGCTGAGGGGTGTGCTATATTTCAAGCAAGCGAAAAATATTATACGGGGACTAGGCCATTGCTTCTGCAAAATCAGAAGTCACGGGATAATAACCCAGATATCACTAAGCATAAAGACCTAGTATATCAGAAAGAGGGGTCTTTCAAACAAGATTTCGGGGGTTACCCATATATCCGAGAAATGTTCGCCACGAGATAAGTAAGTTTGAAATTTAGGTTTATATCTCGAACACAATCTACTAAGCGTGTAAAAACCTACTGGCACACCATCAGTGAGACCGTTTATCACTATTTAACTTTGCAATTCTTTAGCATGCTGTGATTATCCACTGATGTACTATCATTTCCTCCTTTTCTCAACAAAACTCATTTTTGATTTTATCATGTTTTTGAATTTTTCAAATTTTCTAATGTTTTTGGATTTTCCAAAATTTCTTACTCCCCCTAAAAATCAAAATCATTTAAAGGAAATTTGAAAACAATCTGTACACATAAAATGACAACTGTTGTGAATTGCTTCAAATCGCCATTCACTTGGCATAAACAATCAGAACTCCCTCTGTCAACAAACTATTTTCCCATTATGATTTCAAAACACTTAAGTTTGTTTTAATCAAATGGTTTTTCTGGAAAATAAGTTTTTTGATTTTACCACTAGTAAGATCGGGGATTCATTCATCACTTTGTTTTTCAAAATACCATTTTAAAAATTTAACATTTTTAGATTCTAACAACAACACCACTTGTAGGATAGATAAATCAAGTACAACTTAATGTCCCTGATTAATCTTGAAGGTCGAAATATCACCAAAGTGAATTTATCAAGAAAAATACCGATTCCTGCTCCACACTTACCAACCTGGGAGCTCCGGCAAGTCCACAACCTGTAGAAATTTAACAATTTTTAAATGTTTCACAAAAATTTTAAAGAATGATGCCGATTTATGCTCCACGATTACCCACTTGGGAGCTCCGGCAAGTCAGGATTTTAGTTTGAAACTGCTGTCACCCAAGCCTGACCAGCCTTGGGTGATTTTGAATCAACTCTATCCCAACCTCCTTTCGAATGATAAAAATCTTTTGCACTTTTCACTTTCCCATCTACCATCTTCCCAAATATATGTTTAATTTTCCCATTGAAAACCTTTTCAGCATCAAATTCTCCTTTACCGGCAAATAATTGATCTGAAATTTCAACTTTACCAACTTTCAACTTCAAATTTTCTTTTGATAATGACGGAAAATTTTCCTCGTTAGTTTCTGGAACGGAATTCTCATTCTTTTTCTCAACAAATGACTCCTCTGATTTTATGGAATCAGATTCATTGTCAGAACTACTCTCAGATTTTACAACCCATCTTTGTTTGTTCAAATCGACTTTTCTTTTGTAAAAATGTTTTGAAACATCACCAGTTTCGAAAGTCGAATTTTCAAACATCTTAGATTTTTCAGTTAGTTGTTTCTTTTCATCAACACATTTTTTGTTTGTTTCAAAGTTAGAAGAAACTCCGTGTTTTGAATAGGTGGACTCGTGGCAATTCCAAGCAATATGTCTAGCTTTTTGACATTTAAAACAGATTCTTTTGTCAACTCTTGGAACAAATTTCTTTATATTCTTCTTCCGTTCAGCAAGAAATTCTCGGTTTGACTGTCTCCATAATGATTTCTTCTGCTCTTCTTCAGAACTTCCTCCTGCAACAAATTTTGTTTTTGATTTATAATTTTTCTCATTTTTATAATTTTCCGGGGGAATGAAACCTAATCCCTGCTTTTTGAAATTACCATTATGGTTTGGTTTCTTTCGATAACCTGAACCAGAATTGTAACCCTTTTTCTTGTTTAATCTCTGTTGAACTCTTGAAGTGTACTTTTTAGTTTTTTCATGAAGATTTAAATCTTTTATTTCAGAAATATTAATTTCTGTTAATTTGAAAACCTTTTTAATCATTTCAGATTTGACACTTCTTATTGGAAATTCCTCATCATAATATAATTTGTCTGAATCATTCAAAGTATATGCTACTTTGATTGATCCGTCATTCAAGTTAGATTTTGATAACATAAATTCTTTATTGTAAACCCGTTTGACTGGTGAACTCGGACTCTTTTCTGACGAACTCGAACTTTCAGATCTAGACTCCGACTTTGACTCTTCATCCATATCCAACACCTGATCGACCACTTTCTTTAACAAATCAGTCTCATGATCAGTGTCAGACGCTGTGAATGTGACATCAATATTGTCTGGTAACTCATCAATGGTTTCAGACTTTAACTTTATGTTGAGAGCCTTATTTAAACGTTCCTCATTTGGCTTTCTGGGAGAATAACTATTCCAAATAGGGGGCGGACACTTGTTATACTTGACACTTTGTTTCTTACCAGTAACCTCTTCCATATTTTTATCTTGAAAGGCTTCAAGACCTGCAACAGTAGGACAAACTCCATCAATCAAATAATCACAAGTTGCATAACTCAACAACAAACGTTTGATTCTTTCACTCTCAATCTTTTGAAGTTCCACATCCTGCTTGAGCTTTGCACAGTCTTCAATATACTCATTGATGACTTTTTGCTTTGTCATTAAAGTGGAACTCATCATTGTCATGGCAGCATCAACTTCTAAGTTTGTCTTGTTCAGACCGTCAACTGTTCTGTTCAGCACATCATATGACTCTTTCACGTACTTCACATCAGACAACAAAATCTCTTTCAGCTCTTCCAGTTCAAGAATCTTCTTGTCTTTCTCCTCACAATGTTTGCTGGACTCCAAACATTTCAGACAAGGTTTAATGACCCCAACTATCTTTTCAACCTCGATAATCTTCTTAACTTCAACAATTTTTTCTACCTCGATGACTTTCTCAACTTCGACGAGTTTCTCAACTTCGACTGTTTTTTCGACCTCAACAATTTTCTCTACCACTTTCTCCAATTCAACGATTTTTTCTATCACCTTCTCAATCACTGGTTCAACATTTGCTTCTTCAGCTTCCATTTTTGCCTTTTCATCAGCTATTCTTCTTACTTCCAGTTCTCTCTTCAATCTGGCAATCTTTTTCTCATTCAGCATCTCAACTTTATCTGCAAAAAACAAATTAAAACTATCAGGATCTAGACCTTTTCTAGCTTTATTAATGTATTCTGCTTCATCATCAGTATCTACATCACTTCCAAAATCTAGAAAAATCGGTATTCTTTTCGGACTAGATTTGACTTCATCTTCTTCCAGAATTCTAGCAACAAGACCCGAACCAGGTGGAATGTATTTATCCCAGCTAAATCCCTCTGCAACCTTTTCATCATCTTGGTCAATTATACCATAACAAGCTCTTTTCTCTTTTTCTTCAATGGCACGTGCATGTGCAGTTTGTGGTTGTTGAGTAATCTGATGAAAAATTGATTTTTGATAATAATTGTTTTTTCCAGACTGATCTTGTCTTCCGTTTGCTTCTTTGTTTTTGCATTCACGCTTAAAATGACCTTTTTCTCGACAACGAAAACATGTAACCTTTGATTTGTCAAACCCTATTGGAGATTTAGACAATTCATTAAAGTCATCTCTTCCAGTGATTTGTTGAAACTTTTCTGCCCTTCTAACCACACTGGCTAAACACCACTTGACGTCCATCAACTCAAGTTCTTCAGCATCAATTTGGTCATAATCCTCTTTGGTAAGCATCGGATTTCCAATTTTGCCTGCAACTAAACTTTCATATGATTCTAACATAGCAACGAGTGATGCCATATGTTGCTTAGCTATTTCTGGAGACAGATTTTGACCATTTTGAGTGTTCAAAGTGACATTGCATTGAAGATTTGTTAAGTTCTGTTGTTGAGGACTTGGTGTTGTAAAATTTGGATCAAAGCTTGAATATGAAGATGAATGTCCACCACTCTGATTTACAGTACTGCCCTTCGTTCCAGAGGAACTATCAGCACTGAAACCAGTTTGGATCTATGGGCTAGGAGTAACTTCAAATTTGTTTCCTCTGTAATATAAACTGACATCTTGTTGAGCATTTGGATTCTTCATGATTGCCGTTTTCTAAATATCTAACTCATGCACCCAGTTCTCAAATCCATTTTGCCATCCTTTAAAATCTTCAATGTATATAAGCTTTGGCGGTTTCTGGTAAGTTCTTGTCTCATTTTCATTGTATAATGTTTCGGCAGCTGTAACTGGAGCAACTGGTGTAGCAAACGCATTGTAGAATTCCTCTTCCATGATTCAGTAATTTGTATCACAAAGTCAACAAAGTTCAAACAACAATGAAGATTCACACGAAATATGAGTTCAAACGTAAACACTTGGTGCGAAATAATCAAACTCAAACGAAATCAAAATTGGTACGAAATAAACAATTTCACACGAAAACAACTTTTGGTGCGAAATAGCCTCTTTCAAGCGAAATCAATTTTGACGCGAAATACAGCTTTCAAACGGAATGACTATTTCGTGCGAAACTAGTCACGCGAAATTACAACTTGGTGCGAAATTATCTATTTCGAGCGAAATTAGGTAATTTCGTGTGAAATGAAGGGGTTGATTTTGCATGAAATGAGTTTCAAACAGGTAATTCCGTACGAAATAGTGCTGACGTCACTTAATCCGAAACCACTTTCAAGCGAAATTATCAATTTTATCACTTTTCGATCGAATTTAAGTCCAATTCTTTCAAGGATTCATTAAAACACTGTTTCGCATGATATGTTTAAAATTCAATCCATTTTAACCGTGAAATTTTGTGAATTTTGTAAAAGAAGGTGTAGAAGTCAGATTTTTGAAGAAAACAAGCTGATTTTGGTAAGAACTCTTCCTCCTGAGCTCTGATACCACTTGTCGGATCGAGAGACGATCGAAACGAGTCTATCAGAAGAGTTCTTGGTCTAATCAGAGGCGGAATTCATTGATTAGACTTTGTAATAGCTTGATTCACTCTTAATTGTCTTGTTTTATTGATTTAACACGGTTACAGATCAGTAGACACGTCGGCAGCACTTCGGTACCGGAAACATGAATGTCACAAATGAAATCACAACAAGGGTATTTATAGTGATGGTAATTTCGTACGGAATTAACACTTGCTATTTCGTATGAAAAAGATGATTGCTATTTCATGCGAAATAGCTATATGTTATTTCATGCGAAATTAACAATTCACACACAAACCCTGTTTTTCTCGTACTACGTGCCCTGATCTAACATTTCTAATACAAGACTCGATACAAGACGAAATCGACAGACGTATGCACCAACATAAAGTGATTTTCTGTGTAATTCAGCTGAAACGATTTCGATACGTTTGTTTCCGCCACTCGTATTGAAAAGAACTCTTCTGAACGACTCGTTTCGGTCGTGAAAATGATCCTACAAGTGGTATCAGAGCTCAGGAGGAGGAGTTCTTACCATTTCAGCTGCAATTTCTGTTTTCTACACCTTCTTTTTCAAAATTAACAAATTTTCACGGTTAAAATGGCTTGATTTTCAAATATATTGTGCGAAACAGTGTTTTAACAAACCCTAGAAAGAATCAGATCTTAATTCGGCTTAAAACTAATTAAATTTTTACAAAAACTGTCCGAAACTTTCATTTCGCACAAAAGCTGATATCATTTCGTTTGAACATTGCTTTGATTTCGCACGAAATCAGACTTCATTTCGCACGAAACTACTATTTCGTGTGAAGCAGTTCATTGGATTTTCATTTCGTACGAAATTAGTGGTTTATTTCGCACGAAACCGCTATTTTGCTTGAAAGGTGTTCATCAGATAGTTATTCCGTATGAAATCATCTATTTCGTGTGAAAGTTATCTCATTCCGTACGAAATCAGTCATTTCGTACGAAACAGTTAAGAAAGTTCATTTCGTTTGGAAGGTCATTTCGCGCGAAGGATCATTTTGTTTGAAAGCTGTGTTTGTGAGATTTTGAAAACCGAATCATGGAAAACGAGTTCTATAATTCCTTTGCAAGTCCGATGACTATTACTCAGAGTACAATGCTAGAAAATGAAACGGGGACAACGCGAAAACTGCCTAAGCTCATGAGTATCGAGGAGTATAGTGGATGGGCTGAACGTTTTGAAAACTGGGTTCAAGCATATCATTTAGATGCTTGGGAACATACTGAAGTTCAATATAGTAGACCAGTTGGGGATAATAGAGTGAAACTTGCAATCAGAGATCTGAGTGTTGAAGAGAAAAAGAAATATAAAGATGAAAAATGATGGTTAGTCTGTTGCAACATGCTATTAAAGAAGACATCTTGATTTTACTTCAACACAACGGAAGTGCACATTCGATATGGACAGAATTAGAATCAAAGTTTCTTGGTAGTGATGAGATGATGAAAAACAAAAAGTCACTTTTGAAGAAAGAATTTGATCTATTCCGTGGTTTAAGAAGTGAAAACACCAAGCAGATTATTGAAAGATATTGCAATTTATTAAAAAATATGAGCAGATTGAACATCAATAAAGATAAAGATGAATTGATTAAAAAATTGGCTGATGCGTTGCCACATGATGAGTTGGCCACGTATCTTATGATGTTGAAAAATAAACCAGGTTTTAACGAGCTAACGTTGAGCGAGTTCATTAAACAACTTGAAGCTCAAGAGTTGGAACAACGAAAGATAGCAAGAATGAAGAACTATGATGGAGAACAAGACATTGGTTTGTATTACAAATGTGGTGTTAGTGATAAAACCAACATTTCTCCAAAGATTGAAACTGCCTTCAATGCAAAAAGTTCTTCGGAAAGTTCATCTCAGGGATCAAGCAGCAAAACAGGATTTACTTCATTTCCATCATTTGATCCACATTTTTCTGCAACAAAGAGTGGCATAGTTCTTCAATGCAACATTGCTTTAAATCTTGAGAATGATCAGAACTACTCGGAAGAAGTTGCAAAAAGTCATATGTCTCTGTTGGTGACTGTGTTAGAGTCGTATGGAAGTTTGGTTGCAGGAAGGATCGGAAATCCAATGCTGACTAAGGAGGATTACGATCAGATTGATGTTGAGGAGATGGAGTTGATGGATATAAAGTGGTGTTTGGCGAGTGTGTTGAGAAGAGCTGAAAAGTTTAAACAAATTACGGGAATAGATGATTTTCGTGATGCAAATGTTTCTACTTTAGGATTTGATAAATCTAAAGTTACTTGTTTTCGTTGCAGGGAAAAAGGGCATTTCAAGAGAGAATGCACAAACCGCGAAGCAAGTGGAGCTCAAAATCCTTTCGGAAACAATGATTACTATCGGAAAGCAATTTATCATCAGGTTGCTCAACAACCATATCATCAACAACAGCCACAAACTGCTCATGCTAGGAAGGAGATTGAGGAGTCAAAGAAAGCATGTCTGGGTAATCAAGATGATGAAAATTTGTCAAAAGGTTTAGTTGGGACAAATATATTACAGCTGATAACAAAATAAGTTTGATTGATCAAGATGATGAAAGATTACCAGAAGGTTTTAGCTGGGATAATTACTGTCCAGATAAAGAATTCTTGCATAAAGCTTTTGTTGCTCAAAAAGTTGACAATAATACTGATGATTATTGGGCAGAAAAAATAACAAAATATATAGCCAGGAAAGGTAAAAAAGTTGAAGAAGAGGTTAGTGTGATAAAGAAGCAAGATAAAGAAATTCCAGTGTTTGAGGTTAAAAAGGAAGTTGTTGCAGAAAAAGTGTCTGAGAATTGTGAAAACTTTGAGACTATGAAGAATCAAAACAGTGAATTGATTCACAACATGAATAAGCTGAAAGAATCATATGATGTTTTGAACAAAGCCATGAATCAATACAACGAGTCAAGCAGTGAACAGGCTACAGCCATGAAAACACTTCAAGGAGCATTCATGACAAAGCAGTCATGCATTAATTATTACATTGAGAAATGTGCTGAACTTGAGAAAAAAATGGAAATTCAAAGAATAGAAACTGAAAAAGTTGATAGACTATTGAGAAGTTACTCATATGCTTCTTATGTAATTGACAGGATTTACCCCATAGCTGAAGGTATAAAGACATTTGAAGAAATCAAATCTAAAGAGAAGAAGTCTGAAGCAAAAGAAGATACTGAAGTGAAAGATTCCGATAAGAAACAAAGTGTTGACTATAACAAGTGTCCACCCCTTCTTGAAAATTGATATTCTCCTCGAAATCCAAATTCAGAAAGAGTCAAAAAGGCAACCAACTTACAGTGGGAATCTGAGTCTTCAGATAATTTGCCAGAAAACATCGATGTCACTTTCACATCGTCCGACACTGATCATGAGTCCGAGTTAATAAAGAAAGTGGTCGATCAGGTGTTGGATAAAGACGAAATCGAGGAGTCAAAGTTGGAGTCAAAATCAAAGTCAAAGTCTGAGTCTGACACGTCAAGTTCAAAAGAGAAACAGGGCAAAAGAGTTTACAATAAAGAATTTCTATTATCAAAATCTAATTTGAATGACGAACCGATCAAAGTGGCATATACTTTGAATGATTCAGACAAATTATATTCTGATAAGGAATTTCCAATAAGAGGTGTTAAACCAGAAATGATAAAAAAAAAGGTTTTCAAACTAATAGAAATTAATATTTCTGAAATAAAAGATGAAAATCTTTCTGAAAAACCTAATCCTTACACCTCAAGAGTTCAACAACGTTTAAACAAGAAAAAGGGTTACAGTTTTGGTTCAGGTTATTGAAAGAAACCAAACCATAACGGTAATTTCAAAAAGAAAGGTCTTGGTTTTATTCCACCAAAAAATTATAAAAGTGAGAAAACTTATAAACCAAAAACTGTATTTGTTTCAGGATCAAGTGCAGAGGAGGAAGAAAAGAGTTCATTCTGGAAGCAGATGAACAAAGAATTCCTTGCTAAGAAGCAAGAGGAAATAAAGAAGAAAATTGTTCAGAAGACGGAAACGAGAACCTGTTTTCAATGCAAAACAGTTGGTCATATTGCCAGAAAATGTCCAAAGACAATTCAAACAAAACAGGGAGTTTCTGATAAACTGAAAGGAAAGATGGTTGAAAATGAGCTACCAACCATACAATTTATTGTTTTCAAAAATTCAAAGTTTGAGGTTGGTGAGTGTTCAAAAGGTTTTTACAAAAGGAAAGTAAAACTTGACAACCAAAAGTGGGTTGTTAAGAATTCTGATGCTAGTTCTGGCGATGAATCTGATTCCACAAAATCAGAGGAGCCACAAGTTGTTATAAAAGAAGAGAAATCAGTGCCGCCATTTGATGATTCAAATTTTCCACCATTGCGGGCTGAAAATTTAAAATCAAAAGTTGGAAAAGTTGAGATTTCAAATCAATTTTTTACTGAAAAGAAAGAATTTGATTTTGAAAAAGCCTTTAACCCCACAATCCAAAATATTTTTGAAAAAATGATTAATGGAAAGGTGAAAGGGGTTAAGGAATTTTATGAAAAGAAAACTAAGAAACCGGATGGAGATGGTTCATCCCAGATTAGTAACTGGGATAGAACCTATCACGACTAAACTCTGGACTTGCCGGAGCTCCCAAGTTGGTAATCGTGGAGCAGTAATCGACATCATTCTTGTATTATGTGTGTTTGTGAAAGACCTACAAGTGGTGAATCAAGGACATTAAGTTGTACTTGATTTATTTTTCCTACAAGTGGTTAAAAATAAACAAAATGAGTTTATCCCCTAACTTACAAATGGTTTGTGAATTTCAACAAAACTATTTTTCAGGAAAAACCATTTGATTAAAACAAACTTAAGTGTTTTGAAATCATAATGGGAAAATAGTTTGTTGTGAGGGGGAGTTCTGATTGTTTATGCCAAGTGGATGACGATTTGAAGTGATTCGATATCAGTTGTCACTTTTCTTGTATAGTTTGTTTTCAAATTTTTTTAAATGCTTTTGAATTTTAGGGGGAGTAAGAAATTTCAGAAAATCCAAAAACATTTGAAAATTTGAAAAATCCAAAAACATGATAAAATCAAAAATGAGTTTTGTTGTAAAAAGAGGAAATGATAGTACATCAGTGGACGATCACAACATGCTAAAGAATTGGAAAGATAATTTGTGATAAACGGTCTCACTGATGATATGCCAGTAGGTTTTTGCACATTTAGTAGATTGTATCGAGATATAAACCTAAATATCAAACTTGCTTATCTCATGGGGAACATCTCTCGGATATATGGGTAACCCCCGAAATCTTGTTTGAAAGGTCCCTCTTTCTGAGATACTAGGTCTTTATGCTTAGTGATATCTGGGGTATTATCCCGGGACTTCTGATTTTGTGGAAGCAATGGCCTAGTCCCAGTATAATACTCTTCGCTTGCTTGAAATATAGCAACTCCCTCAGCATAAAAATGATGAAACATTGCAAAATGCTAATCATGTGCTATTGAAGAAAAGATTCTATAAAGGGAACACACCTAAAGTCGAAGCCATCATCTCTCTGATTTTGCGGAAGCAATAGCCTGAGCTCTCATGGCCCTCGCATTTAACCCTTTACAGATATCATCTAGGTATACTCACCTGTAAGACTGAATATTGGGATCTGGGTACGGGAGTATATTCTGAGGTGGGACACGCGTATAAGTTTAAGTCTCTAAAACATTAATCTCGTATCTCGAAACAGTTGAACTTTGTGTGAAAATTTAAGTGGATTAGTATACTGACAATCTAAGTGAATCGTTTAGAACTGAAAATGTATAAAGCTTAACGGTGTTGGTGATTTGTCTCAAAAACTGATATGATCCTCTTACACAAACTCACAAAAATATTGTTTCAAAATATTTCCTTACTACATTTCGTTAAAATTAAAAATCCAAAAAGATTTTAGTATGTTTTAGCATAAAATTTTGAAAAATACAAAAAGATTTTCGACAACTGATGTTGAAGAGCTAAGTTTCAAAATTCCGAGTGCTAAGCATGATGAACAACAGGTTTGGGAGAGTGTGTTTGAGAAAAAAGATATGTTTACAAGTGATCATCTGAGAATACAAATGATAAATCATTTTGGATGATATTTGCATGAGATTGTTTGAGTTTGAAAGTGATAAGCATGATTTTAAATTGTTAAAATTTAAAATATATGAAACTTATGTTTTAGGTAGAGATTGTGCAGGCAGAAGCAGCAAAGTTTCGACTCATGATAGATATGAGAAAGCCAGGTTCCAGATTCTGTGATTATGGAAAGTCAGGAAACGGTCCTGAACATGAGAAAGTTCCTGAGGATGAGCCAGGTCACGATATTGGAACAAGAGCTATTCCAGACTTAGATCCCAGTTTATCGAAAGGGGGAGTCTGAAGACACAAGCTGCTGATGCTGATGAACGTAAAGAATCAAGAGATCTGATCAAGAGAATATAGAGTAAGGTTGAGATTCTGGAAGAAAGAGAAAGAAATTGATTGAGGATACTTACAATGGAGAATCTTTGGAGAGATAGAGAAGACTGATAAAGACTGAAGATTTGACAACCGAAGACTCGATACCGAAGACTTCGTCAACATCCGAGGGGGAGTCTGTTGGTGCATACGTTAGTCGGACTTCGTCTTGTATTGAGTCTTGTATTTGTTTAGATAGATCAGAGCACGTAAAACGAGAAAACGAGAAATGTATGTTTATGGGCATTTCGCACGAAATGACTATTTCGTGTGAAACTGATTTCGTTTGGATGGTTTCGTGCGAAATAAGGTTCCCTATAAATACTAGGGCGTGCCTTGTCATTTTTAATGTTGTGATTTCGGTAGCGAAGCTCTTCCGAAGTGTCTCCAAGCTTATAATACGATCTGATATCAATACAGAGACAATTTAAAGTGATTTTCTGTGTAATTCAGCTGAAACGATTTTGATACGTTTGTTTCCGCCACTCGTATTGAAAAGAACTCTTCTGAATGACTCGTTTCGATCGTGAAAACGATCCTACAAATCCAAACAAGGACTCCAATATTAGCACTTTAAACATCCTACAAGAATCAATCTATGAAGATAGATAGATGCTATAAGGATTTAGTTTCTGTCACATTGGATCATTGAATCATAACATTTTAAATCCTAATGGTGATTCAGGATAACGCTACGAAGGGTAATACAATAAGCACACTTATATATAGGAAGTACCAGCGGCGTATCCACCATGTGCTTATCGTATTACTCTAGTTTCGTTATCCAAATCACCAAAAATCTACACATAAACCATAACCATCGTCTTTGTAAAGTAATTCTTAAAAATCTCACTATGAAGATAGGAAGATCTAAGACTGTACTTCAAATATCCTATAAGAATCTAACTATGAAGATAGATAGATCTTTTAAGGATTTAGATAATCATCGTGTTTGCATAATCGGAATAAAACAAATAAAAGCACTTAGTAACCACATATATGCCATATATTGGAAAACAAATTGATTACACATATGAATCACCCCAAAACAATTGAAAACGGTAAAAGAGGGGAACTATGTACTCACTTGGGATTGCGTATAGTTCTTGTTCAAATGGTACAACAAAGCTCAAAGGATCAAGAGTTCAAGTGTTCAAGTGGTTCCTAGTGTATCGGATACTATGTTAGCGTAACGGGACATAAATCGAGGAATCGGATAGAAGGAGGTATTGTAAACCAAATGAGTGTTGGAACTCATATGATATGGTTTAACAAAGCCTACATTCTGAATTGAAGTCTATCCTAAGTGCTTTTGACCTGTTATGACTCGTTAAGGTAGTTTACGCTATTTTAACGAGTCATTTGCGCGAAAGCGCATTTCGGATAGCCTAAGTAGTTCTATGACAAGTATTATATGCCCTAACATGTTTAATAACATTGCATAATCAGCTTAGGTGTTAAAAATTAAGTTACATAAGCTTAAATTCAAATTATGCATGAAAAGGTATTTTGGTCATTTTCCTAAGGCATATAAACTAGACAAAATTGCAGAAAACAACCTTTATGTTTGCCTTAAACTGCACTTTATACCTTTCACTATAAAATCCATAAAAACCAACCTTTATGTTCATGTTTTATTACACCCTATAACCTTTAGCACTAACCACGTCAAAAAATTCAGTTAAATTGACTCACCCTTGCATATGAGGGCATTTAAGTCTTTTACTTTTAAATTAAAACAATTTTTTTTTAATAAAAACCCACTTCTTCTTCACTTCATCTTCATCTTCATCTTCTCCTTCTTCCTCCTCCTCTCACTCATCAATGGAGTCCAGACACGCCCCAAAAAAGACTCCAAATCTCATCGTAATCCTTATCAACGCCGGTGACCCCAAATCCTCATCCAGCACCACCAATCCTCCTCATCCCCCGCGACCCCCAATCACGCCCACCTTTCTCTGTTTCAAATGTGTTTTGAATTCGAGTAGAGGTTGTTTTTCGTATCTGTTGTAAAATAAAGGAGAAACAGATTTGTGTTGAATGTTTGTTTGCTTGTTGAAGAAGAAACAACTATAATCTGTGCATCACAAAATGTAAGATGTGCTGATGTTCTAACATCTTTAACAAACTTTCAGTTTCGAAACCATATGAATTAAGGTCTGAACTGTTTCTGATTTTCGGGTTTGAACTGTTTCAAATCTGCTGTTGTTAATTTGAATTTGTTTTTGGAAATGATATAGATCGAATCTAAGTGATGAATTTGTTTTGTATATCGAATTGAATTTCGATTTGTTTTCGGATCGCATTTTGAACAGTCTGGTTGTTTTCAGATTGTTTTACAACTGAGTTCACATCTTAGTAGTCTATGAGTAACATCCGTATACATTGAATCTGATTTTCGATCTGAGGTTTTGCAAGTAAAAAGATTTGCAAGCGTTTGTTGATTGATTAAAATCTGAAAAAGGATTCCCTTGTGTGCTCATAATTGAACAAATTTTTTTTTGCAGTTTATAGAGTTAAAAAAGGGGACTGATTTGTTGTTGTGTTATCGAAGATAGTAGTAGCAAGTTATAGTTTGCGGCTGGAGTTATTTGCAGGGTGTTTGTTTTGTTGAAAATGATTTGGAGTTATTTGCAGGGTGTTTGTTTTGTTGAAAATGATTTCGGATTAGTATTCGGACTGATTTGAGATGTTGTTTGCGGCTGGTTAAGTGAGAGTGGGTATGGCTGGTGGTAAGAAGTGAGAAGAGGAAGAAGAAGAAGTGAAGAAGTGGGTTTTTAATAATAAATAAAAAATTGTTTTAATTTAAAAGTAAAAGACTTAAATGCCCTCATGCGCAAGGCATGTGAGTCCATTTAACTGAATTTTTTGACGTGGTTAGTGCTAAAGGTTATAGGGTGTAATAAAACATGAACATAAAGGTTGGTTTTTGCGGATTTCATAGTGAAAGGTATAAAGTGCAGTTTGAGGCAAACATAAAGGTTGTTTTCTGCAATTTTGTCTATAAACTACTTATCATACAACTAATTAAACTAAGTGACCATAAGGTATAACCTCAGAAGGTTATTCCCTATACAACTATCGTCACAAATATGTTTGGTCGGATCCTAATGATCGACCAAACGGGTCGGGTTTGAAAGTTTAAGCGGTTGTCAAGACCGCTTCACTTACGACCCCATATAAGCACTAGACTAAAAGTGACGAGCTAAACATGTTAAAACATGTTTAACTAAGTGAGAAAATTGATTTGATATCAAAACAAAGTGTTTTGATACCCGAAAATAGTTTCATCGCAAAATGCACATAATCGTGCATTTTGACCGAAACTTTGACTCGTCACTTCGACTAATCAAAGTGGTAACCAGTAGGTATAGTCACAAGCGACTATAACCATCGTGATTACGCTCACGTTGCAAAGTTCAAACGAACTTTGTCTTGACCAAATCATGGTCAAAGCTGAAAGTCAAACACTGTTTGACTTTCTTGCTTTAAACACATAACCAATCATGAAAGAATACTTACAAGAGTCCAAGCTTGGAAAGAGGACAAAGAAAACTCTGGTATGAGGCCTTCAACAAGTGTGAGAGCCTCAACTTAGAGCAGGAGTGAAGAAGAAAGCAAATGAGCAAGGAAGAATGGATAAATTCTTAGGTATTTATAGATTTTCATGATCCTTTAAGATCTTTACAAGTGTTTTTAAATTTTTCAAGGCATGATCTAGACCCTAAACATGTTACACACTGATTTGGGGGCTCGGGGAACACTTAAACAAGCCCATAGTATGCAAAAACTATTATCAAAACTGAGTTCAGCAGGCAGTTTTGCTGATTCAATGAATCTGCCAGCTCCAGATCTAACGGGCCGCGAAGGAAACAACAACTGTCTTCGCTCCCCGCCTAGTACTCTGGCCAGAAGTTTTGAATTTTGTCAGAACAGGTCCCTGCATGCTAAAAACTTTATTTTTGATGCATTTAACCCCCGTTAACCCCATTTCAAGGCTCTACAAGGATGTTAAAGCATAGGGGACTTGAAATATGCTTGAAAATATCACAAATGTTGGTTCGTTTGGTCGTACGGTCGCGTTATTCGGTTAATTACGATGGAAACTCGAACGGACGATAAAACGATCCAAATTACGCGACGAATGGTATTTTTGAATTCCAATCACTAGAATAAAATATTTTATTGATTACAAAAATTTTTGGATGTCCGGATATGGTCAGAACGTAAGATATGCGCGTAAATGCAAACTTAAGCAGTTTTTGACGCTTTTAGTCCTTGTTGATCAAATAAGCATATTTTCTCACACCGAACCCCTCAAAGCTTATTTCTAAGCTATGTTAAGGGTATTTAGGGTATGCTTAGCTTATGATCTTGTTCCGGAGTGTACGTTGCTATACGAATCGGCAAACTTTTGCAGTTTGTCACAAATAGTCCCTTTGATGGAATAAACTTGTTTTTGACACACCAAACCCTTCAAAACTTATTTCTAAGTTATGTAAAGGTTATTTAAGGTATGTTAAGACTATGTCAGTGTTCCAGAGTGTTTGTCGTGTTAAACTGATTATGTTTATGTCACACCCCGACCACGTAAAACAACAAAGCGTGGCGGAAACGTCGGGGGGTGTTGTAACAGAATTATCGTTTCATAACCATGAATACAAAAAGTGTTTCGCTTTATTGATAATATTAAACATTCACATTGTTTTAACACAGAACAAACAAGTTTTATATCGTCTATCATAGTTATTATGTCACTAAGGCCTCGTCCAGATCCTATGTGACGTATGCATCCTAGATCGTCAATCAAGCAACAACACCTGAAACATATGTAAAAACAATGTCAGCAAAGAAATGCTAGCGAGTACATAGGTTTTATAAGAGTATCAGGATCATGGCTTGTTTACATATAATGCAATACCTCGAAAACCTTGTTTTTAAAAAGTGTATGATATTGCAACATGATTAACCAACTCAAATCAAGATGGTTATAATTTACAAAATTTCGTAGCCACGATTCTTAACTCAAAAGCTTTTTGTTCTAGAAAATCATCTTGTAAAACATCTCGTATAAACTCGTTAATAAAACTCGTATATCATTTCGAAAACATCGTTGAGTGACATCGTTTCAATATCGTTTACCCAAGTGAACCAAATAACACCACGGTATGTAATATGTTGAAACACTTATATATAAGAAGTACCAGCGGCGTATCTACCATGTTTTCACCACATTACACCCGTCCCGTTATCTAAACACTAGCCAAAAACCAACCGTTTACCCAAATCGTTTAACATCGTTTCCAAATCGTTCCCAAATCGTTTCCAAATCGTTTACTCGTTTAAATCGTCCTCGTTTTAATTGTGATAACTTATATATGGTCGTCTCGTTAATAACATTCAAACCTTTGTGACTCGTTCATCGTTCAACTCGTTCTTGCATTAACAAACCTCCAAAGGGTAAGTTAACAATCATCAGATTTAGTCGTTACCCACAACACCCACACATAACCATGGGTATAGTGCAATAACGGGATTTGTCATATCCTATGGTACCATAACCTAATACTGGTCGGCTTGATCAATGCTAATGAATGTCGTTCGTTATGTAACTACAACTAACAAGTTCGTTCACATTATCGAAATCGTTAATAGTTTAGTGTATCGTTCTATTCGTTTTTGAAATCATCGTTTAAACCTTGAAAACCTTTTGTACATATGAATCACCCCAAAACAATTGAAAACAGTAAAATAAGGGAACTATGTACTCACATAGTTACCACAAAACATGTAAAAAGAGGGGATCTATGTACTCACATGTAGTGCAAGGTATCCTCAATCAATAGTACTTCAACAAACTCGAGTAAACTAGAGAAATCAAGTAGCACCTAGTAATTTAATCACTAGTCAAACAATAGACGCCTAAATCGGAAGATCGGACAGAATGAGGTCTTGTAAACCAAATGAGTGTTGGAACTCATGTGATATGGTTTAACAAGGCCTACATCCTAAATGAAACCTACTTTCGACCCATCGTGACCCATTAAGGTAGCTTATGCTATTTTAACGCGTCGTGCGCGCAAATGCGCGTTCAAGACGTCTAACTAGCCCTATGACAAGTATTATATGCCTATACAAGTTTAATCATGTTATATAATCAGTTTAGATACCAAAGGTTATGTTACATATGCTTAAAATGAATTTTTGGCTTAAAAGGGCATTTTTGGTAATTTACCTAAGGCATATAAACTACCTATCATAAAACTACTTAAACGAAGCGACCATAAGGTATAACCTTGGAAGGTTATTCCCTATATACTATGGTCACCTAATGTGTTTGGTCGGATCCTAATGATCGACCAAACGGGTCGGGTTCGAAAGTATAAGCGATTGTTTAGATCGCTTGCCTTTACGACCCTAGACAAGCACAAAACTAAAAGTGACGAGCTAAGCATGTTAAAACATGCTTAACTAAGTTAGAAAACAAGTTTGGTATCAAAACAAACGGTTTTGATACCTAAGAGTTGTTTAGTTACAAAATACGCAAGAATACTGATGTGTCATAAAATATACATATTTGTCTCGTGTCAAGTGTATAGTTTTTGTATAAGTTTTATTTGTTTTTAGTATTATATTACGTTATTTTGTGTTGGGTCAGGTCCTGGTGCAAATAGAGTGGAAAAGTGTAAAAAGAAAATAACCAGTCAGTTGGGCAGAGCAGGGTGCCAGTGACCGAAGGAAATTCGCCACTATTTTGTGTTGGGCCAGGTCCTGATGCAAATGGAGTGGGCCGAGCCCGCTATCTCTATGTAAGAATATGGATGGGGCCATGTGAATGAATTAGACAAGAGAAGTGGGCCGCCCAAAGAAAAAGGAACAATTGATCCATATACCATGCATGTCACGAAATCAGTGGAGGATTTATGTTGTTTCTTGGGCTTTTGGCATCAACTTATTGATATAGAAAAAAAAACCTAATGGAAAAAACCCCATAATATATATGGACGTGAAAGGATGGAATGATTGCTAATATATTGGACAACAACAAAAAGGTGGATCTCTAATTATTGCCGCCAACATCAGTTGCGGGTTTGGGAATTCGACAACATTAAATCACAAGCACAGGAGGCAAGATTCCATTTATAATTCTTTTCGAGAGCATTAGTGGGCCTGGCAGGATCTTTAAGGGCCGCCAAAATCCTCAATGTATGGGCCTGTTGACTATGATTAAAACAATGTTATATTATAAAGGGAAAAAATCAAATAGGAAGATTAATTTCGCTAGGAAGGATAGGAAGCAATAAGAGGATGACATGTGGCAACATTTAAAATAAAGAAAAAGGGTATTTTAGTCAATCCAACCCTTTCTTCTTCCTTTTCAAAACCCAGTAACTTCAAAACCCACCATTTTCAAAACCCACCATCTTCAACCATTTCTTCACTTTTCTATCTCATTAATCACTACATTATAGTGCGATTTTCATCACCAATCAATGATTCAAACACCCGATCAACGTGTTCTTCAGCTTTTTTGAAGAAAACCCAGTTTAATTCCATAAAAAATCTCGTTTTTTTCGGTGATTTTGAAGATAATCACTCGATTCGTTCGATTCGAGCACTGATAAGTGTTTCAATCATTCAAAATTCATCAATTGTTGAAGAAACCACTTCGATCCATGTAAGAAATTCTTTAATTTCATTTTTACGATCTGGGTTTTTGATTTACTTATTACGTTTTACGATCATGGCGGGGGTCCGGGGGCGGCAGCCCCCGGTAGCGGGGTCCCAGGGGCGGTAGCCCCTGGCGGGGTCCAAGGGGCAGAGCCCCTGGCTGGGGTTGAGCTGCGATAAAAATGCATCAGAAAAATTAATTTTCCAGAAATTGGGTCATTTCGAAGACAATAATTCGTAGACAATTCAGACAGTTCACAGTCCCAGAGAGTTCCCAGACAGTTTTATATGCCCATTGCGTTTTAGAAAAAAACATATTTTTAAGTGTTTTTAGTCATTGCGTTTTAGGTAAAACTCATTTTTGAAGTGTTTTTAGCTATTGTGTTTTAGGTAAAACACATTTTTTAGGTGTTTTCAGTCCATTGCGTTTTAGAATGAGTCATTTTTAAGTGTTTTTTGGCCATTGCGTTTTACAAATAAGACATTTCTTTGTGTTTTTTGTGCATTGCGTTTTAGGTAAAACACTTTTTATGTGTTTTCAGTCCTTTCTGGCTATTGCGTTTTAGAAAAAAAACATATTTTTAAGTGTTTTTAGTCATTGCGTTTTAGGTAAACACATTTTTTTAGGTGTTTTCAGTCCATTGCGTTTTAGAATGAGTCATTTTTAAGTGATTTCTGGCCATTGCGTTTTACAAATAAGAAATTTCTTTGTGTTTTTTGTGCATTGCGTTTTAGGTAAAACACTTTTTATGTGTTTTCAGTCCTTTCTGGCTATTCAGTAACGAGCAAGAATGAAGATATAACTGTGATTGGATGAAGAAACAATTGGGTGACAAAGTTGCCATGGTTCAAATCTCAAATCACCTTAAAAACATAACCTAGTATTCTTGTATCTGGAAAATTTGGTTAGTCTGCAAATATGGAGAGATTGTAATCACTTTCTGCATATTCAAAATTCCCTATAGCTCTCTTTGCATATTCAAAATTCTCATTGCGTTTTAGGAAGTACATTTTCTTTTGATTTTTTAGGCTATTGCGTTTTAGAAATAAGACATTTTTTGTGTTTTCTGGTCATTGCGTTTTACAAATAAGTCATTTCTTTGTGTTTTTGGTGCATTGCGTTTTAGAAAAATGTCATTTTTTAGGTTTTTTTTTCATTGCGTTTTACGTAACTGGGGGTTTTTCTATTGCGTTTTACGCAACTGGGTTTTGAATTTTTTTTTTTTGAAAATATAGCAATAGTATACTCGTTTTAAAGATAAAAAAACGCTCGTTTTTTTGGTGCAATTTTTACAAAAAAATAATGTCGTATGAAAGAGTTATTAACGTTTAAAAAATGGGGGGAATTGGAGGAGAGAGAAACTATTGGCTTGGATTGACTAGAATGCCCCTAAACAACCCACGCGCCTCTTTTTTCTTCCCTTCAATTTCCATCATTTAATCTTAGCCCTTGATTAACTTAATGGATGGTCAAGATCACTTCCTAGCCTTCCTAGCCAAATAAACTTCCTATTGTATCTCCACCCATATTATAAATAAACAACCCTGGTCGAATAAAAAAAAGAAAAGAATTGGACGGCAGACTGAGGGAGAGGGACGCAAGAATACCAGGCGACATTGGAGCATTCTTGGACGATCTCAGAGCACTTTGGAGCTGATTGAAGGTTTAGGAAGCTTCCGGTTCGAGTTTTGAGCATATTGGGTTCGTTAAACATTAGTTTTCCGGTTTCTATTCGCTTTGAACTATGACTTCAATTGTTTTCAGACCTTGTTCAGTTATTTTGTTGAATATTATGAGTAGCATTGCATGATTCTAGGGATTCGACACCTAGGTAGTCCTTGTCTCATATATATTTGATCAAACTTTGCTCTCGTGTTCGTGTTTGTTTCACGTTGTTTGTCGTGTCTGCCATCTTCTTAATCATTTAGGGTATTAATTAAAACCTCAAAATCCAAACAAACCAATTAAGTTTTAGTTGAGTCAGAGTCTAGTTAGCGTCGCTAGTGTCTCGTGGGTTCGATACTCGGACTTCATTAGGCTTTACTACGTACGATAGGTACACTTGCCTGTCAGTGGTCTAGCATTTAGAGTGTCTTAGTTTATAAATTTAAATTTAGGGTGTCTAGATTAGGTTAGTTTTTAATAGACCGCATTTACCACATCAAGTTTTTGGCGCCGTTGCCGGGGACACTTAGGCGATTGCGTTATTAGCTTTGACTGATCTTATTTGTTTAATTGGTCTTTTTGTATATTGAGTCGTAGGTTAGTGTGTCTAGTCGTTTTTGTAAATATATTTTTATTAGTTAATTTTTTTATATCTTTATCATGTGTTTGATTTGTGGAGGGCCCCATTACACTAAATATTGTCCAAATTGGTATTCCACATATTACTCTTCTAACTCATATTCACAGCCATAGTCATATCAGAATTCCTATCCTTCACCATATCAGAATTTCTATACTTTACCATATTAATCATGCAACGAAAACGAGTGCCCACCTTATTTTCAGACATTGGTGGAATCGTGTGAAGTCTTCACTCAGTCGACAGCAGCACTAGAACAGATGTTGAGGGAAAGCAACAATCAACTCATGGATCCGTTTTGTCGGGGTTGCGCTGGACCGCACAAGTATGAAGATTGTCTGGTCGCTTTTCAAGGGGCGATGCCTTCAGATTCAAATGAGACGCCATTGGAGGATACTGAGAGTACAAATGAAAATGATAAGGTAGAGCGGGAAGAACGAGAAGAGAAGAATGGTAAGTTTATAATTGATTTTTCCTGTGGTGATGAGAAGATAGATGCGCAACTGGCTGAATATAGGAGATTAACGGAAGAAGAGATTGAAGAAGAGCCACCTGGTGATCCGGAGTTATCAGATGTAGAACCGGAGACGATAATGGACGTTGAAGTCCCACCTCCGCTTCAACAAATCGTTAATTCCAGCTATTGGTGTCCCATACCATGGAATATCGATGACGGCTTTTGGAGTGATGATGATGGGGTAGTTGAAGAGGTAGAGTTAGAGGTGCTCGACTACACCACAGTTGAAAAAGTTGAAGTTGAAGAAAAGCCACTAGACAAGATGGAAGATGCGAAAATTGAGGAGCATGTACCATCTTGGGAGGGGGAGTTTGGAGATGAGTTAGTAGGTTTGCCAACTCTTGAAGATGAAGAATTTGACCCGGTTGGTGATCTCGCCTATCTAGAGACATTACTTGTAGAGACGCCGACCATGGGGATCAAATATACACCAAACGTAGAAGAGAAAGTGGCTGAGGAGTTTGATAGCCGACCCGTGGAGAAGTTAGAAGATGGACCGCCACCACGATCAAGAACATGGGAGAGGGCGAGAAAGAGCTTGGATCAACACCTGCCGAGGATTCAAGGATGGTACCGAAGGAAGAAGAAGGAGAAACCATTGAAGTTTGCACAACACCATCCTTCTCATTACATGCCACGAATCAGGTTTGGTCCAGGTAAGTTTAAGTATTGGTGGCCTGACCCGTTTGGAAATCTCAAAAGGTTTATAAATTCCACCCTTAAAAATTTAATTAATAATAAGGAACGGGTGGAATTAAACGGGTTGGATAGAGGTTGGATAAAGGAGAAACCTCTTGATTAAATTCAAGTGTGGGGAGGTTTTGTAAAGTTTTGTAATTTTATATATTCGGTAGTTTGTAGAGTTTGTATATTTAGTCATTTATTTTGTACCATGAGTCTAACTTAGTAGTTTTGAGTCGTTTTTTTAGAGTCGGTATTGCTTTGGTTTTGCTTGTTTTTGTCTATGCAGGTTTGGATATATACCACCCGTACTCAATCTCCATTCGGGTGTATTTGGAGCTGCTTAGCAAATTTCAAGGAATTTTCCAAGTATACCAGTCAGTGTCAGAGCCGATCGCGAATGGAATGCTATACGATCGAGCTAGATTGGACGAGAGTTTTGGAACATACGCCTTATTATAACCAGCTAAGTCCTTTCCAATTTGCCCTTAGTCTTTTATTTCTTATTTATTTTAGTGTTTGAGTCAGTTTCCATCCTACATTGAGGGCAATGTAGAGTTTAAGTGTGGGGATGGGAAACTATCGTTTGTATTTAGTTACAAGAGTCTTGAGTCAAAAAAAAAAAAAATAAATAAAAAATTTGATAAAATTGAAAATACAAAAAAAAGAGTTGGTTTTGCGAGTCCCGGTCCTTTAGCGCGTAGAAAACAAAAACCTTTTCAAAGCGTCGGTCAAAAGCGGTTTAATTGTCGAATTTACGAGTCGAGAGCACATGTTTCTTTAAGTTGCGGGATAGTAAGTTGACTGAATCGGTTTTTGGGAGTAAAAGGTTTTGTGATGCCTAGGATAGTGGATAGAGCCGGAGAGTTAATTGGTTGTGCATTGTCAATATCGGTAGCCCTATTTTCCACATGATAGTGAGATTTGAGCCTTTACATGTTTCATATATATGATCACTATTTTCATTTCATGTGTGTTTACCGACTTTGTTGCATTACTTTAGAACTTGTGCGTTTTGATACAGTTTGAGACCTTCGGTTAGGATTTGGCATGGATATGATAGAGGCATTAGGATCACCATGTTTATGTAGCCTTTGTGTTTGACCCATTTCACCATTACCCTTAGTTACACCACTTTGAGCCTAGCTATTCGTTTGTTACCCATTGTTGATGTGATAACCGGATTGTATTGTGTATTGTTATCTTTATCTTGAAAATGAAAGAAAGAAAAAACGTGAAAAATGAAAATATGAAAAAAAAAGAAAAAAAAAAAGAGAAAAAGGAAAAATTAGAATAAAGTTGCGGGTCAAAATGACCAATATGTTAGTGTTTGTTTCGTGCTTATCCGGTTTATCGTGTGATTTCGTGTTTAGCCATATATTCCAAAAAAAACCTACCTTTAGCCCTTACCTACCCGTTAAAGCCCTCTTGATCCGTGCCAAGTTTTAACATTTATGTGGAAATCTGATTGACGTACAAGCTTATGATAGTATGTTTCATAGTTCGGTTTTGAGAGTTCACTCGAAATTACATATTTATTAGCCGAGAGATGAGTGACTTTGTGAGGGGTGTTGACAGTGCATAATTGATTGCTTGAAGGTAAGAAAAATTTGATTAGGTAGGCCCGTTTTCATTTAAATATTATGATTCGTCAACCTTTTGAACGTTGTAAGTCTTGCGAAACCGCTGTGTTTGATGATTTCGTAGTTCGCGTTATAACTTGTTCGAGACTTGCGTTATTGTTAAGTGTTTAAGTTGGACATGTTGCTCGGGATTTTGCTTAGGGACAAGCAAAAGGTAAAGTGTGGGGATATTTGATGTGTCATAAAATATACATATTTGTCCCGTGTCAAGTGTATAGTTTTTGTATAAGTTTTATTTGTTTTTATAGTTTTTAGTATTATATTACGTTATTTTGTGTTGGGCCAGGTCCTGGTGCAAATGGAGTGGAAAAGAGTAAAAAGAAAATAACCAGTCAGTTGGGCAGAGCAGGGTGCCAGTGACCGAAGGAAATTCGCCACTATTTTGTGTTGGGCCAGGTCCTGATGCAAATGGAGTGGGCCGAGCCCGCTATCTCTATGTAAGAATATGGATGGGGCCATGTGAATGAATTAGACAAGAGAAGTGGGCCGCCCAAAGAAAAAGGAACAATTGATCCATATACCATGCATGTCACGAAATCAGTGGAGGATTTATGTTGTTTCTTGGGCTTTTGGCATCAACTTATTGATATAGAAAAAAAAACCTAATGGAAAAAACCCCATAATATATATGGACGTGAAAGGATGGAATGATTGCTAATATATTGGACAACAACAAAAAGGTGGATCTCTAATTATTGCCGCCAACATCAGTTGCGGGTTTGGGAATTCGACAACATTAAATCACAAGCACAGGAGGCAAGATTCCATTTATAATTCTTTTCGAGAGCATTAGTGGGCCTGGCAGGATCTTTAAGGGCCGCCAAAATCCTCAATGTATGGGCCTGTTGACTATGATTAAAACAATGTTATATTATAAATAAACAACCCTGGTCGAATAAAAAAAGAAAAGAATTGGACGGCAGACTGAGGGAGAGGGACGCAAGAATACCAGGCGACATTGGAGCATTCTTGGACGATCTCAGAGCACTTTGGAGCTGATTGAAGGTTTAGGAAGCTTCCGGTTCGAGTTTTGAGCATATTGGGTTCGTTAAACATTAGTTTTTCGGTTTCTATTCGCTTTGAACTATGACTTCAATTGTTTTCAGACCTTGTTCAGTTATTTTGTTGAATATTATGAGTAGCATTGCATGATTCTAGGGATTCGACACCTAGGTAGTCCTTGTCTCATATATATTTGATCAAACTTTGCTCTCGTGTTCGTGTTTGTTTCACGTTGTTTGTCGTGTCTGCCATCTTCTTAATCATTTAGGGTATTAATTAAAACCTCAAACTCCAAACAAACCAATTAAGTTTTAGTTGAGTCAGAGTCTAGTTAGCGTCGCTAGTGTCTCGTGGGTTCGATACTCGGACTTCATTAGGCTTTACTACGTACGATAGGTACACTTGCCTGTCAGTGGTCTAGCATTTAGAGTGTCTTAGTTTATAAATTTAAAACTAGGGTGTCTAGATTAGGTTAGTTTTTAATAGACCGCATTTACCACATCAAATACGTATTTTGGCCGAAACTACGACTCGTCACTGAGCCTAGATAACGTGGTAATCAGTAGGTATAGTCACTAAGGACTATAACCATCGTGATTACGCTCACGTTATGAAGTTCAAACGAACTTCACATTGACCATAAACTGGTCAATGCAGAAAGTTAAACGCAGTTTGAATTTAACGCTAAAACCAATGAAAAGAACGAAAGAACACTTACAGAAGGTCCCCGCAAGTTTGATTTCCAAGTATTTCTCAGGTATGAAGTGTTTCAAACACATCAACTTAGAGAAATTTTCATAAATCAAGTGGGTTTTGAAATGGGGGGTGAGGGATATTTATAGGATTTCTTGAACCGTTAAGATAGTTTATCGAAAACCGTGATTCAATCTAGGCCGTACACATCAAGCCCATGTTTTTATAAAACCATTTGAGCCTATGGTATTGCCCAAAACCAGGTGCAAGTGGTTTAAGAGTGCTTAACAGCTGTAACCAGCTGTTAATCTGGTTTTCTGTTCTGGGAGGTCCTTACGGACCGTATGGTTGATGGCTTACGGTCCGTAAGCCTTGTGCAGACGAGCCAAGTTTCAAAAATGGCAGAACAGGCCCCTGAAGCCCCAAACTTGATATTTGATGCATTTTTGACACGTTTAAGCCCCGTTAATCCCATTTCAAAGCTCTAAAATGAAGTTCAAGTATAGGGAACTTAAAATGTGCTCAAAAATATCTCGGATGTCGGTTCGTTTGGTTGTACGGTTGCGTTGTTCGGTTAATTACGACGGAAGTTGTAACGAACGCAAAAACGATCTAAATTAAGTGACGAATGGAATTTTCTTATGCCAAACACTAAAATAAAATATTTTAATGCTTACATAAATTTTTGGAGGTCCGGATGTATTCAGAACGTAAGATATGTGTGAAAGTGCAAACTTGTGCATTTTTTGACGCTTTTAGTCCCTGAATGACCATAAAGTTTATTTTAGCATACCGAACCCCTCAAAGCCTATTTATAAGCTATGTAAAGGTTATTTAGGGTATGTTTAACGTATGATCATGTTCCGGAATGTTCGTTACTATACAAATCGGCATAGTTTCGCAGTTTGACACATACAGTCCCTGCGATCGAACAAAGTTGATTTCGACACACCAAACCACTCAAAACTTATTTCTAAGTTATGTGGAGGTTATTTAAGGTATGTTAAGCCTATTTCACTATTCCGGAGTGTTTTTCGTGTTAAACTGACTGCGTTTACGCACCATTTTGCGTATAACCTTCCAGAACGCGATTTAAAGCTTGCAATCGGAATCGAATCGAATTGAAAAATCTCAAAACACAAATACACACATAGAAACACCAAAACACATATAATAACACCAAAGTACATCGTTTTATTAATAATCATCATTGTTTTACATCGTACATCGATTACAGAACACAGTTGTCACAGTTTACATAATAGTTTGCGTATAACTTTCCAGAAAGCGATTAAAAGCTTGAAATCGAACTAGAATCAAAACCTGAAATTGTCAAACACAAATTAACAAATATAGAGACCAAAACACCTCGTTTCTTTGGTAACTGATATTGTTCTATATTGTATAGTGTTTACAGAGCACAAATGTTACAGTCTCCCATACTTTAGGAAATTTCGTCCCGAAATTTATTCGAATGAGACCGTAGAGTGTATTTGAAACAACTGAAGGATAAGCAAATTGCTAGATCCCAAAGATGCGGAGCATTGTTTGGTGTTGGAAATTTTAGGGGATTCAAAATGTGATTTGGGATATTCAAAGTATCTCAAGGTATTCAAACCTTTGGGACTTGTGAATTTTTAAAAATGTCAACCAGTGTCCAAAAATTGTTTGGGTATGGCACTATGTTATACTAAGCTCTTAGTGTAATTCCTAGCAGGGTTGTACATTCAAGCCTTGTCCATACGTACACGCTTTCTAACGTCCCACGAGGTACATCCCATGTACCATGAGCATCTCATGCATAGGAGACGGGTCAACATACCTATGGTATCAAGATCGACACCTTTAACACCATAATATACTCCCGGTCGGCTCGATTTGAGTTAATGAATGTACTCGTCATCGTCCATTGCAAATAATCACACAATAACAAATAATCACATAATGGTCCAAGATAACATAAAATCACCAAGTGATCTTAGTAACGTTCTGAAGAATAACACAATAAGAACACTTATATATAGGAAGTACCATCGGCGTATCCACCATGTTCTTATCGCATCATACTCCTCTCGTCGCCTTAATCACTCTAGATTTTATGCCATCATACTTAACAAGGCTTGCTATGATTCTCATGCGTCGAAACTCATAATTAAGTGTGCACCCATAATTACTCATTTCGTCACATAGTCCACATAGCTCCTCTTGTTAAGCGAGGGTAAACAAATAATAAGGTCGAACTATCGTCTAAATCAAATAAACATCGTCACAACACAACATCTGTCAAATCGAATCGTGTTTCATACTAGCAATGATAGCACTACTTGTTTTGCATACAACAAATTTAGTAGTAGGTATTTCATTCTAGTACAAATGTTTATATATGTTTCATACTAACCAAACAGGTAGAATGCAACATATACTAATCATGCATTGTCATCATAATGCAAGCATATCAAGAAAATGTTTTCAAATCATGCGCTAGGTATGCTAAGTCAACACACTAAGCAAAATGTATTTGAAAATAGTGTACTAAGTATGTTAAGTCAACATACGAAGCAAAGTGTATTTGTAATCATATACTATAGATACTAGATAAACAAATCATGTATGTAATGCCATGATCACAAAATAGTATTAACTTGTTCATAGTATTTGTAGCGATCGTGTTGCCAAGTTCGTATGAATGCACCAGAGTGCAATCATATTATGCTAAATTATAAGATTTAGTTCCTAAAGAACGAAATCCTCAAAGTCGGCATGTAGTTGTAATCACACATAGTGTAATCACATTAGAGTTTGTAATTGGAAAATGAAGAACAAGGATAAAGATAAAACTTCTTGAAATTTATATTATCATTACAAACATAGTTGAAATATGTACATTGTTTTTTAAAATAAACAGAAAATGTAGAGGTTCAAATGATCATAAGTGCTTGATCATTAGCTTGAGCCTCATTGACATTGAACATTCGTCCATTAGCATTGGCAAGCTTAGGCTAGTTTCGCTTGAAATGATTTAAATCACCACAATTGAAACATGCTCGAGGGCGAGTCTGAGTAGGGGCTGCTCGGTTCTGGATACGACAGGTCACAGCTAGATGTCCAAATAGATCACAGATTGTACACTGGCAACATGGAGAATTTGTTGCATGATGATAGTTGCAATGATTGCACCGAGGTTGCTTTCCACAATAAAATCCCTTAAAGGGTACTGAGTTTAGTGGAATTGGTGCAGGAATTGCATAATTCTTTGAAGTCTTGCACTTCTTAGAATTTTTTAGAAGATTCGGCCTTTGTTCCCTTTGAATTCTCCTTAGTAGTTTCAATGTTTTGTTTCTTGTCTCCTTTTCAACAAAGTTATCCTTTTCTAACCTGGGAGTTGGTTAGGGTTACGGCTAATTCCTTAGCCTCCCTAAGTGTTGTAGGTTTGCTGCCAGTGACAATGTCTTGGACAGGATCAGGTAGACCATCAATGTATTTTTCAATGGCCCGATCTAAAGGTGTGACCATAGTGGGGCAAAGTATACTTAACTGTTCAAATCAGTCAGTGTAGGCACGGTTTTCCCACTATCTTGTTTTAGATAATAGAATTCGTTTTTTAAGTGCCCTTATTTCGCTTCATGGGCAGAATTCTTTCTTCATAAGTTTTTTAAATTCTTCCCACGTTAATGCCATTGCTATATAGGCACCTCGGTCTCTCATGATACCGTGCTACCAAGTGAGTGCTCTCTTTTGAAAGACACTCGAGGCGAACTCCACTTTGCGCTCATTGGGACACTGAACATGGCGGAATGTGCTTTCTATACTCTCAAACCATTGTAGGAGCCTAGTTGCTCCTTCAGACCCATTAAACCCGAGTGGTTTAGCCGAGTTGAAGTGTTTATAGTTACATGGTGATATAACATTGTTGTTGTTATTATTTTAGATTTGGTTGACTTGGGTCACAATGCCTGGGAGTAAAGCAACTAGATGCTGAGAAATCCTTGCTAACATTTTAGCGTTCCAAGTGATGTCGCGGTGGGGAGGCATCTTGAAGATGTAGCTGTATTGAAAAATTAAGTAAGTTAGGTTCCATCAAATTGTCATGAGTTTGTGATATCATTGTGTAGTGAAAACTTTGACCTAGTAAAATCTCGTTCATAGGTCTCGTTCTTGTACTTAGAAAATATAGTGTTAACTTTGAATCAGTAAAATCTTGTTTATAAGCCTCGTTCTTGTATTTAGAAAATACAGTGTTGTGGATTTTGTTTTGATACAAGAATTGTTTGAGATATAAGTTTTTGTAAAATTTTTGGATGAGAGAATACAAACCAAGTTAATGGTTTGTGTTATAAATTCCTTACCTTTTGAATAAAAAAATTATTTTTTTAGGATAAAATGTTTTAAATTAAAAATTCTAAAATAAAGAAACTTTGAATTTGAAATTTTGATAATTCTCATCCAGATGGTAAATTTTTGAAATTTTGAAAGACCAAAGGTAGTGTTTCGAAAATGACATAAGATTACATAGTGTCGTGAAACGAAATGAAATTCATTTTAATTGTCTCGATTCAAACATATCACCGAAGGTAATATGATGAAATAGTATTGTAAAAGGGATTTTTTTTCGATTGTTGTGAATAGCAAACATATTACCGAGGGTAATATGAATGAGTAGTGTCACAAAGGTTGTAGTGTTTAGAAATCACTCGACATGGTCAAGGTGGATAGGTTTTTATAATGTTTCTCGAAGACATGCTTTACCCTATAAGGGGACACTCACCCTAAGAGTTCCTAGGTAAGAGTGACTGGTCCGATAATGCGGATTTGTAAGAACAATCTAGCCTTAGACAGAAAACTCGGGGTATAGGCATCCACCCTTCCAGATTGCATGTGTTCACATTATTAAAACCCAAGATCTCGATGAAAAATGTTTGAGAAAAAAAAACATTTGAGAAATCTTTGGATACAAATCGTTTGAGATAAACATGTTGCGAGATATTTTGACGAGAACGTTTAAGAAAACATTTTGAGAAATGTTTCAGTGAAAATGTTTTGAGAAAACATTTTGAGGAATACCTTAAGGCTTAAAGCCTAAGGTTTAGGATAAATTATTTAGGGTTAGATAATTTGTAAATCATAGAGTAGTTGTGGCACGAATAAGGATGAGGATTAGGATATAGATCCTAAGTCTACTCATGTTTTGGGTCCTAGGAAGGTTATTGACTAGGTTTAAGGCATGCTAATAACCTAATTCCCTATAACCAGTGCTCTGATACCAATCTGTAACACCCCCATCGCGTAATATAACAACACGTGGCGGAAATATCGGGGAGTCACGTTACAAATTGCTCACAACTACTGGTACTAAATTGTTTCATTACTGTTATCATTGTTTTACAATAAAAAAAATATACATGTAATTGTCTTTTGATTTAAGAAGTCTAAGGCCCGAGTGCAGTCCTATGCGTTGCGTGCTTGAATAGTCGAAAACCTGAAACATATGTGAAAAACAGCCAGCATAAAAATGTCGGCGAGTACATAAGTTTTGTTAGCCAAATAAATGGAAAAACATTTGGTATTGCAATACTTTGGCGACTACGAGAGTTGTCGATTGAAAATAAATCTTGAAGCCAGAGAATGACAAAAGTTTAGTATTGCAATACATAATCTTGATTGTGAAAACTTGTGGCAAATAGTTTATATATGGCAATATGATTATTACAAAGTAATTTTTATGCCATTTGAAATTGTACATTGTAATCTCGTTGAAATCATCGTAAAACTCGTTAATGTGTTATTAGAAATCCAATCAAGGATTAGTAATAACTGTTTTGAAATGTATCAAAACTTGTGTGAGTATTATATAAATCAAGTCAATGATTTATAATAATATTTTAGACATCCTTCTAAGAATCTAACATATAAAGATATGGAAGATTTCACAAGGATTTGGATAATCGAACATTGAATAAATCGTACACAAAATCCTCATATGATATGGTTTAACAAAGCCTACATTCTGAATTGAAACTTATCCTAAGTGCTTTTGACCCGTTATGACTCGTTAAGGTAGTGTATGCTATTTTAACGCGTCATTTGCGCGAAAGCGCATTTCGGATAGCCTAACTAGTTCTATGAAAAGTATTATATGCCCTAACATGTTTAATAACATTGCATAATCAGTTTAGGTGTCAAAAATTAAGTTACATAAGCTTAAATTCAAATTATGCATGAAAAGGGCATTTTGGTCATTTTCCTAAGGCATATAGACTACTTATCATACAACTAATTAAACTAAGTGACCATAAGGTATAACCTCGGAAGGTTATTCCCTATACAACTATGGTCACAAATATGTTTGGTCGGATCCTAATGATCGACCAAACGGGTCGGGTTTGAAAGTTTAAGCAGTTGTCAAGACCGCTTGACTTACGACCCTATATAAGCACTAGACTAAAAGTGACGAGTTAAACATGTTAAAACATGTTTAACTAAGTTAGAAAACTGATTTGATACTAAAACAAAGTGTTTTGATACCCGAAAATAGTTTCGTCATAAAATGCATATAATCGTGCATTTTGACCGAAACTTTGACTCGTCACTTCGACTAATCAACGTGGTAATCAGTAGGTATAGTCACAAGGGACTATAACCATCATGATTACGCTCACGTTGCAAAGTTCAAACGTACTTTGTCTTGACCAAATCATGGTCAAAGCTGAAAGTCAAACACTGTTTGACTTTCTTGCTTGAAACACATAACCAAGCATGAAAGAATACTTACAAGAGTCCAAGCTTGGAAAGAGGACAAAGAAAACTCAGGTATGAGGCCTTCAACAAGTGTGAGAGCCTCAACTTAGAGCAGGAGTGAAGAAGAAAGCAAATGAGCAAGGAATAATGAAGAAATTCTTGGGTAATTATAGATTTTCATGAACCTTTAAGATCTTTACAAGTGTTTTTGAATTGTTCAAGGCATGATCTAGACCCCCTACACATGTTACACACTGATTTGGGGGCTTGGGAAACACTTAAACAAGCCCATAGTATGCAAAAACTATGATCAAAACTGAGTTCAGCAGGCTGTTTTGCTGATTCAATGAATCTGCCAGCTCCAACTCTTGCGGGTCACGAAGGAAACAACAACAGTCTTTGCTCCCCGCCTAGTACTCTGGCCAGAAGTTTTGAATTCTGTCAAAACAGGCCCCTGCATGCTAAAAACTTGATTTTTGATGCATTTAACCTCTGTTAACCCCATTTCAAGGCTCTACAAGGATATTAAAGCATAGGGGACTTGAAATATGCTTGAAAATATCATGGATGTTGGTTTGTTTGGTCGTACGGTCGCGTTATTTGGTTAATTACAACGGAAACTCGAACGGACACAAAAATGATCCAAATTACTCGACGAATGGTATTTTTGCATTCCAATCACTAAAATAAAATATTTTAATGATTACAAAAATTTTTGGATGTCCGGATATGGTATGAACGTAAGATATGCATGTAAATGCAAACTTATGCAGTTTTTGACGCTTTTAGTCCCTGTTGATCAAATAAGCATATTTTCTCACACCGAACCCCTCAAAGCTTATTTCTAAGCTATATTAAGGGTATTTAGGGTATGTTTAGCTTATGATATTGTTCTGGAGTGTACGTTGCTATACGAATCGGCAGACTTTTGCAGTTTGTCGCAAATAGTCCCTGTGATCGAATACACTTGTTTTTGACACGCCAAACCCTTCAAAACTTATTTCTAAGTTATGTAAAGGTTATTTAAGGTATGTTAAGCTTATGTCACTATTCCGGGGTGTTTTTCGCGTTAAACTGATTACGTTTACGTAATAGTTTGTGTATAACTTTCCAGAAGGCAATTAAAAGCTTGAAATCGAACTAGAATCAAAACGTGAAATTGTCAAACACAAATTAACAAATATAGAGACCAAAACACCTTGTTTCATTGATAATTGATATTGTTCTACATCGTACAGTGTTTACAGAGCACAAATGTTACAGTTATACAAACCTTTAAGTCAACACAGCTGGATTTCGTGTATGCCATTATAACTAAAATATCAAAACACATTGGTTATCTTTATGTAACCTCTCAACTTGGTAAATCAATCTAGGTTATACTTATAGCTTCTAAACCTGAAACCTAAGCGGTGATCATATATTAATTAACTATTTTCAAATTAAGTAAATTTTGTTTGCTAATTACAAACGTGTCTTAAATAAATGTTAATTTTATATGTCGAGTTTAGTTGGGAGTTTAAATAATAGTATATTTGACTAACGCTCCATGGTTCGGCACCCTACTTACCCTAACTATTTAAAGGTAGATGTGAACGCTGATTTATATACTATTTTTTATCGAACCTTTGATATCGATCAACAACAAAAGACTTCTTGAACTTGGCCCCTTTTAAAGCCACGACTTGACCCATCGACACAAAAAAAGGCACAACACTCTCTTCAATTCATTTAACACTTTTATCTTACTCTGGACTCTCTCATTCTAGCTCTCTCTAAACCTTTAATGGTTTTATGTCTGCATGAGCATTTTGGATGTGAATTCTAGGTTCATATCAACATCTTGAAGTATCCCTAACAATCTGATCTTGATCATTCTAGTTGGTAAGAATTTGTTGTCACTAACCTTTGGGTTTTTGGGTTTTTCTATGTGTTCTTTTTCATAGCAAGCTACAAATCTGAACTATAGGTGCATTTAAGCAAGAACAAGAGTCTTAATCATCTAAAGATCATACTCAAAGCTTCCATTCTAGCTTGGTAAGCCTAGAATCTCTTTATCACTCAAGCTTTTGCTTTACTTTCATTAGGGAATATTTAACAAGAGAAAGTGATTTGTAACTTCATCTAAGAATTCCAATTCCTTAAACAAGTGTAATGCTTGTTAGAAAATGGCTTAAAACAAGAGTTCTATACTCAAGTGGTGGATCTGAGTTAAATGTCATGGATGAGGTTCTTGATAGTTATTGATAATCAAATCTCAAGGAAAACGACTCCCACTAGTTGGATTTAAGGTCTGAAATGAATTCTTAGTGATTCCTAAAACATCATAAAAGAAATTAGGGAACTAAATGAGTCAAATTAATAATAAATGACAAAACCATATTCCACCCTACTAGGAGGCTCGATCGCACTCCTCAAGGAGCACTACTATGTTCATATGCTACAGATGGCCGTGCTCAAGCCTTAGGCATGACCGTGCCCAAGCCTTAGGCATGATCGTGCCTACACCTTGAAGCTTGACAACTTGGAAAATTTTCATTCCACCGATATCACTTGTGAATGCACTATGTCTATTGCTTCCGTCAATCACGTGCTTAAATGTTAAAAGTAACAAGTCGTAGTTAATTAGATAGGAAAAGATAGGGCTTGTAATGTTTACAAGGTACATCCGCACGAATTAACGCATGCTGATCTGCACGCAAGTGTTGATCCGCACTTATATGTTGGTCCGCACATAATGTCCATTCGTAATAGTTGTCTGGTGCAGATCTAGATGACCTATACATAGGTTCATTGTGTCTTGTCATTCAGACAACTTTTCCTAGAGAGGGGAAACTCTGTCAAAGTGGTTTCGTGGTTTTTCATTTTCATACAATCAATAGAAACCGATTATAATTAGCTTGTTCTTGTTCAATCCACTCTCGTACTTGGATTCCGCACAAGACACGAGATCTTAGCAATCAATTTTACATTTAAGAACATCAGAATTGGTCCAAATACGTTCTCACAAGTGGTATCAGAGGGGGAGATTGATTCCAAGGACTGAAGATACAAGAAACAAGAAGATTCAAGAAAATCAGAGCTGAATTTCATCATCTTCTACTCATTCTTCTTCTACACTTCTTTTTCAAGCTTAAAACACAAATTTACGTTGAATCCATGGTTAAATTTGGTTGATTTTCAAACATGTAGTATGAAATCACGTTCGAAATAATCCTTGAAAGTTACAGACCAAAATTCGAGCTAAAACTTTGAATTTTTTTTTTTGAAAAACCATCAAAACTTGACAACATGTGTTCGCAGAAGTGTACGCATGGATTTGCTTAGTTGATATGCATGGATCTAGCTTACTTCATTCGTGCGGATCAGCATAGTTCATTCGCGCGGATCAGGATTTAGTGTTATAGCTTGAATATACACAGACCTAGTCTTTCCCATTCATGCATATCAAGTTTTCAAAGTTGTTTGATTTTCTAAATGTTTAATACAGTGTTGATTGTTTGCAGGTGATTTTCAAGTATATCAAAATCATGGAAGAGGAGTTTTACAACGAATTCTACAATGCTTTCACATCCGAAACAACATCCACGCCAAAAATTGCATCGAATGGCATATCTGAGAGTTTAAACATCGAAAATGCATACAGAAGTGATCAGAAACCACCTAAATTGGTGAACATAGAAGATTACAATAGGTGGAAAGATAGGTTTGAGAATTGGGTCAAAGCTTATGCTTATGAGAGTTGGGTTTTGTTAACATTTGGATATGTTACACCAACCAATGATAAGGGAGAAATAATACCAGTTAGAGAATATGATGATAAGGATAAGAAGGAATTCTCTAATGAACTAAAAACGATTACACTGTTGCAACAATCTGTTAGGGATGATATACTCTCGTTGCTCCAGCATGACAAAACCTCAAAATCTATGTGGGAGGCACTAGAAGCTAAAGCTACAGGCGGGAAGGAAATAAAGAAAAACAAAATATCTTTGCTAAAGAAAAAGTTTGATTTGTTCATTTGCATGAAAGGTGAGAATGTCCGACAGATGATAGAAAGTTTCTGTCATCTGAAAATTGAGCTAGAAAGATTCGATATCAAAAAGGACAAAGAAGAAATCATTGACAAACTCATTGAGGCATTATCGCATACAGATGATTAGCAAACCTTTGTCATGATTATGAAAAATGATGCAAAATTTGGTGAGATGACTTTAGATACGTTGATTGAAAAACTTGAAGGTCATGAGCTGGAAATTCAAAAGCAAAACAAAATGAACAGCTCAAATTATCAACAAAACGTAAATCTGTATTATCATGGAAGCATGTTGATGAATAATCAATCGTCAAAGATTGGTACTGCTCTTAGCGCAGAGAACTCAAATGAATCATCAAAAAGCAGGTCTTCGAATTATGATCCTGGTTATCATTCATCTTCAACGTCAAACAAATCCAATCCAGATGTGGTACAATGCAACATTGCCCTGAATTTGAACAATTCTCAGAGCATGAATGCTGATTCTAGCAAGAAATATATGATCTTTTTAGCATAAATTCTAGAATCCTATGAAAGTCTGGTGGCAGGTAAAATTGGAAATCCAAACATGACAAAAGAGGATTACAACCAAATTGATCCAGAAGAGATGGAGCTTATAGATATCAGATGGTGCATGGGGAGCATAATCAGAAGAGCACAAAGATTCATGGAGATTACTGGCAGATCATGTCTTGGGGATGCTTCAACAAAATTGGGATTTGATAAATCCAAGGTCACTTGCTTCAAGTGCAAGCAGAAAGGACACCTTAAGAGAGAGTGCTCAAACCAGAAGGTGAATGAAAACGTGAACCCATTCCATGATGATTACTACCGAAAAGCAATCTATAATCGCGCCAATGAACAACCGCCAAAGATAAATCGATCACAGATCAGTGAAGGTTCGTCAAAAGAGAGAAAACAAGCTTTGGTGGTGACTCAAGAAGATGAAGGCTTCAGTTGGAACAAATACATTCCAAAGGAAGGAAGTGCGTTGGTTGCTGAGGTAAAATAGAGTCGAGAACAACGCAGAGCGCATTAGAGATTGAATGAAGTGAGCACAATTTTCAAAGAGGCAAAGCAGGCCGAGAGATGGGATGATTAGAGAAAATGCTTCTTAGATCCTCAAGGAAATCCTTCCGTGGATCCAAAGAATGTAGACTTTGATTGTAACGCTTCGCATATTTGTACTTTCCTGTTTTAGCCAGCCTTGTTGTACTTTCTATTTTTAGACACTTGTACTCTCGTTGTATTCTATTTCGTTTCAATTTGTAATCCGAGACTATTGATCATAATGAAAATACAATTATTTTAATCATATTCATGTTAGACTTATGTGCACATTGTATTCATAATTCATGTTTGGAACGCCATATTATTCATGATTCTTGATTCTTCATTATACATTGATGCTCGATACTAGAAAAACCGATTAAAACACGTAAAAGAATCAAAGTTGGGAAAAAAATATGGAAAACAAGTCCATTCGTAGGAATGGGCTAGGACCATCCGTACGAATGGAGTGCATTCGTACGAACCCACTCAAAACCCTAGGAAACCCTAATTTCTCTCAAAATCTATATAAACGCACACTACCTCACTTCTAAACTCGCCATTTCTCTTGAAAACACTTTCTTGTGCGATCAGGAAGCTTTGTAAGAACTCTCCTTCAATTACATTTCGTTTCATTTCTTGAGTTTTAATCACAACCCAAAATACCTTTGCAAAACCTTATGATTCAAACTATCTCGAAGGTGGTTTCCACTCGTTTTGCTTGGGCAAACTATTGTGGAGCATCACTTATACGAGATTGGATCAAAGTTCATAAGAATTTATAACATTTTACAACTTAATGATAATTTTCTTTTCGATTATTACACGATCTTGATAGCATCTGGAACCCGTTAGACCCTCAACTCATTTCATAGTTAAGGGCCTACATTAGGGTTAATTTCATCAAGAGATGATCTGATTAAACAGATCAAACAAAGGATTCATCAAGAATAGTTGATTCGTACGAATGGACTAAGTCCATCCGCACGAATGGACTCCTTGTTACATCTTCTGTTTTGATTTTCAGTTCTCTTCACACACTTGTCGGTCACCGTCTAAACTTTTTATCTACTGATTTAAGTAAATTAAACAAATACTTCAACATTTTTAACCAAATCAGTTAAAACTGAAACTTTTCACAACTTTAACAGTCCATTCGTATGAATGGACTATGTCCATCTATACGAACGGACTCTAATACCCACAACGAATCATTTTATCTTCTGTTCTACCTCCGGTTTAACACCTGATCATTTTATTTTACTGTTTAAATCATTTACCTTACCATTTTAATAATCGAATAAGTTCGTATCACACTTTAATAGTCGGTTCGTTTTAAACAGGAACGTTCATCCGTACGAATGGGCAGCCAAACACCTCAACTCCCTTATTTTCATACTATTATAATCTGATCCGACACGCTTTCACATCGGTAACTTTATACTCTCGATTAACCATTTCAGCATGATCTCGAGACTTCATCAACTCCACTTGTGGTTTAAGTGTAATTCCTACGCAATACTGTGAGTATACTCGATCCCATTTTCGTTTTAAACACTTTGCGTGCAACATGTACTTTATACAAAAACACGCAACACTTGAGACTTGTTTATTCAAAATCACACTCTAGCCGTATTTAAACATGAAAACATGTGATACTTGTTAATCTCATATGCTATGTATACATTTGTGTTTATATGCTCATTAACTTTGCTAACCTACCTTAACAATTATAGCGCTATAGGTTAACGCACCGCCCTTGATTCTTGGGGTATTGTTAAGTAAAACATGTTACACCCTCTTCGTCTCGACAATGTTGGGTAATCAAGATTGCGTTGGAAACTTGGGTTTGACATATAGTTTACACTAGTTCAGCATATTAGTAACTTGTATTTGTTGATCATATTTTAATACATGTTGCAGGTTGATTAGACGAAGTGGTGAAGAAATCAAGTTAGGATGGACTTAGAAACTCGCTTTAATAATAAACAATTACCATGTTTGCTACAATTTGTCTTTGTTTGGAACAATGTAACTACTTTAGTCATTTATGAAATTATGATTTAATTATATTGTCACAATTAGTGTTATGATGCTTTGAGCGATTTGTTTTCTTCTCACTCCGATGTTTCCGCCATCGGTTGGATTGTGACAGATTGGTATCAGAGCCATAACTATAGGGAATTAGGAAAAGTAGGAATGCTTTTACCTAGTCTATAGTTTAGGAACATTATCCTTATGTGTTCTTGAAAACTACTTGCCTTCTATCTTGTTTGCTTCTTATATATTCTCTTTGGTCTTTAAATATACATGCCTTTCCTAAGGCTAACATAATACACACTTGGAAGCTTCGTGAAGACACTCTTATTTCACAATCGAGACGACTCACCAAAATAGGGGTGATTCCCACATTTGGTGATGACTTCCATTCAGCTATACTTGTTATTTTGCACGAAATTTACCCTCAAGTTAGGAGTGATATCCAAATCTTGAAGGAAAATTCCATTTTATATTCCAGTGGACCCTTATCAATTGATAAGTACCAACCACACTAGGGTACGATGTTACCAATTATAAATGAAACTCGCATCTTGATAACTAGCGCCACTCTTTGATTTTCAATCTCGCCAAAGTTTCGATTTTCCAATTGACTAGGGACACGTAGTAACTGGAAGGACAAATACCGTTAATCTCTTCTCAACGAGAGTATTTGTCTATTAGGCCAAACCGCCAAAGCACGTTTCCCTAACTCGAAAGGACTTCGATTTACTTTGGAATAGTCTTAGTTACGTTCCATGACAATCCAATTTTTTATGTGAGCGCATTTTTTATGTCCATAGTTAGAAATCTGTCTGTAATTGCATCTTTCTGTTTTGGATTACTTGTCAAATTTCAGGACGAAATTTCTTTCAAGTTGGGGATGATGTGACAACTCGAGATTTCAAGTTCTCTCCTATTACTGTTTTGTAAACCGGTTCTGACAATTTGTTCCATGTATACTATGTGTAGCGGCTTGAAAGATCTGAGTGTCCTATTGAATATTTATATGTGTAATGTAAGTGTAATGGTTATTGCTTAGTATTATATAATGAACATGGGCTCGACGAAGATCTATTCATGGGCTCGACGAAAAAGGGTATTTCGTCACCCACATGCACGACGAAACATGATGTATTTCGTCAAAATGGATGTTTCGCCATAAAGGGCTTCGGCCCAGAACCCTTTGAAGCCCAAGAGAGGTCCGGTTGACTGTTTGTTTATATGCACGCACAATCACACGAAAACTCTTGTTTTGGCAAACCCTAATCCTCTTGGGGGTTCGTCGGCAGCCTCTTCCATTTCTTTCGAAGCCCCTCTTTGGTGGTAGCACCATCGCTAGCATCCTGTAATACGGTTAGTACTTATTCGCTAATGATAGAAATTCTTTCATTAATTGCATGTATGTCTTGTCTAATTTAGTTGATGACTATGAGTTTAATATAAAGGATGATTGAATATCTAGTTCTGGCATAATGATAGTTGGGTAAACTTTCTGTGATAACAAACTGATTAGGTCAGATTTGGATGTGTGCGATGTTAATCAATGAATTAGGGCCGCATGTATATTAGACGCTATGATCCTTGATGATATGTAAGAACTAGGGTTGCATGACTAGACTGTCTGATCTGATTGTGGCACAACTTTGAAATTAACTTTGTATAGCTGACATCTTGTAATCTGTATTGGACCAAAGTTATTAAAAGGGCCGATTATTAAATGGACTGACAGAAATTGATTAAATCTTGACTTATTGGGCCGAAAGTATATCACGTGCAATCTTTAATGTTTAAAACAAATGGCCGACAATCTCTAAGTCTTCACATGCATATGAGATGTTGATTTGGATTTGGTTGTTGAATTGTTTACTGGAACTGTGGGGATCTCAAACTGCCAAGGGCAGTCGACGAATCATAGGTCGTCGAAGGTTGATCTTTCGTCGACAAGCATCTCGGCGAAACTTGTAGTCTTTCGCCACACATTGAACCTTACGAAAGATGGGTCTTTCACCATGAATGAACCCGACAAAAGATGGGTCTTTCGTCGTATGGGTAATAAGCTGAACAGTGAATGGGTTTGTGCATGCTATCTGACAGTTGTGATTGTTGCGTGAGGTTAAGGTTGTCTGGAAACAAGGAACCTATATAGACTGATATGTATTGTCTAATGTAAACTGTATGATGTGAATAGCCAATGCAACTGTGAGTGTTATTGCATGTTATGTGACCTGCACGTGGGATAGAAACTTGTTTGAGAAACGAATTGCCTGATATGTGACATACTGTGATCTTAATAAAACATGCAATATGTGAAAACACATGTACTGCTAAGTGATTGATTGCATGTGAAACCCATACACTTGTTATATGATCTCACGTTAAAAGTTATAGATCAACGGATTGTATATTTAACAGTTACGATGCGTATAAGTACGTGTGTCATACTTGTCTGCTACTTGTATAACGTGTACGTTGAAAACGTGATTTGGATATACGGTTACGAAACTGACTATCTTTGGTAACCACGGTAGGGTTTGGTTGACCAACTGGGAAAGGGTAATGTAACGTAACATACCGAGCAAATCTAAGGTGAGTTCACTGCTCTTTTTCCAAGCATGCGTCCCGGGGAGGGACATCTGGTAATTGTTCCTGGGAGGAACGTCAGGTTTTTGGGATGTTGGTTATTACACTCATTTCTATCATTAAGTCCCCTTACATCTACTGATTAGTTGCCGGGGAGGCAACGAGGTTATTAGTTGATAGCGCTATTAGGTTTGGCACCTTCACACCGTACCGGGGAGGATGGTCGTGAACTAATTACCTTAACCACTTGACCAATGTGTGATAGAGCATTGGGGTTTGGGCAAATAAATCTGGACCCATATGCGGTAATCGAGTTAATAACAACATCAAATCATTGAAATGTTTTAAACTCACATCTGGTAACTAAACGCGTTAACAAACTTTGAACTCACCAGTGTCGTCTGACACACTTGTCTGCATGCTTGCAGATCTATAGGGTTATAGCATTGGGAACTTGCTGTTTGGAAGACTGGAGTGGTCATGGGTCGAGATACATGGAATCGCAATACACGTCTAATGGTTTACGTACGCATGGTTTATGAAACACTTAACAAATGAGATATGCTTCCGCTGTGTACTATGAATTATTTGTAACGTTTTGTAACACTTTATGATAATGAATGAAAGTTTTATTTAAACATATTTATGAGTTCATTGTGATTGGTGGCTAAGACCCTGGTACGTCACACGCCCGCGAGGGGTTTCCGCATGTTTTATTTTGGGGGTGTGACATTTAAAGTCTTGAGTCTGTATTATACCGGACAGAGGTTTCGCTAGGTGTCGTTAGGTATAATACAGACTCAAGACTAAATGATGACATCACAATCTACATCACATGCATGGAAATCTGAGAATAAATCATCAAGACATATGTCTGCATGGAATGTTGTTATATTCAAGGAATGAGGAATTAGCACTGATCGGGAATCTCAGACTCGCACGGATGTAGGGTGAATGATTAGAACGGTTGAAACAACACATATCAGAGATACACATCCGCTCCAAACTTCAAGCATAGTTCATCATACAACAAACATCAAGACACTCTCGATTTCGTCACGTCTCTTAGTTTTCGAGTGTCTAGTGTTTAGATCGAGTCGAAACTCTGTCCGGTTGCCGTTGATACGTACTAAAACGAAGTTTATTTACGTTTTCGCGCACGATTACGGTTCGATTTAACGGATTCCGCATGTTAAATCGAATCCACCGCAGAACTAGAGATCGTTTACGATCCGATCCTGAACTCATAAGTGGTGTCAGAGCTACGGATGCTTTGCGTGTAATCGTTTACGAATGGGACGAATTTCGACGTTTTTTCGGACTAATCAGTTGGTTTTCGTTGAAACTTGAACTGTTTCAGTGAATTTCAGTGAAAATTTGAAACTTGTGAAATGATTTTTACTCATTTTGAACTGATTCAGTTAAAGTTTTTGGTGTGTTTCGGATCGAATATTGTTCATTTCAATCTGAATTTGTGATATTTAGTTCGAATTTTATGTTTTTCGGACTGGTTATCTCGGTTACAGACTGATCATTTGAATGAATTTGATCCGGAATTGAATATACTGTTGGTAACTGTAATATTTCATCTGTTATCATTAATTCACATATAAACAATAATCAAAACTTGAGATCGAAATTGTTATTGTTTGATGAATCGACCAAGTTTCGGACCGAATCGAATTCATTTTCGATAAACTTCAAACTGTTTCTGTGACATTTTGAAGATTATTGAACACTTTCAATTGATTCCAGACTGTTTTTGATTGATTTCAAACTGATTAGTTTGAGTTCGATGTGATTTCAGTTTGTTTTGGATCATTTTGGAGTTATACGAGCTGTTTCGATTGAGATTTTAATGAGTTTTGGTAATACTTTGAAGGTTTCGAACAGTAAGTTTCAGTATATTCCGATTGAAAAATTGATCATTTTGAACATTTACTTATTGATCTTGGATGGTATTCATGGATAAAATTGGCTGAAATATCGGTAATATTGATCATAATATCATAACTCAGTACATTGTTCATAGTTACACAAACATAAAAAACAAAAGCGATATTGAAGAGAGGAAGTTGTTTTTGAGATCAGATTTGAATTAGCTTTTGTAGTTTCGTACAAAATCTTGATTGACTTCGATTTAGATTTCGGTTCGAGATTATTTGTTTTTAACAGTTTATACAAAAATCACATTGAACTCAGATTGGTCTTACTCACATCATAGAATAATCAAAGATCACATTTATTTCAGATATGATATGAAGTTGAGATTTGTATGATTTCAGATCTTGTAATTGCAGATTGTAATTGTTACTTCTTGTTTGAACATGAATTGAATTGCTGGTGATTTATGACAGAACGATTTGCGACGATTTTAGGGTGATAAAAATATGAGAAAAATGTCCGGATAGTCCCTGTGGTTTGCCTATTTTTCACCTTTAGTCCCTAACTTTCTAAAATTACAGCTATAGTCCCTAACTTTTACAATTTCGTTCCTGGATAGTCCCTGACACAGATGAGGGTTAGTTTTTTATGTTAAGTGGATATGAAATTACCAAAATGCCTTAAGAAATTAAATGGTCCCAACATCTTCATTACCCTAAACCTCTGTTCACCTATCATCACCCCCAACCCACCTCTTCTTCGATCAAACGGCTCCCGTGATTTTGAAGCGACCAAAAACACAACATTTCTTAAATTGAAGGCACCATCGACCATCTCCAACCCAAACGAACTTATAACTTCTATATTTTTTTACCGACTAGAGCATTTCACAACAATAATTTTGAACCAACTACATGGGTAAACGAAATCGGCACATCCCTCAACAACCCATTTTGAAATATATATAATTGGGGTTTAGTAATAATATTTCATGCAATGAAAGAAGTGATCATTCCAAGTCGACACAAATTGCAAAATGGGCAATGATACACAGTCCTGAAATTTTAATTAAAAAAATTTAAAACCTGTGAAAATCTTCATGCCTACCAAAGAGTTGAAATTGATAGCTTAATTGTTTAATCACATAACATGCAATAGCTACAATAGTATTTTCCCATTGAAAGTCTATTGCAAGGTGGAGTTGAGCAGACTGCAACCCACACCCGCATTTTTTTCCATCGCACCCTTCCCTTCCAGGCCGCTTGGTTCTTTTTCCTCAGTGATTCAGAAACGTAGCGATGGTGGTGGCGGTGATACGTCCGATCGGTGATTTGAGTCAGACAGATTTGGGGTGGTGTGGTGGTGGCCGAAAAAAACGAATGTGCGGTGATTGAACGGTGGGGTTGGGTGGGCTGTTGATTTGGGTTAACAAAGAAACAAATGTGAGGGTGTGGGTTGGGGTGGTGAAGTGGGGCCCACATAATTAAATAAACTTTAATTATTTTTTTTAATTGCAATCCACTTAACACCAAAAACTAACTTCATCCGTGCCAGGAACTATCCGGGAACGAAATTGCAAAAGCTGGGGACTATAGTTGTAATTTTAGAAAGTTAGAGACTAAAGATGAAAAATGGGCAAACCACAGGGACTATCCGGGCATTTTTCTCTAAAAATATCAAAAGCGACATTTTTGTTGTGTTGTTAAAAGAAGGTCTGCGAGACTGCGACTGGTTTGTTGTACAAGAAGAAAGGAATTGAAAGCATTAGCGACGGTTGTGTTTGTCAAGAGAACCAGGGTTTCATTTGTGAGATATTATATAGTGAAAAAACAAATTAAAAAATTGGATCAAGTTGGATTGTTACGGGCTTCGGTAATTGTTCTTTCTAATACATATTAACTGAAATTGTTATTGGGCTTGTAATATTTTTTAAGTAAATTGAGCGAGGACTGAAAACTTACAAGTAATTGGGCCGTGATACAGTGATTCGAGATTGGTTGAACTGATTAGTTTGGATTGAGAGTACACATTTTTTTTGGGTAAATTGAGACTACACATTTTGATAGTGATAAAATTGTTAAATGGGCCGAGATACTTTTACTTTGGTTTTGAAAGTTGGTTTAGAGTTAGTGAATTCTTGGGCCGAAATTTTTAGCGGGCTTGGATCAAAAATTGTTTGGACCAAGAAATTGACAGTTTTAAACCGGGTTTGATTAGTGGGCCGCTAGCTTGTGGATTAAAATTGGGTTACAAACGTTTAGGGAGCTTCGTAGAAGTTGAATATTTTTGAACCAAGTTTTCAATAACTATCAAGTTTAAAAATGTATGATTGGGATGATGGTATTGAGGTGCATCCGTGGTTGCTGGATGAAATTAAAAGAAATATTTGGGTTAAGAGTTTTGAACAATTTCGGGGTAAAAAACATGAATCGTTGGATCAGTTGAAAGGACGGTATTATGATTTACTTAGCTGGTTAAGATATTACAATGTAAAAATGACGGATGCTGAAGAAATATCAAAATTTGCAGATGTCTTACCTTTAGAATGGAATGAAGCTTTGATTGAGTTGAAAAAAAATTATAGTTTTTCAAAATTTACTCTAAATAAATTTGTCAACAAGCTTCAAGAACACAAAACAGAAATTAAAAAGAAGAATTTGAGATCGAAATTTGAAAATTTCAAAATCAAAGATGATGAAAGAATTCAGCGGGAGAAAGAAAAGAATGAGGTGTAGAACGGTGAAGTCAAAGAATCAAGTGTATCAACAAATGAAACTTCATGTTCTGAACCTTTGTGCTCAAAATGTGAAAAATCCAGATCTGATAATGTCAAACTTTTGAGAGATGTAGAAAGTTTGACATTAGAAAGCAAAAGTTTTATAAAATAAAAAATGATTTGAAAAATCAAATAAAAATTTTAGAAAATGAAAAATCAATTTCAAATAAAAATGATTTTGACAAACAAAATATAATAAACTCGCATCTTGAAAGAATCACAAAACTTGAACAAGATGCTGAGATTGCAAAAAAAAAAAAAAATTGAAGATTTAGAAAAGAAATTGAAAGGTTTTGTTGCTTCGTCCTTAATGCTTGATAAATAGTTCCAAAACCGATAAATAAAAATGAAGAAACTGGGGAGGACGAATATGAATTTTGTAACCGTGGTATTGGGTGTAAACCGTCGGGAAAAGGCAAAACAAAAACGGTTGTACCTGATAACACGAAAAACAAAACTCCCTCAGTAAAACCTCCAATAAGTGACGATGTTACAAATTATGACAGAGTCATAATTGAAGATTGTGATGATAAAATGATAAAAAGAATATATTTTGAAACTAAAAGAAAAATTTTACGAAACAATTCCACAATTTGCTGAAAAAGGTGAATGTTCAACTTCTAAGCAAATTGCTAACAAAAACAAAATAAGAATTCTAAAAATTTTCAAAATCAAATTAAATGATCGTCGGTTCAATCATCAAATCTTTATAAAAACAAAAATTCATAAAAATTTGAAAATCAAAACTCACAAAAAGTTGGTAATAAGTGGTGCAGGTTTGACCACAGTGCTCAAGAGTCAAATCAAGCTTACAGGAGAAGATGGAATGAAGATTTTTCAAAGATAAATCATTACTACAATAGAAAACAGAGAAATGATGAATACTACAAGTCAAATCAATGTTACGATCTAAGTGTATGGTTTGAAAGAAAAGAATGGTGTGATAATAGAATATGCTACAACTGTGGATTAATTGGGCATGTTGCTGTGTATTGTATAAGACCAAGAAAGGAACAGAGACAGAGAAACGATATGTGAAGATGCTTTTGTGACAACTGGCACTTTTTCACATAATCCGTACAATGTTAAACAGTAATTTGTGCATTAATGACTGTGCCTGATTTAATTAATGACATGAATGATTTTCTGAATACTGTCATATACATACAAGTGCAATACATGTTGCATGATTCCTTTTCATTATTGCATACAACACAATATGGTTCAATTAGTGCACGAAACAAAATTAGCACAGTTATCAGACAAACTAGAAGTACTGACGGGAGTTCAGTACTCAGACAAACATGATATTAAGACACAGAATGAGACCGAAACCAAGAGTCACACTAGTATAGTGTGTAGGAAAGTAGGGATCATAAAATTGTCTTCCTAGTGATAGTTTAAGTGTCGGAAAGTGCCTAAAACTCACAAAAACTACAGAATTCTGCATATTCAGCAAAAATCAGCTTTTTAATAACAAAATATAATGCAGAATTTTGGTTTAATGGTCCAGAATACCTTCCTAAGTGTCGGGAATCAAAACTGTCATAAAAGGGAACATAAAGCACCCTAAACTGCGTAATTTAGCACCTTAACGAACCGGTAACCAATCGAACAACCGGACACTACCCGAAACACCAAATTTTCACTAGAAGCACTGTTTTAGTGTTACGAAGCTAATTATGGTCACCGAATATCATAACACATTTTAAAACACTATAGCACACATAACCCTAACTATTATACTTGAAATCTAACCTTAATCTTTATCTTACCATTTCATCACAACTAGACCCCCCCCCCCCCTTCAACTTACGGTCCCAACATGGAGACCCACCCCATGATTTTCTTTCATTTGTTTAATGGATTTGTTATTTACTTTAGAAACATAATGACCATTAGATAATTTAATGTTGGAGGAACTTGTTTTAAAAACCAAAAGACTTAACACATTTTCATTTCATCATTCAAACAACTCTCACCTTCCTTCCTCTTCTTCTTGCTTACGGCCCAAACACACCACCACACTACCTCCATTTTTCAATCATTCTCATACAATCCAAGGTGATCTAGTGGTGCAAGGAGCTTAGTTAAGAAGCTTGGAAGCCTTGGAGTTTGAAGGACCATCACCAAGAGCTATTATCCACCTCCTTCATCATCATCTTGATCTTGATTTCTTCCCTAGCCATAGAGCTAGTAGTAAGCTCCTCACAACTTATTTTTACTTCTCATTTTAGTGGTTAAAATATTATGTAACTTGTTAATCATAAGAATCTCAAAGAAACATGAAGATGATCACTAACATAAAGTTTAATAACATGAAAACCTAAGTTGATTTAGTGTATGTATGATACTTGTTTGTTGATTTCTTGTGATTATAATGTTGATCATCATAAGAAGCTTGCTAGATTATGATTAAACACATGATCTAGCAAGTATAAGGATGAATCTTATGAAACTAGCAATGATCATCCTTTATGTTAAACATGAACTTGAATATAAGCTTGTTTTGGTGCATGATGATTATGTTTACAAGTTATAAGTCTTGAAAATAAAGGATTTCAAAAATAATCTTTTCAAGAGAACAAAGTTTATTACAAGATTTACATGATCATGGTTTTTAAAGAAACTAATCATGCTTTAAGTGTTAAATCAAGGTTAGAAAAGTATTGGTAACAAGAAAAAGGAAAACCTCATAGAATAGTAATCAAGTTTGTTGTTTGTACTATTAAAGTCACTCAAACATTTTTTGTCTCTTAAAAATTACTCAACTTTTATTTTCTGTTTCATTCTTGCGCAAATACCAGGTTAACAGGTTACAACCTGATGACATGTCAAATTCACTATTTTTTTTAGATTTTTGACAATGATGTGGAAAATACTTAGTGACTTTGGCTTTTTTTTAATAAAAAAGTTAAATCAGATAGCATGAGTAAAACCAAAAAAGAGTAACACCACCATCCGCTGCATCTCCATCGACTGCGACAGTTACATGAGCCCTAACCCACGATTCGAATGTGACCTGGATTTTCGTTTCAATCTTGCATAACATCACTTTTTGTGTGATTTTTTCTCAGCCCTAACCCCTAACACATTGATTCGACGGTGACGGTGACCTGAAACATTCACAAAGATGAATCTGTGATTTGAGTAACACCACCGTCCATTGTATCTCCATCACTATCTCTCATCTCTAACCACACCGTATCACAACCGCACCAAAGAACCATCCATTCTGGTTGCCTTTCTTCTTTTGCACCCAATAGGCCCATTCCCATGGATACTATATGAGGCCTTGTTTGGTGATCCAAACCCAATTATTGTTGTCACCAGTATGCTGCTCCATTTCAATTTCTGTTGTTTATTAAATTGTTTTCTTTAAGGGTCTTAGGAGCATAGGTGATCAAAAGAAAAATAAAAAGTCACCCGAGAAGTGATCGGAAAAAAATTACTTGCCGGAGAAGAAGGCCGGAGAGGGTTAGAAAGGTTGACGTGAAGTTGGGCAAGGGATGGGGTAATTAGGAATTTAGGATGTCATTTTTTGTTAATTTCCTTTATTAATAAATCCATCTCACCATGTATTTTCCACATTATTATTAAAGTAAAAAGAAAATTAGTGAATTTGACACGTCATCATGTGGTGACCTGTTAACCTGATAATTACGCAAGATTGAAACAACAATTACAAGTTGAATGACTTTTGAGACACAAAAAAAATTTAAGTGACTTTAATGGAACACATTAGAAACTTCGTTACTATTCTATAAAGTTACCCCATAAGAAAAATACAAGAAGAAATATTTTTAGAAACTCATCATGTAAGTTGTGAAGAACTAAAATTTACAAGAATGGGTTTTATAAACTATAAACCATGTTTTTAAGGGTAACTAAACTTACTAAACAACATGTTAACATAGTACAAATTTTTACAAACTTTCAAGTTCATGACATAGTGTAAATTGCATACTTTTGGCCCATGGTAAGTCTTGATTAAATTGTTGATGATTGGTGATGAATTTTAAAAGAAAACGATATGCTTTTAAAGCATGAAAACCTCCATTTTTAAGGGCAAAATGGATGGCTCGATGAAGCTATCTGCATCGGTTTGTCAAATTTTCTTTAAAATATTTTGGATTTTAGGGGGAGTAAAAATTATGAAAATACATAAACATTTAAAAATTTGAAAAAGTTAAAAACATGAGAATATTCAAAAGAGTTTTGTGTAAAAAGAGGAAATGGTAGTACATCATTAAGACAGTCACAACATGCTAAAGAAATGGAAAGATAAATGTGATAAACGGTCTCACTGATGATATGCCAGTAGGTTTTTACACATTCAGTAAATTGACTTCGGGATATAAACCTAAATATCAATAGCTTACTTGTCTCGTGGGAAACATCTCTCGGATATATGCACTTAGTACTCCGAAATTTTGTTTGAGAGGTTGCCTGATTCTGAGATGTTAGGTCTTTATACTTATTGATATATGGGGTATTATACTTGGTCTTCTGATTTTGCGTCAGCAATAGCCTAGACCTCGTATAATACTTTGCGTGCTTAAAGCTTTCCCTCTGCATAAAAATTGAGAAAATATCGAAATATATAAATCAAGTGCAGTTGTAAAGAAGATCCCTAAGTGGGGCACATCTTTAAGTCGAGCCTTCATCTCTTTGACTGAACGGTAGTTCATACCTGAGCTCTCAATCGCACTAACCCAGAGTACAGATATCAATATAGTATATTCACCTGTAAGACTGAATCTAGAGAATCTTGATACGGGAGTATATTCTGACGTGGGACACTCGAATAAGTTAAGTTCTTAAAACATTAATCTCATATCTCGAATCAATTGAACTTTGTGTGAAAAATTAAGTGGACCAGTATATTGACAATCTAAGTGACTCGTTTAAAACTAAAAGTTTATATAGATCCACGGTGCTTGTGATGTCTCATAAACTAATATGATCCTCTAACGCGAACTCAACAAAAATATGTTTGTGAATATTTCTTTATTGCATTTCATTATAGAAAAATCACAAAAAGATTTTCAGTGTGTTTTAGCATAAACTTTGAAAAAGCCAAAAATATTTTGTTTCTACTTTATTTTCGACAACCGATGATGGAAAACTGAATTTCAAAATCTGAAGATGTTGAACAAAAACAGGTTCATTAATTTGAAACTTGAATTTTAAAATGAAAATTTTACAAAAAATCGATAACTTGGATAGCCAAGGTCATTAATTTGAACTTCATTATCTGTGAGGGTTAGTGAAATTTGTTCATGCTTAAAAGTCAAATATGATAATAGACATTTATATGTTTAGAAAACTCTCACCAGTTGAATCTAAAACGTTTATTTGAATGATAAAAAGATTTGACATGAAGCTAAAAGAAAGGGGGAGCAAGATTAATGGTCAAACTAAAATGTTTAAAGATTCGAAGCATTATTCAAGGGGGAGCTTACAGTTTTTCTTTGATTGGTTGAATATGTTTTTCGTGGCAGATCAAGACTAAACTTCACAGATTTCTAAGCTATGTCCAAGGGGGAGTCTGTGAGTACATTTTGTATGTCCATAGCTAGAAATCTGTCTGTATTTGTAACGTTTAAAGTCTTGAGTCTGTAATATACCGGACAGAGGTTTCGCAAGGTGTCATTAGGTAATGTCAGGTTAGGATACGGGGTACGACACGATGTTAAGAAAGCGAGATCAGGTATAACCAGACATGATGTCATCATGACTAAATGATGACATCACAATCTACATCACATGCATGAAAATCTGAGAATAAATCATCAAGACATATGTCTGCATGGAATGTTGTTATATTCAACGAATGAGGAATTAGCACGGATCGGGAATCTCAGACTCGCACGGATGGAGGGTGAATGAATAGAATGGATGGAGAACTCCTATAAATAGCCACATGCACATCCGGTTGAAACAACACATATCAGAGATACACATCCGCTCCAAACTTCAAGCACAGTTCATCAAGTGTTCATCATACAACAAACATCAAGATACTCTCGATTTCGTCACGTCTCTTAGTTTTCGAGTGTCTAGTGATTATATCGAGTCGAAACTCTATCCGGTTGTCGTTGATATGTAATAAAATGATGTTTATTTACGTTTTCACGCATGATTACAGTTCAATTTAACGGATTCCTCACGTTAAATCGAATCCACCGCAGAACTAGAGATCATTTATGATCCGATCCTGAACTCACATTTTATGTTAAATCTCTTTTATGCTATCTCAATTTTAATGTGTTATACATTTGTACAATGTTTCAATTCAAGATTAGAGATACAAATCGCACTACTCTTGCAATCTAAAACAATGATAATCTCTCGTGAACAAACTAAATTTACGATGCTTTCATTTTCCATGTTACACTATTCATGTTACACTATGTGGAGTTATTTGAACATTATATGCTATGTGATGCATTCATGAAAACAAATTTCTTTAACCAAAACGTTATGATCAAGTCCCATCTATTCCCTTGTTTTGGATCTTTAGATGTCTTCTGTAACGCCCAGAAATTTTTCCATTTAAATTTTAACAACAACATACTAAATCTAACGAAATTTAGGCATGGCCCGTTTGTAAAACGAGCGGTCCCCTGTTTTTCACATTCAAAACAATCTTTTAAAATACGCTACGTTTCAAAGACATAATATACGACTTCAAAACAAACCTTGTTCACAAACGAGACCATCAAGTAAAAGTACTTACAACCGACTAATTTTTAAAGAAACTGAACAAGATAGGACTTAAGTTTTTAACTATTAGACATTAACTAAAGAGACAAAATATATGGACATTGTCTTCTTTACAAAAGTTGCGGAACGCATGACAGACTTGAAGTGTGTTCGAACCGGGCGAAGCTTGATAGCTAAGCTTGAGATTTACCTACATCGCCACAACAAAAAATAAACTCCATTGGAACTAAAATTCGTTCCTTTAATTCAAGATTTCAACTCACGGGTTTATAGTTGTTATGACATCCGCAAACTTGCAATTTACTAAATACCTTAATTTCATCATTCTTGCACATAGGATTGTTCCATATGGAACTTCATACTATTCATTTCATTCTTACATCCTATTCTTTTGACCCGTTCGTAAAAGGGTATACACACATCCTTTCTCTTGCATTTTATTTCATCGTATTCGACCCATAAATGGTCCTACACATGGTAATTGTTATAGTTAACTCAAATACAACATCATATAGTAAAACGATAACATAATAAAACCATGAGTTGTACAAGTAGCGTACCTCGATCTTGATTCCCTTGTTGCTTCGCTTGACTTGAACTTTCTTCCTTAACACCTATACATAACCATTCATTCTTTTAATTTTTGTCTCATACCCGATTTCACCCACCAATTGATAAGACATCATACAATTTACTCTTCCTTCATAAACACATTCAATTCACATAAAGTTTATGACTTACAAGGCAAATATCTTTATTGAGGCATTTTGTCAAACACTTGGTGTGCATAACATCAAAGAAGCATAAGGTACAAGTGTTCAAATCATGGTTCTACTAGTTCATTCTTAGATCATCAAAATCAACCAATATTTCCCACAATAATTATTCCAAATCAGTTTTTAACTATCACTAATTCATCAATAACATTTCTCATACTATCCATTACAATAATTTGCATATAATTTCATTCATGTTCTTCATTATCTCTCTAATTCAAGTGGGTTTATGCTTCAAATCATTCAATTATCTAGAATCAAACATATTCCTTGTTCTATTGTGCAATCCTAACTCATAACTACATAATTATTCACATTTACTTCAAGATTGGGTTGAAACCCACTTTCTTCAAAACATTAAAACAGAAATTTCAACTTACCTATGGTTGAACAAGCTTAGATTACTCGACTTAGGGTTCATGCACCCATTAGAACTCTTATTTTTCTTCTGATTTTGAGAATTTGTGAACTTAGGGTTTTCTCTTGGCCCTCCTTTGGCTCTGGTCGATCCACAGAACACACACAAGATGTGTGTTTTGTGTTTCACTTATTAGTTTAAAACTTTCTTCCATTTTAACATGTTTACCCCCTCTAGTTAGTAATGTTGTTTATTTGTCATATAACATTCCTTCTAATCAAGTTACTAACATATATATTTAACTAGGTTAAATACAACATGACTAGACATTTTAGTTACAAAATAAATTACATATTTTTGGGGTGTTACAAATCTACCCCCCTTAAAAGAGGTTTCGTCCCCGAAACCTTATTACGTACCAAATAATGTCGGGTAATGTGTCACACCCCGAAATTCCACGTGTCTCCAGTGGACCCGGTGGGGAGTATCGTGATGTGGTTGGCAACATAATAGTCAAACAACACAATATTTGAAATGCACAGCGGAAGCAAATGAAAGATATATTTCAACTGAATATAATATTGTAATATCATGTATCACAAACAGTCGAAAGTTTATCCACAGAACGGATCAGAAATAATTAGGAAACAGTAGTTCAACAGACTTTAGGCATCTTAAGCTTGCGAGACTCTTTTGATGCTAAGGAGATATCCAGCCAATTACGAGTAGTACCTGCTCTTAATCTTTTTGGGAAAATACGTCAGTTTACACTGGTAAATACAATCAACTGACTCATTTTAAAAATGATTAAAAATTGATTTGGATGCACGTGGCATAAACATTTTATAACTTGGGATAATTATTTAAATATAAGATCTCGTAAATGAATACATGTTCCTTATGCGTTCAGTAGCCCGGATCGTGCCGGGTTAAAGATCAATAGACACACCACATAACTTATTTATGCACTGACGAGTGTACGCCTACACTCCGCGCTTAGGTCGTGGCCATTTCGTAAAATGATGCCAAGGATATCCGGGACATGGTCATTAACCCCCCAAAGGCTTTAAGCAAACAAAACAATTTAAACGGGCCGATCAAATATCAATTAACCACCATACGATGGAAGATTTAATGCCCGACCAAGCGGTATTTTATATACCGTACCCCAAGCCCATATAGGGAAAATAAGTTAAAAGTATTTACCTTTGCAAGTATAATTCACAAACAGCTAATGCAAGTAGCTTTTACTGGTTCTCCTATTCTGGAACGAAGGTTTATAATAACCTATTAGAATCCTAACGGGCCTTTAGTTAAGCTTAAGCTTAGACCGGTTAGTTTTTAAAGATACGGTTCGTACGCACGATTAAGCGAAGACCGGGATAGAATGTGATTTATACCCGACAAGATTGAAGACTTGCCTTATATGGGTAATCTAGGCACATTCTGAATTTTGGGGTAAAACCGATAAGGTTTGACCCGTTTCGGCTAATTTATGTAAACTAGTTACATAAGCCGAACCGTACGCGCAAGAGGCGTAACGGGTAGTCATAAGGGTCCTAACCAGGTTTCCTAAGTTAATATGCCTCAAATATGTTGTGATATCAGTAGGATACCTTCCATTATGCCGAAAACGAATTTAAACACAAACTATGCCCCGTAGGGGTAATTTGGTCATTTATAATGTTATAAAAGAGTTTAAGTACTAACCTGAGTTACAGGTCTGATGAAATCAGCAAAGATACTCAATTTAATAAGTTATAACAGTAGGGTAAAGTATATATGTGAAATTTATCAATTATAACCAAACTATGCACCGTAGGGGCATTTTGGTAATTTCACATAAGCCGAAAAGCTCAAAACTGAAGTCTGAGTTAAACAACTTTTGCTTACTATTAGAATATTATAATTTACCTGAAATATCAGTAGGTATCAACCCTTGTATGTTTAAAATAGTTTTCGTACATACTATGCGTTAAATACGCTTAATAAGGCGATTAGAAGCCGTTTCCAGGTTCTATATGGAAAACTGATATTTTTATTATTCCAGAAGGCTTAAAATAATTTATTTATCATTTAAAATCAGTAGCAAAAGGTTTGGAGTCAATTAGATATATAAAACTCATTTTATAGCCCGTAAGGGCAAAACCGACAATTACCAGATTAAGCCTATGACTATAAGTTATGCTCAGCCTAAAATTAATTAAAAATCTTCAAAAATCCCACAATAATATATTAAATCAGTGGGTAATAAATTTGATATCAAAAAGTAGGTTTAAATAGGCCATATGCTAATTATGCCGTTTAATCGCTAAAAAGCTTTATAATTACGCTAATGAGCATCACTCTCAATCTACACCTCAAACTGATGTCATATTTTGGGTACAAGTTTATAATTCAGTAACTAAGGTTTCTACACTTTTACATTTTCAAAAATCACGTTTTATAGTGAAAAGGGCATAGTGGTCAACATATGAGCAATTAACGGAATCATGCATATTAATTGGTTAACTATTCAACCAAGGTGTATAATCACAAAGGGTTATACTAGCATGTAACCTGGTCCAATTAAGGCACTAGGGCATTTCTAAAACATACCAAAACGGGTCAGAACTGAAGTCAAAGCAAAAGTCAAAGCTTTGCGACTTTCGGTTCCGCACCGGGTCTAAACAGAAAACTGTCGGGTAGAACATGTTTAGAAATGTTCTTACACTAATTACCAACTTATATTAATGATCAAACAGGTTGTATGTGTTCTACATTGCTAATTATGCATAAATTAGAAAATAGGCATTCTGTTGACTTTTTAATAACAAGTTTGACACGACATTTGACCTAGTTAGAGTGGGAATCAGAGGGTGCCCTTTTAAGGGTTTAATGCCCACATAATTACCAACTTATAACTACTTTCAATTCGACTAATCACTGAACCATCAATGATTAATCGCTAAGTCAACCGTTAATTACGACGGTTTGACTTTTAAGCTAAAACTAAGCAAAAACTTAACTAAGAAAGGTTAAGCATACTTACTGAAGTCCTATGCACTATTAGTGATCACTTGAGTCTGCTTTGGAGCTCCAGAAATGATCAGAAATGCTGAAGGAAGGTGTGAAGAAATGGTTGCAATCTTGGTCCTTTATATAGTGCTCAAGAACTCATGGATTGTTGACACACAAATCTAACAATGGCCTTGGATCATTTCCAGATGTCCCTAAGTGTCTAGGGGTTGCTTAGGGGTCGTCCAAAATGAGGAAAATCGATTATAAGTCGGTTAGAATGGAATTGGCAGACATCTAGCAAAGTTTTCGGATCAGATGACACTAGGCGTCACGCGTAGACCCCCCCCCCTGGGCCTTCGCGTCGCGTGACGCCCCTCCTGCACCAAATCAAATTTTAGATTTTTATGTTTTGGTCCTTGGCTCTTGGAAACTTTGCTTCGACTTTATTTCTTGCACTTTGAACCCTCCAATTTGACTTATAAGGGCTTCAAGACATTTACCCACTTCGTTTAGTCCTCGGTTAACTTTATTGTTACCCGAAAAGTCATAACTTTCAACGTTGACGCTTTAACCCCTTGTATACAAATTTGATCATAACTTTCTCATACGATAACGAAACTTTATGAAATTTATATCGTGCATTCTAGTGAGCATAATTAACCGTTACAAAGCTTCGGGTTTGTCAAAAGGTCACTCAGAGGTATAACTTAAACATGTTGACACATTTAACCCCTGTAGTTTGTAATCTCTCACTTTCTTTCATATTTAGTTTCATATGATCCATGATTTATTCATTCGAAGGTATGAGCATCATGTAGGGTTAATGTACAATATATTTATTCACTGTTGACATTTAGAACCTGTATATTCACATACTTTCCATGATTGTCAACTTTAATCCTTCTATAACATTCTTTCACACGTTCAAACATATGACACGTTTCAACACATTATAGGACGTGAATTTTAGAAGTGTTACATCGTCACCCCCTTAAAAGAAATCTCGACCTCGAGATTTACTGAAATAAATAAGGGTACTTTTCTTTCATTGGGGACTCAACCTCCCACGTGTATTCGGGACCTCTACGGGCATCCCATTTTACCTTTACAATAGGCACATGCTTCCTTCGAAGCTTCTTAACCTGTCGATCTTCAATCGACAATGGTTTTTCTACAAATTTCAAGATCTCATCTATATGCACATCTGTATGTGGTATGACTAGCGATTCATCAGCTAGGCATTTCTTCAGATTGCAGACGTGGAATACGTTATGAATACCACTGAGCTCTTCAGGTAAATTTAACTTATAAGCCACTGATCCAACACATTCGATAATCTCGAACGGTCCTATATACCTCGGGCTTAACTTACCTTTCTTACCGAATCGCATCACCCCCTTCCAGGGTGATACTTTAAGCAACACTTTGTCACCTACTTCGAATTTCATAGGTTTACACTTTGGATCTGCGTAACTCTTCTGCCTATCTCGGGCAGCTTTGAGACGGTCACGAATCTGGACAATCTTGTCCGTCGTTTCAAAGACTATCTCTGGTCCTGATAATTGGACATCTCCAACTTCCGCCCAACAAACGAGCGTTCTGCACTTTCTACCGTATAAGGCCTCGAAAGGCGCAGCTTTAATGCTGGTATGGTAGCTATTGTTGTAGGAGAATTCGATTAACGGCAGGTGGTTATCCCAACTACCACCTAAATGAATCACGCATGCTCGAAGCATGTCTTCCAAAGTTTGAATAGTACGCTCACTTTGACCGTCCGTCTGAGGATGGTAAGCCGTACTAAAATTCAAACGCGTGCCCAAAGATTGCTGGAAACTTTTCCAAAAATGTGACGTGTATCTGGTATCTCTGTCAGAGATAATAGACACATGTATGCCATGTAAAGCTACAATCTTATCCACGTATAACTGGGCTAACATGTCGGAGCTGTAAGTCTCCTTAATGGGCAGGAAATGTGCTGACTTAATCAGCCTGTCTACGATTACCCATATGGTATCATTTCATTTCCTTGTCTTAGGTAACTTGGTTATAAAATCCATAGTTACCATTTCCCACTTCCAAGTAGGAAGTTCAGGCTGTTCTAGCAAACCTGACGGCTTTTGATGTTCTGCTTTTACTTGTGCACACGTCAACCATTTAGCTACATAGGTAGCTACAGACTTCTTTAAGCCTATCCACCAATAGTTTGCCCTTAGATCCTGGTACATCTTATCAGCTCCAGGATGAACGGAATATTTAGAACTATGGGCTTCCTGGAGGATAACCTCCCAAAGTCCTCCATAAATTGGAACCCATATTCGTCCATTCAATCTCAGAATTCCGTCATTGCCAAGAGATAACTGCTCCTCAGTTACCCCTAGCTTTTCATTAGGATAGTTAGCTTCCAACACAGCTTCCTTCTGTGCAGCTAACAACCTTTCATTCAAACTGTTCTATATCTCAATGCTCTTGGCATTGATTCGGATGGGTTTCACCCTTTCCTTTAGACTCAAGGCATCAACGACTACATTCGCCTTGCCGGGATGGTATCTGATTTCACAATCGTAATAATTTAAGGTCTCCATCCAACGGCGCTGCCTCATGTTTAAATCCTTCCGATTAAACAGGTGCTGGAGGCTCTTGTGATCAGAATAGATCACACACTTGATTCCATATAAATAATGCCTCCAGAGCTTCAGTGCAAATACAACGGCACCCAACTCCAAGTCATGGGTGGTGTAATTCTTTTCATGTACCTTTAACTGTCTTGAAGCATAGGCAATAACCTTGCCTTTCTACATAAGCACGCACCCCATTCCAGTGTGTGATGCATCGCAGTAAACTACGAATTCTTCGGTACCTTCAGGCAATGTCAGTACAGGAGCGTTGCTCAACTTTTGCTTAAGGATATCAAAGGATTCTTGCTGTTTAGGTCCCCAGTCGAACTTAATCTTCTTCCTAGTTAAGGAAGTAAGGGGTGCAGCAATCCTTGAAAATTTTTCAATGAAACGCCTATAATATCCTGCTAAGCCTAGAAAGCTACGAATCTTTGTAGGCGTCTTCGGCTCTTGCCAGTTCATAACAGCTTCGACCTTAGCAGGATCCACTTGGATACCATGCTCACTAACCACATGTCCAAGGAATTGGACTTCTCGAAGCCAAAATTCACATTTAGAGAATTTGGCATAGAACTTCTCATGATGTAGGAGTTTAAGAATACAACGAAGGTGTTTCTCATGGTCAGCTCGGTTCTTCAAGTAGATGAGGATGTCGTCAATGAAAACGAAGATGAATTTATCTAAGTAAGGCTTGCAGACGCGATTCATGAGATCCATGAATGCGGCAGGTGCATTAGTGAGCCCAAAAGGCATCACTAGGAACTCGTAATGACCATAACGAGTCCTAAATGCAGTTTTGTGCACGTCTTCATCTCTAACCTTCAGTTGGTGGTAGCCTGACCTCAAGTCAATCTTTGAGAAATAACTTGCCCCTTGCAATTGATCGAACAAGTCGTCGATCCTGGGCAAAGGATACCTATTCTTTATCGTGACTTTATTAAGCTCACGATAATCGATGCACAGACGCATCGATCCATCCTTCTTCTTGACAAACAAGACTGGCGCTCCCCAAGGAGACGAACTAGGTTTAATGAAACCTTTAGCTAGTAATTCATCTAGTTGTGCTCTTAATTCCTTTATCTCTGTTGGTGCCAACCTGTAAGGCGCTCTAGCAACAGGTGCTGCTCCAGGGATGATGTCAATTCTGAATTCCACTTGCCTATCTGGTGGTAAACCAAGTAGTTCTTCAGGAAACACTTCAGGGTATTCAGAAATGACAGGAATATCTTCCATCTTCGGTTTCGGCTCATCAAAAGTCACTTGTGCCATGTAGATGACACAACCCTTCTTCAAGCACTTAGAGGCCTTGAGCATAGTCACTTGCTCAGGCAGTCCATACCGGGTATCTCCCTGAATGGTAAGTGATTCACCAGACGGAGTCTTGATCACCACTTGCTTCTAATTACAGACAATTTGGGCCTGGTTGTGAGATAACCAGTCCATGCCTAAAACGATGTCAAAATCGGCCAACTTCAAAGGAAGTAGGGACAAAGGAAAAGAGTGGTTCTTAATGGATATGAAGCATCCATCTAATATGCTTGAGGCGGTTTCTAAGGTGCCATCTGCTAACTCCACCTCATAATTCACTCTTAGGATTTTAACAGGTAAATTCAGCAATTTGCAAAACTTATTATCTACAAATGATTTATCTGCGCCTGAATCAAAAAGTACTCTTGCATAGATATCATTTACAAGGAAAGTACCTGTGATCACGTTATCGTCTTGCACAGCTTCTTTCGCATCCATCCTGAAGACCCTAGCATTGGTCTTCTTGGCCTCTTCAGGCTTCTTGGCGTATTTAGGGCAGTTGGTTTTAATGTGCCCTTTCTCATTGCAACTGTAGCACGTTGCATCCTTCAGCTATTTGCAATCCAATGTCTTGTGTTCCTTGGACTTGCATATCCCGCAAGCAAAAGTTCTTGACTGAGTCTGCGAGTTCGATTCGAGCCTGCACTTTCCGAAGTGCTGTTTCTTTCAGACTTTGCACTTGGGCTTATCACCAGACTGATTCCCATCCTTCTTGGAATCAGACCCTTTCCTGTGGTCATTGTTTCCTCGGTGCTTCTTGTTCGACCTCCGTGAATTGTCATCTTCACGTTTTCTTTTCTCAGCATCTTTGTTCCTCAGCGATCTTTGTCTGACCGCGTTCAGTGTGAGGGATAAAGATATATCCGCTACAGATCTGAAAGTAGCTGGCCGAGAGGCCTTCACGCTTGCCTTTATCTCGGGGGCTAAACCCCCAATGAAACGAGCTATTCGTTTGGGTTCCGGGGTTACCAGATACGGAACCAACCTCGACATTGTATTAAAGCTCGTGAGGTAAGCTTGGCAATCTATATTGGTCATTACCAACGAAAAAAAAAATATGACTCAATCTTTTCGACCTCGTGCTGAGGACAGTAGTTCTCCCTGATGAGGGCAACGAATTGTTCCCAAGACATGTTGTACAATGGGATCTTCCCAGTGGCTTGAATCAGTGATCTCCACCAGGCTAAGGCCTCGCCTTTAAAAGATTGTGACACAAACTTGACTATATCCCTCTCAGCGCACCCGCTGATATCCACTACCGTGTCCATCTCATCTAACCACGTCATGCAGTCAATGGCTCCTTTTTCCCCCGTGAAATCCCTGGGTTTGCATGAAACAAAGTATTTATAGGAGCAACCCTTATTATGGGGTTCTTGATTTAGTACAATCTGTTGAGATGGAGCACTGTGGTGGTTTGAGGAGAGTCGATCATCATCTTTCTTTGGTTCTTCCTTCTTGGAAGGTGGCTTCGAATGCGGTGTAGATAGGGTCTTACTTCGAGTCCCCCTATATTCTTCATACCGCCGCTCTAAGGCCTTTGTAACTGCGTCGTCTACTAACGCTTTCAGTTCAGCACCCGTTATATTAATTCGGGCATTGTCATTATTCTCCCTTGGGTGACTATTAATTTCATCCGAGTAAGCCATTTTAATTTAAACTGTTACATAAAACAATAACAATAGTTTATTTGGGAGTTTATCATAGAATTGTCTTTTATGGCAATTCATTAACCATGGTATACATAAACTATATTTGGTTAATTTGTTAATCATATTTATTTACGATTTTTATTACAATTTATCCTAATTATAAAAACAATAACAGTTTTATTAGTGGCACAACAGGCCTAGTCACAAGGACATTTTTAAATTATAAGCTATGATTTCAGAGAATCACGGCTTTTAGGTTTTGAACATAGTTCTTTACCTTTTTCGGACAGGGAGTCATAGCTACCATTGTCTTTTGGCTCATGTAGAAATGAGCAAGGCCCGTAGGCACTATATTACCAATGTATGGTCAAAATCTGATCATCTAAATTGATGATTTAAACCCATGATTCAGAGATCATTAAGTTGGGTTAGGAATCTTTTGAAGAATTCCTTATATAAGAATGACGTATGTGATTTTAACGAATCACGTCTGCCAGGAGTGTTAACATATTTTTAGATGTTAACAGGGATCCAAATCTTTTAAACAGGTCTTACCATCTTGGCCAGGTCTTTATAATGACACTCAGGCTAGGTTTCACTCTTAAGATTCTTATTCAATATTTAATAGGCGGATTATTATTAAAAAGGAATGATTTTTATTTATTTATTTCATGTAATATATTTATGCATATAATAGCAAAAAATGAAATTTATACACTTAACAATCCAATAATCATACAAAGTACACGCTGCCCTAAACGGGTCTTTTTTAGACAAACAAGTTACCCACGCAGGGGTCAAGCAACATACTAGTCCACGCAGGGACTTAAACAAACATCATACCCTCGCAGGGGTTAACAGAAAGATAGGCCCACGCAGGGGTCAAAACACACAAACATACCCACGTAGGGGTCAATACAGTAAGACAGGCCCACGCAGGGGCTCAGCTGATACAAGGAAATTACAACAACAGTGGAAGGATTCAATGGTCCTTCTTGCTATTCCCTTTTATTAGGCTTGTCAATCCTTGGAAGAAACTTTATCGCTCCCTGCGGTCTCTGTGAAAGTCTCACTCGACTTGGTCCAACCTCTGCAGAATTTCTTCACGCTCTGGTGGGGAGAACCTCGGCGGCTGCGATTGTTGCCGAATTATAGGTCTAGCAGGTATTTGGTACCCATGAGTTGGGTAACCTACTCCCCAAGGAGCTCCATATTGTCCTTCAGGATTAAGGGCGTTATAGTTGGCCGCTACCAAGTATGGGTCGGCTTCAGCGTAACCATAGTTGGTGTGAGACGGCTGCTCAAACGGGTTGTACGCCATCGAACCCGTGTATGCTGGAATCGGGTTATCAAAACCCATCGGTGGTGGTTGTGGTGCAACTGGGTTCGAAGGTCCACCCATTTGTGGATCTTCTTGAAGTGGCGGATAATGACTGCCACTTGATTGACGAGGGGAGCTAAAATGAAAATCTCCTCCTCGCGCGGACATCCGCGCTCCGGTTCTCCTACGCCTCGGCGGTTGCGGACTTGTCGGCTGAACTGGTGGCGGTGGAGGCGGTGGCGTGACTGCCACGAATCGTGAATCCCCAGAGGGATCCTGCTGCTGCTGCTGATGAGGCGACGAATGGTGCGAGGGTGTAAAATACCACTCGAACTGGTTAAATCGTGCCTGGTAACTGTCCGGACCATGGTAGGGTGATCCATGAAAGGACGAACCATCTGAGACCTCGATAGGATGGTTCGGAGTTCCGGTTGCGGGCTCGACGGGATCGGTGTCCTCGTCCATATCCTCTGCATGATCACCGGAGTAATGATCCTCTGGCCCCAATGGGTTAAAACCCACTGGTTCTTGTATGTAGTTTTCCGGGTTAAACCGGCCCCTAAAAACAGGTGTAGGGTCACCAAAGGAATGGCGCGATAGGGATCGGTATGTAAGACGGTTGGGGGTTGTCGGGCTCATTTTATGAATGTGGCCCATAAGAGTTATGAACGGGAGGCGTCGAACTGTGTGCAACAGATCGTCTTGCAGGTTCAAAAAGGTTCCTCCGGTTTTCTCGTGGGTCAGCACTCGCGGTGGCGGAAGGAGCTCGCATGTGCGAAGGCCCGGCCTCGTGATCATTAGGAGCGGTGATTGGCCCCTTGCCTCGTCCTCTTCGTCTGAAGAATCTTAGCGGCATATTTAATCCTGTCAATACAACATAAGATAACGACAAGAATATACAAAATAAAGGACAAAACAAAACCAAACAAAGTAGAATTTGTCCTATGTTATTTGTCTAGACTCGAAAGTTTAGGAATGTGCAATTGTGTCATTGAGATTAAACACAAAAGGCTATCAATGACACAATTGCACATTCCTAAACTTTCGAGTCTAGACAAATAACATAGGACAAATTCTACTTTGTTTGGTTTTGTTTTGTCCTTTATTTTGTATATTCTTGTCGTTATCTTATGTTGTATTGACAGGATTAAATATGCCGCTAAGATTCTTCAGATGAAGAGGACGAGGCAAGGGTGCGGGCTCGACGGGATCGGTGTCCTCGTCCATATCCTCTGCATGATCGCCGGAGTAATGATCCTCTGGCCCCAATGGGTTAAAACCCACTGGTTCTTGTATGTAGTTTTCCGGGTTAAACCGGCCCCTAAAAACAGGTGTAGGGTCACCAAAGGAATGGTGCGATAGGGATCGGTATGTAAGACGGTTGAGGGTTGTCGGGCTCATTTTATGAATGTGGCCCATAAGAGTTATGAACGGGAGGCATCGAACTGTGTGCAACAGATCGTCTTGCAGGTTCAAAAAGGTTCCTCCGGTTTTCTCGTGGGTCAGCACTCGCGGTGGCGGAAGGAGCTCGCATGTGCGAAGGCCCAGCCTCGTGATCATTAGGAGCGGTGATTGGCCCCTTGCCTCGTCCTCTTTGTCTGAAGAATCTTAGCGGCATATTTAATCCTGTCAATACAACATAAGATAACGACAAGAATATACAAAATAAAGGACAAAACAAAACCAAACAAAGTAGAATTTGTCCTATGTTATTTGTCTAGACTCGAAAGTTTAGGAATGTGCAATTGTGTCATTGAGATTAAACACAAAAGGCTAGTGTTTAATTCACTCAATGTTGGCTCTGATACCAACCTGTCACACCCCGAAATTCCACGTGTCACCGGTGGGCCTGGTGGGGAGTATCGTGACGTGGTTGGCAACATAATAGTCAAACAACACAATATTTGAAATGCACAGCGGAAGCAAATGAAAGATATATTTCAACTGAATATAATATTGTAATATCATGTATCACAAACAGTCGAAAGTTTATCCACAGAACGGATCATAAATAATTAGGAAACAGCAGTTCAACAGACTTTAGGCATCTTAAGCTTGCGAGACTCTTTTGATGCTAAGGAGATATCCAGCCAATTACGAGTAGTACATGCACTTAATCTTTTTGGGAAAATACTTCAGTTTACACTGGTAAATACAATCAACTGACTCATTTTAAAAATGATTTAAAATTGATTTGGATGCACGTGGCATAAACATTTTATAACATGGGATAATTATTTAAATATAAAATCTCGTAAATGAATTCCATGTTCCTTATGCGTTCAGTAGTCCGGATCGTGTCGGGTTAAAGATCAATAGACACACCACATAACTTATTTATGCACTGACGAGTGTACGCCTACACTCCGCGCTTAGGTCGTGGCCATTTCGTAAAATGATGCCAAGGATATCCGGGACATGGTCATTAACCCCCCAAAGGCTTTAAGAAAACAAAACAATTTAAACGGGCCGATCAAATATCAATTAACCACCATACGATGGAAGATTTAATGCCCGACCAAGCGGTATTTTATATACCGTACCCCAAGCCCGTATAGGGAAAATAAGTTAAAAGTATTTACCTTTGCAAGTATAATTCACAAACAGCAAATGGAAGTAGCTTTTACTGGTCCTCCTATTCTGGAACGAAGGTTTATAATAACCTATTAGAATCCTAACCGGCCTTTAGTTAAGCTTAAGCTTAGACCGGTTAGTTTTTAAAGATACGGTTCGTACGCACGATTAAGCGAAGACCGGGATAGAATGTGATTTAGACCCGACAAGATTGAATACTTGCCTTATATGGGTAATCTAGGCACATTCTGAATTTTGGGGTAAAACCGATAAGGTTTGACCCGTTTCGGCTAATTTATGTAAACTAGTTACATAAGCCGAACCGTACGCGCAAGAGGCGTAACGGGTAGTCATAAAGGTGCTAACCAGGTTTCCTAAGTTAATATGCCTCAAATATGTTGTGATATCAGTAGGATACCTTCCATTATGCCGAAAACGAATTTAAACACAAACTATGCCCCGTAGGGGTAATTTGGTCATTTATAATGTTATAAAAGAGTTTAAGTACTAACCTGAGTTACAGGTCTGATGAAATCAGCAAAGATACTCAATTTAGTAAGTTATAACAGTAGGGTAAAGTATATATGTGAAATTTATCAATTATAACCAAACTATGCACCGTAGGGGCATTTTGGTAATTTCACATAAGCCGAAAAGCTCAAAACTGAAGTCTGAGTTAAACAACTTTTGCTTACTGTTAGAATATTATAATTTACCTGAAATATCAGTAGGTATCAACCCTTGTATGTTTAAATAGTTTTCGTACATACTATGCGTTAAATACGCTTAATAAGGCGATTAGAAGCCGTTTCCGGGTTCTATATGGAAAACTGATATTTTTATTATTCCATAAGGCTTAAAGTAATTTATTTATCATTTAAAATCAGTAGCAAAAGGTTTGGAGTCAATTAGATATATAAAACTCATTTTATAGCCCGTAAGGGCAAAACCGACAATTACCGGATTAAGCCTATGACTATAAGTTATGCTCAGCATAAAATTAATTAAAAATCGTCAAAAATCCCACAATAATATATTACATCAGTGGGTAATAAATTTGATATCAAAAAGTAGGTTTAAATAGGCCATATGCTAATTATGCCGTTTAATCGCTAAAAAGCTTTATAATTACGCTAATGAGCATAACTCTCAATCTACACCTCAAACTGATGTCATATTTTGGGTACAAGTTTATAATTCAGTAACTAAGGTTTCTACACTTTTACATTTTCAAAAATCACGTTTTATGGTGAAAAGGGCATAATGGTCAACATATGAGCAATTAACGGAATCATGCATATTAATTAGTTAACTATTGAACCAAGGTGTATAATCACAGAGGGTTATACTAGCATGTAACCTGGTCGAATTAAGGCTCTAAGTCATTTCTAAAACATACCAAAACGGGTCAGAACTGAAGTCAAAGCAAAAGTCAAAGCTTTGCGACTTTCGGTTCCGAACCGGGTCTAAACAGAAAATTGTCGGGTTGAACATGTTTAGACATGTTCTTACACTAATTACCAAGTTATATTAATGATCAAACATGTTGTATGTGTTCTACATTGCTAATTATGCATTAATTAGAAAATAGGCATTCTGTTGACTTTTTAATAACAAGTTTGACCCAACATTTGACCTAGTTAGAGTGGGAATCAGAGGGTGCCCTTTTAAGGGTTTAATGCCCACATAATTACCAACTTATAACTACTTTCAATTCGACTAATCACTGAACCATCAATGATTAATCGCTAAGTCAACCGTTAATTACGACGGTTTGACTTTTAAGCTAAAACTAAGCAAAAACTTAACTAAGAAAGGTTAAGCATACTTACTGAAGTCCTATGCACGATTAGTGATCACTTGAGTCTGCTTTGGAGCTCTAGAAATGATCAGAAATGCTGAAGGAAGGTGTGAAGAAATGGTTGCAATCTTGGTCCTTTATATAGTGCTCAAGAACTCATGGATTGTTGACACACAAGTCTAACAATGGCCTTGGATCATTTCTAGATGTCCCTAAGTGTCTAGGGGTTGCTTAGGGGTCGTCCAAGATGAGGAAAATTGATTATAAGTCGGTTAGAATGGAATTGGCAGACATCTAGCAAAGTTTTCGGATCAGATGACCCTAGGCGTCACGCGTAGACCCCCCCCCCACTGGGCCGTCGCGTCGCGTGACGCCCCTCCTGCACCGAATCAAATTTTAGATTTTTATGTTTTGGTCCTTGGCTCTTGGAAACTTTGCTTCGATTTTATTTCTTGCACTTTGAACCCTCCAATTTGACTTATAAGGGCTTCAAGACATTTACCCACTTCGTTTAGTCCTCGGTTAACTTTATTGTTACCCGAAAAGTCATAACTTTCAACGTTGACGCTTTAACCCCATGTATACGAATTTGATCATAACTTTCTCATACGATAACGAAACTTTATGAAATTTATATCGTGCATTCTAGTGAGCATAATTAACCATTACAAAGCTTCGAGTTTGTCAAAAGGTCACTCAGAGGTATAACTTAAACATGTTGACACATTTAACCCCTGTAGTTTGTAATCTCTCACTTTCTTTCATATTTAGTTTCGTATGATCCATGATTTATTCATTCGAAGGTATGAGCATCATGTAGGGTTAATGTACAATATATTTATTCACTGTTGACATTTAGAACCTGTATATTCACATACTTTCCATGATTGTTAACTTTAATCCTTCTATAACATTCTTTCACACGTTCAAACATATGACACGTGTCAACACATTATAGGACGTGAATTTTCGAGGTGTTACATAATGTTTCCGCATATCATCTTCCAATTCCCAAGTTAGCTCTGAACCCTTCCTATGTTGCCATTGGACTAAAACTTGTCTAATGGCCATGTTTCGAAGATGCGTCGTCTTGGAATCTCTAATGGCTATGGGTTTTTCAATATAATTCATCCGTTCATCCAACTCAATATCATCATGGGACAGGTAAGTCGTTTCATCCGCTAAGCATTTCCTTAGTTGATCCACATGAAACGTGTTATGAATCCCTCCCAAAGTTGGCGGTAATTCCAATTGATAGGCCACCTTTCCAATTCGGGCTAAAACCTTGAAATGTCCTATGTACCGCGGACCCAATTTCCCTCGCTTTCGAAAGCGTATTATGCCCTTCCATGGGGATACTTTCAAATACACGTAATCCCCAACTTGGAATTCAAGAGGACGTTGATGTCTGTAGTTATGGACATGCAAAAACCTAATTAACCTAGGTAGCTAGGGTAAGCAGGGTATCGAATCCAGAGGAGTCTGTGGGTAATGCTAATTATTATTTGTTTGTTTGTAAATATTTGAATTACTTTGAGAACTTGCTAGAAAACTATAAACAATAACTTTGAGATTGTAAAACCAATGATGAGAAAAGGTGATCACTCCGGGATTCAGATTCTGTAATTACTAATAACCTAGTTCTGATTTTATTGGATGCTATTAATTGAATAGTAAATCTGTCACATCTACCAATTACCTATGTAGTTCAAAATCTTAATATTAATTGATCAGATAAATATTAAAACAAACATACATAGGAATCATTCAATCAACAAAAGCATAATTGGATTCAACACATAATTATAACTCTGACTGTCACTCAGGATTTGTCTGTCACACAAATTATATAATCATGCAAATAGTCGGCTGTCACCCGACTACAAATCCAAATCTCAATACAAAACAGAAACTAAAATTAAAAGTGTCTTACACAATCATTCACCCGAAGTGCTCACGAGTGATTTAGCCGCTCGTGATACTCGTCCGATCAAAATCCTGGTAGAATGTTGAAAGCATGATTCGGATCTTGGTGGTAGATTAATAATGAAGATGATCCGATTCGAGAGCCAAAGAATGATGTCTGTTCTACGGCTGCTGCGTGAAAGAAGTCTCCTCCGTCAAAGATTGACGATGACAAGGATCCCCCCGAAAGTGATGATGTGCCCTTCTCTTATTCGGCCCGAAAGAACAAGAAACAACGCAGTCCACATGATTGAAGTCTGTCCAATTATCGGCCCAATCCAAATCCTCCAAGAGTCCAAGATGTTGTTCTGTTTGTTATCGACCCAATCCTTTTTTGTATATGATGTTGTTGTTGACTTTTAATAAACCTCCTAGAATTGCACGTGTGTTGGCTCACCTCCCAATAATGTTGATGTCATTCAAGAATTTAATGTTTTGATATTGATAGGCAGCCTTTCTCACGTGATGTTGCCTCCATTTGTCTTTTGTGCCTCTCAAAACCCAAGTCAGCCGCCAACTATTATGATTGTGATGGTGTTAATAACAAAACCCTCTAGTCCACATGATGTTTGTCAAAAGTCCACAAACTTTGTGAATCCCTTTATTTATATTGTGGTAAAAAGAATATAATGTCCACCCCATATAATTCACGTGTATCTATCTGCCAATATTCTCAAAGAAAGTGTATGTGATGATGATTCAATAGTTATCTATATCCCTCCATCACAAGTCTGCCAAGAAGTCAAGCCCATGTGCCGTGTGTTGTTGGCCCAATAAACTCCTCCAAAAGTCTGCATGTACATGTCTTCTTAATTCTACCCGTAGGCTACGGAACAAAACCATACGCTACGGTTTGTACATTCTGTTCCTTTTTGTTTGATACACCTCTCAACCATAGGCTACGCATGCAGAACCGTAGCCTACGTCGCACTTTAACCAGCCATGTCCTTCTCACATTCAACTTTTACTTGATTACCCACAGGCCCCCAGACTTCACTCTTGCGTGTTTCTTGCGATTCCAATCCGTCTTCCACTCCAAACAAGTACCGAATGATATGAAATGCATTGATTATCATCCTTGATCGTTTTGTTCCATCACTAAGCACTTCAACTCTCCCGAATTATGCACCCAACCTGTAACACCACAAACTCACGTAGCTAACATATTCAAAGCGTATAATCACATGAACGAAAGTAAAACACGTAAATTAAGCACATTAACACTCGGGTTTCACAACCTCCATCACATCCCCACACTTAACATTGATTGTCCTCAAGCAACCATTACAAACATTACTTACCTTATTAACAAATCATCATTAAATCCCTTACCGAATCAACAATTTAAGGTCCCAAGTCATACCCGTCCCATAGACTGACACAATCGAGATTGACAATCTGACAAATGAGTGATACGGATTTAAAACAATTTAAGACTTGCCTAACTAAAACTAACATGCTTATGATACTACACACATGCCACACGCCCCTCACAATGATCACTCCTCTCGGCTCAATCGAGACTAGCGTGTAATGTGCTAGTGTATATTTCACTCGAAACCAAATATGTTACCTTGTAATCATAAGCTTGTATAGCAATCATACCTCCACTGTATCAATTAACGTAGCACATATCAAAAGGACTTTTGGGTTTTGGGTTAAAGGGTAAAGGTAGGGATATATTTTTGGGTTTTTATGTTTATATGGCGAACACAAACGAATATACCAAACCATGACAGCTTATTCACAGTAATACTAATACCATGGGTGATTTCCGACCCACTTATTTAACACGAACATAACAATAATTTTTGTTTTTTCATTCTTTTCTCTTTTTTTTTTTTTTGGTTTCATTTTTTTTCTCTTTTTTTATAACATACTAACACAGTTGTCATTCATGATTGGTAATCAAACGGGTCAAACAAGGTGTAACAAACGAAGGATAAAAAGCTCAACATGGTTAACTAAGGTGGGTGAATAAACAATCAACAAAAACACAATGAAGGGATCCTAATGCCTTTATTATCTATGTGCAAACGCTAAAGCACAGTCTCGGTACGTATCAAACCACACAAGTTCTAACACAAAGCAACATATGGCCTACACTCAACAATTGAACAGTTATTGCAATTCAACTAAACTTCTAGTAGGCTCAATATTCTCACCGAACAAAAGGAATATGGGTTGCCGACATATAGCATGTGTAATTCCTAAAGCATGTTACCCCTAGTTAGGCATCTCTTCTCAACTATTCTCTAAAAATATGTCAGAAATACTCTCATGAAACTTAAATGGACAACCATGACTAGGGATCTACTTTAGTTTAATATCAGGAAGGAACCCATTAGCGATTGAAAATGTTGGTTTTCATGTAGTTCAAGCATACTCGAGACACAAAAAATTTTAAAAATTTTCAATTTTTAGCAAATCAACCCTTTCAAGCATTTAAGATCATCAATCCTACCAACCCTCTCTCGAGTTACCGCATCCCCACACTTGGGATACATTGTCCCCAATGTATGGTGCAATTTATAATCTAAACTCGAGAGATACCACCCACAAACCATGAACGGCTAACACCTAGACGACTCAACACAAAGAAACCACTCCTGACACAAAGACTCACACCACCAAAAACACAAAAACAAATAAAATAAAGGATAGAGAGACACATTGACCTGATCAGTAAATCAGCAAGTGTCTGTAGCGGTGCAGCTGCTGTGATCAGACAGGGGCGTAAATATCTCTTGGATTCTCTGACATCTCATCGGGGATGTTGCCAAACATCCCCACACTTGATTCATTGCCTCCGTGGAAATGGAACGTAGAAACCTGTCAAAACACAAACACACCAAAACGAAACCAAAACAAAGTACAAACTCTACATCCTCGGGCTGCCTCCCGAGAGCGCTAAGTTTAAAGGTCTTCAGCCAGACCGTACATGCTATGCTCAAGGTGGTTCAAATGGCATCTCTCGTGCAAAGAACACTTGTGCTGGTGAATGGTTAGTATCCCACTGCCATCCATCACTCCATATGGCATCCAAATGATCCGGGTTATCGAAATCTATCGACTGTGAGAATTCACCCTTAATTTTCCTTGTGGGCTTCTTCTTTTCCTTCAACTGTGAGACCTCACCCATATTCACCTCAAGTGGTCTCTTCTTGGATTTGGTTGCATCCTTTGGTGACTCCTTTTCTAACTTGACTGAACGCTTTTTGTTTCTCATCTTGAGCCACCACGGTGATTTGACCACTTTATCCTTCACGACCTTTTCATCTTTAGACCTGTCAATCATAGCAACACTCTCTTTTGGGACATCGTCACACATTGGAGAATGGCTCTTGTTAGCAATATTAGAATAAGCATAAGTGTGAGACATAAAGTTTAAGGAAAACTTACGTGACCCGAAGACCATACTCACAGTATTAGCATTGCAATCAATGGTAGCCTTCGCGGTTTTCAAGAATGGTCGGCCTAAGATAACCGGCGGTTGTCCTTCAACATTGGACGGCGTGTGGTCCACAACTAGGAAATCTTCGGGGTAATAACAATCGCCTACTCTTACAGCAATTCCTCTCAACATCCCCCTGGATGGTTTCCTTGACCCATCTGCAAGCACAATCGTGGTGTCCACCTCTTCAAGCTCACCAAAATCATATTCATCAAACACTCGACCCGCCAATATGCTTATGCTTGCCCCATGATCCACCAATGCTCTCTCAGTCTTGAACTCACCCAACTGGACTGGGATCACAGGCACATTCTCCTCTTCATCTTCAACACTTGCAACCAAACGGATTGCACCACTTGTCATATTTAAACGAACGGGTGAATCATTATCATCAATTATTACCCACATAGGAGTTACTGCCTCTACATCTGGCTCTTCAATACAAACCTCATCTTGGGAATCCGCAATTGACTCAGATATTTGAGACTGTGAGTCCACTTGATTGTTGCTTCCTAACCTCTCGGACTCTCTTGTAACCCGCTCATTGCATAGTTCATTTATAAATTCACCTAGCTTGACTACATCTTCATAAATCTGATATATATCAGGGATGTCTTGGGCGTAACTTGATGAGTCATATTCATTAAAATGACTATTGCCTTCATAACCATAGTCCTCAAAATATTCTGATTTTCTATTACAACCCCAATCTGGCTTGTACCGGTGACCATCATCCATCTCATAACCACTGTACTCCCAATTTGGATCATGATGGTAGTCCATATCATCGATCTCTTCTTGACATCTATCTTGATAAGAATAACCCTGGTAACCCGCATTTTCTTGTCTTTGCATGCGTTGGGACCATACCCACTCATCAAGTTTAGCCTTACTCTCGAACATTGGGCATATGAGTGCCCAATGTCCTTGGCACCCACACCTTGTGCATGAAACATATTTTTTATATTCACCACTCATATTTCCTGCACAAGTAGCAAACGAAAAGCAGTACCGAACAAAAAGAAAACAAAAACAAGAGTGAAAGAAAAAAAAACAAAAAACAAAAAACAAAACTAACTAACTAGAAAAGGCAAATATTTTTTAGATTTTTTAGTTTCTACGTAAAACGAAAGCAAACAAACAAAACTAAACTAAACTAGCACTAAGCGCACGACTCCCCGGCAACGGCGCCATTTTGATGTCTGTCGTTATGGACATGCAAAAACCTAATTAACCTAGGTAGCTAGGGTAAGCAGGGTATCGAATCCAGAGGAGTCTGTGGGTAATGCTAATTATTATTTGTTTGTAAATATTTGAATTACTTTGAGAACTTGCTAGAAAACTATAAACAATAACTTTGAGATTGTAAAAACAATGATGAGAAAAGGTGATCACTCCGGGATTCAGATTCTGTAATTACTAATAACCTAGTTCTGATTTTATTGGATGCTATTAATTGAATAGTAAATCTGTCACATCTACCAATTACCTATGTAGTTCAAAATCTTAATATTAATTGATCAGATAAATATTAAAACAAACATACATAGGAATCATTCAATCAACAAAAGCATAATTGGATTCAACACATAATTATAACTCTGACTGTCACTCAGGATTTGTCTGTCACACAAATTATATAATCATGCAAATAGTCGGCTGTCACCCGACTACAAATCCAAATCTCAATACAAAACAGAAACTAAAATTAAAAGTGTCTTACACAATCATTCACCCGAAGTGCTCACGAGTGATTTAGCCGCTCGTGATACTCGTCCGATCAAAATCCTGGTAGAATGTTGAAAGCATGATTCGGATCTTGGTGGTAGATTAATAATGAAGATGATCCGATTCGAGAGCCAAAGAATGATGTCTGTTCTACGGCTGCTGCGTGAAAGAAGTCTCCTCCGTCAAAGATTGACGATGACAAGGATCCCCCCGAAAGTGATGATGTGCCCTTCTCTTATTCGGCCCGAAAGAACAAGAAACAACGCAGTCCACATGATTGAAGTCTGTCCAATTATCGGCCCAATCCAAATCCTCCAAGAGTCCAAGATGTTGTTCTGTTTGTTATCGACCCAATCCTTTTTTGTATATGATGTTGTTGTTGACTTTTAATAAACCTCCTAGAATTGCACGTGTGTTGGCTCACCTCCCAATTATGTTGATGTCATCCAAGAATTTAATGTTTTGATATTGATAGGCAGCATTTCTCACGTGATGTTGCCTCCATTTGTCTTTTGTGCCTCTCAAAACCCAAGTCAGCCGCCAACTATTATGATTGTGATGGTGTTAATGACAAAACCCTCTAGTCCACGTGATGTTTGTCAAAAGTCCACAAACTTTGTGAATCCCTTTATTTATATTGTGGTAAAAAGAATATAATGTCCACCCCATATAATTCACGTGTATCTATCTGCCAATATTCTCAAAGAAAGTGTATGTGATGATGATTCAATAGTTATCTATATCCCTCCATCACAAGTCTGCCAAGAAGTCAAGCCCATGTGCCGTGTGTTGTTGGCCCAATAAACTCCTCCAAAAGTCTGCATGCACATGTCTTCTTAATTCTACCCGTAGGCTACGGAACAAAACCATACGCTACGGTTTGTACATTCTGTTCCTTTTTGTTTGATACACCTCTCAACCATAGGCTACGCATGCAGAACCGTAGCCTACGTCGCACTTTAACCAGCCATGTCCTTCTCACATTCAACTTTTACTTGATTACCCACAGGCCCCCAGACTTCACTCTTGCGTGTTTCTTGCGATTCCAATCCGTCTTCCACTCCAAACAAGTACCGAATGATATGAAATGCATTGATTATCATCCTTGATCGTTTTGTTCCATCACTAAGCACTTCAACTCTCCCGAATTATGCACCCAACCTGTAACACCACAAACTCACGTAGCTAACATATTCAAAGCGTATAATCACATGAACGAAAGTAAAACACGTAAATTAAGCACATTAACACTCGGGTTTCACAACCTCCATCAGACGTCTTCTTTGATTTGCATACATTGCCTGTCGATCCTGTGCTGCCTTTAATCTAGCTCGTATAAGATCAATCTTCTCGTTAGTTATGGCTACTATGTCGTTGGGTGCAATTTCTCTTTGTCCCACGTCTTCCCAACATATGGGAGTCCGACATTTTCTTCCGTATAGCATTTTATAAGGGGCCATTTGTATGCCACTATGATAGCTATTATTATATGAGAATTCTACCAAGGGTAGATGATCATCCCAACTTCCCCCAAAATCCATCACGCATGCTCTTAACATATCAACGAGCGTTTGAATGGTCCGTTCGGATTGACCATCCGTTTGTGGGTGGTAGGCGGTACTATAATGTAATTTTGTACCCAACTCATCATGAAATAATAGAACTAATAGATACGGGTACTTCGTGACGAGATATAATCTCGTTCACATAAATTTCCGCCAGTTTTTATGAGGTAGCGGTTTCCCGGTTGGGTAAGAAGTGAGCGCTTTTGGTGAGTCGATCTACGACCACCCATATGGCATCATGCCCTTTCTTTGTCTTTGGGAGTTTTGTTACAAGATCCATAGTCACATTTTCCCATTTCCACACCGGAATTTCCAATAGTTGAATCATGCCACAAGGTTTTTGGTGTTCCGCCTTAACTTGGGAACAAGTTCGACACTTTGCAACATATTTTACAATATCCCGTTTCATCCCGGGCCACCAATAGCTTTTCTTCAAATCTAGATGCATTTTTGTAGCTCCTGGATGAATAAAAAATCGGGATTTGTGAGCTTCTTCGAGTATCACTTCTTTTGCTTCACTAAACCGAGGTATCCATATTTGGCCATACATTGATTTAATTCCACTGGGTCTTTCTTCTAATTTATCAAATAGCACATACGTAGGCATCAAGTTTAATAGGAATATACCTGACAGAACATTCAGGTGATCCTTTGCTTCTTCAGTCGAGATCTGAAACATCCTCCCCTTAGCTCTTGGGACTTCATCCTTTCTTACTTCCTTATCGGTTTTCTGTTGAAGCTTGGGACATTCAGCCTTAATATGACCCGGTTGGAAACAATTATAGCACGTTCTGGTAGGATTAGGACATCTAAAGTATGGATATCCCTCTTGGCCACAATTGTAACAGCCCTTCTTCCCTTTTAAGCACTCCCCCGTGTGCAACTTCCCACACGTCTTGCATTTCAGAATACTACCTTTTGCCTTATCCTTCTTGCCATGATCTTGAAATTTCTGTTTCTTTGATGGGCTTGAGCTGGGAACATTCTCAGACACTCTTTTCTTTCCTCTTTCTGCTTGTCTTCTCAGTTCAATCTCCCTATCTCGGGCCAAATTAATGAGTTCATTCAAGGTTTCACATTTAGCGGGAGCTATGAACTCCCGATATTCGACCTTCAACATACCATGATAGCGGTTTATCCTTATTCTTTCCATACCCGCTATTTCTTTACAGAATTTCAGCTTGTCAAGAAAAGTGTTGGTGATTTCATCAATGGTTTCGTCCTTCTGTCAAAGATGTAAGAAATCTTCCTGGATCCTATCAATGGCAGATTGCGGACAATGGTACTTCAGGAAAGGTTCCTTGAACTCCTGCCATGTCAAGACTTGAACCTTATCTTCACCAATTTCTTTACTATAAGCATCCCACCAGTCTTTAGCTTGGTGTTGTAAACAACTGGTGGCAAACATTACTTGGTCTTCCTTTTCACAGTGGCTCCGTACAAACACCGCCTCCATACTTGCGATCCATCTTTGACATGCTATAGGGTCAATCTCTCCGTTATAGGGTAACGGATTGCACGGCATAAATTCCTTGTATGTGCATTTGCGAGCCCCCTTCTTTTCTTGTATTTCATCAATCTTCCCTTTCAACTCGTCCAACTTACTTGCCATCATCGTTTCTACCACCTCTAACACATGACTTTCCACTTCTTGGGCTAATTGAGGAATATTGGCCTGGATTGCCTTTCCAACCTCTTCCGAAATCATAGTTTTCAGTTGTTCTTGTTGTGTCGCTTCATCCTCATTCGTATCCACCATCTACACATAAACATCATTCTTTATTTCAAGCATTCATTCATTCTTTCTATCATGTAATCCATTCATTCTTTCTATCATGTAATCATGCTAGTAATACATAACTCTCATTCTTTTTCATATGTAAAAGAAATTACACACGACTAATTCTTACTTAAACTTTCTTTGAAAACTCAATGTTTTCGACAACCAATTATCATTGCATTCTTCCTTCTGTATATCTTGGTGTCCTTTTTTTTATCCTTTAGAGTCTTATTATAACGTTTTTAATACTTCCCGTGTGATAAAAAACACCAAACAGAACAACACATTTGAAATAGGCTGAAAATGGTCCCCAACGTAAGCTACGGTGGCTACCGTAGCTTACGGTGGCCTCTTTTTCCTTACGCCCCTAAGCTACTGTCTTACGGTGGCCAGTTTGTCTCAGGGGCTACCGTAAGCTACGGTAGCCACCATAGCTTACGGTGACGCCCAGCATGCTATGGTTGATTTTCATATTTTTGCAGCCATTTTCCGACACGTTCTAACCCAAACTGATCTGATTCATCCCACACCATTCCACATCATCCCGTAACAATTTCATAACATTCCATAACTAAATTATTCGTACTGCAAAATTCTAATTTTAAAGGTACTTACTTGCTTCGCGTCGCGGAACGAACACACACTTCGCACGAGCTTTCGGTTTGAGTTCAAGCATTGGATGCTTAAATCCCTCAAACCTAAGCTCTGATACTAACTTGTAACGCCCAGAAAATTTTCCATTTAAATTTTAACAACAACATACTAAATCTAACGAAATTTGGGCATGGCCCGTTCGTAAAACGAGCGGTCCCCTGTTTTTCACATTCAAAACAATCTTTTAAAATACGCTACGTTTCAAAGACATAATATACCACTTCAAAACACACCTTGTTCACAAACGAGACCATCAAGTAAAAGTACTTACAACCGACTAATTTTTAAAGAAACTGAACAAGATGGGACTTAAGTTTTTAACTATTACACATTAACTAAAGAGACAAAATATATGGACATTGTCTTCTTTACAAAAGTTGCGGAACGCATGACGGACTTGAAGTGTGTTCGAACCGGGCGAAGCTTGATAGCTAAGCTTGAGATTTACCTACATCGCCACAACAAAAATAAACTCCTTAATTTCCTTTAATTCAAGATTTCAACTCACGGGTTTATAGTTGTTATGACATCCGCAAACTTGCAATTTACTAAATACCTTAATTTCATCATTCTTGCACATAGGATTGTTCCACATAATTCTTACATCCTATTCTTTTGACCCGTTCGTAAAAGGGTATACACACATCCTTTCTCTTGCATTTTATTTCATCGTATTCGACCCATAAAGTGTCCTACACATGGTAATTGTTATAGTTAACTCAACTACAACATCATATAGTAAAACGATAACATAATAAAACCATGAGTTGTACAAGTAGCGTACCTCGATCTTGATTCCCTTGTTGCTTCGCTTGACTTGAACTTTCTTCCTTAACACCTATACATAACCATTCATTCTTTTAATTTTTGTCTCATACCCGATTTCACACACCAATTGATAAGACATCATACAATTTACTCTTACTTCATAAACACATTCAATTCACATAAAGTTTATGACTTACAAGGCTAATATCTTTATTGAGGCATTTTGTCAAACACTTGGTGTGCATAACATCAACGAAGCATAAGGTACAAGTGTTCAAAGCATGGTTCTACTAGTTCATTCTTAGATCATCAAAATCAACCAATATTTCCCACAATAATCATTCCAAATCAGTTTTTAACTATCACTAATTCATCAATAACATTTCTCATACTATCCATTATAATAATTTGCATATAATTTCATTCATGTTCTTCATTATCTCTCTAATTCAAGTGGGTTTATGCTTCAAATCGTTCAATTATCTAGAATCAAACATATTCCTTGTTCTATTGTGCAATCCTAACTCATAACTACATAATTATTCACATTTACTTCAAGATTGGGTTGAAGCCCACTTTCTTCAAAACATTAAAACAGAATTTTCAACTTACCAATGGTTGAACAAGCTTAGATTACTCGACTTAGGGTTCATGCATCCGTTAGAACTCTTAATTTCCTTCTGATTTTGAGAATTTGTGAACTTAGGGTTTTCTCTTGGCCCTCCTTTGGCTCTGGTCGATCCACAGAACACACACAAGATGTGTGTTTTGTGTTTCACTTATTAGTTTAAAACTTTCTTCCCTTTTAACATGTTTACCCCCTCTAGTTAGTAATGTTGTTTATTTGTCATATAGCCTTCCTTCTAATCAATTTACTAACATATATATTTAACTAGGTTAAATATAACATGACTAGACATTTTAGTTAACAAAATAAATTACATATTTTTGGGGTGTTACATCTTCGAGCCGTCACTCCAACTCAACCAAGAGGTCCAAGACCAACTCTCAAAAGAAGATGATGGCATTTATGGCTAAACAGATGGCACGTGTTATTCTCGAGATCGTCAGTAAGATCAACACCACTTCTACCTCGAATTCCTCTGTTGACTCGAAGTTTGACCAACCCAATCCAGTCTCTTTCAACTTCAATCACTTTTCAGCATGCAACCCTAAGCCTTTCACTAGTAACGATGGGGTGATAGCTATGCTTGAATGGTTCGATAGCATTGAGGTCACTTTCATCAACAACGAGTGTCCTGAAAATCTCAAAACTCGTAGCGCTAGTGGGGTCTTCCAAGCCAGAGCCTTGGAATGGTGGACCAACGAGAGAAACATCCGCTCCAACGAAGAAGCTTATGCGTTACCTTTGACCGAAGTAAAACAACTAATGTTGGACGAGTTCTGTCCTGCTCACGAGCAGCAGAAACTCGAAGAAGAGTTTTGGGCTTTTAAGCAAATTAGTGATGACAACCTAGCCTACACCACCCGTTTCAAACAACTGAGCTTTATTGTACCACACCTGGTATCCACTACTGATCGCATGATCAGGAAGTATATTCATGGCTTACCCTCTGTTATGCATGACACTATCGAAGTAGCAAAACTTGACAACATCGAGGCAGTCTATCGCGTCGCAGCCAGCCTGAATAACTATCACACCCTCAAAATCCACATGCAGAGTATTACCGCGAGGCGTGTGACTGACCAGGATCATGCCACCAATCATATTGAACAATAAGTAAAAGTAAATAAAGTCCATCGCAATCAATACGATTAGTGTTTACGAAAACAAATATCCAAAACCAAATTTAAGTGTCAGCGGAAGCATAATGTCTAAAACCCAAATCAAAAGTTTAAAAGTTCATAAAGTTTCATAAGAACCCAATAATGGTTCTTCTCGCACAACGACCAGTCCTCCGTGCAAGCTCCAGTAAGTACCTAACGACCTGCAAAGCATGTAGTAACGTATCAACAAAAATGTTGGCGAGTTCACAGTTGTTTAGTGTTGTTCCAAAAACATAAGTTTGTTAAATTACTTTGTTCTTAATAAACATGTCATGGGGAGCTACCCCATTCTTTTAAACTACTAGACCAGTACCATACTGACTACTGACTGTAGTAATGTTTAGTGCCCCGAGTCAATGTCTATCATCATTGACTAAGTGCCCAAGTATATTAGTCCACGCCCGTCCTCTGCGGCATGGTGTGAGGCTTGTCAAACCTAATAACGCTATTCAACTAATAACCCGTTCGCCATTGGCTCGACGATTAATCAGTATAAAATGTGTGGAGACTTTCAAATAGAGTTCCGTCTAGTCCGTTTAAGACATGTACTATAAATAGTAAATTAACGTGTTGTCCCACCCAGGGGGGGGGACAAGGTTTCCCGCATTCTACCCAATGAGAATACATAAGTTGCATTCCACCCACGGGGGATAGTTGTTGTTTGATCCATTCCCAAACCACCGGGAATTACATGTTTTTTAGAAAAGTGTGAACTCACCTTAGATTAGCTCGGCAGATTAGATTAAGTGTATGAACCTTTTATGTATCCTAACCTGAACCCAATTTGGCCTGATTGATGTAAATTTATGTCCTTACAGTGGTGCTGTTTGTGTTGATCAGTTCTGTTTAAAACATAAAGGAAAACATGAATAACATACCTTTGATTGCATCAGTAGAGAATCCAGTCAGAGACGCAGCCACGGAGTTCGACATAGTTGTCAGTTTGATCTGGTTCCTCCTTAGGGTGTAAAGTGATGATGGTGATGAAACCGAAATTAGGGTTAGTTTCGGTTGAGGGAGAGAGAGACGAATTTGATGTTGGTGAGGGTTGTGTTTGTGTAACTTGTCTAACCCTTTAACTCTCTAATAAGCTCCTTATTTATACACCCAAGAGGAAACCCAATTAGTTAATAAGGGTAATATGGTCCATCAACAATTACCAACTAATTATTAATAGGTTATTAATATATTTTGATCTATATTATATAAATGATAATGATGGCTACCAGATTAAATATAAATAAATAAATATTTAATCTTACATTCTCCCACTTAGCCGAATAATCATTTATCATGAGTATTAGATTAGTCTGATCAGAAGTTAATACTCATTTTAGCCTTAAACAAGTACTATAGCAGAGAAATACAGCCGTTGAATCATTATGCGACTCAGGACCCCCATTAGTCAAACTATAGCCTTAATTTAAAACCTAACAGTTATGATCAAAATATGTAAGCCCTTTAACGTTTGATTTGTATTTATAGTTGTCTATATGTCATTACACCGGCAGAACATATGTAAGAAACATACAAAATCAAACTGATGAGGAAAATTGATTAATAGTTAGTCATTCATAGTACGATATGCAGTTGTACATGGTCATCAATTGAAACCTGTCTCTTTTATGTGCACTCTTAATAAGACTTATGGGTAATAGACCTTCAATTATAGGATCCTTAAGCATATCACGAATGCATTCGATACAAAGATTTAGTTTCCTCAATTCGTTCATAAACGAATTATTAATTGCGTATCGAAATTTAATGCAGCACCTCTCGAACTGTTACTGTTCAAGGAGACATGGTAGCTGACTTTATCACAACAAGTCTTCAATATATTAATTATATGGAGTTAATAAACTTATGAGTCCACTGATAAATTTCCAACAATATTTAGTGACTATATTATGTCGTTATAACTTAGGTTGTTAATATCAGTCCATTATGACTCCTCCATGAGATAGGTTTTGTCTGTTAACATAAAGATATACCCAATATTACATTTTGTTATCTATGAATATTACAAAGTTAGAGTAATAAACCGGTTTGAGTTCTCACTTCTTCTTTAAATTATAGCCTCTCATTTCTTTTAAATATATTGTAATACTCTATTAAATGCTTCACATTAATCTATACATATCTAGTGTGTTGCAATGTGAGTAATATCTAAACGAGTATAGACTTGAACTTACATAAGGCTTCCAATTAATGAAGCGTAAGGAAACAATCTCATTTATCCTATTATCCTCTAAAGGAGAGCAGTATTGTTTGTTACATATGCAAGGACCAATTTAATGTTAAACTTATGGAACAGAAGTAATATCCCATTTGGTCTATCTCAACATGTTATGATATCTATTATGTAAGAGATATCTCTGAGATCTATTATATCAAAGTTTGTGTTAACAATGCTTTGACTTATGTAACATCTACTTGTCAAAAGAATATCATCTATATAGACAAGTTTATCTTAGTTGCTCCCACTCATCTTGAGGTAGGTACTGTGACAACTCGAAATTTAGAACCTTCCGTGCATCTTAGTACAACCTACTTGTAATGTTATGTGACTAGTTAACGTGATTGGTTTAATAAAATAAGTGAACATCCTATGTGACTACGTGTTATATTTATGTGTCGTGCTTGTACGTATGTGTGTATTTATATGAACCGAGACAACAAGGACCCGACTCGAGACCATGAGGTCTCGAGTGAACAGTGTAACATTGGGCCGGTTGGGCCACACACACACACTTAGCCTATCCGAAACCCATTAGGGTGCACCCATGTGGAACAACTATATAACCCTTAGTGAGGTTAACCTTGCCATTCTTTGGACAAACCACACACACTCTCCACTCTCCCTCACCAAAACCCTAAATCACAACATTCCTCTCCTTCATTCTCGGATCAAATCGGTGACACTAGGAGCTCTCGGATCGGCTCACACACACACATTTGGAAGTTTCATACTCACCCTTGAAACCCATCAACCGGTTAGTGTCCTTATGATGTTTGGTGTTGTTACATGATAGTATAAATGATATGATTAAACTAGTGTAGTGGTATGCTTGATAGTGTTGTGAATCGGATATGCATGTTGTGGATAATCGGATAACATGTTTTGATTTCGGATATGTTGCATAATGAACACACGATGTATTATGTCTAAATGTGATTCAAACCATTGAATATTGATGTTCATGAAACCGGCTTGCACATGTGTATAGAAAGCATCATGTTAATCGGATTAGGGTAGATTTTGGAGATGTTATGTGATGACTTGAAACCATTAAATGAGTATGATCGAATGTTTGATTGTTGTTCATGGTTATGTTTGTGATTGATGCTAGAAACAGGAAAAATGATGAATAAGTTTGAATAATCAACATGAGCATGACTTGAAGATATGAAGAACAACTTGAATGTGATGTGAACATGCTTGAATATTTGAAATCTGATATGTTTGATCCAATTTGGTAAATTGTTAGACAAATAAACATGTTTATGAGAATAGTACATAATGTTGCATGAAATAGAATTTCTATTGGATAGTACACTGTGCAGAATCAGCTTATGTCCAGTCGAGATCCCCGGTTGCGACACAGGTTGCGAGTCGTAAACACCTGGTTGCGACTCGAGACCAAAACAACATGAACCGAGACCATGTTTGCGAGTCCAGATTGCGACTCGAGATCACCTGGTTGCGACTCGAAACCACACGAGATCAGCACATAAACCGTATGACTCGAAACCACAGTTACGAGTCCGGTTGCGACTCGAGACCAAAACAGCACGAACCGAGACCATGATTGCGACTCAGGTTGCGAGTCGCAAACGCCTAGTTGCGACTCGAGACTATACGCAGATACACGCTGTTTGGGCTTGCACCTCATTTCGGACTTAAGTACTTGGGCCGGACTCTTGGGCCTGATGCACAGATCTTATACGTTGATGATTGAATATGAATATTGTCGAACTGCCATGATTAAACGTGTATGCCATAGATGTTACTTGAATGCAATGTGCTAGAAACATCCGTGTGCTACTTGGTCACGAACCTGACTTGTATGATACAACTATGATAGGACGCGAGTGACCACAATATTGCTTGTTTGACCTTTCTGTGTTTCTACCGAGCAAACCAAGGTGAGTTCACACCCTCTACAAAGCATGGGATTCCCTGGGTTGGGAATGGGGTTAAGGAACGTGGGTTCCTCGTCCTCCTTGGGTAGGACAGTATTGGTTCAGGAATGTAATTCCTCGTCCTCACGGACAGATAACTCGTACTAGACCAAAACTCTATCACGAAATCCCTCCTTTTTATATCAACTTAATCGCCGGGCCAATGGCGAGCGGGTCATTAGTTAGATAGCGCTATTTAGGTCTGACAAACCTCACACCATGCCGCAGAGGACGGGCGTGAACTAATGGATCTGGGGCACGTCAATGATGATAGACATTGACAGTTTCAGGGCACATAAACATGACTACAGTCAGCAGTCGATATGGTAACGAGTCTAGTGTATACATGGGTAGCCCCCACGGCCGAAATGCCAGATAACTAACACGGGGTAGCCCCCACGGCTGGATAGCCAGAGTAACCGGGAATAAACAAGTCACGTTTTTAACTATGGGGTAACCCCCACGGCAGGATGCCAGCTAAAGGAAACTGTTTTCGAAACAACTTAAAACGAACACCCAACCGTGAACTCACTCAACTTGTTGTTGACTCGTTACTACATGCTTTGCAGGTCATTAGGTACTTAGCTGGAGCTTGCATGGAAGAGAGTCGTTGTGGGACATGGACGTCTGTGTGCCATGTTAAACTTTGAACAATTAAACTTATGTTTTGATTTAAGACTTATGTTTCCGCTTGCAACTTAACTATGTTTTGTTGAACACCAATTGTATTGGTTGAACTTTTATAACTAAGTGTTTGCTTGTTCAATATGATTGGTGGCTGGATCCTGGTCAGTCACGCCTCCAAGCGGTTGTACTCCGCAGGTGGATTTTGGGGGTGTGACAGATTGGTATCAGAGCCATTGGTTATAGAGAACTTGGTTTTAATTAAGGGGAAAACGTTTTTGTTAAAACCAGACTATAACCTGTACAGTGCTCGACGGTCCACAACGACGCTTCACTCCACATGCAAGGCTCGACATTCTAGGTGATATGATCTGTGTATATATTACCTACTTGTTAGATACATAGTACATGGTTCATGGTATGCTTGGTTAGTATAACTATTGTTGCTTGAACACGTGTGCACTTACTCACTTCTGACATCGTACTTTCGCGAACCCCTCTCACTCACGTTCTTCTTGATATGAAGATCATGTCTGGACGCGTTAACCTGACACAAGCCCAGTTGACGGCTCTGATTAACGAACGAGTTGCTGTGGCACTAGCAGCTGCACACGCAGGAGGTATATCCTGCAGTCCGAACTCATTCTAGGATCTTTAGGATCCTACTCTCGTGAACCAACCTTTGTGTTAAACTCTATCTTTTCTTTTACCCACGATAGGTCATCATGTTCAGCCACCCGTGTGCACTTTTAAGACTTTCATGGACTGCCGACCAACTACTTTTAGCGGCACTGAAGGAGCAGTAGGTCTCCTACACTGGTTTGAGAAACTAGAATCTGTCTTCGAAATGTGCGAGTGCCCTGAGGCGCGCAGGGTGAAGTATGCTACCGGTACTCTCGAGGGTTTAGCCCTCACATGGTGGAACGCTCAAGTTCAGATGCTAGGGTTGGTTGCTGCCAACGCCACCCCATGGGAAACTTTCAAGGAGATGATCAAAGAAGAATACTGCAGTCGTGATGAGATTCACAAGCTGGAAGTGGAGTTCTTCAACCTCAAGATGACGGGATCCGAAATTGAAGCTTATGTGAAAAGGTCGAACGAACTGGCAATTATGTGCCCTACTATGGTGGATCCTCCCATCAAACGCATCGAACTATTTCTTCAGGGCTTAGTGCCAGAAATCCAAAGTCATGTGACTTCAGCGAACCTCGCCACCTACCAGCAAGCCGTTCAGTTGGCTCACCGTCTCACGGATCAGGCGGTGGAGCAGAACAAGTTACCAAAACGCATAGGTGCTGCAACTACTTCTGGTACCTCTAGTGACAACAAACGGAAATGGGATGGAACTTCAAGTAAGGGTTCGACTTCTGTTCATTCCCAGTCTCAGCAGAGAAAGACTGAGGACTACAAGAGCCCTAATCAGCAATCGTCTGGTGGTCAAAGTCATGATGGGTACAAAGGAAATCACCCCAAATGCAATCGCTGCAGCCTGCACCACAGCGGGCCATGCACCAGGGGCAACTGTCATCGGTGCAACAAGCCTGGTCACGCTGCAAAGGATTGCAGGAGCTTATACCCCGCCAATCAGAATCGTCAGCAAGCTCAACAGAACCAGCGCCAGCAGCAGCAGCAAGGTGACAACAAAGGGTGCTTTCAGTGTGGAGCTGAGGGCCACTTCAAGAGAGACTGTCCCCAACTGAACAGGAACCAGAACAACAACAACAACAATAACAACAATCAGGGGAATGGTAACAATGGGAACAACAACAACAATGGCGCCAGGGGGCGGGTGTTTGTGATTGGCCAAGGTGAAGCAAGGAATGACCCCAATGTTGTGGCGGGTAAGTTCCTTCTCGACGACTTTTATGTTTCAGTTTTATTTGATTCGGGTGCCGATACTAGCTACATGTCACTAGAAGTTAGTCGAATGCTTAAGCGTATTCCAACACCTTTGAACAACAAGCACACCGTAGAGCTAGCAAATGTTAAGAGCTTAGAAGCCACACACATAGTCAAGGGTTGTAAACTTATTCTCGCTGACCAGACCTTCTCTATCGACCTCATTCCTATTGTCTTGGGTAGTTTCGACGTTGTCATTGGGATGGATTGGTTATCCCAACACCGAGCAGAGATTCTTTGCAACGAGAAAGTTGTCCGTATTCCAGGTCCCGATGGTGAACCTCTCATGATTCATGGCGACAAGAGGAGTGCCGTTGAGAACGTCATTTCTCTCCTTAAGGCCCAAAAGTGCTTGCGAAAGGGCCACACTGCCATTTTGGCTCTCGTTACTGACACCTCAGAAAAAGAGAAGAAGATAGAAGATTTTCCAGTTGTACGCGATTATCCAGAGGTATTTCCTGAGGAATTACCTGGTCTTCCGCCTCATCGCCAAGTCGAGTTTCAGATCGAACTAGCTCCTGGAGCTGCGCCTGTAGCCCGTGCACCTTATCGTTTGGCCCCATCAGAGTTGAAGGAACTCTCTACGCAACTACAAGAGCTCTTGGATAAGGGTTTTATTCGCCTAAGCTCATCGCCCTGGGGAGCTCCAGTATTATTTGTAAAGAAGAAGGACGGTACCTTCAGAATGTGCATCGACTACCGAGAACTCAACAAGGTAACGGTGAAGAATCGTTATCCTCTACCGCGTATCGACGACTTGTTCGACCAGCTGCAAGGGTCGAGCTACTATTCGAAGATCGATTTGAGATCGGGTTATCACCAGCTGAGAGTCCGGGAAGAGGACGTCTCCAAAACAGCTTTCAGAACTCGATACGGGCACTATGAGTTTTTGGTCATGCCTTTTGGGATGACAAACGCACCTGCGGTTTTCATGGACTTGATGAACCGAGTGTGCAAGCCTTACCTGGACAAGTTTGTTATAGTTTTCATCGATGATATCCTGATCTATTCCAAGAGTCGGGAGGAACACGAGCGACATCTGCGACTTATTCTGGAACTCCTTCGAACAGAACAGCTTTATGCAAAGTTCTCGAAGTGTGACTTCTAGCTTCGAGAAGTCCATTTCCTAGGCCACGTGGTGAACAAGGATGGGATTCATGTTGATCCATCCAAGATAGACTCGATTAAGAACTGGCCTGCACCTCGTACACCAAAGGAAATTCGCCAATTCTTGGGTTTGGCGGGATACTACCGGAGATTCATAAAGGATTTTTCTAAGATTGCACAGCCTCTTACCTCACTAACGCAGAAGGGCGTTGTTTATCGCTGGGGAAACGCACAGGAGTTGGCATTTCAGCACTTAAAGGATAGACTTTGTAGCGCACCTATCCTTTCCTTGCCAGAGGGCACCGACGATTTTGTGGTCTACTGCGACGCATCAATTCAAGGTCTTGGTTGTGTATTGATGCAACGAGATAAAGTTATAGCCTACGCCTCACGCCAACTCAAAGTTCATGAAAAGAACTACACTACGCACGACTTAGAGCTGGGAGCTGTTGTTTTTGCACTTAAGTTATGGCGGCATTACCTGTATGGTACCAAGTGCGCGATCTACACCGACCACAGGAGTCTCGAGCATATCTTCAAGCAGAAGGAACTGAATATGCGGCAACGACGATGGGTCGAGCTACTGAATGACTACGAGTGCTCAATCAGGTATCACCCGGGCAAGGCCAATGTTGTGGCTGACGCCCTCAGTCGGAAGGACACTGCGCCTAAGCGCGTGCGAGCTTTACAACTCACGATCCACTCTAGTCTCCCTTCTCAAATACGAGCAGCTCAGATAGAAGCACTGAAACCAGAAAACGTCAGGGCTGAAGCCCTACGCGGATCAAGGCAACGATTAGAACAAAAGGAAGACGGTGCTTACTACGTAACGGGACGCGTTTGGGTCCCACTCTATGGCAACCTACGAGAGCTTGTGATGGATGAAGCACACAAGTCTCGCTACTCAGTACATCCTGGATCAGATAAGATGTATCATGATATCAAAACTACGTACTGGTGGCCTAGCATGAAGGCCCACATAGCAACTTACGTCAGCAAGTGTTTGACTTGTGCGAGAGTCAAGTCTGAATACCAGAAACCCTCAGGCCTACTCCAACAACCAGAGATACCTCAATGGAAATGGGAGCAAATTTCCATGGATTTTGTCACTGGCCTACCTAGATCCCAGCGCGGGAACGATACTATTTGGGTGATCGTGGATCGACTCACAAAGTCTGCACACTTCCTGGCCATCAAGGAAACGGATAAATTCTCCACTCTTGCAGAAATATACCTTAAGGAAGTCGTTTCGAGGCACGGGGTGCCCACCTCTATTATCTCGGATCGAGATGCGCGTTTTACTTCAGAACTGTGGCAAGCAATGCACAAATCCTTTGGCTCACGATTAGATATGAGCACAGCGTATCACCCTCAGACGGACGGGCAGTCCGAGCGCACTATTCAAACCTTAGAAGACATGCTTCGTGCATGTGTGATCGACTTTGGCAACCGCTGGGAAAAGCATCTGCCACTTGTGGAATTCTCGTACAATAACAGCTACCACACCAGCATTAAAGCTGCTCCATTTGAGGCATTGTACGGACGTAAATGCCGGTCACCTCTTTGCTGGGCGGAGGTGGGTGATAGTCAAATCACTGGCCCAGAATATGTGGTAGATATAACCGAGCAAATTGCTCAAATACGAAAACGCATGACGGCGGCCCGGGAACGTCAGAAAGTTTACGCCGACATGGGCAGGAAACCGCTTGAGCTCCAGGTTGGGGAGCGGGTACTACTCAAAGTTTCACCCTGGAAGGGTGTGGTTCGTTTTGGTAAACGCGGTAAACTTAACCCACGATACGTTGGACCTTTCGAGGTCATTGAGAAAATAGGCAGGGTGGCCTACAGACTAAACTTACCAGCGGAACTCGGAGCAGTTCACAACGTTTTTCACGTGTCGAATCTGAAGAAGTGTCCGTCAGATGAGACCCACGTAGTTCCTCTGAAGGAACTCACTATCGACGAACAGTTACGATTCGTCGAGGAACCAGTCGAAATCACGGACCGGGATGTTAAGGTCCTCAAGAGCACTAGAATACCTCTTGTTCGAGTTTGATGGAACTCACGTCGTGGCCCAGAGTTCACCTGGGAGCGCGAAGATCAGATGAAACAAAAGTATCCCCAACTGTTCGCAAACAGTTCACCCACTACTGAGGCCGAAGCTACGGAATTTCGGGACGAAATTCCAGATCAACGGGGGGTGGATGTGACACCCCAGGAAAACCAGGAAAACCATACAACTTAACTAGCTTCCTCAGTGAGTGCCTACCAAATTTCGGGACGAAATTTCTTTCAACTTGGGGATGATGTGACAACTCGAAATTTAGAACCTTCCGTGCATCTTAGTACAACCTACTTGTAATGTTATGTGACTAGTTAACGTGATTGGTTTAATAAAATAAGTGAACATCCTATGTGACTACGTGTTATATTTATGTGTCGTGCTTGTACGTATGTGTGTATTTATATGAACCGAGACAACAAGGACCCGACTCGAGACCATGAGGTCTCGAGTGAACAGTGTAACATTGGGCCGGTTGGGCCACACACACACACACTTAGCCTATCCGAAACCCATTAGGGTGCACCCATGTGTAACAACTATATAACCCTTAGTGAGGTTAACCTTGCCATTCTTTGGACAAACCACACACACTCTCCACTCTCCCTCACCAAAACCCTAAATCACAACATTCCTCTCCTTCATTCTCGGATCAAATCGGTGACACTAGGAGCTCTCGGATCGGCTCACACACACACATTTGGAAGTTTCATACTCACCCTTGAAACCCATCAACCGGTTAGTGTCCTTATGATGTTTGGTGTTGTTACATGATAGTATAAATGATATGATTAAACTAGTGTAGTGGTATGCTTGATAGTGTTGTGAATCGGATATGCATGTTGTGGATAATCGGATAACATGTTTTGATTTCGGATATGTTGCATAATGAACACACGATGTATTATGTCTAAATGTGATTCAAACCATTGAATATTGATGTTCATGAAACCGGCTTGCACATGTGTATAGAAAGCATCATGTTAATCGGATTAGGGTAGATTTTGGAGATGTTATGTGATGACTTGAAACCATTAAATGAGTATGATCGAATGTTTGATTGTTGTTCATGGTTATGTTTGTGATTGATGCTAGAAACAGGAAAAATGATGAATAAGTTTGAATAATCAACATGAGCATGACTTGAAGATATGAAGAACAACTTGAATGTGATATGAACATGCTTGAATATTTGAAATCTGATATGTTTGATCCAATTTGGTAAATTGTTAGACAAATAAACATGTTTATGAGAATAGTACATAATGTTGCATGAAATAGAATTTCTATTGGATAGTACACTGTGCAGAATCAGTTTATGTCCAGTCGAGATCCCCGGTTGCGACACAGGTTGCGAGTCGCAAACACCTGGTTGCGACTCGAGACCAAAACAACATGAACCGAGACCATGTTTGCGAGTCCAGATTGCGACTCGAGATCACCTGGTTGCGACTCGAAACCACACGAGATCAGCACATAAACCGTATGACTCGAAACCACAGTTACGAGTCCGGTTGCGACTCGAGACCAAAACAGCACGAACCGAGACCATGATTGCGACTCAGGTTGCGAGTCGCAAACGCCTAGTTGCGACTCGAGACTATACGCAGATACACGCTGTTTGGGCTTGTACCTCATTTCGGACTTAAGTACTTGGGCCGGACTCTTGGGCCTGATGCACAGATCTTATACGTTGATGATTGAATATGAATATTGTCGAACTGCCATGATTAAACGTGTATGCCATAGATGTTACTTGAATGCAATGTGCTAGAAACATCCGTGTGCTACTTGGTCACGAACCTGACTTGTATGATACAACTATGATAGGATGCGAGTGACCACAATATTGCTTGTTTGACCTTTCTGTGTTTCTACCGAGCAAACCAAGGTGAGTTCACACCCTCTACAAAGCATGGGATTCCCTGGGTTGGGAATGGGGTTAAGGAACGTGGGTTCCTCGTCCTCCTTGGGTAGGACAGTATTGGTTCAGGAATGTAATTCCTCGTCCTCACGGACAGATAACTCGTACTAGACCAAAACTCTATCACGAAGTCCCTCCTTTTTATATCGACTTAATCGTCGGGCCAATGGCGAGCGGGTCATTAGTTAGATAGCGCTATTTAGGTCTGACAAACCTCACACCGTGCGGCAGAGGACGGGCGTGAACTAATGGATCTGGGGCACGTCAATGATGATAGACATTGACAGTTTCAGGGCACATAAACATGACTACAGTCAGCAGTCGATATGGTAACGAGTCTAGTGTATACATGGGGTAGCCCCCACGGCCGAAATGCCAGATAACTAACACGGGGTAGCCCCCACGGCTGGATAGCCAGAGTAACCGGGAATAAACAAGTCACGTTTTTAACTATGGGGTAACCCCCACGGCAGGATGCCAGCTAAAGGAAACTGTTTTCGAAACAACTTAAAACGAACACCCAACCGTAAACTCACTCAACTTGTTGTTGACTCGTTACTACATGCTTTGCAGGTCATTAGGTACTTAGCTGGAGCTTGCATGGAAGAGAGTCGTTGTGGGACATGGACGTCTGTGTGCCATGTTAAACTTTGAACAATTAAACTTATGTTTTGATTTAAGACTTATGCTTCCGCTTGCAACTTAACTATGTTTTGTTGAACACCAATTGTATTGGTTGAACTTTTATAACTAAGTGTTTGCTTGTTCAATATGATTGGTGGCTGGATCCTGGTCAGTCACGCCTCCAAGCGGTTGTACTCCGCAGGTGGATTTTGGGGGTGTGACAGGTACATTATTCCACTTGGTTGTTGATGAAAATAATTTCGTTAAGATTTCATCACATTATGACGTTTGCATTAACCCATACATGGATTTTATTGGCTTATAGACAAACTGTTCTTTAACCTTAAGTTTAGAACTTTCAGGTTGTTTTATGAACATGTAAATATGTCAGCCATTTGTTAGGGAAAATTGTTTTAATGTTCATCTAATGTAGCTTTAAACTATTATAAGCTACTAGAACAATGATGATCCTAAAAGAAATCTTTTGTTAGATATGAAATAAAGATTCTTTAATAATTTATCTCTTCCCGAGTACAACCTTTGACAATCAAACATGCTTCTTTGTGTCTTAACGTTTATATCAGGATTTGGTTTAGTTATGAACACTCTTAGGTTATTCAATCAAATCCCAAACGTTATGCGAACACATAAAATCAGTTTTACTATAAAACTGTTTTATTCCATTCAGAAGATTGATTGACGCTAATGGCTTAATTAGGAGAGATAGGATCAATAAACTTTTCCAAAATCCATTTCTACTTCAATTAGGGATTTCAACTTCAATTAGGGAGGTTATGTAATCATCAAAGTTAGTAAGCTTTTAAACCTAGATGACCTCCTGAGTTGATTATTGGGTTTGTTAGAAGTTTCAGTTTTATGGATTAGCTAGCTCTTGATTAGGTTGCTATCATTTTCAGGATTCTAAGTTTGTAAGAGTTGGTGCAGTATGGTGTACAAGAGGTGCAATCGGAGTTAAATTTGGAGTGAAATTTAATGACACTCTTCCCCCCGCCTCTTGTATTCCTTGCAAGTCATGATAAGGACTTTGACTGCTCCCACTAACCTTAGAAAACTTTATGAACTCAGCATGCTTAGGGTCAATATGTAACGACCAACAAAATCTAATAGAGAAACACAAATTAATGACGTTAGTCATTGTTGTTTCTCTTGTTGAGGATTATGTTAGTTTAGATAAGAAATCTAAGTGTGCCCACAATTAAGAAACAATGAAACTTTTGTAATAGTAGCATTAGATTTTAAGGAGACAAGTTATGATAGAACAGTGTCAAGATGGAGCAGTGTCTTGTACAAGAGGTGTAAATTTAGTAAAATTTTCACTCCCCCACCTCTTGCAACTATTGCAAGTTATGATTAAGACATTTAATGCTCCCACTGATCTATGATATCTCTATAAATGCTACAAGATAAGTTTCAATTAGGTATGTGACGTGGGAACCTATCATATATATGTTAGACTTTATTTGATTTCTTTAATGTCCAAATATCATAAAAAACTTTAGGGACATATCTAATAGAAATCTTATTAAGTACATATATGAATAAATTTCTTATAAGACCGTGGGCCATATACGACAAAATTTAGATACAAGTAGATAGTCTTTAAATGATGAATGAATTATGTCTGAATATTCCATTTGGAATAAGTTCCACGAATGTCAATGAATGACTTATGATGGACCCATACTTATTCCTTGAGCCAAGTAATATTTAGGGCTATAACGTCATGATTTAAAATCACTTAGAATGAGATTAGAAGAAAAATCATCCTCATTAACCATGTCATGATTTCTCATGAATTTTGTTTATAATGGATGAAATTTGTAAGTCTTATTTTCCTTTTGTCAAATTTTTCATTTGCATGATGACAAAGGTTGTGAAAGTGTAAGATATCATCTAGTTTTATCTTAATAAGGTTTCAATCCAGATATGTAGAACAAATAAGATGAGAGTTTAAGATAAGTGTGACTTTATGTTGACTATGCAAACCTCACAACATTCATAACATTGCTTAATTATGATACTATATTCTGATTAAACTTCAGAATATATAAGGTATCGAAAAGTGTTGTTAGAAGACTGCTTATTATGGTTCTTATAGCCTTAACATTTAATTTTGTCACTAACTCTCATGTTAGTTATTTGTTAACTTCTGGTAAGGAAACGTTTAAAAACTAGAGTAAACTAATCATGTGGTAATTGGAATATTATAATTAGTAGACTTAAATATCTTTAATAAGTGACTATCTAATTAATTCATCCAACTACTCTTTAGAATAATGGATAGTCTCGTTGCTTATGTCTAGTCTAATGACATAATTATGCAGTGAGATTTTCCCTTGAAGAACCTTAGAGGTGGAATTAACACTTGTAATTTGTCTATGGACCTTAGAACAATCCTCTTTTAAGGCTTCAGTAGTTATAAGGTGAACAACATCTTATTTTCCAGTTTCAAATATTTATTTCTTTGTACATATGTTGCTTATCAACACACTCGTTATACTTTGGTATGTTTAAGTGTTATAGTTGATTTATAAGGCATCAAATTGTACAAGTGAAAATCTTAATATGTAATGTACTGGAAAATGTACTTATTTCCATGCGTAAGCCCTTAACTTAATGGGTCATGGTATTGTACATTATTATGTATTCACATATACCACTTAACTTCATAGTTTAGAATTTTAAAAGAAGGCATGCATCTTAGGAGTTCTAGTGATTATTTTATATATAAGAGATTAGCCTTAGGAAAGACTTAATCTGAAATAACTTTAGTGATAGCATTATGTTAGAGAGTTCTTGATTATCATAAGAGACATTATATTCGATTTGTCCTAATCATCATGCTCTAATTTTCTTCTTTATAACGTTTATTAGAAGAGAGCAATAGGATTATCGTGTCTTAAGAAATAATCAAGGATTTAGTTAAAGAGCTAATTCTAATAGAAACTTTAAATAAAACAAACATTTTAGGTTTAGTAATTAGAGTGGATGGGATATATGTAGAAGAAAATTATAGTGAGTAAAATTATGGGTACTAAGAATAAGACAGACGAAATGATCATAAAATTAATTAAGGATCATTAATATAAGGATCATTATGTGAAGAAATTGTGATATGTCTATTACTAACATCAAAATAATAGACTTAGTAAAATTCTACTTGAATGAAGACAAATCAGCTTTGGCCAGAAGTGTAATCATTTAAGTATGTGTGCAAAGTAATCGTGACAAATCAGCTTTGGCCAGAAATGAGACAATCACTTTAGTTATGCACTTGTCAAGCATGCTAAACATAAATGAATTAAATCAGCTTTGGCCAGAATTAAGACATTTCACGTTTGGAATGCATACTCAACATAGCTTTTTTATAATACTTGAACAATAAATAGATGTATTAAATCAGCTTTGGCCAGAAATGATACATCAGAAGCTCATTCAAGTTAAGCTAGTTTGGTTTTGTAAAACATTATTTGATCCTTATTAATTAATTAAGTATAAACAAAACCAAGTATTTAATAGCAAACCACCTGTTAGCGCGGATCGAACTTGTGCGATCAGTAATGCCTTGTGCGATCAGTAATTAATTAAGTATAAACAAAACCAAGTATTTTAGGTCACATTAAACAGCTTAAAGAAAATAATGAGGTTTCGAGTCTTGTGCGATCAGTAATGCCTTGTGCGATCAGTAATGCCTTGTGCGATCGATAAGGCCCAAAACTTGTGCGATGTAAATAAAGCCCAAGTCTTGTGCGATCAGTGAGGCCCAATAACTTGTGCGATCAGTAAGGCCCAAAACTTGTGCGATGTATGTAAAGCCCAAAACTTGTGCGATGTACGTAAAGCCCAAGTCTTGTGCGATCAGCACTAGTCTTGTGCGATCCATAAGTTCTTGTGCGATTATGCATACTTGTGCGATTTCCCTTGTTTGTACAGTCTTGTGCGATCAGATCAGATATGATCTGATCTTGTGCGGCTGGGGAAACTTATGCGACATGATGATGATTTCGAATACACTCTTTAAGGCTGCTTATTATGATAATAACTAAAATTCGAAATTTAAGGGATTGTGGGATATTGTTTCCTATTTTATTTCTGATCTAATCTTATCAAAAGATTTCGAAAATAATAACTGATTATCCCTTTAACAGTTTTTCGAAAATTTAATAGATAAGATTAAGATCAAAATCATTAAAACACCCACTAATCCAAATCATATTCCAAAATTTATGGAATTTTCGAATTTCCTTAGAACATTGTGATGAACCCTAATAAAATAAAAACATAATTCTGGGTTCCGAAACCTGAATTTTTATGACTTTTGTTAACAGATTTCGGATATTAGTTTGTTCTTTATGATTTCGGGTAACATGATTATGCACCCGTTTATTAAAAAAACATTGATTTCGGCACAAGTAAAACCGAAACAGCCATGAACTTTTAAGGCTTTAAAATTTCGTTTTCCAGATTTTTGATCCCAGAATAATGGATACAAAATCAGAACTGATTTATCAACATATGCTCTGATACCATATGTTGATCAGTTCTGTTTAAAACATAAAGGAAAACATGAATAACATACCTTTGATTGCATCAGTAGAGAATCCAGTCAGAGACGCAGCCACGGAGTTCGACATAGTTGTCAGTTTGATCTGGTTCCTCCTTAGGGTGTAAAGTGATGATGGTGATGAAACCGAAATTAGGGTTAGTTTCGGTTGAGGGAGAGAGAGACGAATTTGATGTTGGTGAGGGTTGTGTTTGTGTAACTTGTCTAACCCTTTAACTCTCTAATAAGCTCCTTATTTATACACCCAAGAGGAAACCCAATTAGTTAATAAGGGTAATATGGTCCATCAACAATTACCAACTAATTATTAATAGGTTATTAATATATTTTGATCTATATTATATAAATGATAATGATGGCTACCAGATTAAATATAAATAAATAAATATTTAATCTTACATTTTGTTGTTGCGGGCTTCTCTAGTTTTGAGAGTTAGCGTGTTGTTTTTTTTCTTTTGAAAGGAAAATTTCATTCAAACACCTCGAAAGGTCCTCAAAGCAAAGGAACTTCGAGCAAACAAACGAGAAAACATCAATCCAAAGGATTTATACACCAATTTTTCCAATCTATATCTTTCCACCTAGATCTATTACGAATCCAAAAGTATGACGTCGACTTTACAATCTCCAAAACCTCAATCGGTCTCCGCCGCTTGTTGTTAGTGAATGAAATTTAACTTTAAAAAATGTAAATGAAAAGTAAATTTTTTTTAAAAGTAGTCAAAACGAATAATCATGATGCATGGGTTTGACCATATGTTATGTGCAATAACCCCATCACTCATGGATGTGCTGACTTCAAGAATGAGAAATCATAAGATTTGATTAAATGAACATGGAGAATGACTTGTTCGTAACTCCATCTCAACAAGCTCTCAGATTTCACTTCGCTTTAAATATTAAATTAAAGAAAAATGTATTAATATCTTAGCTGGTTTTAGTAATGAAACAAATTAATTGGTGTTTTTATTCTCACTTTGAACCCAGTAACGGTTTACTTTTTGATCTTTTGATTTTTTATTTTTTTTCATAGAATATCATATAAACATAAACTATTAAATTAAGAAAAACATGAAAAACTAATTTACATTTGATTCTATATCATCCTATAAATAAGAAAAACTAGAAAAATAACTTGAAATAGACTGAAAAATATGATTATAAACTTCACATCTCTTCGTGTCCTCGAGCTATGTGTAGTCAGGGCAGGCTCAAAGGGGAGTGAAATAAAGCAAACGCTTTAGGCCACCACTTTCATAGGGCCTCAAATTCTACAGAAAAAAAAAACATATTATATGTAGGTGATCATGGATTTAAGATTATTGATATTGAGATTTATGATCTATAATTATGTATACATAGAGATGATATATAATAATTTGATCTAAAACAATTTTTTTCTTTTATTTTTTTATGAAAGGGCCTCAATTTTCTATCCGCTTTAGGCCTACAATATTTCGAGCCGACTCTGCGTGTAGCAAATATCATCTAAGGGTGCAATGCTAGAACATAGGACCGGATTAACAAAAGGGTGCATGGCCCTAGAGGTGTAAAAATCGTTTTTTTTTTTTTTTTTTTTTTTTTTTTTTTTAAAACCGGTTTCAGTATAAGTTAAATCAGTGGATGGACATTTGGATTTGGATCAAGTAAAAGAATTCTCAACATCCCTGTATAATTTTTTTTTTGAAAGTATACTTTTATTCACAAGCTCACCCCCAAAACCGAGGGCAGCCGAACACAACCAAAAACACCACGAACGAACTAATTACAACATCCCTATATAACTATTAACCCTGACTTAACTTATAGTGAAAAAAATGAAAAAGAAAGTAAACGTGGTCACCGTTAAAAGTTTAACGTAAACTAATCAAAAGCTGGCCAAAAGCAGAGTGGTTCTAATCTATAATCGAACCAATTGGACAGTTGGTGATGTGTTTGGTTCGTTCGACCATGAGATTGGGTTTGGATATGAAAACCAAGCTTATGGTGGGAACAAATTAAAATAAAATTGTAAAGTAAAAGGAGGAAAAATGGCCACGTAGGTGGGTCTGCATGTGCAAGGCAAGGCAACATGTGTTTGCGACGTTACAACTTCATTGGGCTTTGTTGATCCCTATGCCCTTTAATTTATTTTTGTTATTTTAATTTTACTTGTTATCAACGCCTGATCTTGCTCGTGCAAACATTTGAACTTCCACTCACCCCTACTTTGCCTTGAGATTTATTAAATTATTTTTGTCTAGAACGTTATTTCTTTCGAATTTAGATTTTAACTATGGAGTTACTATGCATAATTTGTTAATAATTTTGAAAATATTAGTGGACTTATACTCTTCTAAAACTCAGCTATCCGAAAACCATCTCTATTGGAAGATGAAAATTTTTACAAAAATATTTGACACATCATCTCCCTATTTACTCTTTTTTCCTTTTACTTTTTTTTTATTTAATATCTCACTACTCACAAAACTCATTCTCACAAATGCATACACTTAGGTAAGAACATTTCTACTCTCTCTAATTTCTCTCTCCTCAGTCTTATCATCGATGTCATAAATGTATTGCATTAGAGATGGTCTAAGTTCATAATTGATAACTATTGAGATTCTTTAAGGGTGCTCTTCACGTAGGAGTGGTTAAACTCTCTACATAGCCAATCAACCACATGCTATATCAATTCCTCTCTCCATTTTTTTTTAATTGCTGATTTTATTAGAGAAGCAACACAAATAAAGGACTACAAAATATACATGAAATTACAACACATTGAACAAGCACCAATCCGACCAAACTAGAGAATGCATTTTTCCTCGATTTTTCACCCAAAGGAAACTAGTGGTCTTGATTCCAGCTAACAGTTTGGAGATATCCACCCGATTACTTGAGAAGATCACATCATTTCGCATTTTCCATATGCTCCAGCAGGAGATTAGAATGATGGCATGGACAATTTTCTTCAATGAATTCGAGTCCGTGATATGGTGATGAGTTCGTCGCAAGTCTGCCACTGTGAAAGCAAAAATAGGCGGGATTTTCAGCCAACCTGGTCCACAGATTCTTCCCTATCGCCGTAGAAAGGGCATGAGATGGATGTCATGGTTATGTTCCTTCTAGCTAAGGCAACTCTAGTGGGAAGACGGTCCAAATTTAATCTCCATCCAAAGATGTTGACTTTGCGTGGAACCCAGCCATTCCATTCGAATTTCTCCACATCTGGTGGCTGCGTAGAGTTGTGCAGAAGGTTCTTTACCAATTTAACCGGAAAGTCCCCCGAAGGATCCAATGCCCATTTCCAAATATCCTTGGAATCTGACAATAAGGACTGCGAAATAATGTTATTGACAGCTGCGAGTTCGTATATTTCCTTCTGTGAACTGGGTTCTCTGAACCAGCACCACATAGTAGAACTCCCGTTACTACTGCTCGATCTTTGAATCCTGTCACGAACGCTACATCCTTTGAATTTTCGAACCTGTAAAGTGCAGGAAAACGAGATTTAAGTGGAGTATCCGTAACCAAAGTGTCAGTCTAGAACTGCGTATCAGCCCCATTCCCCACTTTGCTATTTATGAGTTGACAGAGATGGATGTTTTTGTTCCGCAGTATTTCTTCCTTTTTGAATATATTATTCCACACACCCGAGAGCCCTTTCTTTGATGGTAGAAAATTGCCTTGTTTTGAGTTGAAATGAAGACAAGTGACAACCACCCTCCAAAGCCTATTTGATTCAGTTTTATACCTCCATGCCCACTTCGTCAAAAGACTATAATTCATGCTTTCCAATGACCCCAATCCTAGTCCCTCATTTTTTACTAATTGCATCACAAGCTCCCAACGGACCCAATGCATCTTCTTCTTAGCGTCCGTATCAACTTAAAGAATTTTTTTTTTTCAAGTTTCTTGATCACTAACCCGGGTGCTTAATAAAGCGAGAAATAGTGCAAGGGTAATGAATTAAGGACTTCTTTTATAAGTGTTGTTCTTCCATCGACGGACAAGGTAGATGCTTTCCAAAGTGAGAGTCGGGCCTCAAAGGAGTCGATGACTGGGATCCAATTGTTATACCGATTCATATTCCCTCCTACCTTTAGCCCAAGGTACATGAATGGTAGTGAACCATACTTGCACCCAAGAAGACTAGACATGTGAATGCAATCATCCAAAGTGGCACCAACCTCGTAGAGGCAAGACTTGTTGAGATTAATTTTAAGACCCGATATTAGGAAAAAAAACATTTCATCAACCTCCTTATGCTAAGAATAGTATTTTCCTCCCAAGCACCCAATAGCATGACATCATCCGCAAAGATGAGATGTGATACTTTTGGCCCGTTATTTGGTAGACGAACCCCTTTTATAATACCTACTGATGTTGCACTAACCATGAAACTAGAGAAAGCTTCCATGGTTAGTATAAAGATGAAGGGCGAGAGTGGGTTCCCTTGCCTTACACCCCTAAAGCATTGGAATTCCTCCGTAGGGGAACCATTGACCAATACCAAGGATCGAGAAGAGGCCAAGATACCGCGAATCCAAAGTCTCTATGAATCAGGGAAGTTCATTTGATGGAAGACCGAGTCAATGAATTCCCAATTAATCGTGTCGAAGGCCTTTTTAAAATCAATCTTGAATAAGAATGCTCGAGATTTCGAACGCTTTACCCAAGAAATAATTTCGTTAGTTATGAGGGGCCCATTCAAGATGTTTCTATCCGAGAGGTATATCGATTGCTCTTCCGAAATAACCGATATTTTGCATTCAAACACTAAGGTACTGTTTGTTTTTTCTGAAAAGCTCTGCGCAAGCTCTTTTGTCTGCACCGCGCAGACCACGCGCAGACATTGCCACGCGCAGACTGTTTGTTTTTTCGAAGACGTTTCATTATAAAACGTCTGCGTGAGCTCTTCTTGGTGCAGACTTGGCCCGACTACTTCTAAGATCTTCTAAGGTCTGCAGAGAGTTAAACACCACCACTCACCACCACCGTCCACCACCCACTACCGTCCATCACCACCACCACCGTCCATCACCACCACCATCCATCACCACCACTGTCCACCATCTACCACCACCATCACCCACCACCACCGTTCGTACACCGCCACCAGTTTATTTTAGAAGTCTACATACGTTAAAAAACAAACAACCTTCTTCTTGCAAATTGCAGAGGTTTGGTCCACCTCTTCTTCTACAAATGTCTGCAGATGCAGATGTGGTCCGCAAACTACAGACATTTAACTCTTAAAAAACAAACAACACCTAAGGGTGTTTCATCCAAACAATTTTTTTCTTAAAAAAAGATTAAATGTTTGATTGGTTGGAAGAGGGAGGGCCCACCATTAACTATCTCTCTCTCCTCTTCCCCACCTCGGTGACTACTTTCCGATATTTGCCCACCACCACACACCGATGGGGGCCGACAGTGTTGTGCTTGCGCGGTGAACCCAATCCCCGCACCAACTCACCGCACACACCTCGTCTCCCCTAACATTTTTCTCACTAAAAATATGGTTTTATTTCACTTACTTTTATATGTTTAGCAGATAATCAAAAAATATACATACACTCCTTTTAGAGAAAATTTATACAAACCTCTTTATATAAGCGAATTTAAATATGATAGGTGTAAAAGGGAATGCAGAATGAAAATCCTAAATTAAAAACATGATAATAAAATAAAGAGTAAACTGCCATTTTGGTCCCTGTGGTTTGGGCACTTTTGCCATTTTAGTTTAAATCTCAAACTTTTTACATCTGGGTCCCTGTGGTTTGCATTTTGTTGCCATTTTAGTCCAAATTTCAAATTTGGCCAGATTTCCCATTAATGACCTGCTATTTTGTCTTTACCCTCAGGGGCATTTTGTCATTTTAGATTTATTATCTCTTTATTATAACTCAATTATAATAAATCTCTCTCTTTCAACATACATACATCTCTCTCTCTCAACATACAACTCTGCTCTCTCTCTATCTAAAATTATATATGTATATGTTTTTGCAATATAGAACCTGCATCCCCTCTCTCTACCCCACTCTCTACATTTTTCCACCACCAACAACTGCCATCCACCACCACCACCACCACCACCACTCTCAATACCATCATTGTTCTCCACCGCCCCATTTGCCATTGCACCACCCGCCGCACCACTCCCAACCACCAAACACAACACCACTTGCGACGGCACCACTCCCAACCACACCTACCGCATCACCTGCCACCGCCCTAGATCGGATGAAGAGAAGGAGGGGGCGGCGGCCACCACGGCCGATGACCACCAAACCAACAACCACCATCAAACCTACACCGCCACCACCCTCAACCTCACCGCCAAACCTTCACCGCAACCAACAACCACCACTCTCAACAACCTGAAATCTGACAACCGCACCTCAGTTTGTTTTGTTTTTACAACCTTAAATCCGGCACACAAACCCTCTATCCAGAAGAATTTTTTGAGGTGGATGACGGTATGGTTTCGATCAATCAGATTGGGGGGTTTTAAAGATGGTGTTGTTGGATTTTAAATTGGGGGGTTTTAAAGATGGGGTTGGATTTTAAAATTTCAGATCTTTTATGGTTATTATTAGATTGGGGTTTCAATCAGATTGGGGGTTTTGAATACAGAGCAACACAACTGACCAAGTGCTTATGAGATGAATGGGGGAACCTCCTTCATCAACATCAATCAATCAGTTGTTCATCTTCATCATCGACATCTTCAACGATTCATCATCATAACCAAAAACCTCAGTCATCGATCATTATCAATTTCACCAACACTGTCGTCATAGCGGCGGAGCCGCCGTCATCGGAGTTCCTTTCTCTCTCCCCTCTCTCTGATCTCCTGAACATACGTGTGTGTAGGCCTAAACGAGGAAGGAGGTGTGGGTGTGACTGTTGGATGGGACGACGCCGGAGTGGCGGTGGTGAGAAGGGGGAGGAGGTGGCGGCGGTGGTGGTGCTATAGAGAGAGTTGATCTGGGTTTTATTGCTAAAAATAAAAACTAAACATTTAAATGAATTTACAACAAATGAAATTTAAAAAATGACCAAAATGCCCCTGCACTAAAGGACAAAATAATCAGTTTTCAACAGTCAAAATAGAGGGTTTTTGGATTTTGGATTAAAATGACAACAAAATGCAAATCACAATGATCCAGATGTAAAAAGTTTGATATTTGGACTAAAATGACAAAAGTGCCCAAACCACAGGGACCAAAATGGCAGTTTACTCTAAAATAAATGTGTGAATATATGAGATTTAAAATTCACTTTTTTATTATAAGTACAATATATATAGTTAAAATCGGGCTTACACAAAAAGGAAATTGGATACGAAACTCAGACAAACCGTTACACCTTATCGTCTATGTATTACCCGCCATGTAACTCTTTGATTGTTTAAAAGTCACGTTCAATTTGAATTGATCCAATACGAGTATGTTAACTTTTGTGTCAAATTCATATCAGATTATTTCACACACAATCACTATTAACGTTAGTCGGTGTGGTTTAAAGGCCTTTAAAGCCCCCATTTATTATTTATAAAAAATAAAAAAAAATCTAATTGGTTGTTACTCTCTCTCTCCTCTTTCACGCCTGCTAACCCGTTGGCCAGGAAATGGTAGAGGGGCGCTATAGGACGCCAAACTTGATGAGTTAGCCATAAACGATATACCACACCCTCTGGCCTATTTGTTTTAGTTGATTGCTCAACATACCAATAACAAATTTTATGGGACAGCAAACATTCATAGAAACCCATGGCTTTATAGCCTAGTGGTATCTTGGTGGTGGGATAAGGCTTATGACCATTAGGTCATGGGTTCAATTCCCACAAAGGGGGTTTTCCCAGATTTATTGGGTTTCCTCCTGAATTGGTGTATAGGCATTATTGCCTAGTAGAGATGGATATGATCGGATGGTTCTACTGGTGGCACGATGATACTTCAGTGGTCCGTCAGTGGTCCTAATTTGCCGTTCAAAAAAAACATTCATAGAAAAATTAATCCTATGATTAGGCAAGAAAAGGGCCATTTGGTCATTTACACATAAAATTGCCAACTTCTTGATGTTTGACTCGTAAACATCGTCACAATCCAAAGTACAGAACAAGCATTTCCCAATGACTTAAATCAACAAACCCAAGACATAAACGCACAACTTACAATGCATAATATACAAGTCTATGCAACAACGTAACATTCTCTGAGCCGTAAAAATCGATCCATGCATTTTTAAATTATATAATAAGAAGATTAATATAAATAATAAAATAAAAAGGGTCATATGTTGACTTAATTAGATATATTTTAAATATATTTATTTTATCAAACATTATATAATTACTGAGTTTTTAATTTATATTCATACACGAAAAAATAATTATACAATTGCTATATTTCTAAAACTATATTTAGGTAATGATTAAATCATTTTATTTCAAGTTAAATGCCCGGATAGTTCATGTGGTTTGGTCTTTTTTTCACCTTTAGTCCATAACTTTCTAAAATTACAGCTATAATCCCCAACTTTCTCAATTTCGTTCCCGGATAGTCCCTGGCACAGATGGAGGTTAGTTTTTGATGTTATGTGAGCGTAAAATGACCAAAATGCTCTTAAAAATAAAAAAATGTTATTAATTATCTATTTACATATCTAATTAAAAGAAAGTGAGGCCCATCATACACCCACCACACCCTTTTCTTTTTCCTTTGCTTTCTGCAACCAGAATTATCAAACACCACCAACCACCCCCAAATACCAACCACCACCACCCCAAATACCACCGCAACTACCTCACCCTCTCACCATCATCTTCAACCTCATCCACCACTGACACCATCACCCTTCAACCTCTAAACGAAAGCATTGAATTTTATAACTCATAGTTCATCTGGATATTCATAGTTGGGGAGAAAAAATGAATCTTGGAATGAAAAGAAGTTGTAATGTTGTTGAAGCTTGTCTGTTTCCGATTTGGCGTGGTCGCCAGACTCATTGTCACTATCAATCAACACCTACACCACCACCTCCTACCACAATCACTATCAACCAACACCTACACCACCACTCATCGTCACAACAGTCGACCCCTTGCACCGGTCTCGATCCCCACAACCTGTCATTATCCACCCCACAACCTAACCCCACCCACCTTCAAAACATCAACAATATTCAGCTTTTGTTCGTAGAGGGAGAGAGAGAGAGAGAAGAGTAAGAGTAAGTGATTCACAGGAAGTGTTAAGGTTATGTTATTTTTGTTGTATCGCAAATGGTGGTGGTGGCAGTGGCGGACCCAGGATTTTTTTTCCTGGGGGTGCGGAAATTTTTTAAAGATTTTAGACCTCTAGCTATATAAAAAAATCGGTTCATAGCGGGTCGGATCGGGTCGAGTCATGTAAAACAAGTAAAAACAAACAAACAAAGTTTCATAGCGGGTCGAATCAGATCGGGTTGGGGCCATTTCAATTCTCAAACAATCAAACCCTAGTTCCTAACTTCCTATCACATTAACAAACAAAAAAAAACATCAAAGCTCAAACCATCCCTACTTTTATTTCTCTTAATCATTCAATAAAAGAACAAAAAAAACTTATCTATAACATACATTGGTCTTTAATTAGAATAATCCGGCGAAAAAAAGTGGTTCAACCCCTTTCCTCTTGAGAAATCGCGGCATAACTTCCCTACTCATTGTTCATTCCTAATCCTATCACATACAAAATAAACAAGGATCTTCAAGTGTTCAACCATAGCCCATGTTCCTTAATTTTCAATTTAAAATTTTGAATTTCAAGCCCTAGTAATTATTATAAGCCCTAGTAAAAAACATGTACCTGTCAGGGGCGGCCTGAGTTAACCAGTTTGCAGCCGAAATTTTGCAGTCGCCGGCTGGAATTATGCTGTCGCTGGGCGCTGAAGTGAGGCAGAGGGAGGGCCGGAGTCGCTGGCAAGTGGCAGCGATTTGTTTTTTTTTTATTATTATATGTGGACTATTTTGTTTAACAAAACTTGTAGTTGGGTTGGGCTTGAATGGGTATTAAGTTATTAGGCTTGATGGATTGAATTTAAGGTTTATTAAAGGGGTTAGTAGGCTAACTTGTTTACATAATTAGATCGGGTTTCAATCCGTGTTCACAATTTTTTTACATAAATTCCTAACATTTTTTTCTAAGGGGATCAGACCAAAATTTCCAACGGGTGCGGTCGGAATTTTTCAAGGGGCGGTCGGAATTTTTCAAGGGGTGCGGACGAAAATTTCCAAGGGGTGCGGTTTGGATTTTTCGCGAAAAATACCACTAATTTTTTTTTTCAAGGGGTGCGACCTCCCACCCAGGGGCGGATTTACAGCCAAGGAAGGGGTTCCCGGGAACCCGTTTGGTTCGCAATTTATAGTGTAAAGTTAAATAGAAAAGACGGAAGGAACCTGTTAATAATTTTTAAGGGAACCCCATGACAGAAGAAGAGAAGTGGTGTGTTAGTAAAGTCCGTGGTGTAACAATTTGATGTCTCGAGTTCGAGTCCTCTTAGGCGATTTTATTCTTTTTTTGGTGTTTTTTTCCTCTCAAATTGAATTAGGGTTTAACTTTTAATGTTGAAGCACCTCTTTTGTTTACTCTGAGTTCCACACACACACGCATACACAAACACGACCACTGCACAAACACCCCTATTCTTCAGTTTAGGTTTGTTGATTTTTAGATTCAATCTATAATTAGTGATGTTATATCTTAGAATTTATTAATGTTAATTCTTGAACTCTTGTGTTGGGCTCTAATGATACTAATTTGAGTAGGAAATGCTCTTTATGTTGAATTTTCTTTAAAGAACGAGGGCAATTGCATACTATTACTAATGTATTTATTTATTTATTTTTTGAATGGTGTCACTTGAGTCAGTTTATTTTGTTATGCAGTGAGAACACTTTGGACTGGAGAAGGACCAGATGCTAAAGCAATTGAGGAGAGCATGGAGACTTATTCCAATTTGCTTCATGGATTCCTTTTGCTTTCACAGAGAAGTATGTTTGGTGTAAGAACTGCACTTTCTAAAGAAATGTGTGCCTCGATAGAGGCGGTTATCTATTGTAGTTTTAAGTTGTTGGAGAAGTCCGTGGCCTCCTATGGTAATCTCTTATAACGTTACAACTTTCTGTTTTTTGCTCGAGTATATTAACCATAAACATATCGTATATCATTAAAACTGTAACGCTCTCCTTCCCGAGATGCCTAATGAGAATTGCAATTCAACTTGGCATTATGAGGTAGAATTTATTGATGTTAATTCTTGAACTCTTGTCTTGAACTCTTTAAATCAACCTTTAAAGAGAACGTGCCTGCTGAAGGTCCTTGTTTTCCATATCACCATTTAGGTCCCTCTTCCATCTCCAATTCCTAGATAAACCATTGTCTTTTGCTTGCAACTGATCAGCCACCTTACATGCTTTTTGTGTCTCTAAATGAATGATTTTAGGAAAGAGGTCCACTAACATGTCCATTTGTCTAACTAGCAAAGTGTGTCTTCTTTATTGACCTTTCTTTTCAGAAAGTCAATAATACCAATGTTTAAATCTTTTAAAATAATCCACGACTATTGGATGTTTTTCCTAGTCCTTCTGATTGATGTTTTCACTGGTATAGTTTCCCAGGATCTCCTGTTGTGGTAATTACTGTTAATAATAGATTCTTATGAATGATTCTTGTATTTGCTACATTGAAAGGGAGTTCTTACAAAAAAGTTATGTTTCGATTGAGAATTAGTGCCACGTTTTCAAAAGATGAAACCTCATAGGGAACAAGTGTACGTATTTTTGTTATTCGTAAAGACCATTTGTAAATTTATCATGATGCTGTTTTTTTAATTATTGTATCGTATTGTTATTATGTGATGAACTTTACACGACCAGAACCGTCGAACCGACCCGAACCGTCGAACCGGACCTTTTTTTATGTTCGGAAATATGTTATTGGAACATTTAAATAAGTGAACCCCTTGGAAAAAATTCATGGATCCGCCACTGCTCCCACCCACCCCATAACTTGGGTCCGCCCCTGGGTGGTGGTGACAGCGGTGAAGGTGAAGGAGATGGTGGTGGTGGTTTAAAGGGAGAGAGAGAGAGAGTAGAAAGAGAGAGAGAGCTGCATATGTTGTGTGTGTATATCTTATACATTTTATAATTGGATCCCACAATATATATTTATTATTAATTATTTAATATAGATAGGAGTTTGCCAGAAAGTCCAAATTTCCTAAAAAGTGTAAAAAGTCATAAAACACCATAATGTCAACCATAAAACACACCAAAAACCCACAAATAATATGATGAAGATTACTAAAACATCATGTATGTGGGTTTTGTGTTGTGTTTTAGATGTTAAGACTCTGATTGTGGAATGACAAATATTATTGTGTTTTATGTTGTTTAGCATTGTGTGTTTTATATTCATAGTTTTACGATTGTGTGTTTGAAGTTTTTATGGACTATTAGAGTTTGAATATGGTGTTTTAGTAATATTCATTCTATTATTTGTGAGTTTCATGTGTGTTTTATGCCTGAAATTATTGTGTTTTATGACTTTTTACACTTTTTAGGAAAAACACACTTTCCGTAGGATCCCCACTCATTTAATATATTTTGTTATATACTAAAGGGCAATTTGACCATTTCACACCACTTAACACCAAAAACTAATCTTCATCCGCGCCAGGGACTATCCGAGAACGAAATTGGAAAAGCTGGGACTATAGCTGCAATTTTCGAAAGTTTGATACTAAATGTAAAAAAAGCCAAAGCACAAAGACTATCCGGACATTTAAGTCTTTTATTTCTTTTGAAATATATGAGAATATAGCAACAGTTTATATGCGTTATCCTTATACTTTAAATTTAAATACTTGATACTCATTTTGACTTCAAAAATATTTAATTAAAAAAAAAACTATGCAACAAATGGTTTTCATACCTTCACGTTTTGCTAGCCTAAATAACCATTTACTTTAACCTCAGAAACACACAATGTTGTGTGAAAATAAAATCAAGATTTAACGCCCTTCCTTCTTGTTAACGGATCCTAAACCGCCCATGATCCCACACTCCTACCCTACCCCCCTACGCCACCCTACCACCTCAACCCTCTATATATCTTCATTTTTACACACAAAGACACCAAGACTCACTATCTCTCTTTCTCCCTCTAGAAATGTTTGACCAAATGATGCTACACTACCCACAAAGGCCAATGGAAAATAGGTGGAAACCTAGTGTGGAAATTGCACCAAATTGTCCAAGATGTGCCTCATCCAACACCAAGTTCTGCTACTATAACAACTATAGCTTATCACAACCTAGGTACTTTTGTAAAGGTTGTAGGAGGTATTGGACGAAAGGCGGGTCGCTTCGGAACGTTCCCGTTGGCGGCGGATGTCGAAAGAACAGACGATCACGATCCACCAGATCCCCCCAAACGGGGAGTGGTAGCTTGGGTTATGTTAATAACCCTAGCTTTAGTGGTGACTCAATTAATGAGTCAACCGAACGAGCTAATATTGATCTTGCTGATGTGTTTGCTAAGTTTTTGAATCAAAGTTCAGATCAACAAAACCAGGAGGTTGTGGGCGATAATTCATCGAGTGGGAATGGTGATTCTTCAAGTGGCAATGACGCGCCGTTATGTGATTTCAATGAGGAATTCGAGCTACGGAACATGGTGATTCCATCGTTTTCAAGTGAAGATAACCACATTGACGAATTCATAACTCAAAACACGAACCTTATTGAGCTACAAGACATGCTTAACGAAGAATTACCACAAGATATATATTGGAGCGATGACACTACTACAACACTTCCAGGTCTCACATGGCAACATGATTTCGAGCCATTCATATGCAACAACAACGATTTTAACATCTCTACCGACGTAGTTACTGAGGATTGGAGCTCAACATCGTTGAATCTACCATCGGTCGGAAAGTTTTTCCAGAGCTTTTAAATTAATTCTCTTAATTAATCATCAATTTTTTGTCATAAGTTTATTAGGAAAAAATGTTTGTCTTGGAAGTTAAATGTCACATTCCAAGAAAACTATACATACACACATTTATACATATGGAGCTATTAAACACAGCATATAAATACAATAAAATCATTTTATTTTATTTTATTCTATTGCAATTTTCAAGATCTAAGTTAAGTCGATGATAATCCAAATATTATTCGAAGACATAAATAAAAGCTTTTATATCTTATGAAATGTTATGTAAATAAAAGCTTTTATACTAATCAAATCTATATAGAAATCGTTTTGGTTAGCTTATTAATACAACTAGCTTACGTACTTCCTAAAAAGTCATCTAGATCACATGATAAGGTGATAAGAAATCGTTTCAGAAATCTTATTGCATTTTGATAATATAATGAGCTTATAAAATCTTCCAATTAATTAACCAGAAGACCCCAAATGTAGATAATCAATGGTTATAAAATTCTAATGAGAAAACTTACAGGTTTGACATTCTTATGTTAATAAATAAATTTTAAAAGAACAATGTTTCGATTCTAATTTTGTATTTTTCTTAAGAGTAAAATGTCAAAATCCTTCTTGAAGTTTAGTCATATTTGTTTGTTCTTAAGACTAAAATGTCAAAATATGATTTTAACATTTTACTCTTTATTTAATAAACAAGATGGAAATCTTAAAATTCATTTGTCGTTTTATATAGTAGTTTTTTTTTAAGGGTGACTTTCTATATACAAGACCTTATCGGTCACCGGATTCTTGTCAAAGACAATCCCCCGACAGGCCGTTGCGGACGCGATGTTCTATCGGGCCCCGGCCGCTAACGGGAACTGACCTTCGCCCGGAAACCATACTGCCCCCACACGGGTAAAGCCGCTGGGTGAAAACCGGGTTGCCCTCCGGATCGAACCATGCCTCGGTAGGAGCGATCCATCATCGTGACGTCCCCCAAATGCAGTGGGTGGGGATCGAATCCGGGTCTCCAAGGAAACCCAAAGCTCTTTCCACCACTCCACCACAAGTGGGGGATGTTTTATATAGTAGTTGGAAATGAGTTTACTACTAGAACGATAATTTTCACCGACGGAAAAGTGAAAAATCCAAACTAACACTCTTTTTAAGACTATCTATTAAGACTAACACTCTTAGTGGCTTTATCAGGCCACGCAGGATCCACGTCAGTCATGGAGCCCCTTTTTAATTTGTAGGGTGTGGATGGAGCCCCTATTAAACAAAATTAAAAAAAAATTGATTGGTTAACATGTTGTGGACCCCACCTGAAACCTTCAAGTTTGGCGTTACCATGGTGGCGATGAAGGTATGGCGCCCCCTCTTCACTTGGAGGGTGTGGTGTTGGAGCCCATATGGGCGCTATAGTGGCTGAAGTGGCGAGGGTGACGCCCCCACACCCTCCAGTCTTATAAGGGTTTGAGTGAGAAAAAATGTTATCATGTAACATCATACTCTTCATAGCACCAAAGGAGTGTAGTGGGGGAGCTTGGTTGATGATTGTGGAACCATTGCTATTTTTTTTTAAATTTAAATTTGTTTATTAGTTTAAAATATGTAATTAAATATTTAAAAAATCATTTAGTCATAAGAAATGAATGATATTTCCGAAATTAAATTGTGTATAAAATAATCAGACTAGATTATATTAAAAATACATTTAATAATAATGGGTTTGTATTCGGTCACTTAAATTGACACAATCAGACTAGATTATATTAAAAATACATTTAATAATAATGGGTTTTTATTCGGTCACTTAAATTGACACATATGAAATGCAGGAACTTGAATTTGAATAAAGTGATAAGCATGAGGATGAAGAGAGTATTACTTGGGGCGGAACCACGGGAGGGTCAGGGGGGTCAACTGACCCTCAGGTCGGCCGGAATTAATATTTATAGGTATTAGAGTTCGAAAATATTTTAGTTGTTTGACCCTTCTTTTGCAATATCTGGAAATGAATTCTTCGTCTTTTTTATTTTATTTTATTTACTCATCTTCTCCACTTTCTAGGGTTTCAGTGTTTCACCATCCCATAAGCCATCAACATTGTCTGCGCCATCAATGGCAACTTCTCTAGCAGCATCAAGTCGCTAGAAATCCACATTATGATCTGGACTAAATCGTTATAGGTTTATTTTTTTTAATTAACAACCGGTGAAAAGTAAACGTGTGGGGTATTCCAAGGCTCCAACGTTCATATCTGTGACACCCCAGGAAACCACGCAATCTAACTAGCTTCCTCAGTGACTACGTGCTAAATTTCGGGACGAAATTTCTTTCAACTTGGGGATGATGTGACAACTCGTATTTCAGAACATATCTTTGTGCTTGATGTAACTTGTATGAACATTATGTGATTAGTTGATATGTGTTTTCAATGGAACGTTATGTTTTACTATGTTATGTGTTATGAAGTGTAATGTGTATATGTATGACTAGTCGCACAAAACGTGTTCGATCACACAAGCTTATGGGCCTACACTTTACCTTTTGTCACACCATACTCGGCCCACTCTCCTTGAACTCGAAACCAAGGGCAGCCCAAGGAAGGGTTCGGCCCACCCCTTTAATACGCATACAAGCACCCATGTGTGGGGTTTGTTTCTCATTATTTTGCAAACACACAACACACACAAACCCTAAGCTCTCTCTCTTCTCTTGGAAACCCGACGGCAGCCCCTCCTCTCGAAGACCTTCTTGTTCGAAACAATCTCATTCTACCTTTCTATCGGTTAGTTTTCCATCATTGTCTAATCGTATGATAGTCATGTTATGATTGTACGTGATAACTAGGATTGTTCTTGCTAGAAGGTTAAAACATAGGGATCCGGAATATGTGTATGTTTAATGTGATGTTTGGTATGATCTTGATGACACATAATTAAATAGAACTACATGATAGGGTTGTGATGATTGTTAACAGAACCGAATCGGATGATGATTGTGATATGAATGAATATTTCGGTTGATGGGTGATATATGGTGAAATCGGATTGCATGATATTGATCTAGAACCGAATAGATGTAATCAGTTATTATGTTTCTGTATTCGGATTGCTTGCTTGATGAGTATTGCATCTTATTGTTAACCAAACTATTGATTCGATGTAGATGATGATGAGTTGTTATGAATAGATGATTATTTAGGGTTCATATGAATTCAATGATGAATGTTTAATTTGATCGAACAAAGGCATGATTGGAAACTGTTAGTATTGATTTGGTAAAATAAATTATATAACCGATTTGCCAAAATTACGGGATCCTATAACTGATCGCATAAGGCCAGTCGCACAAGCTCACCAGCCCAATCACTTGAATCGCACAATTTGAGTTTCTTTTGTGAACTTGTATGCTACTGATTATTATGCTAAGTGTTGATCAACCAGTTATTATGATGCATGTATGCCATGATCGTTATGTGTTCGTAACTTGCTAGTTTATGTGTAAACTTACGTGCACTATTTGAACCTAGACCTGACTTGTATGGTAACCATGTTAGGACGTGGTTGACCACAAACAGCTCGATTGACCTTTTTGCTTATCTGCCGAGCTAACCTAAGATGAGTTCACACTTTCTACAAGGCATGGGATTCCCGGTGGTTTGGGAATGGGTTAACGTTTAATAAGGAAACATGCGTATTCTCTTTGAGTAGAATACATACTCCCACCCTCTTATGTGAAGGGTGACAACATTGAAACCTGCGTGTTCTTCTTGACACGTACTCCCACCCAATTGGAGGGTTATTTCCAGTAATGCCATCGCTGTGCTTAGAGCGGAGGGCTTCATGTCGTGCATTTGCCTGTGAGATGCGTTCTTGCAGCTCGGCTTCTGTCCTTGGCAGTGTACAGGTGTCTGTGACACGTCTGGGTGGCATTCTCTTCTGTCGAAGTGGTATGAAGCGGGCTAGAAAACATTTCAATTGTCTATGAGATACATAGCACCATAAGCCATCATGTAATCACCCAATTTTACACGTAAATATACTCAATGTATGAGTGGGGAAATAAATTTCTGAGCCTTCACATAGGCTTGCCAATTTGGCTTGTTGCTTGTAATAGAATGAACTCGAGGCTACATCGCCTCGCCTTGGTCATTCGTGTTTTAGTTATTTCCTGCTACATTTGTTTTCTTGGGTCTTTAGCTTTACTGGTGCGTATATTTTCCTTTAGATGGGGTTGTTCGTGTAGGGGTGTTAGAGAGTGTATCGTCTCTAATTCTTTCTGAATGATACTCTTCTTCACTTGCTTAAATGTCGTTTCCTCAAACGCCTCGTATGCAGGTAGAAGTGTTAGTCACGAAGTAGGCTAAGACAAGCTTCCTACTTTCTAACGTGCTAAAGCACTGATCTATGGATTGTTCTACCAGATGAAGGTGAGGACACCTATAGATTAATTTTGTGTGGTTTTCATTAGCTTGACCCGCAGAGTCCACCAGGATTTCTGTGTACTACAAGTCGTTATTACGTGGGCCCCCATAATAATAAATTGTCTTGCACAGTTACCCCAATTTTCTCTCGTCCAAGCAGATGATCAATCAAGGAGCAACAGCAGGTGCATCGACATGAACAGGGTCATGCTCCAATGCGGGGTCAGGAGCAACGCCTGGCTCAGGGGCCACAGTCGGCTCCGGATCAACAAACTCCATCTCGAAATTAGCTGGATCAATAAACATAGGGTCGACAGGGGCTACAGGATCCTCCAAGGGCTGGTCTAAGTGTATGAACTCAATGTCATGGTCTGGATCAAAACCAGGTGGAAAAACAGAATCGTCCTCAATATCGCGATCAAACTCAAAGCTGTGTGCGGGAACTGGTGCAGCTGATGACGCCATATCAGGGTCGGCATCGTGTGAGTGGTGCTGCACTCCCTGTATATGCAAAGATGCGGACGCCACAGGCTCAAATGAGTCTGGGACAGGTGAATGGGCATGAGCCTCCTCTGCAGGAGCGTCAGCAAGCAGTAGGCTATCACCAACAACAATAGGGCCTCGCCCTCAAGTGGGTCCTCCTCTAATAGATCGACATCGTCGTCAGAGACAACGTCGGGGGGCATATCAACAACGGGATAAGCGGCAAGGGGCACAGGAGCAGGGATCACCGCGAGTGGCAAATCCCCAACAAGATGGCCATCAGCAGGCTCTGCTACGACATCAGGCAGTGCAAAGGGCTGAAAGTCGTCCTCATCTGTGCTGGTCGTATCGGAAGTGTACACCTCGTGCTTCGATGAAACTATGTCGCCTGATACTATGGTCGTGGGATCTGTAGTGTCCGACTCTCCAATATCTGATGAAGGCATGACTTTTTGTAACACAAACACACATACGTACAACAATCAATCATATAGTTAGATAAACATATTAGTCACCAATAAGCAATCAAATAGTTCTCCTAGTCCCACTAGCCTCCCAGCCTCTCAGACTGACTCCCTAGTCCCACTAGACAATTATCTCAGCCTCCCAGACTGACTCCCTAGTCCCACTAGACAATTCTCTCAGCCTCTCAGATTAACTCCCTAGTCCCACTAGATAATTCTCTCAGCCTCCCAGACTAAGCCATAACTAACAAATAAAATGTGCTCAACTTTTGTTTGTAAAAACGTTTTATGACCTGGATCTGGACTTAAATGCTATGCAATGTAAAAATGTTTTCGTGAGAGCCCTAGTGATCATAGTCTAGACTCGAGAAAGAATCCTAGTTCGCTATGATCAGAGCTCTGATACCAAGCTGTCACACCCTGGCTTTGCGGAAGCGTGGGTTTATTTGGTGTGACTTCTTAATACCATAGCTTAATCACAACAAAGCTATATGAAAATAAAACCATGCAGATCATCCATTGATTTAAGTGTTAAAATAAAAGTAGCACAACATTGTCTTAAGGCATTGACACATGCAACGGAAATTACAACCTAATAACATAAAAACATTGTTTGAAAGACACAACCACAAACTTAAAATAGACGTAGTTTAAGAACTGTGACTCGTCCAGGTAAAAGCCACAACCCCTAAACTCAGATGATCCCATAACTCTACGCAGCGTGAAAACGTAGCATACCGTGCCAGATCCTTAGTTCCCTGAAATACATGTAAGTTGGAAAAATCAACATAAAGTTGAGCGAGTTCATGTGAAAGTGAGTATGTAAAACCTTTAAAGTACGTCCCAATGTAAAAAGGCTTAAGTACGTCCCGATGTAAAAATGTCCCTGGTATGTAGCAATAAGGAAAAAGAGATCACCATTGGGTTGCAAAGCCAATGATATGTGTGAAGTGCCGTAGGAAGACTCAAACCTAGCGGATTTTGCGTCAGGTACAAAGTCACCACCTGGTCCATTAAGCGGGCTCAGGGGTTGGGCTCGCTACACCCAGATAGATCCCATCTATCACTCTTGTCCCTCGGTCCTACGACGAGGATTAATGGCCTTTAGTTGTGCCTACCCTTCACACCATATCATGTATAAAAATATCCGTAATCATTGTAACATGTATTTCACCCCCGAAGTATAAAAACTGAAAACGGACATGAACTCACCGAAGTGCGTCTCTAACAAGAAATCTCCTGGTCAACCTGCTGTGCGACGACCTACACGTACTAACTTCTATTAGACGGACGGCCGTGCCTTAGCTTAAGGTTTAATGTCTTTAGGAAATAGTTAGGCAACTATTTCGTAATTACACTTCGTAATTATTTTGTAAATATATTCCTTCCCAAGGATGGGGGTTTTTAATACATGTGCGTTCGTATAACTTCGAAATATATTATTAAGTCTCACTTAATGTAATATATTTTATTTCATTTGTCCAAAATACTTTACTTCCAAAATATAAATATTTTTCCCAAAAATATTATATTTTATTCCATATAATTTTCCCGAAATAATACTTTGTCAAAATACATACTTATGGGTATTTTCTGAAAATACGTAAGTTACGTTGTAAGGTTCGGGTGGTAATAAATAATACCGGTGTAACTTAAATATTTATTGTGAAGGCGTTCGTATTATTTTGGAGTCGTTACTAATCAGTATGTTCCAGTAATATTATTTTTACTCTAAAAATAATATTTGTATAGTTCACAAAATAATCATAAAAATTACACAAGTGCTATTATGGAAAATATATATTCTAAATATATATTTTAGCAAGTTTTACTTGTGAAAATCCCACCTCCGACACTTAGAAGTTTTGTAATAAAATTGTGGCGAAATTTACATTTTGAAAGTAAGTTGAAAATATGTTCATAACACTTGTCGTAAAAATATTTTCCAAGTGTTATATTTCTGGAAAAATTTCGCCAGAGTTTCCTCTGTAACTGGAGGTGGCCACGCTTTCAAGCGTATCATTTTCTTTTATAAATTCAACCAACAATGTTCCCAACATCAACAAACAATATTTCAACATCAAACTAGTCAAAAATATACGTAAGTTGCAAACACATGAACTTGTGGGTTATGTAAAAGTGTGTAGTAACCTTCCGGTGTTTTTAGTAGATCTTTCTATTCTTATAAATGAAATCGGTTTCTTAAGAATCTTATTTTTAAAGAAGGTGTAAGTTTACAACTTTTTGTCAAAAATCTCAAAAATAATTCTTTGTTAAAACCTTTCGTTACACAAGTGTCTACACACTACTTTGTTCACAAAAACACCTTTAGTTTAGGAAAGATCTGGTTTTAAAACATGGTTTCGTCTTACAGTTGGTTCTTCGAAAATACCACTTGTAGATCTTTAGATCTACTAGTTTAGAACTTCATTTCACAAGAAAAATTGTTTTTACACAAGTTCATGTTTATGTTTGAAAGGGTTCGTCATCTAATAACTTTACGACTTAACATAAGGCTAGTTCATGTTCCATGAACACGATCTAGCGTGGTTTGATGATGATCCATTCCAACACTAGCAATCAACAATAATAAATAATCATAACAAGACTAGTTTCAAAAGTTTTACACTAATATTCATCCATTAACCACCTTGTTCATCACTTTTAGTAGACTTTTAGTTTTGAACTCTAGTGTTTATGATTTTTATCCGACAAAATTCTTATTAACCATTTTAGATATGAACAATAGGGTGTTTAGAACCACTTACTACTAGCTCGAGGCTAGGGAAGAAACTAGACGAAAAATAGGTGGTTAATAGCGTCGTGGTGAGGTCCTTGGCGATCCGTGAGCACCGAGCCTCCTTATACGTGGTCTTTCACCCTTGTATGTTAGTAGAATTACAAGGTTGAAACTTGAAATTAGTTGGATGTTGCTAGGGGGGTTCGGCCGATTGCAAATGGAGAGGGAGAGAGAGCACAATTTTCTTGTAAAGTGTTTGAGTGAATGAATTTTGATTACTCCTTAAGCATACTTATAGTCGATGCACTTCTATTATCCCTCGTGCAATGTTTACTCATGATATTAGACATGGGTTAATTTAATAATCACAAATCTAGTGGGGTGTCCCCACATATGAACCGAAATCGTTGGGGGGGGGGGGGGGTGGGTTATGGTTGAATCTCAATGATAAAGGTTAGTGATATTATATCTAATTAGGTGATTTAATTAGTTATTAGTGGGTAGTAAATTATAACGGGTGTTAGGGTATTCGGGGACCCTAACTGGCTCAGAAAAAGAAAAATAGTGTTATTGACAATACTTTTAGGTTCGGGGTAAAGTCCGGTCGTTCGGCTGGATATTAATCCGTTAATGTGCTAAATAAGTATTTAAAGTGTCGTTATTATCATTTTTAGTGACACAATAAATTCCCGACACTATGGAAAGTGTCTAGTAATATTTTTCCAACTTTTTGCACTTTACTAGTTTAGATAAATGCTGATTTTTTTTTAATTTATAGTGCAGAATTTTGTACTTAAAGTACGTTTTAGGCACATCCGGTCACTATAAATATCACCTAGTGACGCAGTTCTACAATCCTCACTTCCATACACTCTCTACTAGTGTAGTAATCTATTCCCGGCTCATATTGGCCTTAGAGACAGTAACTGTCTGATGCTGGCTATGTCAGCATGTTTACTGGGTTATCCGTATAGTGTGCTCACTGTGCTTTTGTGCATCAAGGTTGTCACTGACATTTGTGTATAAGTAATAGAGTGACAGTATAAAATGATGCATGAGTATGTATGTATCAGAAATTAGTAAGCAGTTTAACCATAATTGTAAGCAAGCACAGTAATTAAACAGTAATTAAATATTAATTAATTCGTACGGATACCTGGTTTGGTGAGGGTTGTCACACGGAGTTCACGTGGGAGCGCGAGGATCAGATGAAGCTTAAGTATCCTCAACTATTTCCTGATGATCAGTCTAAATCTGGTGAAGCTGGTGAATTTCGGGACGAAATTCCTCTTCAAGTTGGGGATGATGTGGTACCTGAGCAAAATCCGCAGCAATCTTGATTTCTCACTTCTCTCTTCTGTGTTTACTTGTCAAATTTCGGGACGAAATTTCTTTCAAGTTTGGGATGATGTGACAACCCGAACTCTAAGGTTAGTGCCTTCGGTTTTGTGATTTTCCCCGTTCTTGTTTTAATCAATCTGTTCAACCCGTGACTTTGATAAACATGCTTAAATATATTGTAGTTGTGTGTGCGTATGTGTTTTGGGCTAATCTTTATATAATTGGGCCACAATGTATGAGTGGGCCGCCTTTATCCATAACTACATTGGATCGATCACTTTCACCTTTGGGCCTAACTCGATTATTGTAATTAACTTGGCCCAAGTCCTCTCTTTTGCTTATTATACGTAAACTTAGAGTATTAAGATACATTCTTGTATTGCAAAACCCTAAACAAGCATCACCCCCCATCAAGATATTGCGACGGCTGTGGATACCCACCCCCCCCCCCCCTCGTGAGATCATCGTGTTAATCAAAGATCTTGGTTAGTTATTTGATTGTTCTTTATGTGTTCATGATTAGCAAAAGTGTCATAATATGTGGAACTTGTTATGATTATGTATATGAAGAAGAACAATCATAGGTTATATGTTAATAAATAGAAGATGATACATGTCCAACGTATAGTATGAAGAAGCAATAATGATGTTATGTGATTCGATAAAAGTGGTGTTATGTGATGATAATATGTCTGATTGCATGGTATGTTTCGGATAACAGTGAGTTATGTGACTCGATTCTAATTAATTGATTGTTGTGAATTGGAAACTGTGTGTGTGGAATGTCATAGCCATGTATAACAAGAACTAGATTATTAATACAAGATTCACTGTTAATAGTTATGTGATGAAAACTTAATTAATCAAAGGAGATTTAAGAGTTGCAAAATATGGAATAGTGTGGGTTCGAGTTATATTATCTAGTTGAGAAAAGTGTTACAAATCTTGATTATAGTGGTATAAACTCAATCGCTTAGCAGACAGCTAATTTAGTCAATGTAACGATTATACATTAACTTGGGCCGAAAATTGTAATGGATCACATGGATCGGTCTAATGGGATTGTGGGGTAACACGATTTAGGCTTTTCCCTGGGCCGCACATTGTCTTGGGCCGTTTCATGAGTTTGGGCCACACACTTATATTAAGTAATTACATTGGGCCGCATGCCTTCACGGTGTATACAAGAACTTGTAAGTATAATTGGGACCTGGTTATGCGAAGTAAGATTGTGCGTGACACAACAAACTTGATTAACATGAATGACGTGTAGCGTGGTTAACTGTTAGAACATGCATGAAGAATGTGAATATTTCATGAACATGACATGTGTAATATGTGACAACATACGTGGTGCAATGTAAATGTAGAACTGATTGTTGTTGGTAAATCGTGATAGGACGTGTTTGAATAGTTGATAAGCGAGTAGTGGGTGGTCAACTCTATTATTAATTTTGCATATCGGAATCCGTTCAGGGGTCCTATATATGATTTTCCTTAATCTCCAATCCGGCGCGTCTACTTGCAATGCCGGCTGCTCCTGCTGACCTGGGCCCCTCATACGAGGCCGCTGCTCACCTCCCGAACTGCTACCCGCGGCTGCCATATCTGCAAACAAGTATTCAACAAGACGAAACAAGCAGATAATCAGTAATCACAAACTATTTTTGGTATTTTTAAATTTTTAATTTTTTTTTTAGATTTTTTGAAACTTTTTTTTTTCTAAAAAAAAAATTAGAATAACCGTATAGCATTTCATTCGCGGTTTAATTCTGAAAATAAAGTTGAAATAAAACGACCGGGTTACCTTTTACAATTGCTAAGTAGTAACTAAACTCGCCCGAATGGAGATTGAGTACGGGCGAGCCTAATTAACTTGTACGTGCAAGTAAACCCCAAGATGACTAAACTAGACTCAAACGACACCCTAACTTGGACTCAATGTACACTACCTCCTCCCGGCACCTTAATTATCCTCAATTAAATTCAAGTGCCTACCAAACCATCATTGAAGTCCAACCTTGCTTAATTTCAGCCGCTTTGTAGTTTAACGTCGAAAAATTCCGCCTAATGAAAGTAGGTTTTCATCTTTGTCAAAAATATCCAATTCAATAATGCAAGGTTTGAACTTTATATGTCAATGTACTAGCATACCAATCACTCATCAGCAAAACAAATTCAATATCCCAAACCGATAATCATCCGCACCCATTTACGACCCTAAAACAACCTAAACATAACTGCAAATTTGCTAAGTAAAAGCCCAATACCGACAAGTGAACCTCAAAATCTGCAAATCAATCTTCCACACGCCCCAAACCATCCATCCGCATCCAAATAAACAACTTTAAAATAACTTGAACTCGACACGGACTCGACTCGAAACTGACCCAAAACTAAGCACTTAAACTTACACTAAGACTCAACCTACGACTCAAATACGACCCGACAACATGTATATGCGAGTAAAAGCAAGAAACACATACCTGATTCGCTGAGAAATGCAAGAAAAACTTAAAATTTTTGGTGATGGTAAGGTCCCCAAATCGAGAGAATCAGCGGACAAACTCAGGAAATCGATGGTGGGTTTTGTTCACGACGAGATTCCGGTCATATAGGTCAAAAAATGGTGGCAAATGGTGGTGTAACGGTGGAGATATGGTGGTAGAAGGTGTAAATGGCAGTGGGAACTTGTGGGAATAGGGTTTGAGAGGTTTGGGGAAGATAGAGGCATCTGGCATCTTTATTTCGTAAAACATAACATCGCGTCGCACGACAGGATGGGGTAATGGTCCTCGCGTGACACTAGGACTCGGTTTAGGTCTTCCGGTTCAACTAAACTGTCGCGCTACATGACGACATGGTCAATTTAGTGTGGCGTGACGTGACAGGTAGGGTCAGAATGTGGGTTTTGGACTTAGGCTTCACGTAATGCGACGAAGAAGGTGGTACTGCCCTGGCGCGACGCGAAACCACGTATTTCACATATTTCACCCACTTCGAAATGTAGTCGATTGCCACAAGGATGTACCTATTTCCACTAGAAGGGGGAAAAGGTCCCATGAAGTCAATGCCCCATACGTAAAAAATTTCGAGTACTTGAATAGTATTTTGGGGCATCTCATTCTTGGATGAGATATTGCCGGTACATTGGCAAGCATCGCAAGTCCTAACAAATTCTATAGCATCCTCGAATACCGTAGGCCAAAAGAAACCGTAATCAAAGACTTTTTATGCGGTAGTGTGTGCACCATGATGACCTCCCGTCAACCCCTCGTGAACGTGCCTAAGAATATCTAAACCCTCTTCCTTGCTAACACACCTCCTAAGAATACAGTCGCCTCCTATCCTAAAAAGGTAAGGGTCATCCTATATGTACTTTCTCGCATTTCTAAACAACTTCCTCTTTTGTTGGGCATTCATATCCTTCATCACATACCGATTTTCAAGATAATTCGCTATATCACTAAACCACTACAAAACCCTCATTCTCCGCCGTAACAAAATCGATGGACTCGTGAGGGAATCTATCTCCTATCACCTCCTCACGAATCTCCCCCCTACTAGGATCCTCTAAACGCGACAGACGGTCCGCCGTGACATTCTCCGCTCCTTTCTTATCCCTAATCTCTATGTCAAACTCTGAAAGAAGGAGGATCCATCGTATAAGACGAGGCTTAGCATCTTTCTTTTGGAAAAGATAGCGCAAAGTCGCATGATCGGTGAAAACTATGGTCTTTGAAAGCACAAGGTATGAACGGAACTTATCGAAAGCAAAGACGATGGCTAGAAGTTCCTTCTCGGTAGTGGTGTAATTTTCTTGGGAGTCATTGAGGGTTTTACTTGCATAGTAGATCGGGTGAAAGTGATTCTCCCGTCTTTGACCCAAGACCGCCCCAACCGCGTAGTCGCTCACGTCACACATGAGCTTAAAGGGTAAGCTCCAATCGGGGGATACAAGAATGGGTGCACTCACGAGTTTTTCTTTAAGGCAATCGAACGCGTGAGGACACTCCTTATCGAAGGCAAAAGGGATGTCCTTCTCAAGGAGTTGAGTCATGGGGCGAGTAATCTTGGAAAAATCCTTAATAAAGCGCCTATAGAAGCCCGCATGACCTAAGAAATTACGAACGAACATAACACTAGTCGGTGGAGGAAGCCAACTAATTTTATCTATCTTGGCACAATCTACCTCTATACCGGCTCTAGAAATCTTATGCCCTAAAACAATCCCCTCCGTAACCATGAAGTGACACTTTTCCCAATTAAGCATCAACTTCGTCTCAACACACCTCTTCATCATTCTCTCAAGGTTACCTAAAGATTGATCAAACGAATCGACATAGACCGAGAAATCATAAAAAACCTCCATAGAACTCTCAACCATGTCTTGAAAGATGGCAATCATTCATCGTTGGAATGTAGCCGGAGCGTTACATAATCCAAATGATATGCGTCAGTACGCGTACGCGCCATATGGACTTGTAAAGGTCGTCTTCTCTTTGTCTTCCGGTGCGATAGGGATTTGGTAGTAGCCGGAAAAACCATCAAGGAAACAAAAGAAATGTTGCCCCGCAAGACGCTCTAGCATTTGGTCGATGAATGAGAGTGGAAAGTGGTCTTTCCAGGTGGCGTCATTGAGCTTGCGGTAGTCAATAAACACACGCCAACCGGTGACTGTACGAGAAGGGATGAGCTCTTTCTTCTCGTTCACAACAACAGTCATCCCCCCTTCTTAGGGACGACTTGAGTAGGACTCACCCAAGAAGAATCGGATAAGGGGTAAATCAAGCCGGCTTCCATCAACTTTAACACCTCTTTTCTAACTACCTCCTTCATGTTGGGATTAAGGCGTCTTTGAGGTTGCACCATCGGTTTAAACTCACCCTCCATAAGAATACGGTGGGTAGAAAAAGTGGGGCTAATCTCCTTAATGTCAGACAACTTCCAAGCAATAGCATCCTTGTGCTCCTTTAGCACCTCAACTAACTTCCCCTTCTCTTTCTCCATTAATTTAGAAGAAATTATGACGGGCATACTCGAATTTTCTCTTAAGAAAACATACTCTAGGTGTGACGAAAGGACCTTAAGCTCTAGGGGTGGAGTATCTACGGGTTTACTCTCACTCTCTTCCTTAATCTCACAAAGCTCTAAGGTTTCGGGAACCCAAGTCGAATCTACCTCCTCACCCTCATCAACAAACTCCTCTTCAACTACTCCCTCACTAACTAGATCGACTCCACTAATGAAATCTATGCACCTATCAATGCACGAGATGAAAGAATCTAGAAAGTAAACGGAGTGACACGGACCACTAGAATCATCAATACCACTAGGGTTTTGCATGGCTCTATCTATTGGTGTGTGCAAAGCGTGTTATATTTTTATTGATATTTTAAGCCCATTTTACACATTAGTCAAGTTTAAAATTTATAAAACACGATATTCTACTAACTCTAAAAACACACTTGGGTAAGTGCACCCATCGTGAGCGTAGTATAGCGTTGGTAAGATATCGAGGTCGTCCAAGGACACAAGAGCTTTTAGTACCGGTTTATCCTCAACGTCTAATCAATCTAAAATTTTTGAGAAAAGGTTTAAACATGAAAAATTAAAACTAAAAATGCAGAAATAAAAATAAAATAAAAACAGATAGAAAATATGAATCACTTGGATCCGACTCGCCTTTAATGTATCCTTTGATGATTTCCGCACTTTTGCACTTCTTAAGAGATTATCTTAGTAATAGTAGTAGGCCCCTCTTTTGAAGGTGACGTTACCCTCAACCCAGTGGTTTGAGTCAGCAATGATACAATCCCAAAGGGTCAGAATATTGAAAGATAATTAATTAAGGTATTAATGCGAAAAGTGGTAGGCCCCTCTTTTGAAGGTGACGTTACCCTCGGCTAAGTGGTTTGAGTCAGCAGGGATACAATCCCTAGTAGCCGGGTTAATGTATTAATAGTAGTTTACATATGAGGGGATCAAGCCATTCGCACCCCCGCCATCCAATACCAGTGGGTATTGAAGGAGGTCCTAGTAAGCTTGACCCAGGTCCTTGTAGGATCTATACACTGAAGAAGGCAAGAACCTTACCAAACTATTCCCTTTACCCCTGACAAGGTAGCAAACATATCTCTATATAGACCGCAGAGATATGAATGGTGTAAATCTTTTACTTTATATAGACAGTAAAGTAATGCCAAGGAGGTCCTAGTGGGCACGGGCCATGGTCAGCCTTCTGGTTCTTGTTTTTGCTAGTGGGGATGCTGTCGAGGGGTCGGGCATGTCACGTTTATTCCTTTTCTTTTTATTTATATTGTTTTTTGTTGTATATTTGTTCCTTTTACTCGTTTAAGCTCATTTGGTCCTGTTAATTCAAAAGGAAGACAAAAACACACTTTTTTTTTTCCAACATTAGTACTAAAAAAGGGTTAGTTTTATGCCTCATTTGATGTAATTCATATGTTGCATTTTATACACATCAAATACCCCCCACACTTGAATCTTTGCTTGTCCTCAAGCAAAACTCTTTATTATGTGTCTTACACACCCAAGTGGAATAGGTAGGAGAGAAGTTTTGGGCTTGTCTTGAGTGTCGGGAATCCAAGATCTTTATTGGGTTTTATTTTTATTCTATTTACAATCCTATTCGTTATGATTTATTTAGATCGTTTCATAAGATAAATTACTTATTTGGGCATAACATGCCTCTTTTAAATTCCATTTATATACAAGTTCACATACCTCACGGGAGATCACTCAACACTCGGCCGAAGATGTATTTTTGTGAAACACTCGAGACCGGCATGGAACTTACTTCTACCATATGCTTGCCAAACAATCAATCCTCCTCCTTTTTAACTATAAACTTTCGTAAATATTAAGAGGACTTGGGAAAGGGTTAGGCTTGGGCTAAGGGTAGGTGATTTTGGTTAGTGGTTAGTAAAATGGGCTAAAAGCGTAAAAAGCGTCGGTCGTCATAAAACTTTTTGTTTTCGTGACTGTTATTCAAACTACGCATCTTCAAACAAAGTTGCTTTGAGGAACTTGTTTGTTTATTGCTAGACTTTCATTTTTTTTATAAAGAAACGTCACAAGAAAACCGAGCTTTTTACTAAAATAAAAGGTTTGAAAAGAAAAAGGTTTTGGTGGGTAAAGAGTGTTTGTTTTGTGGGTTTAGAAATGAAAAGGTTTAGGCTCAAAAGGGTTAACTAGGGGGATTTTGGGTGGTGATAAAGAAAGTGAAAATAATGGTGTTGAAAGGGAAATGGGTTAGTCCTATTGCCTCTATCATTTACTTACTTGGGTTTAAGTTGGTAGGGACCGGGAATGTATCGCCGTGGCAAGTTTTAGAGTCATAAGAACCAAGCGACTATTCGCACAAGAAACGAAAAATGAGCATTTAGTTTAAAGATGTATGCTTGTATGCTCAATAAAGGCTCAAAATTCACTTATTGTGGGAATGGGTTTATAATGTGAATAAGTATATATAATCAAATTTTAATTAGATTTCTCATGCCTTTTCATAATTTTCTTATGTTGGTTCTTTTTATCATGACGCTATCGGTTGTAAATTTGTAAAAATATAACCTTTTAGAACTTGTTATTCCTAAATTAAACCAAGACAAGTAAAAAATGATTTTTTTTTTGAAAAAAATTAGGGTGATTAGCGATTCCAATAGAGTTTTGCGTAAGGCTTGTTATTAGGACTTGCAAAATTCAAGGTTTTAGAATCCCCCATACTTAAATTACACATTGTCCTCAATGTGTCCCAAAAATAAGTTTTTAGGTTGGTTGAATGTGTAAAAAGGTGTTGAAAAACAAGGTTTGGTGTTACTGGGCATCTGGCCACGGCCTCGTGCTGGCTGGACATGGCCCCGTGGTTAGAGTGCCAGTAACAGAAACTTACAGAATGTGGATACATGGCGTGCCTGGTAGACACGACCACGTGGCGGGCAGGGTTTAGACAAACAGCAGGTACAGGGGAGTGGGCACGGGGGCGTGCTGGCTGAGCACGGCCCCGTGGTGACAGTCTGCAATCAATGAAAACAGGTTTGTGGCCTTTGGTTCGGGTTTCCGGGCTTATGTAGCACTAATACTTAGTGCTCCCAAGCTTCCTAGGTACATGTTTTGCTTAAATACCACACCACACAACAAATAGCATGTCACACCCACACCGCGTAATACAACAAACCGCAGCGGAAATGTCAGGGAGTGTCGTAACAGAATCATTGTTTCACGACACATGGTAATTAAAGTTTTGTTTTATTTCATTAATTATCTCATTGTTTTGATACAACCAAATAATTACAACAATTGTCTTTCAAGTTTTAAGTCACTAAAGCCCGCGTCCATCCTATGTGTAGCAAGCAATCAACAATCATCACATAGTAGAATCTGAAACATATCTGAAAACAGTCAGCATAAAAATGCCGGCGAGTACATAGGTTTTGTATGTCAGACTCATGGCTTTGAATACATATTGCAATACCTCGACCAACAACTAGAGTTGTCGAGTATGTACCTTGAAATCAAAAAGTGTTTGATATTGCAAAATGTTTTATCATCTTTACAAGATGATATAAGTAAACCAAAACCATAGTAGCCATGAATCTTGACTGAAAACAATGTCTTCATAAAACCAAGTAGTAAATCGTCCTTGAAAGTAAACATTGTATGGTTTATATCTTTAAGTAAACCTCGTAGTGTAACTTCGTTTTGAAAACATTCGTCCAAGTGATCTAGATAACGCTACGACATGTAATGTGATAAAAGCACTTGTATATAGGAAGTACCAGCGGCGTATCCACCATGCTTTTATCACATTACACATGCCTCGTTATCTAATCACTTACCATAAACTAATCGACCAAATCGTTTAAATCGTTCAAATCATTCCAATCGCTCAAATCGTTCAAATCGTCCGTGTTTTAATTGTGAAATACAACTTTTGGTCGTTCTTTAAAGAATACATTCAAACCTATGTGACTCGATATACCGCCCATGGGGTATCTTTAATCGGCCCTGAAAGACCTCTTTAACAAGACTAACAAACCAACACATGATTTGTTAATCTAGAAAACAGTTTCTGCCGTTACCCACATTACCCACCAAAGGGATAGTCCGATAACGGGATTTGTCAGATCCTATGGTACTATAACATACTACTGGTCGGCTTGATCATAGTTAGTGAATGTCATTCGAATGTCTTTTGACTAACGCCCCAACAAGTTCGTTCACATTATTAAAATCATCATGTTTTATATAAAACATAGCATTTGTTTTTGAAAACTCGAAAAGCATTTAGCACATATGAGTCACCCCAAAACAATTAAAAGCACAAAAGAGGGGAGCCATGTACTCACTTGAGATTGCAAGTATACTTGATTAAGTGACCTAACAAAGCTCGGGAAATCAAGGAATCAAGTGGTACCTAGTATCGGATCACTATGTTAATAATCGAGGTCTAAATCCGGAGATCGGGTAGAATGAGGTCTTGTACACCAAATGAGTGTTGGAACTCATATGATATGGTTTAAAAAAAGCCTACATTCTGATTTGAAACTTATCCTAAGTGCTTATGACCCGTTATGACCCATTAAGGTAGTTTACGCTACTTTAACGCGTAATTTGCGCAAAAGCGCGTTCGGATGGCCTAACTAGTCCTATGACAAGTATTATATGCCTAAACATGTTTAATTATGTTGCATAATCAGTTTAAGTGTCAAAAGTTTGGTTACATATGCTTAAAATGAAATTATGCGTAAAAAGGGCATTTTGGTCATTTTCCTAAGGCATATAAACTACCTATCATACAACTAATCAAACTAAGTGACCATAAGGTATAACCTCGGAAGGTTATTCCCTATACAACTATGGTTACAAAATATGTTTGGTCGGATCCTAGTGATCGACCAAACAGGTCGGGTTCGAAAGTCTAAGTGGCTGTTTAGACTGCATAACTTACGACCCTAAATAAGCACTAAACTCGAAGTGACGGGTTAAACATGTTAAAACATGTTTAACTAAGTTAGAAAATTGATTTGATATCAAAACCAAGTGTTTTGATACCCGAAAATAGTTTCGTCGAAAAATGCACATAATAGTGCATTTTGACCGAAACTTTGACTCGTCACTTCGACTAGTCAACGTGGTAATCAGTAGGTATAACTGCAAGGGATTATAACCATCGTGATTACACACACGTTGCAAAGTTCGATTGAACTTTGACTTGACCAATTCATGGTCAAAACCGAAAGTCAAACAGTTGTCAAACTATTTGACTTTCAGCTTGTAATTGCTGAAATAAAAAGAACTAGCCATGAAAGAACACTTACAAGTGCTCTAAGGCTGCAAAAAAAGACTAGAATAACTCAAGTAGGTGGTCTCCAAAAGATGGCAGCCTCGACTTAGAGTTCAAGAGGTGAGAAAATGAGAATGAGCAAGTTTTTGAGCATAATTTGAAGCCTATTTATAGTGAATTTAAAGCCCTTAGATCATGCCAAGTGTCTTGTGTGTTCTCCAAGGATTAATAGGATGATTACAAGTGGTTGGACATGAATTAAAGCCTTGGAGATCACTTAATTATGCCCACAAGATCAAACACCATGAAGAAAAGACAAGCTGTGCAGCTGAATTGAGAAATCTGTCCAAATGAAAAAGAGAAATCAATGTGACGTGCACCGGTGGTATGAGGAGGAATAGGTGGAAGCTCATCATCCGCAGGAATCCACCCATGCTGGGCGTGCTCATCTCGTGGGTCAATCTGTGCCTCAAAAAGTGCTCGATCAAACTGCACAGTCATAGGGTCAAGATGAGGTGCAACAAGAGGGTCAGCAGGTATATCAACGATAAGTGGGGGATCAACATGATCAGCAGCAATAACATGGTCACCCTCCAGTAGTGGTGCATCAGCAGGATGATCGTCAATGGGTAGGTCAGCAATCACAGGATCAATGGGCATGCCAGCATGAACAGGGTCAAGCTCAAACACCGGGTCAGGAGCAGCCACTGGCTCAAGGGCCATGGCAGGCTCGGGATCTACGAACTCCATAACAAAATCTACATGATCGGCGAATGCAGGGTCAACTGGGTCAACCATAGGCTGATCCAAGTGGATGAACTCTATCTCCTGGTCCGGGTCAAATCCAGGGGGAAAAACAGGGTCTGAATCCTCATCGAGGTCGTGATCGAAAGCAAATCTAGGAGGAGAGACAACAGATGCTGCCCTGTCAGAATCTGAACCGTGTTAAAAGTGTTGTGCGCTCCGAGTGTGTGACGGTGCAGAGGCCACAGACTCGAAGGAGTCTGGAGCGGGTGAGTGTGCAGGTGACTCCTCAGCTGGAGCATCTGCGAGTAACAAAAGACCACCGTCAGCTAGAAGGGCCTCGCCCTCAACATCGTCCTCCAGGGGCTCATCATCAAACAGGTCGACGTCGTCGTCGATGTCAGCGTCGAGGAGTATATCGTAAGCAGGATAAGAAGCCAAAGGTATGGGAGCAGGGATCTCTACGAGTGGTAGGTACCCAGCAAAAGGGCCAGCAGCGGCCTCATCGACAGCGTCGGGCAGAGCAAAGGGCTGAAAGTCGTCCTCGTCTGTGCTGGTAACATCTGATGTGTGGACCTCGTGCTCTGAAGACTCTAAGTCGTCTGATACTATGGGTCTAGGGCCTGTGGTGTCCGAATCACCTGTGCCGGACGAGTCCATGGTGTCTGTAACACAAACACAAATATGTACAAATAATCAATCATATAATCAGATAAGCACATTAGTCACCAAGTAAGCAATCAAATAATTCTCCTAGTCCCACTAGCCTCCCAGCCTCTCAGACTGCTCTTCCTAGTCCCACTAGCGAAATTCTCCCAGCCTCTCAGACTGCTCTTCCTAGTCCCACTAGCCAAATTCTCCCAGCCTCTCAGACTGCTCTTCCTAGTCCCACTAGCCTATTCTCCCAGCCTCTCAGACTGCTCTTCCTAGTCCCACTAGCCAAATTCTCCCAGCCTCTCAGACTAAGCCTATAAATAATAAATAAATGTGCTCAACATTTGTTTGTAAAAAGTTTTGGATCTGGACTTAAGTGGTATGCAGTGTAAAAATGTTTTCGTGAGAGCCCTAGTGATCATAGTCTAGACTCGAGAAGGAATCCTAGTTCGCTATGATCAGAGCTCTGATACCAAGCTGTCACACCCTGGCTTTGCGGAAGCGTGGTTATGTTGGTGTGACTTCTTAATACCATAGCTTAATCATAACAAGCTATATGAAATAAAAACCATGCAAGATCATCCATTAAAATAAGTTTTAAAACCAAAGTTACATGACATTGTCTTGGAACTACACCATCATAACATAAAACATTGTTTTGGAAGACATAAACATCAACATGAATAAAACGCAGTTTAAGGACTGTGACTTGTCCAGGTAAAAGTCACATCCCCTAAACCTGGATGACCTCAGAACCCATATGCAGCGGGAAAACATAACATACCGCGCCAGATCTTTAATTCCCTGAAATACATGTAAGTTGAAAAATCAACAATAATGTTGAGCGAGTTCATGTGTAAGTGAGTAAATAAACCTTTGTATGTATAAAAACCCTGGTATGTAGCAAATAAGGAAAAAGAGATCACCAATGGTTTGCAAGGCCATCGATATGTGTGAAGTGCAGGTAGGAAGACTCAAACCTAGTAGATTTATGCGTTGGGTACAAAGTCACCCCGAGGTCCATTCTGTTTGGGCCTGGGGTTGGGCTCGCTACACCCAGATAGATCTACCGCTCCTGACCCTCGGTCCTACCCTGAGGATTAATGGCCTCAAGTTTCTGCCTACGCACTTACATGATCTAAGTAGTAAACCTCCTTACGCTAACCATACCATGTAAGAAATATTCGTAATCATAGTAACATGTATTTCACCCCCGCAGTTTAGAAAACTGTAAACAGTTAGAGAAAAGGGGGACATGAACTCACAGTGGTGCGTCTCTACCAAGTATCTCCCGATCAAGCAGCTGTGCGATGACCTACACGTACTAACTCTATTAGATGGATGGCCGTGCCTTAGCTTAATGTTTAGGTTTTTGAGAAATAGTTAGACAACTATTTCGTGTTTACATTTTTGTAAATACTTGGTAATTATTCTCCTTCCCAAGGATGGGGGATTTAATACATCTGCGTTCGTATACCCCAAAATATAAATATTCTTGACAAATACGCGTTCATAAATATTTTCTTAAAATGCGTAAGTTACGTTTTAAAGATCGGGTGGTAATAATTATACCGTTGTAACTTATTATTAATTAAGAAAGCGTATGTATTACCTTGAAACCGTTAATATTTGGTAATATTATTTTTACTCTAAAAATAACATTTACGTAGTTCACAAAATAATCATAAATATTTATACAAGTGATGTTACGGAAAATATATAATAAATATATATGTGGTTAAGGTTAAGTTGTGCTATACTTGGAACTTATAGACAAAGCTTTCACAATTAACCAATGGGTTTTATGTCTAATAGATATTAAGCACATGGGATTTAAATAATCAACAAAGGACAAGGGGTGTCCCCCAAGGGGACGGTTCGGTTAGGGGGGGTCTCCTAGTTAGATTTCAACCAAATGTTAAGTATTAGTTAAGTTAAGTGAAGGTTAACTCGGTTACTAGCGTGTCCTGCATTATGACGGGTGTTAGGGTATTCAGGGACCCTAACTGGCTCAGAAAAAGAAAAACAATGTTGTTGGCAATATTTTTATGTTCCGGGTAAAGTCCGGTTGTTCGGTTGGATAGAGATCCGTTAAAGTGCTTAACAAAGCTTTAAAGTGTCGTTATTATTATTTTTAGTGACACAACTTATTCCCGACACTTTGGAAAGTGTCTAGTAATGTTTTTCTCATGTTTTGGCACTTTATTAAGTAGCTAAAAGCTGAATTTTAATTAATGTGCTGAATTTTGTACTTAGAGTACGTTTTAGGCACATCCGGTCACTGTAATTATCACCTAGTGATGCAGTTCTACAACCCTTATATCTCTACACTCACCACTAGTGTAGCAAACTATCTCAGGCTCTTACAGGCCTTAGAGGCAGTACCTGCCTGGTGCTAGTTATGACAGCACGTTTAATAGGTTATCCGTTCTTGTGCTACTGTGCTTTTGGTGCATCAAGGTTGTCACAAGGGTGCTGTAAGCAAAACATGGAGTGACAGCAAGTAAAGTATGATGCAAGTAAGTACATGTATCAGCATTCAAGTAGCAGTTTATCCACAAGTTTAAGTAAGCACAGTAATTAAGCAGTAATTAATTATTAATTAAGTCGTACGGATACCTGGTTTGGTGAGGGTTGTCACATTCTCCCCCCGTTAGAAAAATTTCGTCCCGAAATTTTAAGTTCTGCTTCTAGAAACAGGGTTCTTGGGAAATAGTTGGGGGTATTTCTCTTTCATCCGGTCCTCACGTTCCCAGGTGTATTCAGGACCATGTCTGGCATTCCAGCGAACCTTGACGAGCTTGACACTGCGCCGGCGGGTCTTGTTTACTTTCCAATCCGTAACCTCAACAGGTTCTTCAACGAAATGGAGCGTGTCGTCAACATGAATCTCGTCGGTGGGAATGACAACGGTATCTTGAGTTGGACTTTTCTTCAGGTTGGATACATGAAATGTATCGTGAACTCCATTCAGCTCAGCAGGTAAGTCCAGCTTGTATGCTACTAGCCCTATTCTTTCCAAAATTCTGAAAGGGCCAATGTAACGCGGATTCAACTTCCCACGCTTTCCGAAGCGTGCCACACCCTTCCAGGGTGAAACTTTCAATAAAACCATATCTCCAACTTGGAATTCCACATGTTTCCGGTTTGGGTCTGCATAGGCTTTCTGTCTTTCGCGAGCTGCTTCGATGCGTTTTCGAATCTGCGCAATCTTGTCTGTATTCTCTTGGACGATTTTGGGACCAACAAGCTGCCTATCACATGCGTCAGCCCAGCATAGGGGTGATCGACACTTGCGTCCGTAAAGAGCTTCAAATGGCGCGGCTCCAATACTGGTGTGGTAGCTGTTGTTGTATGAAAATTCGACCAGTGGCAAATGCTTATCCCAGCTACCGCCCAAATCCATAACACATGCTCTCAGCATATCTTCCATGGTCTGAATAGTCTGCTCACTTTGACCGTCGGTCTGAGGGTGAAAAGCAGTGCTCAGATTTAATTGTGAGCCAAAAGCTTCTTGGAAGGATTGCCAAATCCTTGATATGAAGCGTCCATCTCTATCCGAGATGATCGAGAGAGGCACTCCATGACGTGCGACGATCTCTCGCATGTATATTTCTGCCAGTTTGCTGGTGTTATCCTTCTGGGTGAGGAGCGTTAATGGTTGAGCGATCTTCAAAAAATCCTCAATGAACCTTCGATAGTAGCCAGCCAAACCCAAGAATTGTCGAATCTCGGTTGGCGTCTTTGGCGTTTCCCAACTCTTGATCGCTTCGATCTTGGTTGGATCCACATGGATTCCATCTCCATTTACCACATGTCCAAGAAATTGGACTTTACGTAGCCAAAATTCGCACTTAGAGAATTTGGCATACAACTGTTCTTTCTTTAGCAGCTCCAAAATAGCTCTTAGATGCTGTTCGTGCTCAGCCTTTGTCCTTGAATAAATCAAGATGTCGTCGATAAACACAATCACGAACTTGTCCAAGTACGGCTTGCAGACTCTATTCATCAAATCCATAAAGACTGCAGGTGCGTTTGTCAACCCAAACGGCATAACAAGGAACTCGTAGTGTCCGTAACGAGCTCTGAAGGCTGTCTTCGGGATACTTTCCTCTTGTATCCTTAACTGATGGTATCCAGATCGCAAGTCGATCTTTGAGTAAAAGCTTGAACCTTGCAGTTGATCAAACAGATCATCAATTCTTGGTAGAGGATACCTATTCTTGATCGTCAGCTTGTTCAGCTCCCGGTAGTCGATGCACATTCGAAAACTACCGTCCTTCTTCTTGACAAACAGGACCGGAGCTCCACAAGGCGAGAAGCTTGGTCGGATAAATCCCTTGTCTAACAACTCTTGAAGTTGTGTCGACAATTCTTGCATCTCAGACAGGGCAAGTCTATAAGGTGCCTTAGCCACAGGCATGGCGCCTGGGACCAAATCGATGTGAAACTCCACTTGCCTCTGAGGTGGCAGTCCAGGCAAGTTCTCCGGGAAGACTTCCGGATACTCCCTCACGATAGGGATGTCTTCGATCTTCGGTTCTGCAGCTTTCTTGTCTACAATGTGTGCCAGGAAGGCAGCACACCCCTTTTGCAAACACTTTCGCGCTTTGAGGCAGCTGATAATCCTTAAAGGCGTATCACGCTTTTCGCCATGTACCACAATTGTTTCGCCATCTTTGGTCGGGATACGAACGACCTTTTCGTGACAAACAATTTCTGCCTTGTTGCTTGATAACCAATCCATCCCTACTACCACGTCAAAGCTTCCCAACTGGACTGGTAGTAGATCCAAAGCAAACTCACGTTCTCCCAACTCGATTGCACAACTTCTGATCACTTCATTGGCTTCTACTAACTTCCCATTAGCCAATTCGATTGAGTAGGGAATATCTAACTTACTAGCGGCTAAACCAAGCATATTCTTAAATTCTAACGATACGAAGCTATAGTCGGCACCAGTATCAAATAGAACGGAAGCATAGCGTTGGTTTATAGGGAACGTACCAGTAACGACATTGGGATCCTGGCGCGCTTCCCTCGCTTCGATATTGAACACTCTTCCGCGGGCTTGGTTCAACTCTGGGCAGTTCCTCTTAAAGTGCCTGATATCACCACAGTTAAAGCATCTAGGTCTTGGCCCGTTTCCACCTCCATTTCTAGCTAGGTTATTCCTTTGGTTATGATTCACAGCGCCCGCTTGATTCACATTGTTGCCTCGATTCCCATTACCTCCATTGTTTCCTTGTGGGCGATTTCCATTTCCACCCCGGTTATTGTTTCTGTTTCCAAATCCTCCTTGGCCTCCCTGGCCAGCAGTGGCCCAACAAGAATCCTTCAAGTGGCCAGGTTTCCCACATGCTTCACATACTTTCAAACCACATCGGCCAAAATGGTGACGCTGGCAGGTGTTGCACTTGGGCCGGGTGCCCATATATCCCTTTCCTTTCTTCCCACCACCAGCTGTAACCTGAGCTGGCGCGTTTTGCTCTCCTTTCTTAACAACACCACTAGTTCCTTGTTTGAAGTTCGAGAACTTTCGTTTGTTACCTCCGGATGACTCAACGTGAGTCTCTTTCTTCTTTGTCTCGATCTCACCGAACTTGTTCAGGCGGATAGCCTCCTCTGTGAGAGCCACGCTCAAATCGATTGCCTCAGTAATTGTTGCAGGCTTGGAGGAGGTCACCATGCTTATGATTTGAGGAGCTAATCCCCAAATGAAGCGTTCAATCCTCTTGAATTCTGGAGTGATCATATAGGGTACCACATGCGACAGGTCATGAAACCTCTGAACATATTCCGCGATCTTCGGACCTTCCATCTTCAAATGCCAGAACTCAGTTTCCAATCTTTGGATTTCAGCACGAGAACAATACTTTTTGCGCATTAGTTCCTTCAGTTCGGTCCATGTTAGTGCGTAGGCAGCAGCTTCACCAAGTGTCTGCACTTGCAAATTCCACCAAGATAGGGCTCCATCCAAAAATAGCCCAGAAATGTAGGTGACTTGCTGGTTTGGTGCACATTTGCTCATGCAGAGAACATATTCAGTCTTCTCGGCCCAACGAACAAAAGCGAAAGCACCTCCGGTGCCATCAAAGTTGACAGGCTTGCAGTCTAGAAACTGCTTGTAGGTGCACCCTGCACATACATTACAACATATGAATGGCATTAGCATCCTTGCTAGAGATATCCAGTTAGATCATGGTATGTCTTAATGACTTAGTATTACCATGAGGTGGATTGTTGTTGCCATTGTTGTTTGAGCTGCTTCCGCTGGGTCCTCCTTGCGAGGCGGCGTATTGCGTGATGGCAGCAGCGATGACTTGTTGGAGTTTTGCCTCATTGGTAGGCATCGGCGTTTGACGTCTCGGCGGCATCTTCTAAAAGATGGGTTCACATCGGTCAGGCCATAATTAAGCGTACACATATAATGATAGTAATAGCACATAACATCTCATGTTATAATCATATTAATCACACAACATCCCATGTTATAAAACATAAATAATCAATCAAAACATCACATATGATGAGAATACTGCGATTGCCATATATCGAGACCACATAGTAAGTGTACAGGTACATAATAGTGTCATACATCATCATCGACTAAGGGCTACATCACCCCAGTCCAAAAGAATATCAAATCAGTGTCAATACATCCCACATACATACAACAAAAGTCAGAATCAGAATGCAGTCTCCAAAAATGCTGTGTGGTCAGAGCAATCGTCGTCTTCTCACCAACGTCTACCCATGCTGTACTAAAGATGCCCTAAACTGATGGCGGTGGAGGAGGGGGAAAATGGGAATAGAACAAACGTCGCAAATGGAGCCAGTCCTCCTCCATGGCTCTTTGGGTACGCAACCAAGAAGCAACCTGCTGCTCAAGTGCCAAAAGGCGTGCAACATAGTCAGGTAACAATGGTCGAGGGTGCTGCGAAGAAGCAGGGTGAGTCTGACCCTGACACTGGCACGGCGGTGGCTGAGCTCCCTCAAGCTCCTGAATGCGCCGTGTGAGTGCCTCCTGCTGGACAACAAACGACATCAGAACGTCCTCAATAGAATACCCCATATGGAAAGGATGGTAGGGGTCGGTCAGTGGCATAACAGATGGTGACGTCCAGAGAAACGGCTCGTTAGCTGGATCAAAAGGTGGCACAAAGAATGGTGGTACAGGGGGAATAGCAGATGAAGACTGTGGCATAACTGGAATAGATGTCGGCACATGTCCAAAAGGATGAACCGAGGAACCCTCTCCAGGTCGAGCTGGAGGTGTGTACTGTGCAAATGAAAAAGAGAAATCAATGTGACGTGCACCGGTGGTATGAGGAGGAATAGGTGGAAGCTCATCATCCGTAGGAATCCACCCATGCTGGGCGTGCTCATCTCGTGGGTCAATCTGTGCCTCAAAAAGTGCTCGATCAAACTGCACAGTCATAGGGTCAAGATGAGGTGCAACAAGAGGGTCAGCAGGTATATCAGCGATAAGTGGGGGATCAACATGATCAGTAGCAATAACATGGTCACCCTCCAGTAGTGGTGCATCAGCAGGGTGATCATCAATGGGTAGGTCAGCAATCACAGGATCAATGGGCATGCCAGCATGAACAGGGTCATGCTCAAACACCGGGTCAGGAGCAGCCACTGGCTCAAGGGCCATGGCAGGCTCGGGATCTACGAACTCCATAACAAAATCTGCATGATCGGCGAATGTAGGGTCAACTGGGTCTACCGGGTCAACCATACGCTCATCCAAGTGGATGAACTCTATCTCCTGGTCCGGGTCAAATCCAGGGGGAAAAACAGGGTCTGAATCCTCATCGAGGTCGTGATCGAAAGCAAATCTAGGAGGAGAGACAGCAGATGCTGCCCTGTCAGAATCTGAACCATGTGAAAAGTGCTGTGCGCTCCGAGTGTGTGACGGTGCAGAGGCCACAGACTCGAAGGAGTCTGGAGCGGGTGAGTGTGTAGGTGACTCCTCAGCTGGAGCATCTGCGAGTAACAAAAGACCACCGTCAGCTAGAAGGGCCTCGCCCTCAACATCGTCCTCCAGGGGCTCATCATCAAACAGGTCGACGTCGTCGTCGATGTCGGCGTCGAGGAGTATATCGTAAGCAGGATAAGAAGCCAAAGGTATGGGAGCAGGGATCTCTACGAGTGGTAGGTACCCAGCAAAAGGGCCATCAGCGGGCTCATCGGCAGCGTCGGGCAGAGCAAAGGGCTGAAAGTCGTCCTCGTCTGTGCTGGTAACATCTGATGTGTGGACCTCGTGCTCTGAAGACTCTAAGTCGTCTGATACTATGGGTCTAGGGCCTGTGGTGTCCGAATCACCTGTGCCGGACGAGTCCATGGTGTCTGTAACACAAACACAAATATGTACAAATAATCAATCATATAATCAGATAAGCACATTAGTCACCAAGTAAGCAATCAAATAATTGTCCTAGTCCCACTAGCCTCCCAGCCTCTCAGACTGCTCTTCCTAGTCCCACTAGCCAAATTCTCCCAGCCTCTCAGACTGCTCTTCCTAGTCCCACTAGCCTATTCTCCCAGCCTCTCAGACTGCTCTTCCTAGTCCCACTAGCCAAATTCTCCCAGCCTCTCAGACTAAGCCTATAAATAATAAATAAATGTGCTCAACATTTGTTTGTAAAAAGTTTTGGATCTGGACTTAAGTGGTATGCAGTGTAAAAATGTTTTCGTGAGAGCCCTAGTGATCATAGTCTAGACTCGAGAAGGAATCCTAGTTCGCTATGATCAGAGCTCTGATACCAAGCTGTCACACACTGGCTTTGCGGAAGCGTGGTTATTTTGGTGTGACTTCTTAATACCATAGCTTAATCATAACAAGCTATATGAAATAAAAACCATGCAAGATCATCTATTAAAATAAGTTTTAAAACCAAAGTTACATGACATTGTCTTGGAACTACACCATCATAACATAAAACATTATTTTGGAAGACATAAACATCAACATGAATAAAACGCAGTTTAAGGACTGTGACTCGTCCAGGTAAAAGTCACATCCCCTAAACCTGGATGACCTAAGAACCCATATGCAGCGGGAAAACATAACATACCGCGCCAGATCTTTAATTCCCTGAAATACATGTAAGTTGAAAAATCAACAATAATGTTGAGCAAGTTCATGTGTAAGTGAGTAAATAAACCTTTGTATGTATAAAAACCCTGGTATGTAGCAAATAAGGAAAAAGAGATCACCAATGGTTTGCAAGGCCATCGATATGTGTGAAGTGCAAGTAGGAAGACTCAAACCTAGCAGATTTATGCGTTGGGTACAAAGTCACCCCGAGGTCCGTTCTGTTTGGGCCTGGGGTTGGGCTCGCTACACCCAGATAGATCTACCGCTCCTGCCCCTCGGTCCTACCCTGAGGATTAATGGCCTCAAGTTTCTGCCTACCCACTCACATGATCTAAGTAGTAAACCTCCTTACGCTAACCATACCATGTAAGAAATATTCGTAATCATAGTAACATGTATTTCACCCCCGCAGTTTAGAAAACTGAAAACAGTTAGAGAAAAGGGGGACATGAACTCACAGTGGTGCGTCTCTACCAAGTATCTCCCGATCAAGCAGCTGTGCGACAACCTACACGTACTAACTCTATTAGACGGATGGCCGTGCCTTAGCTTAATGTTTAGGTTTTTGAGAAATAGTTAGACAACTATTTCGTGTTTACATTTTTGTAAATACTTGGTAATTATTCTCCTTCCCAAGGATGGGGGATTTAATACATGTGCGTTCGTATACCTCGAAATATAAATATTCTTGACAAATACGCGTTCATAAATATTTTCTTAAAATGCGTAAGTTACGTTTTAAAGATCGGGTGGTAATAATTATACCGTTGTAACTTATTTTTAATTACGAAAGCGTATGTATTACCTTGAAACCGTTAATATTTGGTAATATTATTTTTACTCTAAAAATAACATTTACGTAGTTCACAAAATAATCATAAATATTTATACAAGTGATGTTACGGAAAATATATAATAAATATATATGTATCACGTTTTATTTTGTGAAAATTCCACCTCCGATGTTTAGAAATTATTGTAAATAAAATCATGGCGAAATTTACATATTTGAAAACATGCTACAAAAATAGATTTACAACACTTGTAGTGAAAATATTTCCAAGTGTTAGGTTTTTAGAAGAATTTCGCCAGAGCTTCCCCTGTAACTGGAGGTGGCCACGCTTTCAAGCGTATCATTTTCTTTTATAATTTCAAACCAACAATGTTCCCAACATTATCAAACAACATTTCAACATTAACTAGTCAAAATATATATAAATTGCAAAAATTACATGAACTTGAAGTTTATCCAAAAATATGAAGTAAATCCCATTACTTTTAGTGGATCTTTTGTATAAATCAATCCGGTTTCGTAAAAACCTTGTTTTCAAGGAAATTCCATCTTTACAACTTCTTGTAAAATTTGACAAAACAAATTCTTTGTCGAAACTTAGTGTTACACAAGTGTTTACACACTTGTGTGTTTAAAAATCATTTTTGTTCATGTAAGATCCAATTTTAGAAAATAAAATTTCCTTGACACTCGGTCCTTTGAAAATACCGCTTGTAGATCCGTAGATCTACTAGTTTTAAACACTATTTCGTAAGTAAAATCGTTTTTACACAAGTTCAAGTTTCTCGTGTGGTAGAGTTTCATCACTTAACCCTTGCTACACTTAAACAAGCTCTATGTCATGATCCATGATCATGACCAATCCGGGTTAAACGATGATCCGAGCTTCCACAACATAGATCGGGCCCAAATAATTACACAAAACAAATCCTACATGATTTACACAACAATCAAGCTTTTAACCAACATTTTTAGCATTTTAAGTAGACTTTTAACATATCATCTTGTATGTTCATGAATTTTAACCGACAAAGTTCTTTTTAACCACTTTAAAATAGATCAAGAGTGTGATTATAGTAACTTACTACTAGCTCGGGGCTAGGGAAGATTCTAGTCGAAAAATGCGTGGATAAAAGCAATAGGGTGAGGTCCTTCGCGTTCCGAATGCACTAAGCCTCCTCGTATGTGATCCTCAACACTTGTATGCTCTTGGAATGAAAAGATCAAAACCGAAAAATGGATGGATGTGGGTGTGTGTGTTCGGCCGAGAGCCAAAGAGAGGGAGAGAGTGTGTGTGTTTGTGAGTTGTGGTTAAGGTTATGTTGTGCTATACTTGGAACTTATAGACAAAGCTTTCACAATTAACCAATGGGTTTTATGTCTAATAGATATTAAGCACATGGGATTTAAATAATCAACAAAGGACAAGGGGTGTCCCCCAAGGGGACGGTTCGGTTAGGGGGGGGGGGGTCTCCTAGTTAGATTTCAACCAAATGTTAAGTATTAGTTAAGTGAAGGTTAACTCGGTTACTAGCGTGTCGTGCATTATGACGGGTGTTAGGGTATTCAGGGACCCTAACTGGCTCAGAAAAAGAAAAACAATGTTGTTGGCAATATTTTTATGTTCCGGGTAAAGTCCGGTTGTTCGGTTGGATAGAGATCCGTTAAAGTGCTTAACAAAACTTTAAAGTGTCGTTATTATTATTTTTAGTGACACAACTTATTCCCGACACTTTGGAAAGTGTCTAGTAATGTTTTTCTCATGTTTTGGCACTTTATTAAGTAGCTAAAAGCTGAATTTTAATTAAAGTGCTGAATTTTGTACTTAGAGTACGTTTTAGGCACATCCAGTCACTGTAATTATCACCTAGTGACGCAGTTTTACAACCCTTATATCTCTACACTCACCACTAGTGTAGCAAACTATCTCAGGCTCTTACAGGCCTTAGAGGCAGTACCTGCCTGGTGCTAGTTATGACAGCACGTTTAATAGGTTATCCGTTCTTGTGCTACTGTGCTTTTGGTGCATCAAGGTTGTCACAAGGGTGCTGTAAGCAAAACATGGAGTGATAGCAGGTAAAGTATGATGCAAGTAAGTACATGTATCAGCATTCAAGTAGCAGTTTATCCACAAGTTTAAGTAAGCATAGTAATTAAGCAGTAATTAATTATTAATTAAGTCGTACGGATACCTGGTTTGGTGAGGGTTGTCACATATTTTCTCACACCGAACCCCTCAAAGCTTATTTCTAAGCTATGTTAAGGGTATTTAGGGTATGTTTAGCTTATGATCTTGTTCCGGAGTGTTTGTTGCTATACGAATTGGCTGATTTTTGAAGTTTGTAGCAAATAGTCCCTGTGATCGAATAAACTTGTTTTTGCCATACCAAACCCTTCAAAACTTATTTCTAAGTTATGTAAAGGTTATTTAAGGTATGTTAAGCTTATGTCACTATTCTGGAGTGTATGTCATGTTAAACTGATTACGTTTACGTAACAGTTTGCGTATAACTTCCAGAAAAGCTTCTCGAGAGTTCGGAATCATACGAAATTTGATATGTGTACTTGTCACATGTAAATGTACAAATCCCGGAAATGAAACACAATATTTCATTGTATTCGTATTTGTATGATGATCGTAATGGGCACAAATGTCACAGTCTCCTCTACTTTAGGAAATTTCGTCCCGAAATTTAATTTAGAGGAAACTTGTAAGAACATATGTGGATGATTTTCTTTCAAATAAATCCTCTGATCCCTGAGTAAAACTCTGGGCCACGTCTGGATTTCCAGCGAACTTTGTTAATCTTACTCGTCTGTTGTTTGTAGGAATGAGTTCGGATCCGAAGATTTAAACTCCATTCCAATAAGTTTGTGTATGATTGTTTCGAATCTCAAGAGTGACATGTAATTGTCAAAATGATATCCTTGTTGTAGTAAAATATGGAAAGCGTGTGAATTCGATAAGAAGTTGGAGTTTCGAATAACGGATGGAGATAATGTTTCCTATGAAGACTATTATAGGAAACTTGTGTGTGCTCGAAATTGGAGTCAGAGAGTATAACATAAAACAACATTGTTCAAGGTCCAGAACTTCTATTAACTCAAATAACGTCACGCTTGCAATGTAATAAGGAACACTTATATATAGGAAGTACCATCGGCGTATCCACCATGCCCTTATTACATTGTTCCCGTTTCGTTATTCTTATCACTATAGGTTCTTACACATAACAAAACTTGTTGTGGCTTTTGTGCACTAAATTCCATAATTATGTATGCATCCATAATTATGTAATTCCTTGCACAGTCCGCACAGTTCATTTTATAATGTGTAGGGGAAAAATCAAACGAATAATCCTGTGATGACTTGACTAGACTACCATAGAGTCTCTTTAACTAGACCAACGAGTGATATCTTTAAATAGACCACCAAAGAGTCTCTTCATATCACACCCTGACTTTTGCGGAAGCGTGATTATGGTGTAACTTTCTTAATATCATTGCATTCAATCATAACAACAACTATATGATAAAACCATTGGTTTGTCATCCATCGAATAAGTTTAAAACATAACAACATTGTTTAAAAACGTAGACTTCAATTTCAAGTTTTACAATCATACCAAAATGTTTATGAGTTCACTAAGGACTCATCGAAAGATATTAAATAGCACCAAGGGTTGGGAGACGTGTCTCGTCCAGGAATAAGACACACCGACCAAACCCAAAGACCATGGATGACATCTTTATTTCAAACGCAACATAAAAACTTCCAACGCCCACCAGATCCACTTACTAGTTTCCTGAAACACATGTAGTTTGAAAACATCAACAAAAGTTGAGCGAGGTCACGTGTTTAGTATGTATGCACGAATCATCCTTGAAAACCTTTGTATGTGTGTATGTATGTACTTGTAAATTGGTATGTAGCAACAGGGAAAAATAGATTAATTAACGTGTAGCTAATACATTAATATAAGTGACATGGCATAGGAAGCACTCAAACCTATATGCGTATTTCGTACAGGCCCCTCCGGCGGAACGACATAGTCACCACATGCGGCCAACTCGCAGGCCCATGGGTGGGGCTCGCAACACCCAATAGATCTATCACTCATGCCCCTCGGTCCTTATACAAGGATTAATGGTCTTAAGATAATGGCCTACCCATTCACGTGATCTAGCAGTACGTTCCTTAGCTAATCATACCATTGTAATTGTTTATAAACAATATGTAACATGTATTTCACCTCCGAAGTATAAAATAAAACAGTTTAAAGAAAAGGGGGACATGAACTCACTGTTTTGCGTTCCTTGTATCCGATGTAACTCAAAGCTTCCTCTAGAGCGCACGACTACCTACATGCGTACTATGGTCCATTAGACGAGCGGGTTGTGCCTTGACTTGGTAACGATTAGTGACTTTGAGTTATGTTTTCAAAGTGTCTTCATTAATATTTCAAGTGTATAATTATTTGTTAAAATAATTAATATTTCAACTCAATACTTCTCAAGTATTTAAACATGTATATCTTTCCCAAGGATGGGTATATTTGTATTCTTGTATTTGCATAACTTGCCATGTATTGGCGTCGTATTCTTTTTAATAAGTATCCAATATATTTCCAAAACAATATATTTTCAAGTCTCACTTAGAAAATATATATAAACTTATTTTTATCCAACATAATGTATTCCAAGTTTATCCAAGAAAATATATATTTTTCCCAAAAATCATATATCTTCTAAAAATTCCAAGAAAAACATATTTTTACTTCTCTAAAAGAATATACTTTCTCCTTGTCGAAAATATGACATACTTTGTAATATTTACAAAAAATCATACTTTCATTTCTTTTGTATCCAAAATAGTATTTAACAAAAATATGCTTATAACGGTATTTTCTGGAATATTTTGTAAGTTACGTTCTATCGTTCGGTTCCACAAAATTAAGTGTGTAACTTATATATTTATCCCTTTGGATTTTTGGTATTATTTTGGATTGTAATTTCTTGGTATTAGTTAGATTATTTTAACCCTAAAATAATATAACTACTACACAAAGTATGCAAATATTCACACATCATGTCTTTAATGTAAATATATATTTATCCATCTTTATTTATAAAAACCAACCTCCAATACTTGTATTTTTGTAACAAAAATTATGGCAAAGTTTATGTAGAAAATCCATGGTTAAAATACACTTATAAATACTTGTTTGAAAATATTTTTTTTTCTAAGTGTTTATATTTTTAGAAAATTTTGCCATAGTTTCCCCTAAAAATGGAGGTGTCCATGCTTTTAAAGCATATCATTTTTAAAATCATCACAACAATCAACAACTTATCCTACACTTACCAAGTGCCATAACAATGCTTTTACATAACAACATGAACTTGAACTTTTTTAAAAACTTGTAGTAACTTACTAGTGTTTTTAGTAAGTCTAGTTACCTTTAGAAATATGATTATTTATTTATTAACATCATTCTTGAAGATTTTAGATCTTTACAACTTGTATGATGATTTTTCCAAAAATCATTCTCTTGAATTTTTCTTGTAAACAATGTATTCTTATACTTGTTTCACCACTAGAAACATGATTAGTTTTCTTTAAAAACACTGTTTTTGTAAATCTTGTGATTTAACTTGGTTTCTTTGGAAAACTATTTTTGAAATCATCCACCTTTATGTCTAGTAAACATGTTATATGCTTCATTATTCACAAAATCATTTTCATTTTTCAAGTTCATGAAAACATAAAGCATGATGATCTTGGTCTTTCACAAGATCACCACCTTAACTTACTAGATCATGTGTTAAATCATAATCTACTAGGTTTCATATGATGTCTAACATCATAAACACAAATAATCAATCATCAAGAAGCAAAACAACACTAAACAACATGATTTCTTTAAGATTTCTTATAACCTTATGTTTATGTTCATGATTCATCTGCAAGTTTATTAGTGTTCTTCATAATAATCAACATGAATCTTCTTTTAACCACTAATAATAGATGAACAATGGAGTGTATGAAGTTCTTACCACTAGCTCAAGGCTAGGGATGATTCAAGAGGAGAAAACAAGTGGATAAAAGCACTAGAGAGTGGTCCTTCAACTTTCAAGAGCACCAAGCTTCCTTGTATGGCTCCTTACACCTTGTGTACACCTTGGAATGTATGAGAATGAGATGGAAATGAGGGTGGTGGTGGTGGTGGTGCTTGTTTATGGCCGTGAGGTGGGAAGAAGAAGGGAGGCAGAAGGTGTGTGTGAAGTGTGTAAGAATGAGAGTTCAAGATATCTTATAACCATGTTTGTGCATTGCCCATTGGATAACATGTCTTGTAAGTACATAACAAGATATTCCACTAAATCAAAATGAATCTAAGAAAGATTTAAGGAAATCTTTTAAGATCATGGGGTGGGGCCATACCCTTGGTGATCGTCCACCATAATGGGGGGGGGGGGGGGGTCTTGGTTGTTGTTTAATATTAAGTTAGGTGATTTAGTTAGAAGTTAAGTGTATTAGTTAGTGTTTATATATATGATACATTATATAGTGTGTTAGGGTGTTCGGGGATCATAACTAGCTTAGAAACACTAAAATAATGCTTCTAGTATAATTTTGGTGTTTCGGGTAGTGTCCGGTTGTCCGGTTAGATACCGGTTCGTTAAAGTGTCAAACTATTCCGTTTAGTGATCTTTGAGTACCCTTTTGTGACACTTATAATTATCGACACTTAGGAAAGTATTCAGGACCATTTAGTCATATTTTTGCATGTTACTAGTTTATTAAAATGCTGAATTTTGCTAAATTATCCAGAATTCTGCATTTTGGGTGAGTTTTAGGCACTTTCCGGCACTTTAACTATCACCTAGAAAAACAGTTTTGTGGTCCTTACTTCCCTACACACTATACTAGTGTAGTACTTGGTTTCTGGCTCATACTGGGTCTCAAAACCCTGTCTGTCTATGTACTGAACCCCGTCAGCATATTCCTAATTTATCAGATAACTGTGCCAACTATGCTTTGTGCATCATGTATGACAATAAAGTTTGCATGTAATAGTGATGTGTCATTATGCAATATGTGATGCACATGTAAGTATGCCGCAGTAATCAGAAAGCAGTTAAGTATAATTCGGCACAGTCATTGAGCACTAAACAAGATTAACTAATTGTACGGATGCATGCAAATCTGGCAGTTGTCACATTCTCCCCTGTTAAAAAAATTTCGTCCTCGAAATTTATACTACCTTAACCCCTTCAGGGTTACATTAAGCGTGTATGTATGAATAATACTGAGGTGGATAACCACAAAACCGAATCAAATCTTATTCACATCAGATGACTCCAGGGATATATCTCAACACAAGATCCCAATGTTTAAAAGGTATGTGCTCTAGCATTTGATGTCACGGGTACGAGATGCATAGATGTATAATCTAGCGTAACTTAGTTAACAAGGGTGTAACAAAGGAGTTTTGACCAATGGATTCTCAAACAATCGGCCACAATATGCAAACGAGTTTTCACAAACCTTAGTGTCCGCTACACCAACTCAAAATCAACAACTTGAATATGAGAAAGATCTGTCAACTTTTGAACAAATAAATGGTAAGGATTAGTGTGTTGACATTCTTGAATTGTGAAAATATACCGAATGAAGTACAAGCGAATCTGGGGTATTATTGTCTTAATTTGTAGTTGCATTAGGGATGTTTAAATGATAAGGCAAACAAAAGCATGTGTAGTTTTGTGTGAGACGGTTGATCATGATTAGCACAAGCTACAAATTCGTAATGACACCACAAGGTGTCGTAATAACATATTTCAATAATAGTGGCGACTGAACAAGTTTACCGTGTTCGAAATCAATTGAAAGTGTACGGAGACAATCTGAAGATTTGATTTACACAATGTCATAGAGTTTCCTTATTGAATACGGAACATCAAAGAACCACTGTTTTCAATCGAAGATGAAAAAGTAATAAGTACCGTAAGGTATTCGACCGACGATGAAAGAATCGTTAGGAGGTACATCGTGACATGAAATGAACCTATGTACCATTGTCTCAACACACAACTGTGTGGAGACCGCTTTAATCGTGATAATCAAAATGGATTTAGAGCAAGTCAATAAACAATTTAAATCCGTGTATGAGGTGCGTAACGAAATTAGCGCAAGCTTCAATTTTGTGAAAGCATCACCACAAGGTGTCGAATCCAACAAACGATTTAGTGGAGTCATAGACCAAACAAGTCTACTACGACTCGAAACAAAAGACCTTTTGGAAAATTTGAATATGATGCTCTCAATACATCATATGGCATTTTAAATTGAATATGCGAAATGGATAAGTTCAAGCAATTGAACTTGGTAACCTGACAATAAACGTATGTATCAACAAGGGTATCTCAGCATGGTTAAGAAGATAAATCATGAATGTAACTTGAAAGAAATGAAGTCTCAAGAAAGTGTGTTGACTTGATAACAAGGAAGCCAATAATTTCAACAATGTAGGTTAAACCAACAATTAGCTTTAGCAAAATAATATGTGAACTTCAATGAAGCGTTTATTCGAAACGAAACCTCATGCGTAGCAAATGGTGCATGCGTAACCTATAAGTTTTCAAGTAATGAAACAATGAGTATGAAGAAATGACCAAGCATCGAAGCAAATGTGTGTTCGCCCTCAGCGAAGAAAATTAACGTGATGCAACTACCATTAAGGGGAGTAGAGATGCAAACATCTACTCGCTAGAAGCAAAAGTGAAGATTTCAACAAAAGAAATTGGAGTACTTTCTGTTTGGTTAACTGAAATAGCATATATGTCAGGATAATGGGGTTTGCTTGAGTCAACAGGTGTGGTTCCTAAGCAACCTTTACGAGTTTTGACCTGGGTTCAAAAAGGTCCTAAGTACATATTTTATAGGTTTTCAAAGTTTCGTATTTTGTGTAAACTGTTTTGTGCATCGTGTAGGAAACACCATTTTTGTGTACGTTTAAAACAAGTTATTGTCCCACAATTTTCCGGGTATACTTTCTTCCTGAATTCACAGCTAATGACACTCGATCATCGATCAGTCATGAAATAGTAGTTGAATCCTCACAGTTAGTTAAATAAGTAATTTGTTAATCCTTAGCAAGAGTCACCGACTCTTGTTGGTTAGCTCGTTCGGCTCCTGGTAGTTTGATATTCGTACGAAAGCTATCGTCCTTCTTCTTGACGAGCAAAACTGGGGTTACCCAAAGCGGGAAACTTGGTTTGTTATCTTCCTTCTTTGTCAACTACTGAAGCTACACTGTCAATCCTTGCATCTCCGAAGGTGTAAGTCGCTAAGGTGCATTAACAGCAGGCGCGGCGCCCGGAATCAAATTGATGCGAAATTCGACTTGTCCTCGAGGAGATAATTCTGGCAAGTCTTCAAGGAAGACTTCAGGATATTCCCTTATCACAGGGATATCTTCGAGTTTAGGTTCTTCGGTTCCCTTGTCCACGACATGAGCCAAGAAAACAACACATCCATTACGCAACAACTTTCGTGCCTTCAAGCAATTTGGAAGCTGTAGGGGCGTGCTCCGCTTACCTCCATGAATCATGATTGTTTCTTCATTTGCCATCGGGGTGCGGGTAATAATCTCCGCTTGATTGCTCGACAACCAACCCATCCCAATTACCACGTCGAAGCTTCCCTTAAGATAGTTCTATCGAGTACTGGATATCTATCTTACTTACTACTAAAACAAGTATATTCTGAAGCTAAAATTTGACAACATTGTCAAATAGCACAGACGCATAACATTGACTACTATGAGACGTACCAATGGCCATGTTTGGATCCCGGCGTGCTTCCCTAGCTCCGGTGTTAGACATTTTTCCCACGATCTTGTTTAATCTCCCTTGGGCAATCTTTCCTAAAGTGCCCCATGTAACCGCAGTTATAACACCCTTGACCACTCTTTCCACGTTTCGTCTCATGCCAACATGTCTCCTTGCAGTGCCCCACTTTGCCACAGTTGTCACAGTTTCCATTTTTACATCGCCCGGTATGATGCCGTCGACACTTGTCGCATTTAGGTAGTTTACCCATGTACTCTTTTCCCTTTTTGGCCTTGTTGTTATTATTTGTCTGAGTACCCTGCTTGAAGTTTCCGAACTTTCTCTTGTTATCTCCAGCTGACTCCACATGAGTCTCCTTTTTCTTCTTAGAGGTTGAAAATCTTCCTAGTCTAACCGCTTCTTCAGTGAGAGTCACACTTAAGTCGATAGCTTCAGTGATTGTTTGAGGTTTAGATGTTGTCACCAGGCTTAGAATCTGAGGTGCCAATCCCCCGATGAAACGTTCGATCTTCTTAAACTCTGGATCTACCATGTAGGGGACAACACGCGACAGAACATGGAATTTATCCACGTACTCAGCTATCTTTGGACCTTCCATCTTCAAGTTCCAGAACTCAGTTTCCAACTTCTGGATTTCTGCTCTCGAACAGTACTTCTTATGCATTAGTTCCTTCAGTTCGTCCCATGTCAAAGCATACGCAGCAGTCTCGCCCAACGTCTGAACCTGGAGGTTCCACCATGACAGAGCCCCATCTTGAAGCAGTCCGGAAATGTATGCGACCAGATGCTCTGGGGCACATTTTCTCAACCGCAAAACAGAATCCGTCTTCTCAACCCAGCGTACGAAGGCTAAGGCACCCCCGGTGCCATTGAAATCCAAGGGCTTGCAGCCCAAGAACTACTTGTAGGTGCAGCCTGCGATATATGCAACATCATTCACGAGAGGCATTAGCAAAGCACACTTGGAAATGTCCAAACGTTCTTGTAATGTGTCTTAAGTGACTAAACATTACCATTGGGTGGGTTATTTCCTGTGGTACCTCCGCTGAGCTCGGAGCGGAGGGCCTCGTGCTGTGCGATGGCCTATGAGATGCACTCTTGTATTTCCGCCTCTGTCGTCAGAAAAGGGGTGTTGGTATCGGTGCTTCTTTGAATCGACATCTTCCTAGAAGAAGATCGGTTTGGTCAGGTCTTATTAAGGACACGAGCACGCAAGCCTCTACTTAACGAATAAGACCTCAGAGGTGTATTTATATACGAATATAAGCAACGATATAACGACACCATTATAGTACAACTTGTAGATGGGAACATATATAACGAGAACACAACAAGCTAGCATGTAGCATCACAATTATACACACGCATTCAGATTAACAACGTGATTAGTGAGGGCATGGCGACTGAGTTTTCATTAGTCATTGACCATAAAGTATTGTTATATGTTTAATGGGGAATATGAGGATTGGGCTTTCATTATTTTTCGACCACCATCACATTGTCTACAAAGCGTATCACATCAAAAGGGACACAGGGTCACCCTACCCTTGCCCAATAAGTCTATCAGTGTGTCAGAGTCACGTGGTCAAAAGTAGTCTTCAAAAGTCTCTACCATCTCGGCTTATTAGTAGTGTCTTTTCCCCAAAGTAATGCAATTCGCTTAAAAATCAAAAGCCAACTATACTGATGTCTGAGGTGGAGGAGTGAAGAAAAGCAAACTGTTAACATGTGCAAGCTCCTCCTCGAGCTGATATACTCGTCGAAGTAATTAACTGGTATGCTGCTCGATAGTAAAGGAACAAGCATCAAAACTTGGAAAGGTGCAATAACAGCAGGTGAAAGCGCAAAAGAAGACAGTGATGAATGTGGAGGATCAAAGTATACTGGCGTAGACAGGGTGGAGGACGTGGTGTCAGCTCAAGCTCCAAAACTCTATGACTCAAGAACTCAAACTGTAGCTGAAGTAATAGGAGCAACTCATCCATGTGTAGCTTCCATAATGTGAGGGATGGTAGAGGTCCAAAATTAACATAGGGCATGATAGGAAGTTTCGGAATGGCTCGTCCAGTGTTGAAAAGGAGCAAACGGGGTAGCTTGTGAGGTCGTAGGAAATGCTGCTGTAGCAAAAAGGATCGTCACGCAGGTGCTGACCTGGAGTACCTTCCCCTGGATGGGGTACGGGTATGTCTTGAAAGAAAGCAATAGGCAAACCGGTGTGATGGGCGTCTGACTCCACAGAAGGAAAGGAGCAACATCGGCGGGTGCGGGTGCAGGAACAAATGTCTCAGCAAAAGAGAAGACCATCAGGTGCAGGTACTGGGTCCGGTATAAAGGGTACAATGTCTGGTAAACCAAAATAAATATGGTCTTGACTAAGCAAGGGCTTAGGATCAGCAGGTGCAACATCAAGCTGACCTAAGGGGAACATGAGCTGGCTCAGAAGCAGGCTCTTGGTCGTGTGAAGGTGTGGGATCTCAAGCAGTGTGATAGCGCAGTGGTCATAGCGGTGTCGTCGTCCGAGTTAGTAGCAAGAAGCGGTAACCTGACCGTCTGTAAGGCTGCAGATGTCACAGACTCAAAGGAGTTTGAAGTGGAGTGCAAAATGGAGGCAGAGGATATTTCAATGGTGGGAATCTCAGGAGGTAGAATAGCAATGACATCCTCAGCTATCTTTCCATTACCCTGGGCGTCAACAGGAGGATCATCAACAAACAAATCAACGTCATCTTCAAACAAATCATCAAAAGGCATATCCTCGGGAGGAATGACCATGAGAGGTACGGCGTCGAGGGTCGGAGTCATGATATGCTTGCCATCGGGGTGTTCAAATGATAAGGTGGTCATGGACCAAAACAAGAATGACAAAAGGATTCTTGTCAGGAAAGCCATCAGCCAGGGTAAATCATCACCAAAATCTGACAGTGCGGACGGTTGGAAGTCGTCCTCGGTCATCATATCAGGGTCACTCTCAGTTTGTAAAAATGTTTGTTTCCTGGATCTGGGCGTTTCGTGCATTCAATGAAAACATGTTTGTAAAATCATTTTTGTGAGAGCCCTAATGATTGTAGTCTAGACTCGAGAAGGAATCCTAGTTCGCTACAATCGAAGCTCTGATACCAAGCTGTCACACCCTGACTTTTGCGGAAGCGTGATTATGGTGTGACTTTCTTAATATCATTGCATTCAATCATAACAACAGCTATATGATAAAACCATAGGTTTGTCATCCATCGAATAAGTTTAAAACATAACAACATTGTTTAAAAACGTAGACTTCAATTTCAAGTTTTACAATCATACCAAAATGTTTATGAGTTCACTAAGGACTCATCGAAAGATATTAAATTGCACCACGGGTTGGGAGACGTGTCTCGTCCAGGAATAAGACACACCGACCAAACCCAAAGACCATGGATGACATCTTTATTTAAAACGCAGCATAAAAACTTCCAACGCCCACCAGATCCACTTCCTAGTTCCCTGAAATACATGTAGTTTGAAAACATCAACAAAAGTTGAGCGAGTTCATGTGTTTAGTATGTGTGCACGAATCATCCTTGAAAACCTTTGTATGTATGTATGTACTTGTAAACTGGTATGTAGCATCTGGGAAAAATAGATCAATTAATGTGTAGCTAATACATTAATATAAGTGACATGGCATAGGAAGCACTCAAACATGTATGCGTATTTCGTACCGGCCCCTCCGGCGGAACGACATAGTCACCACAAGCGGCCAACTCGCAGGCCCATGGGTGGGGCTCGCAACACCCAATAGATCTATCACTCATGCCCGTCGGTGCTTATACAAGGATTAATGGTCTTAAGATAATGGCCTACCCATTCACGTGATCTAGAAGTACGTTCCTTAGCTAATCATACCATTGTAATTGTTTGTAAACAGTATGTAACATGTATTTCACCCTTGAAGTATAAAACGAAACAGTTTAAAGAAAAGGGGGACATGAACTCACTGTTTTGCGTTCCTTGTATCCGATGTAACTCAAAGCTTCCTCTAGAGCGCACGACTACCTACATGCGTACTACGGTCCATTAGACGAACGGGTCGTGCCTTGACTTGGTAATGATTAGTGTCTTTGAGTTATGTTTTCAAAGTAATTAATATTTCAACTCAATACTTCTCAAGTATTTAAACATGTATATCTTTCCCAAGGATGGGTATATTTGTATTCTTGTATTTGCATAACTTGCCATGTTTTGGCGTCGTATTGTTTTTAATAAGTATCCAATATATTTCCAAAACAATATATTTTCAAGTCTCACTTAGAAAATATATATAAACTTATTTTTATCCAACATAATGTATTCCAAGTTTATCCAAGAAAATATATATTTTTCCCAAAAATCATATATCTTCTAAAAATTCCAAGAAAAACATATTTTTACTTCTCTAAAATAAAATTTCTCCTTGTCGAAAATATGACATACTTTGTAATATTAACAAAAATCATACTTTCATTTCTTGTGTATCCAAAATAGTATTTACCAAAAATATGCTTATAACGGTATTTTTCGGAATATTTTGTAAGTTACGTTCTATCGTTCGGTTCCACAATATTAAGTGTGTAACTTATATATTTATCCCTTTGGATTTTTGGTATTATTTTGGATTGTAATTTCTTGGTATTAGTTACATTATTTTAACCCTAAAATAATATAACTACTACACAAAGTATACAAATATTCACAAATCATGTCTTTAATGTAAATATATATTCTAAATATATATTTATCCATCTTTATTTATAAAAACCAACCTCCAATACTTGTATTTTTGTAACAAAAATTATGGCAAAGTTTATGTAGAAAATCCATGGTTAAAATACACTTATAAATACTTGTTTGAATTTTTTTTTCTAAGTGTTTATATTTTTAGAAAATTTTGCCATAGTTTCCCCTAAAAATGGAGGTGTCCATGCTTTTAAAGCATATCATTTCTTATAGCCTTATGCTTATGTTCATGATTCATCTTCAAGTTTATTAGTGTTCTTCATAATAATCAACATGAATCTTCTTTTAACCACTAATAATAGATGAACAATGGAGTGTATGAAGTTCTTACCACTAGCTCAAGGCTAGGGATGATTCAAGAGGATAAAACAAGTGGATAAAAGCACTAGAGAGAGGTCCTTCAACTTTCAAGAGCACCAAGCTTCCTTGTATGGCTCCTTACACCTTGTGTACACCTTGGAATGTATGAGAATGAGATGGAAATGAGGGTGGTGGTGGTGCTTGTTTATGGCCGTGAGGTGGGAAGAAGAAGGGAGGAAGAAGGTGTGTGTGAAGTGTGTAAGAATGAGAGTTCAAGATATCTTATAACCATGTTTGTGCATTTCCCATATGATGTGTTATATAGTGTGTTAGGGTGTTCGGGGATCATAACTAGCTTAGAAACACTAAAACAATGCTTCTAGTATAATTTTGGTGTTTCGGGTAGTGTCCGGTTGTCCGGTTAGATACCGGTTCGTTAAAGTGTCAAACTATTTCGTTTAGTGATCTTTGAGTACCCTTTTGTGACACTTTTAATTCCCGACACTTAGGAAAGTATTCAGGACCATTTAGTCATATTTTTGCATGTTACTAGCTTACTAAAATGCTGAATTTTGCTGAATTATGCAGAATTCTGCATTTTGGGTGAGTTTTAGGCACTTTCCGACACTTTAACTATCACCTAGAAAAGCAGTTTTGTGGTCTCTACTTCCCTACACACTATTCTAGTGTAGTACTTGGTTTCTAGCTCATACTGGGTCTCAAAACACTATCTGTCTATGTACTGTACCCCGTCAGCATATTCCTGATTTATCAGATAACTGTGCCAACTGTGCTTTATGCATCATGTATGACAATAAAGTTTGCATGTAATAGTGATGTGTCATTATGCAATATGTGATGCACATGTAAGTATGATGCAGTAATTAGAAAGCAGTTAAGTATAATTCAGCACAGTCATTGAGCACTAAACAAATTTAATTAATTGTACGGATGCATGTAAATCTGGCAGTTGTCACACTTCAACTAGATCACCAAAGGATATCTTAAACTAGATCGACGAATGATCTCTTTAAATAGATCGACACATGATCTCTTTAACTAGATCGGCGAACGACCTCTTGAACTAGACCACCAGAGGGTCTCTTTAACCAGATCAACACATGATCTCTTTAACTAGATTGACGAATCAATCTCTTTAACTAGACCACCAAAGGGCTTTAACTATATCAACGAATGATATCTTTAACTTGATCAACACATGATCTCTTTAACTAGACCACCAAAGGGTCTCTCTTTAACTAGATCAACACATGATCTCTTTAACTAGATTGACGAATCAATCTCTTTAACTAGACCACCAAAGGGTCTCTTTAACTATATCAACGAATGATATCTTTAACTAGTTCAACACATGACCTCTTTAACTAGACCCCCAAGGGGTCTCTTTAACTACATCAACGAATGATGTCTTTAACTAGATCAACACATGATCTCTTTGACTAGACCACCAAAGGGTCTCTTTAACTATATCAACGAATGATATCTTTAACTAGATCAACGCATGATCTCTTTAATTAGACCACCAAAGGGTCTCTTTAACTACATCAACGAATGATGTCTTTAACTAGATCAACACGTGATCTCTTTAACTAGACCACCAAAGGGTCTCTTTAACTATATCAACAAATGATATCTTTAACTAGATCAACGCATGATCTCTTTAACTAGACCACCAAAGGGTCTCTTTAACTACATCAACGAATGATGTCTTAAACTTTGAAATAGTACTTTACAATCCAAGGATCTTAACTATTACATAGAAGCCCATTAAGGATTTAAGATAGTACTTTTGGATATCCTTCTAAGAATCCATCATATGAAGATATGGAAGATTCCATAAGGATTTGGATAGCGAGCATTCAGATCACACATAAACACAATAAACACATAATCACATAATTGTCAACTTGGTCATCAGCTTGTTATCAATTTGTTATCGATTTGTACACTTACATTTAAAGTACACCAGGAATCCAATCAATGGACTTCAACTAGTACTTTAAACATCCTTAAGAATCTAACTATGAAGATATGAAGATTTTTTAAGGATTCGGTTTTGTCCTTATTGAATCGTAACATACGTATTAAAGCACACAAAGAATCCAATTAAGGACCTCGATTTTGCACTTTAAACATCCACACGGATCTAACTATGAAGATAGGAAGATCCTATAAGGATTTTGGAATTCGTGTAGCAAGAAATTGTTTCGAAACCTTGTACTAGGTATGCTCAGTCAACATACGAAGTATAGTGTTTGTGAAATCAAGGTGCTAGATATGCTAAGTCAACATATGAAGCAAATAGGATCCTTGAAATCAATGTGCTAGGCATGCTAAGTCAACATATGAAGCAGAATGTCCTTGAAAATCGTGTACTACGTATGATAAGTCAATATACGAGCAGAGTGTTCTTGAAAATCGTGTACTATGTATGCTAAACCAACATACGAGTAGAATGTCCTTGAAAACTATGCATGGGATCTTTGAAAATATGTTTGTAATGTTTTTTTTGAAATTATCTACTAGGTATACTAGGTAAATATGTTTATAAAATGTTTTTAAAACCATGTGAAATGCCTTTGGAATCATGTATGAGGTTTTTGGAAAACATGGATGATGTTTTTGAAATTATGCACTTGGTATATCAGGAAAATATACTATGTTTAAAATGTATTTAAACCATATGAAATGTTTTTGAAATCATGAAAGATGTTTTGAAATCATATACTATGTATATTGTTATGAAAACCATAATATAATGATATGTACATAGACATATCGCATAAGACCAATTAAGGACTTATGAAAAGTGCCCTTAGATATACAAGTAAGGATTTAAAGTGGTACTTTCAGTATTTGTCCAAAGTTTGTAACTTGTACCTTGTACCTTGTACTTTGTTTCTTTAGAAGAAACGGGTACTTAGGATTTGTGTGGAGATCATGAGCGATCACAAAAAATGGAAGAACTACGAGAGTAGTTTATCTTGCAAGGAACACGGTTCCTTGGTGTCAGTATCGTAGGGGTATGTCATTCATACAAGTAACCACATTTGTTTTCGTACATCGAAATGTGAATAGAAATTTATTTATAAACTAAAATAATTATTTCATAGTCTTGAATAATAAAATAAATAAAATATAAAGTTCAGTTGTTTCAAATCGGCATCGTCTTCTAGTTAGCAAATGCTCATCCACGGGCTGGATTTGCATTAACAAGCTTTGGGCAATTGTTCCTGAAATGGCGCATCTCGCCACAGTTGAAGCAAGAACCAGGTGGAAAACGAGCTTGAGCAGGGTTGGCTTGAGGTTGGTTTAGACCACCATGGTTTGGGTTAGTTCGACAAGCATTTGCCAGGTGACCAAGTCGCCCACATGATTTGCACTAACGACACAGTAGGTGAGCTTGGTGGTGTGCATTACACATGTTGCATAGTGGTGCAGTACCTGCAGAGGTTTTCTTAGCAAGAGGCTGTGCTAGTTGGTTAGGTACAACTTGATTGTTTTGAGCAACTACGATGAAGTTATGTGAAACCTTACACTTCTTTGACTTCTTAGAGGATTTAGTTTGCTTATCCTTTGGTTTTGTCTCATCTTATGGTTTCTTGTAGCCTTTTCAGAAAAGTTTACCCTTCCTGATCTGAGATTCAGTCAGGGTAGCGGATAGCTCAATGGCCTGTCTAACTGTGGTAGGGTTACTACCAGTAACAATGTCCTGAACTGGGTCAGGGAGGCCATCAATGTACTTTTCAATTGCCTTATCCAAAGGCGTAACCATGGTTGGATATAACAGACTTAGTTCCTCATATCGGTCTGTGTAGGCTCGATGCTCACCGCTATTTTGTTTAAGATCGTCGAATTCCCTTTTCAGTGCCCTGAGTTCATGACGAGAACATAATTCCTTCATCATTAGAGCCCGAAGCTCTTCCCAGGTTTGAGCCATTGCCACATCGACACCCCTGTCTCTCATCACACCATTCCACAATGTTAGTGCCCTTTTCTCAAACACACTAGATGCAAATTCAACCTTTCGCTCATTTGGACACTAAACATGTCGGAATGTGCTTTCTAGGCTCTCGAACCATTGTAGGAGCGTAGTTGCTCCTTGAGACCCAGAAAATTTCAGTGGTTTAGCGGAATTGAACATCTTCTAGTTGCACTGAACATTGTTATTGTTATTATTGTTCGCTTGACTTATCTGGGTAACAAGGTTCGGGAGCACAACAGCGATTTGCTGAGCTACTAAGGCTGCTATTGCAGCATCTTGAGTTTGATCGCGTTTAGGAGGCATTCTAAAAGAATAAGGAAACATGGGAAACGTGTGAGATTGACCATTGGATAAACAAAAGAGGTATTGAAAATATGGATGAAACACGAAGATTGTGGCCATTCGTTCGTTAACTAAAACAAACAAATGTCACGGTGACTAATCAAAGTAAGTGGGTTATAATAATGTATTGCGAAGACATGCTTTAGCCTATAAGTGGACACTCACCCCAAGAGTTCCCAGGAAAGAGTGACTGGTCCGATACTGCGGATTTGTACGAACACTCTAGCCTTAGACAGAAAACTCGAGGTACAGGCACCCACCCTTCCAGCTTGCATGTGTTCACATTATAAAGACCCAAACTTTGCCGAGATTTTGAAAACACCAAAGGCTTAAAAAGCCTAAAACAGATCATCTAAGGATATATGACTTCTTGTGATGTTTTGAAAATTTTGACTCGAGAGAATGAATTGTGTTTTTTTTTGTTAATAACCTAAGGATAGGTGATTGGTATTGAATTAAGAATCTAAACGCAAATTTCTTGTGTTAGGGTCCTAGGAAGGTTATAGACTAGGTCAAGAGCATTACTAATAACCTAATTCCCTATAACCATGAGCTCTGATACCAACTCTTCTGTCACACCCCGACCGCGTAATACAACAAACCGCGGCGGAAACGTCGGGGAGTGTCGTAACAGAATCATTGTTTCACAACACATGGTAATTAAAGTTTTGTTTTATCTCATTAATTGTCTCATTGTTTTGATACAACTAAATAATTACAACAATTGTCTTTGAAGTTTTAAGTCACTAAAGCTCGCGTCTATCCTATGTGTAGGAAGCAATCAACAATCATCACATAGTAGAACCTGAAACATATGTGAAAACAGTCAACGTATAAATGCCGACGAGTACATAAGTTTTGTATGTCAAATTCATGGCTTTGAATCCATATTGCAATACCTCGACCAACTACTAGAGTTTTCGAGTATGTACCTTGAAATCAAAAAGTGTTCGATATTGCAATATTTTATCATCTTTACAAGATGATATAAGTAAACCAAAACCATTGTAGCCATGAATCTTGACAGAAAACATTGTCTTTGTAAAACCAAGTAGTAAATCATCCTTGAAAGTAAACATTGTATGGTTTATATCTTTAAGTAAACCTCGTAGTGTAACTTCGTTTTGACAACATTCGTCCAAGTGTTCTAGATAACGCTACGACATGTAATGTGATAAAAGCACTTATATATAGGAAGTACCAGCGGCGTATCCACCATGCTTTTCTCACATTACACACGCCTCGTTACCTAATCACTTACCATAAAACAATCGTCCAAATCGTTCCAATCGTTTAAATCGCTCAAATCGTCCGTGTTTTAATTATGAAATACAACTTTTGGTTGTTCTTTAAAGAATACATTCAAACCTGTGTGACTCGATATACCACCCATGGGGTATCTTTAATAGGCCCCGAAAGACCTCTTTAACAAGACTAATAAACCAACACATGATTTGTTAATCAGAAAACAGTTTCTGTCGTTACCCACTTTACCCACCAAAGGGATAGTCCGATAACAGGATTTGTCAGATCCTATGGTACCTTAACATACTACTGGTCGGCTTGATCATAGTTAATGAATGTCTTTCGACTAACGCCCCAACAAGTTCGTTCACATTATTGAAATCATCATGTTTTATATAAACCATAGCATTTGTCTATGAAAACTCGAAAAGCATTTAGCACATATGAGTCACCCCAAAACAATTGAAAGCACAAAAGAGGGGAACTATGTACTCACTTGAGATTGCAAGTATCCTTGATTAAGTGACATAACAAAGATCGGGAAATCAAGGAATCAAGTGGTACCTAGTATCAGATCACTATGTTAATAATCGAGGCCTAAATCGGCAGATCGGGTAGATAGAGGTCTTGTAAACCAAATGAGTGTTGGAACTCATATGACATGATTTAACAAAGCCTACATTCTGATTTGAAACCTATCCTAAGTGCTTATGACCTGTAATGACCCGTTAAGGGAGTTTACGCTACTTTAACACGTCATTTGCGCAAAAGCGTGTTCGGATGGCCTAACTAGTCCTATGACAAGTATTATATGCCTAAACATGTTTAATTATGTTGCATAATCAGTTTAAGTGTCAAAATTTTGGTTACATATGCTTAAATTGAAATTATGCGTAAAAAGGGCGTTTTAGTCATTTTCCTAAGGCATAGAAACTACCTATCATACAACTAATTAAACTAAGTGACCGTGAGGTATAACCTCGGAAGGTTATTCCCTAAACAACTATGGTCACAAAATATGTTTGGTCGGATCCTTTTGATTGACCAAACGGGTCGGGTTCAAAAGTCTAAGCGGTTGTTTAGACCGCTTAACTTATGACCCTAAATAAGCACTAAACTAGAAGTGAAAAGTTAAACATGTTTAACTAAGTTAGAAAACTGATCGTGCATTTTGACCGAAAATAGTTTCATCGTAAAATGCACATAATCGTGCATTTTGACCGAAACTTTGACTTGTCACTTCGACTAGTCAACGTGGTAATCATTAGGTATAATCACAAGAGATTATAACCATCGTGATTACGCTCACGTTGCAAAGTTCGATTGAACTTTGACTTGACCAATTCATGTTCAAACCCGAAATTCAAACGGTAGTCAAACTGTTTGACTTTTAGTTTGTAATTGCTGAAATAAAAGAACTAGCCATGAAAGAACACTTACAAGTGCTCTAATGCTGCAAAAATGACTAGAAGAACTCAGGTAGGTGGCCTCCAAGAGATGGTAGCCTCCACTTAGAGTTCAAGAGGTGAGAAAATGAGAATGAGCAAGTTTTTGAGCAGAATTTGAAGCCTATTTATAGTGAATTTGAAGCCCTTAGATCATGCCAAGTGTCTTGTGTGTTCTCCAATGATTAATAGGATGATTACAAGTGGTTGGACAGGGATTAAAGCCTTGGAGATCACTTAATTATGCCCACAAGATCAAACACCATGAATAAAATACAAGCTGTGCAGCTGAATTGAGAAATCTGTTGAAACTGCCCTGTCACGTCACGTCACGTCACGTCATGCGACCACAATAGTCTAGGGCTGTCGCGTGGCGCGACCCCTTGCTGCAGACTTTCAGAACTTGTCAGCTTTGGTCCCTTCACACTCTTAAATGTATTTTGCGACGCGTTTAATCTCTGTTAACCCATTTTCAAGGCTCTACAAGGATGTTAAAGCATAGAGGACTTGAAATATACTTGGAAATATCATGGATGCCGGTTCGTTTGGTCATACGGTCGCGTTGTTCGGTTAATTACGACGAAACTCGAACGGACGTGAAAATGATCCAAATTGCCCAATGAATGGTATTTTTGCATCCCTATCACTAAAATAATATATTTTAGTGATTAAAAAGTTTTTTTGGATGTCTGGATATGGTCAGTACGCGAGATATGCACGTTTATGCAAACTTTCGCAGTTTTTGACGCTTTTAGTCCTTATTGATCAAATAAGCATATTTTCTCACACCGAACCCCTCAAAGCTTATTTCTAAGCTATGTTAAGGGTATATAGGGTATGTTTAGCTTATGATCTTGTTCTGGAGTGTTTGTTGCTATACGAATTGGCAGACTTTTGAAGTTTATTGCAAATAGTCCATGTGATTGAATAAACTTGTTTTTGCCATACCAAACCCTTCAAAACTTATTTCTAAGTTATGTAAACGTTATTTAAGGTATGATAAGCTTATGTCACTATTCCGAAGTGGATGTCGCGTTAAAGTGATTACGTTTACGTAACAGTTTGCGTATAACTTCTAGAAAAGCTTCTTAGGAGTTCAGAATTATACGAAATTTGATATGTGTACTTGTCACATGTAAATGTACAAATCCCGGGAATGAAACACAATATTCCATTGGATTCGTATTTGTATGATGATTGTAATGGCACAAATGTCACACAATAACCAATCCTAAACTACCAAAGTTAATTATCCAAACATCACATGCAAAGAAATGTAAAATGTAGAAAGTAAACGTGTTAGAGAAAGTAAATTGTTCAAACTTTGGCACATAGGCCAGTCAATTATTCGTGGATGAAGGGGTTAACCTGTGAGAAGTTGCATCCGATGTCTCACTTCCTCCAACACCTCCGGATCAATCCATGTCCTCTTCTTCATCGTCTCCTCCTCGATACACCATGTGCTCCCGGATGTGGCTGATGTCATCTTGCATTTCAGAGATGTTCCTATCCATTGCTCTAACTCGGGTGTAGGTGTTGCTGGCTATGTTGTAGGTGTTACGGGTGCATAAGAGGTTTCCCTGCAAAAGATCATGCAAACTTTGAAAATTAGGAAAACCACCCCCTAGAGACGAGGATGGTCCCGGCTGGCCATGAAATTGAGGAGGAGGACGGAGTGGGTTGGCGTGAAGAACGAGGGCATCCTCCGGGTTCCAAACATGCCCTTGAGTGGTTTGGAAGCGAACTGTGTCGTCACCAATATCGTAGGTGATCCCCATAGAATGGCAGTTGATGAGATCTACCTTGCCCGACAATGGACCCTTTCAGAAGGATTTTGGCATTCTTTGAAAAAGGTCTTATAGAGGCGGTAGATCCATCCCCCGAAGAAGATGGGTGTCAGGGAGGTGGCCAGTTGGTTCTGATGCATGTTTCGGAGGAGTAGGTGTGGGACATCAAGAGGGACACAGTTGTGGATGCAGTATAAGACCGTCAGATCCCGTAGGTTGACAACACCAGTGCTATGACGCCTTTGACTGAGAGAGTTGCTAAGGACCTTATGAATGTAGCGGTAGAGAGGGTCCCGCAACTGGGAGCTTTTGGTTTAGTTTGGATCGTAATGACCTTCCCCGATTTGAGACCATGCCGTCTAACGTATGTTGGCTGAGATCTCATGCAGATCACCCGTGTTTTCTTCTTCGCCGGCATTCTCTCCCGAAAACAAACTAATTTGTACCCCAAACTGTGCAATAGAGATCGAAAGCATCTCCCCCGCACAACGGAATTCAACCCCTTCTCCATCAAACGGCTCTGCTTTAGCTTTGAACGCGAACATGCTATAGAACTCCATGCTATATTCGTGGACCGCATGGAGCCTAGTGCAGAGGGCCACCCTTAGTGGACCCGTGACTAGGGTGTTGAAATGGTCTAGCTGCCCCACAACTTCCAGGGTCTCGAGGCATATTTGTCTTGGAATTTCCTTGGACCTTGTCTTGAGAACATCAAATCGGGCTTGATAGTTCCATTCATTTTAATTGAAACTTGTGAATTTTCTGGCCATCTGAAAGAAAACACAAAACAATTAGCACGAAACAATAAATTTTTGAAGAAAACTAAAAATAGCAAGCTGGACACGGCCCCGTGGCCACTGGCCACGCCCCGTGTTCGACTAAGTTTTGCTGGCCACGCCCCCATGCTCGCTGAGCACGACCCCGTGGTCAGGGTTCTTTTTCCCAAAAATCCCATTTTTCTACCCGGTTTCGAAAACTTGAAAATTTTTGGTTGAGTAGGGGCGGTTTTCCCCGAAAATGAAACCCCAAGTGCCGTTTTTTTGAAATCAAACCGCTTACCCCTTCAATTTCGTCTTTTTTGGCTAAAAAACAAGGGTTTGAGGTTTTGTTCAAAATCGGGCAAATCCACAAACAATTTCAGTTGATTTACTTCCTATAACATGCAACTATACTAATGATAACAAATCTAAGAACAAATTTGAGGTTTGGTTCGATTCAAGTTCAAGAACCCTAGATTTTTTCCCAAATTTTTGATGTTAAACAACATGCAAATTGTTAAACTAACGACAAAAGATGATAGAATCATACCTTGTTGACGTAGGATTGAGGAAAGACGTAAAAATCTGCAGAGATTTGCGGTTGAACCACAGAGTTTTCGGGGGAACGGGTCGTGGTGAAAGAAAAATGAGAAGAAAAAGAGGGTTTTATGCCCGACAATAGCTGACCACGACCCTGTGTCGAGCGGGCACGACCCCGTGGGTGGGTAAAAGCTTTTATTTTTTAAAGTGCACGTGTGAGTGACCTATTTCCTGAAAATTGGTTTTAGAAATCTTACTGATTTTAGAAGCTTTCCCGACGTCCATTACCTACAAGATATGATGTTGGTGCACAAACCTTCGTTCATTCCTCGGCCGCTTGCGATGAGATCTCTTCCTCTTCATCCTGAATGAATCTTTGATAAAGTTTTATCCGTTGTCCATTGACTTTGAATGGAATTCCATTCTGAGATTTAATTTCAATTGCACTGTGTGGAAAAACATGGGTGATAGAAAAAGGTCACGACCACCTAGACTTTAATTTACCGGGAAATAATCGAGGTCATGAATTAAACAATAGAAAAGCTTTGTGTGCTATTTCTACTGGCAAATGACAATTTTTTCCATAGAAAAGCTTATATGGGGTGGTACCAATGGTTGTTTTATATGCAGTTCGAAAAGCCCATAAAGTGTCGTCTAATTTATCTGCCCATTCCTTTTTATTTAACCCTACGGTTTTTTCAAGTATTCTCTTTAAACATCTATTAGACACTTCGGCTTGTCCATTTGTTTGAGGGTGATATGCCGTTGAGATCCGGTGATAGACCCCATATCTTGTTAAAAAAATTTCAAGTTGATGGTTACAAAAATGGGTACCCCTATCACTTATTAATGCTTTTGGAGTTTCAAAACGAGAAAATAATCGTTTCAGGAATCTTACCACAACTCTTCCATCATTTGTTGGAAGAGCTTCGGCTTCAGCCCATTTTGACAAGTAATCTACTGCCATAAGTTTATATTTGTTTCCTTTTGACGGTGGGAAAGGTCCCATAAAGTCGAGTCCCCATACATCAAAAATTTTACAAACAAGAATGCCATTTTGTGGCATTTCGTTTTTGGAAGAAATATTACCTGATCGTTGGTATGCATCACAAGTCTTTATAAGACTTTGGGCGTCTTTGTAAATGGTTGGCCATTAGAATTAAATACCTTTCGTGTGGTACTAGCGGCACCATGATGTGCTCCGTATGGACCTTCATGACAATGGCGGAGAATTTTTCTTGCTTCAACCACCATGTATGCATCGTCGGATAAGTTGGTCAGCACACATTTTGAAAAGATAAGTATCTCCCCAAAAAATGCTTTACATCGGCAAAGAACTTTTTTCTTTGATGATGCGACCATCCTTTTGCGACTATTCCACTAGCTATGTAGTTGGCATTGTCGGCGTACCATGGCTCTTCTCGGTATTCCACCATTTCTAAGGACTCCGTTGGGAATTTTTAATTGATGAGCTCGTCCCTAGTTGCCTCCAGAGCTGGATCTTCTAAGCGGGATAGATGCTCTGCAGCGGTGTTTTCTGCTCCTCTTTTATCTTTTATTTCATTGTCAAATTCTTGGAGGAGTAGAATCCATCTGATTAAACGTGTTTTGGCATCCTGTTTCTTAAAGACATAGCAAATGGCTGCATGGTCTGTATAAACTATCATTTTAGAAAGAACAAGATAAGAACGAAATTTATCAAAAGCAAATACTACAACTAGTAATTCTTTTTCAGTTGTTGTGTAATTTTCTTGTGCATCGTTAAGTGATTAACTAGCGTAATATATTGGGTGAAAATGCATATCTTTTCTTTGTCCCAAGACAGCTCCAACTGCAAAGTCACTTGCATCACACATGATTTTGAAAGGTAATTTCCATTCAGGCGCTATCATGATAGGTGCATTGACTAGCATTTCTTTTAGTGCTAGAAATGCTTGGTTACAATCCTTGTCAAAAATGAAAGGAGCATCTTTTTCAAATAATTTTGTTAAAGATCTTGAGATTTTAGAAAAGTCTTTGATAAATCGTCTATAAAATCCGGCATACCCTAAGAAACTTCTGATGGCTCTAACGGAGGATGGAGGTGGTAATCGGGAGATAGTGTCTACTTTAGCTCGGTCAACCTCCATTCCTTCGTTTGAGATTTTATGACCTAGTACTTGTAGGATCGAATAGCGACCCAAACGAGTCGTTCGGAAGAGCTCAAATCCGTTTTAGAGGCGGAAACAGAGAAACGGATGTGAAAACAGCTTGATTCACACTTTAAACCTCTTGTATATTGATTTAACAAAGTTTACAATCAAAGGATAAACCGACAGCACCTCGGTATCACTTGGCAAATTCTGTTACAAATGAAATGCGTACTACCCTATTTATAACCTTCCTGATTTCGCTCCAAACCACACATGGCTTGTTGGAGCGAAATCAAGCATTCAATTCAAGCGAAATCTCTAAAAGCTATAACAATCTGATTTCACGTGAAACATGCCATATTGTTTTGTCTTCTTGTGTAATGATGCAATTGATGATGTCATCTTGATGATGTCATCATTGTATAGGATGATGTCACACTTGTTCAGATCCGCAACGCAACTGAGACTCGATATAAGACGAAGTCGGCAGATGAATGCACTAACAGACTCCCCCTCAGATGTTGACGAGTCTTAAGTGTCGAGTCTTCTCAATCTTCAGTCTTTATCAGTCTTTGGACTTCCTTCATGATCTCTATCTGGCTCTATCCTATCTCCAATTCTCTTTCAGGATCTCTGGCGCCTAGCTCTTGCATCTTCAGACTCTCTTTCTCTATCAGACTCCCCCTCAACTTGTACTGGGATCGTAGTCTGGCTTTCACAGGTTCAGGTATCATAACCTGACTCACCTGCATATTCTCTACCCAACACATAAGTTTCATAAAAGATAAGATATAACAAATTTAGAAACTTTGCTAATCCCTTGAAGATACAACCCTGAAAAGATCATTTTTAATTATCGAACAAAAAGATTTATCATGTAAGTCACTGATGAACCACTTGAATGATTATCATTATCATTTCACACATCTTCAAACAAACTTTCCCAAACCTGTTCGTCATGTTCAGCACTCAGAATTTTGAAAATCAGCTTTTCAACATCAGTTGTCTAAAATCTTTTTGAATTTTTCAAAATTTATGCTAAAACACACCGAAAATCTTTTTGGACTTTTTATATAACAGAAATGAAATGCAGAAATGAAATATTTACATACAATATTTTTTGTGAGTTTGCGTAAGAGGATCATATCAGTTTTTGAGACAAATCACCAACACCGTTAAGCTTTATACATTTTAAGTTCTAAACGATTCACTTAGATTGTCAGTATACTGATCCACTTAAATTTTCACACAAAGTTCAACTGTTTCGAGATACGAGATTGATGTTTTAAGTGCTTAAACTTATTCACGTGTCCCACCTCAGAATATACTCCCGTATCCAGATCCTAATATTCAGTCTTACAGGTGAGTATACCTAGATGATATCTGTAAGGGGTTGATTGCGAAACCGTGAGAGCTCAGGTCAGAACTTTCGTTCAGTAGAGAGATGACGACTCGACTTTTGGTGGGTCCCCTTTAGAGGATCTTTTTTACAACAGCATTAATTAGCAATTTTATTGTCTATTTTTGCTGAGGGCTGCGCTATTTTTCAAGCATGCGTAAAGTATTCTCCGGGGACTAGGCCATTGCTTACGCATTATCAGAAGTCCTGGGATAATACCCCAGATATCACTAAGCATAAAGACCTAGTATCTCAGAAAGAGGGGTCCTTCAAACAAGATTTCAGGGGTTACCCATATACCCGAGAGATGTTACCCACGATATAAGCAAGTTTGAATTTAGGTTTATATCTCGTCACAATCTACTAAATGTGCAAAAACCTACTCACACATCCACAGTGAGATCGTTTATCACATTTGACTTTCCAATTCTTTAGCGTGTTGTGATAGTCCACTGATGTACTATCATTTCCTCTTTTATACAACAAAACTCTTTTTCATTTTTTACTGTTTTTGTCTTTTTACCAGTAGGTTTTATCATGTTTTTGACTTTTTCAAATTTTCAAAAGTTTTTGGATTTTCTGAAAATTTTTACCCCCCCTAAAATGCAAACACATTTTAGGAAATTTGAAAACGAACTATACAATAAAGTGACAACTGATATCAAATCACTTCAAATCGCCATCCACTTGGCATAAACAATCAAAACTCCCCCTCACAACAAACTATTTTCCCATTGTGATTTCAAAACACTTAAGTTTGTTTTAATCAAATGGTTTTTTCCGGAAAATAAGTTTTGTTGATTTTAATAAACCAGTTGTAGGTTAAGGGATAAACTCATAATTTTGTTCTCCAAAATACCACATGTAAGTATGGTCCAATCAAGTTCAACTTAATGACCTTGATTAACCACTTGTCAATGAAAACCTCTTTCAATCACTTACAGGTTCACTCACCAACTATAATCACTTGTAAATCAAAATATAACAATTTAAAGATATCACCTGTACTTTACCAACTGTACCACTTGTAGGATCATTTGCTAAGAAAGATGCCGATACCTGCTCCACTCTTACCAACCTGGGAGCTCCGACAAGTCAGAATTTTTAGTTTGGAAAAACTTTCCCCCAAGGCTGACCATCCTTGGGAGATTCTGGAACACATCTATCCCACCAGCACTTTGAATTGTAGAATTCTTTAGCATCTTTCACTTTTCCTGCAACCATCTTTCCAAAAATATGTTTAACATTTCCATTAAACACCTTTTCAGCATCAAATTCTTTCTTATCAGCAAAGAATTGATCTGAAATCTCAACCCTACCTTTTGATTTCAAATAATCTTTTGTCAATGACGGAAAATTTTCCTCGTTCATCTCAGGAACGGAATTATCAACCATTTTCTCAACACATGACTCCTCTGATTTTATGGAATCAGATTCATTGTCAGAACTTCTTTCAGATTTCACAACCCATTTTTGTTTTGTTAAATCAACTCTTCTTTTGTAAAACCGTTTTGAACTTTCAACTTCTTCAGAAGTTCAATTTTCAAACACTTTCGATTTCTCAGTTGATTGTTTCTTCTCAAAGACAAGTTTTTCTTTCAGTTTTGAGTTAGAAGTAACTTCCTGTTTTGTATTGTTGGACTGTTGGCAATTCCAGGCAATATGTCCAACTTTTTTGCATTTAAAGCAAGTCCTTCTGTCAACTCTTTGAGCAAACTTCTTCACATTCCTCTTTACCTCAGCAAGAAACTCTTGGTTGGACTGTTTCCAGAATGGTTTCTTCTGCTCATCTTCTGAACTTCCTCTTGAAACAAATTTTGTTTTTGGTATATAATTTTTCTCATTTTTATAATTTTCTGAAGAATTAAAACCCATACCTTGTTTTTTGAAATTACGGTTGTGGTTTGGTTTCTTTTGATAACGTGAACTATAACCGTAACCCTTTTTCTTGTTCAATCTCTGTTGAACTCTTGAAGTGTATTTTTTAGGTTTTTCATGAAGATTTAAATCATTTATTTCAGAAATATTAATTTCTGTTAATTTGAAAACCTGTTTGATCATTTCAGTTTTGACACTTCTTATTGGAAATTCCTCATCAGAATATAATTTGTCTGAATCAAACAAAGTATATGCCACTTTGATTGACCCGTCATTCAAATTAGATTTTGATAACAGGAATTCTCTATTGTAAACCCTGTTAACCGGTGAACTCGGACTCTTTTCTGATGAACTCGGACTATCAGACTCAGACTCCGGTTTTGACTCTTCATCCATATCTAACACCTGATCGACCACTTTCTTTAATAACTAGGACTCATGATCAGTGTCAGACGCTGTGAATGTAACATCAATATTGTCTGGTAATTCATCAAAGATTTTAGACTTTAACTTGATGTTGACTGCCTTTTTTAGACGCTCCTCATTAGGATTCCTAGGAGAATAAGTTTCATGGATCGGGGGCGGACATCTGTTATACTTGACACTTGGTTACTTACCAGTATCAGTATCTTCAGTCTTTTTATCCATGAACGCTTCCAGACCTGCAACAGTAGGATAAACACGATCAATCAAATAATCACAAGTTGTATAACTCAACAGTAATCGTTTAATCCTTTCACTTTCAATCTTCTCAAGTTCCACATCTTGCTTCAGCTTTGCACAATCTTCAATGTATGCATTAATAACACTCTGCTTTGTCATTAATGTTGCACTCATCTTTTCCATTGCATTTTCTATTTCTGAATTTGTCTTTTTCAGACGATCAACTGTGTTGTTTAGCACATCATAAGATTCCTTCACATACTTCACATCACACAGTAAATCTTCTTTTATCTTCTCTATCTCAGCAATCTTCATATCTTTCTCCTCACAAGCTTTGCAAGATTCTGAACACTTCATACATGGTTTTTCAACTTCAACCAATTTTTCAACTAACTTCTCAACCTCAACGATCTTTTCAACTTCGACAAGTTTTTCAATTTCAACAATCTTTTCGAACTCGACAATCTTGTCAACAACTTTCTCTACTTCAAAAATTTTCTCCACAACTTTCTCAATCACTTGATCAACATTTGCTTCTCCAGCTTCTGTCTTTGTCTTTTCATCAGCTTGCATTTTTGCTGCTTCCAGCTCTTTCCTCAATCTTGCCATCTTCTTCTGATACAGCATCTCCATTTTATCTGCAAAAAAGAAATTAAAACTAGTAGGGTCAATGCCTTTCCTAGCTTTGTTGAGATGTTCTTCCTCATCATCGGTATCCACATCACTTCCAAGATCTAGAAATATTGGAATTGTTTTCTCACTAGTCTCATCTTCACCAATAACTCTGGCAACAAGAGCTGAACCAGGTATGTACTTGTCCCAACTAAAACCATCTGCAACTTTTTCATCATCTTGATGAATAAGTAAAGCTTTCTTCTTTCCATCTTCAATAGCATGAGCATGTGCAGTTTGTGGTTGTTGAGCAATCTGATGGAAAATTGATTTCTGATAATAATTGTTCCTATCTTGATTCCTGGTTGCTTCTTTGATTTTGCACTCTCTTTTAAAATGTCCTTTTCCTTTGCAACGGAAATAGGTAACTTTCAATTTATCAAAACCCAACTGAGAAGTAGCCATTCCTCGAAATTCATCTCTGCCAGTAATTTCTTGAAACTTTTCTGCTCTCCTCCAAGCACTCGCTAAGCACCATTTTATATCCATCAGTTCAAGTTCTTCAGCATCAATTTGGTCGTAATCTTCTTTGGTAAGCATCGGATTCCCAATCTTCCCACCGATCAAACTTTCGTAAGATTCTAACATAGCAACCAGTGATACCATGTGTTGCTTGGCAACTTCCGGAGACAGATTCTGACCATTTTGAATGTTTAAGGTAACATTGCACTGAAGATTTGTTGAGTTTTGTCGTTGAGAACTTGATGTTGTGCTGTTTGGATCAAAACTTGAGAATGATGAAGAATATCCACCACTTTGAGTAACATTACTCTTTGTTCCAGACGAACTGTCAGCACTAAAACCAGTTTGAATCATTGGACTAGGGCTGGGGGTAGCCTCAAACTTGTTCCCTCGGTAATACAGACTGACATCTTGTTTGGCATTTGGATTCGTCATTATAGCAGTTTTCTGAATATCCAGCTCCTGTTCTTCAATCTTTTGAATAAATTGTGCCAGATTCATACTCTCAGACTTTCTTGTGTGTTTTAAAATCATCAAATAAGTTCCCCATTTTTGTTGTGGTAGTGCTTCAGCTAGTTTATTGACCCACTCATCATCTTCTTTCTCAATATTGAATCTTTTCATTTCCAAAACTAGATGACAATATCTATCAATGGTCTGCTTTGTTGTTTCATAGTCGAAAGCTGAAAACATATCAAATGATTTCTTCAATAACGCCTTTTTGTTTTTAATCATATCCGCACTCCCTTTGAATTTCTGAATCAATGCTTCCCAAATTGACTTAGCTGTATTATCATGTTGAAGCAAAACAAATATATCTTCTGTAATTGCCTGTTGAAGAATACTGATCATCATTTTCTCACTTGTAAATTTCAGTTTGTCACCCTCTGAATAGTCACAAATAGCTTTTTCTATCCCACATTCATTCTTTGGTTTCTCATACTCTTTCAACAATGAACACCATGCATCAAATTTATAAGCTTGCACCCAATTCTCAAAACGATTTTGCCAACCTTTGAAGTCCTCAATATACATGAGCTTTGGCGGCTTTTGATGAGTTCCCGTTTCATTTTCACTGTATAAAGTCTCTGCAGCTGTAACGGGAGTGACTGGCGTGGCAAACGCATTGTAGAATTCCTCTTCCATGTCTTCGGAAAATTTGATATATTTTGGCAAAAACACCTGAATGACAAACAAGCAATCAATCAGTTTAAACGAATTGAAAATATGAATGTGAGTGACGATTGAATCAATCTAAGACTCGTGTCGAAGATTTGTGGACTCGTTTAATGAATTCCGCAAACTGAATGAATGAACTAGATCAAATGAGACACAAAATATGGGCTTCCAATGGATCGTAAACAATGAAGTTCACTTGGGCTTTAAAATGATTTAGACCAAAGAACTTTAACTTTCTGATTTGGGCCGATGAATGAATAACTTGGGCCGACTACAAACAAAGTCACATAGGCTGCTTTATATAATTCTCGTGCAAAACAAAATAATAAGGCCGAGAACTAATGATTGGGCTGAATGTTTTGGCAGTTCACATGCAACGTTAGAAGTCAGTGATTGGGCCAAAAATCTTTGGTCAGATTACATGCACTCTTATGACCGACAACATTCTCGAGACAACAATTTAACTTTTAATACATCCCACATGCAAACTGACACACTAATTCTTTCAAACAAATCCGATTGGGCCTCACTTTTGCTGACTATTACTCAATTGGACCAAACCTTTTAGAACAAGACAATTATCAATATGTTGGTGCTTTTAATGTTTCTCATGGGTCTAGTATTAACCGAATAGGTCGAGTAAACAGTGGGCTGTCAACAACTTTCAACTTTTCACTCTATGAATTATCATTGGACCGTTCAATAACACTATGCCGACAACTTTAATTGATCAAATAAACTGATTGGGCCTATGAATCCAATAAACCGATATTATCAAATATGCATGAAATCAGATAAGGCTGCACTTTTTAATCACGTGAACGATAACTTCTAGACAATCAGTCAACAGACAATCGATGCACTTTCAAGCGGAATCAGATGATAAATTTTGGAGCGGAATCTCTGATTTGGTACTCTGGAGCGGAATCAGAAAATAATTTTGGAGCGGAATCTCTGATTTGGTACTCTGGAGCGGAATCAGAAAATAATTTTGGAGCGAAATCAACACTTTTAAGTTGAAACAGACAACTTGGAGCGGAATCAGTCACAAAACTCGAGCGGAATCACAAGAGCGGAATCACTTCGAACATCAATTTTACCCATTTTTAAGCTGTATTTTAGCGTGAAACTTTCAAGGATTTGTTAATATGCAATTTTACATAATCTGTGAAAATTTTGACCGATTTTAACCGTGAAAACTTGAAAAATTGTGTAGAAACAGAATTTGCAGCTGAATTGTATAGAACTCTTCTTCCTGAGCTCTGATACCAATTGTAGGATCGAATAGCGACCCAAACGAGTCGTTCAAAAGAGCTCAAATCCGTTTCAGAGGCCGAAACAGAGAAACAGATGTGAAAACAGCTTGATTCACACTTTAAACCTCTTGTATATTGATTTAACAAAGTTTACAATCAAAGGATAAACCGGCAGCACCTCGGTATCACTTGGCAAATTCTGTTACAAATGAAATGCACACTACCCTATTTATAACCTTCCTGATTTCGCTCCAAACCACACATGGCTTGTTGGAGCGAAATCAAGCATTCAATTCAAGCAAAATCTCTAAAAGCTATAACAATCTGATTTCACGTGAAACATGCCATATTGTTTTGTCTTCTTATGTAATGATGCAATTGATGATGTCATCATTGTATAGGATGATGTCACACTTGTTCAGATCCGCAACGCAACTGAGACTCGATATAAGACGAAGTCGGCAGATGAATGCACTAACAGTACTATTCCCTCCGTTACCATGAAATGGCATTTTTCCTAATTAATGGCGAGGTTAGTTTCCTTACATCGGGATAGCATTCATTCAAGGTTATCGAGGCATTGGTCATATGAATCTCCATAGATAGAAAAGTCGTCCATGAAGACTTCCATAGTCTTTTCTATCATATCTTGGAAGATGGCCATCATGCAACGTGGAAAAGTTGCGGGGGCATTATATAGACCAAAAGGCATGCGTCGATAAGCAAAAGTTCCGTAGGGACATGTGAATGTTGTCTTTTCTTGGTCTTCGGGAGCTATTGGTATTTGAAAGTAACCTGAAAAACCATCTAAAAACAATAAAATTTGTGACCGGATAATCTTTCTAACATTTGATCAATAAAAGGTAAAGGAAAATGATCTTTCCTTGTAGCCTCATTTAATCAACGATAATCTATACACACTCTCCATCCGGTGAAGGTTCTTGTTGGTATTAATTCATTTATTTCGTTAGTGACCACCGTCATACCTCCTTTCTTAGGAACTACTTGGACGGAACTTACCCAAGGACTATCGGAAATCGGGTAGATAAGTCCGGCGTCAAGTAATTTGATGACTTCATTTTTAACCACTTCTTGGATGTTGGGATTTACTCTACGTTGTGGTTGTATTACTGATTTATAGTCATCATTCATCAAAATTTTGTGCGTACACATGGAAGGGCTTATTCCTTCAATATCTACAAGCTTCCAAGCGATTGCGTTTTTATGTTTTTTCAAAAGTGTGATTAATTTTTCTCTTTCTATACTAGTTAATTTTGATGAAATAATTACCGGCAGCTTACCATCCTTGTCGAGAAAAGCATATTCCAAACCTTTTGGGAGTTCTTTGAGCTCAAGTGCTGGGTCTTTAGGAGACTCCTTATTTGGTTGCTCATTTTGGTTAAGAACCAAAAATGTTTGCTCAATGGCGACCTCTTATTCAACAAAGTGGTCGATTTCTTTTTCCATATCGGGTGGTTCATATTCATCTTCAATTAGGGGGTCGTCATTTCCGATTGGATATTTCATTGATCGTTCAAGATCGACACTTCTTTTGAAGGCCCCTAATTGAATAGGTAAGTTGTTTTGCTTCCGATTAATGAAAGCTTTGTCGGTTTTCACAAAAGGTTGTCCAAACACAAGTGGAGCATCATCAAGGATGACAAAGTTGGTTGGGACTACCGTTTGAGTTGTTTGGACTAACACATCTTCAACTACTCCCATAGATTTTATTATTTTCCGATTAGAAAGAAAAATGAGTATTTGAAGTGGTGAAAAAATCACCAATACTAAATTTTTCGAAAATATAGTTTGCCATTATATTAACACAAAGATCTTTATCAATTGTATCATTGCTAATAAAGGAATTTTGAAAAAAAAGAAAAACATGAAACCGGTGTAATGTGAATTTCAAATGGATCATCTTTTATTAGCGTAGTTTGATCATTTGTTAACTTAATGCTTACCGTTTCGTCAATTTTAGTGTTAGTGTTTAACTCTTTTAAAAACTTAGCATGAGTAGGTACCAAACAATGATTTTCGAAAGAAGGTAATAAGAGATTAATTTCTTGAAAATTAGACTCTTTTTTAATTTTAATGTTGTCGGACTTACCTTTTTTGTTATGTAGTTCATGCGTCGGTTTTTCACTTACATGTTCTTCTATTTTTACCTCTTCTACTATCACTTCTTTAGTACAAATTACCTCTTCCCTTGCGCTGGATTCTTCTTCCCTTGCGCGGGCTTCTTTAATGTAGTGTTCGATAGTTTTGAGGTGTTCTATTATTCTTTCGGCTACGGGGAGGATAGTTGGTGGTTTGTCAAAGTGAGCGGAATAAAGATCCTCAAAGTTTAAGTTCGGAAGTTCGATACTTGGCTCTTCATAATACTCATATGAGGTATATGGTTCACACCATTGTTCCTCATTGTAAGTATACGATGGATAAGGGTCGTAACTTGGTTCTTCATAATACCCATATGAGGTGGGTTGTTCACACCATTTTTCCTCATAGTAAGTATATGAAGGAGTTGATTCATATCTTGGTTCTTCAAAATATGAGTATGAAGGCTCATACCTTGGTTCTTCAAGATATGAAAATGAGGGAGAAGGTTCATATCTTGGCTCTTCATAGTGTGTGTATGAAGTGGTTGGTTCGTACCTTGGCTCCTCATGGTATGTGTATGAAGGGGATGGTTCAAAGAGGTCACAATATTGTACCGAATGAGGATTACCACAAATGGTACAATACTCTTGTTCGTAATCATCCTCTTCATAGTGGTAGTTGTAACCTCCTGAGTATTGATCCATAAGAATCACTCAATAGACCACAAAAGAGTCTCGGGACCAGAAAACAAAAATAAAAACGGAAACAGAGGCTCAAGACGGCCCCGTGTTCAAGGAGCACAGCCCGTCGTCAGATTCTGTATCTGGGCGTTTTAAAAAATGCAACTGGTATGGTTCAACACGGGGGCGTGTTCAGCGAACACGGCCTCGTGTTGAGACTCTGTATTTGGGTTTTTTGTAAAAAAATATGCAGCACGGGGGCGTGTTCAGTGCGCACGGCCCCGTGTTCAGACTACTGTAATGCAAAAATTTCCTAAAAATGAAAAAATGTGCACGCAGTTTTAAAAAGGTTTTGAAAATTGATTAGGTCGTTGATTCCTAACTTTCTTAAAATCCTTGTGTCCCCAGCAATGGCGGCAAAAACTTGGTGTGTGCAAAGCTTGTTATATTTTTATTGATATTTTAAGCCCATTTTACACATTAGTCAAGTTTTAAATTTATAAAACACGATATTCTACTAACACTAAACACACACTTGGGCAAGTGCACCCATCGTGAGCGTAGTATAGCGTTGGTAAGATACCGAGGTCATCCAAGAACACAAGATCTTTTAGTACCGGTTTATCCTCAACGTCTAATCAATCTAAATTTTTTGAGAAAAGGTTTAAACATGAAAATTTAAAACTAAAAATGCAGAAACAAAAATAAAATAAAAACAGATAAACAAGATGAATCACTTGGATCCGACTCGCCTTTAATGTATCCTTTGATGATTTCCGCACTTTTGCAATCTTTAAGAGATTATCTTAGTTATAGTAGTAGGCCCCTCTTTTGAAGGTGGCGTTACCCTCAACCCAGTGGTTTGAGTCAGCAATGATACAATCCCAAAGAGTCAGAATATTGAAAGATAATTAATTAAGTTATTAATACGAAAAGTGGTAGGCCCCTCTTTTGAAGGTGATGTTACCCTCGGCTAAGTGGTTTGAGTCAGCAGGGATACAATCCCAAGTAGCTGGGTTAATGTATTAATAGTAGTTTACATATGAGGGGATCAAGCCATTCACACCCCCGCCATCCAATACCAGTGGGTATTGAAGGAGGTCCTAGTAAGCTTGACCCAGGTCCTTGCAGGATCTATACACTGAACAAGGCAAGAACCTTACCAAACCATTCCCTTAACCCCCGACCAGGTAGCCAACATATCTTTATATAGACCGTAGAGATATGAATGGTGTAAATCATTTACTTTATATAGACAATAAAGTAATGCCAAGACACCACGGATAAATGAAAAAGAAGTTTCACCTTCAACATAAGAAACTAGTTATTAAAGTCATTAATACAAAACCAAATAAAAAGTGGGAAAAGATTAAAAATCAAAAGTAATACATTAAAGACTTGTCTTCACCAAGTGATGTAAGAGACTTAGCCAAACATGGCCTTTGATTGACAAGAACTCTTACTATCAATCTTGGATCCCGAGACTACTACACACACTCTAAGGTGGATGATGGATGATGGTGGTGGGTGTTGGTGTTGTAGCGACGGTGGAGTGGTGGCAAAGTGGGAGAGAAATGGTTTGCCAAGGGATGCCTTTGAAGTGAACCAAGCAACCCTATTTATAGCATGAACAGAAGCCCGGCCACGGCCCCGTGTCCAACGGACATGCCCCCGTGGCAATCCCTTTTCTCTTCCTTCATTAATTGCATTTGTCAGCATTGGGCTCAACACGGCCCGTGTGAAGAAGCGTATCTGTACTATAAAGATTTTGCAAGATTCTGCGAATCTTAGCGTTGACCACGCCCCGTGCTAAGCTGGGCATGCCCCCATGGTGGGCGTAGAAGCTTCCACAACTTTTTCCTTTCTGCAGACATCTGACCACGCCCCCGTGTCCAGTGGGCATGGGCTGTGGTCAGCCTTCTGTTTCTTGTTTTTGCTCTTAGGGATGCTGTCGAGGGGTCGGGCATGTCACGTTTATTCCTTTTCTTTGTATTTATGTTGGTTTTTGCTGTATATTTGTTCCTTTTGCTCGTTTAAGAACATTTGGTCCTGTAAATTCAAAAGGAAGACAAAAACACACTTTTTCCAACATTAGTACTAAAAAAGGGTTAGTTTTATTCCTCATTTGATGTAATTTATATGTTGCATTTTACACACATCACTATCTCAAAGGTAACTATCTCATCACCCGCACGAAGTGAAATCTTACCGTCAAAGACATCGATGACTGCCTTTGCGGTGTGAAGGAATGGACAGCAAATGTCACACCCCCAAAATACCACATGCGGAAAACCCCCGCGAGGCGTGTGACATACCAGGATCTTAGCCACCAATCACATTGAACTCATGGGTATGTTTAAATAAAACTTTCATTTATTAACAATAAGTGTTACAACGTTACAATATTTCACAGTTTACAGCGGAAGCATAATTCATTCGTTAAGAGTTTATAAACCACGTGTAAAAGCCCTTAGTCTTGTGTTGCGTTTCCATGTAACTCGACCCATGATCACTCCAGCTTCCCAGACAGCAAGTTCCAGTCAATACGCATCTAAAGACCTGCAAGGCATGTAACAACGAGTCAACAACAAAGTTGAGCGAGTTCACAGTTGGTTGATTAGGTATTGCTTTCGTTTCAATAATCGTAAGTTCGTTTTGTACACCACGTTTTAATCAGTAACCCTGTTTCCCAAACCTTCTCAATTATTAGTGGGGGCTTCCCATGTGAATTACCAGACCATACCATATCGACTACTAATGAAAGTAAGTTATGACCTAAGTCAATGTCTATCATCATTGACCCTTTGCCTTAGTCCATTAGTACACGCCCGTCCTACCGGCACGGTGTGAGGTTTGTTAAACCTAATAGCGCTATTAACTAATGACCCGCTTGCTATCGGCCTCGGCGATTAAGTCGATATAAAATGAGGGACTTATGATAGAGTTTTGGTCCAGTATGTTTAATCTTGTTGTCCTACCCAAGGAGGACGAACGTACGTATCCTACCCAAGGAGAATACGCGAGGTTTAATCTTGGCATCCTACCCATGGAGGATGGCTGTACATATCCTACCCAAGGAGAATATGTAGTTTCCGTTTTAGTTCTTTAACCCATTCCCAACCCTTGGGAATCCTATGCCTTGTAGAAAGTGTGAACTCACCTCGGTTTGCTCGGTATGGTCAATTTACTTTACCGGTTCCTAGTTGGTCAACCAAACCCTACTGTGGTTACCAAGAGAAATCAGTCTCTTTAACACTTGTGCAAGTTATAACACGTTTTTCACAACTAACCTACATATATCGTCGTACAAGTTGTAATAGTTGTTCATGAAATCCACAATCCGTAACATGCATTATATTAGTACATGTAAGATGTCCAGCTTCATATCAGTTTATTACATGTCTACATTTAACATTTATAAATCATATCAGTGTGCAAACCACATGATTTAAGGCCTAGTCTATTTGTGAATTATAAATCAATATGCAGTCATTCCCATCATTCGAAGCAGATTTGTGAATTATAAATCAACATGTAGTCATCATGCAGGTTAGGGTTGAGCCCTATGGTAACGTCACAATCATTACTCCAATTAAGTCTAGTATCACAACCATGTCAGACAATTCAAAGCCATGCAATCCAGCATTCACATTACAAAAGCAAACATTCTGTCGACACCCTAGATTTCGTCGACAACAAGCTATGATGAAAAGGTTAAGTTTCGTCGAGGGGGTGGTGACGAAACACTTCCATGTTTCATCGTCCATACTCATGGCGAAACAACCATTGAGTTTCGTCGACCTCATCCCTGGATCAGTTTCGCGCATCAAACCCTAATTACTTTCAAGCAGTTGATCAATCAACATCTATCCTAACAATAATTGTACTTTACCAGATCATCGGTCATAAACAGTATCGTATCACATAAATTTTAACTTTCATAACATGATCTGTCACTATCAAATCGAACTTAAAAAGTAGCATAAGCAATTGGATTCAAAACATCAGGTTTAGTCCAAATGATTCAGGACAGACCTTCAACCCTATCTACTATTCAATTTTATCATCAAGCATATCAAATTTCGACATACGAATCCGTTACCGACACTCTAACAACCTATTACAATCAACTCATAATCCACACATGAACGAAAACATTACCTAGCATCAATCAATACCGATTTCAATGCAACAGTATACGATGCCATCAATCCAACAATCACGTAAGAGTTAAATACTAACCACGACAGACGGAGACAATACTTGATCGATCTAGAGGCTTCAAGAACACAAGATTGCCACCATTTAGAGAGAGAGAACTCTAGGGTTTGCAAATTGATAACTGATGAGCTTTACGTAACCCTAAGTCGTTATATTTTCGCGTACCTTAGTTGGGCCCTTACTGGGCTTCGCTTTAAACTGGGCCGACAAAACTCTCACGTTTCGTCGTGATGAGCATGACGAAACCTTATGTTTCGTCCCTAGTGTTTCACCAAATGTGATCTTTAACTTTTAACTAATACACAAGTTTATAAAACTAATCACATTAACACATTAATCATGTAAATACTAGCACAATATCACAGCATATAACAAACGTGCACAGTCATCGAGTAACAAGTTATGCAAACATATCTGTGAAACAAAATAACGTGTCGAGAAAAGACCTTGAAAAATCGAGTTGTCACATCATCCCCAACTTGAAAGAAATTTCGTCCCGAAATTTAGCACATGGTTACTGAGGAAGCTAGTTGTGTTGTTTCCTGGATTTTCCTGGGGTGTCACATCATTCCCCCGTTGGGTTGGAATTTCGTCCTGAAATTCTGCAGTAGCTTCACCCTCAGTAGTGGTTGTACTTTTCTCGAACAACTGGGGGTACCTGTGTTTCATTTGGTCTTCTTGTTCCCAGGTAAACTCTGGGCCACGACGGGAGTTCCAACGAACTCGAACAAGAGGTATTCTGGTGCGTTTATGGATCTTGACCTCCCGGTCCAAGGTTTCTACTGGTTCTTCTACAAATCGCAACTGATTGTCGATGGTGAGCTCCTTAAAAGGAACTGTGAGGGTCTCATCTGACAGACACTTCTTCAGATACGACACATGGAATACGTTGTGAATTCCATTGAGTTCTTTGGGTAGGTTCAGTTTGTAGGCCACCGTGCCTATTTTCTCTATGATTTTGAAAGGTTCAACATATCGGGGTTTGAGTTTTGTCTCGAATACTAGAGCGAAGTACACCTTCCCAAGGTGAGACTTTAGGTAGTACTCGATCCCCAACTTGGAACTCGAGTGGTTCCTTGCGCTTAACAGCGTAGCTTTTCTGGTGGTCACGAACTGCCGCCATTCGCTGTCATACCTGAGTAATCTCCTCTACTGTGTGTATGACGAGTTCTGGGCCGGTGATTTGGTTGTTTCCGAATTCTGCCCAACAAAGAGATGATTGGCACCTTTGTCCGTACGATGCCTCGAACGGATCAGCCTGAATGCTGGTGTGGTATCTGTTGTTATTCGAAAGCTTCACTAAAGGGGAGGTGTTTTCTCCGACCGTTGCCAAAGTCGATCTCACGAGCTTGAAGCATGTCTTCAAAAGTTTGGATGGTGCGCTCAGTCTGCCCATCCGTCTGTGGATGATATACTGTGCTCATGTCTAAGCGCGAGCCAAAGGATTTGTGCACTGCTTTCCACAAATCAGATGCAAATCGTGGGTTGCGGTTAGAGGTAATGAAGGTTGGTACCCCATGCCTAGCACCCACTTCTCTCAGGTAGATGACTGCAAGAGTAGAAAAGCTTATCTGTTTCCTTGATGGCTAGAAAGTGTGCTGGTTACGTGCGACAACTAACGATCTATCCAGGTGATATTGTTTTCGTTTCGAGTTGTAAGTAGACTATCGACCAAATCCATGGCAGTCTGTTTTTATTTCCATGCGAGGGTTGCTGGTTGCTGATGCTATACCTTGACTTTCCACAAGTCGATCCATCATTCACATACTTAACTAAATGAGCCTTCATGTCTGCTTACCAGTACAAGGTTTATAGATCCTAATGCCTCCCATCAAAACCCAGTTGAGCAGAGGTTGCTTCTCCATGCCCCGCATGGGTTTAACTTGAAAATTATTCTTCCTTCATTTCTCCAGTTTGAACAGAGTGAGTCTGATCCGGTAAGTTAGAGTCGATAGCGAGCTGCAGAGCTCGTGCACGTTCAGGTATCGTAGTCGTATTCATCCAGAAGTTCCATCCAGCGATGTCATTGTATGCTTTAGTTCTTTCTAACATCGGTACATGGGAGGCCCTTGCAATCGGTCTAAATAACGCATCTGGTACCGTCCAAGTGATGCCTCCATCCAAAATCCCAAAGCCATGGTTTTCATCGTCAGTCGAGTGTGTCGCACAGTTCCTCTTTGTGACTCTTTCACGTATGCCATCACTCTCTCGTGTTGCGTCGTTGTGCAGCTGGAACGCTAATTCGGACCACAAGGATATACCACTGAATCACCCATACCATTGGGTAAAACGATGCTCAGAGCATTGCAGAGTCGGGATTCGAAAGCTGAAAGGACGTCCTCCTGTACTATCTTTCACGAACACAGCACCCTGCGGTGCTAGAGAGATTTAAGCTACGCGACCTTCGCAAATCCTGTGCTTTATCTGTGATAGCATCAAGTGAGACCAAGAAGTTGCTGTATCCATGAAGAACTCTTTGGTGTCGATCAGTTTCCAATCAAATCGGATCTTAGCGAGATCCACGTGCATTTCCACTTTGCTGATTATATGTCCAAAAGGTACCTCTCGAACCCAGAAAGTTACATTTAACAAGACTTTGAGTGGAGTGGCCCCTCCCTCAGAAGTTCTAAGATACAAATGCCACCCATGGCGTTCCATTCTCCTGGTCAGGATTCAGAATGTTGTCAACAAATGCGGTCGATTCATGGGATCCCTGAAACTGCTGGTGTGTTGGTCAACTCAATGGTCATGGTGTATAACGTTGGAATGGCTGTATTAACTTCGACATGCTGTTCTAAGGGCATTCTCTCCTTAGATTTCTATCCGAAAATAGCTCGTTCACTAGTGAATCTTCGAATGGAAGTTTGTTCCTCGCAACTGGTCGACGGGTTGTCAATACGTGGTCGAGGAAAACGGTTCTTGACTGTCACCTTGTTGAGTTCTCGATAATCAGTATGTATACGAAAGGGCTTATCTTTTCTGGTATAGCTGAGGCTCCCCAAAGCAAAAAACTAGATCCGATGAAACTCAAGTCCAATAATTCCTGAAGTTGATTAGGCAGTTCCTGCAACCTTCCTGGTGTAAGACAATACGATATACTAGTAACAAGGGCTACTTCTGACATGATACAGATTTGATATTCCACCTGACGATGTGAAGGTAAACCTGACAGTTCTTATGGTAGCACTTAGGGAGAAATCACGAACAATTGGTGGATCCTCGATCCTCCTTTCCTTAGCCTTGACATCAGTAACGAGTGCTATCATTGCGGGGTAATCCTTCCGTAGACACTCCTGGCTTTTCTTGCTGAAATGACGCTAACCGTTGTGCCACTCTGGCACGTTAGAACAGATAACAATCCTCCACGAAGGAGAGGGATACGTAGAATTCTCTCCTCATAGGGTACATCTATCAAGATTAACAGACGAAAGGTCGATGTCGAACACTTATCCCACCAGGTTGTGTTTGCATCCCAATGATCATATGAGGTTTCCATTATCTTGTCATTAGTCTATTCCACAACAGGTTCAAATTCTCGGGAGCATCAGGGTCAAACAGAACAGAGACGAAGCGGATTGCTACTCATAGTAGCTACCATGTCGTTAAAGTCCTGACGTCGCCCATGCCAGTTCCAAATGCCCTTCCAAGAGCATCATTTCTGGTGTTTCTGTTTCCACTACTAGGGTTCCAAGTATTGTCGTTGTTCCTTCGATTGTTGTCCTCTTAACTTAACCACGGCCAATCCATGTTGTAGGCACCTTTATTACCGTAGGCTAGGGTTACGAATACCTTGTTGTCGTTGTCGTTTTTTGAAATGAAGCCCAACGATTCTTCACCATCATGGCCCGTCTTTTCACATTCTGAGCCACGTCCTAAAGCGCTACTCATGGTGCTGGCAGTTACGCATACCACACTAGGGTCGATTATCATCACTTATGCCTCGCTTGATTCGTAAAAGTTGATTCCCATGGGTCGCTGACAAAGGTTAAGGATTTGATTGAAGCCAATTCGCTGGTGTTCATTGTCGGTAATCAGGTTCGTCAAAGTACTAAAGTCGGTAAAGTGCTACACTCATCCTCCTGTCCATCGATGTTGCAAGTGGTTCGTGTAATACTCAGTATGTTGTGGGAGTGTTGCAGAAGTGATCGCACTTCAAAATCTGAGGCGTCAGTATGTTAAGTTCCAGCAAGCGAAGAAAGGTGAGAAAGTTATCGATCAATCATTCGACGCTGCGACATCCAACACATGGACGTTCGTATAAGCACCTAACATTCTACATGGTTCGCTTAGCTTAGAGGGGTGTTCAAGTAACACTCGATAGCATCGAGTTTTGAAGGGATCCAAAGATAAATGAAAAAGTTCACGTTTAAGTTTGAGTAGGGGACAATTACTGCTATGACCCCTAGAGGTTTGTTATGTTTCACATCGATCAAATAACGGAACGGAACCCCTTTTTCACTTGTTAAGCCTCACTGGGACTTGCGTGCACCCCACATTATTATTATGTGTGACCCACAATAATATTGTGATTTGCATGCCCATCTCAGCTCCTCTTAACTCATGTCAAATGGTTCCTCCAACTCGAGTAGCAAACAAAGAGTATCACGAAGCGTAAGTCATGAAGTTTTAGGGAAATACCACCCTATAAGTCACATAACACATGCAAGTATACGTGAATTCATACTGTCGTGCTAAGCGTGCAATCACATGTAATATCATATGTAGGTGTTCACTAGTTATGCAGTACAATGAATGTACGAGAGACGAACCTTGCAATCTGGAGTTGAGTGTCATGGTCGTATTCACGTCTTCAGAACTGTTCGGTTATAGTCTGGTTTTACAAAAACGTTTTTCCCCTTTTTAAATAAAACCAAGTTCACTATAACCAATGGCTCTGATACCAATATGTCACACCCCCAAAATACCACACGCGGAAAACCCCCGCGAGGCGTGTGACATACCAGGATCTTAGCCACGAATCACATTGAACTCATGGGTATGTTTAAATAAAACTTTCATTTATTAACAATAAGTGTACAACGTTACAATATTTCACAGTTTACAGCGGAAGCATAATTCATTCATTAAGAGTTTATAAACCACGTGTAAAAGCCCTTAGTCTTGTGTTGCGTTTCCATGTAACTTGACCCATGACCACTCCAGCTTCCCAGACAGCAAGTTCCAGTCAATACGCACCTAAACACCTGCAAGGCATGTAACAACGAGTCAACAACAAAGTTGAGCGAGTTCACAGTTGGTTGATTAGGTATTGCATTCATTTCAATAATCGTAAGTTCGTTTTGTACACCACGTTTTAATCAGTACCACCCTATTTCCCAAACCTTCTCAATTATTAGTGGGGGCTTCCCATGTGAATTACTAGACCGTACCATATCGACTACTAACGAAAGTAAGTTGTGCCCTAAGTCAATGTCTATCATCATTTACCCTTTGCCTTAGTCCATTAGTACACGCCCGTCCTACCGGCACGGTGTGAGGTTTGTTAAACCTAATAGCGCTATTAACTAATGACCCGCTCGCCATCGGCCTCGGCGATTAAGTCGATATAAAATGAGGGACTTATGATAGAGTTTTGGTCCAGTATGTTTAATCTTGTTATCCTACCCAAGGAGGACGAACGTACGTATCCTACCCAAGGAGGACGAACGTACGTATCCTACCCAAGGAGAATACGTGAGGTTTAATCTTGGCATCCTACCCATGGAGGATGGCTGTACATATCCTACCCAAGGAGAATATGTAATTTCCGTTTTAGTTCTTTAACCCATTCCCAACCCTTGGGAATCCCATGCCTTGTAGAAAGTGTGAACTCACCTCGGTTTGCTCGGTATGGTCAATTTCCTTTACCGGTTCCGAGTTGGTCAACAAAACCCTACTATGGTTAACAAGAGAAATCAGTCTCTTTAACACTTATGCAAGTTATAACACGTATTTCACAACTAACCTACACATATCGTCGTACAAGTTGTAATAGTTGTTCATGAAATCCACAATCCATAACATGCATTGTATTAGTACATGAAAGATGTCCAGCTTCATATCAGTTTATTACATGTCTACATTTAACATTTATAAATCACATCAGTGTGCAAACCACATGATTTAAGGCCTAGTCTATTTGTGAATTATAAATCAATATGCAGTCATTCCCATCATTCGAAGCATATTTGTGAATTATAAATCAATATGCAGTCATCATGCAGGTTAGGGTTGAGCCCCAAGATAACGTCACAATCATTACTCCAATTAAGTCTAGTATCACAATCATGTCAGACAATTCAAATCCATGCAATCCAGCATTCACATTACAAAAGCAAACATTCTGACGAAACCCTAGATTTCATCGACAACAGGCTATGACGAAAAGGTTAAGTTTCGTCGAGGGGGTAGTGACGAAACACTTCCATGTTTCGTCATCCACACTCATGGCGAAACAACCATTGAGTTTCGTCGACCTCATCCCTGGATCAGTTTCACGCATCAAACCCTAATTACTTTCAAGCAGTTGATCAATCAACATATATCCTAACAATAATTGTACTTTACCAGATCATCGGTCATAAACAGTATCGTATCACATAAATTTTAACTTTCATCACATGATCTGTCACTATCAAATCGAACTTAAACAGTAGCATAAGCAATTGGATTCAAAACATCAGGTTTAGTCCATATAATTCACGACAGACCTTCAACCCTATCTACTATTCAAGTTTATCATCAAGCAAATCAAATTTCGACATACGAATCCGTTACCGACACTCTAACAAGCTGTTACAATCAACTCATAATCCATACATGAACGAAAACATTACCTAGCATCAGTCAATACCGATTTCAATGCAACAGTATACGATGCCATCAATCCAACAATCACGTAAGAGTTAAATACTAACCGCGACAGACGAAAACAATACTTGATCGATCTAGAGGCTTCGAGAACACAAGATTGCCTCCATTCAGAGAGAGAGAACTCTAGGGTTTGCAAATTGATAACTGATGAGCTTTACGTAACCCTAAGTCGTTATATTTTCGCGTACCTTAGTTGGGCCCTTACTGGGCTTCGCTTTAAACTGGGCCAACGAAACTCTCACGTTTCGTCGTGATGAGCATGACGAAACCTCATGTTTCGTCCCTAGTGTTTCACCAAATGTGATCTTTAACTTTTAACTAATACATAAGTTTATAAAACTAATCACATTAACACATTAATCATGTAAATACTAGCACAATATCACAGCATATAACAAACATGCACAGTCATCGAGTAACAAGTTATGCAAACATATATGTGAAACAAAATAACGTGTCTAGAAAAGACCTTGAAAACTCGAGTTGTCACAGCCAAGAATGATCAGAACTCTCTCATCGGCCTCCATAGCGAAAATCATGAAATCTACGGGAAACACGAACTTATCTACCTTAACGAGCAAATTCTCTATGACTCCATGTGGATTATTGACCGAGCTATCGGCCAAGGACAATGACATACGCGTGGGAGTGAGCTCTCCTAACCCTAGCTTCTCGTAAAGAGAGAATCGCATCAAGTTGATACTAGCACCTAGGTCGGCTAAGGCATGAGCGGGGGTGACGGCACCCCCGAAGAAGCATGGAATGGTGAATGTACCCGGTTCGGTTAGTTTCTCCGGTAGCTTATTGAAGACCACCGCGGAACAACCTCCGGTCAAAGGAATGTTAGAAAACTCACTTATCCTATCCTTACACTTGAGAAGGTCCTTAAGGAATTTGGCATATTTGGGCATGGACTGTAAGGCTTTGATGAAAGGAAGGTTGATCTTTAATTACTTGAACATTTCTAAGAATTGCCCATATTCCTTAGCATATTTTTTTATGCTTAAGGCAGGCGGGGTATGGGACGCGTGACTGATCAACCAGCGGTGACGGCCTAACCCCTATCGGACGTTTTTCTACACTCTTTTCTACTTGAGGCTCCTTGGTGTGTGCGGTACTTGCTGGGTCTATCCTAATGTGCACCTTACCGGGATTCTCCATCTCTATCTCCTCATCTACCTCTTCCTGTACCTCAACACTCTCTCTAACTACCTCTCCTAAACTCTTTCCACTACGGGTGGTGATTGCTTTTGTGGAATGGTTAGCCGGGTTAGTGTGAGTGTTACCCGAAAACTGACCAGGAGGGTATTCTTGTAACTGCTTAGCTATACCACCTACTGTCCTCTGAAGATCTAAGAGCACGGATTGTTGATTTTTAATATGAAGCTCTTGATTTTTATTTATCTGCTCTTGGATTTTAGCAAAATTACCAAATTCAGCTAGGGTTTTATGGGTAACCTGATCCTTAACTACTAACTGAGCAAGAAGCTCTCCAATCCTCCCTAGACTACCCCCGGAACCTTTATCGCTAGTCTGACCCTCTTGGTTTGACCCCCACCATTAAACTGACCCCCTGAACTTGAACTACCAAACTGACCTCCCTGACCTGAACCTCCGCTAGTGTATAGAGCTGGCCCTCTTTTCTGATACTGACCGAATGAAAAACCAGTAGGATTACCGGATTAGCAAAAATTATTATTATTGCTACGCCAGTTGGAGTTATAATTAGGGTTATTATTATTAGTGAAACCTTCAGACTGACCTACAATATACTCTACCTGCTCAAGTGTAAGTGTGGGATAATCTATCGTATGGTGGCCTCCCCTACACAGTTCACATCTATCTACCTTTTTCTTAATCTCATTAAGCTCCTGTTTGAAAGTTTTCTCTATCCTATCTAAAGCAGCAGCTACCGATGAGTCTAAGCCAACTTGGTGCACCCCTCGAGTGGCTGAGGAGGTACTAGTCACAGGAATGGAAGTCCTGTTGGTAGCACTATAGTCCATGTTGGAATGGGAGAACTCTCAAATAAATCATTGCACTCAACTACTGACTTTTTACCCATGAGTTGACCTCCATCAGAAGTATCAAACCGGGCTTTGATCTCTGGGGTGAGACCATTGTATAACTTTTCTTCGAGTGCCCAATCCGACAACCCATGCTGAGAACAACGGGAAATTAAGGTTTGAATCTTTCCTAGGCCAGGTGGTAAGGCTCATCAGGCTCCATCCGAAACGAATGGATCTGATCACGAAGACAAGATACTTTGGCGGGTGGAAAATATTTAGCTAAGAAAGTATTTCGTAAACCTGCCAAGGTGGTGAAAGTCCCCACTGGCTGCGAAGCGAACCAGATGGCTGCGCGGCCAGCGAGAGAAAAGGGGAAAACATGAAGGTATCGGGCATCAAGATTTACACCTTCGATAGAGAAGGTGCTAGACAGGAGGGTAATGCGATTCATATGGGCGGGGGCATCCTCATCATCACGACCGTGGAATTGGCACGAATTAGTGATTGTTGATGCATTAATGTCTATCGCCTCCGTCAATTCAAACCGTAGCTGAAACTGTAGAAATCTAGGATTTTATTGTAATATTTAGATAGTTTTAGCAAGGTGGCATTTGGGTAATTAATGAGAAATCTCATTAATTCCAAGGCCTATATATAGAGAGTTATAACATAAGTTGTAGGACTTTTGCTCATTTGGTGATTTAGGAGATTCAAGTCTAGAGAGAGAAAGTCTAGAGAGAGAAAGTACTCTCTACGTGATTCTTGTATCGTACACGTCATATCTTTCAATAGATTCACGGTTCTAGTACGTTATTGTGTGTTCGGTCACGCACGTTCACGGATTCCGCACGTCGAACGTTCGGTACGCAATCGAACGGTGTCAAAACCGGTCCTACAAGTGGTATCAGAGCTAGGAGCTCGATTGCACTGATCAAACACATTGATTCGTACCAGATTTCAGCGATTCAGATCCAAATTTAATCTATTTCTTCATTTTTTTTCACGTTTATCACGTTCGTACAGTTTTTCGTCAAATTGAAGGGGATTTTACGGTCCGAATCGGCTGATTTTTTAGTATGTTGTGCAAAATTACTTGAATTACAATCCTACAAAGTTTCAGAATCTAATTCCTAGCCGTTTAGGAGTAATCGAAGATTTTCGGTTCATTTTTGCGTCAAAATTCAGGTCCACTTATTAGGTCCGCTTATTAGGTCCGCTTATTAGGTCTTGTTTGTTGTAGATCCGCTCTAGAGGTCCGCTCATAGGGTCATGTTTTTAGAAGGTTCGCTCGTGAGGTCCGCTTATTGTGACACATTAGAGGTTCGCTTGTAAGGTCCGCTCATAGGATAGCAGGAGAGTTCCGATTATTTGTCCAAATAGGTCCGCTTATTCGAATATTTTCAGTAGTTCTGCTCATTAGGTCCGCTTTTAGTGACAAAATTCCATAAGGTTCCGCTCATTAGGTTCGCTTATTAGTCAGTTCAGTGGTTTCGGTCATATGACCCAATAGAGTTTCGCTTATCAGTCATTAAGTCGTGTCTGATTTCATCTGAATCCCAAATTGATATTGTCATTTCATAAAGGTTACGGTCCAATTAAAAGTGAACATTAAAGATTTTCGGCAATAAATTGAAACTTGTTTCAATTAAAAGTGATCATTCGGTTCTTGCATGTGATTTTGATCGAGAAAGGTGTCGGCGGCATGTGAAACATTTAATGTATATTGGTGAATGTGTGATTTGTGTCAACACATTTAAAAGATTGTCGGCCCAATCATAAATTCAGATTTAAGTGTTGGTCATTTAATACATTTGAGATAATCAATGAATTACATGTGATGTTGTTGGAACTAGTGTTTGAGATTTCTGTTTGTCGGCAAAGTTAATTGTAGGCCCAATCATTGTTCGATATAACAGATTGTTGTCGGGTTTAGTGGGTTTGTTGATCAAATTAAATCAAGTGTAAAAGTTTATGGCCCAATCAGTGAAAGACAAATTGAATCCATTTCGATACAATCAAGTTCATTTGTTTAGTGATTTCATTCGAACAACATTGAATCGAATCCGCGAATCTTCGACACGAGTCTTAGATTGACTTCATCAAACGTATACTTTTACGTATTCGTTTCGTTGTGAATTGATCGTTTGTTTGTTTGTTTGCAGGTGATTCGAGGTGATTTACAAGGCACAAATATCAAGAAGTTAAAAATTGTGGACTTTGAACTAAAAACAATTTTTGAACCATGTCATTTAACGAAGAAAGTGTGGTTAAAATGTTTGACGAAGAGGAAAACAATAGCCTTGAAAGTTTAAATAATTGGTTTGCAGAGGTTTGGCGTTTGAAGTATGAAGATCAAAAAAATATTTACGTTAAGAGATTTGAATCTTTTTTGTGTAAGAAAGATGAAATAGTTAATGAGTTGGAAAAGCGGTATGAAAGCTTACTTGAAAATTTAAAAGGGTACGAGATAAGAATGTCAAATGCTGAAAAAATATCAAAATTTGCAGACGCGTTACCTTCAGAGTGGGATGAATTTTTGATTGAATTGAAAAAGGATTCTAGGTTCTCAAATTTTTATCCAAATGAATTTATCAATAAGCTCAAAAGACACCAGTATGAAAATGAAATGAAAAAGAAAGAGTTGATTAATGGAATAGAAAAGGAATTGGAAAAATTAAGTTTGGATGTCATTATTGAAATGAGAAGAAGAGTCAATATGTGTCGTGTAGCAAAAGATGTTATGAAATATGATATTAAGAGGGGTTGTTATATTGATGAATATATGAATCCTCTTGATTTTGTTAAAATTTTTTGTGCAGGCACATACAAGACAGAGGCACAGGACATTTCAAAAAATGAAGAATCCAAGCAAGATGGAACTTCAAAATGTGAAGTTGTGTGCTCAAAATGCGAAAAATTCGAAGCAGACAACGTTAAACTCTTGAAGGATGTGGAGAGTTTAACAATGGAAATCAATCGTGTGAAGGATGAGAAAAGATCTGATGATAAACAGATTCTTGAAATGACAGAAAATTTTGAGAATTTGAAATCTGAAAATGTCAAACTGTTGAGTGGTTTGAACAGTTTGACATTGGAAAACAGAAAGTTGAAAGAAAATGTAAAAATTGTCACAAACTTTGACAGGTTTTGTGACTTCTTCAGAGTATTTGAATATTCCATGTCCAAAACCGATCAATTCTGTTCCAATAAGTGAAAATGTCACAAACTATGACAATGTCAAAGTTGAGGATTGTGATGAAGGAGCTGATGATGAACATGAAAAACAAGTTAAACAAAAATTATTTTTAGAATTAAAAGAAAAATTCAAAAATACTGTTTTGCAATCTACTGAAATAGGTGAATGCTCAAAGCAAAAACCTGTTAAGAAGATTGTAGAACAAAAACAAAAAATTAAAAATTCGAAATTTTTTCAAAATGAAAATAAAAGATCATCAGTTCAGTCATCCAATCATTATGCAAAATCACAAAAATCTAAAAACAAAAACTCAAAAATAGTTGGTAATAAGTGGTGCAGGTTTGACCATAGTGCTTCAAAGCTAAATCCAGTTTTCAGAAGGAGTGATGATTACCACAAAGCCAGACAATGTTATGATCTGAGCGTTTGGTGTGAAAGTGGTGAATGGTATGATAATAGAGTGTGTTACACTTGTGGTGTTCAAGGACACATTGCTGTTAACTGCCAGAATCAGTGGTTTGAGATGAGGAGATGCTATAACTACCAAATCAAAGGACATATTGCAATAGATTGTCCAATGAGAACAATGGAAAGATCGAGGGCTGAATCTCATAAAAAGGTGACAAAATCATTCAAAGTCGATGAAAAGCCCAGAACACAGAAAAACAAGAAGTGAAAGAACCGAAAGTGAAACTTTCACAAGGGCAGAAAGATCGATTGAGAAAGAAAAGGAAGAAAGCACGAGAGTATCTCGAAAGGATTTTGTCCTCGGGTACAACAAATAAGAGTGCTGATGAATCGTTTCACTCGACAACAAAGTCAAGTAAACCGAATTCATCAGATGCAAATCTGAGGACAAAAGAGGAGATAAAGAAGGTTGAAGTGGTTAGCGATGAATTTGTTTCTTCGGAAACAAAGGAGCTACGTGTTGGCGATGATCCTGACTCGTCAAAATCAGAGGAGCCATTTGTTGATAAAAAAAGAGAAAATTCAGTTCCGCCAATGGATGATATCAACTTTCCACCATTGCGAGCTGAAAATTATAAACAAAAAGTTGACGAAATTGAGATTTCAAATCAATCTTTTTCTGAAAAGAAAGATTTTGATGTTGAAAAAGCCTTTAACCCCAATGTTGTAAACATTTTTGGAAAAATGGTTGAGGGTAAGGTAAAAGGGGTTAAAGAATTTTATGAATCAAAAAGGCATGTTCAAAACACCCAAGGACCGTCAGGCTTGGGTGAATCTCTTTAACTGAAAAACCTGACTTGCCGGAACTCTTAGGTTGGTAATTGGGGAATAGGAATCGGCATCTTTCTTGAGAAATTCACTTCGGTGATATTTCGACTTTCAAAAGAATAATCAGGGACATTAAGTTGTACTTGATTTATCTTTTCTTCAAGTGATTGTGTTGTGAAAAACCTACAAGTGGATTGTGAAAGGACAATGTGATGAAACCCCATGTTTGTGAAACGACACACAAAACTAATTTTCCGGAAAAACCATTTTGATTAAAACAAACTTAAGTGTTTTGAAATCTAAATGGGAAAATAGTTTGTTGTCAGGGGGAGTTCTGATTGTTTATGCCAAGTGGATGGCAAATTGAAGCGATTCGATATCATGTTGTCACTTTATCTGTATAGTTTGTTTTCAAATTTTCTCAGAAAATCAAAATTGACGCATATTTTGATTTTAGGGGGAGAAAAATTTAAAAAAATTAGAAAATTTGAAAAAGTAAAAAACATTGAAAAATTCAAAATGAGTTTTGTTGAGACAAGAGGAAATGATAGTAAATCAGTGGACTATCACAGCATGCTAAAGAAATGAAATGTAAAATGTGATAAACGGTCTCACTATAGATGTGACGATATGCTCAGCTAGACTAGTAGATTTGCTATAACGATACAAACTTAAATGAAAAAGCCTAGTTCTAGTGGGAAACACGGTTGAAAGCATAGTACTTAGTTTTGTCCTTCGTGATTGTGTGCCTACTCAGTAATCGCTGATTGTCGAAAGACATAAAACTGGTTAAGTTTGTGAACTTTCACAACTTTGCTGAAAAGTCGCTGTGATTGTGCATTTCATTTTGCAAAGACTTAAACTTGTTTTATTTCTTTATTTTGTTTAAGCATCGGACATCCTCTGCGTATACGTGAGTATCGACCTGGATGTTGTTGCCTAAACGTTCTGCTTTATTTTCTTTGGTGTTTCGTTTAAGCTTTGGATCACCTCTGCGTATACGGGAGTATCGACCTGGTGGTTAAAGCCTAAACAACTTCAACTTGTTTTATTTTTCTTATTTTGTTTAAACATTGGACTTTCTCTGCGTATACGGAAGTATCGACCTGATTGTTAATGTTTAAACATTCTGCGTTGTTTTCGCACACATCACAGTTGATGAAAGTTTAAAGGCATTACTTGAGTTAGTGTATTGCATGATGAGGGGATATGCTGAGATCGTGGGGTCCATAAGAATTTAGTGCAAAATTAATATACCTTAATGTATCGGTAAGCATTTCGAAAATTTTTAGATTGAGTTTAAGTGGACAAATATATCGTCAATCGATGTGAATCGTTTAGAGATTAAAATGAAATAAAGCTTAATGGTGTTGGTGATTTGTCTCATAAACTGATATGATCCTCTTCAAAAAACTCACAAAAATAGTGTTTGTACATATGTTATTTCTGCATTTAATTTCTGTTATTGCATTTATGTTTTTGAAAAATCCAAAAAACATTTCGACAACTGATGTTGGAAAGCTGATATTCAAAATCTCAAAGGCTAAACAAGATGAAAAATTGGTTTGGTTAAGATGATGAGAAGTTGGAAGATAATCCTCAAATGTTTAGATGATTCATTAATTTGAATCACATTATTGTGTGTTATATGTTTGAGAATTTTGAGTGAATTCTTTTAGAGTCAAAATTATTTTGTCTTACGAAAGGTTGAGATGTGTAGGTTTCTGATTCTGTTGCTACGGAAAGCCAGGCGTCGATCCTAAAAGCACGGAAGCTTAACGAAAGGGGGAGCCTGAAGAGACTACCGAAAGGGGGAGCTGAAGCTGAAGACAGATCCACCGGGATTCTGTTCGAGCAAGAGGGAGTCTGTTTTTGCTGAAGACGTTAAATCTTAAAGAAGACTCAAGAGAGAGAGAAAGACAAGTCGCTACGAGTTTAACTACGGATTGACTGCGGCAATATCCAAGGGGGAGTTTGTTGATGCATTAATGTCTATCGCCTCCGTCAATTCAAACCGTAGCTGAAACTGTAGAAATCTAGGATTTTATTGTAATATTTAGATAGTTTTAGCAAGGTGGCATTTTGGTAATTAATGAGAAATCTCATTAATTCCAAGGCCTATATATAGAGAGTTATGACATAAGTTGTAGGACTTTTGCACATTTGTTGATTTAGGAGATTCAAGTCTAGAGAGAGAAAGTCTAGAGAGAGAAAGTACTCTCTACGTGATTCTTGTATGGTACACGTCATATCTTTCAATAGATTCACGGTTCTAGTACGTTATTGTGTGTTCGGTCACGCACGTTCACGGATTCCGCACGTCGAACGTTTGTTACGCAATCGAACGGTGTCAAAACCGGTCCTACAGTGATGGCCGTCATGATGTAGGATGGGATTTGCTAGGACCTATCATTGTTTATGTTCGGAAGGGTGATGGGTGAAGTAGCACCGGCGAAACCGGTTGTTGGTTGTTCGTAAATGGTTCGGTTATTGGCCATTTGGGTAATGGGTGTAGGAACAGGTGTACGGGAACGGGTAGGTGGTGGGGAATTGTAGGGTGACGACTTCGGGGTGAAGTCAAAGGCTGGTGGTTTAGATTGGAGTGTAGAGTCAGAAGTGGCTGAAGATGAAGTAGAATATTTACTAACCTTTAAACTAGAAGACGAGAAGGCAGACTTGTCGATCGGCGGCTTCGGTGGTCCCTGAGAACGTGTATGGGGCATTCACTGCAAAACCGAAAATAAACAAGTAAGATGACTCTAACAAAAGACTCTAAAATAAAAATAAAAAGACACTAGAATTACTTAGACTCCTACGACTCAAGAACACACAAATAGCACGTAATGATATCGGATGAAGTCCAAACAAAGTAATCAGTGCAATTGCCAAGAATCCCCGGCAAGGGCGCCAAAAACTTGATGTGCTAAAAAGTAATTTAATAAAAGTAACTAAATTAACCTAATTCTAGACCCTAAGTAATACTCTAGACTCACTAAGACACACTAAACTACTAACCGACAAGTGTATCGATCGACTCTAGTATAGCTAATGTAAGTCCGGATATCGAACCCATGAGACTCTTTCGAATTACGCTAATGACCTTATCTAGACTAACTCTGACGCGACCCTTAACTGTTTTTATGTTTTAGGGGGGGGGGGTTTCTAAAAATCCTAAGAATGCAATTAAAATTAAACTAATTAACTAAACGAATTACTTCGGACTTTACTTAGATGGTGGAAACACTACCTAGACTGGAATCCTGATTGCTTTTAGTTATGATTATATTTGAAAGTTGTTTACTATGGAACCGGGATCATAAAGTTCTCACCTTTGGGGAAATCTAAAGGACTCCTAACCCTTCTTAAGAGCACGCTATGACACCCTAGAGGTTGTTTAGATTACCGGTTATTTGACTCCTTTTCAGGACACCTAATGGATTTATGAAAGTATCCTACGAGGCTCACTGCCTGTCGAGATCTAAACCAAGGATAGACTTGTTTTCTCAATTAGACTTGCTAGACAGTAGTCAATAGGTTTACTCCTAACGAAGCTCCTATCTTTCAGTTTAATGACTTAGACCTAGCAATAACCTCGCACCTTTCAGCTATTGACGATTAGTAGAACACTTGATTTTATGAGATTACCGAATATTACTTCTAAGGTTTATTACGTAATTCAACCTTAACGATTAAAGATTTATTATGTGATATCGACACTCACCAAAATCCAAAACCTAGCACGACTCTATTTTGTGATAAAGACCGTCACCAAGATTCATGCGAAGCAATAATCAATATTCAAACAACATCAAGCACACATACAAATCTAACCGATAGAACAAGTCGTTTACAATTCATAAATAATCCATAGCATTCATAAATCCATAACAATAATCAACACTTAAGCAATCATTCATCCAAGTCTAGGTAGTTCAACAAGTTTAACCAATTAAAGTCATGAAAAACATCAAACACGAAGTATAATCAAGAACACGAAACATGATGGTGAAAGAAAGACGAAAGTAAAGACACCTGAATGGCAAATATGCAACCAGAATGAATCCCGCGCTTCATATCTTCAACCAGTAGCTCCACATACTCGAAAAACGCTCCAAATGATCTCTGAAATTCGTCCAAAGCTTCCTTGATTCGTAAAGTGTAGGGTTTTTAATGTTTATGATGAATTTATACTCAACCCTGATCTCGAAACAGAGAATAGCCACCAGATAACCCTGTCGCGTCATGCGACGGGTGAACACATACAAGGTCGCGCAGTGCGACGCCCTGAACTTCACATATATTATTTACTTAATACTCACGGTATGCGACAACTTAAGTGAACGGTCGTGGCGCGACGCGACACCCTAATTTGAACATAACTCTTCAATTTTCAACCAGTTTCAACATTGCAATGATCCGGACTCCATTCTAACTTGTTTTCCAGCTATTTACTCTTCGTATTTCAACACTTTCAGCACCCAAGACCTAGAAACACCAAAACGAATCACAGTAACGAAATTCTACCTAAATCTAAATAAAATGAATACGAAATATGTTCAAACTTTACATGATAAATGGATGTATTTTTCAATACATCAGTGTGTATTAGAACTTGTGCTTAGATACGATTCAAGGCCTTAGCTTGTCATGAATGTGAAAAGGATAAGGGCATTTAGGTAGCCTCGTCATGGTGTTGTGCGAGTGTGGGATTTGGGGGGTTGGACCTCATAAATTATATATATGAGCATGGTAGCGAGAGGGGCGGGGGTTTGGTCTTTTAGTAGCCAATATTGAGCTTTTAGTCGATCATTTGATAACCTATGCTTAGCTCCCTAAAAATTCACCCGTATTTGACCCAGTCTAGTAGTGTTAGTATTCTGTATTATTATGTTTGTTTTTGCTATGTTTATGTATCTTAAAAAAGAAGAGAAAAGAAAAAAAAAGAAGGAAAAAGCAATGAAAAAGGAATGAAAAAAGTGGTATATTGTATGTATTTAGTATGTTTGTTTAGAAGAAATAAAAAGACAGGGTCGAATCATGCGCTACTACACATATATCTTTCCATTTCCTACCCATATGCCTAGCCGTGTTGTCACACCCCAAAAACGTCGCAGCGGAATATAAAACGTAGTGGTGACGGAAGCTGGTGCCCATTTCTATCTTGATGTTTGATGCATTATAGTGTTTGACAATATTACTTATTTAAAACATAGATTTTAAACTTAACGTCCCAAAACATGACATAACCATGACAAGATAAAGTTGTCTTTGATTCTCACGGATCTTATTACATTTGTCCTAGAAAGTTTAAAAGTCAGTCTAACATTTTAAGTGACCAAACATGCATCAACAAACACAAGATACGCCATAATTCCCGAAGCCGAACTCAAGTACCTGTAGAACACGTTAAAATCAAGTGTCAACACAAAGGAAGGTGAGTTCACATATTCACATACGAACAAAATTATTCCAAAGGAAAACTTTCTGATTATGTGTTTATTTGAAAACATCCATATAATTTTTAGAAAGTCCATTTTACTTCTTTAATAAAATCCATGGGTCCTTCCATCGCGGTTCACCCACCCGACAATAACATTCTGACCCAGGTTTTGTATATTAAATTATTGCGTCAATTCTCAGACTCGTAATATTAGCTAGACAATACGCACTATATATTAACCATGCAGGGATAATCAAAGCTAGACAATAAACAGAATATCAATTCGCCGTTTGACTTGACACGGGGCGACCAGTCACTACGGGGTTGTCAACCCGATAGATCTACAAACAACTCCTCGCGTGCAATACTTAAATGATTAAACGACATCATGGGCGCAGGGTCCTCTTCGAGAACAATATGATGTCTGCCTCACGTACAATATATATATCCTACTAATATGAAAATTTAATACACGAAGTTGTACAAATCCCCTGAAATCCCCATCGAAATGTAAGCCTATGCCGATACTTACTCTCTTGAGATCAAGCAAATTCGTTCCAACTACACGGTCGTTTTCCCCCAAACACCGTGCATAACCCTGTTTCCACCCGAAACAAATTTATTCAACAAAAAACGTTTCATCCCCGAAACATATATTTTCACAAATCCATATATTTGCAATGAAAATATATAATTTATATCAAAAAGGTATGTTTTATTCCAAAAACATTATTAAACCCTTTTATTGGCGTGTTCTACCCCCAAAATAGATAAAGCAGTAAAAAGAGGGGTTTAGTGACACTCACCTTTTGGTGCGTATTTTAAATAGCGCAATCCCAGAGATTGATTTATACACGTCCTATTATATATATATAGGAACGATTTTAAATCAATATAAACATCACAAAAATCCTAAGTTTCTCTGTTTCTTAGAATTGTCACATAACTTTGAGATTTTCTTGAAAAGTTATATTTTTTTATTATCTTGGCACGTTAATATATATATGAGTCCATATATATATATATTTTTATGATTTTGCGACTTGAACGATTTATACGCAACATATCTTGTGTAAATATATATACGCAATATATCTACGATTTGCGCAATATATCTTGGTGACCATTATTGTGTAAATCCATTAATTCTCCCGTTTATACGCAATATATCTACGATTTGCGCGTCGTAATATATATACATAAACGTTCACATAATTTAACACCGAAACATGCGGAATCTTGTTAACTTATCTATTTTGTCATTTTTAAAGCAAATATACATAAAATATCTTATATGTATCAAATTTCATGCTTGACAAACAAGTTTCACGTTTAACACAATTTTTACCGTTTCTACCGCACAGAACGTACAAATATATATACATGTATAATCCAATCTTTAAAATCATGTTAAAACTTAACATATTTTCACATTCTCATGTTTAAATCACATAACACATTTTAACACATAAGGTTTACCCAAAATTTTACCCATATTAGTGTACTTAGAAAAATGCGTATTTTAGCGATTCGGTAACGTTTTCGGGCGTCGGAAGTCACGTATGACCAACCAAACACCAAGTAAACTTAAAATTAGTTAAAATACTCATTTTTAAACTAAAAATATCAGTTTACTTACTGATCTAAATCAGTTTTATAAAAATCACTCGAAAAGCCGATTTTTGACCGTTTTAACGCATAGTTTTGCGTTAAACGTTACTATAATCATCCCAACTCGAAACGACTTGATATTTTAACACAATACATGTTATTTACTGATTAAAATAGTGGTTATAATCAGATTAGTGAAGTTTTTGTGTAAGTCACATAAATCATGCGATTTCACGTATTTTACAACTTTTAATGCACCAAGTACAACATGCAAAGCTAGCAAACATTATGACAAAATTATAAGTCACTAAACACTTTAAAATAACTTTATTTTAGGGTTTATAATCTGCTCATAACTGATTTTTACTAAATCATACTCAAATCACCTTTTTAAGATCACATATCATCATGCATGCTCGTGTACAAGTATCTAAAGCACATATATCGTATTTTCATCATTTCATATGAAATTATATGCATCAAACCTGAATTTAATTCATGAAAATCCAAGACATGTTCATCATCTAATCATCTAGACATAATTTCATACAACAATCTTTCATAAATGAACATATGACAAAACCTACATGCATGTCATTTTAGAAGAATTAACCAAACAAGTATCCATCATAAATTAAACTCAATCTCATATATATACACACATACACATATTCAGTTATGTATACATACATATATATGTCCATTTTTATTTTGCATAAAAACCCATTTCTTATTAGTTTCAAGTTAGTGAATTATCCAAGAACTTTGAGAAACTTCTATCATCATCAACATCATCAAGATTCAAAAACAAGGTTTTTAAGATAAATTTTATACCTTCAAGTTCTTGAATGGTTTTTAGCAAAGATTTGATGATATGAGACTTAATTGTTGCTTGAAACACCTTGAAATCACTTCTAAATCATCAAATGAACTTGAAAACACCTTGGAATGGACTTGAATTCTCAAGAACAATTTTGAAATATGAAAATATGTATGTGTATAGAGGGTTTTCGGCTGGTTTGTGAAGAGAGAGAGAGAGTTGAAGTTTAAAATTTGCATATCTTGGAAAAATGAAAGAGAATGGAACTTGTAAAGAGTTTGGGGTGGCATCATCATCATCCACCTCCTTTTTGCCCAATAAAGGGAGGAGAGAGAGAGAGAAGCAATATGCATGGCTTCCATCTCTTATCATACACACATACTCACACGTATATATACATATATATATGATTTATTGGCCAAAAACTGGTATTTTACTGGATACCGGGTATTTTATCTAGCGTTTTAACCCGTTTTAGCGCGTTTTAAATTATTTTTAACGCTCTATAAAAATAAACTCACCAAAATATTATTGAACAATATTTTGTTTGTCGGGACTGGCGACGTTGCCGGTATTTGGCAGTATGCGCGCTGTGCTGCGCGGTACGCGCTTAAAATCGCAAAAATAGAGATTTAAGTGTTTTTATTTATTTTTATCATTCTATAGTAATAAACTCATCAAATTATTATTAAAATGATTATCAGTTGCCTTGACAGGCTGTGTTGACAGTATTTTGTCGGTATACGTGCTGCATTGCGCGGTACGCGCTTAAACTCGAAAAATAGAGTTTCTTAGCGTTTTAATTTATCTTTCCTCACGAATATGATTAAAATTACTATTCTAATCATAACACACTATTTTTAGGATTTTAACACTGCTTGGGTGGTCACCGACGTTCGTTTCGCATTTTAATCGTTAGGCGATAAGCGTTTATCTTACCGTTAAATTTCACATATAAACATAATTTTTACCAAAATTTAAATTTACCAACTCATTAAATTTCACATATAAACATCATAATCAGTCAAATATGGCCTTTTATCTATTCATAACACGTGTTACAATTGTACGGTACAACCTGAAAAGCCGGGTGTCACACGTGTTACAACCTTTAAGTCCCTTTGATTCACACGCATGTTTTAGCAATTCTTTAGGCGAAGGGCCGATTTAGGTACAAGCATATTATTGCGCAATTACCCATTTGCCTTGAGTGTGTTCTAACTCATTATTGCTAGTTATTATTTGTCACCGAGAGGAGCGTCATTGTGAGGGGTGTGTTGTGCGGGTGTTTAGGAAAAAAGTTAGTAAAATGATGACATTCGCTTGCTTGATTTATGTTTGATCACTTGTGGAGTTATGAGATTGTGTTGGGCGAGTTTCTTGGGGGCAAGCAACGATTAAGTGTGGGGATGAGACGGGTAGTCTGTTGGACGACCTTTAAATGGTATAAACGGTAGCTAAATCCTACATTTAATCATGTATTTATCTAGAATTAGATAACTATGGTTGCTCATGCTTCAGGTACGTTCAGGGCCTTAGGAGAGTGGAAATGCAGCTTTGGAAGGAGTTCGGCTGATTTGGTTACTCAAGGTTGCTGATTGAAGAACAAAGGAGAAAAACCCAGCCACTACCATAAATTACGGTAGCCCCCAGTTCAGGGCTTTAGGAGAGTGGAAATGCAGCTTTGGAAGGAGTTCGGCTGATTTGGTTACTCAAGGTTGCTGATTGAAGAACAAAGGAGAAAAACCCAGCCTCTACCATAAATTACGGTAGCCCCCAGTATGAAATGCGCCACCGTAGGGCAGTAGAGATTGGGCATAAGAGTTTAAGGGCCACCGTAACTTACGGTGGCCAGCGTAAGTTATGGTGGAGCCCAACCAGAAATGTAACTCCCACTTTTATGGACAATGATGAGTGTCTTTTCATTATTCCTATCATTGTGTCCGTTTTGGAGGTGCCTGGAGGCGAATTTGGGCTCGTCTTGAGTGTGATAAAAAATTCTAAACATTTGGTTTTTGTGTTTGATTCCTATGAACAATTACTCGAATGTTATGATGATTCACCATACCATGAGTGGCTAATTTCATTGGTGATCATCCTAAGTGTAAGGTTTGATTGAGATACTTCGGTTTATGTTTCATTTCTAGAATAATAAACTTTTCATGTTTGCTTAGTTTGCTATGGTGTTTGGATATTCGTTTGTAAAGAGTTAATTTGTGTTTGATCATAGTTCTAAACCATACGTTTTTAGTGCCGTTGGCAATCAAGATATCGTGGGAGGGATTAGGGTTGGATATTTGTTAATTGGTCATCGGGTAACAACCTCGCGTTCTAGGAATCCGAGTACATAGTTCCCTTTCATCACAACGTTTTAACCAAACATGAGCCACGTCTATGTGGTTCTTTCTAGTTGAGCATGAACATTGGTATCGCTTAAAACCTGAAACTTGGGTTGATCGATACCTTCTTAATCTGTTTTCAAAACATAACTTTGATTTGCAATTTAATTTAGTTCACTTAAGATAATCAAAACCAATCAATCCAAATTCTGAAATTTACTTTTTGCAACTTAGTTTTAATTTAGTTATTTAGAAAAGCTACTTAGATAATACATATTCCACAAACTCCCTGTTTTCGATACCCACTTATCGCTATCTATTAGTTGTAATTGGATTAAATTATGTGTTTATGTGATTAGTAGTGATTTAGATAATAATACCATAAGAACATTGTGGATACGCCGCTGGTACTTCCTATATATAAGTGTTCTTATTGTATTACCCTTGTAGCGTTATTCAAATCACTTTAGGATTATTGTGTTTAGTTGATTCAAATGTTCAAATATCCAAATCCTTGTAGAATCTTCCATATATATATATATATATATATATATATATAAATGAGATGGATTTGGACCATGTGGCATGTGATGGTGGGGCTTTTTGATGATGTGGCAACCTATGGTGGAGGTGTATTGTGAGTTTGGGAGGGAATGCATTATATAATTCTAAATTCGCAATTTTCCTCACAATTGGACGCGGCAACCGAAACAAAGTGGAAAGACACGAGATCCATATAATCCATGACCCGGGTATTTAAATGTCCTAAAACCCTAAGTCTACACCTCTTAGTCTTCACCGCTGCTTCATTCTTCTTCAACTTCTATAATCCATTAACCTCTGTAATTAATCAAGTAAATTCCCAGGTATCATAATCCCATTTACTTCTTTTTTTTCTTTTTTGTGTTGTGGATATCTAACCTGGTATAACCCAACTAATCAAATATGTTTCTTTTTTATGAACCCTAGATCACAATTGCCTTCTTCCTTCTACTTATGCAATCTCAATCCACCACTTCCTCCCACTATTCCAATGCATCGTATTTTTTGTGCTACCAGTAAAGAGATTTGTCCTAGATGAAGACGACGATAAGGTGAGCAATCATAATTCTTCTACTTTTCAATCTTCTTATAGGTTATAAATTATCTGTTTGCAATAAAACCTAATTCGATTTCATCTTTTGCGACAAACCATGTTTTAGATATCTTTATCATCTTCAATTGGTTTTGATTCGAATGGGTTTAATGTCATCTTTGGCGATAAAAAAACTGATTAGAATGCTAGGTTTTGTTTGACTGATCTGATTCGATTTCATCTTTTGCTATAGACAACCCTAGCATTTGATATGTGCTTCCTTAATCTTCAATTTCACACAATTGTTCTTCCTAAAATCATCTATGATCATCTCCAAGGTATAACCTTTCTCCTTATTATTTGTATGTTTGTGCTTTCTGTATCGTGATGTATTTTCTTAGTGATTTGAAGTTCAATCGAAGCCCTATTTGTTTGTTTCTAGAATTACTGTGCTCTTCAATATTGTATAAGATTAATACTATTGAGTATGACATTTGTGCCTTTACGACCATCATATAATTACGAATCCAATGAAATCTTGTGTTTCATTCTCGGGATCTGTATAATTACATGTGACATTTACACGTATCAAATCTTGTACGATTTCGAACTCTCGAGAAGCTTTTCTGGAAGTTTTATGTAAACTATTACGCAAACGTAATCAGTTTAACGCAACGTACACTCCGGAATAGTGACATAAGCTAAACATACCCTAAATATCTTTACATAACCTAGAAATAATTTTTGAAGGGTTCGGTATGGCAAAAACAAGTTTATTCGATCACAGGGACTATTTACGACAAACTATGAAAGTCTGCCGATTCTCGTACCAACGCACACTCCGGAATAAGGTCATAAGCTAAACATACCCTAAATACCCTTAACATAGCTTAGAAATAAGTTTTGGTGGGTTCGGTATGTGAAAATATGCTTATTTGATCACAGGGACTAAAAGCGTCAAAATTGTGAAAGTATGCAAAATCGCGCATATTCTGCATTCAGACCATATGCGCACATCCAAAAATTTTTGTAATCATTAAAATATTGTTTTTTAGTGATGAGAATGCAAAAATGTCCTTCGTTGGGTAATTTGGATCGTTTTCGCGTCCGTACGACCGAACGAACCGACATCCACGATATTTCCAAGCATATTTTAAGTCCCCTATGTTATAACATCCTTAAAATACCTGAATTAAGGTTAACAGGGGTTATACGCGTCAAAAACCATCAAAACATGCTGCGGGGACTGAAACTGTCAAATTTGAAACTATTGACAGAAAGTGGTCACCCTCACGCCACGCGAGTGACCCATAGTGTTTTGGCGCGCCACGCGAGGGAGACTATTTTTCAGAACTTTCCATTTTTAGCAGCAGCCTTTGTTTTCCAAGTTGGCTTTTGATATTGTGGGCTATTTGTGTGATATCCAAGCATAGAATCTGATCTTGGACACATGAAATGATCTTGTTCTTCCTTGGGCAACACACAAAAACATGTGGCATGATCTTGTAGCTCCTCACCAACTACAAATACCTCCCCCCCCCACATTTCATTCACAACATGCTCAATTTATTCTTTCTTCATCACCTGCTCTAATTGGAGGCTACGACATTGTTGGAGGCTTCCTAATTGAGTTTTCTAGTTCATCTTTCATCCTAGAACACAAGTGAGTGTTCTTCCTAGTCTTGTTTATTTATTTTTAGCTATTTCAAACTATAAGTCAAATAGAGTTTGACTTTCGACTTTGACCATGAATTGGTCAAGACAAAGTTCTATTGAACTTTGCAACGTGATCGTAATCACGATGGTTATAATCCCTTGCGATTATACCTACTGATTACCACATTGACTAGTCGAAGTGACGAGTCAAAGTTTCGGTCAAAATGCAGGATTATGTGCATTTTACGACGGAACTATTTTCGAGTATCAAAACACTTTGTTGTGATACCGAATCAGTTTTTCAACTTAGTTAAACATGTTTTGACATGCTTAACTCGTCACTTCTAGTTTAGTGCTTATTTAGGGTCGTAAGTCGAGCGGTTTGACCACCACTTTGACTTTCAAACTCGACCCGTTTGGTCGATCATTAGTATCCGGCCAAACACATATTTGTGACCATAGTTGTATAGGGAATAACCTCTTGAGGTTATACCTTATGGTCACTTCGTTTGGTTAGTTATATGATAGGTTGTTTAGATGCCCTTAGAAAATGACCAAAATGCCCTTTTCATGCATAAATCCGATTCAAGAATTTGTGACCAAACTTTGGACGCCTAAACTGATATTATAATATTTTCAAACATGTTTGGGCATTTAAGACTTATCATAGGACTTGTTTAACCATTCGAACGCGTAGTTACGCACATGACACGTTAAAGTAGCGTAAACTACCTTAACGGGTCATAACGTGTCAAAAGCACTTAGGATTCATTCCAAATCAGAATGTAGACTTTGTTAAACCATTTGATATGAGTTACAACACTCATTTGGTTTACAAGACCTCATTCTATCCGATTCCTCCGATTATGTATTGAGGCTATAACATAGTTACCTGATGTTAGGACACATTAGGACACGTATGAAGCTTTGGTATTTCACTTGATTCAAGGATACTTTGCAATCCCAAGTGAGTACATAGCTCCCCTCTTTTATGCTTTCAATTGTTTTGGGGTGACTTATATGTGCTAAATGTTTTTCAAGATTTCAAAAGAAAGACTATGGTTTATATAAAACTCGACGATTTCAATAATGTGAACGAACTTGTTGGTGCATTAGTCGAAAGACGAATGGCATTCATTAGCTTTGATCAAGCCGACTAGTAGTATGTTATGGTACCATAGGATTTGACAAATCCCGTTATCGGGCTATTCACTAGATTTGGTGGATAGTTTGGGGTAACGACAAAATCTGTTATTTTAACAAGTCACTTGTTGATTTGTTAGTTGATGTTAAAGAGGCCTTTCAGGGTCTATTAAAGATACCCCATGGGTGGTATAGTCGAGTCACACAGGTTTGAATGTTTTCATTAAATAATGACCAAAAGTTTTTCATAATTAAAACACGGACGATTGACGATTGTTTTAAAACACGGACGATTGACGATTTATTTTATAACACGGACGATTGAACAATTGGTTTATAAAAAGGACGAATGGTTTTTGAACGATGCCATGCAATGATTTCACTTAAAGATATAAACCATACGAAGTTTTCTTTCTAGACGATTTACTACTTGGTTTTACAAAGACAAATGTTTTCAGTCAAGATTCATGGCTACAATGGTTTTGTTTTACTTATATTAGCTTGTAAAGCTGATAAAGCATATTGCAATATCAAACACTTTTTGATTTCAAGATTTATACTCGTCGACTTTCGAAGTTTGACAAGGTGCTGCAATATGAATTCAAAGCCATGGATTTGACATACAAAACCTATGTACTCGCTGGCATTTTTATGATGACTATTTTTCACATATGTTTCAGGTTCTATTATGTGACGATTGTTGATTGCTTGCTTCACATAGGATGGACGCGGGCCTTAGTAACTTTAAAACTTGAAAGACAATTATTTGTATTTATTTGGTTTGTATCAAAACAACGAGTCTATTAATGAAATAACATGAAACTTCAAATACCATGTGTTGTGAAACAATGATTCTGTGGCAAGACTCCCCGATGTTTCCGCCACGGTTTGTTGTATGACGCGGTCAGGGTGTTACAGAAAAGTTGGCATCAGAGCTCATGGTTATAGGGAATTAGGTTATTAGTAATACTCTTGACCTAGTCTATAACCTTTCTAGGACCCTAACGCGAGTAAACATGCGTTTAGATTCTTAATACAATACCAATCACCAATCCTTAGGTGATTAAAAAAATAAAACACAAATTCATTCTCTCTAGTGAAATTTTTTTCAAAACTTCACAAGAAATCATTTATCCTTAGATGATTTGTTTTAGGCTTTTAAGCCTTTGGTGTTTTCAAAATCCCATCAAAGTTTGGGCTTAATAATGTGAACATGTGCAATCCAGAAGGGTGAATGCCTGTACTCCGAGTTTTCTGTCTAAGGCTAGAGTGTTCGTATAAATCCGCATCACCGGACCAGTCACTCTTACCTGGGAACTCTTGGGGTGAGTGTCCACCTATAGGCTAAATCAAGTCTTTCCGATACATTATAAAGACCTATTTAGTTTGATTAGTCACTGTGTCGTTTGTTTGTTTTAGTTAACGAACAAATGATTAGAATCCTTATACTTTGTCAATGTTTTAATGTTTAGTTTCGATTATCCAATATCATCTCACATGCTTTCTCTTTAGAATGCCTCCTCATCGCAGCGATACCCAAAGGACTGAACTAGCTAATACTATCGCCCAACAAATAAGCGTAATACTCTGTGGAAACATTGGGTTAGCTATCACTATTGTCACACCCCGACCGCGTAAAACAAAAAATCGCGGCGGAATCGTCGGGGAGTGTTGTAACAGAATCATTGTTTCATAAAGCATGGAAATTGAAATTTTGTTTTATTGAATAAAAGAAGTTACAATGTCTTAAAACAAAGAATCATAACATAATTAACTAATCTTGCATCTTTTAATGTCACTAAGGCCCAAGTCCGCCTAAGTGTATCTTGATCAATCCTATGCATCATTTCCTGAAAACACATGTGAAAATAGGTACGTCAGCATAAAAATGCCTGTGAGATACATAGGTTTTATTGATTTAGGATTCATGACTTGTAAGTTTAAAGAAAATGTTTATCAAAAGTTAGTCATGAACCTTGTAAAATGTTTTCTTTTATAAATCATACAAATAGTGATAAGAAATCAGATGATATAAAAGAAAGATGCACAGATAAATAAATGACCAAGAAAAATGAGTTTGTATAAAATATGTTATTTGTAAAACAGTGTTTCATGAAGATGTGATACAAGTGTAAAATGTATTATGTCTAACTTGAAATGGTTTAACTAACGCTACGATATGTAATACCATAAAAGCACTTATATATAGGAAGTACCAGCGGCGTATCCACCATGCTTTTATCATATTACACACGCCTCGTTACTTAAATCACTTACCAAAACAAACCACCAAAAATGTCTTGTTTAAACCAATTGTCAAATGTTTATATAAAAACCATGTCTATTGTCAAATGTACATCATGTAATGTGTAAACAAATGTCATGTATGACAAGTAAAAAGTGACTACTTAATCATATGTAAAAATGCACAAAACAAAGTAATTGAATAAATCAAAAGTTATGCTTTGTAAAATAATGCATGCTTTACTGATACAAACATCTATGCGGTATTGTTTTAATGCATACACTCAAGCCTTGCGACTGTGGCGACAAACCCTTAAACGAAGTTAAAGGTTTATCTAAACAATGTATATCGAATTCGGTCATTCCTTCGACCCAAACAAACCTAGGATCTCAGAAATGGGAGTTGTCAATTCCTATGGTACTACTACCTACTAACGAACGGCGTGATCAATGTTAATGAATGTATTTTTGTCACATTTAAACAAGCCAAATGTCATACCAAATGTAAGCATGTTTTATGAAAATAATGTACTAAGTATGCAACAAATGAACATAAATAGCATGAAATGTAATGTAAAACAATGTACTAAGTTTGCACTAAATGGACATACATAGCATAAAATATAATGTAAAACAATGTACTAAGTATGCACTAAATGGACATACATAGCAAAAACATAATGAAATCATGTACTATACGTGTACTAATGAACATAGCAAGTACGATATAAAAACATGAAAAGCACAAAAGTAACAAGTAGGCACATGCGTATCACCCCAAAACAGTTTGAAAACAGTAAAAGAGGGGACTATGTACTCACTTGAGGGTGCTTAGAAATCTTGAATAAAAACCAAGCAAATCTAGAAAGATCACGGAAATCAAACGGCACCACGTTAATAAACGGACCTAAATCGGAAGATAGGATAGAAAGAGGTTTCGTAAACCAAATGAGTATAGGAACTCATGTAATATGGTTTAACAAAGCCTACATCCTAAATCGAAACCTAACCTAAGTGCTTACGACCCAATACGACCCGTTTAGGTAGCTTACGCTACTTTAACGTGTCGTTCGCGTAAAACGCGTTCGGACCGCCTAACTAGTCCTATGACAAGTATTATATGCCTTATCATGTCTAATAATGTTACATAATCAGTTTAGATGTAAAAATTTTGGTCACATATGCTTAAAATGAATTTATGCATAAAAAGGGCATTTTGGTCATTTTCCTAAGGCATAACAATTACCTATCATACAACTAACTAAACGAAGTGACCATAAGGTATAATCTCGGAAGGTTATTCCCTATACAACTATGGTCACAATATATGTTTGGTCAGATCCTAATGATCGACTAAACGGGTCGGGTTTGAAAGTCTAAGCGGTTGTTTAGACCGCTTATCTTACGACCCTATATAAGCACTAAACCTAAAGTGAGGAGTTAAACATGTTAAAACATGTTTTAACGAAGTTAGAAAACAAGTTTGATATCAAAACAAACAGTTTTGATACCCAAGAATAGTTTGGTTGCAAAATACGCATAAACGCGTATTTTGACCGAAACTATGACTCGTCACTACACCTAATCAACGTGGTAATTAGTAGGTATAGTCACAAGGGATTATGACCATCGTGATTACGCTCACGTTGCGAAGTTCAAACGAACTTCGTGTTGACCAAAACGAGGTCAAAGCAGAAAGTCAAGCACCGTTTGACTTTCATGCTTGAAATACATGAACAAGCATGAAGGAAACTTACAAAAGGTCCAAGCTATGAAGATTTGATCCCAAAATTCTCAGGTATGAAGATTCACAAGGTGAGAGCTTCAACTTAAAGAAGAATTTGAGAGCAAATGTGAGGAATGCATGAAGATCAAGTGGGTTTATATAGAGTTTGAAGAACCGTTTGGATCGTTCCTCGATAATTGACCTTCAATCTAGACCGTACATGTGGGCACAAGGTTTTGGAATACTAGGGGTGCCCAAAAACCATCACACGGTATTGCAAATGTTACAAAATAGCCCCTAAACTTCAAGTTAAGTGCTGAAAATAACCTGCTGTTGCTGAAACTTGAGTTTCTGCCCAGATGTGGTGGTGGCGTACCACCATAGCCAACCCAGATAGTGGTGGCGTGACGCCACCATATCCCCAGTTCCTGAAAGTTTCAAATATTTACAGTTTTGGTCCCCACAACACTATTAAGCCATTTTTGATGCGTTTAAACCCCGTTAACCTCATTTCAAGGCTCTAAAATGAATTAAAGTATAGGGAACATGAAACATGCTCAAAAACATCTTGGATGCCAGTTTGTTTGGCCGTTCGGTTGCGTTGTTCGGTTAATTACGACGGAAGTCGTAACGAACGCAAAAACGATCCAAATTAAGCGACGAATGGAATTTTAACATGCCAATCACTAAAATAATATATTTTAATGATTACATAAATTTTTGGATGCCCGGATTACATTCAGAACGTAAGATATGCGCGGAAATGCAAACTTATGCTCTTTTTGACGCTTTTAGTCCCTATTGATCATAAGTTTATTTTTGCGCATCAAATACCTCAAAGCCTATTTCTAAGCTTTGTAAAGGATATTTAGGGCATGTTTAACTTATGATCATATTCCAGAAGGTTTGCTACAGTACGAATCGGCATACTTTCACAGTTTGTCGAAATTAGTCCCTGTAAGCGAGTAAACTTGATTTCGACACACCAAACCCTCCAAAACTTATTTATAAGTTATGTAAAGGTTATTTAAGGTATGTTAAGCCTATGTCACTGTTCTAGAGTGTTCGTCCCGTTAAACTGATTATGTTTACGCACCAGTTCGCGTATAACTTTCCAAAAAGCGATTTAGAGCTCGAAATCGAACAAGAATTGATATGTGCAAATGATACACATATTTAAACCAATCCCAAGTATGAAACACAATATTTCATTGGTTTGGTATTTGTTTGATGGCCGTGGAGGCATAGATGTCATAACTATGTCTCATCTCAATGATGAAACTACTCACGAGGCACCTAAGAAGACAAAAGCCAAGCCTTCAAGAAGATCAAAGAAGTGTAAAGCTTCAAAGAATCTTACAGAGATTGCTCCAACTCTGCTTAATCAAGTGGGACCTAGCCAGGTGGCATCACCACCAGCTAAGAAACCATACAGAGGAAAACCTCCTCTGTGCAATCAATGTAACCTTCATCACCATGAGAGTATCTAATGCCGAAGATGCTCAAACTGTGGATGTATTGGTCATACAGCAAATGTCTGTCGTTTAGCCGCTACGCCAAACCAAGCTATGGCAGTTCCTACTCAACTTATTGCAACTCCTCATGCTATACATGCTTGTCCTAACTACCCACATGGAACCTACTTCAGTTGTGGTTATCCTAACCACTTCAATTGACCTTGCTGGCAGATAAGGACTCAACGAATGGGCACAAGATTAACACTGGCAATATCAAGGCTTGTGCTGATGTCTAAATAAACACTTAAACTTTTGAGTTTTCTGTTAACTTTCCAAGGATCTTGAAACACTTTGGTTGTTCTATAAATAAATTTGGTGGTTTTCATTTTATTTACAAAATCAATGTGAATATGGGTATGTATGGCAAACCACTACGATATCATTACCAAGAAACCATATTCCTTGCAAGACAAACTACTCTCGTAGTTCTTCCATTTTGTGATCGCTCGCGGTATCCACGAAAATCCTAGGTACTCGTTTCTTCTAAGAAACAAAGTACAAGGTACAAGTTTTAACTCTTGACAAATACTCAAAGAACCACTTTAAATCCTTGCTTGAATATCTAAGGGTACTTTTCATAATTCCTTAATTGGTCTTATGCGACATGTCTATGTACATATCATTACATTCTAGTTTTCATGACATTATACATAGTATATGATTGCAAAGTCATCTTACATGATTTCAAAAACATTTCATATGGTTAAAAAACATTTTAACATAGTATAATTACCTAATATACTAAGTGCATAATTTCAAAAACATTATGCATGTTTTCAAAAACCTCATACATGATTTTAAAGGCATTTCACATGGTTTCAAAACATTTTAGCATGACATATTTACCTAATATACCTAGTGCATGATTTCAAAAATATCATATATGATTTCAAAACATTACACATATTTTCAGTGATCCCATGCATAGTTTTCAAAGACATTCTTCTCGTATGTTGACTTAGCATACGTAGTACACGATTTTCAAGGACATTCTGCTCGTATATTGACTTAGCATACGCAGTACATGATTTTCAAAGACATTCTGCTTGTATGTTGACTTAGCATACGTAGTACACGATTTTCAAGGACATTATGTTCGTATGTTGACCTAGCATAGGTTTTGAAACATTTTCGCTACACGAATCCCAAATCCTTATAAGATATTTCTATCTTCATTGTTAGATTCTTGAGGATGTTTAAAGTACTAATTGAACTCCTTGATTGGATTCCTAGCATACTTTCAATGCATATGTACAAATCGATGAGCAAGTTGATGACCAAGTTGACGATTATGTGATTATGTGATTATGTGCTTATGTGTTTAATGGACTCAAATGCTCACTAACCAAATCCTTGTAGAGTCTTCCATATTTTTATATGTTAGATTCTTAGAAGGATATTCAAAAGAACTATCTTAAATCCTTAATGGGCTTCTATGCAATAGTTAAGACCCTTGGATTTTAAAGTACTATTCCATAGTTAAAGAGACCCTTTGGTGGTCTAGTTAAAGAGATTGATTCGTCAATCTAGTTAAAGAGATCCTGTGTTGATCTAGTTAAAGATATCATGTGTTGATATAGTTAAAGAGACCCTTTGGTGGTCTAGTTAAAGAGATTGATTCATCAATCTAGTTAAATAGATCATGTGTTGATCTAGTTAAAGATATCATGTGTTGATATCGTTAAAGAGACCCTTTGGTGGTCTAGTTAAAGAGATTATTCGTCAATCTAGTTAAAGAGATCATGTGTTGATCTAGTTAAATATATCATGTGTTGATATAGTTAAAGAGACCCTTTGGTGGTCTATTTAAAGAGATTCTTCGTCAATCTAGTTAAAGAGATCATGTGTTGATCTAGTTAAAGATATCATGTGTTGATATAGATTAAGAGACCCTTCGGTGGTCTAGTTAAAAAGATTGATTCGTCAATCTAGTTAAAGAGATCATGTGTTGATCTAGTTAAAGATATCATGTGTTGATATACTTAAAGAGACCCTTTGGTGGTCTAGTTAAAGAGATTGTTCGTCAATCTAATTAACGCGATCATGTGTTGATCTAGTTAAAGAGATCGTTCGTCGATCTATTTAAAGAGATCCTTTGGTGATCTAGTTGAAGAGACTCTTTGGTGGTCTATTTAAAGAGATCATTTGTTGATCTAGTTAAAGAGACCCTATGGTGGTCTAGTCAAGTCATCTGGGACAACCGTCAAATTTGCATGCATCCGTACATGTAATTAATATTGAATTATGCTTAATAACTGTGCTTAATTTCAACAGATGACTTAAACTGCTTTCTGATTTATGTATCATACATACATGTGCATCACATTTCAAACTATCACACCATTTATCACATACAAACTCTAGTGACATAAACAATGCAAAAAGCACAGTCAGCACAGCTAGCCGATAACGCAGAAACATGTTGACAATGTCAGTATATAGACAGACAATGTTTTGAGACCCCGTAAGGGCCGGAGGCAAGTTACTACACTAGTATGGTGTGTAGGGAAGTAAGGACCATAAAACTGCGTCACTAAGTGATAATTTAAGTGCCGGAAATTGCCTAAAAGCCACTCAAAGTGAAGAATTCTGCATTAATCAGCAAAAATCAGCATTTTAACATACTAGTAACATGCAAAAATATGGCAAAATGGTCCTGTATGCTTTCCTAAGTGTCGGGAATTAAAAGTGTCATAAAAGGGTACTTAATGAACACTAAACGGAATCACTTGACACTTTAACGAAACGGTATCTAACCGAACAACTGGACATTACCCGGAACACCAAAATGTTGCTAAAAGCATTGTTTTACTTTTTCTGAGCTAGATATGGTTCCCGAACACTCTAACATACTACATAATGCAAGAAATACATTAAACACTAGACTTAACATTTAACCTTCAATTATTTACCTACACTTACCAACAAATTACAATTAACCCCCCCCCCCCATATACAATTTACGGCCCAAATGAGGACCCCACCTCAAGATTTACTTCAATCTTCCTAAATCCCCATGTAATCCTCATAAGATTTGATGATATTTTGATTTGATCTTGAGTGTACTTAAGGGGACATATAGTCCAATGGATAATAAAGATTGAAGATTATAAGTAACTTAATCACTCATCATCTTCTTCACCACAACACTCTCCTCTCCCTCTCTAAAGCTTACGGCTGACCCCCCTTACCCACACACCACCATTTTCATTCGAGCTTCATCCATTTCAAGGTTATCTCAAGGTGCTAGAAGGTGAATTAGGAAGCTTGGAACTCTTGGATCTTGAAAGACCTCCATCACAAGCTTTTATCCACTTGATCTTCATCTTGTTTCTTCCCTAGCTTGAAGCTAGTAGTAAGACTCTTTTGATCTTTGTTTACTTCATATTTTTAGTGGTTAAAAGATATATTATGTTGATTTACACAAGAACACTAAAGAACATACACTTGAATCTTGAAACATAAAGCTAACATATGCTGAAATATGGATAGAATGATGTTGTTTGGCATATAGATGATGTTGCTTGTTGATTTCTAGAGATATTGTTGTTGATCGTTACATGGAACTTGCTAGATTATGATTAAAAATATGATTTAGCAAGTTAGGAGATTATTAGGTGTTTATACAAGATGATCATCTTCTTGATTAAACATGAACTTGAAAACAAAGTGATTTCTTGTAAAATAATAAACATAGTGAGCTAGTAAACTTATAGCTTCCAGACTTGTGAATGATTTTTCTGAAGAAAACCAAGTTTAAAAATATGATTTTTGGAAGATCATAGTTTTTACTTAAACCTACACTATATTTAGTGGAAAAACAAGTGTAGAGATACTAGTATAACAAGAAGGTTTAACAAATAAACTTTTTTGTAAAATATGTTTACATGTTATAAACATCTAAAATTTCCAAAAATGAGGTTTATCAAGAAGTAAATGTATTTTGGAGGATAACTAAACCCACTAAAAACCTTACCAAGTTACTACGTGTTTTTGTGAAAGATCAAGTTCATGTTGTTATGTAAAGTGTATTGTTTTTGCACTTGGTAAGTATAATATTGTTTAGGGTTGGTTTTTGATCATTGTGTGTAAATTTTTGAAAAGAAAATGATATGCTAAATAGCATGGACACCTCCATTTACAAAGGAAACCATGGCAAAATTTTCTAAAAATTCAAACACTTAGAAAATATCTTTTAGACAAGTGTTTACAAGTATGTTTTAAACCATGTTCTTCAATATAAGCTTTGCCATAAATATTGATACAAAAATACAGGTATTGGAGGTTGGTTTTTGTAAATAAAATGGGCAAATATATACTTAGAATATATATTTTATTTTAAGACACTTGTGTGAATATTTGTATATTATGTGGACTAGTTACATTATTTTAGGGTAAAATAATATAACTTAACAAATACCATGGAAATAACAACTTCAAAATAATACTAAAAATCACAAGGAATAAATATTTAAGTTACACACATAATATTGCGAAACCGAACACAAAAACGTAACTTATGGGAGACTCCGAAAAATACCGTTACAATATATTTTTGGTATATATTATTTTGGAAACGAAAGGAATGAAAATATGATTTTTATACATATTACAAAATTACATCATATTTTCGACAAGAAAAAAATATATTATTGGAAAGATAAAAATATATATTTTCCTAGTATATTTAGAGGATATATAATTTTTGGGAAAAAATATATATTTTTTGGACAATTCATTACTTTTGACAGACGAGTTATATATATTTTCTAAGTGGGACTTAAAAATATATTATTTCAGAACTACAAAAATACATGTATAAATTACCCCTATCCCTGGGAAAGAAATTCGGAAATATATGCTTGAGAAGTATTAATACAAAGATATTGGTTAAACAATTATTCCAAAATCGAAATATAAATTAAAGTTAAAATAATTATTATTTTAACAAATAATTATATACTTGGAATACTACCGAAGACACTTGGAAACGTAACTCAAAGGCACTAATTAATACTAAGTCAAGGCACGACCTACTCGTTTAATAAGACCATAGTGCGTTGTAGGTAGTCGTGTACACCAGATGACACTTTGAGTTACAGGCAGATTCGAAGAACGCAAAACTGTCAGTTCATGTCCCCCTTTTCTCTTAACTGTTTTCAGTTTTATAACTTCGGGGGTGAAATACATGTTATATACTGCTTACAAATAATTACAATGGTACGATTAGTTAAGGAAAGGTACTGCTAGATCACGTGAATGGGTAGGCCATTAGCTTAAGACCATTAATCCTTGTATAAGGGCCGAGGGGCATGAGTGACAGATCTATTGGGTGTTGCGAGACCCACCCATGGGCCTGTGAGTTGGCCGCATGTGGTGACTATGTCGTTCCACCGGAGGGGCCGGTACGAAATACGCATACAGGTTTGAGTACTTCCTATACCATGTCACTTTTTAATGTATTAGCTACACATTAATTGATCTATTTTTCCTTATTGCTTCATACCAGTTTACACGAACATACATACATACAAAGGTTTTCAAGAATGATTCGTGCACACATACTAAACACATGAACTCGCTCAACTTTTGTTGATGTTTTTAAACTACATGTATTTCAGGGAACTAACAAGTGGATCTGGCGGGCGTTGAAAGTTTTTATGCTGCGTTTGAAATAAAGATGTCATCCATGGTCTTTGGGTTTGGTCGGTGTGTCTTATTCCTGGACGAGACACGTCTCCCAGTCCTTGGTGCTATTTAATATCTTTCGATGAGTCCTTTGTGAACTCATAAACATTTTAGTATGATTGTAAAACTTAAATTTGAAGACTACGTTTTTAAACAATGTTGTTATGTTTTAAACTTATCCAATGGATGACAAACCAATGGTTTTATCATATAGTTGTTGTTATGATTGAATGCAATGATATTAAGAAAGTCACACCATAATCATGCTTCCGCAAAAGTCAGGGTGTGACAGCTTGGTATCAGAGCTTCGATCGTAGCGAACTAGGATTCTTTCCCGAGTCTAGACTACGATCATTAGGGATCTCACGAAAACGTTTTTACGAACATGTTTTCATTGCATACACGAAACGCCCAGATCCAGGAAACAAACATTTTTACAAATAAAAGACACAAAATACATTTCAAGGAATTCATTTATATTTCAGTCTGAGAGACTGGGGAGTAAGTCTGAGAGACTAGCTGGGTAGTACAGTCTGAGAGACTGGGGAGTTAGTCTAAGAGACTAGCTGGGTACTGCAGTCTGAGAGACTGGGGGGTTAGTCTGAGAGACTAGCTGGGTAGTGCAGTCTGAGAGACTGGGGAGTTAGTCTGAGAGACTAGTTGGGTAGTACAGTCTAAGAGACTGGGGAGTTAGTCTGAGAGACTAGCTGGGTAGTGCAGTCTGAGAGACTGGGGAGTTGGTCTGAGAGACTAACTGGGTAGTTCAGTCTGAGAGACTAGTTGGGGCAGTCTGAGAGACTGGGAGGTTTAGCCTGAGTAATTCAGTTTGGGAAACTAGGAAGTTTAGTCTAAGAGACTAGGGAGTTCAGTCTGAGAGACTGGGTGTTTCAGTCTGAGAGACTGGGTGTTTTCAGTCTGAGAGACTGGGTGTTTCAGTCTGAGAGACTAGGTGTTTCAGTCTGAGAGACTGGGTGTTTTCAGTCTAAGAGACTAGGTGTTTCAGTCTGAGAGACTGGGTGTTTCAGTCTGAGAGACTGGGTGTTTTCAGTCTGAGAGACTGGGTGTTTTCGGTCTGAGAGACTGGTTGTTTCAGTCTGAGAGACTGGGTGTTTAGTCTGGGAGGCTGGGAGTTTAGTTTGAGAGACTAGGGAGTTTAGTCTGAAAGACTGGGTGTTTGGTCTGAGAGACCGAGTGTTTAGTCTGGGGGACTGGTTGGTTTAGTCTGGGAGGCTAGGTGGGTTAGTCTGGGAAACTAGGAAGGATAGAAAGTTTCATGAAGAATAATGTGAATACATGACTACATGATAAATTACCTTTGTTTGTATACACTAACTGTTAGTGATTACTATGGATATACATGTTATGACTATTATGCACCGGCACGCATGTCACTTTATTCTAGAAAGCGAGATATTAGATGTTGATAACCCTACGGCCGCCGCCACAGATAATGGGATTGCATCTACGCCAGAGATATTTATGTCAGACACTAAGAGATATTTACTCTTGCTGATGACTTCTCTGACGAGAATCCTCCTGTTACTCTTGTTTCAGTCCATGACCACTTCATCACTGGTCATCCTGATGGTAAGCACATCATGACTCCAATCCCCGACGCCGTACCTCTTGCGGTCATTCCTCCCGAGTATATGCCTTTTGACGAATTGTTTGATAATGACGTTAACCTGTTTATTGGTGGTCCTCCTGATGACGCCCATAATGATGGAAAGATGGACGAGAACGTTGCTACTAAATTCACCCCTGTTATCGAGCTATCCTCTGATTCTAGTATACACTCGATTTCAGACTCCTTTGAGTCTGTGACATCTGTAGCCTTACCGACGACCGGATTACAGCTTTCTACTATTAACTCAGACGACGCCGCCGCTATGACTGCTGCACTATCACATGCTCAAGGCACCACACCTTTACACGACCCAGAGCCTGCTCCTGAGCCAGCTTTGCTTCCTTTTGGGTCAGCTTGATGTTGCACCTGCTGATCCTGAGCCCTTGCTTGATCATGACCCTATTTCTTTTGGTTTATCAGACATTGAGCCCCTTGTACCTGGACCAGTACCTACACCTGTTGATCTTCCTTTTGTTGGGACAATTGCTACTGCACCCGCACCCGCTGATGTCGCTCCTTTCCTCCTGAGGAGTCCGACGTCCAACGCACCAGTTGCCTATTGCTTTCTTTCAAGACATACCCGCACCCCGGGAAGTTACACTAGGTCAGCACCCGCATAACGATTCTTTTGCTTCAGCAGCATTTTCTACGACCTCACAGGCCGCATCGTTTGCTACATTCACCTCTACAACGCTGGATGAGCCATTCCGATGGTTCCTATATTACACTATGCTGATTTTAGACCGTTGCCATCCCTCACATTATGGAGGCTACACACGGGATGAGTGCTCCTGTTACTTCAGCTACAGTTTGAGGTTTTAAGTTGTAGAGTTTTGGAGCTTGAGCTGACATTACGTCCTCCACCTTGTCATTGCCAGTATACTTTGATCCTCCACGTTCGTCGCTGCCTCCTTTTTGCACTCTCACCTGCTGCTATTACACCTTCTTGGATTTTGATGCTCGTTTCTTTACTATCCAGCAGCAGATCAGATACTTGCTCTGCCGTATATTCAAGCTCAGGGAAAAAGTCGCACATGTTAGCAGTTGGCTTTTCTTTCCTCTCCACCTCAGACACCAGTATAGTTGGCTTTTGGTTTTATGCGGAATACATTACTTTTGGGAAAAGACACTACTAATGAGTCGAGATTATGAAGACTATTGGAGACTACTTTTGACCACGCAATTTTGATACACTGATAGATTTGTTGGGCAAGGGTAGGGTGGCCCTGTGTCCCTTGTGATGTGTTGCACTTCGTAGACAATGTGATTATGGATGGTAAATAATGAAAGCTTAGTCGCTATGATTCTCACTAAACACGTTGATGACCTGCATATTTGTGCAATAACTATAATGCTACATGCTTACTTACTACGTTCCTATCTACAAGTTGTGCTATAATTGTGACGATGTGTGATTGATTGTTATAACAACTGCGTATATACATACACCTCTGAGGTCTTATTCGTTAAGTAAAGGCTTGTGTGCTCGTATCCTTAACAAGACCTGACCTAACCGATCTTCTTCTAGGAAGATGTCGACTCAAGGAAACACCGATCCCAACACCCCTTTTCTGACGACAGAGAAGGAAATACAAGAGCGCATCTCACAGGCCATCGCACAGCACGAGGCCCTTTGCTCCGAGCACAGCGGAGGTACCACAGGAAATAACCCACCCAACGGTAATGTTTAGTCACTTAAGACATATTACAAGAACGTTTGGACATTTCCAAGTATGCTTTGCTAATGCCTCTCGTGAATGATGTTGCTTATATCGCAGGCTTCACCTACAAGCAGTTCTTGGGCTGCAAGCCCCTGGAGTTCGACGGCACTGGAGGTGCCTTATCCTTTGTGCGTTGGGTTGAGAAGAAGGATTCTGTTTTACGGTTGAGCAAATGTGCCCCAGAGCATCAGGTCGCGTACATTTCTGGAGTACTTCAAGATGGGGCTCTATCATGGTGGAACCTTCAGATTCAGACGATGGGTGAGGCTGCTGCGTATACTTTGACATGGGATCAACTGAAAGAACTAATGCATAAGAAGTACTGTTCGAGACCAGAAATCCAGAACTAATGCCAAGTACGTGGAGAAATTTCATGTTCTGTCACGTGTTGTCCCCTACATTGTAGATCCAGAGTTTAAGAAGATTGAGCGTTTCATTTGGGGATTGGCACCCCAAATCATGAGCATGGTAACAACATCAAAGCCTGCAACGATCGCTAAGGCCATTGACCTAAGTGTGGCCTTGACTGAAGAAGCAATCAGGTTGAACAAATTTTCAATCTCTGAAGAGAAAAAGGAGACTCATGTGGAGTCGTCTGGAGATAACAAGAGAAAGTTCGCAAACTTCAAGCAGGGTACTCAGACGAATAACAACAACAAGGCCAAAAAGGGAAAAGAGCACATGGGTAAACTACCTAAATGCGACAAGTGTCGATGACATCATACCGGGCGATGTAAAAATGGAAAGTGTGACAACTGTGGCAAAGTGGGGCACAGTAAGGAGACGCGTTGGCATGAGACGAAACATGGGAAGAAAGGTCAAGGGTGTTATAACTGCGGTGACATGGGGCACTTTAGGAAAGATTGCCCACAGGAGATTAAGCATGATTGTGGGAAGAATGTCTAGCACCAGAGCTAGGGAAGCACGCTGGGATCCAATCATGGCCATCGGTACGTCACATAGTAGTCAATGTTATGCGTCTGTGCTATTTGATATTGTTGTCAAATTTTAGCTTCAGAATATACTTGTTATAGTAAAAACGATGGATATCCAGTACTCGATAGAACTAGCTTAAGGGAAGCTTCGACTTGGTAATTGGATTGGATTGGTTGTTGAGCAATCAAGCGGAGATTGTTATCCACAACCCGATGACGAACGAAGAAACGATCGTGACTCATAAAGCAGGATACGCCTCTACGAATTACTAATTGCTTGAAGGCACAAAAATGTTGCGTAAAGGATGTGTTGTTTTTGCTTGGCACATGTCATGGACAAGGGAGCCTAAGGACTAAAACTCAAAGATATTACTGTGATAAGGAAATAACCTGAGGTCTTCCTTGAAGACTTGCCCGAGTTATCTCCTCAACGACAAGTCGAATTTCACACCGATTTGATATCATGCCTCGCACCTGCTGTTAATGCACCCTAGCGTCTTACACCTTCGGAGATGCGAGGAATGATAGTGCAACTTTAGTACTTGATAGAGAAGGAAGATAACAGACCAAGTTTCCCATTTTGGGTAACCCCAGTTTAGCTCGTCAAGAAAAAAAAGGACGATGATTACCAAATGAGCATCAACTACCAGGAGCCGAACGAGCTAACCAACAAGAGTCGGTGGCACTTGCTGAGAATTAACGAATTATTTATTTAACTAACTTTGAGGATCCAACTACTATTTCACGACTGATTGATGATTGAGTGTCATTAGTTGTGAATTCAGGAAGGAAGTGTACCGGGGAAATTGTGGGACAATAACTTGTTTTTAAACGTACACAAAAATGGTGTTTCCTACACAATGCACAAAACAGTTTTACACAAAATACGAAACTTTGAGAACCTAGGAAACATGTACTTAGGGCCTTGTGAACCCAGGTCAAAACTCATAAAGGTTGCTTAGGGACCACACCTGTTGACTCAAGCAAACCCCATTAACCTAACATATATGCCATTTCAGTCAGCCAAATAGAAAGTACTTAAATTTCTTTTGTTGAGATCATCATTTTTGCTTCTAGCGAGTAGATGTTTGCATCTCTACTCCCCTGATGGTATTTGCATCGCTCCAATTTTCTTCGCTGAGAGCGAACACACATTTGCTTCGATACTTGGTCATTTCTTCATTTTAGCGAATACTCATTGTTTCAGGAGTCGGAAACTTTTATGACACACATGCACCATTTGCTACGCATGTGGTTTCGATTCGAACAAACGCTTCATTAAAATTCAAATATTATCTTGCTAAATCTAATTACCAATTTGTGATTCGAATGACCTGCATTATTGTAATTGTTGGCTCTTTTGTTACCAAGTCAACACACTTTCTTGAGACTTCATTTATTTCAAGTTACATTCATGGTTTATCTTTGTAATCATGCCGAGATTCCCTTGCTGGTACATACATTTATTGTCGGGTTACGCTGAAACCAAGTTCAATTGCTTGAACTCATTCATTTCACATATTCAATTTAAGACGCCATATGATGTATTGAGAGCGTCATATTCAAAAATTTTTACAAAAGTTCTTGTGTTTCGAGTCGTAGTGGACTTGGTTGATCTACGACTCCACTAAGTCGTTTGTTGGTCTCGATACCTTACGGTGATACTTTCACAAAATTGAAGCTTAATTTGGTTACGCACCTCATACACAGATTTAAATGTTTATTTATTTACTTGCTCTAAATCCGTTTTGTTTATCACAACCAAAGCAGTCTCAACACAGTTATGTGTCAAGGCAATGGTACATCGATTCACTTCATATCACAATGTACCTCTTAACGATTCTTTCATTACTGGTTAAACGTCCCGCAGTAATTATTGCTTTTTCATCAGAAACAGTGGTTCTTTGATGTCCCGCATTCAACAGAAAAATTTACGACATTGTGTAAATCAAATCTTCAGATTATCTCAGTACACTTTCATTTGATTTAAATCACGGTGAACTTGTTCAGTCACCACTATTATTGAATTATGTCATTACGACACCTTGTGGTGTTATTACAAACTTGTAGCTTGTGCTAATCATGGTCAACCGTTTCACACAAAACTACATATACTTTTATTTGACTTGTCATTTAAACATTTCTGATGCAACTACGAATCAAGACAATGATACATTAGATTCGCTTGTATTTCATTCGGTGTACTTTCGAAATTTAAGAATGTCAACACACTAACCCTTACCATTTGTTCATTCGAAAGTTGACAGATCATTTTCATATTCAAGCTGTTGATCTTGAGTTCATATGACGGATACTATGGGTTGTGACAACTCGTTTGCATATTGTGATCGATCATTTGAGAATCCTATTAGTCAAAACTCCTCTTTTGTGGAACCCCTGTTAACTGGATTACACTAGACTATACGTCAATACGTCTTGTACCTTTGACATCAAATGCCAAAAGCACATACCTTTTAACCATTGGATTCATGTTGTAATATATTCTTGGATTCACTTGATGTGAATAAGGTCTGATTCGGTTTTGTGATTATCTACCTCGGTATTATTCATATACATACACGTATAATGAAACCCTAAGGAGTTAAGGTAGTACAAATTTCGAGGAAGAAATTTTCTTAACAGGGGGAGAATGTGACAACCGCCAAATTTCATGCATCCGTACGTTTAATTAATATTGAATTATGCTTAATGACTGTGCTTAATTACAACTGATGACTTATACTGCCTTTTTGATTTCTGTATCATACATACATGTGCATCACGTTTCAAACTATCACACCATTTATCACATACAAACTCTAGTGACATAAACGATGCACAAAGCACAGTTAGCACAGCTAGCGGATAACGCAGAAACATGCTGACAATGTCAGTACATAGACATACAATGTTTTGAGACCCCGTAAGGGCCGGAGGCAAGGTACTACACTAGTATGGTGTGTAGGGAAGTAAGGACCATAAAACTGCGTTACTAGGTGATAGTTTAAGTGCCGGAAAGTGCCTAAAAGCCACTCAAAGTGCAGAATTTTGCATTAATCAGCAAAAATCAGCATTTTAACATACTAGTAACATGCAAAAATATTGCAAAATGGTCCTGTATGCTTTCCTAAGTGTCGGGAATTAAAAGTGTCACAAAAGGGTACTTAATGAACACTAAACGGAATCACTTGACACTTTAACGAACCGGTATCTAACCGAACAACCGGACATTACCCGGAACACCAAAATATTGCTAAAAGCATTGTTTTACTTTTTCTGAGCTAGATATGGTTCCTGAACACTCTAACATACTTCATAATGCAAGAAATACATTAAACACTAGACTTAACACCTAACCTTCAATTATTTACCTACACTTACCAACAAATTACAATTAACCCCCACCCCCTATATACAATTTACGGCCCAAATGAGGACCCCACCTCAAGATTTACTTCAATCTTCCTAAATCCTCATGTAATCCTCCTAAGATTTGATGAGATTTTGATTTGATCTTGAGTGTACTTAAGGGGACATAGAGACCAATGGATAATAAAGATTGAAGATTATAAGTAACTTAATCACTCATCGTCTTCTTCACCACAACACTCTCCTCTCCCTCTCTAAAGCTTACAGCCGACCCCCCCTTACCCACACACCACCATTTTCATTCGAGATTCATCCATTTCAAGGTTATCTCAAGGTGCTAGAAGGTGAATTAGGAAGTTTGGAACTCTTGGATCTTGAAGGACCTCCATCACAACCTTTTATCCACTTGATCTTCATCTTGTTTCTTCCCTAGCTTGAAGCTAGTAGTAAGACACTTTTGATCTTTTTTTACTTCATATTTTTAGTGGTTAAAAGATATATTATGTTGATTTACACAAGAACACTAAAGAACATACACTTGAATCTTGAAACATAAAGCTAACATATGATGAAATATGGATAGAATGATGTTGTTTGGCATATGGATGATGTTGCTTGTTGATTTCTAGAGATATTTATGTTGATCATTACATGGAACTTGCTAGATTATGATTAAAAACATGATTTAGCAAGTTAGGAGATGATTATGTGTTTATACAAGATGATCATCTTCTTGATTAAACATGAACTTGAAAACAAAGTGATTTCTTGTAAAATAATAAACATAGTGAGCTAGTAAACTTATAGCTTCAAGACTTGTGAATGATTTTTCTAAAGAAAACCATGTTTAAAATTATGATTTTTGGAAGATCATAGTTTTTACTTAAACCTACACTATATTTAGTGGAAAAACAAGTGTAGAGATACTAGTATAACAAGAAGGTTTAACAATTAAATATTTTTGTAAAATATGTTTACAAGTTGTAACCATCTAAAACTTCCAAAAATGAGGTTTATCAAGAAGTAAATGTATTTTGGAGGATAACTAAACCCACTAAAAACCTTACCAAGTTACTACGCGTTTTTGTGAAAGATCAAGTTCATGTTGTTATGTAAAGTGTATTGTTTTTGCACTTGGTAAGTATAATATTGTTTAGGGTTGGTTGTTGATCATTGTGTGTAAATTTTTGAAAATAAAATGATATGCTAAATAGCATGGACACCTCCATTTACAAAGGAAACCAGGGCAAGATTTTCTAAAAATTCAAACACTTAGAAAATATCTTCTAGAGAAGTGTTTACAAGTATGTTTTAAACCATGTTCTTCAATATAAGCTTTGCCATAAATATTGATACAAAAATACAAGTATTGGAGGTTGGTTTTTGTAAATAAAATGGACAAATATATACTTAGAATATATATTTTATATTAAGACACTTGTGTGAATATTTGTATATTCTGTGGACTAGTTATATTATTTAAGGGTAAAATAATATAACTTAACAAATACCATGGAAATAACAACTCCAAAATAATACTAAAAATCACAAGGAATAAATATTTAAGTTACACACATAATATTGTGAAACCGAACACAAAAACGTAACTTATGGGAGATTCCGGAAAATACCGTTACAATATATTTTTGGTATATATTATTTTGGAAATGAAAGGAATGAAAATATGATTTTTATACATATTACAAAATTACATCATATTTCCGACAAAAAGAAAATATATTATTGGAAAGATAAAAATATATATTTTCCTAGTATATTTAGAGGATATATAATTTTTGGGAAAAAATATATATTTTCTAGACAATTCATTATTTTTGACAAATGAGTTATATATATTTTCTAAGTGTGACTTAAAAATATATTATTTCCGAACTACAAAAATACATGTATAAATTACCCCCATCCCTGGGAAAGAAATACGGAAATATATACTTGAGAAGTATTAATACAAAGATATTGGTTAAACAATTATTCCAAAATCGAAATATAATTTAAAGTTAAAATAATTATTATTTTAACAAATAATTATATACTTGGAATACTACCGAAGACACTTGGAAACTGTCACACCCCAACCGATGGCGGAAACATCGGGGCATGGCACTGAGCGAAACAGATTGTCAAGAAGTTTTGATAACAATTATCATTACCAATCAATTTAAAATAACATGTCCCATACCATGTCTCAAAAGGTAAACAAATTATTACAGACAAAATCTAGGCAAATAGTTCTATTCCGACAACTCAGATTTAAATATAGCAATTGTTTATCTGCTTCTAGAGACCCCTGATTTAATTTGTACAGACAACTATTTGTTGGCCTCTAGAGCCTTATTCTAGCCTCGATTTCCTAGCAGATGTGCATCCTAAGCACCAGTCACATACGTTAAAATAAAGTCAATACATATAATGTAAAGGTGAGCACACAAGTTTGATAATAGCATATAGAGTTTGAAATTCGTTTACGCATAACCAGCACGTACACATAGTGAAATGAGGCATGTTAGTTATCGACATAGACCCATCGATACCAATGATTGCGGGTTGACTGCCTGAGGCAGTTCGCAATACATGATTACCACCGTAATCCATGCAAGTAATTGTCCTTAACAACCCATGCGAACAGGTGCTGAGTCCAAACTATAGTACTATCGTTGCTAAGGCAGGTAGACAGCATTCCATGTGTAAACATAACAAACAAGCATTCATAAGCCACGTATAACATGCATTAACGGTTAGCGTTCAGATAGTATTAGGTAGTGTGTTTATTGTGATTTGAATCTTCGTAACGTATGTAACACCCAAAAGTGCGTAAAGAAAAAAGGGATCGAGTATACTCACAGCGATGATGGATTGAAGGGAGCGCTTAGAGCGGAATTAGCCTGATTAGAACGATAACATAACGATAAGTGATGCGTAAAACGATGCAGGGTGTAAGTGGCTCAGACAGTAGCTCGGTCGGATTGGTAATCCGATCGGACGGTCCGGTCGTGCGGATGACAATCCGTTCGGATGGTCATCCGGTCAGACAGGTTGTCCGGTCAGATGACTATTCGAGTGGATTGTTTCTTCCTTTGATGTGTTTGTGTATGATGGCTTGTCCTTTGAAGTTATCATTGTAGCATTTTGAAAACATTGAAGTATCTCTACCTTTCAAGTCGGTAGATCGGATGGTCTGTCGTGCGGACGACAATCTGCTCGGATGACTCATCCGGTCGGACGGCGACTCAAGTGGCAAGGTTACTTTGTGAGAGCAAATCCACAGCAGGTTGTCACTCGATCGGACAGCAGTCCGGTCGGGTGGCATCCTTAATGCAGTGAACATGCTGAAAATTGTTCGAGTGTTAAAGTTCAAGTATCTCATGATCCGAAGAGTAATCCGGTCAGATTGGTAGTCCGATCGGATAGCAAGTCGTTCAATACTCAAACTTCAGATAAAGTTGGTTAAGTGTGGAACCCAAAGTGTAAGCCGTTTGGATGACCTAGTCTTTTGGATGGCTTATCCATTCGGACGGTAGTCCGGTCGGATAGCACTCCATGTTGGTCGTTCCGTTCGTCTTTCACTTGGCCGTTTTGATTGTTAGTTGCTTTTATCGAGAAGTTTTGACAACGTGCCAACCAACGGAACCCCATCTTAACCCAAGTGACCCGATCAAACAGGAATCACCCTAGTTCGACCAGTTAACCGGTTCAAGACGGTTGTTTTTGGTTAACCCGGAATCGGTGGTCTCATAAGTAGAATCCATATCTTGAACTAGTACAACACCGCGAATGAGTAGAAGACTAGAACAAGGTCCGATTCTATCGGTTTTGAGGGCATTGAGTGTAAAAGAGTTGAAAGAAAGTTAGAAACCATATTTCAATCCTTTTTCACCATGAAAGTGCTTAGATCTCTGCAAGATCTTTGTTTATTTGTGTGGAAATTGGTTGGATCCAAGTTGTTCTTGGTGGATTGAGGCCAAAACATGAGGTTCTTCAAGAACACATGATGACGTCATCCTAGAACACCTCAAATCTAGGGATTTCATGGTTAAAAGTTAAGATTCAAAAGATAGAAAGGTGTAGGTGTGCGTGTAGATTAAGAAAGTACAAGATTTAGGACGAGATCTTACCGGGATTGAGAGAAATCGAAGAAAAGGTGAGGAGAGCGTGCTGTTCGATCAGAGGGTTTCCAAAAGTAGAAAGAATGAAAGTGACATGGGTATTTATAGAGTTACCCAAAGAGGAAAGTGTGGGCCGGTCGGATGGCATCTCGCTCGGATGACCTATCCAGTCGGATGTCATCTCGGTCGGATGACACATGGCACCATGATCAAGTGGTAGCCTGGTCGGATGGCTTATCCGGCCGGATGGCACTTGGTTCGGGTGTTTGGCGCAACGATTTTTGAGGTTTCGATTGTAATTGCGAGCGATGCAATGCGATGGATTTTTCCTATTCAAATTACTTTTAATCCCAACCATTCATATCTTGCACTGTCCCTTCTCCACTAATTATCATAGTTTGATTTTGATTGAGTTCGATTGCGATTCGAGTTTCAATTGATTACCACAACTTAACATAAATAAACATGCACAAGTAACACGTAAAGCACACACACACGTATAACAATAACCAAAAATGCATAATTCGAGTGGCGATTCGATTGTGGTTCAATGTCGATTAAATCAACATAGGTTGATTATCATTTAGTTAAATTTATCGCATTGTTACTTCCTATAGTTCACAGTCATAAGTCGATTAGATTGCGAATAACATACGTCGATTGTTATATTTATTGACACTTACTCCAGATAATACAACTAAAATAAACACCTAAAAGAAATTCACTACTAGTTAAGTCGCGTGAAATCGGTCGTTGACTTTGACTTTGACTTTGACTTTGAAAACACGGGGTGTTACAGCCTCCCCTTGTTTAGGGAATTTCGTCCCGAAATTAGGCCGAAGCCGTAACGAACAACTGCGGGTACTTCGCCTTCACGTCGCTTTCGAGTTCCCAAGTGAACTCTGCGCCTCGTTTGCCTTCCCATCGGACTTGCATAATAGGAATGCATGAGCGTCTGAGCTGCTTGGTTTGACGATCCATGATTTCGACAGGCTTCTCCACGAAGTGTGGTGTTTCGTTTACTTGAAGGTCATCGAGAGGTACAATTAAATCATTCTCAGCCAGGCACTTTCGGAGGTTTGACACATGGAAAGTCGGGTGGACGTTACTAAGTTCCTCCGGTAGTTCGAGTCTGTAGGCGACTTTTCCGATCCTTTCCAGAATCTTAAAAGGTCCAACATATCGAGGCGCGAGCTTTCCCTTCTTGCCGAATCGGACCACACCCTTCCAAGGAGATACCTTTAGGAGTACGTAGTCACCAACGTCAAATTCAAGGGGCTTGCGTCGTCTATCGGCATAACTTTTCTGTCGATTCCGAGCTTTCGTTAGATTGTCTCAAATTTGGAAAATTTTGTCTGTCGTTTCTTGCAATAGCTCGGGACCGGTTGATTGCGAATGCCCGATCTCGTGCCACACAATAGGCGATCGACATCTTCTTCCGTATAAAGCCTCGAATGGTGCCATCTGAATGCTGGAATGATAACTGTTGTTGTACGAGAATTCGACTAACGGCAGGTATTTATCCCAATTACCACCGAAGTCTATGACACACGAACGGAGCATGTCTTCAAGAGTATGGATCGTTCTTTCAGTCTGACCGTCGGTTTATGGGTGGAATACGGTACTTAGATTAAGCGATGTACCGAGAGCCGTTTGAAACGTTTCCCACAGTCGTGAGGTAAACCGAGCATCACGATCAGAGATGATGTCGCGAGGCATCCCATGATTACAAATGATCTCATCGGTGTAGATTCGGGCTAATCGTTCTACCTTGTAGTCTTCCCGTATTGGCAAAAAGTGAGCTGATTTGTTCAAACGATCAACAACAACCCAAATGCTGTCGTGACCTGATGACGTGTGCAGAAGTTTTGTTATGAAGTCCATAGCTATACTCTCCCATTTTCACATAGCGATCGGTGGTTGCTCGAGTAAGCCAAAGGGTCTTTGGTGTTCAGCCTTGACTCTTGCACAAGTCAGGCACTTCCCAACGTAGAGAGCGATATCCCTTTTCATGCCAGGCCACCAGTACTTGTAGCGAAGGTCCTGGTACATTTTTTCGGCAACAGGATGAATAGAATACCGGGATTTGTGGGCTTCGTCCATCAAAATATGTCGCAAATCGGTCCATTTGGGGATCCAAATTCGGTCCAGAAAGTGGAATATCCCATTCGACTTACTCACAAGCTGGGCTCCGTCGTGGTAGATTCTTTCCTTCTTCAGGGTTCGTTCATTAAAACAGGCATGCTGAGCTTCGCGGATGAGAGTTTCGAGATCGTATTGGGCTTGAACATTTCGAGTGCTAAGCAGATAGCTCCGTCTGCTGAGTGCGTCGGCAACAACATTTGCTTTGCCTGGGTGATAACGAATCTCACAGTTGTAATCGTTGAGAAGTTCTACCCATCGGCGTTGACGCATATTAAGTTCCTTCTTATTAAAGATATGTTGCAGGCTCCTATGATCGGTGAAGATCGTACACTTGGTGTCACACCCTGGCTTTGCGGAAGCGTGGTTATTTTGGTGTGACTTCTTAATACCATAGCTTAATCATAACAAGCTATATGAAATAAAAACCATGCAAGATCATCCATTAAAATAAGTTTTTAAACCAAAGTAACATAACATTGTATTGGAACTACACCATCATAACATAAAGCGTTGTTTTGAAAGACATAACATCAACGTGAATAAAACGCAGTTTAAGGACTGTGACTCGTCCAGGTAAAAGTCACATCCCCTAAACCTGGATGACCTCGGAACCCATATGCAGGGGGAAAACATATCATACCGCGCCAGATCTTTAATTCCCTGAAATACATGTAAGTTTGGAAAAATCAACAATAATGTTGAGCGAGTTCATGTGTAAGTGAGTATGTAAAACCTTTGTACGTATAAAATCCTGGTATGTAGCAATTAAGGAAAAAGAGATCGATTAATGTGTAGCTAATACATTAATAAGTGACATGGCCTAGGAAGCACTCAAACCTGTAACGCGAATTTCGTACCGGTCCATCCGGCGGAACGACATAGTCACCACATGCAGCCACACACTGGCCCATGTGTGGGGCTCGCAACACCTGATAGATGTATCACTCATGCCTCTCGGTCCTTATACAAGGATTAATGGTCTTACGATAATAGCCTATCCATTCACTTGATCTAGTTGTAAGTTCCTTAGCTAATCATACCGTGTATAAAAAGTACTCGTAATCATAGTAACATGTATTTCACCCCCGTAGTTTAGAAAACTGAAAACAGTTAAGAGAAGAGGGGGACATGAACTCACCGAAGTGCGTCTCTAAAAAGTATCTCCCAGAAAATCTGCTGTGCGACGACCTACACGTACTAACTTCTATTAGACGGACGGTCGTGCCTTAGTTTAAGGTTTAATGTCTTTGGGAAATAGTTAGGCAACTATTTCGTGTTTACACTACGTAATTATTCAATAAATATATTCCTTCCCAAGGATGGGGGATTTAATACATGCGTGTTTGTAAAATTCGAAATACATTATTAAGTCTCACTTAATATGTTTTATTTCTTACTCCAAAATATAAATATTCTTTCCAAAAATATTATATTTTAATACATGTGATTTTCCCAAAATAATACTTTTGACAAAAATACGCGCTCATAAATATTTTCTTAAAATGCGTAAGTTACGGATAAAGATCGGGTGGTAATAATTATACCGTTGTAACTTAGTAATTAATGTGAAGGCGTTTGTATTATTTTGGAATCGTTATCATTCGGTAATATTATTTTTACCCTAAAAATAATATTCGTATATTTCACAAAATAATCATAAAAATTCACAAGTGTTGTTACTAAATATATACTAAATATATATCTTAGCAAGTTTTTATTTTGTGAAAATCCCACCTCCGATAATTAGAAATCTTGTAATAAAGTCATGGCGAAATATATAATTCGAAAACACGTTAAAAATGTATTTCTAGCACTTGTAGTGAAAATATTTCTAAATGTTAGGTTTTTGGAAAAATTTCGCCAGAGTTTCCTCTGTAACTGGAGGTCGCCACACTTTCAAGCGTATCATTTTCTTTTACAAGCAAACCAACAATTTTCTCATTCAATCAATAAACATTATTCAAACCATCAAACTAGTCAAAATAGATGTAAATCGCAAAAATACATGAACTTGTGGTTTTTCCAAAATATGTAGTATCTTTCCATTATTTTTAGTGGATCTTTTGTATAAACCAACCCGGTTTCGTAAGAGTCTCATTTTTAAAGAAAATAAATTTCCACAACTTCTTGTCAACATTTACAAAAATAGTTCTTTCGTCAAAACTTTGTGTTACACAACTGTCTACGCACTTGTGTGTTTACAAGAGCACTTTTGGTTATGTAAGATCCGTCTTTAAAAGTGTGTTTTCTCTTGACATGTGGTCCTTTGAAAATACCGCTTGTAGATCCGTAGATCTACTAGTTTTAAACACTATTTCATAAGTAAAATCGTTTTTACACAAGTTCAAGTTTCTCGTGTGGTAGAGTTTCATCATTTAACCCTTGTCATGCTTAAACAAGCTCTATGTCATGATCCATGATCATGACCAATCCGGGTTAAACAATGATCTGAGCTACCACAACATAGATCGGCACTAAATAATTTCACAAAACAAATCCTACATGATTTACACAACAATCAAGTTTTTAACCAACCTTTTTAGCATTTTAGTAGACTTTTTCATATCATTTTGTATGTTCATGAGTTTTAACCATCATATACCGTTTTAACCACTTTAAAATAGATCGAGAGTGTGTTTCAAGCAACTTACTACTTGCTCATGGCTAGGGATGAAACTAGACGAAAAACGGGTGGTTAATAGCGTTGTGGTGAGGTCCTTGTGATTCCGCAAACAACGGGTCTCCTCGTATGTGATCCTTCAACTTTGTAAGTATGTAAAATACCAAGGTAAGAATTTGATGATGGTGGGGTGATGCTAGTGGGGTTCGGCCGATCATCAAGGGGAGAGGGAAAGAAAGATGATTTATTTTTTGTCAAGTGTTAAAATGAATGTGATTACCCCTTATGCACACTTATAGTCCACAACTTCAAATTACCCATGGGATAACATGTACCCTTGATGTTAGACATACTAGAATAAAATAACCACAATTGTGTGGTGGGTGTTCCCACATGATGACCGATCGGATTAAAAAAAGGGGTATTTAGTTGGAATTTAACTTGCTAGTTAGTGTCTAGTTTATTTAATTAGGAGTCTAAATTTAGTTATTAGAGTGTAAGGTTTAGTAACGGGTGTTAGGGTATTCGGGGACCCTAACTGGCTCAGAAAAAGAAAAAATATGTCATGTCAATATTTTTATGTCCCGGGTAAAGTCCGGTTGTTCGGTTGGATATTAATCCGTTAAGGTGCTAAATAAGTATTTAAAGTGTCGTTAATATTATTTTTAGTGACACAATAAATTCCCGACACTTTGGAAAGTGTCCAGTTTTATTTTCCCATGTTTTTGCACTTTACTAGTTAATTTAAATGCTGAATTTTTATGATAAAGTGCTGAATTTTGTACTTAAAGTACGTTTTAGGCACATCCGGTCACTATAAATATCACCTAGTGACGCAGTTCTACAACCCTTGTATCCCTACACTCTCTAGTAGTGTAGTAAACTATTCCCAGCTCATACTGGCCTCAGAGACAGTAACTGTCTGGTGCTGGCTATGTCAGCACGTTTACTGGGTATCCCGTATAGTGTGCTCACTGTGCTTTTGGTGCATCAAGGGTGTCACAAAGGTGCTATAAGCAAAACATGGAGTGACAGCAAGTAAAGTATGATGCAAGTAAGTACATGTATCAGTATTCAAATAGCAGTTTATCCACAATTTCAAGTAAGCACAGTAATTAAGCAGTAATTAATCATTAATTAAGTCGTACGGATACCTGGTTTGGTGAGGGTTGTCACATTCTCCCCCCGTTAAATAAATTTCGTCCTCGAAATTTGTACTACCCCACTACTTATGGTTAAGTCACACACGTATGTATATGAATAATATCGAAGTAGATAATCATCAAATCGAAACAAACATTACTCACATTAGGTGAGTCTAAGAATATATATCAACCCGAATCCTAGGGTTGAAAGGTGTGTGTGCTGCTAGCATTGGGTGTCAAAGGTACAAGACGCATTTGACGTATAATCTAGTGTAATCCAGCTAGCAGGGGTTTTACTAAAGTGGAGTTTTGACTAATAAGATTCTTAAACGATCGGTTGCAATATGCAAAGAGTTTTCACAAACCATAGCACCCGCTATGAACTCAAAAGCAACAACTCAACGTAATAGTAAAATGATCTGTCAACTCCTGAATAGATGTCTAGTAAGGTTTGGTGTGTTGACATTTTTGCATGGTGAAGACACACAGAATGGAATACAAGCGAATCTGGTGTATCATTGTCTTGATTCGTAGTTGCATCAGAAATGTTTAAATGATAAATCAAACAAAAGTATGTGTGGTCTCGTGTAAAACGGTTACCATGATTAGCACAAGCTACAAGTTTTATGATGACACAACGAGGTGTCGTAATGGCATTACCCAATAATAGTGGTGACTGAACAAGTTCACCGCGTTCGAAATCAAATGAAAGTGTACTGAGACAATCTGATGATTTGATTTATACCATGTTATAGAGTTTCCAATTAAATACGGAACATCAAAGAACCACTGTTTCCAATCGAAGATGAATAGTAATAAGTATCGCAAGGCATTTGATTGACAACGAAAGAATCGTTAGGAGGTACATTGTGCTTATGAAATGAATATATGTACCATTGCCTTAACACACAATTGTGTTGAGACCGCTTTGATCATGAAGATCCCAAATGGATTGTTAACAACTAAATGGGGAATTGAATCCGTATACGAAGTGAGTAACCAAATTAGTGCAAGCTTCAACTTTGTGAAAATATCACCGCAAGATATCGAAACAAATCAAACGTTTTAGTGGAGTCGTAGGCCAACCAAATCTACTACGACTCGAAATGCAAGAATCTCTGTAAAAATAGTTGAATATGATGCTCCCAATACATCATATAACATTTCAAGTTAAACCTGTGAACTGGAGAAGTTCAAGCAATTGAACTTGGTTTCAACGTAACCCGACAATAAACGTATGTATCAACAAGGAATTCTCGGCATAGTCGCAAAATAAACCATGAATGTAACTTGAAAGAAAGTGGTTTCAAGAAAGCGTGTTGGCTTGATAACAAAAGAGTCAACAATAACAATAATGTAGGTCATTCGAATCACGAGTCAGTAATTTGGTTTAGCAAAATAATATGTAAATCCCAATGAAGTGCTTGTTCAAAACGAAATCACATGCATAGCAAATGATGCATGTATGCCAAGTAAGTTTCCGAGTACTGAAACAATGAGTGCTCGCAAAAATGAAGAAATGACCAAGTATCGAAACAAATGTGTGTTCGCTCTCAGCGAAGAAGATTTGTGTGATGCAACTACCATTAAAGGGGAGTAGAGATGCAAACGTCTACTTGCTAGAAGTAAAAGAATCCAAGTACTTCCTGTTTGGTCAACAGAATTGGCATATGCGCCAGGTTAATGATGGTTGATTGAGTTGACAGATATGGTTCCTAAATAAAAACCTTTACGAGTGTGGACCTGGTTCCCAAGGCCCTAAATATACGTTTTCTAAATCCTCCATATTTCGTGTCACGTGTAGATTCGATTTGTACATTGTGTAGGAAGCACCGTTTTTGTGTACGCCTAAGAACTAATCATTGTCCCACAATTTCACCGGTAAACTTTATTCTTGAATTCACTGCTAACGACGCTCGATTGTCGACCCGTCGTGTAATAGTAGTTGGGTCCTCACAGTCAGCTATGTAAGAAGTTCGTTAGTTCTCAGCAAGAGCCACCGACTCTGGTTGGCTAGCTCGTCTGACTCCCGGTCATTTGAAAGTCATTCATCCTTTCTTTTGGCGAGCAGGACTGAGGTTATCCAAAACAAAAGTTTTGGTCTGTTATCTTCCTTCTCTATCAACCACTGAGGTTGCACTGTCAATCCTTGCATCTCCGAAAATGTAAGTCGCTACGGTGCATCGACTACAGGTGTGGTGCCTGGGATTAAATTGATGCGAAAATTCGACTTGTCGTTGAGGAGATAATTCTGGCTAGTCTTCGAGGAAGACTTCAGGGTATACTCCTATCACGGGGGTATCGTTAAGCTTCAGTTCTTCGGTTCCCTTGTCCCCGACATGAGCCAGGAAACAACACATCCTTTCCACAACAACCTTCATGCCTTCAAGCAATTCGTGATCTGTGGAGGCGTATCCTTCTTTGTGTGTCATGATCATTCCTACTTTCGTCATTGGGATGCGAACATCCATCTCCGCTTGACCGCTTGGCAACTAGTGCACCCCAATTTCTACGTCAAAGCTTCCCAACTCAACTGGTAATAGCTCTAGCGTAAACTTACGCTCTCCGGTTTCTATCTGACCATTTCCAAATACCTCGTTGGCTTCCACTAGCTTCCCACTGGCTAGTTCCATCGAGCACGGGTTATCTAACTCATTTGTTACTCATCCAAGTATATTTTTAAATTCTAGAGAGGCGAAACTAAAATTTGCAACCGTAACTAGCGGTACAGATGCATAACGTTGAGTAATGTGGGACGTACCGATAGTCATGTTTGGATCCTGGCGTGCTCCCCTAGCTCCAGTGTTAGATATTTTTCCCACAATTTTGTTTAATCTCCCTAGGGAAATCTTTCCTAAGGTGCCCCATAACACCGCAGTTATAACATCCCTTACCTTTCTTTCCACGTTTCGTCTCATGCCAACACGTTTCCCTGCTGTGCCCCACTTTGCCACAGTTGTCACACTTCCCATTTTTACATTGCCCGGTATGATGTCGTCGACACTTGTCGCATTGAGGTAGTTTACCCATGTACTCTTTTCCCTTTTTGGCCTTGTTGTTGCTATTAGCCTGAGTACCCTGCTTAAAGTTTGCGAACTTTCTCTTGTTGTCCCCAGATGACTCTACATGAGTCTCCTCCTTCTCCTCAGGGGTTGAAAATTTGTTCATCCTGATTGCCTCTTCAGTCAAGGCTACACTTAGATTGATGGCCTCAGTGATCGTTGCAGGCTTTGACGTCGTCACCAAGCTCATGATTTGGGGTGCCAATCCCCAAATGAAACGCTCAATCCTCTTAAACTCCGGATCTACCATGTAAGGAACGATACGCGACAGAACTTGGAACTTCTCCACATACTCAGCTATTTTTGGACCTTCCATCTTCAAGTTCCAGAACTCAGTTTCTACCTTCTGGCTTTCTGTTCTTGAACAGTACTTTTTATGCATTAGCTCTTTCAGCTCATCCCATGATAAAGCATATGCAGTGGCCTCGCCCATTGTCTGAACCTGAAGTTTCCACCATGACAGAGCCCCATCTCGGAGCAGCCCGGAAATGTACGTGACCTGATCTTCTGGGGCGCATTTGCTCGCACGCAAAACAGTGTCCATCTTCTCAATCCAGCGTACGAAGGCTACGGCACCCCCAGTGCCGTCGAAATGTAGGGGCTGGCAGCCTAAGAACTGCTTGTAGGTGCAGCCGTTGGGTGGGTGATTTCCTGAGGTACCTCCATTGCGTTTGGAGCGCTAGGCCTCGTACTGTGCGATAAACTGCACGAGGCGTTCTTGAAATTCCGCCTCTGTCGTCGGCAGAGGGTTGTTGGTATCGATGTTCCCTCGAGTCGACATCTTCTGAGAAGAAAGTCGGTTAGGTCGGGTCTTAGTAAGGACACGAGCACCTAAGTCTCTATTTAACGAATAAGACCTCATAGGTATATTACATTTACGTAAATACGCAGTTGTTTAACAATTAATCACATATCCTCACGGTTATAGCACAGCTTGCAAATAGGAACGTAGCAAGTAAACATGGTATTATAGTTACAGCACAAACATGTAGATCATCAACGTGCTTAGTGAGAGCATAGCGGCGATATTTTTCGTTGGTCATTAGTCATAAGTATTGTCGCGTGTTTAAAGATGATCGGGCTTTCATTATCCACCGGCCACAATCATTGCATCTTACCAAAATGCATCACATCAGAAGGGACTCAGGGTCACCCTACCCTTGTCCAACAAGTATATCAGTGCATCACAACTACGTGGTCAGAAATGATCCCCAAAAGTCTCCGATATCCCCGCTTATCATTAGCGTCTTTTCCAAAGCGTAATGCAATCCGCTTAATTCAGAAATCAACTATACTGGTGACTGAGGTGGAGGAGGAAAGAAAAGTATACTGTTAACGTGCGTGAGTCCCTCCTCGAGCTTGTATATACGTTGAAGTAATTAGCTACTCTGCCGCTCGATAGTAAAGAAATAAGTATCAGAATCCTGGGAACGGTGTAATAGGAACGGTCGAGAGTGCAAAAAGAACCTTGACGTATGTGTCGGATCAAAGTATGCTGGTAAAAGACAGGGTGGAGGACGTGGTGTCTTACAAAATGTTGTCTTGTGATGTAGTCATTTAAATCATGTTTTCGGTTATGTAATGTTTTGCATTTGAACTTGCCAATTGTGGTGTCTGCTCAAGCTCCAACGTTCTGCGTCTCATATCCTCAAACTGTAGTTGATGTTACCGGAGCAACTCATCTCGTATGTGGCCTCCATAATGTAAGGGATGGTAAGGGTCCAAAGTTAGCATGGCGTATTATAGGATCCATCAAGTCGGCTCGTACAGCGATGTAGGGGTGAAAGTAGTAAGCGGTGCGGCCTGTAAGGCCGTAGAAAATGCTGCTGTAGCAAAAGGATCGTTACGTGGGTACTGACCTGGAGTACCTTTCCGAGATATGGGCAAGTCCGGAAAGGAAACGATAAGTATGCCAGTGCAGAGGGCATCGGTCTTCATAGGGAAAAAGGATCAACATCAGCGGTTATGGATGCAAAAACAAATGTTTCAACTAATAAGGAGATTGTCAGGTGCTGGTACTGGGTTAGATAGTAGGGGTGCAATGTCTAGTAAGCCAAAAGTATCAAGGTCACAATCAAGCAAGGGTGTAGGACCAGCAGTTGCAACATTAGGCTGACTCAAAAGGTGCAGAAGCTAGCTCAGGTGCAGGCCCTGGGTCGTGTACGGTGTGGTGCCTCGAGCAGGTGATAGTGCAGCAGCCATGTCGTCGTCGTCTTGTGTCAGTAGTAGATGGTTGCAATCCGACTGTCTGTAGGGCTGCAGACGTCGCAGACTCAAAGGAGTCTGAATGCGTGCTAAAACCAGAGGATGGCTTGTTAACAGGGGTCTTAAGAAGTGAAGTTAGTAACAGTGTTCCTGTCCAATTTTCTATCGTTATGGGCGTTGGCAAGAGGACCATCGATAAGCATGTCAACGTAGTCATACATTGTTTTTCGAGTAGCCAACCTTCAGTAGACATGTCCGCAGGTGGCGCATCATCAAGGATTGGAGCCATGGTGTGTCCATCATCGGGATGTCCAGTGATGGAGTGGTCATGGATTGAAACAAGAGTGACAGAAGGGTTCTTGTCAGAGAAGCCATCAGCAAGGGTAAAGTATTACCAGGACCTGGTAGCGCGGACTGTTGGAAGTCGTCCTTGTCCTTGGTCGGCATAACAGGCTCACTCTCAGTGTCTGCCGTAAATATCGCTGGCGCAGATGCAGTCTCCCTATCCGTGGCGGTGGCCGTGGGGTTATCAACGTCTGATAACTCGTTCTCTAATTAGAGTGACATGTGTGCCGGTGCGTAACATGTATATCCATAGTAGTTAATAACAATTAGTGTATGCGAATAATTACAACATATGCACGTACATCAACCTTAAATCAATTAAGCATGTAAGTCTCAATTAATGTAAGCAAGTAATCATCCTAGTCTTCCCCAGACTATCCTCCCAGTTTCTCAAACTGAACTCCCTAGTCTCTCAGACTAAAATCTCCTAGTCTCTCAGACTAATCTCCCAATCTCTCAGATTGAATTCCTCAGTCTCTCAGACTACAATCTCCCAACCTCTCAGATTGAATTTCTCAGTCTCTCAGACTACAATCTCCCAATCTCTCAGATTGAATTTCTCAGTCTCTCAGACTACAATCTCCCAATCTCTCAGATTGAATTTCTCAGTCTCTCAGACTACAATCTCCTAGTCCCACTAGATAATTCTCTCAGCCTCCCAGACTGACTCCCTAGTCCCACTAGATAATTCTCTCAGCCTCCCAGACTGACTCCCTAGTCCCACTAGATAATTCTCTCAGCCTCCCAGACTGACTCCCTAGTCCCACAAGATAATTCTCTCAGCCTCCCAGACTGACTCCCTAGTCCCACTAGATAATTCTCTCAGCCTCCCAGACTGACTTCCTAGTCCCACTAGATAACTCTCTCAGCCTCCCAGACTGACTCCCTAGTCCCACTAGCCAAATTTTCCCAGCCTCTCAGACTGCTCTTCCTAGTCCCACTAGCCAAATTCTCCCAGCCTCTCAGACTGCTCTTCCTAGTCCCATTAGCCAACTACCTCGGTTACCCAGACCGAGCCTCGGCCTCCCAGACCGAGCCTCAGCCTCCCAGACTGATCCTATAAATAAGAAATATAATGTGCTCAACATTTGTTTGTAAAAACGTTTTGGATCTGGACTTAAGTGGTATGCAATGCAAAAATTGTTTTCGTGAGAGCCCTAGCGATCATAGTCTAGACTCGAGAAAGAATCCTAGTTCGCTATGATCAGAGCTCTGATACCAAGCTGTCACACCCTGGCTTTGCGGAAGCGTGGTTATTTTGGTGTGACTTTTTAATACTATAGCTTAATCATAACAAGCTATATGAAATAAAAACCATGCAAGATCATCCATTAAAATAAGTTTTAAAACCAAAGTAACATAACATTGTCTTGGAACTACACCATCATAACATAAAGCGTTGTTTTGAAAGACATAACATCAACGTGAATAAAACGCAGTTTAAGGACTGTGACTCATCCAGGTAAAAGTCACATCCCCTAAACCTGGATGACCTCGGAACCCATATGCAGGGGGAAAACATATCATACCGCGCCAGATCTTTAATTCCCTGAAATACATGTAAGTTTGGAAAAATCAACAATAATGTTGAGCGAGTTCATGTGTAAGTGAGTATGTAAAACCTTTGTACGTATAAAATCCTGGTATGTAGCAATTAAGGAAAAAGAGATCGATTAATGTGTAGCTAATACATTAATAAGTGACATGGCCTAGGAAGCACTCAAACCTGTAACGCGAATTTCGTACCGGTCCATCCGGCGGAACGACATAGTCACCACATGCAGCCACACGCTGGCCCATGTGTGGGGCTCGCAACACCCGATAGATCTATCACTCATGCCTCTCGGTCCTTATACAAGGATTAATGGTCTTACGATAATAGCCTATCCATTCACTTGATCTAGTTGTAAGTTCCTTAGCTAATCATACCGTGTATAAAAAGTACTCGTAATCATAGTAACATGTATTTCACCCCCGTAGTTTAGAAAACTGAAAACAGTTAAGAGAAGAGGGGGACATGAACTCACCGAAGTGCGTCTCTAAAAAGTATCTCCCAGAAAATCTGCTGTGCGACGACCTACACGTACTAACTTCTATTAGACGGACGGTCGTGCCTTAGTTTAAGGTTTAATGTCTTTGGGAAATAGTTAGGCAACTATTTCGTGTTTACACTACGTAATTATTCGATAAATATATTCCTTCCCAAGGATGGGGGATTTAATACATGCGTGTTTGTAAAATTCGAAATACATTATTAAGTCTCACTTAATATGTTTTATTTCTTACTCCAGAATATAAATATTCTTCCCAAAAATATTATATTTTAATACATGTGATTTTCCCAAAATAATACTTTTGACAAAAATACGCGCTCATAAATATTTTCTTAAAATGCGTAAGTTACGGATAAAGATCGGGTGGTAATAATTATACCGTTGTAACTTAGTAATTAATGTGAAGGCGTTTGTATTATTTTGGAATCGTTATCATTCGGTAATATTATTTTTACCCTAAAAATAATATTCGTATATTTCACAAAATAATCATAAAAATTCACAAGTGTTGTTACTAAATATATACTAAATATATATCTTAGCAAGTTTTTATTTTGTGAAAATCCCACCTCCGATAATTAGAAATCTTGTAATAAAGTCATGGCGAAATCTATAATTCGAAAACACGTTAAAAATGTATTTCTAACACTTGTAGTGAAAATATTTCTAAGTGTTAGGTTTTTGGAAAAATTTCGCCAGAGTTTCCTCTGTAACTGGAGGTGGCCACGCTTTCAAGCGTATCATTTTTCTTTACAAGCAAACCAACAATTTTCTCATTCAATCAATAAACATTATTCAAACCATCAAACTAGTCAAAATAGATGTAAATCGCAAAAATACATGAACTTGTGGTTTTTCCAAAATATGTAGTATCTTTCCATTATTTTTAGTGGATCTTTTGTATAAACCAACCCGGTTTCGTAAGAGTCTCGTTTTTAAAGAAAACAAATTTCCACAACTTCTTGTCAACATTTACAAAAATAGTTCTTTCGTCAAAACTTTGTGTTACACAAGTGTCTACGCACATGTGTGTTTACAAGAGCACTTTTGGTTATGTAAGATCGGTCTTTAAAAGTGTGTTTTCTCTTGACACGTGGTCCTTTGAAAATACCGCTTGTAGATCCGTAGATCTACTAGTTTTAAACACTATTTCATAAGTAAAATCGTTTTTACACAAGTTCAAGTTTCTCGTGTGGTAGAGTTTCATCATTTAACCCTTGTCATGCTTAAACAAGCTCTATGTCATGATCCATGATCATGACCAATCCGGGTTAAACAATGATCCGAGCTACCACAACATAGATCGGCACTAAATAATTTCACAAAACAAATCCTACATGATTTACACAACAATCAAGCTTTTAACCAACCTTTTTAGCATTTTAGTAGACTTTTTCATATCATTTTGTATGTTCATGAGTTTTAACCATCATATACCGTTTTAACCACTTTAAAATAGATCGAGAGTGTGTTTCAAGCAACTTACTACTTGCTCATGGCTAGGGATGAAACTAGACGAAGAACGGGTGGTTAATAGCGTTGTGGTGAGGTCCTTCTGATTCCGCAAACACCGGGTCTCCTCGTATGTGATCCTTCAACTTTGTAAGTATGTAAAATACCAAGGTAAGAATTTGATGATGGTGGGGTGATGCTAGTGGGGTTCGGCCGATCATCAAGGGGAGAGGGAAAGAAAGATGATTTATTTTTTGTCAAGTGTTAAAATGAATGTGATTACCCCTTATGCACACTTATAGTCCACAACTTCAAATTACCCATGGGATAACATGTACCCTTGATGTTAGACATACTAGAATAAAATAACCACAATTGTGTGGTGGGTGTTCCCACATGATGACCGATCGGATTAAAAAATGGGGTATTTAGTTGGAATTTAACGTGCTAGTTAGTGTCTAGTTTATTTAATTAGGAGTCTAAATTTAGTTATTAGAGTGTAAGGTTTAGTAACGGGTGTTAGGGTATTCGGGGACCCTAACTGGCTCAAAAAAAGAAAAACTATGTCATGTCAATATTTTTATGTCCCGGGTAAAGTCCGGTTGTTCGGTTGGATATTAATCCGTTAAGGTGCTAAATAAGTATTTAAAGTGTCGTTAATATTATTTTTAGTGACACAATAAATTCCCGACACTTTGGAAAGTGTCCAGTTTTATTTTCCCATGTTTTTGCACTTTACTAGTTAATTTAAATGCTGAATTTTTATGATAAAGTGCTGAATTTTGTACTTAAAGTACGTTTTAGGCACATCCGGTCACTATAAATATCACCTAGTGACGCAGTTCTACAACCCTTGTATCCCTACACTCTCTACTAGTGTAGTAAACTATTCCCAGCTCATACTGGCCTCAGAGACAGTAACTGTCTGGTGCTGGCTATGTCAGCACGTTTACTGGGTATCCCGTATAGTGTGCTCACTGTGCTTTTGGTGCATCAAGGGTGTCACAATGGTGCTATAAGCAAAACATGGAGTGACAGCAAGTAAAGTATGATGCAAGTAAGTACATGTATCAGTATTCAAATAGCAGTTTATCCACAATTTCAAGTAAGCACAGTAATTAAGCAGTAATTAATCATTAATTAAGTCGTACGGATACCTGTTTTGGTGAGGGTTGTCACACTTGGTACCATACAGGTAGTGTCGCCAAATCTTTAACGCAAAAACAACTGCTCCTAGCTCGAGATCATGGGTGGTATAGTTCTTCTCGTGGATTTTGAGCTGACGAGATGCGTAAGCTATAACCTTGTCCCGCTGCATAAGGACACAACCAAGGCCAAGGTTGGAAGCATCACAATAGACAATGAAATCATCGTTTCCATCGGGCAATGTGAGAACAGGAGCATTGCAAAGCATGTGCTTGAGGGTTTGGAAAGCAGTCTCTTGCTCAGTTCCCCAAACAAAAGGATTGTCTTTATGCGTGAGAGCGGTAAGCGGCACAGCGATCTTCGAGAATCCTTCGATAAATCATCGATAATAGCCCGCTAGTCCGAGAAAAGAATGAACTTAGGTGTAATCCAACTCTTAACGGCTTCAATCTTCGTAGGATCGACGTGAATACCCTGACTATTGACAATGTGACCTAGAAAGTGAACCTTCTCCAGCCAGAATTCGCACTTGGAGAACTTGGCATAGAGTTGATTCCCCTGGAGTAGCTCAAGAACCAAACGTAGATGTTGCGCGTGTTCGGCTTTCGATTTGGAATAGATCAAGACATCGTTGATGAATACGAAGATGAAACAGTCGAGATATGGTTTACACACGCGATTCATCAGATCCATGAAAACCGCGGGTATGTTAGTTAAACCAAAGGGCATAACAACGAATTCGTAATGGCCGTATCGAGTGAGAAATGCGGTTTTGGGTATATCATCCTCTTGAATGCGTAGTTGGTGATAGCCTGAGTGTAGATCGATCTTCGAGAAACACGTAGCGCCTTGTAGCTGATCAAACAAATCATCGATGCGGGGTAGGGGATAGCGGTTCTTGATAGTTAACTTATTCAATTCCCGATAGTCGATGCACATCATGAACGACCCATCCTTCTTTTTGACGAAAAGGACTGGCGCACCCCAAGGAGAGGTGCTCGGGCGAATGAAGCCTTTCTCAAGTAATTCCTGGAGTTGGTTCGAGAGTTCACGCATTTCGGACGGTGCGAGTCGGTAAGGAGCTTTGGCAATGGGGTTGGCTCCAGGAATGAGGTCGATACGGAAGTCGATATCATGACTTGGTTGTAAACTTGGAAGATCGTCAGGGAAAACATTAGAAAATTCACGAACCACAGGGACGTCTTTCACCTCTGTCTTTTATTTCTTTTATTTCTCTGCTACTACAATGTTAGCCAAGAAAGCTCTGTATTCCTTGCGGAGATACTTGCTAGCTTGGACACATGACATGAGTTTGAGACCCTTCGAAGCAGTTTCACCGTAGACGCACAATACATCACCATTCGCGAGCGAAAATCAAATCATCCTATCGAAGCACACAACTTCAGCATGGTTTTCGCGAAGAAAGTCCATGCCTACTATGACATCAAAACTTCCGAGTTGCATCGGAATAAGGTCGATTGGGAAGATGTGATTATTGAGCTCAAGGGTACAATCACAGAGAACAGAATTAACGGCGACGGTTCTTCCGGTAGCGACTTCAACATCGAACATCACGGAGAGTTGGGAGCACTTACGACTAAGGAGCTTCTCGAATTCGAACGACACAAAGCAATTATCGGCTCAAGTATCAAATAAACACGAAGCATAAATACCATTCACAAGGAACGTACCATTGACCAAGTTGTTGTCGGCTTGGGCTTGGCGCATGTTGATGTTGAAAGTTCGTGCACGTGCTGCTTGTTGCTGTTGCTGCTGGTGTTGCTGATCCTGCTGAGGCTGCTACTGCTGGGGCTCTTGCTTCACGACCCTGTTTGGGCACATGTTGGCGAAATGGTTAGGATCGCCACATGCGAAGCAGGCTCTGGCGTTGACCGCGGGTGCCGGAGGAGCTTGTTGACCCTGAGGGGCGGTGAGTAGAGCTTGATGAGCAGGAGCTTGTCGAGCACGACAGTTGGTAGTGAAATGGCCGTACATATTGCAATGAGCACAAAAATGGCAAGAGATGGTAGTCGGGTGGTGGTAGGTACAAGTAGGGCAAAGCAGGTGTGGCTCAGTGTATGCACGCTTAGCAGGCGGTGCATTTGCCACAGGCGCCGCTACTTGACGTTGTTGGGCTGGTACAGCTTGAATCGGTGCAGCAGTGATCGCACAGTTCTTGTTGTTGGAGCTGTTCTTTCTCTTGTTGCTCGATGCGGTGGTGAGTTCAGCAGTTGGTGCGGCGGTGGTAGCTTGATGCAGGTGCTTTAAAGTTTTATCCCAGACACCAGCCTTGACCCGCTTGTCGTTGATTTCAGCGGCCAGTAGGTAAGTCTCTTCGATCGTCTTAGTCTTAGCCGCTTGCACGAAATCTGCAACACAATCAGGCAGGGCTCGGATATACTTCTTGATTGCCATGTCTGAAGTCTTGACTTGGTCAGGGCAGATGATACTGAGCTGTTTGAAGCGAGCGGTGAGAGCATCATTTTCACCTTCCTTCTGCTTTATGTGCCAGAATTCATCTTCCAACTTTTGGCGCTCATGAGGAGGGCAGAATTCTTCCAGCATGACCACCTTGAGTTCGTCCCATGACAGACCGTAGGCTGCATCGTTTCCTCGTTTGTTTCTCTCGGCCGTCCACCAGTCTAGTGCGCGGGTCTGGAAGACGCGGGTAGCGTTTAGAGTGCGGAGGTCGTCTGGGCAACCGCTCTGTCATAGAGTGACCTCAATGGAATCAAACCATTGGAACAACGCTGTAGGGCCTTCTTCGCCAGTGAATTCCTTTGGCCCACAAGACTTGAACTGCTTAAAATTGAAAGCAGCTTTGGGGGTAGCTTTAGGAGCTTCGGTTCTCGACTCCTCAGATGATTTGCTGATGTTCTCGTAGACATCACTCACGGCTTTTGCTACTTGTTTAGCGATGATAGCAGCAAGACGTTTGTCTCTCTTTTCTTGACGAGAAAGTGGTGTGTGACGGGATGATGGTCCAGTTGACATTGTCTGCAACAGACATCGCCATAGGTCTCAGACACATCATAATCGAATCTCACCTCACACGTCTACTACTTACTAAAGCCTAGGAACACGCAATGTAACATGTATCGCACAAACACATAAGCACATAATCATAGATTCATATAAACACAGAAGCACATAAGCACGTAGAGCACAGAATCACAGAAGCACCTAATCATGTTGTCACAAGAGGCATATAGGAGCATATAGAAACACGTAGAGTATCCCGACTGGCTCAGAATACAGGAACCTATCATTCATAGTCCGCGGATGTTCGAATATAGCGATCGCGTTTAGTATCTTGAATAGCGTAGTATAAGCGTATATCATAGCATAAGGTCGTCCATAGTTTAGCGATTTGTCAGCGTATTGAGATAGATATGCAGTGTGAGTCGTGCGTGTTGATCGAAGTGAAAGCAAAAATCGAGTAAATCTCCAAAATTTAAACACATAAACAGGTAGACACACATATAAGCACATAAAATCGACGAATCATCAGAGTCAGCAGTTGCGGGCTCAGAATCGAAAACACATAAGAATCGAGAAATAGAGTGTCTGCGGCTATTAGACTTCGACTAACCAAAGTGATTCGACTATTCTCAAGTACTTGTTGTACACATTTGACCTTCGGGGTAGTGCCTTTGCCTCGGTTCTTGGGCGTTGGGCACGCATCCCGTTAGTCATATCGTGACTTCAGGTCGTTGGAGTCCGTCGAGACTTTGATGAGAGTTTTGTAAAATGTGCGGAACAAGTCGTCAAGGTTAGGGTTTCACCCCTAGCTTAACAACTTCGTTCCTGTTTTGAAATAAATAGAGGAGATTATTCATCAAAATGCGGATTTCACTCCTGATTTGGCATAATTCTCCCCGTTTGTAAATAAAATGCGGGTTGATTAAGCAACTTTAGTCAAGAGTTTGCGGTTTTGACACCTAATCTTGACTTAGTTGCTCCTTGATAGTTGAAAATTCGAGTGCAGTGATAGTGTAGCATAAGCGAGGATAGCGAGAAATAGCGGTAAGCTCATACATAAGACTAGGCCTGTTGGTTCCCAACTATAGACTAGGTCTCTAAGACATCGACCCGGACTAGGTCGAGTCTTGCCTAATTCCCTATAGTTATGGCTCTGATACCAATCTGTCACACCCCAACCGACGGCGGAAACATCGGGGCATGGCACTGAGCGAAACAGATTGTCCAGAAGTTTTCATAACAATTATCATTACCAATCAATTTAAAATAACATGTCCCATACCATGTCTCAAAGGGTAAACAAATTATTACAGACAAAATCTTGGCAAATAGTTCTATTCCGACAACTCAGATTTAAATAGAGCAATTGTTTATCTGCTTCTAGAGACCCCTGATTTAATTTGTACAGACAACTATTTGTTGGCCTCTAGAGCCTTATTCTAGCCTCGATTTCCTAGCAGATGTGCATCCTAAGCACCTGTAACATACGTTAAAATAAAGTCAATACATATAATGTAAAGGTGAGCATACAAGTTTGATAATAGCATATAGAGTTCGAAATTCGTTTACGCATAACCAGCACGTACACATAGTGAAATGAGGCATGTTAGTTATCGACATAGACCCATCGATACCAATGACTACGGGTTGACTGCCTAAGGCAGTTCGCAATACATGATTACCACCGTAATCCATGCAAGTAATTGTCCTTAACAACCCCTGCGAACAGGTGCTGAGTCCAAACTATAGTATTATCGTTGCTAAGGCAGGTAGACAGCATTCCATGTGTAAACATAACAAACAAGCATTCATAAGCCACGTATAACATGCATTAACGGTTAGCGTTCAGATAGTATTAGGTAGTGTGTTTATTGTGATTTGAATATTCGTAACGTATGTAACACCCAAAACTGCGTAAAGCAAAAAGGGATCGAGTATACTCACAGCGATGATGGATTGAAGGGAGCGCTTAGAGTGGAATTAGCCTGATTAGAACGATAACATAACGATAAGTGATGCGTAAAACGATGCAGGGTGTAAGTGGCTCAGACAGTAGCTCGGTCGGATTGGTAATCCGATCGGACGGTCCGGTCGTGCAGATGACAATCCGTTCGGATGGTCATCCGGTCGGACAGGTTATCCGGTCGGATGACTATTCGAGTGGATTGTTTCTTCCTTTGATGTGTTTGTGTATGATGGCTTGTCCTTTGAAGTTTTCGTTGTAGGATTTTGAAAACATTGAAGTATCTCTACCTTTCAAGTCGGTCGTTCGGACAGTCTGTCGTGCGGACGACAATCCGCTCGAATGACTCATCCGGTCGGATGGCGACTCAAGTGGCAAGGTTACTTTGTGAGAGCAAATCCACAGCAGGTTGTCACTCGATCGGACAGCAGTCCGGTCGGGTGGCATCCTTAATGCAGTGAACATGCTGAAAATTGTTCGAGTGTTAAAGTTCAAGTATCTCATGATCCGAAAAGTAATCCGGTCGGATTGGTAGTCCGATCGGATAGCAAGTCGTTCAATACTCAAACTTCAGATAAAGTTGGTTAAGTATGGGACCCAAAGTGTAAGTCGTTCGGATGACCTAGTCGTTCGGATGGCTTATCCGTTCGGACGGTAGTCCGGTCGGATAGCACTCCATGCAAGTCATTCCGTTCGTCTTTCACATGGCCGTTTTGATTGTTTGTTGCTTTTATCGAGACGTTTTGACAACGTGCCAACCAACGGAACCCCATCTTAACCCAAGTGACCCGATCAAACAGGAATCACCCTAGTTCAACTAGTTAACCGGTTCAAGACGGTTGTTCTTGGTTAACCCGGAATTGGTGGTCTCGTGAGTTGAATCCAGATCTTGAACTAGTACAACGCCGCAAATGAGTAGAAGACTAGAACAAGGTCCGATTCTATCGGTTTTGAGGGCATTGAGTGTAAAAGAGTTGAAAGACCATGAAAGTGTTTAGATCTCTGCAAGATCTTTGTTTATTTGTGTGGAAATCGGTTGGATCCAAGTTGTTCTTGGTGGATTGAGTCCAAAACATGAAGTTCTTCAAGAACACATGATGACGTCATCCTAGAACACCTCAAATCTAGTGATTTCACGGTTAAAAGTTAAGATTCAAAAGATAGAAAGGTGTAGGAGTGCGTGTAGATTAATAAAGTACAAGATTTAGGATGAGATCTTACCGGGATTGAGAGAAATCAAAGAAAAGGTGAGGAGAGCGTGCTGTACGGTCAGAGGGTTTCCAAAAGTAGAAAGAATGAAAGTGACATGGGTATTTATAGAGTTACCTAAAGAGGAAAGTGTGGGCCGGTCGGATGGCATCTCGCTCGGATGACCTATCCGGTCGGATGTCAACTCGGTCGGATGACACATGGCACCATGATCAAGTGGCAGCCTGGTCGGATGGCTTATCCGGCCTGATGGCACTTGGTTCGGGTGTTTGGCGCGATGATTTTTGAGGTTTCGATTGTAATTGCGAGCGATGCGATGCGATAGATTTTTCCTATTCAAATTACTTTTAATCCCAACCATTCATATCTTGCACTGTCCCTTCTCCACTAATTTTCATAGTTCGATTTCGATTGAGTTCGATTGCGATTCAAGTTTCGATTGCGTTTTGATTGATTACCACAACTTAACGTAAATAAACATGCACAAGTAACACGTAAACCACACACACACACGTATAACAATAACCAAAAATGCATAATTCGAGTGGCGATTCGATTGTGGTTCTATGTCGATTAAATCAACATAGGTTGATTATCATTTAGTTAACTTTATCGCATTGTTACTTCCTATAGTTTACAGTCATAAGTCGATTAGATTGCGAATAACATACGTCGATTGTTATATTTATTGACACTTACTCCACATAATACAACTAAAATAAACACCTAAAAGAAATTCACTACTAGTCAAGTCGCGCGAACTCGGTCGTTGACTTTGACCTTGACCTTGACTTTGACTTTGAAAACACGGGGTGTTACAGAAACGTAACTCAAAGGCACTAATTAATACTAAGTCAAGGCACGACCCGCTCGTCTAATAAGACCATAGTGCGTTGTAGGTAGTCGTGTACACCAGAGGACACTTTGAGTTACAGGCAGATTCGAAGAACACAAAACTGTGAGTTCATGTCCCCTTTTCTCTTAACTGTTTTCAGTTTTATAACTTCGGTGGTGAAATACATGTTACATACTGCTTACGAATAATTACAATGGTACGATTAGCTAAGGAAAGGTACTGCTAGATCACGTGAATGGGTAGGCCATTAGCGTAAGACCATTAATCCTTGTATAAGGACCGAGGGGCATGAGTGATAGATCTATTGGGTGTTGCGAGCCCCACCCATGGGCCTGTGAGTTGGCCGCATGTTGTGACTATGTCGTTCCGCCGGAGGGGCCGGTACGAAATACGCATACAGGTTTGAGTACTTCCTATACCATGTCACTTTTTAATGTATTAGCTACACATTAATTGATCTATTTTTCCTTATTGCTTCATACCAGTTTACACGAACATACATACATACATACATACAAAGGTTTTCAAGAGTGATTTGTGCACACATACTAAACACATGAACTCGCTCAACTTTTGTTGATGTTTTTAAACTACATGTATTTCAGGGAACTAATAAGTGGATCTGGCGGGCGTTGAAAGTTTTTATGCTGTGTTTGAAATAAAGATGTCATCCATGGTCTTTGGGTTTGGCCGGTGTGTCTTTTTCTTGGACGAGACACATCTCCCAATCCTTGGTGCTATTTAATATCTTTCGATGAGTCCTTTGTGAACTCATAAACATTTTGGTATGATTGTAAAACTTAAATTTGAAGACTACGTTTTTAAACAATGTTGTTATGTTTTAAACTTAGCCAATGGATGACAAACCAATGGTTTTATCATATAACTGCTGTTATGATTGAATGCAATGATATTAAGAAAGTCACACCATAATCACGCTTTCGCAAAAGTCAGGGTGTGACATCATCACAGGATTATTCGTTTGATTTTCTTCCCCTACACATCATAAAATGACCTGTGCGGACTGTGCAAAGAATTACGTAATTATGGATGCATACATAATTACGGAATTCAGTCCATAGAAACCACAGCAAGTTTTGTCATGTGTAAGAACCTATAGGGATAAGAATAACGAAACAGGAACAATGTAATAATGGCATGATGGATACTCCGCTAGTACTTCTTATATATAAGTGTTCCTTATTATATTGCAAGCGTGGCGTTTTTAAAGTTACTAGAAGTTCTAGACATTGACCAATGTTGTTTTATCTCTCGGACTCCAATTTCGAGCACACACAACTTTCCTATAATAGTCTTCATAGGAAACATTCTTCCATTCGATGTATGAAACTCCAAATGTTCACACTGTATTCAAATACTTCTACTACAAGTATATCACTTTGACTTTTGCATAACGCTCTTGAGATTCGGTACAATCATACACCAATATATTGCAATGAAGTTGAAATCTTTGGATCTGAACTCTTTCCGATATACAACAGACGAGTATGATTAATAAAGTTCGCTGGAAATCCAAATGTGGCCTAGAGTTTTGCTCAGGGAACAGAGGATCATATGAAAGCAAAACAAACACATCTGTTTTCACAAGTTTCCTCTAAATTAAATTTCGGGATGAAATTTCCTAAAGTAGGGGAGACTATGAAATTTGTGCCTTTACGACCATTATACAATTACGAATCCAATGAAATCTTGTGTTTCATTCTCGGGATCTGTATAATTACATGTGACATTTACATATATCAAATGTTGTACGATTTCGAACTCTCGAGAAGCTTTTCTAGAAGTTTACGTAAACTATTACGCAAACGTAATCAGTTTAATGCAATGTACACTCCGGAATAGTGACATAACCTAAACATACCCTAAATATCCTTTACATAACTTAGAAATAAGTTTTGAAGTGTTCGGTATGGCAAAAACAAGTTTATTCGATCGAAGGGAGTATTTAAAACAAACTACGAAAGTCTGATGATTCTCGTAGCAACGTACACTCCGGAACAAGTTCAAAAGCTAAACATACCCTAAATACCCTTAACATAGCTTAGAAATAAGTTTTGGAGGGTTCGATATGTGAAAATATGCTTATTTGATCAAAGGGACTAAAAGCGTCAAAACTGCGAAAGTATGCAAAATCGCGCATATTTTGCATTCAGACCATATACGCACATCCAAATTTTTTTTAATCATTAAAATATTTTATTTTAGTGATGAGAATGCAAAAATGTCATTCGTTGCGTAATTTGGATAGATTATATAGAATTTATTTTCATATAGTTAAACATTAAAGTTTGTTCAGAATAACAGTCATTAGTTCATACCAATTTGACTTCGATTATATATAGTTTATAGAATGCTTGATATTTGTGATGGGTCAAGTGCTTAGTTTTTAGTGCGGGTCAAAACGAGGCTGGGTGATGGGTCAAATGGGTAGTTTTTTAGTGCGGGTCAAAACGGGTTAGGTGGTAGTATCGTTCAAAAAGGCTTAGGTTCGGTTGTCCTTCAAGCGTTTTTTGGTCATTCTATAAAACTTTTTTTATAAAAAGTTATTATGTTAATTTTATTTTACAACAATAATCCAAAGATTGAATCAATGATAAGGTTGATGCATTACAAATAAATATGATATTATAAACACATTTAAAGCTATTATAAGCAAATTTTATTTTAGGATTAAGCTAATATTTTTCACTCTATTGTTCGTTGATATTAATTTTTTATCCATGTTTTGGGTTGTTATTTGTACATGTATAGTGTTTTCGGTGCACACAAAAGTGGGTGGTAGGCCATGGAACACAAGGTTATAGAAGCATTGTGAATGGCCCGTTTTTAAGAATGTTGATCAGTTTCATCTTAACTTCCAATTACTATAGTGTAGATGGTGAATTGTTATATGAATTTCCTGTTCACCTAATAATTTTTTTGTTGTTGCTATTATACTAGGAGGAATGCTCATCTTAGCAGTTCATGCATCATGGCGGTTGGCAGGCAATTATTCATCATTTCTTCATTGTGTTAGATCAAGTGAAAAGTGCTTTCAGCTAATTTTAATGTTTTGCATAGCCGTGAATTTCTAACAAGAGGGCATGGAAACTATTATATTATATCATTCATGTTTCCCTTCTTTTAGGACTGGATCATCATAAATAAAAATATATATTTTGGTGTCATCTTGATAATTCATTCGAGGGAGCCAATTTTGATGCAAAGAACTCCTCTCTATAACTTGTGCATTCTTGTGCAAGGAGTTCACTATTTCATTTTACTTGTTTGTTCAGGACCATCTAAGTTCTAAATTAGGTGGTCACAGAGGTTGGGTAACGGGTCAAAGTGGGTTGACGTAAAACATGTAAATTTATAGGGCAGGTCAAGATCAGTAGTGTTTAACTGCCATCACTTGATTTGCAATCTTTATTAAATTTTTATTTAGAATATGAACGCTTCTATATACACTCGAAGTTAAGATGTGTTCATTTGACTTTAGTTATTTGTCTCCACTTTAGGCATGCTTTATAACAATAATCTTGAACGAAACATGCCCGAAAAGTTAAGAAGCTCAATTTTTGTGTTTACCAACTCTGTGCAAGACTCACCTGTTTGACGTAGGTCCTTTTCAAGTTTTGTGTTATCATTAATTATATGTCTTTCAAGGGGTACCAAACGCTCAGACGAGTGACGATGGTTCACACATCATGATTGGCAAGGGACTCGGTGCTGGATATAATATAAACTAGTAGTTTACCCGTCCGCTGTCCGGGTATATATGATTAACATCATCCAAACTCACTGTTGTCCGTGTATATATGATTAAAATCATCCAAACTCACTGATGTCCGTGTATATATGATTAAAATCATCCAAACTCACTGTATATTTTAATATCCCGATGACTACTTATCTACCTATTAAGAACATCAATAACTATGTCTATATTTAAAATAATGTTGACTTTTAATTTGATTTCGATTAATAACTACAACTCTTCTTGAATTGTCATACATACTAATTTAAAATCTTACATCTAATTCGCACAATTTAAAATATTTAGTTAATTATTTGTAATTGATAAACGTAGGAATTGCTAACACCATTAAATGAAGATAAATGAGATCTATCAGTGTTACATGTTTACAAAAGTATTAAAAAAAACTATCAACACAACCAAACGTAGATTATATTTATGTCATGAGAATATTATTTAAGAACATCAATAACAGTGTCTACATTTAAGATAATAATGACTTGTAATAAATGATAAACATGCAGGATACATCTACAAAAAAAAGCAGATAATGTTACCAAGATCTCACAAGTATATTACAAAAAAGCCAAAAAAACACAATGTATACTATAATATACAATTTCGTTGGCAAAACACAAACCGTTGAAACAAACACAATGACTTGTTATCCAACTATTAAGAACATCAATAACCATGTCTATATTTAAGATAATAATGACTTTTTATTCGATTGCGATTAGTAACTACAACTGTTCTTATATTCTTATACATCGAATTGTCATACGTACTAACTTAAAATCTTACATCTAATTCACACAATTTAAAATTTTTAAGTAACTATTTTTAAATTGATTAACATAGCAATTGCTAACACCATTAAATAAAGATAGACGAGATCTATCAAAGTTAGATCAACATAAACTAAATCAATTACAATTCTCTCTATGGTCGCTCGAAGAAAAGGGAGCATATGAAGAACTAAACAGAAAAGTCGGCATCATCAGTGATAACAATTACAAGCGAACCTGGAGCAGCATCGGATAGCTTGATGGAGTCCTCCACTCTCCCCCATCAGCTTTCAAGAACAACGCAGAAGAGTTTATCACACAACTGTTGAAACAGGATCAGAAAATCTGCGACATCCTCGCCGATCTGCAAAACAAAAGAAAGAATAAAATCGCATGGAAGAAGGCGAGAGTCGTTGAAATCTTTGGAAGTGTTAATTGTAGCGTATAATATTTTATAAATATTTCACTCTTTAATCTTTCTTAATATTTAATTTAATAAAATTAATATCCATTGCATACAAAGTAAACACAATGACAAGAACACATAACATAATGTATAGAAAACCCACCTAGTTGCAAAACACAATAATCAGACGCAATAACACGATAAATAGAATCAGTTGCAATACCATGGCTAATATTAACACTATTCAACTATTTGTTTATTTAATTAAACAAACAATAAAATATAAAATATAATTAAAAGATACGCAATCAACATCATATCTATCACAATCAAAACAACTTCATCATCACCGGCGTTTCATATCTCCTTGAAGATCATCGCCGCCGAAGATTTGATCGACAAAAAGGTAACTTCCGATTGTAAATCTTAACGGTTTAATTTCTATTAGATTTCTAAACCTCTGTTAGATACTTAATCAGCGACATATGATGGTTACTGCAGCGAATAACTTGTTTGTAGACGTCAAATATGATTTTAGGTTTCAATCATCTTCAACCTCTCATATGTTATGTATAGTTGATATATATCTTATGTATTGCATGCTATGGACATTGTCGAACTAATGTTTACAGTATAATGTGATAATAATATATGAAAAAGTTGCAATCAAACAAATGGGGGTGTTTGGGTTAGCTTATTTTGGAGTAACTTATGACTTATTGACTTATAAAAGTTAATAAGTTGTTTTTTGAGTGTTTGGGTTAGCTTATTTTAAAGGGTTTTGTGTGTTGACAAGCCATTTTTGAGAAGTCAGAATTTCTAACTTCTCACTTGTCACTTATATAAGTTAATAATACATTTTTAAGAAGGAATCCCAAACACACACGGATGAAAATATATGATTCTGTTATAATTTTTTTTATTTTTGGGGTTCCTTCTCTAAAAGTACTTATTAACTTATATAAGTCATGAGTGAGAAGTTACAAATACTAACTTATCAAAAACAACTTCTCTACACACAAAAATAACTTAAATAAGCTAACCCAAACACTATAAACACAACTTATTAAATTTTTTAAGTCAATAAGATACAAATTGCTCCAAAATAACCTAACCCATGTGCGATTATGCAAAAAGAGATATTTTACGAATATATATATATATATATACTGATATATTGAAACGGTATACAGAAGAGATCTATTGCACATTATGAATTAGGAATAATATTCTCATGACATAAGATTACATTTTAACACATTGTCTATTAATACTAACAGTTAATATTAAATGTTATATATCACAGGTATACAAAATGATTACGTCCTGCCTGTCTCTATTACAAGACCCTAAATCATTGAAACTGGTATGCTGTAATGCCTTCAATAAGTAAGTGTAAACTTCATTACGTAAACTGAAATTAGTAAATGTAACTACAGGCATTACCAATTGAGTTTGTAAAGCTTGTGGGAGGAGATTACTGGAACCGGACAAAGGTAACGATAAATCATGAAAGCGGAATAAGTTGTATAGCATGGCTGAGAAGTGTAAGAGGTGAAAGTGTTGTCACTGATGGATGGATAAGTATTGTAAAAGGTCTTAAATTGACAAAGAACACCTTATTGGTTTTGAGGATAATCAAAGAAAAATGTCTACAAATACATTGTTTCATACAAAACGTTTGTGATGAATCGTTCTTGACAGTCAACCGTTACGGAGATTTAAAGATCATAGTAAGTATAGTTATATGTTAGTAGGAATTTGTTTTTTGTTATACTTGTCAGCAAATGGAATAAATGAATATATGTTTATAAAATATTACACAACTTTTCAGGTCATTCCAGAAGCTTATGTGAACAAATTTTACTGTTACTGGCCAGTAAAAGATTCTTATAACATATACGCAGCAGGTCAGTGTTGGAAAGTTGAGACCGAAAAAATAAATGCATGCTACGTTTTTGCTAAAGGGTGTCAGGAGATGTTTGAATATATTGACATAGAAGACGGTGATATACTGATGTTGATGAAAACAGACAGCGAATCGTTTGACTTGACACTTTATCGTAGCGGAGTTGAGGTTGTTTTTAGAAAGAAGGAGACAACTAAAGACAACTCAGTTGTTGAAATACCTAAACACACATACTATGAACACTTGAACTATCTTGTAAGTAATTTAAAGTAAGTTAAAATGGTTTGCTAGTCAATACGACTTATTTACCGATGTTATCGTATAACAGATCTTCACTGATCAAGAAGACTCAATCGACCAATTCATTACTGGGGTAATGAGTTTACATATTTTTACAATACAATATATTGATCCTCAGATGTTAATGAATTTTAAAAATCTTGGATGCAGATGAATGATGAGAAACATGAAGTGAATAATAAAAGTGTTGAAAAAGAAAAGTTGAAGTCTGAAAGAAATAGTTTTGTAAGTGAAGGAAATAACAACCAGAAAAAAGAAGATGTAAGTCTTTGAAACATAATAACAGATAAGTTATTTGTTCATATTATTATACATACTTAGTTGACGATTGTAGTTTAATTTGCTTTAATGTTACGGGCTGTAATAACAGGTTAAAAAGAAAGGTAAACAGATTGCATCCGATTCTACATCTGAAGAACCTAAACAACTGATATGTTGTACAACTTATGATCATTCTACCGTGTCAGCAACTGGACGACAAACACGAGATCGTTTGGTAAGTTAAGCATAAGTTAACAAAATATTCCAATAAATATTTCTTGTACATTAACATATATATATATATATATATATATATATATATATATATATATATATATATATTGAAAGGAAATGCATGTTTGAAATGATAAGCTTAACAAAAACGGGAAAAGAAGTCAGATGGCGTTGAAGGTAAGCAATGAAGACGAAAAACGTGTTGCACATCAAAATTATGATCAAGAAAGTGGTGCGTATCAATTCAACAGGAAAGCAAATTATCGAATGGTATGTCATTTCTGTTATTTAATGAGAACAATTTACAACACCATTCATGAGGCTATTTATACGTATAGAATTACCAGTTAAACACATAACAATTGAACTTGGTTTGCAACAAAAAACCTTAAAACAGTTGTTTTTTTTTCTAAACAATAAAGTATAACTTCACTTATAACCTTCATAGAATAACTATAATAGATAATAGATACTAAATTATGTTTATTCAAAAATTAACAATTGATATTTGTTGCTACTGACAATTATATCCAACACGGCTAATATACTTGTTAACTCTAACATCAATGCAGCGATTAGCTGAAGTTGCAAACAGAGCAAGGCTAACAAAGAAGGTGCATCAAATGAATGTCAGAAACATGGATGGGAAAACAGTTGTGAAGATAGTTAAGCGACAGAAGGATGGAAATGGATTTAGGTATGCGATTGAAGGGTGGCCAAGTTTCATAAAGGAAAATGATATTAGCGAGGGTGACAATATGGATTTAACTTATGTAAAATCAGGAAACCTCCTCATGTTGACGCATGTGGATACAGTCAGCCAAGCTTAGCAGTTAACGTTATCTGCTAATGATGCAGATGTCTGCGTATATAAACTAATGCCTTTTGTCGTCATCATTTGATGGTTTTTGGTGGGACATGTTGGAACAGCTTATTGTGTTTTTTTGGTTGGTTGGTAGCCTAACCTTGATGACATTTATTACTATATTAGGGCATGGATGACATATTTTGTTTAGAATTATAATTTGTAAACAGTAGTGGAAGTTCATATTTAGTTATAAATTTAGTTGTGATTTCCTGTATACAACATTAGAAGTCTTATTGGTAATATTTCCATCATCCAAATGCACTGCATATTTTAATATCATAATGACTTCTTATACAACTATCTAGAACATCAATAAGTGATTCCATAAAAAAAGTGTCTCCATATTTAAGATAATAATGACTTTTTTATGCGATTGCAATTAGAAACTACAACTATTCTTGTATTGTCAAACATCGAATTGTCAAACATAGTAAATTAAAATCTTACATCTAATTGGCACAATTTAAAATGAATTAGTTATTTGTAAATTGATAAACATAGAAATTAATAACACCATTCGATGAACTTAGATAAGATATATGAAAGTTAGATGTTTTCAAAGTGTTGAAAGAACTACCGATGACAAACAAACGTTGATTATATTTACTGGCATAAAATATTACACACCAAACATATTATAAATGTGACAACCCGTGCTCCTGATCCCCTCAGTAATCAATCGATTATTATTATTACTATTAAATAATAATCCGCAACGAGACGTTTATTCGTTTAGTATTTAATTACCTTTACATTTAATAAAATAATCGTGCCTCTTTGTTTTGATAGAAATCCATACACACTTGGGCTAGGCTTAAGCCCACTCCCTAATTAACCTAAACCCTACACTCTATATATACTCTTTATAAAACCCCACCCTCATTTTAATAAACATAAAACCCTAAAAGTTTGGCAGCCGTCACTACCTTTCTCTCTCTCTCCCACCTTAAATTCCCCCTCTCTCTACAATCCTTTCTTCTCTAAAATGACCTGCAAACAAAACATCATCATCTCCGTCCCGATTGTGCGACGCCGATAACACCTCCTTCTAAACATACTCAACTCCTTCGTCTCCGGTTAAATCTCCGGCGACGCCAGTGCTCTCCGTTCAACCTCTAGCAGCTCGCGACGCTCCGACTGCACCCCTGATAACTCACACTTACTCGGCCTGGAGCTCCGTTTTCGTTCCATTCTTCAGACACACACACTACATCGGAACCAGGTTAGAACGACGTCGTTATTTGTGTGCTTGATTTGTCAAACCGTATGAATCTGCTGAATGTTGCTTTGAACCTGCTACATCTCATGTTGTGATTATGATTAAAAATGCTCACTGTTTGATTTAAGGAATGTGTTGATTGCTATTGCTTAAAAATGATGATATGAATAAGTTAGTCCGTAACCCGGTTCTCGGTTTAGTGAAACGAGGAGAAACATGTCCGATGGTGTGTTCATACTGTGGTTTGATTGTGAATTTGTGGTCTTATGTGTTCTTACCGTGGTCTGATGTTGTGATATATTAAATATACGAAGATGAACATGTTAAGATGATGATTGATTCCGAATATGTAGATGTTAATGATGAGGATTCCGTCTAAAGGTTGTCTAACGTAACAATAATGTTCTTATTCATGCTTGTTTTGCTTTGATTAAAATTGATGCTATGTAAACTGGGTTTTTCTTTGAATGTACAACCATATATGCTCTATGTACAACCTGGTCATACACACTTGTGTTATTGTTAGATGGTTTGTAGGATGAATGGTTGATGATGAACGATTCCCTGGTAAGTGTTTGTGAAATAATGATGATAGTAATATGGACCCTAACCACAAAGACTTGAATGTGCATATGATTTAGATCGCAATAACTGTTAGCGACAATAGGAATAAAATATAATTGTTTTAATGAATAAATTAAAGGATGGAAACATGATCTGTAATGTGAAAGGGTCAATGATGTGCTTACATGGAATGTACAACATTATATGCATAGGGTACAAGACTGGTAATGCTCATGGTTGAAATATGTAAAGTAAATGAAACTTTGTCTTTACTGATTTGATTTAAGGTGGTGAAAAGGGAGTATGTTATGACCGTACAACATTAAATCGCACAATTAGCTGGCACTCAACTGTTTGGAATGCAAGGTGTTTTGTATAATGTCACCTTGATGATACATGACCCATTGATTATTTTGGAGTTCATGGGGTCCTTGATTTTGTATATTAACTGTTTTGATAATTGTTGTATGGGGATGGATTTTTATATGAAAAATGGATGCTTATTGGAGTTTGTTGTGAATAATGTCTTGATATGATATTAATACGGGTATAGGCTTACTGTTTCTTAATATGAATTTAGACTGTGTACATGTTTGGGTGAAACAGTAGGTAATAATAAGGATGGATAATGGAATGTCCATGAATCTCATTATGATTGACTGATTTAATCCTAGGAACCTGCATGATGTTGTGTATTTGTCTTGTCTAAAAGGATCCGTTTATTAGAGATGAAAATCCCAATAAAGAACATTTTGAATGACATGAAAATATTTGAAATGTGTGGATTTGATCTGTTTTGGTAAGTGTACGGTAGAATAAACATGTTAAAGGAATATGATTGGATCGTACAAGTGGGTAAGTTTCTAGAAGGATTCCATCAGTGGTTGCGAGTCGAGATCGTGTGGTTTCCACTCGAAACCATTTAGTGGCAACTCGAAACCAGGCAACACAACAGGGGACTCGAGACCGGGTAGGTTGCGACTCGAGACCGTGTGATCTCGACTCAAGGCTTGACCCGAGACCCCAAGGTTTCGACTCAAAGAGGTACACAACTCAAAGCCTCCTGTTGCGACTCGAAACCCTATGGTTGCGACTCGAAACCTCTGTGTTCGAGTCGAGACCATGTGGTTTCGACTGACCTGGTTTATTTAGTCTTTGGGCTGTTGTTTATTTGGGCCGCACTGTTAACTGCTATGTTTTGGACTACGGGTTAACTGTTACTGTTACTAAGTACGGCTCATATGCTGGGCTAGGCCCAATACTTTATATGATAGTATGACTTACGTGCTATGTGTTAGATACGTGTAGTTGTACGTGACATTTACTTGCACACGAACCTAATAAATATTTACAAACCATAATAGGGTATGGTTGACCAACGTAACACAAGTAAATTAACTACCGAGCAAAGCAAAGGTGAGTTCACTACTTTTTACTTAAAGCATGCGTTCCCGGTGGTTGGGAAACGGAACAAAACACTTTTCCTGGTTTGGGATTGCTTACTATCTCCTTGTGCGGGATACGGTATTTCTATCTCCTTGTGTGGGATACGGGTAACAACGCTATCTCCTTGTGCGGAATACAAATTTACTTTTCTTCCCTTGTTACTGGGAGCAAACTTACTCACTTCCCTTGTTACTGGGAACTTTTAGTTAATTACTGTTTATACTGGATGCAACAAGCAACACTAAAAAAAACTCTATCACTTAAGTCCTCACTTCTTAATACCGATTAGTCGCCGGGGTCAGGCGAACGGGTTATTAGTTGATAGCGCTATTTAGGTCTCACCAACCTCACACCGTGCCCGCGTATGGGATCGGGCGTGAACTAATGTACTCTGGCAACCGTCAATGATGATAGAACATTGACAAACGGGGCACTCTACGGAAACGTACGGATGAATAGTATTCGGTATTGTAAAAACAGTTTAGTCGCTTACTTATGGGGTAGCTCCCCATCGCATGTATAAACGGATAAATTAACTGTTGAAACAAGTTTTTGGAAATAAAACTGGAAAACTCTAAACCCGTGAACTCGCCAACTTTATGTTGACACTCTACTGCATGCTTTGCAGGTTGCTCGATACAGCTCTGGACGGACGTTGCAATCGGATGGAGTACGTGGTTCGTAAGTAATATGATAATAAACTTGTGGTTTTGAATTACGATATGAATATCTTTCCCTTCCGCTGCAAAACCTTAACCATGTTTTGAAAAATTTAAATTGGCCGCTAATTACACCATTATTTGTAATAATAACTAATCGGTTCAAAATAATTAGTGGCTAAGATCCTGGTCGTCACACGCCTCGCGGTAATACTCCGCGTGTGGATTTTGAGGGTGTGACAGATTGGTATCAGAGCCATTGGTTATAGTGAACTAGGTTTAAATTATAAAATGTTTTGGACTTAAAATATTTTTATATGAAAACCAGACTGTAACCGTTCTTTAACGAAAACCACAACGACACCACACTCCGGATTGCAAGGTTCGTCCACCTCAGATACTCACCTGGTAATGGTAGGTTATCGGCATTTACTTGTACATTACTTATGTGTGTGAACATGCATGTGTGTATGCGTACTATTAGCATATATGTGTTAGTATGTATGTGTGTATATTTGGTATTCAACATAGTGGAACATACGAAGGCTGGGCTGGCGTGGTACGTGTTAAGCAGGAGCGAGCCCTCCTAAACCTGATTCGAAACCACGAAACGCTAAGAGCAAGGAACCAGTTATTCCGAGCCCTCGTCCACGTATTTCCTAACATCATCCCTGAACTACGAATTGACGCAAAAGATCTTTACTCGATAGGCCAGCTCAGGAAAGGCCTGCTACGGACCACATAGAAAAGTTACATGAACGAATCGACGAAGGGGAGCCACCCATATATATATTAGAAGGAAGGCACGAGCCAGTCAACCCCCCGACGAGTACGGCAACTTTGATGCTTACCCCATCCTTCATTTGTCAGAACTGTTAGTGTTTGACGACTTCCCTGATTCTGCGAATCCTTTCGCCAGCTTTCGTACGAATCCGCGTTTATTGCTCAGATGGTATCCCCGCTCCTATCGTATCTTTATCACGACATCCACATTTTCTTCGTATAGAAACCTTGACCAGATCTCTCTTCAGTTTGGTGAATTCAACAAACTCGAACTTTAGTCGGCAAACTTTTATCCCTTGAAATTCAACAATGTATTACTTCAATCGTACTTCCCTGAAAACCTGTTTTCACAGTTTCACGTCGAACCCCCCCCCCCCCCCTCATGCTGAGACCTTGACTAGATTTCCCTCTGGTGTGGGGAAATTCAGCAAACACGACTGCTAGTCAATAAACTTCTTGAATCTTAAAAATTGTGACGTGTGATCCAAACGTATCCTTTCAGACATGTTTTATTGCCTTACATGGAAGCCTTTCGACGACACAAGCACTGCTTCGGACTCGTCCTCACGACTTCGGCAGTCTATTCAAATTTGGTTACTTACCAGGTTTGGGAGATCACAAACTCGTTGTTCGCATACGGCTCAGCTCAGAACATCTTGTTAGACGTTTCAGTGAACCTTAAACCCCCCCCCCCCGACCCATGCAGCGACCGTCCTTCTCTATCATTGGTTCTTGTTGTGCCATTCATACCGACGTAACACCTCTTATCGGCAAAACGACGTTCTTTATCCTAATCGCCCACGACTTATGTACGACCAGCTACCTCATTGACACCAGATAAATCCTTATTGCCGACCACCAAGCCTTTTATGTTTTGCCACAAGGTGAACGCATCAATTTTGACTACCCTTCTTTTGCATTATCTCGCTACTCGTGTTATGCTTCACGGATTCCATGATCCTTATCCTACTCTGCTCTGCGCAAATCTCTGTTTGGACGAATTTCTTCTTACGAATATTACTCGTTGGAGCAACGAGCCAAGGATACCCTGGGGGTAACGGGTATCATAAGCACTGTTCTTCGAAACTCGATGCGATCAACACCTAGTTACGATACTCGAATTTATTTCATCCTGTCAAAATTCGACACTTGTTTCTTACAAAGACGTCCGAACCTATTCCGAAAACCAGTGGGAATCAGGACGACTCCTCCGCGCTACCCTGGCACCTCTACAACTCAAACCGCCTGCGTTAAGTTTCCCACACACGACTTTTAATGTCACAAAGCCCGCATTTCTCGACCATATACGCAACCCCTCACGATGTAATCTCGAAGGAGCATTACCTAGCACTGGAGAGATGCTCCATAATCCGTAACTCCAGTAATTAAAAGTTAATCTACGAGGTGCTTCTATCTTATCCTATCTTGTCCAGGGCATTGATGAAATGTCTGATAGTAACGACACGCGACCAAAGAAACCGACAAAGTTTTCGAATTTCCAACCATCTAATTGATAGAAGTAGATGCTAGGCACGGAGTGCCAACTTTTACCACTTATGATCGAAACCCACGTTTTGCATCCGATTCGTCGCAGGCTTTGCACAAAAACTATTGGCTCACTGTTAGGCATGAGCACTGTTTACTACCCGCGGATGGGTGGTCAACCGAACGCACTCTCCGAAACCCTCAAAGACATGCTAAGAACATGTGTTATTGACCGTGGATACGAGTGACACTTCCTTTTTGTAGAAATCTCTTCCAACAACTGCTACCACACAAGCATTCGGGCAGCACCAATTGAGGCATCGCACGGAAGCAGATGCCGGTCACCTCTGTGTTGGGCGGAAGCCAAATTACCGGCCCAGAACTAGCACTTGACACAACGGGTAGGATTGCCCAGAATAGACAACACATGGTGGCAGCTCCAGACCGTCAGAAAGACTACGCGGATAAACGTAGGAAACCTCTAGAATTCCTAGTCGGAGACTGGGTTCTACTTAAAGTTTCACCCTGGATGGGTATAGTACGTTTTGGCTACCGGGACGAACTTAATCCACGATAGGTTGGACCATTCGAATATACCGAAGAGATCGATAAGGTAACCTTGCAGACTAAATCTGCCTGAAGAGCTGATTGCGGTACACAATGTCTTTCACCTGCCTAATCTGAAGAAGGTGTCTGTCAGATGAAACACTCATCATTCCCTTTAAGGAGCTAACTTTTGACGATCAGCTACACTTTACTGAGGAACCGATTGAGATCACTAATCGAGAAGTCAAAACCCTCAAACGTAGCCAGATACCTATCATACGAGTTCGTTGAAACTCACGCTGTAGCCCAGAGTTTACCTGGGAACGGGAAAAACCAGCTGATGAGCACGTATCCCCAGTTGTCTGCAAACATTACTTCCAGCACTGAAGCTACAACTGAAATTTCTAGAAGAAATTTCAAGCCAACAAGGGGATGGTGTGACACCCCACGAAAACGTCTAAACAAACTAGCTTGCCAGTGGCTGCACGCTAAATTTCGGGACGAAATTTCTTGAACTTGGGGATAATGTGACACTTCGGGTTTCCCTGTACGTATCTTGGATGTCTTAGCTAAGTTTGTGAAAATTCGTACTGTGTGAAATACGTACAAACTCTGTGGATCTTGTGCTACGTGACTGTTACGCACTACATCCGTGTTGTGTGATCTTATGTGCTATGTGGCTTACATGTTCATTTTGTGAACTTTCGTGGACTACGTGTATTTAGGTATAACAATAAGGTTATTAACGAATCGTATATCTTAGCTTAAATTTCGGGGACGAAATTCCTGTAACATGGGGAGAATGTGACAACCCGTGCTCCTGATCCCCTCAGTAATCAATCGATTATTATTATTACTATTAAATAATAATCCGCAACGAGACGTTTATTCGTTTAGTATTTAATTACCTTTACATTTAATAAAATAATCGGGCCTCTTTGTTTTGATAGAAATCCATACACACTTGGGCTAGGCTTAAGCCCACTCCCTAATTAACCTAAACCCTACACTCTATATATACTCTTTATAAAACCCCACCCTCATTTTAATAAACATAAAACCCTAAAAGTTTGGCAGCCGTCACTACCTTTCTCTCTCTCTCCCACCTTAAATTCCCCCTCTCTCTACAATCCTTTCTTCTCTAAAATGACCTGCAAACAAAACATCACCATCTCCGTCCCGATTGTGCGACGCCGATAACACCTCCTTCTAAACATACTCAACTCCTTCGTCTCCGGTTAAATCTCCGGCGACGCCAGTGCTCTCCGTTCAACCTCTAGCAGCTCGCGACGCTCCGACTGCACCCCCGATAACTCACACTTACTCGGCCTGGAGCTCCGTTTTCGTTCCATTCTTCAGACACACACACTACATCGGAACCAGGTTAGAACGACGTCGTTATTTGTGTGCTTGATTTGTCAAACCGTATGAATCTGCTGAATGTTGCTTTGAACCTGCTACATCTCATGTTGTGATTATGTTTAAAAATGCTCACTGTTTGATTTAAGGAATGTGTTGATTGCTATTGCTTAAAAATGATGATATGAATAAGTTAGTCCGTAACCCGGTTCTCGGTTTAGTGAAACGAGGAGAAACATGTCCGATGGTGTGTTCATACTGTGGTTTGATTGTGAATTCGTGGTCTTATGTGTTCTTACCGTGGTCTGATGTTGTGATATATTAAATATACGAAGATGAACATGTTAAGATGATGATTGATTCCGAATATGTAGATGTTAATGATGAGGATTCCGTCTAAAGGTTGTCTAACGTAACAATAATGTTCTTATTCATGCTTGTTTTGCTTTGATTAAAATTGATGCTATGTAAACTGGGTTTTTCTTTGAATGTACAACCATATATGCTCTATGTACAACCTGGTCATACACACTTGTGTTATTGTTAGATGGTTTGTAGGATGAATGGTTGATGATGAACGATTCCCTGGTAAGTGTTTGTGAAATAATGATGATAGTAATATGGACCCTAACCACAAAGACTTGAATGTGCATATGATTTAGATCGCAATAACTGTTAGCGACAATAGGAATAAAATATAATTGTTTTAATGAATAAATTAAAGGATGGAAACATGATCTGTAATGTGAAAGGGTCAATGATGTGCTTACATGGAATGTACAACATTATATGCATAGGGTACAAGACTGGTAATGCTCATGGTTGAAATATGTAAAGTAAATGAAACTTTGTCTTTACTGATTTGATTTAAGGTGGTGAAAAGGGAGTATGTTATGACCGTACAACATTAAATCGCACAATTAGCTGGCACTCAACTGTTTGGAATGCAAGGTGTTTTGTATAATGTCACCTTGATGATACATGACCCATTGATTATTTTGGAGTTCATGGGGTCCTTGATTTTGTATATTAACTGTTTTGATAATTGTTGTATGGGGATGGATTTTTATATGAAAAATGGATGCTTATTGGAGTTTGTTGTGAATAATGTCTTGATATGATATTAATACGGGTATAGGCTTACTGTTTCTTAATATGAATTTAGACTGTGTACATGTTTGGGTGAAACAGTAGGTAATAATAAGGATGGATAATGGAATGTCCATGAATCTCATTATGATTGACTGATTTAATCCTAGGAACCTGCATGATGTTGTGTATTTGTCTTGTCTAAAAGGATCCGTTTATTAGAGATGAAAATCCCAATAAAGAACATTTTGAATGACATGAAAATATTTGAAATGTGTGGATTTGATCTGTTTTGGTAAGTGTACGGTAGAATAAACATGTTAAAGGAATATGATTGGATCGTACAAGTGGGTAAGTTTCTAGAAGGATTCCATCAGTGGTTGCGAGTCGAGATCGTGTGGTTTCCATTCGAAACCATTTAGTGGCAACTCGAAACCAGGCAACACAACAGGGGACTCGAGACCGGGTAGGTTGCGACTCGAGACCGTGTGATCTCGACTCAAGGCTTGACCCGAGACCCCAAGGTTTCGACTCAAAGAGGTACACAACTCAAAGCCTCCTGTTGCGACTCGAAACCCTATGGTTGCGACTCGAAACCTCTGTGTTCGAGTCGAGACCATGTGGTTTCGACTGACCTGGTTTATTTAGTCTTTGGGCTGTTGTTTATTTGGGCCGCACTGTTAACTGCTATGTTTTGGACTACGGGTTAACTGTTACTGTTACTAAGTACGGCTCATATGCTGGGCTAGGCCCAATACTTTATATGATAGTATGACTTACGTGCTATGTGTTAGATACGTGTAGTTGTACGTGACATTTACTTGCACACGAACCTAATAAATATTTACAAACCATAATAGGGTATGGTTGACCAACGTAACACAAGTAAATTAACTACCGAGCAAAGCAAAGGTGAGTTCACTACTTTTTACTTAAAGCATGCGTTCCCGGTGGTTGGGAAACGGAACAAAACACTTTTCCTGGTTTGGGATTGCTTACTATCTCCTTGTGCGGGATACGGTATTTCTATCTCCTTGTGTGGGATACGGGTAACAACGCTATCTCCTTGTGCGGAATACAAATTTACTTTTCTTCCCTTGTTACTGGGAGCAAACTTACTCACTTCCCTTGTTACTGGGAACTTTTAGTTAATTACTGTTTATACTGGATGCAACAAGCAACACTAAAAAAAACTCTATCACTTAAGTCCTCACTTCTTAATACCGATTAGTCGCCGGGGTCAGGCGAACGGGTTATTAGTTGATAGCGCTATTTAGGTCTCACCAACCTCACACCGTGCCCGCGTATGGGATCGGGCGTGAACTAATGTACTCTGGCAACCGTCAATGATGATAGAACATTGACAAACGGGGCACTCTACGGAAACGTACGGATGAATAGTATTCGGTATTGTAAAAACAGTTTAGTCGCTTACTTATGGGGTAGCTCCCCATCGCATGTATAAACGGATAAATTAACTGTTGAAACAAGTTTTTGGAAATAAACTGGAAAACTCTAAACCCGTGAACTCGCCAACTTTATGTTGACACTCTACTGCATGCTTTGCAGGTTGCTCGATACAGCTCTGGACGGACGTTGCAATCGGATGGAGTACGTGGTTCGTAAGTAATATGATAATAAACTTGTGGTTTTGAATTACGATATGAATATCTTTCCCTTCCGCTGCAAAACCTTAACCATGTTTTGAAAAATTTAAATTGGCCGCTAATTACACCATTATTTGTAATAATAACTAATCGGTTCAAAATAATTAGTGGCTAAGATCCTGGTCGTCACACGCCTCGCGGTAATACTCCGCGTGTGGATTTTGAGGGTGTGACAATAAACATAATAGAACAGTTAAAATAACACATTAATTTCGAATATTGATTCTCCATATACAAAAAAATACCAACCACAAAAACAACCACAAACATAATACTATGGATATAACACAATGATAACAACAAACAACTATATACAAAACCATAACTAAACATGTGGTGAAACTACAGTTTCAATATAGCTTGCACCTACAATGCCTTGTGTAAAGATGATAGGAAAATAACCATGCATCTTCTTTGCCCTTACGTTTATCTGAGCAACATCACCCCATTCGTATACTATAATTAATTTGTTATTACCATCAATGTAGTGCACAGATGACCCTATCATCAACGGCATAAACACACGGGGTACAAAAGACACCACTTTCGACCAAGTATTATTTTGTAGACGCCACAATTGAACATCTACACTACACATTCCAATACTAACCAACATATGAAGTTCATCTCGTATAGTCACCAAATGACCTATAGATTCCACACTCAATGTATCTGGGTAACCTACATTTTCTATTACCTTCGACTCAACATCCAAACGAAGAACCGCTGTGTTACCCATACACCAGAATTTGGTCAGTACAAAATACAAACTTTTCCTACAAAACGTCCCAACGGACCAACTATAAACAGCAATATCATATGGACTATCAATTAAGAACCTTGGAGTTGACCATGAACCTTCACTAAACGAATAAATATTAACAGTCAACCTGAAATGAGTGCGTTTAATGTGCACAATTTTGTAATCACCAGCAGAGTCAACACAAAACCCAAGACTATCATTATCCATATTGTAAAATCCCTGATAATTAGAATTTCTCAGCATCTTGAACACACGAGTTAGTGGATTCCAAACAACCAAATCACCAGTATTACATAAGCAAACACATACCATGCCATCCAAACTTGCTAAAAAGATCACATTACATGGATGACAATCGAAGGGAATGTGAATATTATTGCCTAAAACACATCTAGGAGATGCAACATCAACATAACGAATCGCAGACGATGATTTGTCAAGAGCAATTATTTTCTGGTCACCTAATACTCGCAAGAAACGACAATTATTCTTAGCAAACTCAGGAGTTGAAAGATAGGCTAACCACTCTTTAGACACAGCCTTGCACCGTATAACCTCCTTTGCCGGAAGTCTTGGAATAATCTTCATCAATATTAACAGAGATGGAAGATCCTTCATATTCACTTACGATTATACTTTAATTAAAAATACTGACGTTGATAGAAAGAGAAAGAAAACACATACGAAAAGCGATTCCTTTGAAAAATGAATACCTACAAAGAAACTACCCCAATTAACAGTTGACACAGGTGAGTAAAACCTCCTAAAACTCCGAGTAGTGGTGGTAAACGGTTTTCACACACTATGGGCGATAGGGGGTAAATAAAATTAAATAACAATATATATTAGAAACCGTTTCTAATTTACAGGTAAACATATACACATACATGGAGATACTTTTTAATCAATCACATACACAAATATATTTTTTTATTAATTAATCTTATTTTATAAATTACTTTGTTAGTTGTCAAACATTGTGTTATTACAATTGTGAAAATAATTACATCGTAGATTTTTTTTGGCATTGGGTTTTATAAATTATTTTGTCCTTTTTATAAAAATATTGTTTTTTATGATAATAGGATTATTGAAAACTAATGAGAACCACAACTAAAAAATAGGAAGTTAGTTACACAATACAATATATAAAAATAGACACCTACAAAAAAATCAAATATATGGAAAACAGAAAACCAATAACACATTAATAAACAAAACATAAAATGACAATATTCCAGCAAAAAAAAAATCCAGTAAGAACTATTCCTTAACTGGACATATTACAAAGTGGGAAGTTTCTAATTGTCCTTAACTGCACAATATGTAACCACTATTAAAAAAGAATGAGAAAGACAGCAAAAAGTAGGAATTAATTACACAATGTTATATTTAAATATAGTCAACTACAAAAGAAATCAAATATATAAAACACAGAAAAACAATGACACAATGATACTAAAAAAACACAATGACTATACTAAAAGAAATCATTCAACTAAAAACTAATCATTAACTGCACCTATTACAACGTGGAAAGTTTCTAATTCTATGTAACTGCACAATGGTAAGGGCTTCCAAGCTGCTTTAAGGGCTTGGTCTCCAAGGGCCCATTGTGTTTTTTTTGTAGACCTTTTTGTTTTTAAACCACAATCACATGTAATCATAATTAAATACGCACAAAGCAAATATTAAAATCATACACACTTAATGAATATTTAACATGATAATATAAGCACATTAATTCATAAAGATTCAATCTCATTGTGACAAACTATACCACACATAAAAACAACCACAAACATCAATTACTAACTGATCAAAACAACGAAGAACAAAAAAAGAACTACATAAAATAGCATAACTAAACATTTAGTGAAATTGTAGTTTCAAAATAAACAGATCCATTCACACCTTGAGTAAAGATGATAGGCAAAAAAACATGCATTTCCTCTGCCTCTACAGTTACATCAGTAATATCACCCCATTCTTGAACTATAATGAACTTCTTATTTCTGTTGATATAGTGCACAGACGACCCAATCATCAATGGCATAGAAATAGCAGGTGGACAAAAAAATACTTTTGACCACTTTTCATTTTCAAGTTTCCACAATTCCATATTCACACTATAGAATCCGATACTAACCAACATATGGAGTTGATCTCGAATACTAACCAAGTGACCTGTAGCTTCCACATCCATTGTATCTGGGAATCCAACATCATAAATTACCCTGCTATCAACATCTAAACGAAGTACACATGCGTTACCCACACACCACAACCTGGTCAATACGAAATACAAACAATTTGCACAAAACGTGCCTACAGACCAACTATAGACGTCAACATTAAACAGACTATAGTTTGAGAACACTGGAGTTGACCATGACCCTTCACTGAGAGAATAAATGTTAACAGCCAACATCATATGTGTCACACCCTGGCTTTGCGGAAGCGTGGTTAACTTTGGTGTGACTTCTTAATACCATAGCTTAACCATAACAAGCTATATGAATTAAAAACCATGCAAGTCATCCATTGAGTTTTGAAAATCAAACACATTACCATTGTTTTAACATACAACCATAACCTTGTTCAGTAGACATTACAACTTATAACATAGCATAAACGTGGTTTAAGGACTGTGTCTTGTCCAGGAAAGAGACACATCCCCTAAACCCTGATGACTTCATGACAAGTGCAGCGGAAAACGTTCCATACCGTGCCAGATCCGTTTTAATTTCCTGAAATACATGTGAGTTGAAAAATCAACAATAATGTTGAGCGAGTTCATGTGTAAGTGAGTATGTAAAACACTTGTGAGTATAAAAATAGTTGTGGTATGTAGCAGTGTAAGAGGACTTGTGATCACCAATGGTTTGCAAGGCCACTGACATATGTGAAGTGCAAATAGGGAGACTCAAACCTAGCAGATTTCGCCACGGCAAAGTATGTGGACAAAGTCACCCCACGGTCCATTTCTAGTTTGGCCGGGGGCTGGGCTCGCTACACCCAGATAGATCTACCGCTCCTGTCCCTCGGTCCCTCCATGAGGACTAATGGCCCCATGTTGTTCCTATCCACTCACATGATCGTATAACACCTCCTTACGTTAAACATACCGTTGTAAAGTACTCGTAAATCATAGTAACATGTATTTCACCCCCGCGGTTAAGTAAACTGAAAACAGTTAGAGAAAAGGGGGACATGAACTCACAGTGAATGCACGTCTCTACCAAGTGTCTCCAATACGGTAAGCTGTGCAACGACCTACAAGTGCTAATTCTATTAGACGGACGGCCGTGCCTTAGCTTCATGGTTTATGTTCGCGGGAAATAGTTAGACAACTATTTCGTGTTACATTTTGTAAATACTCGGTAGTTAATCTCCTTCCCAAGGATGGGGGATTCAATACATGTGCTTACAAATTTCATCATTAAGTCTCACTTGATCTTTATATATTTCCAACTCCAAAGTATAAGTATTTATCCAAAATACGTTGTTAAATTACGTGTTCATAAATATTTCCGTAATTGTGTAAGTTACGTCTTAACATACGAGTGGCAATATGATTACCGGTGTAACTTATATATTTATGGTGAATGCGTTTGTATTATTTTGGAGTCGTTATTATTCGTAAACATTATTTTTACTCTAAAAATAATATTTATGCATTTCACAAAATAATCATAAACAGTGTGTGAAAATATATATTTATCACGTTAATATTTTGTGAAAATCCCACCTCCGAATATTTAGTAATAAAGTCTTGGCGAAATTTATGTTTCGAAAATATGTCAAAATGATTCTAACACTTGTAATGCAAACAAGTTTAAGTGTTAGGTTTTTAGGAAAATTTCGCCAGAGTTTCCTCTGTAACTGGAGGTGGCCACGCTTTTAAGCGTATCATTTTCTTTTAATAATCAAATCAACAATTGTTCCCAACAATTTCAAACAACCTTTCAACATGTTAACTAGTCAAATATGGACATACTCGTAAAAATACACAAACTTGTGGTTTGTCTAACAATAAGTAGTAAATCTCTTTACTTTTGGTAGATCTTGTGTGTAAATAATCCGTTTTAGTGAAAACCCCGTTTCTAGAGAATACTTATTCTTACAACTTCTTAGTCACATATGACAAAACTAGTTTCTTGTCGGATCTTTTCATTTCACAAGTGTTTACACACTTGTGGTTTGTAAAATCATGTTTATTAGTACAAGATCTATCCTTTAGAAAACACGATTCTTTTAAAGTGTGGTCCTTCAAAAATACCACTTGCAGATACGTAGATCCGCTAGTTTTAAACACCATTTTACATGTTAAATCACTTTTACACAAGTAAAATATTTTTACACAAGTTTATGCTTTAAATGTGGTAGAGTTTCACCTTTAACCCTTGTATTTAGTCAAAAACGAGCTTATGTGAAGATCCATGATCTTACAAAGTCGGGTTAAACGGAGATCCGAGCTACCACATCATAGATCGGGTCTAGATAAACACAAATTCCAAATACTACAACTTTTACACAACACATGTGTTATTAACCACCACTTTTATAGTTTTTACTAGACTTTTATGCATCAAAATGTATGTTTACGATGTTTAACCGACAAAATTCCTTTTAACCACTTTAGATATGTTCAAGAACAAGTTTTAAACAATATACCTCTAGCTCGGGGCTAGGGAAGAATCTTGGCGGAAAGTGGGTGGATAAAAGCTAACGGTAGAGGTCCTTCGTGTTCCGCTTGCTCCAAGACTCCTCGTATGTGACCCGTAACACTTGAATGATGATGGAAATGCAAGAACTAAACTCGAAATTGATGTGTGATATAGGGGATGTTTGGCCGTAACTTAGGGAGCAAGAGAGAGAGATGAGGAAGTTGTTGTAAAGTATGAAAGATCTTGTAGGTTAAGGATGGTACTTATAGGTAAACTTAGTGTGATTAACCAATGGTCCTAATGTCATTTAGATATTAGGCAAAGTAGATTATTTTAATCAAGTAAGTACTAACCATGTTTCCCCTTAGTTAGGCCGGTTAGGATGGGGGGGGGGGGTCTAGTTCGATTGTAACTAGGTAATTAGGAAGTTTAGTTAGGTTAATTAGGTTAGTTAAGTAATTAACCCCGTTAGTAATATATAGCGTGTTATGACGGGTGTTAGGGTAATCAGGGACCCTAACTGGCTCAGAAAAATATAAATAGTGAAAATAGTAATATTTTCGTGTTCCGGGTAAAGTCCGGTTGTTCGGTTGGATAGTAATCCGTTAAAGCGTTACAAAAGCTTTAAAGTGTCGTTATTGTACTTTTAGTGACACCATTTGTTTTCCCGACACTTTAGAAAGTGTCCAGTGATATTTTTCCCATATTTTGGCACTTTACTAGTCAGCTAGAAGCTGGTTAAATTATTAAAGTGCTGTGTTTTGTACTTAAAGTACGTTTTAGGCACATCCGAATCAGTGTATCTTATTCCTAGAGATGCGGTTCTACAATACTTGTATCCCTACACTCACTACCAGTGTAGCCAAAATATTTGAGGCTCTTAACAGGCCTTAGAGGCAGTGTATGCCTGATGCTGGTCATATCAGCATGTTCGCCGTGTATCCGTTTAGTGCTACTGTGCTTTTTGTGCATCATGTTTGTCACTAGGGTTCAGTATGTAATTAATGTAGTGACAGCAAATAAAGTATGATGCAAGTAAGTGCATGTATCAGTATGCAGGTAGCAGTTTATCAGCTAGTTCAAACAAGCACAGTAATCAAGTAGTAATTAATCATTCATTAAGTTGTACGGATACCTGGTTTAGTGCGGGTTGTCACAATATGTGTTCGTTTAATATGCACAATATTGTAATCACCAGAAGACCTGACGCAAAACCCAAGACTATCCTGATTCGGATTAAAAAAAACCCTGTGAATTAGAATTTGATAGCATCTTAATCACACGAGTTAATGGATTCCAAACTACCAATTCACCAGTATTGATTAGGCAAACACATACCATCCCATCCAAACTTGCTAGAAATAAAATATTGCACGGATGAGCGGTGAAGGGAATGTGAACTTTATCACCTAAGAAACATTTAGGGGATTCATTATCCACATAACGAATATCACACAATAATCGGTTAACGGCAATTATCTTATGATCACCTAATCTGCGCATGAAACGACAATGATTCATAGCAAACTCAGGTGTTGAAAGATAGACTAACCAATCTTTACACACAACCTTGCACTGTGTAACAACTTTTGACGGAAGTCTTGGGATTATATTCATCAGTATCAGCAGAGACGGAAGAAACTTCACAATCATTGTCAATGTAGGTTAAATAACAAACACTTTGACGATCTATACAACAAATATGAAAAGAGATTCCTAAGAAGATGAAAGTCCAACAAATATTATCACAAGCAGTAGTTAATACACATATATTAGAGCTCCTACAATTACGACTAGTAGGTAGTTATTAAATAGATAACTATCGAGATTTTTTAAATCGGTTAAAATTTTAGTACACATTTACATTAATTTTATTTTTTGGCCAATATTCAGTTGAATAATAATTTACATAAATAGTAATAACAACTTTTGATTCAATCGTATTTTTAAGTATAATATGGCAACTTTCTCTTATAAATACATACTCGAAATATTTTGTTTCATTGTATGTGTTGCAAGTACTATTTGATTGTTAGTCTTCTTTCTGATTTTTCGTGTTTGGATTAACATGTATCGTCATGGTCCGAATTTTATCATAACTATACTTGATCCGCTATCCCTTCAACAGGTACATACCTTTCCGAATTATTTGTTTAAAGTAACGATTCCTATTGTTTCATCCTTTATTCAAAAGAAATTTGCCTTTTGTTTTTTGGTTTTCAGGCTATACCTATATGTATGAGTAGATTTATATGGATGAATAACTTAGAATCTTCAACTGTTAGTCTTAAATTTGATGAAACGCATTCATGGTCTGTTGTTATCAAATTAATAAAAGATGTATTCTACTTTACGGATGGATGGTGTGAGGTTTTAAACTACTTCGGCCATGAATCTTTCTTCATGATTTTCAACTATCTTGGTGATCATACTTTCAAGTTCAACCTCTTCTCTCATGATCCAAATAAAGAGTTTGGAAAATCGTTTTGTAAAATTATTCAAAATCCTATACAAAGTCCAACGGTACGTAATTTTCTTATACATTTTATTTTTTATTTTTTGTTATTATGATTTATTAAAAAAACATAATACGCATAAAATTGTAATAATTATTTTTTTACAGGTTCTACCAGATACTTTTATTTCAAAACATTATGATTATCGTTTACCGGATAACATGGTTATACTTAATGTATCCGAGTATCATCAATGGGAAGTCCATATTAGAAAGATTGGGCCAAATTATTGTATTGCTGATGGATGGTTTAAATTTATTGAAGATCTAAGGTTAAATCCTGGGGATATTCTGTGTTTTCAAAAAAAGGACGTGAATCATATTAATATTATCATATTCAATAAAGATGATCGTCAAGTTTTGTTAAACAACACTCCTTTGATTGAGCCAGAATATGAACATATTAGCAATGTGGAAGGTTATCGACAAGTTAGTGGCGATCCTAGCTATCCTTTTTTTGCAATGACAGTAACTCATCAATTGGTATTATACTATCATGTTTTATGTTAATTTTTTTTTTGTTTTTTAGTGTTTTTCATTTAATAACATTTACATATTTTTAACATTTTTACAAAATGTAGATCCTTCCCAAGTTAATTACTGACTTAACTGGTTTAAATGAGTTTTCTGAAGTAAAGATCAAAGTTGTTAAAGGAAATATTTGGGTTACGAATCTTCGTACACACAACATTGATGGTCAAATAAGGTTTGCCAATCAATTTATTATCTTAGTTATTATTTCTCTTTTACCCAATGTGTATAGATCCCTAACAAAATTTTTCATATTTTTTCTACCATTGGTACGGTGTTGTTGGATAGAAACATATACTTCAAGCTGAACATATTTCCTTAGGTGACGATTGCTTTTTCAACTGGTCTAAAACGAATTCGAGGCTATTGGTTACGAAACTCCAGCAAGCAGAAGTGTTACAGCAATAGAGTTTCAGTTTATATTGAAAACCCAAAACATATATCTTACATTTACTTATCGATCCCCCTTTTTTTATGTTTGTAGTACAATGCGTTGGTTTTTTTTAATATTTAAATTCAGATTGCCATGATAATTTCATCCGTACAGTCCGTTTATGATAAGTAACACAAATCTACTTAAAAAGAATGGTATACATAACATACAAACTACTTAAAAAGTACCAAAATAAAAAACACAATGACAAAAAACACAATTGTATAACATATATGATTACACACAACACAGAGACTTCACGTTTACTTTTATTTTTGTTAGGATCTGAGTTTCTTATGATTGAGTTTGTTTGTCATAATTGAACAAATGAACGAAAGTAAAATGAGATTAAATGCAGCGGAAGTGGAATCAAACTTTGTAAACACAATCTAAGGGAAAATAGTTTTCGTAAACACATGTTTCTCATTAAAAACCCTGTTTGGGGGGTTTTGATCAAGGTTTTATAAAGGGAAAAAGTGAATGCTGACGTGGCAACGATTACAAAAGTCCACGTACCAACCCTTGGTGAAGGAATTAATAATGGAAGACAGTTGATTTATGAAACCACTGATGAAGCAAGATCAGTGGTTGCAAACGGTTATACTGGAAACAGTGGGTGATTCTAAGCTATCAGTGGACAGCCATCAGTGGGTTAAAACACTGATTTTGAACAACAGTGATTACCAAGGAAATGAGAGGAGAAGGGTTGACTTTCAGCAGTGGACAGTATTAACATAACAGATGTTTGAACAAAAACAGTGATGTCTGATGGTGAATCAATGAGTTATTGAATCTTTGATGATATATTTCAGCTACTTGTCTATCAGTTGGACTTTACAGCAACAGCAACAGCAATCAGTGGTTGAGAAAACATCTGCTGCATGTGTACGGTCAAAACACTAAGCTTATTGCCTAGGAATTGATATCCCCCTGATGTAAGCTTTTCACACTCTTGGTATCTGTACTTGTTTGTGTATGATAAATCTTGACAACCATGCTCCTAGCATATGCTATGTTCTTTGAGTGTGGCACAAGTTTTTCAAACTTGTTGTCACTGAACTGCAGAAGCCCCTCTTACAAGACATCTACCCAACCTTTTGTCTTTTTAGTACCCCAAGGTGCATGACTTGTTGATGAGATGGCAAATGTTTCAGGATTGACCTTTTCAAAGAATCCTTTTTCATTGAAGATGTCAAGTGTTTGGTGAAATGAATGACTTGTAAAGGATTGATGTTTTTAAAAGGTGAAGCTGCACATGTAATATATGACACACACACATATACAAAAATAATGACATAAAAACACAATGACAAAAACACAATTGTATAATATATTTGTACACAACCAACACACGTTTGGTTTTTTTTATAAATTATGAAACAATTTAAAAGTTAGTAAACTTAGATAAACCTGGATCTAGGTACACTAAACGGTTAATGGCAGGAACGGTTACATAATGTAGAAACTGCTTGGGGAAACGATGCGAATAACTGAAGAGACACACGTTTACACACAGTTATTACTACACACACAAACCCATTCAGTTAACACGGGAAACTTAAACTGATACACGCTTTATTACGCATGAATCAACGAAAAATATTAATAACCTTTGTAATTATAACATAATAATCCAATCGCTTTTTTTTTTAACGGAATAATCCAATCGCTTTACCGCCTATTCAATTCTCTACCCCTGACCACCTATAAAATAAACTAACCCATAAGTCCATAACACATCACCTATCTTTTAACCATAACTCGAAACATCTCTACATTCAACACAACTACAATCATGCCTGGATCACACTACCATTTCGGAGACACAACAGAGGCCAAGAAAATTATAACCACTGCACACTTTGTAGAGGATCAAAAGGATTCAGAAATCTTACGAACACTACAGAGAATGCATAACACCGCCACTGCAAATGTAGAGAGAAACAATACTGACATGAACTACAACGTTCTGCAGTATATTTCGAATGGGCTACAGAACGAAGATCAAATAAAGATTATACAATATCTGGATAAACAGTTACAGATAAAGAAAAACATAGCAGTTTCGTTAGAAGAACTCAAGGATACCTTGTCGGAGTACATGAAGACGAAGAACGAAAGGGTTACTATAATGAAGAACTATTAGAAACGTTTAATGATTACTTTTTTTTTATCGCTCATGTATTTGACCTTCTACAAGTGTATCCTATCTACTTAATGTAATAACATATTTAAATATTGACAATGTCTTATAACAAATTTACCTAATGACTCTATTTTACCATTTTATCAAAAATTTTATTTGTTTTGCTTAGAATTTAGATGTATTACATAAAGTAACATATTACAAAACACATGATCAAGTAACATATAGAAGTATGTATACTAACTGATTGTAAAGTATTAACACAACTATAGTTAATAAACGTTTATTTTCTTACATAACTTGTGTAAGATTGCTCTACAATATTTAGGTTGATTATTTTACGTGTAAAATATCAATAAATATAAGACAATAGATGAAACGTATTTGTTAATTTACAAATGCCTGTTGATATTACAAAAGAATTGTATTTAACGTATACCATTGTGTTATTGCCATTGTGTTAATAATAACAATGTGGTTTTGGGAAACATTACCATAAATACTGCATTTTTGTTATATGTTAAATTTGTTAAATATTAATCTAATATAAATTTCTCTAGTACAAAAGTAATTAACTATTATCTACACACAAATTGACATCTATGAACATTAATAACAGCCTAATACAAATAATAGTCACACAAAATACACCAGTCAAAAACTTTGAAAGTAAATACAAAAAAAAAACAAAGAAAACAAAACATTTCGCAATCACGAAAACGGCATTACAAGGTACAAACATAAAGTTAACAAATTACTTGAACACACAAACATACTAGCTGCATTAAAATAAAAAAAAAACATAAGCATAAACCGTTTATGGAATGTGAACAGACAACGACAGAAACGAACTATTTCTTAACGCGTTTCACCTTCTCCGAATTATTCCTAAGTCTCTTCTTGTAGTTCCCTCCAATTTGTTTAGCAACCATAGAACCAACAACCGTTGAATTAGACATATTGTTGACAGCATCTTGCACTCCTATATGACTTTTGTTAGAATCAGTCATTTGATCATATTGAACAGCACCCTACATGAAACATAGACAACATGAAACACTTCTATAATTTCTAAATTATTAAAATGATATACAAAAAACCAATTACCTCTTTATTGATTTGTCTGGCAGAGCCCTCATATTGCTCAGTACCAACAATACACTAAATGCAACAAACCAACATGTTACACTAAAAAAAATAACCAACGTAATAAGATAAAAATAAAACAATTTATTCACCTTCATCACAGATTGACCAACACTGTCATCATGCTTCTTATCATTACCAATATCCTGCCATAACAAAACAACCAATATTACATTCAAAGTACATAAAAAAATAACCAACATAATAACATAAAAATAAATCGATTTATTCACCTCCATCGTAGATTGACCAAAACTGTCATCATGCTTCTTATCATTACCAATATCCTGCCATAACAAAACAACCAATATTACATTCAAAGTACATAATAATACACATCCAAATAAAAGAATCATTTACCTGAAGTCTCGCTTTAGTAAGGCAATCATTTACCTCTGTATCAATAATAACCTATATATAACATCAAAATCAATTTCCAGCTAACTAATACTATAAAGTTTAGAGAAAAATACACTTAACCTCTACTTCAAATTGCAAATGGTTGCCAGCTGTCTTGTTATCTCCAATAATCTAAATGTAACATACGAACCATTAATCAAATAACAATAACAGTAACTTATATTACAAAGTTAATAATGTCATGAAAATAATTAAAAGTTTGAAACTCACAAAAAACCAAACCACAAACACATATTGAGAATAAAAAACAAAATACATAAAGAGTTACCGATGACTGCGTTGACGGTGTAACAGAATTATCAACTACTGAGCTTAACACTTCATCAGCCATCTCCCATTCAACATCTTTGATCTTTGCACACATTTCAGTTTCTTCATCAATTTGAAGAACACCAGCTGATGGAGGAGTGGCAGCGTCAACAGATGTAGATATAGACCTAGGCTGTATAAGCACATTGATATCATCTACGAAGTAATGTTACTATTATCAAACAAACCAACTTACTAAGGTAAAGTCACTTAAACCCAAATAAAACAAATCATTTACCTGTACAACACTTTGGGTAAGGCTAGCATCTCGCCCATTACCAATAATAACCTAAGAAAACAAACCAATAATTAAACTAACTCAAATTAACCATATTAAGTAATATTAAAATAATAGTAACAGTAACCTATATTACAAAGTTAATACAGTCATGAGAACAATTAAACGTTTGAAACTCACAAAAAACCAAACCACAAATACATATTGAAAATAAAAAACAAAAAACATAAAGAGTTACCGATGATTGCTTTGACGGTGTAACAGCATTATCAACTAATGAGCTAAATACTTCATCAGCTATCTCCCATTCAACATCTTTGATCTTTGCACACATTTCAGTTTCCTCATCAATTTGAAGAACACCAGCTGATGGAGGATTGGCAGTGTCAGCAATTGTAGAAAACGACCTAGGCTGTATAAGCGCATTGATATCATCTCCGAGGTATTTAGAAACAGTAAAACGGTTGGAAAATTTAGGCGCTAAATTATAGGGATCGATCTTAATAACAAAAATAACCCTTCGAGAACATAAATTTTCATTCAAATACGATTCTATCCAATTTGGATCATCAACACCCTACAAAAAACATAATAAGCTATCAACACAACTGAACAAACTAATATATACTAATCATGCAAAAAATTCAACAACTAATAATTGTAAAAGGAAATGTAAAATAAACCTCTGACAAAGACTTATTAACTAACTCATTAGCAGATATTTTAAGTAGAGATACTGCAGCTTCATTAAAAACAACACATGTCATCTCATCATTGGTACCATTAGTAACACAAAGTTCCAATTTGTATCTGCAAAACAGAAACGATTAATAAAACGAAAAACAAACAACAAATAAAATATTAAAAAAACTTACACATAATGTGGATTGACAACATCTTCTTCACAGTTCCAACACAAATAGTAACCGTCAACCATTGACGCCTTCTTACGACATTTGTTACACTTAACATATTTCCAATTACTATGCATTTCCACACCACTTATGTTTGCATCAATGTTGAAAATTGTTCCCTGTACATGATTTAAAGTCAAAAACTAATGATTAAAAGTAAAAAACTAACAAAAAATAATTTATTTGGGTGTATTAGCAATACAATACCTCAGCCACATCTCTTGCTGTAAGAAGGCTGTATATGTTTGCAATACTCGTAATTTGAAAGGTGGCTGCATTGTCTTCAATGATAGTAATTTGAGGAGACTCACTGAAAACAAAAAATACAACGTATATAAAACATAAAATAATAATGCATCTAATAAAACATGCCAAATCACATAATTACATAATCCGGTAGGAATCAATTTCAGGTATAGAAAGATTCAAGTAAATTTGAGTCGCCACAGTTGTCATTAAACTTGTAGAACCTAATTCAATACAAACATTTAAACATAAGTTATAAATAATCAAAATTAACAATGCAACATATCCTATACATAACCCATACCCTTGTAAGATCGAACTTTGCAAGATGACAAAATAATAACAACTGTATTTTTTGCAATTCTTCAAATATAACCATCGCTAAACTGATTCACCAAGTGTCCCCATAATGAAACATTCACCTTCATATCACTGAATTATATATATTTAAGAATGAGATAGTAAAAATAAACAATATAGACGAAAGAATTATTATAGACAACACTAACATACTTGGTGTCAGAGATAACAATGTTTCGTACACCAGGATTGCAAGATGAAACAGATTCCAATTGATACTGAACAGAGCCCCATTCCCTAAGAACGCCAATAACATCTACACACACACACACACACATATATATATATATAACATTAGAAAACTTGAAGAATAAAAAACTAACAGAATAAATGCATACATACCTGTAAGATATTTGTCATCATTAACACGATCGGCTAACAGATTGAATGGAAGAAAATCAAACACATATCGTCTGAAGACAGACGGATGCGTCGGACAAGTAGTAATACTTGTTGAATACAAGAACTGAATGAAAATATCGCATCGGAATGGACGATACATGGTACTATACTTATGAACAACAAACTTACGAATCCTGTAAACACATCCCTCTTTAAACGCATTCTGAAATAACCTCAGCAAGTTAGATGGAATCTTTGCATGAATAGATGAACCCTGAAAAAACATATACATTTTAAGATTAGATAATTACCAATGTAAAATAAAAAACTAAACAATATTGCATTACAAAGAAATACTTACTTGTGCATCAGATAGAATAATGTCAAAAGAAAGGATACGATTTGTTTTAGGGTTGAACGATGTCCAAGCACGCGAGACCAACACATCAACTTGCCAGTTGTTGGTAAAATAAGCACGTAAATCCGAAATACTTGCACGATTCATTTTATAAAGTAATAAGCTGCAAATATATATAAGACTGCAATCAACATCACACATATAATCCATAACACTACAAACAAAGACTACACATATAGACCCATATATATACTCACAAGGCTAATAATACTCAACAAAGAAAACATGTTACCTTTGAACAACCTAGTTTGACAATACCAATTACACAATACTATCAGCTGGCGATAATGGAAAATTATAAAAAACTTCCTTGTACACAACATTTTTAGTCATATTGTTAGGACATTTTTCTTTATTATCCACATAGAACTTTAGTCCAGCACGAGATGTTACACGAGATGCAGCAACATATAATTGTCCATGGGAGAACACGGGCTTTACTAAGTAAACACAAACATTATTAAAAGTTTGGCCTTGACTTTTGTTAATAGTCATAGCAAAACAAACTTTTATAGGAAAATGTCATCGCTTAAATTCAAAAGGCCAAGACGAATTACTTGGAGTCATATCAATTCTACCAATGAATACTTTCTCTCCAACATGTGGGCCTGTAATAATCGTACATTCAAGAACACGACGACTTATTTGACTTACAACCAACCGCGACCCATTACACAAGCCACGTTGCATGTTTAGGTTACGCAACAAAATAACAGGTGCACTAACCTTGAGATGTAGTACATGATTCGGAAGTCCAGAAAATTTCAAACTGTTAAGAAACTCAGGAGCATACATAGCACGCAATTCTTCAACATTTTGTGTACTCGCACATATCTCATCAGCACTAAACAATGTATACATTTCACCTGGTATCTTCTCAAGAACATGTTGGTTAATCGTATCAACTTCATCATTAGTCGGACAAAGAATGCAACGTTCCTTCAAGTAATCGACATCATTAAATCTGTTCATAATATTAGGGAACGTATTTAACACAACGGACTCAAGATGTTTATCAGTTACAGAAATTAACATATCTCTTGGTATACGAATCCATGTAGCATCATCTGATCCATCCACAGAAACTGAAGGAAGACAACCAGTCCCCATGTCTAAAAGCCATTTACTAATTTCCTGCATTTGAATAAGATCCCTACCAAAAATACTTGGATCACTTAAACGCATGTTAGTTGTCAAAGAAAACACTTTACATGACCTCCATATATTCGGCGACTTGTTAATCGTTGAAGCAACAATTTCACTTCGTGAACCAAACTGAACAACAGGAAGTATCTGCCGAAAGTCACCACCAAATGCAACAACCTTTCCACCAAATACTTTATGCTCAGCACCAGCCATGCTGTCTCGACACACATCCCTCAATGTTCGCTCAACAGCTTCAAATACATGGCGATGTTGTAGAGGTGCTTCATCCCAAATAATAAGTGAAGCATAATTGATTAACTTAACCAAATCTGAACCAACATCAATGGCACAACAAGAGTCCTTATCAACTTCAATAGGGATGTGAAACCGAGAATGTGTTGTACGCCCACCAGGTAGTAATAAGGAAGCAATACCAGATGACGCAACAGTCAAAACTATCTCATTATTTGATCGAATACGAGCTATAAGGGTCGTCCATATGAACGTTTTCCCAGTTCCTCCACTACCTAACACAAAAAATACGCCTCCTTTTCTAGCCTGAACAGCAGAATATATACTATCAAACACTTCCTTTTGTTGACTATTCAACCCAGCGTGTTGCTTAATAAAACGTGTCCTTTCCTCATTAGCATCATACATTCTCTCAAATTGAACCAACCTGTTGATAAATCTATCTTCCGAAGTATGGTCAATCTACGGTAAGGTTGGAAAGGAAGTCAACGACCGGCCACTCTGAATCAACACTTGTTCAATCTCTTTCATAGTATAATTCAGTATTTCAACATCTGAGAAATTCAACGAAATTTTTTTCAAAAATGTTCGATATTTATGAAGAATGTCCTCAGATAGGTATTCATAACAATCAAAAAATAATTGCCGAGGATCACTAACAGTACAAAATAACAAAATTGTAACAAACAATTCACGAAGGCGATCCCTAAATTGCCAATGATAAGCCTGGCGTACAGCATCAACCCATTCAACATCATCACCCAAAAGACTTAATGCTTTACAAGCGGACATATACGTTGGATGTTCCACCCCGTCAATAGTTCGAATCTCTTTAAAACTTCTCGGACCATGCACAACATTTAATAGCATTCTAAGATAATACTTTTCACCCATCGTAGGACTTACATAATATATACGTCCAATAGTTTGAAATGAACCTTTACGGGGCTCCCACACTCTTTCCTTCTCATGCCATGTAAACAAAGTTAGGTATTCGGCATACGTCAATGTCCGGCCAAACTCGTACCTTTCATTTGCAGCCATCCATTCAGTAAACTTTGACATTGCAGCTGTTGTTCGTTGTAAAACATCAGAAATTTGCTCATGATCCTTAAAATATACTCTATTACACCCTTCTTCATGAAATGGGAGTCTTTCAACAGCCACTGAACGATAATGCATGTCAAACTCAAATATCTTCCAACACGCCTCTGATGCTGAAATATACCTACAGTTCATGTACTGCTCAATCTCATTTTCATGATTTAAAAGTGATGTAAATGTTGTTCTCCAACCTTGACCTTCCAATACTGCAGTAGCACGATCTTGACCTTTGTTAATATAGTTGAAAAGATATTTAACCAACATTCCTTGGTTACACCATTCAACATTGATATAGCAACCATACTTTATAAGCAACGCACGATTATAAGGAACAACATATCCATTATCTAGCATAATATCTTGCCGACCAACACGAACTTTACGTGAGTTATTACGTCGTCGATACGACGGCCACCCATCATTTCTAATAAAAGTTTCGTCACAATAACTCTTCGGAAATCCTTTAGTACATTTGCCATCATTCATACAAGGACTCGAAGGTCTAAGGTTACCACATGGACCATGCATCATATGAGTACCAACATTTAAAAAACCGATTGGGTCACCCGATTCAGAAGGCAACTCAGCAGATATAAATCTATCAATTTCATCCGGTGAAGAAATTTTATCAGCTTGACTAAGAAACACAAGAATGTGGCAGACCACGTTTTTGAAACTCTATTGTGTAAAGAACTGCAAAGACAAAAAAAAACACAATGTTTTAACACACATCATAATAACACATTAATCACATGTTAACATACAAGCATTGAGAATAAAATTCATTTAACTTACCCGTTTAGGGAACACCAAAATGATGCTTTTTCCTTATGTCTTTCATGAGCTCATCAAGTTTGATCTTAAATACCCGTGCAACAATATCAGGTCTTTCAGATACTAAGTGACCCACTGTGTTTTCCTGCAAATGCCGTTGAATTTCATTCCATTTTGGGTTACATGTCATGGTAATAAAAAGATCCAGAATACCAGCCCAACGACAAATTGCCATCGCATCTTGATATTGTTGTATCATATGCCTAGGCCCCCCGGTGAAGGATGCTGGCAACACAACACGTCGACCTATAGAATCACAGTTTGTCTCACCTTCTAATATACGATCATGCAACCCATTATACAACTCCGAACGAATTGTTGTCTGATGAGTCTTGTACCATTGTAAGTCATGTTCCAACACTTGCGTATATTACTTAGAGGAATGCCCACTTTAAAACCATCTTCTCCATACGGGAAAAATAATGGATATTGCAACGACATGTAACTGGGATGAAGTTCAGAAATACGTTTCGCATTTGTACTACCACGGTCTTCAACAATAATATCACGGCAATCTGTAGGATTACCATCACCCGGAATCAATGCAGCAACTTCATTGACCGTAGGCAAATTAAACTGTGTCGCATCCCTTCTTCGTGTACCAAGCAGTCTAAGTCTAACAGGTTGCTGGGAAAAGTGAGTAAATCTTTCTTTGGCCATCCTAAAGCTCTGAACTAATGGATTGTGCCGATTAAGCATTTTAATTAAATCGTTAACTAAACTTCGAATACATGCATCATCATTCCCAGACTGAATACACTTCTCAACTGCTTTTAATCGATTGTCAACCTCATTTTATGTGTCATAAATATATAGTTGTGCAAATCTTGGCCGTCCATCAATATGCTGAGGTAACAAAGTACCAATCCTATGATGATTATGTTCATTCAACACATATGTATAGGGACCACCCCCATCATTAACATCCGAACAGACTTTACTGCCAGTAGAAGTAAATGAACACATTGAATTTAGAAGCTTGATATTCTCTTTAAACACCTTAGATCACGGTTCACCATTCGGCTGTAAAAGCCGCCGCAATGGTTGCGGAGCATGCCGAAGTACAGGTAAAACAACCTTGCCTTTACCACAACAAATAGAGAAAGTTGGATTAGACGGAGCAAGATATTTAGTACTTCTCTCACCATACCACAAGATCGCTTTGCAATAAGGACATACATATTCTGTAATTCCACAATCCCAATATGATACATCTCCTATACAAAATAAAACAATCATATAAGAGAAAGTTATATTTATCATTTTAATGAGGCATTCAAACAACTAACAGTCATCAATGAACAATCCATACTTGATGAGTTTTCATCTTGGTAAACACCAACACAAGATGACCTCCGGTTGTGCATAGATGGCGATGATGCTGAAACAAACTCCGAAGTTAAAGAATGTGATACAATAGGTGCATCACTATTCATTGAATTAGTTCCATGGAATTGATTTGAATTTGGGCCAACTGCAATACACGTAGATACAATCAGATGTGTCCTAAAAACATGAACACGTTTACATTACTTGGCATAAAAAAATTAACAATACGTACCATAACAACGTCGTTGAACTGGCATATTTTCAATGTTTGAACCAGCAGGGCGATCTCGTAATCGAGGACGACCACGACGTCTAATATTACGGGATGTTTCATCAGATCGAAATGTCGACATAGATGAAGAAGACAGTGTTGATAATATTTCAGAATCACTTGCAATACCATGGTTAATATTAACACTATCCATACCACCAAGATCAGTATACAAACAACATTCATTTGATACCACTTGATGAATAATGTCAATGTTTTATTCTCCATCTTCTTCCTCTTCATATCTAGTCCTTAAATACCTCAACTACTGATAGTGATAGCTATTACATACTGGAAGCTCTACACAATACTTACCAATCCATACATACATAATATCATGGATTATACCAAACAACCAATGCGCACCAGCCTTACACACTATATGCAAGCTCTGACATTTGTTAGAAGAATCAGTAGATAAACCAACAACATGTGAAAATATTTTGTAGTAAACTTCCTGTTATCACTTTATAAACTTCTTTTGCGTATAATGCACTCCAAAATACCATCTCACAACCCATCATTACATAAGCACAAAACACCGTATCCATACTTGATATCACTCCAAGAAAATAGACGACTATTATATAGAAACACCATCGGATCTATATACATACTTATAACATAACATTGTTTCATGCAGGTAAAGCAAACATCTCGATCATAAATACGCCATTGTCAAGCTATACCCTAATCTATTATTTATACTACATAATTTAAATTAACAAAACACAATAGCAACAAACATAGCTATAAGAAGACATGCAACCAACTATTAAATACAAGTAACAACAAAAGAAAGCAATGAAATTAAATATGAATATGAAACACCTATACACACTATGAAAAACAAAATCACACATACATTGCTAAATAGATAGTAGCTCCTTTGATACTTCGTTTCCAACTACAACTTTTCAAAACCTATTGATAAGGGAAACTAAAGAACTGTAGTAAAAAATATTAAGACAACAGTTGGGTTATTCAATACAGTTATCAAAGTTCAAATAATAATGGGGCAACATAGTGGGTAGTTTTTGAACATGCACCATAATTGTAGGAATTATAATTGTCTTTAATTAGATAATATTATATATTTTATACAAAAACAAAGTAAACACGAAACTACCACAAATGAATGCATAACTTAAAATGCTAATTATAATTACAAACATTAGGTGTGTTAACCTAATTTAAGTTTTTTAAATAAAACGTGTTTTTATAGAAATGTAATAATATATACTAATATTGTCCTATACCATTTATGTTGTTGATTACATTGTGTTTTATTATGGAAAAGATTGTGCTTATACGAAATCACTATGTTTAGGAATAGTACGTTACCCTATTGCAATAGTGCTTATATATTATTTGTAGTTGTATGTATATTTTATACAATATTAAGCTCTAATAAAGGCATTGTGTTTTTTATTAAACCTTACTTTTTTTACTGAATTCTGATTATCAATGTAAACTTGTTTAAGTGGAAAAAAGAACAAACACAACCCAAACTATATAAATCAAACACTCTTTTCTGTAAAGATGGCCTAACTTTAATTGTAAGAAATACAATAACTGAAACAAAAGCCGCTTTTATACAAACTAAAATACTATCCTAGAAAAAAAAGAAAAAAAAAACCAGAAATAAGAGACATAGAAAAATAAAAAACAAACATGAGTACTAATATCGCTCTAGATAATTAATCTTAACTTCCATGCAACACTTCACACTTTCAAGAGTGGACACAATACGATCCAAATGATTAATTGCCTTCTTAATCACATCGATAGAAGCACGAACACCAATGTCACGAACAACGCAAGCAGGTAATTCCAACAAATCACCTACTATTTTACGCATATCTTCTATAAAGTTAGCCACACGTTTTAAACCGAATTTCAAAACAGTCATATACAAGACATCCCTCTGTAACTGCCAAACTACCTCATCGACCATCTTTTATTTAAAAGTTAAAACGACGGAAACCAGATATAATTATACAACGAATGATATAATCAGAAGTTAAAGAATTCAAATATTCCTTTACGATTATATTTATACATACATACATATAATCATATATATATGCACCGCTAACAAACTTGAGCATAAAACATGGATACCCTGCTAACTGAAAATACGTGGAAGATTCATAAATTATGTCACCACACCATTTATTTCGTCAAAAAAGATGACAACTAACTAACCACGTTTTGTTTTTGTTTTTCTTTTTTTTTAATAAATTGAATAAATGAGACATTACATGAGCTATAATCAATAGTTTAAAATAACACATCAACATTTTAAGCTATGTTCAAACGACGTATAGTGATAAAAGTATTTATATCTGCATACATTTTAATGTAATAGTTAAGTTAATCTCATCTTGACTCAAGTCACTGGATGCCTGTTGCAAAAAAACACAATTAACATTATCCATAAGACAATTCAAGATATTGTTTTGTCTTTTATTAATCAACTAAATAACCGAAATATTATTTTTAGAATATTTTAAATGTAGTATCTTTTTTATGTATTATATGTGTTTTCAAAAACAATGACATGAATTCTAAATTCAGATTGACTTTTTTTCAATAACATGGAACCAAAAATAAAAAACATTGCAAGACTTCCAGTGACAAACACAAAAATGGACTCATGCTGTTTGAAATGTTTCAATGAATTTAATAAAATATGATAAATTTTAAGCTTGGGTTACAATTGTATAATTAATCATAACTTTGAGTTTATGTTTCTAATTTGAACTTATAATAAAATATGATAAACTTTAAGCTTGGGTTACAATTGGATAATTAATCATAACTTTGGGTTTATGTTTATAATTTGAACTTAAAAAAACTTTTGGTTATTTAAAAATTGAATATGAAATCATTATAACTTTTAGGATTTTCAATTAATGTTGTTAGTGATACGATCATTTTGGATGTAGCTTTCTTAATGGTTTAACTTGCAAACCACAATAGAGTTGACTTGATCATTTACAATCTGTATATATAATGCCAAATCAAAAACACAAAACCTGTATACAATTTGTTACACTACCCGAACCAGAAACTACATTAAACATCATTCATATATTAAATAATACTACATTAAACATCATCCATATATCAAATAATAAAACATAATATCGAACATTAGAAGATCCTTACACAATAAACCACTATATTAACATTAAATTACTAAAATACTTAAGACATTAACATAAACTATAAACAAACATGATACATCAAAACATAAAGAAGAACAGAAGCTTGATACCTTTAGTAATTTGGAGACACAAGGCTCTCAAAATAGACAGACCCTTGTAAGGCAGTCATGTACTTCCAAGGAAAGTAGTACCCAACTTGCATAGTTTTCATATCTAACATATAAATATCCCCACAAGTAGTCATCAACAACATTTCATCAGTAGACTCTACATACTCTACAAACCCGAGGAAACTCGATGGAACAACACCAATACAAGGCAGAACCCATAAGTTAATCCATTCTTCATATCCTAACTTACACAAACCAACTAAATACATATCATATTTATAACGCATAAAAATGTGAAGTTTCCCAGCAATACTGACCAAAGATCCATCAAAACCTCCTCCATCAAAATCACATGGTAATGGAACACTTGAAAATTACTCTAAGTTAACATCAAAACATACAATTGACTGCACACAATCACCAGAACATGAATCAACAATGAAATATACACCATCTCCACACAATGTACCTAATGGCCATTTTCCACCATGCTTAACAGACAGAATGTCCGTAATTTTCCTCCAAGAATGTAGTCGGGTAGAATAAATATAAACTGCCTCTGTGCCACGTCTTCTTATAACATGTAAAACCTTGCACTCATTTGCAGAATCCATATAGAAAGCAGCAGAATCAGAATCTTTTTTGAAGAAACCATGTGATTCACATGATGACAAAGTTGTACTTGCCTGTGTAAGAGGATTCCAAATTAAAATTTGAGAAGTCTCTTCCAGGCACACACATAACATTCCATCCAAACTCCATAATATCATCAATTCATCTGGTCGGGTTTTGAATGGTTTAACAGACATCATTTTAGGACCACAAAAGCCCGTTCATGCATAAAACAATTTTTCAAGAGAACCACAACGATCTAATTTCGCAAGCACCCACTTGGTAGCTGACGGTGACATACTACGACAATGAATTAATGGAAACTCTGGTGTGGACAGGATAGACAACCATTTTTTGCACACCAACTTGCAACGACCTATATCTCTTGCAGAAAGTTTTGTAAAAATACCATACATTAATATCTCTACAAGCAACTCCGACATAACAAATATTGATTACCATACATTAATATCAGTGGATAAAAACACTGATTTTGAATAACAGTTCTTATCAAAGAAAAGAGGAAACAGACTTTCAAGAAACAAAACAAAACAATCCATTAAAATAAAAATGAATTTGAATAACAGTGCTTATAAAAAAACAGAGGAAACAGACTTTCAAGAAACAAAACAAAACATTCCATTAAAATAAAAATACATAATAATTGAATACAAACCACTTCACTATAACAACTATCACTAAACTTAACAAAACTACTTATAAGGAAACTAAAAACCTACGCTTCAACTCCATTGACTCATTAACTTGTCTATATATCTCTAACATCTGTGCCATTAACTGAACATCTTTATTCCCACTCTCACCATTATTCAACAGTGCCAGGTCACGAACAGCAGTTGGAGGCAATAAACGCAACGTCTCAGTTACATCATCACGAGAGCCAACTCCAGTCTTCAAAGATTGAAAACATTTCCTCAGATCTTTAGAAAACTCTAACTCGGCTTCCAAATCTTCCATCACTGCTTTATAAAACAGTTCCTTCAAATCTTCTCCTTGATTACTTGATGAAGCCTTTGAAAAAAGTTAACTATTTAATTAGAAATCGGTAAAACTTAAATAACTTGAGATACGATATACATGAAATGTCTGCATATATATATAAAAGGCTTAAGGAAACTAACGCGGAACCATTAATGGCATCAACGGTTACATGATGTAAAAATTGGTCCGGCAAACGATACAATCATACAAAATACTGAAGAGACACACGTTTACATACATCTACTACTATAAACACACAAACCATTAATTAAACACGGGAAACTTAAACTAGTACACGGCTAACTATGCATCAATCAACAAAAATATTAATTACCCTTAAATTATAACGAAAATATTACAAACAAAGAAAAACATGCATGTTTAAGAGAAAAGAAAATACACACATAAAAAAACTCCAACTCAACAGAGTATCATTACCAAAATATAATAACCATCATCATACATAAAAAAACAACATAACTAATCTTCGCTAAAACTGTCGATTTCAATCACCTCATCCCACTTCCAATTCTTCAGCGCCTTTACCCTTTGATTAATTCTTCTGAAATTACGAGGCTAGAGAATAATATGTCAGTCATTCATCTAGAATATTAACTAAACACAACTAAACATATAGATATTGAACCAACCTTGTTGATCTCATGCTTTATAGAATTGTCGGGACATCCAACCAAAGCACCAAACTCCAAGTCAAAGCCTTTAGATTTGTTCTAAAATTTACAAAACAAAATATAAGCAAACATAATAAGATTCAGCATAAACATCACCATCTATCACTAACAAAATAATTTACATACTTTAACATAAACGATTTACCTTTGCAGCTCCGATTGAAGACATAGTCAAGTCAGGAAGTACTCCAAACAATTCTTCAAACTGAAAAACAATATACTCATTAATAAAATAAACTACCATGTTGAACTAAAACAATGTTATCTTACAGTTATAAAAGAATTGTTACATACATCTCCAGTTTCATCAGATATCTTACTCAACTTTTGAAAATGATCATCCACAAAAATGTTGTCAGCCACAACCTGGAAAAAAAATAACTGTTAATCACTGTTGTCATAGTATATTACAAAGATAAACCAAAAAACACAGTATCTGTAAAAAAACACAATGATTTTTAAAAATAAACAACATGATAAAATATTTTACAAGAATTATTACGCACGTTTCCAACTTCATCACATGTCCTGCTCAACGTTTGAATATGATCATCCACAAAAATGTTGTCAGCCACCACCTGGAAAAGAAAAAAAAACAACTGTCAACCACTGTTGTCATAGTATATTACAAAAAAAAAAAACAAAAAAACCATCACAAAAAACACAATAGCTGTAAATAACACAATGATTCTAAGTAACACACAATATCATAAATAATAACAGAAACTTCATCATAAACTTGCTTCTAAATGTACATTCTCATTAGAGCAATAAGAAAATTCATGCAAATGACCATCCACACACTCGTCAGCTACAACCTGACAAAAAAAAGCATGTCAATGATTTTTTTACTATAATAACACAAAGGATTCCTACAAACACAAAACGATTGTAAAAAACACAATGCTATCTAAATCACAATACTTGACAAAACAAAATGATATTACATTTCCAACTATATTAGAAGACTTCATATCTGCTGGCTGCTTCATTTCCACAACGCTGTCCAACCCAGCAAACTGAAAAACTAAGCATCATTATTCAAATGAACAAACATGATTAAATAAACAAAATACCATATAAATTAACAACTTACATTTTTCCCCGTAATTGAATCCTCATCATACACAACATTATCCATCGATCATAACTGAAGCAAAACAAACAAACTAAATAAGAAACTATTATTGAAATATAACAAACATCATAAACACATAAAATATGTAACCACCTTACAGTGATATGCTTTATTGAAAAGGATGTAATGCAAAGCATGCACGGACATATATATACATCTTGTATGCTAACTACCACGTAGAAGTTATCCAAGTTGAACCGACAAGGTTGAGGGAGCGTACCCACGAAGCGAGAAACATGCAGAAAACATAGCAAAACTTAACTGGCGTTGAAAAAACAAACTGCCAAATTTTTTGGGTTTGAACGGATGAGATTAAATCTTGAAGGTAACCACCTGAATTATTACGGTCAGGATCTACTTGAACGTGGGTTTGACTGACGGTTGTTTCGCGGCGAACAATTTATTAATAATGTTCCATGGATGATGGTCAGTGTTTGGATGCAGATTATAATGTTATTTGGAACCATATACTTGTTTGCTCGATTAGTTTTCTAAAGTTAAAATTATGTGAGTCTTGCAGCTGCTAAAGGACATCGACTGCTAGGGCAAGTTGGATATGCCACCTTGAGCCTTGCCCCTTTAGAAACTATGACTTTTGCTTATGAGCTTTTAACTCTTTAGAGAACGTATATGTTTTTCTTTTTTCTTTTTTCTTTTTTCTTTTCGAAAAGCAAACATACTTATAAACACTTAATATATTTTTTTATCATTTTTGTCCATCAGCCAATGGGGACATGATTTCGTCCAGATTATAGAGTACTAGGGGTGTCTTAAGCAAAAAATTTCAGATGTTCCAGTAATGGCGGTGATTGCTACTGCGACAAAGTGAGTTCGTAAGGTATTATTGTTCATTTGTTACGCTTTTAGAGGTGACAATTTAAACCCCTTTACTTAAGAGTAGATATATTTGGGTTGTGTGATTGTGTTTCATCTCAAACTGGTCGTGAAATTAAAAAGGATAAGGGAACAAGTCAGATGCGACAAAGTCAGTTCGTAAGGTATTATTTTTTTATTTAGTGTCGTATGTAATTTCAACCAAATTTATACCTAATAATATAATATAAAAGATATTATAAAATTAAATGGTAAAGCCTATGTACATTGTTCAACCGTTGTTTACATAATTTAAATTGTGCAACCCGCGAAGTTCGCGGGTGATAACCTAGTTTTTAATATATCAGATTCTTAGAAGGATATCTGACGCGTGTGTAGCGTTATACGTTTTTATGTATATTTTTAGCCCTTTTTACACTTTAGTCAAGTTTTAAATTTATAAACCACGAGATTTTACTAACACTAAACACACATATGGGAAGTACACTCATCGTGAGCGTAGTATAGCGTTGGTAAGATACTGAGGTCGTCCAAGGACACAAGAGCTTTTAGTACCGGTTAATCCTCAACGTCTAATCAAATCAAAATTTTAGAAAAAGGTTTAAACATGAAAATAAAAACTAAAAATGTTGAAAATAAAAATTAAAAATAAAAACAGATAGACAAGATGAATCACTTGGATCCGACTCGTCTTTAGTGTAACCTTTGATTATTTCCGCACTTTTACACTTTTTAAGAGATTATCTTAGTTATAGTAGTAGGCCCCTCTTTTGAAGGTGACGTTACCCTCAACCCAGTAGTTTGAGTCAGCAAGGATACAATCTTAAAGGGTTGGATTATTGAAAGATAATTAATTAAGTTATTAATGCGTAATGTGGTAGGCCCCTCTTTTGAAGGTGACATTACCCTCGGCTAAGTAGTTTGAGTCGGCAGGGATACAATCCTAAGTAGCCGGGTTAATGTTTTAATAGTAGTTTACATATGAGGGGATCAAGAAATTCGAACCCCCGCCATCCAATACCAGTGGGCATTGAAGAAGGTCCTACTTAGCTTGACCCAGGTCCTTGCAGGATCTATACACTGAACAAGGCAAGACGCTTACCAATCCATTCCCTTAACCCCCGACCAGGTAGCCAACATATCTCCATATAGACCGTGGAGATATGAATGGTGTAAATCTTTTATTTTATATAGACAGTAAAATAACGCCAAGACACCACGGACAAATGATAAGGAAGTTTCACCTTCAACATAAGAAACTAGTTATTAAAGTCATTAATACATAACCAAATAAAAAGTGTGAAAAGATTAAAAATAAAAAGTATTACACTAAATGCTTGTCTTCACCAAGTGATGTAAGAGACTTAGGAAAACCTGGCCTTTGATTGTCAAGAACTCCTACTATCAATCTTGGATCCCGAGACTACTACACACACTCTATGATGGATGATGGATGATGGTGGTGGATGTGGGTTGTGATGGTGGTGGTGGGTGGGTGAAGTGTGAGAGAGGTGGTTTGCCAAGGGATGCCTTTGAAGTGAACCAAGCACCCCTATTTATAGCCTGCATAGAAGCCCGGACACGGCCCCATGCCACTGGGCACGGCCCCGTGTCCACCCATCTTCTCTTTCTTCATTAATTGCAGTTTGTCTGCATTAATTGAACACGCCCCCATGTCCGCTGGGCACGGCCCCGTGTGCAGAAGCGTATCTGTACTATCAAGATTTGCTTGGATTCTTCGAATCTTGGCGTTGACCACGGCCCCGTGTCCGCTGGGCACGCCCCCGTGTTGGAAATAGAAGCTTCTACAACTTTGTCTTTTCTGTAGACACTTGGGCACGCCCCCATGTTCAATGAGCACGGCACGTGTTCAGCCTTCTGATCTCTTCTTTTTTGCTTGGGAAGATGCTGTCGAGGGGTCGGGCATGCCACGTTTATTCCTTTTCTTGTATTATTGTTAGATTTAGCTGCATTTTTGCTTCTTTTGTTCATTTAAGCTCTTTTAACCCTGAAAATACAAAAGGAACACAAAAGCACACTTTTTCCAACATTAGTACTAAAAAATGGTTAGTTTTATGCCACATTTGATGTAATTTATATGTTGCATTTTACACACATCAAATACCCCCACACTTGAATCTTTGCTTGTCCTCAAGCAAACCTCCTTATAATGTGGCTTACACACCCAAATGGAATTGGTAGAAGAGAAGTTTTTGGGCTTGTCTTGAGTGTCGGGAATCCAAGATTTTTATTAGGTTTTATTTTTATTTTATTTACAATCCTATTCGTTATGATTTATTTAGAACATTACATAAGATAAATTACTTATTTGGGCATAACATGCCTCTTTAAAATTCCATTTATATACAAGTTCACATACCTCACGGGATATCACTCAACACTCGGCTGAAGATGTATTTTTGTGAAACACTCGGGACCGGCATGGAACTTACTTCTACCATATGCTTGCCAAGCAATCAATCCTCCTCCTTTTTAACTATACACCTTTGTAAATATCAAGAGGACTTTGGGGAAGGGTTAGGCTTGGGTTAAAGGTAGGTGGTTTTGGGTTAGTGGTTAGTAGAAAAGGGCGAAAGGCGTAAAAAGCGTCGGTTTTCGTAAGACTTTTTATTTTTATGACTTTTTATTCTAATGAAGTAATTCTTCAAAAAAAGTTCTTTTTGATGAACTTGTTTGTTTATAATTTTTATTTTATTTTTTTTACCTCAACATTTTTTTTTGATAAGGAATGTCACATGAAAACCGAGCTTTTTACTAAAATAAAGGGTTTAAAATGAAAAAGGGTTTTGGTGGGTAAAGGGTGTTTATTTTGTGGGTTTAGAAATGAAAAAGGTTTAGGCTCAAAGGGGTTAACTAGGGGGATTTTGGGTAGGTGGTAAAAAAAAAATGGTGTTGAAAGAAAAAGGGTTAGTCCTAATACCTCCATCATTTACTTACTTGGGTTTAAGTTGGTAAGGACCGGGAATGTATCGTTATGGCAAGTTCTAGAGTCGTAAGAAACCAAGCGGCTATTCACACAAGAAACGAAAAATGAGCATTTAGTTTAAAGATGTGTATTTGTATGCTCAATAAAGGCTCAAAACTCACTTTTTGTGGGAATGGGTTTTTATGTGATCAAGTATATACAATCAAATTTTAACTAGATTTGTCATGTCGTTTCATAAGTTTCTTATGTTGGTTCTTTTTATCACGACGCTATCGGTTGTAAATTTGTAAAAATATAATCTTTTTAGAACTTGTTATTCCCAAACTAAACCAAGACAAGTAAAAAAAATAAAAAGTTTTTGAAAAAATTTGGGGTGTTTAGCGGTTCCAATAGAGTTTTGTGTAAGGCTTGTAATTAGGACTTGCAAAATTCAAGGTTTTAGCATCCCCCCCCACACTTAAATTACACATTATCCTCAATGTGTCCCAAAAATAAGTTTTTAGGTTGATTGAATGTGTAAAGGTGTGTTAAAAACAAAATTTAATGTTACTAGGCAACTGGACACGGCCCCGTTTCGGATGAACACGGCCCCGTGGTCAGATTGCCAGTAACAAAGACTTACAGAAGGTGGACGCGGGGGCGTGTCTGGTGAACACGACCCCGTGTTGGCACAAGTTAAACAACAATCTACAGGATTAAACAAACAGCAGGTCTGGGTGGTGGGCACGGGGGCGTGTCGGCTGGGCACGACCCCGTGTGGACAAACTGCAAAAGTGTAAAACAGGTTTCTGGCTTTGGTTTTGTTGTCCCGGCTTTAGTAGCACTAATGTTTAGTGCTCTAAGCCTCGTATGTACCTGTTTAACTAATAAATACCACACCAAACAATAACCAACATCCTAAATTACCAAAGTTCATCATCCACGTCACAAGTTAAAAAGATAAAGAAATGCCGAAATTAAAAATTGTTAAAGAAAGTAAATTGTTCAACAAATGGCACGCAGGCCATGAAATTGTTTTTTGAGATAAGGGGGTTAACTTGTGAGACCTCCAACCGTGTGATGCCACCTCCGACTCCTCCCGCTCAATCCATGTCCTCGTCTTCATCATCATCACCGCCTCCGTGGCCCGCCATATACTCCCGGATGTTCCCAATGTCATCCTTCATGTCGGTGATATTTCTCTCTATTGCTCCGACCCGGGCGTATGTGTTGCTGGCCATGTTGTAGGTGTTCCTTGTGCACATAAGGTTTTCCTTCAATAAATCATGTAAGCTTTGAAAGTTAGGAAAACCGCCTCCTTGAGAGGAGGATTGACCTGGATCACTCTGGTGCTGGTAGGGGTACTGAGGAGGAGGATAGATATGTGGAGCGTGTAAGACGAGTGCTTCTTGCGGGTTCCATGCATGTCCTTGAACCTTTTGGAATCTGACCGTCCCGTCATCCGCTTCATAAATCAAGTTCATGGAGCGGCAAATGACCATGTCCACTTTTCCCGACCACGGTCCCTTTTGAAAGGACCTCGGCATCCTATCAACAAGGTGTTTGAAAAGGCGGCAAATCCACCCTCCAAAGAAGATAGGAGTCGGGGGAGTAGCAAGCTGGTTCAGGTGCATGTTACGGAGTAGCAGGTATGGAACATCAAGGTTGACACGGTTGTGGATGCAATGGAGGACTAGCAGATCCCGTAACCCTACAACACCGCTGTTGTCGTGTCTCTGGCTAAGAGAGTAGGTGAGGACCCTGTGGATATAGCGGTAGAGGGGGTCCCTTAACAGTGTGCTCTTAGTTCGGCTCGGGTTATAGTTCCCTTCCCCGGTTTAAGCCCAAGCAGCTTGGCGTTGATTTTCCGGAATCTCACGTAGACCCCCGGTGTTCTCTTCATCTCTAGCATCCTCTTCCGAGTACAACCCGGCCAGTGCCCCAAATTGAGCGATTGAGATCCTTTACGTGGTCCCCTCCACAACAGAACTCTACCCCTTCATTGTCAAACGGGTCAGCTCTTGTCTTGAAGACAAATGTGCTGTAAAATTCCATGTTGTATTCATGCACGGAGTGAAGCCGAGTGCAAAGGGCAGCTCTTAGTGGGCCGGTGACAATATTGTTGAATCGGTCTAATTGGTTCACTGTCTTAAGAGTGTCCATGCACACTTGTCTGGGATTTTCTTTAGGCCTAGTCCTTAACACATCATAACGTGCTTGAGCCGCCAACTCGCTTGCGTTGAACCTGGTGAATTTCTTGGCCATCTGAAAGAAAACACACTAAACAATTAGTGCGAAACAGTGAAAATTTCGGAGAAAACTGAAAACAGTCGCCTGAACACGCCCCCGTGTTCAGCGGACACGCCCCAAGTTAGACAAAATTTGGCTGGACACGACCCCGTGCTCACTGAGCACGGCCCCGTGTCCAGGCGTTTGTTTCCCAAAAATCTCATTTTCCGACCCGGTCCCGAAAATTTGAAAGTTTTTGGTCCAGTAGGGGCGGTTTTCCACGAAAATGAAACCCCAGGTGACGTTTTCCTCAAAACAAACCGTTTACCCCTTCAATTTTATCTTTTTCGGTTCAAAAACAAGGGTTTGGGGTTTTTGTGAGAAATTGGGCAAATCTACGAACAATACAAGTTGATTTACTTCCTATAACAAGTATCTATACTAATGCTAACAGATTTATGCAAAAATTTGGGGTTCGATCCGGTTCAAGTTGAAGAACCCTAGATTTTTCCCCAAATCTTGATGTTAAACTACATGCAAGAACTTAATCTAACTAATTATAAGGGTAGAATCATACCTTGATGTTGTTAGAAGGAGGGGAAATGTCGAAATATACAGAAAAATCGCCGGAACCATAGAATTTTGGGGAAACGGGGCGTGTGGAATGAAGAAACTGAATGAAAATGGGGGTTTTATCCCGACAGTTGCGCGGACACGGCCCCGTGCTCGCTGAGCACGGCCCCGTGGGCGGGCAATTTTAATTTTTTTTTTATTTTTTAAGTGCTCGTGTGAGTGCCCTGTTTCCCAAAACTTGGTTCTAAAAATCTTACCGGTTCAGATCTTTTCCCGATTGTTCGTAACTTACCAGGTATGATGTTGATGCTTAAACCTTTGTTTCATTCTTCGACCGTTTGAAGCGAGATTTCTTCCTCTTCATCTTCAATAAATCCTTGATAGAGCTTCAGCCGTTGGCCATTGACTTTGAATGGAATTCCATTCCGAGATTTAATTTCTACTGCTCCGTGTGGGAAAATATGCGTGATGGAAAAAGGTCCTGACCACCTAGACTTTAATTTACTAGGAAATAATCGAAGTCGTGAATTAAACAATAGAACTTGATCTCCTACCCGAAATTCATTAGGCTTAATGTGTTTATCATGCAAATTTTTCATTCTTTCCTTATAAATTTTGGAGTTAGAATATGCATAATTCCTTAATTCGTCTAATTCATTTAATTGGCAAAATCGATTTTTACCAGTAAATTCTAAATCCAAGTTTACATTTTAATTGCCCAGTAGGCCTTGTGTGATATTTCTCCTGGAAAATGACAGCTTTTTCCATAGACGAGCTTATATGGGGTTGTACCTATTGTTGTTTTATAAGCAGTTTGAAACGCCCATAGAGCATCGTCTAACTTATCAGCCCATTTTTTTTATTTAACCCTACGGTTTTTTCGAGTATTTGTTTTAAACCTCTATTAGTCACTTCGGCTTGTCCGTTTGTTTGAGGGTGATATGCCGTTGAGACCCGGTGATAGACCCCATACCTTGTTAAATATTTTTCAAGTTGATGGTTACAAAAATGGGTACCTCTATCACTAATTAATGCTTTTGGTGTTCCAAAACTAGAGAATAATCTTTTCAGAAATTTTACCACGACTCTTCCATCATTTGTTGGAAGTGCCTCGGCCTCGGCCTCGGCCCATTTAGACAAGTAATCTACCGCCACAAGTATATATTTGTTTCCTTTTGACGGTGGGAAGGGTCCCATAAAGTCGAGTCCCCACACATCAAAAATTTCACAAACAAGAATGCCATTTTGTGGCATTTCGTTTTTGGAAAAAATATTACCTGGTCTTTGGCAAGCGTCACATGTCTTGACAAGACTTTGGGCGTCTTTGTAAATGGTTGGCCAATAAAATCATGAATCAAATACCTTTCGTGCGGTACTTGCGGCACCATGATGTCCTCCGTATGGACCTTCATGACAATGGCGGAGAATTCTCCTTGCTTCACCACCATGTACGCAACGGCGGATGAGTTGATCGGCACACATTTTTAAAAGATAAGGATTTTCCCAAAAATAATGCTTTACATCGGCAAATAATTTCTTTCTTTGATGATGTGGCCATCCTTTCGCGACTATACCGCTAGCTAGGTAGTTAGCATAGTCGGCGTACCATGGCTCTTCTCGGTATTCCACCATTTCCAGGGACTCCGTTGGGAACTTTTCATTTATTTGCTCATCCTTGGTTGCCTCCAAAGTTGGGTCTTCCAAGCGCGAAAGATGATCTGCTGCGGTGTTTTCTGCTCCTCTTTTGTCTTTTATTTCAATGTCAAATTCTTGAAGGAGTAGAATCCACCGAATCAATCGTGGTTTAGCATCCTGTTTCTTGAAGAGATATCGAATGGCTGTGTGATCTGTATAGACTATTGTTTTAGAAAGAACAAGATAAGAACGGAATTTATCAAAAGCAAATACCACGGCTAGTAACTCTTTTTCTATTGTTGTGTAATTTTCTTGTGCATCGTTAAGTGTTTTACTAGCATAATAAATTGGGTGAAAATGCTTATCTTTTCTTTGTCTCAAGACGGCTCCAACCGCAAAGTCACTTGCATCACACATGATTTCGAAAGGTAATTTCCAATCAGGTGCTATCATGATAGGTGCATTGACTGGCATTTCTTTTAGTGCTAGAAATGCCTGATTGCAATCCTTGTCAAAGATGAAAGGGGCATCTATTTCAAGTAATTTTGTTAGAGGCCTTGAGATTTTAGAAAAGTCCTTGATAAATCGTCTATAAAATCTGGGATGCCCTAGGAAACTTCTGATAGTTCTAACGGAGGATGGGGGTGGTAATCGAGAAATAGTGTCTATTTTTGCTCGATCAACCTCCATTCCTTCGCTTGAGATTTTTTGACCGAGTACTATTCCCTCCGTTACCATGAAATGGCATTTTTCCCAGTTAAGGGCGAGGTTAGTTTCCTCACATCGGGATAGCATTCGTTCAAGGTTATCGAGGCATTGGTCATATGAATCTCCAAAGATAGAAAAATCATCCATGAAGACTTCCATTGTCTTTTCTATCATATCATGGAAGATGGCCACCATGCAACGTTGAAAGGTTGCGGGGCATTACATAGACCAAAAGGCATGCGTCGATAAGCAAAAGTTCCATAGGGACATGTAAATGTTGTCTTTTCTTGGTCTTCGGGTGCTATCGGAATTTGAAAGTAACCTGAAAAACCATCTAAGAAACAATAAAATTTATGACCGGATAATCTTTCTAACATTTGATCAATAAAAGGTAAAGGAAAGTGATCTTTCCTTGTTGCTTCATTCAATCGACGATAATCTATACATACCCTCCATCCTGTGACGGTTCTCGTTGGTATTAATTCATTTTTCTCATTAGTTGTTACCATCATACCTCCTTTCTTTGGAACTACTTGGACGGGACTTACCTAAGGACTATCGGAAATTGGGTAAATAAGTCCGGCATCAAGTAATTTGATGACTTCGTTTTTAACCACTTCTTGGACATTTGGATTCACTATACGTTGTGGTTGTATTACCAATTTATAGTCATCATTCATTAAAATTTTGTGCGTGCACATGGAAGGACTTATGCCTTTAATATCTACAAGCTTCCAAGCGATCGCATTTTTGTGTTTTTTCAAAAGTGTAATTAATTTTTCTTTTTCTAAACTCGTTAATTTTGACGAAATAATTACAGGTGAACCATCTTTGTCTAGAAAAACATATTCCAAACCCTTTGGGAGTTCTTTGAGCTCAAGAGGTGGGTCTTTAGGAGACTCCTTATTTGGTTGCTCATTTTTGTCAAGAATCACAAAGGTTTGTTCTATGGCGACCTCTTCTTCAACAAAGTGGTCAATTTCTTCTCTTGTATCGGGTGGTTCATCTTCATCTTCAATTAGGGGGTCATTATTTCCGAATGGATATTTCATTGAACGCTCAAGATCGACACTCTTTTTAAATGCCCCTAATTGAATAGATAGATTGTTGTACTTCCGATTTTTCAAAGCTTCGTGGGTTTTTACAAAAGGTCGTCCCAACACTAGAAGAGCGTCATCAAGGATGACAAAGTCGGTTGGGATTACCATTTCGTTGGTTTGGACCAAGACATCCTCAACTACCCCTATTGATTTTATTACTTTCTGATTAGATAGAAAAATGGGTATTTGAAGTGGAGAAAAATCACTAATAGTTATGTTGGTGCATTTATGTCTATCGCCTCCGTCAATCAAGTCCGTAGCAAGATTCTAAAGAAAACGTTATTATGTTGTAATATCTAGTTAGTAAAGGCATGGTGGCATATTTGTAAATAAGGAAACATTCTTTATTGCCTTGGCCTATAAATAGAATCCTTAGGGTTAGGATTTAGAACTTTTGCTCAGAGAGAGAAAGTAGAGAGGAAAGTGCTCTAGGTGATTCACGTGACTTTGTACTTTTCATATCTTTTATCGAATCACAAATTATATTATGTCGTGTGTGTTCGGTCATGTTCGTGTATGGATTCCGCAGTTACACGAGTCGGTTCGCAATCGTTACGGAGTCAAAAACCGATCCTACAAGTAGTATCAGAGCAGGAGCTCGATTGCACGGATCAAACACACTGATTCACACGGAAAATCATCAGATTCAGATCCAATTTCATCCAGATTTGTCAAAATTTCTTCACTTTTTCATCTCCTTCACGTTTCTAACTGAAAATTGCAAAATTAAACAGGTTTTTATGGTTAAAAATCGCTGATTTTTTTATATGTTGTGCGAAATCAGTTGATCTAAAAGCCTACAAAATTTCAGAACTTAATTCTTAGCGGTTTGTGAGATATTGAAGATTTTTGGTTCGAAAAAGTTGAAAATATGCTAACTGTTGCTGTTGTTGATATTCTTGGTGTTCACCGATCGGATGATAATCCGATCAGATGACCACCCGATCCGTTGAACATTGTTTTGTTAAATTTCTAAGTGTAAAGTCTCGGATTGTCACCCGATCGGGTGACCATCCGATCCAAAGTTCCCACTCGATCGAGTCACTTGGTCAACTTTGTTAACTTTGTCAGTCAACTTTGTCAGCAGTTCATATAAGTCATTAATTGCAATCGGTGAGCATGTGAAATTCATTATAGTTTTCATCAAGGAATTGATATGCATGTGAAGTATTAAAAGGATTGTCGGCCATTAATCTTGTTTGCATGTGATTGTTGACAGATCAAAGCTTCAATTTAAATCAAAGTCTATTAATAAAAGGTTGTGTTTGAATCAGATTATCACGTGACACATTAAAGATTCATCGGTTCAAGTGAAATTTATATCAGTTGAATTGAATTGTAGTTCAAGCATCGAGTGGTGACTCGATCGGATCACCATCCGATCGGCCAACATTAAGTTTTTGTCGTGTAGTGCAATCTATCAAGTGGTCACTCGAACGGGCAACTCACCCACCCGATCGGGTCACCGACCCGTTACATTTCATTAAAAGTTTGACTTTGTTGACCCACCCGATTGGATCACAATCCGATTCATGGGACTTTGTTTGTTCAAAGGTTTAAAGTGCAAAGAATCGAGTGGCAATCCGAACGAATTGCCACCCGATCCTAATAATTTTATTTGTTTGTGTTCTAGGTGATTGTCAATGCATCGGATACCCGCCCGATCGAGTAGCCGCCAGATCCAAGGCACATAGTCACCCGATCGAGTAGCCGCCCGATCCAAGGCACATAGTCACCCGATCGAGTAGCCGCCCGATCCAAGGCACATTGTCACTCGATCGATTAGCCACCCGATCTAAAGTCAAAGTATCAGATACCTACCCGATCGGACAGCATCCCACCCGATCGGACATCATCTCACCCGATCGGACAGCATCTCACCCGATCAGACAGCATCTCACCCGATAGGACAGCATCTCACCCGATCGGACAGCGTGTCACTCGATCGGATCACCACCCGATCCAAGAAACACTATCACTCGATCGGATCACCACTCGATCCGCTGTCATCTGATCATTGTTACTATGTTGACTTCTGTTGACCCACTCGATCGGATACTCATCCGATCCAACAGTTTGTTTGACAATTTTTAAAACTGATTGTGTTTGTTCGTTTTAGGTGATTCGAGAAGATAACATCATGGCTGAAGAGTTTTACAATACGTTCTATAAAGCTTTCACATCAGAATCATCAGAAACTTCAACAGTCACACCGAAATCAATAACAAAAACAATCAATGATAACATAAAACATGATAACTTCTATGGAACCTATTCAAAACCACCTAAACTTGAGAATATAGAAGATTATACATGGTGGAAAGAGAGATTCCTGAACTGGACCAAGGCATATACTCACGAGAGCTGGTTCTGCTTAGAGTTTGGATACAGTCGACCGATTAATGACAAGCATGAAGAGATACATCTCAATGATCTTTCCGATGAAGACAAACGGAAATTCTCATATGAGTCGAAGATGATCGCATTGATTCAACAGTCTATTCGAGATGATATATTTTCATTGTTAAATCATGATGGTTCATCAAAATCGGTTTGGGAAGCGTTAAGGGTTAAAGCTGGGGGTGGCAAACAAATTAAAAAGAATAAAATTGCTTTACAAAAAAGGAGTTTAATTTGTTTGATAGTTTAAAGGGAGAGACAGTGAGGCAAATGATTGAACGTTTTTGTCATTTAAAAATTGAGTTAGACATATTTGGAATTATGAAAACACGTGAGGAAGTAATTGACAAAATAATTGAAGCGTTACCATGAGCTGATCAGTGGCAAACATTTGTTTTTATTTTAAAAAATGATGTTTTATATGATACGATTACTCTCGATGTGTTAATTGAAAAGATTGAAACTCATGAGCTTGAATTGCAGAAACAGAGCAAGATGAGCAGTTCTTCACATCAACAGAATGTTGTTCTTTATTACAAAGGTAGCACACCTTCGGTGAAAGTTGGTGAATCACCAAAGACAGCATTTAGTGTTGAAAAATCAAAAGAATCACAAAAAAGCTCATCAAGCTACAATCCAGGATATCATTCATCTTCCTCAAAAGCAAATCCTGAAGAATCAGAAGAAATTCTTTGCAACATTGCTTTGAAACTGAAGAATTCTCTGGCTATGAGCATCAATGCAGCTAAACAACAAATGAGTTTTCTGGCATCTGTGTTAGAGTCATACGAAGGTCTAGTATCTGGAAAAATTGGAAACTCGGAGCTGACAAAGGAAGACTATGACCAGATCGACCCAGCAGAAATGGAACTCATTGACATTCGCTGGTGTTTAGCAAGTTGCATTCGAAGAGATCAGAGGTATATGGAGATTACTGGGAAGCAGTCAATAGGTGGTCCGTCAACAAAGCTGGGATTTGATAAATCCAAAGTGACCTGCTTCAAATGTAAGCAAAAAGGTCATTTCAAAAGAGAATGCAAAAATTCTGAAGTTGACGAAACTGAGAAACCTTTCAATGATGATTATTCGAAAGGCGATATACCACCGTAGCAAAGAAGAGCTGAAACTGATTGAAAATAATCCCAAAGAGAAGTCAAGAGCATGTGCAGTAATCCATGATGACGAAGGGTTTGACTGGAGCGAATTCCTTCCATAAGATGATCTTGTTGATGACCATTTCACAACTCATGGCAGAACTATATCATTAAAGAACAAACATAATGCTTTTGTTGCTGAAATCAAGGAGAAAACATGAGAAGAAATACTGAAAGAGAAAACCGAAAGAGAAAGATTCTTTGCTGGTTGCAGAATTGAGAAAATGCACGAAGAATACGAAGATGCAAAGTACTGTGGAAGATACGACAAGAAGATAGATTGCTATGTCAACAAAAATGGTGATCCTGTCGTTCACAGAAAAGATGTGGTTTTCAATGATGTTCTTGCAGTAATTCCTCTCTCCGGCGAATACTATTCAAATGTTGCGGAAGATAAAACTTTTCTGAAAAGACTGGACAAGATAATTCGTGATGTAATGACAGCAAGTCTGAAGAAGAGGGATGAAGAAAGAATGAAGAAGAATGTTGATGAGTTGGTAACTGATTTGAAGAAGGTAGCTGAGGAAGAGAAGGTAGAAGAAAAGTTGTTGAAAAAGAAGTTGTTACTGAAGAACAGCAGGTTGAAGAAGAGATGAAGAAGAAAGAAGAAGAAGAAGAAGAAAAAGAAGAAGTGAAGATAGAAAACTTGGTTGAAGAGACTGAGAGTTTGTATGTTGGTAATGATGTTGATGCTGGTGATGAGAAAAAGAAAGATGCTGATCAGACATAATGTCACACCCCGACCACGTAGAACATAAAAAACGTGGCGGAAACGTCGGGGAGTGTTGTAACAGAATTAATTGTTTCAAATCCATGGCAGTTGAAGTTTTGTTTTATTAATCAACATGAAAGTTTACATTGTTTTAAACAATAACTAAAGAGTACATAACATAAATTAACTAGTTCTTGTCTCGTTTTAAGTCACTAAGGCACAGGTCCGCCTAAGTATGTCTTGATAAGTCCTATGCGTCATCTCCTGAAAACACATGTGAAAATAGGTACGTCAGCATAAAAATGCCTGTGAGATACATAGGTTTTGTGAAAACAGAATTCATGACTTATGTTTGAGAAAATGTTTAGTCATGAACCTTGTAATTTGCTTTGTCTTGTAAATCATTTGAAAAACGATAAGATCAGATGATATGTATAAATAAGAGAATAATGTATGGTTAAATGAATAACCATGTAAAATGAGTTTGTATAAGATAAGTTGTTTGTAAAACAATGTCTTATGAAAAGTATGTTATTTGTATAAAAAGGTTATATGTCTCAAATTGAAATGATTTAAGTAACGCTACAATATGTGATACCATACAAACACTTATATATAGGAAGTACCAGCGGCGTATCCACCGTGCTTGTATCATATTACATACGCCTCGTTACTTAAATCACTTACTCAAACCAAACCATCAAGATGTAATGTTTAATAATTGTAGAAATGTTTATGTATAGTCAAATGTCTATTGTCAAATGTAAATCATGTCAACATATACAACTGGTTCACACGGTTCAATAGTTACAAACAGTTCATATAATCAAAGGGTTACGACGGTTCACATAGTCAAATGGTTACAACGGTTCAAAATGTAATATAATGTGTTCATATGCTGGATGAGCATATGCAACAGAAATGCAATGTAAAACAATGTACTAAATATGCACGTAATGGACATACATAGCATAAGTGTAATGTAAAACAATGTACTAGGTATGCGCACAATGGGCGTACATAGCATGAAATGTATTGTGAAGTGATGTACTAAGTATGCACACAATGAGCATACATAGCATAAAATGTATTGAAATCATGTACTATAAATGTACTACTAAACATAGCAAGTATATGAAGTGAAAACTAGAAAGCATGAAAGTAACAAGTAGGCACATGTGTTTCACCCCAAAACAGTTTGGAAAACAGTAAACGAGGGGTCTATGTACTCACATAAGCACCTTGAAAACATTTAAAAGAGGGGGGGTTCTATGTACTCACTTGAGATTGCTCAGTAGTCCTTGAGTAACAACCAAACAATGCTAGAGATCACGGATATCAAACGGCACCTAATATAGGTAACTATGTTAATAAACCGGACCTAAATCGGAGGATCGGATAGAATGAGGGTTCGTAAACCAAATGAGTATGAAAACTCATGTAGTAAGGTTCAACAAAGCCTACATTCTAAATGAAACCTAACTTAAGTGCTCATGAACCGTTACGACCCGTTTAGGTAGCTTGTGCTACTTTAACGCGTCGTTCGCGTAAAACGTGTTCGGAGTGCCCAACTAGTCCTACGATAAGTATAATATGCCTTAACATGTCTAATATTGTTGACAAATCAGTTTAGATGTTAAAAGTTATGTTACATATGCTTAATTACCAATTATACATGAAAAGGGTAGTTTGGTAATTTACCTAAGGCATATAAACTACCTATCATATAACTACTTAAACGAAGCGACCATAAGGTATAACCTCGGAAGGTTATTCCCTATATACTATGGTCACCTAATGTATTTGGTCGGATCCTAAAGATCGACCAAACGGGTCGGGTTCGAAGGTATAAGCGATTTATTAGATCGCTTACCCTTACGACCCTAGACAACGTGGTAATCAGTAGGCATAGTCACAAAGGACTATAACCATCGTGATTACAATCACGTTGTGAAGTTCAAACGAACTTCGCATTGACCATAAACTGGTCAACGCAGAAAGTCAAACAAAGTTTGACTTTCGGACTCGAAAAACATTAAAAGAACGAAGGAACACTTACAAAGGGTCCCCGAATGCTAATCTAGATCAAAATAGCTCAGGTATGAAACAAAGGTTTCAACTTAGAGCACATTAGATCAGATTCTTGTGAGGAAAAGTGAAGGGTGGAGGTGGGTATTTATAGTTTTCGGTTCACCGTTAGGATCGTTTCTTGGAAAAGGGGGAACGATCTAAGCCGTACACTTGTCGGAATGTTGTGGTAACTCATATTGCTCCCACCACAAGAATTTGACACTTGGCCTTGGCCTTTGGAGGGGTTAAAGGTTGTTAACAGCTGAGAAAACGATTTTCTGCATATCTGACCCCTGCTTGCGCACCGCAACACTCCCATTGTTGAGGTGCGCAAGGACTAGATTGGCAGATTTACAGTTTTGGTCCCTGCTGTGTAATAGGCTCATTTCCGACACGTTTAAGGCCCGTTAACCCCATTTCAAAGCTCTAAAATGAAGTTAAAGTATAGGGAACTTAAAATGTGCTCAAAAATATCTCGGATGTCGGTTCGTTTGGCCGTACGATTGCGTTGTTCGGTTAATTACGACGGAATGCGCATAAGCGCGAAAAACGATCCAAAAGACGCGATGAATGGATTTTTCTCATGCCAAACACTAAAAAAAAAATGTTTTAGTGCTTACATAAATTTTTGGATGTCCGGATGTATTCAGAACGTAAGTTATGCGCGAAAGTGCAAACTTGTGCACTTTTTGACGCTTTTAGTCCCTGAATGACCCAAAAGTTTATTTAGCACACCGAACCCCTCAAAGCCTATTTCTAAGCTATGTAAAGGATATTTATGGTATTTTTAACTTATGGTCATGTTTCGGAAAGTCTGTTACAGTTCAAATTGGCATACTTTCGCAGTTTGTCAAGTTTAGTCCCTATAAGCGAATTAACTTGTTTTTGCCATACCAAAGCCTTCAAAACTTATTTCTAAGTTATGAAAAGGTTATTTAAGGTATTTTAAGTATATGTCACTATTTCGGAGTGTTTTTTGCATTAAACTGGTTATATTTACGCATCAGCACGCGTATAACCTTCCAGAAAGCGATTTAGAGCTTGAAATCGAACAAGAGTTGATATGTGAAAAAGATACACATATTTATACAAGTACAAAGTATGAAATACAATATTTCATTGGTTTGGTATTTGTTTGATGGTCGCAGTGACACAGGTGTCACAGTCTCCCCTACTTAAGGAAATTTCGTCCCGAAATTTATTCGTAGTAGTCTGTCTGTGACTTTGTGTTAAATAGCCATCAAAGATATGTAAAGCATAATTTTGTTATTTTCCTCAACGGATATTTTTCAGAAGCGAAAATGAACGAACAGAGTCATTTTCTTCAACGGGTTCTTCAGAAATGGAAAATAAAGGATTTTTAACTAAACGGATATACATTTCCCTCAACGGATATTCTTCAGAAGTGAAAACGAATGAATGATTCATTCTTCCCCAACGGGTCCTTCGTCAGAAACGAGAATGAAGGAATAATCCACGGATATTCATTTCTCTCAATGGATATTCTTCAGAACGAAAATGAACAAACGGGGTCATTTTCCTCAACGGTTATTCTTCAGAATTTGAAATGAAGGAATAATCAACGGATATTCATTTCCTCAACGGATAATCTTCAGAAACGAAAATGAACTAACGGAGTCATTTTCAACGGTTGCTTCCTCAGGTACGGAATTGAAAGATTTAACAACGGATATTCATTTCCTCAACGGATAATCTTTAGAAACGAAATGAACTAATAAAGTCATTTTCAACGGTTGCTTCCTCAGGTACGGAAATGAAAGATAAAGGGATATTCATTTCCTCAGAAGTGAAAAATGAATAGCTAGTTCATTTTTCCTCAACGGATGCTTCATCGGAATTGGAAATGAATTGGGTTAACTTAGATACATGATAGAACTTGCTGTGATTTCTGTGAACTAAATTCCATAATTATGTATGCATCCATAATTACGTAATTCCTTGCACAGTCCGCACAGTTCGTTTTGTAATGTTGTGGGGAAGGATATCAAACTTGTGATGAGGGTGACTAGACTACCATAGGGTCCTTTTAATTAGATCGACAGAGGATCTTCTTAATTAGGCCACCAAGGAGTCCTTTCATCTATATCATCACATAATATTCCTAACCAAATTTTTGGATCGATCAGTTTAACTAGACCACTAAAGGGGTCTAATTATGAAGTAGTACTTTATAATCCAAGGGACTTAACTACAGCGTAGAAGTCCATTAAGGATTTTAGGTAGTACCTTTGGGTATCCTACTATGAATCTCTTGTACAAGGATATGTAAGATTCTACGAGGATTTGGATAACATAATTTGGATCACATGACACATAAAAGGGAACACATAAGAACATAATCACATAATTGTTTAATTGTTATTATCTTGTTATTGATTGCTATTAACTTGGCACCTCGTACTTCGTTTCTCTTGGAAGAAACGGGTACTTAGGATTTTCGTGGAAAACGCAAGAGATCATACAATGGAAGAAATTTGGGGGTAGTCTGTTCTTCAAGGAATATGGTTCCTTGATTGTTGGTATTGTAGAGGATATGTTTATACATGCAACCACATAAACATATTAAAATGTAAATGAAAGATTTATTTATAACAACAACTGTTTCATAGATCGTGATAACAAAAGAAAATAATACACAACGCTCGATTATTTTCTAAACAGCGTTATCTTCTGTCGGTCAGATACTCATCCCTGCGCTGGATTTGCATTAGCAAGCTTTGGGCAATTCCTACAAAAATGGCCCATCTCGCCACAGTTGTAGCAAGACCCCGGTGGAAAACGAGCTTGAGCAGGATTGTTGTTAACTTGATTTGGTGCAGCTGCTGTTGGGCAAACCCTCGTTGTACGACCTATAAGCCCGCAAACTTGGCATGTGCGGCACTTCACACCAGCATGATGATGTAGGCCACATTGGTTGCACAAGGGTGCAGTTCCGTTGTAGGGTTTCCTGGCAGGGAGTTGAGCTGGTTGGTTGGGGACGGCTTGATCATCGTGAGTAACCATGGTGAAGTTCTGAGAAGCCTTTCGCTTCTTCGACTTCTTAGGGGATCCAGTATGTTCATCCATGGTCTTTGATTCCTCGATTGGGTTCGATTCCTCGACCGGTTTCTTGTCACCTTTTCGGAAAAGTTTACCTTTCCTGATCTTTGATTCAGTCAAGGTTGCAGATAGCTCAATGGCCTGTCTAACTGTAGTAGGGTTGCTACCGGTCACAATGTCTTGTATTGAGTCAGGGAGGCCATCAATGTACTTTTCGATTGCCTTATCCAAAGGCGTGACCATGTTTGGGCATAACAGACTTAACTCCTCATAACGGTCCGTGTAGGCTCGATGCTCACCGCTATCTTGCGTAAGATTGTCAAATTCCCTTTCCAAGGCCCTGATCTCGTGACGAGGACATAATTCCTTCACCATAAGGGCCCTAAGTTCAGCCCATGCCTGTGCTAGAGCAACTTCTGCACCACGATCTCTCATAACCCCGTTCCACCACGTAAGGGCCCTCTTCTGGAACACACTCGAAGAAAACTCGACCTTGCGATTGCCAGGACACTGCACGTGGCGGAAAGTATTCTCAATGCTCTCGAACCATTGAAGAAGCCCAGTCGCTCCCTCCGAACCACTAAACTTGAGTGGTTTAGCCGAGTTAAAACTCTTGAAATTGCATGGACCATTGTTTTTGTTGTTGGCTTGGTTCCATTGAGCAAAGAGGTTTGGGAATTGAGCAGCCATTTGCTGCGCAATGATTTCTGCCAGTTCGGCAGTCGCTATCTGGTTTTCGCGTCGAGGAGGTATTCTAAAAGAGAAACAAGAAAGAAAACAAATGAAATGGCATTGGGTAAGAAAAGGATGTTACAATTACCGACCATAATCATGGTTGATGGTCATTTGTTTGAACCACGAAGCAAACAAACAACACAAAGGCTGAATCAAAGCAAATAGATCCTCATAGTGTATCGCGAAGACATGCTCGCCTATAAGTGGACACTCACCCCAAGAGTTCCCAAGTAAGAGTGACTGGTCCGATTATGTGGATTTGTACGAACACTCTAGCCTTAGACAGAAAACTCAGGGTACAGGCATTCACTCTTCCAGTTTGCACGTGTTCACACTATTTAGGACCCAAAACTTTGACGAGATTTTGAAAACTCAAAGGGTTCAAAACCTTGTAACAGAGGGTTCAAAACCTTACAATAGAGGGTTCAAAACCTAGTAATCAATCATCCTAGAATAGATGATTAGTTTTCAAAGCGGTTTTGAAATTTATGTTCTTGTTGTGGTCGTCGCCTAAGGATAGGTGACGGTATTGTTTTATGACTAAACGCAAGTAAACTCGCGTTAGGGTCCTAGAAAGGTTATAGATTAGGTCAAAGTATTACTAATAACCTAATTCCCTATAACCATTGGCTCTGATACCAACTTTTCTGTCACACCCCGACCATGTAGAACATACAAAACGTGGCGGAAACGTCGGGGAGTGTTGTAACAGAATTAATTGTTTCAAATCCATGGCAGTTGAAGTTTCGGTTTATTAATCAACATGAAAGTTTACATTGTTTTAAACAAGAACTAAAGAGTACATAACATAAATTAACTAGTTCTTGTCTCGTTTTAAGTCACTAAGGCACAGGTCCACCTAAGTATGTCTTGATAAGTCCTATGCGTCATCTCCTGAAAACACATGTGAAAATAGGTACGTCAGCATAAAAATGTGTAAGGATCGGGTTTGCGACCTAAATGAGTCGGTTCAGAGGAATTCCATCAAATACAGGTGCGGAAAACAAGTATTTGACCTATAAACAGCTGAATCTTCACTTTAACACTGATTTGTATTGATATGAAAGCAATTACAATCAGTTCTCACACCGGCAGCACCTCGGTATGGAAATCTCACAAAAACAACTTATGATTTCGCTTGACCTTGATCTCCTATATATAGGGATTGAGATTTCGCTTCAGCATGACTCAAGCGAAATCTTAACATGTTGATTTCGCTTGAGCTGCTTCAAGCGAAATCCTTTTCATACACATTCATTCAAGCGAAATCTTGCTAACTCTCTCTCATTCTCTCGATTTACGTGCCCTGATCTATTCTAGCTAGTCTAAGACTCGATACAAGACGAAGTCGACAGATGTAGTGCACCAACAGACTCCCCCTCAGATGTTGATGAGTCGACTATCGAGTCACATCAATGCTGTATCTTCACATCTTCATTCTTGATCAGTCTCCGGGCTTTTCTCTCTCTATCTTCTTCTCCAGAATCACCTGGCTCTATCAGACTCCCCCTCACGATTTGCTAGTATTCATTTGTTCTTCAGCAACATCTGCTTTAGGATCGATGCCTGACTCAAATGTTGTTTACAAGATCATTGCCTGGATCTCATCTAATTCTCTTGATCAGATCTCTTGATTCCTTAAGTTCATCAGCATCAGCAGCTAGCAAACTTTTAGATTCATAATCAGATTCTGACTTTCATAAGCTTTGAATGAATTAATCTGGCTCACCTGTTACAATCTTAACCCAGAAATAAATTTTCTAAATTTAACAATTTAAATGCACCAACAATCTGATATAATCAGATAATTCTCTCTCATATCACAAATCAATGATGAACCAAAAGTAGGTTTTTAAAATACCAATTGTAAGGATTTTAACAAACCTTTTGACATTTTAAGATTCACTCCCCCTCACAACCAAGTCATCATGTTTAGCACTTGAAATTTTGACAATCAGCTTTCCAATTATCAGTTGTCGAAAATCTTTTTGTATTTTTCAAAATTTTATGCTAAAACACACTAAAATCTTTTTGTAATTTTTTATTGTAAAGGAATACAATAAAGAAATATTTACAAACAATATTTTTGTGAGTTTGTGCAAGAGGATCATATCAGTTTCTGAGACAGATCACTAACACCGTTAAGATTCATTTCATATTAAGTTCTAAACAATTTACCTAGATTGTCAGTATGTTTGTCCACTTAAATTTTCACACCAAGTTCAACTGATCCGACATATGTTGTTAATGTTTTAAGCAACTTAAACTTATCCGTGTGTCCCACTACTTGAATATACTCCTGTATCCAGATCCCAATATTCAGTCTTACAGGTGAATATACCACAGATGATATCTGTCAGGGAAATAAATTATAGTACGAGGGCCGTGAGAGCTCAGGTCGATACTCCCGTATACGCAGAGAGATGACGGCTTCGACTTTCGGTGTGTCCCCTTTAGAGGATCTTTTGTTTCAACAGCCATGATTAGCATTTTTCAATGTTTCATCATTTTTTAGCTGAGGGAGAGCTATATTTCAAGCAAATGTAAAGTATTCTCCGGGGACTAGGCCATTGCTTCCGCAAAATCAGAAGTCCCGGGATAATACCCCAGATATCACTGAGCATAAAGACCTAGTATCTCAGAATAAGGGACCTTTCAAACAAGATTTCAGGGGTTACCTATATATCCAAGTTTGTGTTAACCCACAAAACAAGCAAGTTTGAAATTTAGATTTATATCTCGTCACAATCTACTAAATGTGCAAAAACCTACTGACATATCCGCAGTAAGATTGTTTATCACATTTTTACTTTACATTTCTTTAGCATGTTGTGATAGTCCACTGATGTACTATCATTTCCTCTATATGCAACAAAAACTCATTTTTGAATTTTATCATGTTTTTGTTTTTTTTTTTAATTTTCAAATGTTTTTGGATTTTCTAAAAATTTTACTCCCCCTAAAATGCAAACACATTTTAGGAAATTTGAAAACAAACTATACAGAAAACATGACAAACTGTACAATAATCTTGACAACTGATATCGAATCGCATCAAATCGCCATTCACTCGACATAAACAATCAGAACTCCCCCTATCACAAACCATTTTCTCATTTAGATTTCAAAACACTTAAGTTTGTTTTAATCAAAATGATTTTTCCGGAAAATGAATTTGTGTTGATAAAAACCATTTGTAAGTCTTATCATTTTAAGAACGGGGATATGGTTCATCATCTTGTTCGTCTCTTGACATATATAGTAAATCAAGTACAAATTAATGTCCCTGATTTACCATTTGCATTCAAGCAACCTCTAAATCAATTGTAAAAATAACTACTTGTAAAAACACACAATACCACTTGTAGGAATGTTACGTCTACATTACCATTTTACCAATCAGGATGCCGATTCCTGCTTCGCACTTACCAACCTGGAAGCTCCGGCGTAGTCATACAACCTGTAAACATCCAAACACTATCAAAAACTTTCAACCAAAAACTTCAAATATTAGAAAGATGCCAATTCCTGATCCACGATATAAACTTGGGATCTCCGGCATAGTCCTTAGACTATCATGGAAAACAAACTTCCACACAAGTCTTCTTAGACTTGGTGGCTTCCAATTCTTGTGCAGTAGGGTTGTAAGTTGCCTTTTTAGTTGCATAAAAATCTTTAACCCCCTTTACTTTCCCATCAAGCATTTTCTTGAAAATTTTCTTAACATTTTCATTAAATGTTTTTTCAATATCAAAATCTGAGATTTCTATTTTACCAACCATTTGTTTAATCTCTTCCACACTTAGTGATTTAATGTCAACATCATTCATCAAATCTTTGATCTCATCTTGTGACTCCTCTGATTTTGTGAAATCAGATTCATCGTCAGATTTTTCATCTGATTTTTTAACAATCCATTTTTGGTTGTCTTTTGCACTCTTTTTGTACAATCTTTTAGAATTTTCACCAAATTCATTCTTTGAATTTTCAAAATTTTTGAAGTTTGTAGTTGGTGAATCATTCTTTTCAACCACTTTTTCTTTAAGTTTTTCGGATACTCCCTGTTTTTTGTTTACTTTGTTTGGACAATTGTGAGCAATGTGTCCAACAACTTGACATTGAAAACAAGTTCTTGTGTCTTTTGATTGAAAAACTCCAATTTCTGTTCTTTTCCTTTCAGCAAGAAACTCTTGATTTGATTTTCTCCAAAATAAGCTATTTGACTCCTCTTCATAGCTTTTTCCTGCAACATATGTCATTTTTGATTTAAAATCTCTAAGATATTTTTCATTTTTACGATTTTCAGATAGAGTAAAACCAAGACCTTTCTTTTTGTAACTACAATTTTGATTTGTTTTCTTTTGAAAACTAGAATCAGAATTGTAATTCTTTTTTCCTTTTTTCTTGTTTAACCTTTGTTGAACTCTAGAAGTGTATTTTTTAGGTTTTTCAATAGATTTTAGATCCTTAATTTCAGAAAAATTAATTTCCGTCATTTTGAAAACCTTTTTAATCATGTCAAAACGAACACTTCTAATCGGAAACTCTTTGTCAGAGTAGAATTTGTCCGAATCATTTAAAGTATATGCAACTTCAAATGTTTCATCATCCAAATTTGCCTTTGATAGCAAAAATTCTTTACTGTAAGACCGTTTTTCCGATGACTTTGAACTGTTGACTGACGAACTTAAACACCCAGACTCAAATTTTGACTCAGACACCTCCTCAGTATCCAACACCTGATCGACCACCTTTTTGATTAACTCAGACTCATGATCAGTATCAGACGAGGTAAACGTGATATCGATGTTATCTGGTAAAACGTCAGTTGTCTCGGATTTTAACTTTATATTGACTGCTTTTTCGACTTGCTCCTCATTTGGTTTTCTAGGAGAATAACCTTCCCAGATAGGAGGCGGACACTTGTTGTATTTAACAGTCGATTTCTTACCAGTCTCATTCTTTGTCTTTTCATCCTGAAATGCTTCAAAACCTGCAACAGTAGGATAAACTCGATCAATAACCTAATCAGAACAAGAATAACTCAGTAATAACCTTCTGATCCTTTCATTCTCAATCTTTTCTTTCTCCAACTCTTGCTTTAGATTAGCATTTTCTTCGATGTAATGATTAATTGCCTTTTGCTTTGCCATCAACGTAGAATTCGTCATCGTTAAAGCTTTTTCTCTTTTAGAATTCGTTGTTTGAAGACCTGTCACAGTTCTGTTTAACACGCTATACGATTCTTTCACATAGCTGATGTCAGATAGTAGCTTTTCTATCAGTCTTTCTCTATCAAACAGAGTCACATCTTTTTCTTCACAACTTTTGCAAATTTCCAAACATTTCTTACAAGGCTTTTCAACTTCAACAATCTTCTCAACCTCAATTGTTTTTACCACTTCAATTACTTTTTCTACTCCAGTTACTTTCTCAGTTTCAATCACCTTTTCTTCATTCACACTTTTAACTTCTTCAGTTTGAACAACATTTTCAACCTTCTCATCTTGTTGTTGTTCTTTTGCAGCTTGTTTCTCCTTCAGTTTCTCCATGCGATCTGCAAAATAAAAATGAAAACTTTCAGGAGAAAGATGTTTTTTAGCAATATTAATATGTTTCTCTTCCTCATCATCACTACTACTCTCAATCGGTGTTTGATCAAACTCTACAGATTTTTCAGACTCAGCATCTGAAATACCAGAATCAGATGGTGTTTGATCAAAAACAACTTCTTTTTCTGAAGTATCCTCATTTTGCACACTCTCATCTGTACTTAATGATTCAGAATCAGCACTTTCTGAACTTTCTTCAGATGTAATCGATTGATCTTTCACTGTTTCATCAATTGATCTCATCCAAGTAGCAAACAAATTTGGTTCTCTAACAATCTTTGCAATGAAAGCTTTGAAATCCCCTTTTTCATCAACAAACATATCCCAGCTGAATCCTTCAGGTAGTTGTTCATCATTTTGGTCCACTATACATGCTGTGCTGTTAGAAGAAATGTAGTTGTTCCAGTTGAAATCTACCAAACATCCTTTCTTTGAATCTTCAATCTTTCTACCATGAGCCGTCTGTAATTCTTGTGTCTGACCAACTTGCTGATAAATGGCTTTCCGGTAGTAGTCATCTTTTCCAAATGGATTCTGAGCACCACTAACTTCTCTGTTTTTGCATTCCCGCTTAAAATTACCTTTTTCCCTGCACCTGAAACAAGTAACTTTAGATTTATCAAAACCTAAAGTAGAAACACAAGCATCAAGAAAGTCATTTCTCCCAGTAATTGTTTTGAACTTCTCAGCACGTCTAAGAACACTTGCAAGACACCATTTGATATCCATTAGTTCCATTTCTTCAGCATCTATTTGGTCGTAATCTTCTTTAGTAAGCATAGGATTTCCAATTCGACCAGCCACTAAACCTTCATATGAGATAAGCACGGAACCAAGTAATGCCATATGATCTTTCGCAATGTCTTCAGAAAAACTTTGACCTTCTGGAAGATTTAGAGCTATGTTGCATTGAATCACACAACCATTTCCCATCTTTGTGCTTTGAGACTGAAAACTTTCTGATGAAGTCTTTGGATTGACACTTGGATAAGATGAGAATCCACTGCTGTTTTTGTTTGAGCTTTGATCAATCTTTTTAGTAGTATCTCCAACACTAAATGCAGTCTGAATTTTTTGACTTCTCTCAATTTCTGAAGTTGGAACACCACCCTTGTAATACATCTTTACATCTTGTTGACCACTTGGATTATTCATCCTTGCAATCTTCTGCTGTTCCAAATCCTGACTTTCAATCTTTTCAATGAACTGAGAGGTTGACAACCTATCATAAACTCCAGTATTTTTCAGTATCATCAAATAAGTTCCCCACTCTTTCTGAGGTAATGCATCAGCAAGTTTATCCACCCATTCCTCATTTTCTTTTGTGATGTTCATCATCGACATTGTTGGTACTAAGTGACAGTATCGTTCAATAAGTTTCTTCGTATCTTCTCCGGGCAAACTTGTGAACAAATCAAACTCTTTTTTAACCAATGCCTTCTTGCTTTTAATCATACTTGTACTGCCTTCAACCTTGATTTTTAAAGCATCCCATATTGATTGTGATGTTTTGTCATGTTGAAGTAGTATGAAGATGTCTTCTTTGATGGCCTGTTGAAGCAAACTGATCATCATCTTTTCAGCTCGGTATATTTCCCGTTCTTCCTTACTAAGATCTGAAAGCCGTTTTTCAGTCTGCATTTCAGTTCGTGGTAGAGCATACTTTGTCAGAATACATTCCCATGATCTTAGATGATTTGCTTGCACCCAGTTTTCGAATCTATCTTTCCATCCGTAGTATTCTTCAATTCCCATTAGCTTCGGGGGTTTCTGAGTCGTCCCCGTTTCGTTTTCTGAATTCATGTTCTGAGCAATGGAAGACGAACTAGACGGTGTTGCAAACGCATTGTGAAACTCGTTATCCATGTTTTAATCACTTTCAAGTGAACTGGTCAAGTGAACAATCTTTGAAGCGAAATGATCAAGCTGATTGAAGCGAAATCCTTGAAGCGAAATGATTCAAGCGAAACTTTCAATTTAACACTTTCTGAAGCGAAATCCTTGAAGCGAAACACTTCAAGCGAAACTTCCTGAAGAGAGAATCTTGAAGCGAAAACCTTGAAGCGAAAATAAATCCTGTTTGAAGCGAAATGATAAGTGTCGCTTGAAGTTTCAAGCGAAATCGTCCAATGAAGCTATGTTCTTCAAGCGAAATTCATTCGAAGGTCGATTTTGATCACTTTTAGGTTGAATTTGGGTGTGAAACTTTCAAGGATTTGTTATCTTGTACTTTTAAACAATCCGTGAGAAATTGAATCGATTTTGACCATGAAAAATTTCTGAACTGATAAAAGAAGGTGTAGAAGTAAAAGAACGATGTCAATTTCAGCTGAAATCCTTCAGAATTCCTCAACTGGCTCTGATACCAATTGTAAGGATCGGGTTTGCGACCTAAATGAGTCGGTTCAGAGGAATTCCATCAAATACAGGTGCGGAAAACAAGTATTTGACCTATAAACAGCTGAATCTTCACTTTAACACTGATTTGTATTGATATGAAAGCAATTACAATCAGTTCTCACACCGGCAGCACCTCGGTATGGAAATCTCACAAAAACAACTTATGATTTCGCTTAACCTTGATCTCCTATATATAGGGATTGAGATTTCGCTTCAGCATGACTCAAGCGAAATCTTAACATGTTGATTTCGCTTGAGCTGCTTCAAGCGAAATCCTTTTCATACACATTCATTCAAGCGAAATCTTGCTAACTCTCTCTCATTCTCTCGATTTACGTGCCCTGATCTATTCTAGCTAGTCTAAGACTCGATACAAGACGAAGTCGACAGATGTAGTGCACCAACAAAATGCCTGTGAGATACATAGGTTTTGTGAAAACATAATTCATGACTTATGTTTGAGAAAATGTTTAGTCATGAACCTTGTAATTTGTTGGTGCATTAAATGTCTGTTGATTACGTCATAATCAAGTCTTGTGTCTAGATAGGCTGAATGTACACACAACAGGATCTTAATTAGGGTTTGTTTATGTTTAACATGAAGATTTCGCTTGAAATCAGTTCAAGCGAAATCAACAGGACATGATTTCGCTTCAGACCAGTTCAAGCGAAATCTACATGCTTATATATAGGGTTGTGGTGTTCATTTGTGAGTAGGCCTTGGATCATTGCTTGTGGAACGAAACTCTGTCAAATTGTAATCAGAAAGCAATAAAAGAGAAGAAATTAAAGAGAATAGCTGTTGTAACTTCGTATGCATTGATTCCGCCTTTACATATGAAGATGAATGTCCTTGACTGACTTTTCGAGGTCGTAGAACGGTCCAACAAGTGGTATCAGAGCTCAGGACGAGGAGTTCATACTACTACAGCTTGATTCTACCGATTTCTCTCTTTTCTACTCTTTTCTTTTTATATTTTTCAGATCTGAACTAGTTCCAACGGTCGAAATGGTCTGATTTTCGAGTATATCGTGTAAAACGTAGTTTTAACAAAGCCTACAAAGTTTCGGACTAAAATTCAGATTAAATCTTGTGAAAAATGACCTAAAACTAGATTTCGCTTGAAAGTGTTCGTAGATTAAAGATAGATTTCGCTTGAAAAACAGACAATTTCACTTGATTTTTGAACTATTTCGCTTGAGTAGTTCAAGCGAAATTGAGTTTGATAGGTTTCACTTGAATCTGCTGGTCTTTATTCAACTATTTCGCTTGAGACAAGTTGAAGCGAAATTGTTTAGATTGAATTTCGCTTGAAACTGTTAGTCTTATAATCTTGGATTTCGCTTGGAAATAGTTGAAGCGAAATACTTTGGCTGTGGATTTCGCGTGAATTTGAATTAATCTTAGATTTCGCTTGAATTGATTTGTTCTTTGTTTTCGCTTGAACAGTTTAAGTGCTGATTTCGCTTGAATTTGTTTTGCAATTCAAGAGATTTCGTTTGAACTTGCTGTGTTTTCGTCAACAAACACACTGTTACGTATTCATTTTGTTTGAACTGATTGTTTGTTTGTTTAATTGCACGTGATTCGAGGTGATTTACAAGGCGCAAATATCAAGAAGAAGGTTTAAAATGTCAGGAGAAAGTGCTCATGATAGTTGGTGGAGAAGAGACAGTGCGAGATGGGAGATTGGCAAATTATATGAACCATTTAAGGAAGCACAAAGAGCCAATAGATGGAATGAAGAACTAGAGTGTTACATGAATCCACAGGGTAATCCAGTAGTTGATCCATCAAAAGTGGATTTTGATGCTGTAACCAATGTGTTTCCAAGTGAGGGCACGTTTAACACAAGAAGGCTTTCTGATAAAAGCTATTTGCCAAATTTGATGAAAAAGTTAAAATAAGTTTTTGAAGAAAGTCTACCGAAGGTGGTAGAACTGAAGAAAAGAAAAGAAGAAGAATAGAAGAAGATGATTGAAGAAGTGAAGACTGTTGCAAAGCTTGCTGGAGAGGAACAGAGAGCTGAAGAAGTGCAGAAGAATGAAGAAGCTCATAAAGAGGAGAACAAAGAGCAAGATCAGAAAGTTGAGTCAGAAGAATCGGTTCTGAATGAGACTGAGGTTAGAAAATCTTCTGATCTATCGAATGTTGAATTAGTTGATGAAAATGAGAACAAGTGCAGGAATTGCATAGAAATGTGCAAAGCCTGTACTGAAAAAGATGATATCATAAAAACAAAAGATATTGAAACAAATAAACTTGAAAATGTTTTCAAAATAAAATGTAAAGAAATGATTGAAAAAGAAGAAATTTTGAAACTAAAAGTTGAAAATTTGACACAGAAATGTCAAGGTCTTGAAAAGGATAATGATATTTATAGACAACTGTGTTCTACAAAATGTGTTGATTGTGTTGAAAAAGAATCTAAATTTCAAGATTTACAAAAACAGTATGATTCTTTAAAATGGTCGAGTCAGAGAGTACAAGAAGCTTATGATACTTTGAAGAGCCAAGTCAAAAGTTTTGATCAAAGATTGTCTGAAACTTTAACAACCAAAAAAATGTATGAGAGACAGTTTAAAGAAAAGCAAATTGAATTAAACAAATGTGTTGATGAAATTGCAAATCTTAAACAAGTCTTGGCTGAAAAAGAAAAGGTTGTTACAAAACTTCAAAGTTATCATAACTCTTCGTACATTCTCGAACGCATTTTCAACATCACACCAGATGACAAAGATACTAAAAATTGCAAAAAGGGTATTGGTTCAGAATTTCATCAGGTACCACCACCATTGAGAAACAATTATACTTTTTATGATGAGGAAAAGGTGGCAAAGGGTTTGAATATAGCTGACCAGTTACCTGAAAGTATCGATGTGACTTACTCCAAATCTGATGATGCTAATGATTCAGAGGTGGTAAGTAAGGTTGTTGAAAGCGTTTTGAAAGATGAGTCTACAAAAGGTAAGTCTGAATCACAGGATGAAGATGAAGGAAATCTTTATGATGGTTATCTGAAAAACACAAAATCCGAGAAAAATTTGAATGATGATTCAAAAGGATTGGTTTATACCATGATTGGATCGGACAAATTATTCTTAGATGTTGTATTCACGATTCAGAATGTGATTTCAGAGAAGGTCGATCAAGTTTTTAAAATGGTTGAGATTGAGAAGTCTGAGATTCCAAAGTTTGCTGGTAAAGGTCATAAATCTTTTTATAACAAACCTGGTTTTAAGAAGAAAAACATGAAGGCTGGTTTGGGTTATAAAAAGAAACGGAATTGGAATCAAAGTAAAAAATCAAATTTGCAACAAAAGATGAATTTTGTTCAAGGGAAAAGTTTGAAAGAAGAGGAAAAACTCAAATTTGGACGACAGTCTAATGAGGAGTTTGATGCTATGAAAAAGAAACAACAACAGGACAAGGATGTTTCAAAGAAAGTGTGTTTTAAATGTGATCAAATTGGACATGTTGCACGGAAGGGTCCAAATCCAAAGCTTGTTGATGTTGAAAAACAAAAATCTGAGGCTGTGAAACCGAGGTTAACCAGATTTGATTCGAAACAAACTTGGAGGTACAATACAAACAAGTTTGCTTCAAATCAAAATTGGAAATCAAACCCGAACAGGTTCGATTCAAGACAGACCTGGAATTCTCACACACCCAGATTCAGAACAACACAGAGTTGGAGAACTTCTGTTGATATGACAAAACCTCAAGAGTTTTGGAAACCTAAAAATGTTATTCAAAAACAAAAGGTTCAAAAAGAGACAAATTTTTATAAAAGAGGTACTCCGGAAGGTCAAATGTGGAGTGTTAAGAAACAAGTGACGTTGGAAAAAGATGAGAAAGTTGAAGTCAAAATTGAAAATGTTTTAAGTGATAAAGAGTTTCCAAAATTGAATGAATATTATTGTGTTGAAATGCCTAAGGTCCAACAGACCTGGGCTAAATTGTTCAAATGATTGATAAAGTTTGAAATGTGCAGGTGCTCAAAGAAGCTGAAGATTGTGAAAATGGTAGTAGGAGCATCCTGACACAGGAAGAGGTTGCAGGACCCTGGTTTGGTTAAACAGGGAGTTTATCAATTTTCTGTAAATAAATAAACAATATTTTCAAAATCCTAAAAATTGAAAAATTAAAAACCAAAAATATGTTTGTTTTTAATTTTGTTTTGAATGAATGTTGATTGAATACGCCGAAACCCTCACGGCTGAACAAACATGATTACTTTCATCAGATTGAAAAATGGTTTTCAAACTGTTAAGATCAATGGGTTGTAAATCATGGGGGTATGTTAGATTTTCTGCAATTCAGTACACTTGAAGCAGAAAATGGATGGCGAGACAAAGCTATCAGTGTTGGTTGTCAAATTTTCTTTAAATGGTTTTGCATTTTAGGGGGAGTAATATTGTTAGAAAATCCAAAAACATTTGAAAATTTTGAAAAAGTCAAAAACATGATTAAATTCAAAAAATTGAGTTTTGCGTAAAAAGAGGAAATGATAGTACATCAGTAGACAGTTACAGTACGCTAAAGAAATGGAAAGTTTAAATGTGTTAAACGATCTCACCGTGGATGTGTCGGTAGATTTTTATACATTTAGTAAACTTTTTCGGGATATAAACATAAATTTCACACTTGCTTATTTTGTGGAGAACACTACTTGGATATATAGGTAACCCCTGAAATCTCGTTTGAAAGGTCTTGTAATATGATATACTAGGTCTTTATACTCTATGATATCTGGGGTATTATTCCGGGACTTCTGCTGAACGGTAGTTCTGACCTAGTCCTTGGCTAATACTTGCTGCAATGCTTGAAACACAGCATTAAACCCTCAGCATGCTGAAACAATAAAATTGATAAATGCTGCTGTTGTAAGCAAAAAGATCCTCTAAAGGGGACACACCGAAAAGTCGAAGCTGATATCTCTCTGCGTATACGGAAGTATCGACCTGAGATCCCTCGGCCCTCGCATACCTAATTTATATACAGATATCATTGTAGTATACTCACCTGTAAGACTGATTATTGGGATTCTGGATACGGGGGTATATTCAAGAGGTGGGACACATGAATGAGCTAAGTTCATAAGACATCTAATTCGTATCCTGAATCAGTTGAAGTTTGTATGAAAATTTAAGTGGATCAGTATATCGACAATCTAAGTGAATTGTTTAATGCATAATGTGATTTTAAGCTCAACGGTACTTGTGATTTGTCAAAAACTGATATGATCCTCTGACGCATACTCAAAACAAAAATATTGTTTGTAAATATGTTTGTACATATTTCTTTACTGCTTTATATTTTCAGAAAATACAAAAAGATTTTTGATTCTGCTTTATTTTCGACAACTGATGTCTGAGTGCTGAGTTTCAAAATCTAAGTAAGCTGATCGTGTTTCTGAAAATAAAACAAGTTCATTAATTTGAAACTTGAAGTTTTAAAATAAAAAAAAATATCAAAAACAGTTTGTGATATCTCCAAGGTCATTAGTTTGGACTTGGATGATTAACTGTGTGGGATTTGGATGCTTATATTGTTATAGAGCTAGTTTCCAATACGATTCGATGAAACTACCAAATTCATGAGAAGTGGTTTAGAAGATTTGAATTGTCAGATTACAATATCTGGAAGTTTTAAATGTTGTTACTTATAGTTGGATAAGTGATTGCAGGTTTCAGGAATTTCCACGGAAGCTAAATGTCAAAGCTTGAACCAGATATCTCAGATTCTAGCATATCGAAAGGGGGAGTCTGTGAAAGGGGGAGTCTGGATCAACGGTCAAAGGGAAGATTGAAGTTTAAAGTTTGAAGATTGAAGATAAAGTTTGAGGAAAGTGTTTATAATGTTTGAAGAATGGTAAAGACAAAGACTTGAAGCCAAAGACTTCATCAACATCCAAGGGGGAGTCTGTTGGTGCATTAAATGTCTGTTGATTACGTTATAATCAAGTCTTGTGTCTAGATAGGCTGAATGTACACACAACAGGATCTTAATTAGGGTTTGTTTATGTTTAACATGAAGATTTCGCTTGAAATCAGTTCAAGCGAAATCAACAGGACATGATTTCGCTTCAGACCAGTTCAAGCGAAATCTACATGCTTATATATAGGGTTGTGGTGTTCATTTGTGAGTAGGACTTGGATCATTGCTTGTGGAACGAAACTCTGTCAAATTGTAATCAGAAAGCAATAAAAGAGAAGAAATTAAAGAGAATAGCAGTTGTAACTTCGTATGCATTGATTCCGCCTTTACATATGAAGATGAATGTCCTTGACTGACTTTTCGAGGTCGTAGAACGGTCCAACATAATTTGCTTTGTCTTGTAAATCATTTGAAAAACGATAAGATCAGATGATATGTATAAATAAGAGAATAATGTATGGTTAAATGAATAACCATGTAAAATGAGTTTGTATAAGATAAGTTGTTTGTAAAACAATGTCTTATGAAAAGTATGTTATTTGTATAAAATGTTATATGTCTCAAATTGAAATGATTCAAGTAACGCTACAATATGTGATACCATACAAACACTTATATATAGGAAGTACCAGCGGCGTATCCACCGTGCTTCTATCATATTACATACGCCTCGTTACTTAAATCACTTACTCAAACCAAACCATCAAGATGTAATGTTTAACAATTGTAGAAATGTTTATGTATAGTCAAATGTCTATTGTCAAATGTAAATCATGTCAACATATACAACTGGTTCACACGGTTCAATAGTTACAAACGGTTCATATAATCAAAGGGTTACGACGGTTCACATAGTCAAATGGTTACAACGGTTCAAAATGTAATATAATGTGTTCATATGCTGGATGAGCATATGCAACAGAAATGCAATGTAAAACAATGTACTAAATATGCACGTAATGGACATACATAGCATAAGTGTAATGTAAAATAATGTACTAGGTATGCGCACAATGGGCGTACATAGCATGAAATGTATTGTGAAGTGATGTACTAAGTATGCACACAATGAGCATACATAGCATAAAATGTATTGAAATCATGTACTATAAATGTACTAATAAACATAGCAAGTATATGATGTGAAAACAGGAAAGCATGAAAGTAACAAGTAGGCACATGTGTTTCACCCCAAAACAGTTTGGAAAACAGTAAAAGAGGGGTCTATGTACTCACATAAACACCTTGAAAACATTTAAAAGAGGGGGGTTCTATGTACTCACTTGAGATTGCTCAGTAGTCCTTGAGTGACAACCAAACAATGCTAGAGATCACGGATATCAAACGGCACCTAATATAGGTAACTATGTTAATAAACCGGACCTAAATCGGAGGATCGGATAGAATGAGGGTTCGTAAACCAAATGAGTATGAAAACTCATGTAGTATGGTTCAACAAAGCCTACATTCTAAATGAAACCTAACTTAAGGGCTCATGACCCGTTACGACCTGTTTAGGTAGCTTGTGCTACTTTAACGCGCCGTTCACGTAAAACGCGTTCGGAGCGCCCAACTAGTCCTACGATAAGTATAATATGCCTTAACATGTCTAATATTGTTGACAAATCAGTTTAGATGTTAAAAGTTATGTTACATATGCTTAATTACCAATTATACATGAAAAGGGTAGTTTGGTAATTTACATAAGGCATATAAACTACCTATCATATAACTACTTAAACGAAGCGACCATAAGGTATAACCTCGGAAGGTTATTCCCTATATACTATGGTCACCTAATGTATTTGGTCGGATCCTAAAGATCGAGAAAACGGGTCGGGTTCGAAGGTATAAGCGATTTATTAGATCGCTTACCCTTACGATCCTAGACAACGTGGTAATCAGTAGGCATAGTCACAAAGGACTATAACCATCGTGATTACAATCACGTTGCAAAGTTCAAACGAACTTCGCATTGACCATAAACTGGTCAACGCAGAAAGTCAAACAAAGTTTGACTTTCGGACTCGAAAAACATTAAAAGAACGAAGGAACACTTACAAAGGGTCCCCGAATGCTAATCTAGATCAAAATAGCTCAGGTATGAAACAAAGGTTTCAACTTAGAGCACATTAGATCAGATTCTTGTGAGGAAAAGTGAAGGGTGGAGGTGGGTATTTATAGTTTTCGGTTCACCGTTAGGATCGTTTCTTGGAAAAGGGGGCACGATCTAAGCCGTACACTTGTCAGAATGTTGTGGTAACTCATATTGCTCCCACCACAAGAATTTGACACTTGGCCTTGGCCTTTGGAGGGGTTAAAGGCTGTTAACAGCTGAGAAAACAATTTTCTGCATATCTGACCCCTGCTTGCGCACCGCAACACTCCCATTGTTGAGGTGCGCAAGGACTAGTTTGGCAGATTTACAGTTTTGGTCCCTGCTGTGTAATAGGCTCATTTTCGACACGTTTAAGGCCCGTTAACCCCATTTCAAAGCTCTAAAATGAAGTTAAAGTATAGGAAACTTAAAATTTGCTCAAACATATCTCGGATGTCGGTTCGTTTGGCCGTACGATTGCGTTGTTCGGTTAATTACGACGGAATGCGCATAAGCGCGAAAAACGATCCAAAAGACGCGATGAATGGATTTTTCTCATGCCAAACACTAAAATAAAATGTTTTAGTGCTTACATAAATTTTTGGATGTCCGGATGTATTCAGAACGTAAGTTATGCGCGAAAGTGCAAACTTGTGCACTTTTTGACGCTTTTAGTCCCTGAATGACCAAAAAGTTTATTTCAGCACACCGAACCCCTCAAAGCCTATTTCTAAGCTATGTAAAGGATATTTATGGTATGTTTAACTTATGGTCATGTTCCGAAAAGTCTGTTACAGTTCAAATTGGCATACTTTCGCAGTTTGTCAAGTTTAGTCCCTGTAAGCGAATTAACTTGTTTTTGCCATACCAAAGCCTTCAAAACTTATTTCTAAGTTATGCAAAGGTTATTTAAGGTATGTTAAGTATATGTCACTATTCTGGAGTGTTTGTTGCATTAAACTGGTTATATTTACGCATCAGTGCGCGTATAACCTTCCAGAAAGCGATTTAGAGCTTGAAATCGAACAAGAGTTGATATGTGCAAAAGATACACATATTTATACAAGTGCAAAGTATGAAATACAATATTTCATTGGTTTGGTATTTTTTTTGATGGTCGCAGTGACACAGGTGTCACACATAAATAGCAGAGAAAGCCGAGGTGCAAATCACTAAGGTAAAATCTGATTCTGAAAGCTTAAATGAAACAATTAAACAGTGCAAGAAATGCATGAAAACGTGCAGTGCTTGTACTGAAAAATATGAAAAGTTCATAACAAAAAATCTAGAATTTAATAAAACCGAAGAAGTTTTCAAAAATAAATGCAAAGAAATGTTAGAAAATGAAAAAGTTTTAAAAGAAAATGATGAAAAGCTCACTCAAAAATGTAATAATTTAGAAAAAGAAAATGAAATTTTCAAAGAAAACGTTTCAAAAATGACTGGAGAGTGTTTACAAAAAGAAAATGCTTTCCAAGAAATGAAAAAGGAATACGATTCAATAAAATTGGCTTATCACATTACAAAAGAGTCATATGAAGATGTGAAGAGTCAAATGAAACTTGTTCAATCTAGATTGAGATACTGTTCTGAAACAACTGATACGCTAAAGAGACAGTATTCAATAAAGCAACAAGTTGTTAATTCTTATATTGAGGATGTTGCTAAGTTGAAGCGTCAAATAGCCGATTTAGAACAGGATAACAACAAGTTAAAAAGCTATCTGTCACACCCCAAAATCCACCATGCGGAGTACCACCGCTTGGAGGCGTGACGTGACCAGGATCGAGCCACCAATCATATTGAACATCGTAATTAAGTAAATAAGACCAACCACAATACGATTGGTGACCAAAGCCAGTTAACCATGTTTAGTTTAAACAACGGAAGCATAAAAGTAAATCCAAAAGCATAAGTCCATAGTTTATAAGTTCAAGTTCAAAACGCAAGTTTAATAAGTTCATAAGGATTTAAATAATAAGCACGGAACATAACAGTCCGTACACCACAACGACTCCTTCCTCGTGCAAGCTCCAAGTGTTTAGCGACCTGTAAGGCATGTAACAACGAGTCAACAACAAAGTTGAGTGAGTTCACGTTTGGTTGTTTAGTTTTTAAGTTGTTTCTGAAAAACGTGGTTTGACTTTCGTTGGCTTAATTGCCGTGGGGGTTACCCCATAGTTGAAAGTATGTTTAACCAGTTCCTTTTTCAATACCCAAACCATAACCATAATCAGTGGGGGCTTTCCCCGTTTGAACTACTAGACCATAGATATCGACAACTGACGAACAATAGTTGTGCCCTACATCAGTGTCTATCATCACTGACAGTTTGCCATAGTCCATTAGTACACGCCCGTCCGATGTAATGTTTAACAATTGTAGAAATGTTTATGTATAGTCAAATGTCTATTGTCAAATGTAAATCATGTCAACATATACAACTGGTTCACACGGTTCAATAGTTACAAACGGTTCATATAATCAAAGGGTTACGACGGTTCACATAGTCAAATGGTTACAACGGTTCAAAATGTAATATAATGTGTTCATATGCTGGATGAGCATATGCAACAGAAATGCAATGTAAAACAATGTACTAAATATGCACGTAATGGACATACATAGCATAAGTGTAATGTAAAACAATGTACTAGGTATGCGCACAATGGGCGTACATAGCATGAAATGTATTGTGAAGTGATGTACTAAGTATGCACACAATGAGCATACATAGCATAAAATGTATTGAAATCATGTACTATAAATGTACTAATAAACATAGCAAGTATATGATGTGAAAACAGGAAAGCATGAAAGTAACAAGTAGGCACATGTGTTTCACCCCAAAACAGTTTGGAAAACAGTAAAAGAGAGGTCTATGTACTCACATAAACACCTTGAAAACATTTAAAAGAGGGGGGTTCTATGTACTCACTTGAGATTGCTCAGTAGTCCTTGAGTGACAACCAAACAATGCTAGAGATCACGGATATCAAACGGCACCTAATATACGTAACTATGTTAATAAACCGGACCTAAATCGGAGGATCGGATAGAATGAGGGTTCGTAAACCAAATGAGTATGAAAACTCATGTAGTATGGTTCAACAAAGCCTACATTCTAAATGAAACCTAACTTAAGGGCTCATGACCCGTTACGACCTGTTTAGGTAGCTTGTGCTACTTTAACGCGCCGTTCACGTAAAACGCGTTCGGAGCGCCCAACTAGTCCTACGATAAGTATAATATGCCTTAACATGTCTAATATTGTTGACAAATCAGTTTAGATGTTAAAAGTTATGTTACATATGCTTAATTACCAATTATACATGAAAAGGGTAGTTTGGTAATTTACCTAAGGCATATAAACTACCTATCATATAACTACTTAAACGAAGCGACCATAAGGTATAACCTCGGAAGGTTATTCCCTATATACTATGGTCACCTAATGTATTTGGTCGGATCCTAAAGATCGAGAAAACGGGTCGGGTTCGAAGGTATAAGCGATTTATTAGATCGCTTACCCTTACGACCCTAGACAACGTGGTAATCAGTAGGCATAGTCACAAAGGACTATAACCATCGTGATTACAATCACGTTGCAAAGTTCAAACGAACTTCGCATTGACCATAAACTGGTCAACGCAGAAAGTCAAACAAAGTTTGACTTTCGGACTCGAAAAACATTAAAAGAACGAAGGAACACTTACAAAGGGTCCCCGAATGCTAATCTAGATCAAAATAGCTCAGGTATGAAACAAAGGTTTCAACTTAGAGCACATTAGATCAGATTCTTGTGAGGAAAGGTGAAGGGTGGAGGTGGGTATTTATAGTTTTCGGTTCACCGTTAGGATCGTTTCTTGGAAAAGGGGGCACGATCTAAGCCGTACACTTGTCAGAATGTTGTGGTAACTCATATTGCTCCCACCACAAGAATTTGACACTTGGCCTTGGCCTTTGGAGGGGTTAAAGGCTGTTAACAGCTGAGAAAACGATTTTCTACATATCTGACCCCTGCTTGCGCACCGCAACACTCCCATTGTTGAGGTGCGCAAGGACTAGTTTGGCAGATTTACAGTTTTGGTCCCTGCTGTGTAATAGGCTCATTTTCGACACGTTTAAGGCCCGTTAACCCCATTTCAAAGCTCTAAAATGAAGTTAAAGTATAGGAAACTTAAAATTTGCTCAAAAATATCTCGGATGTCGGTTCGTTTGGCCGTACGATTGCGTTGTTCGGTTAATTACGACGGAATGCGCATAAGCGCGAAAAACGATCCAAAAGACGCGATGAATGGATTTTTCTCATGCCAAACACTAAAATAAAATGTTTTAGTGCTTACATAAATTTTTGGATGTCCGGATGTATTCAGAACGTAAGTTATGCGCGAAAGTGCAAACTTGTGCACTTTTTGACGCTTTTAGTCCCTGAATGACCCAAAAGTTTATTTCAGCACACCGAACCCCTCAAAGCCTATTTCTAAGCTATGTAAAGGATATTTATGGTATGTTTAACTTATGGTCATGTTCCAAAAAGTCTGTTACAGTTCAAATTGGCATACTTTCGCAGTTTGTCAAGTTTAGTCCCTGTAAGCGAATTAACTTGTTTTTGCCATACCAAAGCCTTCAAAACTTATTTCTAAGTTATGCAAAGGTTATTTAAGGTATGTTAAGTATATGTCACTATTCTGGAGTGTTTGTTGCATTAAACTGGTTATATTTACGCATCAGTGCGCGTATAACCTTCTAGAAAGCGATTTAGAGCTTGAAATCAAACAAGAGTTGATATGTGCAAAAGATACACATATTTATACAAGTCCAAAGTATGAAATACAATATTTCATTGGTTTGGTATTTTTTTGATGGTCGCAGTGACACAGGTGTCACACATAAATAGCAGAGAAAGCCGAGGTGCAAATCACTAAGGTAAAATCTGATTCTGAAAGCTTAAATGAAACAATTAAACAGTGCAAGAAATGCATGAAAACGTGCAGTGCTTGTACTGAAAAATATGAAAAGTTCATAACAAAAAATCTAGAATTTAATAAAACCGAAGAAGTTTTCAAAAATAAATGCAAAGAAATGTTAGAAAATGAAAAAGTTTTAAAAGAAAATGATGAAAAGCTCACTCAAAAATGTAATAATTTAGAAACAGAAAATGAAATTTTCAAAGAAAATGTTTCAAAAATGACTGGAGAGTGTTTACAAAAAGAAAATGCTTTCCAAGAAATGAAAAAGGAATACGATTCAATAAAATTGGCTTATCACATTACAAAAGAGTCATATGAAGATGTGAAGAGTCAAATGAAACTTGTTCAATCTAGATTGAGATACTGTTCTGAAACAACTGATACGCTAAAGAGACAGTATTCAATAAAGCAACAAGTTGTTAATTCTTATATTGAGAATGTTGCTAAGTTGAAGCGTCAAATAGCCGATTTAGAACAGGATAACAACAAGTTAAAAAGCTATCTGTCACACCCCCAAAATCCACCATGCGGAGTACCACCGCTTGGAGGCGTGACGTGACCAGGATCGAGCCACCAATCATATTGAACATCGTAATTAAGTAAATAAGACCAACCACAATACGATTGGTGACCAAAGCCTGTTAACCATGTTTAGTTTAAACAACGGAAGCATAAAAGTAAATCCAAAAGCATAAGTCCATAGTTTATAAGTTCAAGTTCAAAACGCAAGTTTAATAAGTTCATAAGGATTTAAATAATAAGCACGGAACATAACAGTCCGTACACCACAACGACTCCTTCCTCGTGCAAGCTCCAAGTGTTTAGCGACCTGTAAGGCATGTAACAACGAGTCAACAACAAAGTTGAGTGAGTTCACGTTTGGTTGTTTAGTTTTTAAGTTGTTTCTGAAAAACGTGGTTTGACTTTCGTTGGCTTAATTGCCGTGGGGGTTACCCCATAGTTGAAAGTATGTTTAACCAGTTCCTTTTTCAATACCCAAACCATAACCATAATCAGTGGGGGCTTTCCCCGTTTGAACTACTAGACCATAGATATCGACAACTGACGAACAATAGTTGTGCCCTACATCAGTGTCTATCATCACTTACAGTTTGCCATAGTCCATTAGTACACGCCCGTCCGAACGGCATGGTGTGAGGTTTGTTAAACCTAATAGCGCTATTAACTAATGACCCGCTCGCCATTGGCCTCGGCGATTAAGTCAATATAAATTGAGGGACTTCATGATAGAGTTTTGTCTAGCTAGTTTTAAGGATGTTGTCCTGCTCCAGGAGGACGAACGTACGTATTCTGCACCAGGAGAATTCTTAGGATTAATAATGGCATCCTATCTATGGAGGATGGCCGTACATATCTTCCCAAGGGGATATGTAGATTTAGTTTTAAATTCTTTAACCCATTCCCAAACCACCGGGAATCCCATGCCTTGTAGAAAGTGTGAACTCACCTCGGTTTGCTCGGTTAGATTCTCAAATATAGCTAATAGTCAAGGTCGGTCAATCACGTCCTAGTATGATTTACCAGTTAGTCATTTAGTGGCTTTCAAATAGAGCACAAAGTTCCTACACGTATCTATCACATAGCATGCATTACTTTAACTGTTTATGCCCATATATACTTCCCATCCATTCCCCACTCATAAGCAAACATACGATAGTGCACGTAACACATATAACATGTTAGATCATTCACAGATAGCATACTCGACATTTAGACACGCAAATCACAACTTATGTCATTTCCGTATTAATATTCAAAACCGGGCTGTTTTCGGACATTTTAATAAAATAGTTAAATTATTCCAAATATTCCCAAATTTTTACAGAATTTCTTAAACATTCCAAATTGTATTGTGTAAAAATATTGGGGTCCAGTTCATTACCAATATTTTATAAAAATTCATTTTCCGGACTGAACTCAGATTTATATTTTTCTGACCAAAGTCCACGGGATAATTTATTTAAAATTCATCGAGCGTCCGGTTTACAAAATTCCAGTGGGGTAATTACAAATACGTCGGTGGTCATCTACAGTTCAAGTTTCATGATCCAACTCTACACCGAACCCAAGTTATGACAGAAAACAAAACACATATTTTCAGCAGAAAAAAGCAGCTCTAGCTGCTGTTACGAAATGACGCTTTAAAAACAGTAAATGAAGTCCAAAAATTATGATTCCGGTGCTATTAGAACTGTATTTCATAATAACAAGTTTTAGACTCAAAATATCAGTTTTTCGTAGAGTTTATGACCTGTTTACAGCCAACTGAAGTTGGCTGTAAAACTTTGACAGATTCTGATTTCATTCTTTAACTTACAAACTTGTGTTCGATTGATTCCGTTAACATGTTTAGTGATTATAACAACATCAAACATCAATATTACCTAGCAAAACATCAGATAATCAACCAATAATCATAACCACACAAGATCTACTTGATTTACACACATATCTTCTCTTTATCCACACTTTAACACATTATGTTCAAGACTTGTTCATGAGCTTTAAGGTTTCTTAACTTTTTATTATTCTAACATCTATTAACCACTAAATAATATAAAGAATGAACGGATCTAAGTTCTTACCACTAGCTCAAGGCTAGGGAAGTTCGAGTGAAGAAATGTGGTGGTTAATAGCGAATGGAGAAGGTCCTTCCACTTCCGAACGCACCGAGCTTCGTTGTTGGGCTTCTTACACCTTTGTGTGTATGTGAATTAGCAAGAACCAACTTGAATGATGGGTGGAGGATGGATGATGGTTTCAGCCGATTCCAAAGAAGAGAGGGAGAGAAGAAAGAAGTTTTTTTTTTTGAAGTGCTTAGTGAATGGAATGCTTGATCTTATGGTGATACTTATGGTCCATTCAACTTCATTAACCATAAGGTAATGTGCCCTCTTGATACTAGACAAGAATGATTATAATATTCAACAAATGGTGGGGTGGGTCAACCCTTGGGAACCGATTGGTTAGGGGGGGGGGGGGGTTATATAGTTGAGATGCAATGGTTGGTTACTAATTTAGTTAGAAGGTTAAGTGTTAAGTTAGTGGTTTATGGTGTGTGGTGAATTATATAGTGTGTTAGGGTGTTCGGGGACCCTAACTAGCTCAGAAAAATAAAAACAATGTATTTAACAATATTTTTGTGTTTCGGGTAGTGTCCGGTTGTCCGGTTCGATATTGTTCCGTTAAACTGCTTAATTAATCCGTAAAGCGTCCTATACATATATTTTTGTAGCGTTTTTAATTTTCAACACTCAGGAAAATGTAACGGACTATTTAGTGACCTTTCTGTACACAATTAGTATATTAACAAGTATATATAAGTATAACACAGAATAAGAAAGCAGTTAAGTAATTCCACACAGTCGTCAAGCACTTTAATTTTCATTAATAATTTGCACGGAATACATGGAATTTTGAGGGTTGTCACATTCTCCCCCTGTTAAGAGAATTTCATCCCGAAATTTAGCGCGTGGTTACTGAGGAAGCTAGTTAAGTTGCGTTGTTTTCCTGATTTTCCTGGGGTGTCACATCATCCCCCCGTTGATTTGGAATTTCGTCCCGAAATTCTGCAGTAGCTTCAGCCTCAGTAGTGGTTGCGTTTTTCTTAAACAGCTGGGGATACTTGAGTTTCATTTGGTCTTCTCGTTCCCAGGTATACTCTGGGCCACGACGAGTATTCCAACGAACTCGGACCAGAGGTATCCTGGTACGCTTGAGGATCTTAACATCTCGATCCGTAATCTCTACCAGTTCCTCGATGAATCGCAGCTGGTCGTCGATTGTGAGTTCCTTAAGAGGAACTATGAGGGTCTCATCTGACAGACACTTCTTCAGATTCGACACATGGAAAACATTGTGAACTCCGCTGAGTTCTTCAGGTAGATTCAACCTGTAGGCGACTTTGCCAATTTTCTCGGTGACTTCGAATGGTCCGACATAACGCGGATTGAGTTTGCCTCATTTGCCAAAGCGGACTACACCTTTCCAAGGTGAGACTTTGAGTAGCACTCGATCCCCAACCTGGAGCTCGAGTGGTTTTCTTCCCTTATCAGCATAGCTTTTCTGACGGTCACGAGCTGCCGCCATTCGCTGTCGTATCTGAGCAATTCTCTCGGTGGTATCTACCACAAGTTCTGGGCCAGTGATTTGGCTGTCACCAACTTCTGTCCAACAGAGAGGTGATCGGCATTTGCGTCCGTACAATGCCTCGAATGGAGCGGCCTGAATGCTGCTGTGGTAGCTGTTGTTATACGAAAACTCCACTAACGGGAGGTGCTTTTCCCATCCATTACCGAAGTCGATCACACATGCCCTAAGCATGTCTTCAAGGGTTTGGATGGTGCGTTCAGATTGACCATCCGTCTGTGGGTGATAAGCGGTGCTTATATCTAAACGTGAGCCAAAAGACTTGTGCATTGCTTGCCACAGTTCAGAAGTAAAACACGCGTCACGATCAGAAATGATGGAGGTTGGCACTCCGTGCCTTGACACCACTTCTTTTAGGTAAATGTCTGCAAGAGTAGAAAACTTATCCGTTTCTTTGATTGCCAGAAAATGTGCCGACTTGGTCAGCCGATCCATGATCACCCAAATGGTATCGTTTCCGCGTTGAGATCTGGGCAGACCAGTAACGAAATCCATGGAAATTTGCTCCCATTTCCATTTTGGGATCTCCGGTTGTTGAAGTAGGCCTAATGGTTTCTGATATTCAGTCTTGACTCTCGCACAAGTCAAGCACTTACTGACGTAGGTTGCTATGTGGGCTTTCATGCCAGGCCACCAATACGTAGTCTTGAGGTCGTGGTACATTTTATCCGAACCAGGATGTACCGAATAACGAGAGTTGTGCGCTTCGTCCATCACAAGCTCGCGTAAGTTTCCATAAAGTGGAACCCAGATGCGCCCTGTTACATAGTATGTGCCGTCTTCCTTTTGTTCTAGCCGCTGCCTCTATCCTCGCAGGGATTCAGCCCTGATGTTCTCTGCTTTCAATGCTTCAACCTGAGCATCACGAATCTGAGCGGGAAGGTTAGATTGGATGGTAAGCTATAGAGCACGTACACGCCTAGGTATAGTATCCTTTCGACTGAGGGCGTCGGCCACAACATTGGCTTTGCCCGGATGATACTTGATAGCGCATTAGTAATCATTCAAGAGTTCGACCCATCGGCGTTGTCGCATGTTTAACTCCTTTTGCTTGAAGATATGCTCGAGACTCCTGTGATCGGTGTAAATGGTGCACTTGGTACCGTACAGGTAATGTCTCCATATCTTAAGTGCGAAAACAACTGCTCCCAGCTCCAAGTCATGCGTAGTGTAGTTCCTTTCGTGAACTTTAAGTTGGCGCGATGCGTAGGCAATGACCTTGTCACGTTGCATCAATACGCAACCAAGTCCTTGGATGGAAGCGTCGCAATAAACCACGAAATCATCTGTGCCTTCAGGCAATGAGAGGATAGGCGTGCTACAAAGTCTATCCTTTAGGTGTTGAAATGCGGACTCCTGTGCATCACCCCAATGATAGATGACACCCTTCTGAGTCAGTGAAGTGAGAGGTTGCGCAATCTTGGAGAAATCTTTGATAAATCTTCTGTAATATCCCGCCAAACCCAAGAATTGGCGGATTTCCGTTGTTGTGCGGGGTGCAGGCCAGTTCTTGATCGAGTCAACCTTGGATGGATCTACGTGAATTCCATCCTTGTTTACCACATGGCCTAGAAAATGGACTTCGCGAAGCCAGAAGTCACATTTCGAAAACTTGGCATACAACTGCTCTTTTCGAAGAAGTTCCAGCATAAGTTGTAGATGTTGCTCGTGTTCCTCCTGATTCTTCGAATAGATCAGGATGTCGTCGATGAACACAATAACGAACTTATCCAGGTAAGGTTTGCATACTCGGTTCATGAGATCCATGAAAACCGTTGGTGCATTCGTCAATCTGAAAAGCATAACCAGAAACTCGTAATGGCCGTAGCGAGTTCTGAATGCGGTTTTGGAGACGTCCTCTTCTCGGACTCTCAGCTGATGGTATCCCGATCTCAAATCAATCTTAGAGTAATAGCTCGACCCTTGCAACTGTTCGAACAAGTCGTCAATACATGGAAGAGGATAACGATTCTTCACAGTCACCTTGTTAAGTTCGCGATAGTCAATACACATCCTGAAGGTACCGTCTTTCTTCTTCACGAATAGTACTGGAGCTCCCCAGGGCGAAGAGCTAGGACGTATGAAACCCTTTTCCAAGAGTTCTTGCAATTGCGTGGACAGTTCTTCAAGTTCTGACGGAGCTAGACGATATGGTGCTCGAGCTACTGGCGCTGCTCCAGGAGCTAGCTCGATTTGAAACTCAACTTGGCGATGAGGCGGAAGACCAGGCAATTCCTCAGGAAATACCTCAGGAAAATCGCGCACAATAGGGATGTCTTCAATTCTCTTCTCTTTTGTTGATGTGTCAGTAACGAGCGCTAGAATGGCAGTGTGGCCCTTTCGCAAACACTTCTGGGCCTTAAGGAAAGAGATAATGCCTACGACAGCACCACTCTTGTCACCCTGAATCACGAGAGGTTCTTCACCAGAACAAGGAATGCGGACGATTTTCTCCTTGCAAGCAATCTCCGCTTGATGATGGGATAGCCAATCCATCCTAATAACGACGTCGAAACTACCCAATGTGATAGGAATAAGATCGATAGAGAAAGTCTGACCAGCTAAGACGAGGTTACAACCTTTAACTACGTGTGTGGCTTCAAGACTTTTACCGTTAGCTAGTTCTACCGTGTGTTTGGTGTTCAGAAGTGTTGGAGTGCGCTTAAGCATTTGGCTAACTTTTAGGGACACATAACTAGTATCGGCACCCGAATCGAATAAAATAGTAACAAAGAAGTCATCCAGAAGAAACTTACCCATCACAACGTTGGGATCGTTCCTTGCTTCTCCCTGACCAATCACGAACACCCGACCTTGGGCGCCATTGCCATTATTGTTACCTCCATTGTTGCCTCTGTTGTTGTTTCCATTGTGGTTCCTATTTCTTTGGTTATTGTTCTGGTTTTGGTTCAGCTGGGGGCAGTTCCTCTTAAAGTGGCCTTCAGCGCCACACTGAAAGCATCCTTTATTTCCCTGCTGATGCTGTTGCTGCTGGTTCTGTGGGGCTTGTTGTTGTTGTTGGCGATTCTGATTTGCTGGTCGGGCGCACCTGCAATCCTTTGCTTCATGACCAAACTTGTTACACCTCAGGCAACGACCTTTGTTGCACTGCCCGCTATGATGTTTGTTGCACCGGTTGCACTTGGGGTGGTTCCCTCGGTATCCACCCTGTCCTTGGTTACCAGAAGATTGCTGACCAGGACTCTGGTAGTCATCAGTCTTTCGCTGCTGAGACTGAACTGAAGCAGAACCCTTTACGGAGTTCCCATCCCATTTTCGCTTGTTGTCGGTAGGTGCATCAGAAGTAACTGTGGCACTGATTTGTTTGGGCAGCCTGTTTTGCTCCACCGCCTGGTCGGTGAGACGATGAGCCAACTTGAAAATTTGCTGAATGGTACCCAGGTTGGCTGAAGTTACGTGACTTTGAATCTTTGGTACAAGGCCCTTGAGATACAGCTCAATTCGTTTGATGGGAAGGTCCACCATAGTTGGACACAGGATGGCCAGCTCGTTTGACCTCTTAGTATACGCCTCAATCTCAGACCCCGTCATCTTCATATTGTAAAATTCCACCTCTAGCTTGTGGATGTCATCCCGACTACAGTACTCCTCCTTGATCAGCTCTTTGAAACCATTCCAAGGGGTGGCATTAGCAACTGCCAGTCTTAGTAGTTGAACCTGCGCCTTCCACCAGGTTAACGCAGCTCCTTCAAGTGTTCCGGTAGCATATTTCACCCTACGGTTTTCAGGGCATTCGCACATCTCGAAAACTGACTCAAGCTTTTCAAACCAGTGAAGAAGGCCCACTGCTCCTTCGGTGCCACTGAAAGTGGTAAGTCGGCATTCCATGTACGTCTTGAACGTGCACACAGGAGGTTGAGCATGTTTACCTGTTGCGCGAGAATAAAAGACAAGATTAAGGTAGGATCTAAACGTCCTAAGGTGAGTTGGTATGGCAGGTTATACCTCCTGCAGGGTTGGCTGCGAGTGCCTCAGCGACTCGTTCATTGATCAAAGCCGTCAACTGGGCTTGAGTGAGGTTGATACGTCCTCCACGTCCGCTCATGATCTTCATAACGAAGCAACGTAAGTGAGGAAAGTGTCGCGAAAGTGCGTAAGTGTGGGACGACATTAGAGAGTAAGCACACAAGGTTCAAATAAAAATTATCACATTTTCTAGTGCACAGTGAGAACTATCTAACCGACAATATAACATAAATCATACCACTTATGGTGTCGAGTCTTGCACGTGGAGCGAAGCGTCGTTGTGGATCGTTGAGCACTGTACCGGTTATAGTCTGGTTTTATCAAAAACTTTTCCCTTTTTAAAACCAAGTTCACTATAACCAATGGCTCTGATACCAATCTGTCACACCCCCAAAATCCACCATGCGGAGTACCACCGCTTGGAGGCGAGACGTGACCAGGATCGAGCCACCAATCATATTGAACATCGTAATTAAGTAAATAAGACCAACCACAATACGATTGGTGACCAAAGCCAGTTAACCATGTTTAGTTTAAACAGCGGAAGCATAAAAGTAAATCCAAAAGCATAAGTCCATAGTTTATAAGTTCAAGTTCAAAACGCAAGTTTAATAAGTTCATAAGGATTTAAATAATAAGCACGGAACATAACAGTCCGTACACCACAATGACTCCTTCCTCGTGCAAGCTCTAAGTGTTTAGCGACCTGTAAGGCATGTAACAACGAGTCAACAACAAAGTTGAGTGAGTTCACGTTTGGTTGTTTAGTTTTTAAGTTGTTTCTGAAAAACGTGGTTTGACTTTCGTTGGCTTAATTGCCGTGGGGGTTACCTCGTAGTTGAAAGTATGTTTAACCAGTTCCTTTTTCATTACCCAAACCATAACCATAATCAGTGGGGGCTTTCCCCGTTTGAACTACTAGACCATACATATCGACAACTGACGAACAATAGTGGTGCCCTACATCAGTGTCTATCATCACTGACAGTTTGCCATAGTCCATTAGTACACGCCCGTCCGAACGGCACGGTGTGAGGTTTGTTAAACCTAATAGTGCTATTAACTAATGACCCGCTCGCCATTGGCCTCGGCGATTAAGTCGATATAAATTGAGGGGCCTCATGATAGAGTTTTGTCTAGCTAGTTATAAGGTTGTTGTCCTGCGCGAGGAGGACGAACGTACGTATTCTGCACCAGGAGAATTCGTAGGATTAATAATGGTATCCTATCTATGGAGGATGGTCGTACATATCTTCCCAAGGGGATATGTAGATTTAGTTTTAAATTCTTTAACCCATTCCCAAACCACCTGGAATCCCATGCCTTGTAGAAAGTGTGAACTCACCTTGGTTTGCTCGGTTAGATTCTCAAATATAGCTAACAGTCAAGGTCGGTCAATCACATCCTAGTATGATTTACCAGTTAGTCATTTAGTGGCTTTCAAATAGAGCACAAAGTTCCTACACGTATCTATCACATAGCATGCATTACTTTAACTGTTTATGCCCATATATACTTCCCATCCATTCCCCACTCATAATCAAACATACGATAGTGCACGTAACACATATAACATGTTAGATCATTCACAGATAGCATACTCGACATTTAGACACGCAAATCACAACTTATGTCATTTCCGCATTAATATTCAAAACCGGGCTGTTTTCGGACATTTTAATAAAATAGTTAAATTATTCCAAAAATTCCCAAATTTTTACAGAATGTCTTAAACGTTCCAAATTTTATTATGTAAAAATATCGGGGTCCGGTTCATTACCAATATTTTATAAAAAATCATTTTCAGGACTGAACTCAGATTTATATTTTTCTGACCACAGTCCACGGGATAATTTATTTAAAATTCATCGAGCGTCCAATTTACGAAATTCCAATGGGGTAATTACAAATACATCGGTGGTCATCTACAGTACAAGTTTCATGATCCAACTCTACACCGAACCCAAGTTATGACAGAAAACAAAACACATATTTTCAGCAGAAAAATGCAGCTCTAGCTGCTGTTACGAAATGACGCTTTAAAAATAGTAAACGAAGTCCAAAAATTACGATTCCAGTGCCATTAGAACCGTATTTCATAATAACACATTTTAGATTCAAAATATCAGTTTTTCGTATAGTTTATGACCTGTTTACAGCCAACTGAAGTTGGTTGTAAAACTTGGACAGATTCTGATTTCATTCTTTAACTTACTAACTTGTGTTCAATTAATTCCGTTAACATGTTTAGTGATTATAACAACATCAAACATCAATATTACCTAGCAAAACATCAGATAATCAACCAATAATCATAACCACACAAGATCTACATGATTTACACACATATCTTCTCTTTATCCACACTTTAACACATTATGTTCAAGACTTGTTCATGAGCTTTAAGGTTTCTTAACTTTTTATTATTCTAACATCTATTAACCACTAAATAACATAAAGAATGAACGGATCTAAGTTCTTACCACTAGCTCAAGGCTAGGGAAGTTCGAGTGAAGAAATGTGGTGGTTAATAGCGAATGGAGAAGGTCCTTCCACTTCCGAACGCACCGAGCTTCGTTGTTGGGCTTCTTACACCTTTGTGTGTATGTGAATTAGCAAGAACCAACTTGAATGATGGGTGGAGGATGGATGATGGTTTCAGCCGATTCCAAAGGAGAGAGGGAGAGAAGAAAGAAGTTTTTTTTTTTGAAGTGCTTAGTGAATGGAATGCTTGATCTTATGGTGATACTTATGGTCCATTCATCTTCATTAACCATAAGGTAATGTGCCCTCTTGATACTAGACAAGAATGATTATAATATTCAACAAATGGTGGGGTGGGTCAACCCTTGGGAACCGATTGGTTAGGGGGGGGGTTATATAGTTGAGATGCAATGGTTGGTTACTAATTTAGTTAGAAGGTTAAGTGTTAAGTTAGTGGTTTATGGTGTGTGGTGAATAATATAATGTGTTAGGGTGTTCGGGGACCCTAACTAGCTCAGAAAAATAAAAACAATGTATTTAACAATATTTTTGTGTTTCGGGTAGTGTCCGGTTGTCCGGTTCGATATTGTTCCGTTAAACTGCTTAATTAATCCGTAAAGCGTCATATACATATATTTTTGTAGCGTTTTTAATTTTCAACACTCAGGAAAATGTAACGGACTATTTAGTGACCTTTCTGTACACTATTAGTATATTAACAAGTATATGTAAGTATAACACAGAATCAGAAAGCAGTTAAGTAATTCCACACAGTCGTCAAGCACTTTAATTTTCATTAATAATTTGTATGGAATACATGGAATTTTGAGGGTTGTCACATTCTCCCCCTGTTAAGAGAATTTCGTCCCGAAATTTAGCGCGTGGTTACTGAGGAAGCTAGTTAAGTTGCGTTGTTTTCCTGATTTTCCTGGGGTGTCACATATCATGCGTCATCATATGTGCTTGAAAGAATTTTCAACATAAAACCGGGTGATGATGATTCTGAGAAAAACAAAAAGGCTATTGGTTCTGAGTATAATCAAGTTCCTCCACCGGAAAAGTTTGCATTTTATGATGATGAGAAAATCGAAAAAGCTTTCAACATGGTCCATCAATTGCCAGATAACATTGACGTAACCTATTCCAAATCTGATGATTCAAGTGATTCAGATGTGGTAGGTAAGGTTGTTAAAAGTGTTTTAAAAGAAGAGTCGGTTGAAACAGGTAAATCTGATTCACATGATGAAAATGAAGGAAGTTTTCATGATGGTTATTTGAAAAACTCAAAATTTGAGAAAAAAGCGAATGATGATTCAAAGGATTGGTTTATACCATGATTGGATCGGACAAATTATTCTCAGATCTTGAAGTCCCGATTCAGAATGTGATTTCAGAAAAGATTGATAAAGTTTTCAAAATGGTTGAAATGGAAAAATCTGAAATTCCAAAGTTTGCTGGAAAGTGTCACAAAACTTTTTATAACAAACCTGGTTACAAGAAGAAAAACATGAAGACTAGGTTGGGTTATAAAAAGAAACATAATTGGAAAAGAAACAAAACGCCAAATAATTAGACAAAAATGAATTTTGTTCACGGAACCAGTTCCGAAGAAGAGAACTCCAATTTAGACGACAGTCTAATGAAGAGTTCTATGCTTAGAAAAAGCAACAACAACAGGTCAAAGATGTGTCAAAGAGAACATGTTTCAAATGTGACCAAACAGGACATCTTGCTCGCAACTGTCCAAATCTGAAACCTGTTGGTGTTGAGACTAAAAAGAAGTCTGATGATGTTGAAAAACAGAAATCTGAGGATGTGAAACAAAGGTCAACCAGATTTGATTCAAAACAAACTTGGAGGTACAACACAAACAAGTTTGCTTCGAATCAAACTTGGAAACCCGAATAGGTTCGATTCAAGACATACCTGGAATTCTCACACACCCAGATTAAGAACAACACAAAGTTGGAAAACAACTGTCGATGCTACGAAACCAAATCAATTTTGGAAAACAAAAGTTGTTGAAAATCAAAGCACACAAAAGGATTCGCATTTTTACAAAAGAAGTGCTTCAAAAGGACAAGGCTGGGTGGTTAAAACACAACCTAGTTCTGAGCTGAAAAATGATTCAATCGAAAAGGATGGAGTAAAAAATGAAAAGTTGTTTATTCAAAATGATGACAATTTTCCAAGACTGAATGAATCATACTGTGTTGAAATGCCTAAGGTCAAACAGACCTGGGCTAACTTTTTCAAGTGATTGAAGTAAGTTGAATGTGCAGGTGCTTCCGAAGAAAACTGAATGTTGTCAAAAGGAGTGTCGGAGCAGCCTGGCACGAGAGGAGGAGGCTGCTGATCCCTGCAACTGAGAAACAGGGAGTTTGATTTTTTGTACATAAATAAACCATATTTCAAAACCCTAAAAATTGAAAATTTAAAAACCAAAAATATGTTTGTTTTTATTTTGTCAAAAATAAAAATTTTCAAAAATATGTTGAGCGAATACGCCGAAACCCTCACGGCTGAACAAACATGATTAATTTCACAAGATTGGAAAACGGTTTTCAAAGTGTAAATATCAATGTCTTGTAAATCATGGGGGTAATTATTGCTTTACATGTTATATTTTCTGCAAAACAGAGCATGAGATGCAGAAAATGGATGGCGAGACAAAGCTGTCAGTATCAGGTTGTCAAAATTTTCTTTAATGGTTTTGCATTTTAGGGGGAGTAAGAATTGTCAGAAAATCCAAAAACATTAGAAAATTTGAAAAAGCCAAAAACATGATAAAATTCAAAATGAGTTTTGTGTAAAAAAAAGGAAATGATAGTACATCAGTTAGACAATCACAGTACGCTAAAGAAATGGAAAGTTAAAATGTGATAAACGGTCTCATTGATGATATGCTAGTAGATTTTTACACGCTTAGTAGATTGTTTTCGAGATATAAACCTAAATATCAAATACTTACTTATCTCGTGGGGAACATCTCTCGGATATATGGGTAACCCCCGAAATCTTGTTTGAGAGATTGTCTGATTCTGAGATACTAGGTCTTTATACTATTTGATATCTGGGGTATTATACCTGGTCTTCTGATATTGCGGAAGCAATGGCCTAGACCTCGTATAATACTTTATGCGCTTTTAAAGCTTACCCTCTGCATAAAAATTAAAAATATCGAAAGATATGAATCAATAGCAGTTGAAGAAAAGATTCTCTAAAGGGAACACACCTAAAGTCGAGCCTTCATCTCTTTGACTGAACGGAAGTTCATACCTAAGCTCTCAAAGTCTCGTACTAATCCAGAGAACAGATATCAAATTGGTATACTCACCTGTAAGACTGAATCTAGGGAATTTTGATACGGGAGTATATTCTGAGGTGGGACACGCGAATAAGTTAAGTCCTTAAAACACTAATCTCGTATCTTGAATCGATTGAACTTTGTGTGAAAATTTAAGTGGATCAGTATACTGACAATCTAAGTGAATCGTTTAGAACTTAAAGTATTTGAAGCTCAACGGTGCTAGTGATTGTCATAAACTGATATGATCCTCTGACGCGAACTCAAACAAAAATGTTGTTTGTAAAAATATCTGTAAATATTTCTTTACTGCTTTATGTTTTAGAAAAATACAAAAAAAAATTCATTTCCGCTTTATTTTTCAACAACCGATGTCCGAGAGCTAAGTTTCAAAATCTAATATGTTGATCGTGTTTCTGAAAATAAACAAGTTCATTAATTTGAAATTTGTAGTTTTTAAATCAAAAATCAAAAACAGTTTGTGAAGTCTCCAAGGTCATTAAATTGGACTTGGATGATTAACTGTGAGGGATTTGGATACTTAATTTGTAAAATTTGTTGTATAAGAGCCAGTTTTCGATCCTGGTCACTGAAACTGCCAAATCTTTGAAGATTGTTGATAGGAGAAGAGAATCAAGTAATCCTGGATATATTCATATTATTATATTTTAGAGCCAGGATCTTGATTAAAAGTTTTTAAGAGCCATGTCACAATTCCAGGACATTCGAAAAAGCTTTCACTGTCGTATATTTGAAACATTTTAGCTTAAGCTGAGAAAGCCAGGTTTTTCAATCCTGGATGATCAAAATGTTTATACTTATAAATGTTTGAGATTTTGCAGACGAAAGTACCAGACTACGATCCCGATTGCTGAGTCTAAGGGGGAGTCTAAAGACGAGCTCAACGCAAGGGGGAGCGTGCATTCAAGGAGCCAAGTAACTATCTTGGAGGAGCTTGTATCCTGAAAGCCAGGTGTCGATCCCAAAAAAACACGGAAGCTTGACAAAAGGGGGAGCCTGAAGAGTCTACTGAAAGGGGGAGCTGAAGCTGAAGACAGATCCACGGGGATTCTGTTCGAGCAAGAGGGAGTCTATGTTGCTGAAGTCGTGATAAAGTTTCAAGAAGACTCAGAGAGAGAGAAAGACAAGATGATATGAGATTGACTGCGGCAATATCCAAGGGGGAGTCTATTGGTGCATTTATGTATATCGCCTCCGTCAATCAAGTCCGTAGCAAGATTCTAAAGAAAACGTTATTATATTGTAATATCTAGTTAGTAAAGGCAAGGTGGCATATTTGTAAATAAGGAAACATTATTTATTGCCTTGGCCTATAAATAGAATCCTTAGGGTTAGGATTTAGAACTTTTGCTCATTTGGATCTTTGGAGAGCTTGTTGCTTAGAGAGATAAAGTAGAGAGAGAAAGTGCTCTAGGTGATTCACGTGATTTTGTACTTTTCAGATCTTTTATCGAATCACAGATTATATTACGTCGTGTGTGTTCGGTCACGTTCATGTACGGATTCCGCACGTTACACGAGTCGGTTCGCAATCGTTACGGAGTCAAAACCGATCCTACAACTTAATTTTTCGAAAATGTAATTTGGCATTATATTAACACAAAGATCTTTATCAATTGTAATATTACTAATAAAGGAATGTTGAAAAAAAACATGGAACCGGTGTAATGTTAATTTCAAATGGGTCTTCTTTTATTAGCGAAGTTTGATCAATTGTTAACTTAATGCTTACCATTTCGTCAATTTTAGTGTTAGTGTTTAACTCTTTTAAAAACTTAGCATGAGTGGGTACTAAACAATGATTTTCGAAAGAAGGTGACAAGAGATTATTTTTTTCAAAATTAGACTCTTCTTGAATTTTAACGTTATCGGACTCACCTTTCTCGTTGTTTAACTCATGTGTCGGTTTTTCACTTACTTGTTCTTCCATTTTTACATTTTCAACTATCTCTTCTTTATTACAAGTTAATTCTTCTCTTGCGCGAGACTCCTCTTCCCTTGCACGAGATTCTTTTATGCAACGTTCGATAGTTTTAATGTGTTCTATTATCTTATCGGCTGGCTATGTGCGTGATAGAGTAAGGATCAGGATCCTCAAAGCTTGAATCCGGATGTTCGATCCTTTGTTCCTCATAATACTCATAGGAAATAGATGGTTCACACCATTGTTCTTCATTGTAAGTATATGATGGATAAGGGTCGAAATTTTGTTCTTCATAATACTCATATGAGGTGGGTTGTTCATGCCATGGTTCCTCATAATAAGTATATGAAGGTGGAGGCTCATATATTGGTTCCTCAAAGTATGAGTATGAAGGCTCATACCTTGGTTCTTCAAAATATGAGTATGAGGGAGAAGGTTCCTACCTTGGGTCTTCATAGGATGTGTATGAAGTTGATGGCTCATACCTGGGCTCCTCATAGTAGGTGTATGAAGTGGATGGTTGAAATAAGTCACAATATTGTACCGAGTGAGGGTTACCACAAATGGTGCAATAGTCTTCCCTATAATCATCCTCCTCATAGGTGTAGTTGTAGCCTCCGGAGTATTGATCCATAAGAATCACTCAGCAGACCACAACAGAGTCTCGAGACCAGAAAACAAAAATAAAAACGGAAACAGAGGCTGGAAACGGCCCCGTGTTCAGTGGACACGGCCCGTGTTCAGGTTCTGTATCTGGGCGTTTTAATAAAAGTAACTGGTTTTGTGCAGCACGGGGGCGTGTTCAGTGAGCACGACCCCGTGTTCAGACTCTGTATCTGGGTGTTTTATAAAAAAAAATGCAGCACGGCCCCGTGTTCAGTGAACACGGCCCCATGTTCAGGCTACTGTAAATGCAAAAACTAACTAAAATGCAGAGAATGTGTGCGCGTTTTAAAAAGGTTTTGAAAAACTGATTAGGCCGTCGATTTTAAGCTTTCTTAAAATCCTTGTGTCTCCGGCAACGGCGCCAAAAACTTGATGCGTGTGTAGCGTTATACGTTTTAATGTATATTTTTAGCCCTTTTTACACTTTAGTCAAGTTTTAAATTTATAAAACACGATATTTTACTAACACTAAACACACATACGGGCAAGTGCACCCATCGTGAGCGTAGTATAGCATTGGTAAGATACCGAGGTCGTCCAAGGACACAAGAGCTTTTAGTACCTGTTTATCCTCAACGTCTAATCAAATCAAAATTTTAGAAAAAGGTTTAAACATGAAAATAAAAACTAAAAATGCTGAAAATAAAAATTAAAAATAAAAACAGATAGACAAGATGAATCACTTGGATCCGACTCGCCTTTAGTGTAACCTTTGATTATTTCCGCACTTTTGCACTTTTTAAGAGATTATCTTAGTTATAGTAGTAGGCCCCTCTTTTGAAGGTGACGTTACCCTGAACCCAGTAGTTTGAGTCAGCAAGGATACAATCCTAAAGGGTTGGATTATTGAAAGATAATTAGTTAAGTTATTAATGCGTAATGTGGTAGGCCCCTCTTTTTGAAGGTGACGTTACCCTCGGCTAAGTAGTTTGAGTCAGCAGGGATACAATCCTAAGTAGCCGGGTTAATGTTTTAATAGTAGTTTACATATGAGGGGATCAAGAAATTCGAACCCCCGCCATCCAATACCAGTGGGTATTGAAGGAGGTCATACTAAGCTTGACCCAGGTCCTTGCAGGATCTATACACTGAACAAGGCAAGACGCTTACCAAACCATTCCCTTAACCCCCGACCAGGTAGCCAACATATCTCCATATAGACCGTGGAGATATGAATGGTGTAAATCTTTTATTTTATATAGACAGTAAAATAACGCCAAGACACCACGGACAAATGATAAGGAAGTTTCACCTTTAACATAAGAAACTAGTTATTAAAGTCATTAATACATAACTAAATAAAAAGTGCGAAAAGATTAAAAATAAAAAGTATTACACTAAATGCTTGTCTTCACCAAGTGATGTAAGATACTTAAGCAAACCTGACCTTTGATTGTCAAGAACTCCTACTATCAATCTTGGATCCCGAGACTACTACACACACTCTATGATGGATGATGGTGGTGGATGTGGGTTGTGATGGTGGTGGTGGGTGGGTGAAGTGTGAGAGAGGTGGTTTGCCAAGGGATGCCTTTGAAGTGAACCAAGCACCCCTATTTATAGCCTACACAGAAGCCTGGACATGGCCCTGTGCCCGCTGGGCACGGCCCCGTGTCCACCCATCTTCTCTTTATTCATTAATTGCAGTTTGTCTGCATTAGTTGACCACGCCCCCGTATCCGCTGGGCACGGCCCCGTGTGCAGAAGTGTATCTGTACTATCAAGATTTGCTTGGATTCCGCGAATCTTAGCGTTGACCACGGCCCCGTGTCCGCTGGGCACGCCCCCGTGTTGGGAAATAGAAGCTTCTACAACTTTGTCTTTTCTGCAGACACTTGGGCACGCCCCCGTGTTCAATGAGCACGGGGCGTGTTCAGCCTTCTGATCTCTTGTTTTTTTGCTTGGGAAGATGCTGTCGAGGGGTCGGGCATGCCACGTTTAATCCTTTTCTTGTATTATTGTTAGATTTAGCTGCATTTTTTTCTTCTTTTGTTCATTTAAGCTCATTTAACCCTGAAAATACAAAAGGAAGACAAAAGCACACTTTTTCCAACATTAGTACTAAAAAGGGTTAGTTTTATGTCACATTTGATGTAATTTATATGGTGCATTTTACACACATCAATATCCAAAGTACTATTATTAATCCTTGATTGGATTTCTAATAATACTCTCACAAGTTTATGACCGATTTCAATATTGTTATTATTAATCCTTGATTGGATTTCTAATAATACTCTCCCAAGTTTATGACCGATTTCAATATTGTTATTATTAATCCTTGATTGGATTTCTAATAATACTCTCACAAGTTATGACCGATTTCAATGTGGTAACCAAGATCAAAGTACAATTTTCTATGGCATAAAAATTACCTAGTAATAATCATATTGCAGTATACAAAACTCTTTTGTCACAAGTTTCATAATCAAGATAATGTATTGCAATGCTAAACCTTTTTGCCATTTATTGGTTTCAAATAGTCCATTTTCAATTAACAACTCTTGTAGTTGTCAAAATATTGCAATACTAAAACCTTTTGCCACTAGTTTGGCTAACAAACCTATGTATTCACCAGCATTCTTTGTTGACGTCCTTTTTCACATATGTTTCAGGTTTTGATTACTCAAGCATGCTACACATAGGAACGCATCTGGGCCTTAGACTTCTTTAAACAAAAGATAATTTCATGTATTCTCTGTATTATAAAACAATGTTATCATAACTAAACAATTTAGTACTAGTTGTTGTGAGCAGTTTGTAACGTGACTCCCCGATATTTCCGCCGCGTGTTGTTGTATTCTGCGATTGGGGTGTTACATAAAAATAGCAAGAATAAGTTTTAAACTAATAGAAATACTCCATTTGATGTATGTAACTAATTTTATTGTAGGTGTATATAAGTAAATTTACAATTTCAATTAATTTATTGTATTCCTCTAAATTAGCTAATTAATTAAACTTGTAACTCATTCAAGGCAACCTAATTTATGGTGAAGGTATTTTTTTATATGTGTAGGATAAAGTATAGAATAAATTTTGTATGTGTAGGATAAAGTATAAGATAAATATCGATATGTGTAAGATAAATTTCGATATGTGTTAGATAAATTTCAAAATTTGTAGGATAAAATTTTGATGTGTGTAGGAAAAAAATATTTGGTGTGTAGGGTAATAATGTTTATGACTAATTAATTGGCAAAGTGAATAATAAATGAGATGAGAGAAAAATAATGAAATGTTTTACAAGAGTGAATTGCAAATTTTGTCGTTTATCTATATACCCATTTTCAGGCGGTGTCTTTTATCTTTAAAATTGATTAGTTTTGTACTTAATGTTTCCGAATGCTACATGTTATGTCCTTAAGGCCTAACCCAATTAATTTTTTAAGTTAAATCTAGTCATGTGCCTTGCATATGAGGGCATTTTTGTTAATTCACATTTACAAGGACTAATTGTGTAAATAACATAAATATCTAACTATTTTGAAAATATAAAATAAAAAATAACATATGATTTCTCATAACTCTCTCTTTGCCACACCACCACCACCACCATCTACCCCAAACCACCACATGCCCGCTCCCAACCACTACTCACTACCTGCACCAGCGAAACCACCACAACCACCCACCCCGTTACTGGATTCAAACTTCAGAACAGCAGCCCCAGCACCATGCACCATCCCCTTCTGGAAGCATAACAACGTAACCCCAACACCATTCGTTTCTCCATTCCGACTCCCCGAACCATCCACCTCAATTACATCCATGTAACTCACATTGCAATTTGCCCAACCCCATGCGGTAATTTTTAGTTCTGACCATAATTTTAAAAGGGATTCATTCAAGGTTAATCAAAATGAGACACAACACAACACGACATCAAAACCACCAATCAGGGCAAATAATTTCCAATACTGGATCCTATTCAATTCCTATAATCAATTTCAAGAAAACGAACTCATCAAAAGCTTACAATAACGTGAACGACCCAAATTACACAAAACAAGACTCGATTAACAACTCGAAAGTCGACGCAATAACGTACCTGAAAGTCTACCTACACGCAATACGCAAGAATCGAGGTAAAGAACCAGGTGTATGAAACCCGTTGTAGAACCGGTGAAAGAGGAAAAGAAAAACACTGTAGAACCCACTAAATCTAGGTTAAAACCCCACTATAGAACCGCCGGATGATCCGGGGTTTCCGAGTGAGGGTTAGTGACGGTGTGGTCGAAGGATTTTAGTGGTGGTTGAATGTCACACCCCCAAAATCCACACGCGGAGTATCACCGCTTGGAGGCGTGACTGACCAGGATCAAGCCACCAATCATATCGAACAAACATAAAAGTAAACATAATTCACCCAATCAATATGAAAGGTGTTTCAAAAACCCACGCATAGTTAAATAATCAGCGGAAGCATAATAGTAAAACCCATAGCAAGTATTAAGTATGGAATAAAGTAATGTTTAAAACATGGCACACAATGCCATGTCCCACAACGACTGCTCCTCCCTGTGCAAGCTCCCAAAAGTACCTAATGACCTGCAAGGCATGTAGCAACGAATCAACAACAAAGTTGAGCGAGTTCACAGATAGTTGTTTGGTTAAAGTATTCATTTCATAAATCATATATATTCGTTTTGTAAACCATGTATCGCGTTAATCCTTGCTGCCAGTCCAGGCATGCGTGCGATGATTAGTGGGGGCTTCCCATGTGTTACAAGACCACGCGTATCGACTGCTACGAAAATATAAGATGTGCCCTAAGTCAATGTCTATCAGCATTGACCCTTTGCCCATAGTCCATTAGTACACGCCCGTCCGACTGGCACGGTGTGAGGTTTGTTAAACCTAATAGCGCTATTAACTAATGACCCACTCGCCCTAGGCCTCGGCGATTAAGTCGATAATTGAGGGACTTCCTTTGATAGAGGTGATGGTCTTAAGATCGTGTACGTAGGCTTTACGTACGTGCCCTTCAATCCGAAGACAGTAGTAAGTATAACTGTACGTAGGTTTTACGTATGTGCCCTTCAACCCGAGGACAGTAGTAATTCGTTTAATAACAATAGTTGTATGAGTAGTTATTCAATCCCATTCCCAATTCCCCTGGGAATCCCATGCCTTGGCTAGTGTGAACTCACCTTGGTTTGCTCGGCAGATACACAGAAAGGTCAAGTCTAGCTGCTAGTGGTCAACCACGTCCTAACATGGTTACCATACAAGTCAGGTTTTGATTTCGAGTAGTGCACATAAGTATCACATAAGCTAACAGATAAGGAACACATATAGATCATGGCAATTCACATCATCACGTTTATCAGTCATAATGTATTCAACTTGTGTGATTAAAAGATTGGGCTCGCACAAGTCTAATGGCCTTGTGCGAGTCATCCGTTGGAGCCCAATACTACCCGGCCCAATATAAAGAAACCCAACAAAACTATAAACATGAACACGGCCCAAATAACAAGTCTTGTGCAATCCGGATAGCTTGTACGATTCAACCGACTTGTGCGATCGGGACAAGCCCAGCCCAAAATGTATACCCAGCCCAAACAGTTAACACAATAAAACTTGTGCGATCCAATAGTCTTGTGCGACTATGGATGCCTTGTGCGACTGAGCTTGTGCGTCGGCAATTGTGTGATCGGATCTGGTCTTGTGCGACCTGATCTTGTGCGTTTGGTTTCAAAGAATCCGAAACTTATGCTAGTTTGTTATGTGAAAACATCAGTTATCAATCACCCAATAAATCAGTCAAAACAATTAAACAGTTTCCTATTTTTATGATTTATCAATTAACAACTAATCAGTTTCCAAGCCAAGTAATAATCGATCAAACAAGGTTTTTAATATCAATTTCTTACGAACCCTAATTATTCTCTAAGCATAAACAATCATCAATGTCCCACGAATTATGCAATCGACTTTCAAACGGTTATCATCATCATCATTCATTATTATTCAGTCATCATTACATCAACAGATTTTCAACAAGAACAGTTTCTTAATTTCATACCCACATTACGTATCACAGTTACAAGATCAACATCAACGAAATCCATTAATCAATCATTAATACAATCCGAATTAACCATCCATGTGTCATGTATACATCATCAACCACATATGAGTCACATGGCTGCCTATACAATCTCGTGGCCGACAATTTGTTTATCAACACAATGCTCATTGGACCTACATTAAATCACGTGTAACCTCTAGTAAATCTGACAAAAACTTTGATATATTCACATGCACAAATAAGCACAATGGCCGACACTTAAAGTAACTCTTATCCATTTGGCTGCACTTTCTAGATTTCTCACATATCATTGATAATACCGTACACTATGAAGATCACAGCCACGAATCACTAATTGCCAAGCATATCATGAATATATATATAGTTATCACATACGAATCCTCATACATAATCAATACCACACAACATAAAGATAATCTCGAACAATAAACCACATGGTAGAGATTCACTAACCAATCGACTGATGGGGTATGATAATAATGATCACGACAGGGGGGGTTTCTTCGAGAGCTACTGTCGTCGCTATCCTTAGGGGTCTAGCGTTTGCCGAAAATGACTCCTTGTAAAGGTTATAATCAGAATGTATATCTAAGTGATTCAATACTGGGCCTAAAGCCCATTTGGTTTTCGGCTGTTAGCAATGGACGAAAACACTAAGATATTTTCGGACATTGGGGTGTTTTCGATTTGGTTAGGGTGTTGGCCAAGGGTTTATGTAACACCTCGGAAATTCACGTCCTATAATATGTTGACACGTGTCATAAAGTTTAACGTGTGAAAGAAATATTATGGAAGGACTAAAGTTGACAAACGTGGAAAGTATGCAAATATACGTATTCTAAGTGTCAACTATGAATAAATATAATGTACATTAACCCTACACGATGCACATACCTTCAAACGAATAAATCATGGATCATACGAAGCTAAAAGTGAGAGATTTCAAACTACAGGGGCCAAATGTGTCAACATGTTTAAACTATACCTCTGAGTCACCTTTTGATGAACCCGAAGCTTCGTAATGGTTAATTATACTCACTAGAATGCACGACATAAATTTCATAAGGTTTCGTTATCGTATGAACAAGTTGTGATCAAATTCGTGTGCGAGGGGTTAAAGCGTCAACATTAAAAATTAGGCCTTTTCGGGTAACAATAAAGTTAACCGAGGACTAATCAAAGTAGGTAAATGTCTTGAAGCCCTTATACGTCAATTACGAGGGCTTAAATTGCAAGAAACAAGAGCCTTTTCGAAGTTTGAAGAGACAAGGACCAAATCTGCAAATAAATGAAAAATGTTTGCCTGAGTTACACATGCTCGCATAGCGCGAGCCTGAAGCCCTATGGCGTCGCGCTACGCGACTGCTACATCTGGGCAGACTTCCTGATTTCGTGGATGTGTGTCTGCTAGGTGCCTTGTGATCGACCTTTACCCGATTTTTCACATCACTTGTCCCCTAAAACAACCCCTAAGCCTTAGAGACACATGTTGGATGATTGTGGTTGATCATAGAGCTTGTTGTCAAGAAGTTATGGTGAGAAGTTTGCTATAAAAGGGCATTAGTTGCAACACAACTCCTCACACCTTTCTCCTGCATTTGTGGATCATTTCTGGAGCTTTCAAGCAGCCTCAAGTGATCAATCTCGTGCATAGGACTCTTGTAAGTCTGCTAGTTCTTGTTTAGTTGAGTTTAGCTTGTTTAATTAGCTGAAAGTCAAACCGTCGTAATTACAGTTTGACTTCGAGATTAGTCAATAATGGCTCAGTCATATCTCGAATTAAAAATAGTTATGAGTTGGTATTTATGTGGGTAATAAAACCTTAAAAGGGTTCCCCCTGATCACCACTCTAACCAGGTCAAATGTCGGGTCAAACCTTTAATTAAAAAGTCAACATAATGCTTAAAATGTCGTTTATGCATAATTAGCTATCTAGAACATGTATAACCTGTTTGATCATTGTTGTAACTTAGTAATTAGTGTAAGAACAGGTCCAAACATGTTCAACCCGACTATTTCCTGTTTAGACCCGGTTCGGAACCGAAAGTCGCATAGTTTGACTTTCACTTTGACCTTCAGTTCTGACCCGTTTAGGCATATTTTAGAAATGCCTCAGAGCTTTAATTGGATTAGGATACATGTTAGAACAACTCTCTGTGATTATACACCTTGGTTCACTAGTTATCCAATTAATATGCATATTTCCGTTAATTGCTCATACGTTGACCGTTATGCCCTTATTACCTTAAAACGTGATTTATGAAAATGTAAAAGTGTAGAAACATTAGTTACTGATATATAGACTTGCATGCAAAGTTTGACATCAGTTTGACTTGTAGATTAAGAGTTATGCTCGTTATCGCAAAACTAATGCTTTATGTTAACATAATGGCGTAATTAGCGTATAGCCTAGTTAAACATACTTTTTGGTATCAAATCTTTTACCCACTGATGTAATATATTATTTTGGGATTTTTAAAGATTTTTAATTAATTTTAGGCTGAGCATAACTCATAGCCGTAGGCTTAATTCGGTAATTGTCGGTTTTGCCCTTACGGGCCATAAAATGAGTTTTACACATCTAAACGACTCCAAACCTTTTGCTACTGATTTGTTATGATGAATAAATTATTTTAAGCCTTCTGGAAATACAAAAATATCAGATTTAAGTATCGAACCCGGTAATGGCCTTTAATCGCCTAAATTAGCGTTTTTAACGCATAGTACGTTTTAAAATCCCATTGGACATACCCGGGTTGATCCCTACTGATATAAGAGGCAAATTATAATATTTTAACAGTAAGCAAAGGTTGATAAACTCAGACTTCAGTTTTGAGCTTTTCGGCTTATGTGAAATTACCGAAATACCCATACGGGGCCTAGTTTGGTTAAAGATGATAAATTTCACATATATACTTTAGCCTACTGTTATAACTCATCAAATGGAGTATGTTTACTATTTACATCAGACCTGTAACTCAGTTAAACATTTAAACTCTTTTACAAACCTTAAAATGACCAAACTACCCCTACGGGGCCTAGTTTGTGTTTAAACTAGTTCGGGGCATAACGAAAGACATCCTACTGATGTTACAACATATTTGAAGCATATTAACTTAGGAAACCTGTATATGGCTCTTACGGATACCCGTTACGCATATTACGCGTTCGGCTCGGGTTATGTAACAAGTTTACATAAATTAGCCGAAACGGGTCAAACCTTATCGGTTTTATCTCAAAATCCAGAATGTGAATAGTAAACCCATATTAAACAAGTCTTCAGACTTGTCGGGTCTAAATCACATTCTATCCGGTCTTCGCTTAATAGTGCGTACGAACCGTATCTTAGAAACTAGTCGGTCTAAGCTTAAGCTTAATTAAAGAACCGCTAGGATTCTAATAGGTTATATTTAACCTTCGTTCCAGATTAGGAGAACCAGTAAAAGATACTTGCCATTCTGCTTATTGTGATTTATACTTGCATCAGGTAAATACTTTTAACTTATTTTCCCTATACGGGCTTGGGTTACGGTACATAGCGTACCGCTTGATCGGGCATCAAATCTCCACGCTTAGTGGGTAGTTGAATAATTTGATCGGCTCGTTTTAAACAGATTTGTTTACTTTATAGCCTTTGGGGGGTTAATGACCATGTCCCGGATATCCCTGGCATCATCTTACGAGATGGCCACGACCTGAGCACGGGGTGTAGGCGTACTCCCGTGTATAACTCACTTAAAGTGGTGTGTCTATTGATCTTTAACCCGGATACGTTCCGGGCTACTGAACGCATAAGTAACATGTAATTCGTTCACAAGATTATAATATTAAATAATTCTCCCAAGTTAAATAAAATGATTTATGCCACGTGCATCCAAACCAATTTTCAATCATTTTCCAAAATGAGTCAGTTGAATGTATTTACCAGTGTAAACTGACGTATTTTCCCAAAAAGACTGAATGCAGGTACTAAACGAAATTTGGCTGGATTATCCCCTAAGCATCAATAAAAGTCTCGCAAGCTTAGGATGCCAGAAGTCTGTTGAACCATTAAATGTTATTTTGTTTCGATCCTACTGTGGATAAACACCGGATATTGTGACTTTGATTACAATAAATAAATTCGGTTGTATATTGTTTTTAAATTGCTTCCGCTGTGCATTATTATATTGTGTTGTTTGACTATTATGTTGCCAACCACGTCACGATACTCCCCCACCGGGCCCACCGGTGACACGTGGAAATCGGGGTGTGACAGGTTGGTATCAGAGCCAACTCTGAGTGAATTAAACACTAGCCTTTTGTGTTTAATCTCAGTTACACAATTTGCACATATCTAAACCTTCGAGTCTAGACTTATAACATAGGACAAATTCTACCTTCTCGGTTTTGTTTTGTCCTTTAAATTTTATACTTTGTTATTTTTATCTCATGCTGTATTTGCAGGATTAACGAGGATGCCTCCTAGATATTTCCGAACGCGAGGACGCGGAAAGAGGCCAGTAGCCGCCCCCAACGACCATGAAGCAGGGCCGTCTAATACACGAGCTCCAGTTGCGACGGAAAGCGAGGACCCCCGCCGAAACAGGCGCAACCAGTTCGAACCAGCAAGGCGATCCGTTTCGCACAGTTCAACACCGCCAGTACAAAACGCATATGGACCATTATTAGGAGACGAGCCTAACAACCCTCTACCTTCATATATACCACTACAAAGGTCTCTGTCCCATCATTCCTACGGGGACCCCACACCTATATTTAGAGGCCTGTTTAATCCGGCCGATTACCTGCAAGAACCCGTGGGTTTCAACCAACTAGGGCCAGACGATCAATTCTCTGGTGATCAAGCTGACGATATGGATGAGGATACTGACCCCATCATGCCGGCAAGTGGAACCCCGAACCATCCGATCGAGATCTCCGACGGATCCTCCTTTCACGGATCGCCCTATGGTGGTCCAGATAGTTTCCAAGCCCTGTTCGATCAACACCAGTGGTATTATACACCATCACACCACTCGTCGTCACATGGGCAGCAGCATTCTCAGCAGCAACAGGAGCCACAGCCGCATCATCAAGATTCATCTGAGGATCACCGATTTGTGGCAGTTACGCCACCACCTCCACCGCCACCAGTTCAACCGGCACCTCCTCAACCGCCAAGGCGTAGGAGAACCGGTGCACGCATATCGGTACGACCGGGGGGCTTCAATTTCAGTTCCCCACAACAGTCAAGTGCTAGTCACTACCCGCCATACCAGGAGGACCCACAAATGGGTGGACCCTCCAACCCTGCTGTACTACAGCCACCGCCGATGGGATTTGAAAACCCAATCCCGGCATATACGGGTGGCTTGGCTTACAACCCGTTTGAACCCCCAACGCATCACGACTATGGGTACGCGGAGGCTGATCCATACATGGTAGCAGCGAACTACAACACCCAAGGACCCTACGGGGATCCATGGGGGGTGAGTTACCCGACTCAGGGATACTCGATACCTTCTAGACCCATCATCCGGGCTCAATCGCAGCCACCACGGTTTTCTCCCCCAGAAAGGGAGGAAATTCTTCATAGGTTGCAGCAAGTTGAACGGGAAACTCACGAGGATCGTAGGGTAAGGCAAACATTCTTCCAAGGACTGATGGGTCTGATCAAGGGGAAGAACAAGAGGGATCGTTGAATACTCCCATCGCTAATGTATAAGCCCCTGCGTGGGTGTAGTTGATTGTTAAGCCCCTGCGTGGGCATGCTTGTTTGTTTTAACCCCTACGTGGGTGTGTGTGGTTTGAATTAGTCCCTGCGTGGACTATAATATTATGTAGTCCCTACGTGGACATGTGTGTTATTTAACCCCTGCGAGGGTAATTATCTGTTTAACTCCTGCGAGGGTAAGTTTGTATTTGGAAGACCCGTTTAGGGCAAATGTGTAATATTCTAAATGAATTAATGGAATGGTTATTTTATAAAATTTCATGTTGCCAATATGTGCATATATAAAGTATAAATGAAATAAATAAATTAAAAATCATTTCCTTTTAAATTAATCTGCCTACATAATTATTTGATTAAGGATCTTAAAGTGTGAAACCTAGCCTCGTGTCAATTATAAGACCGGGCCAAAATGGTAAGACCTGTTTAAAAGATTCAAATCCCTGTTAACATCTTAAAACATGTTAACACTCCAGGCAGAAGTGATTCGTTAAAAATCACGTGTCATTTTTATATGAATAAGGATTCTTTAAGAAGATTCCTAATCCAGTTTAATGATCTCTGAATCCTGGGTTTACATCATCAATTAAGATGATCATATTTAATCATACATGGTAGTATGGTGCCTACGGGCCTTGCTCAAATTCTACACAAGCCAAAAGACAGTGGTAGCTATGACTCCCTGTCTAATAAGGGGAATGAACTAGGTTCAAACCTTAAAAGTCTTGATTCTCTGAAATCATAGCTTATGATTTAATTTGTCCATGTGACCAAGCCTTATGTGCTAATATATATAGTTATTGTTTGTGTTTAGGATAAATTTTAATTAAAATCCTAACTTAACACGATTAACAAGTTAACCAAATATGGTCTCTGTTTACCATGGTTAACGAATTACCCTAAGGGGTAATTCCATAATAAACTCCCAAATAAAATATTGTTCTTGTTTTCTGCAACAGCTCAATTCAAATGGCTGACTCAAATGAAATAAATAGCCATCCAGTGGAGCCTAATGAGAACGCCCAGATTACATTAACGGGTGCTGAACTAAAAGCAATCATAGATGGTGCTATCACCCAGGCTTTGAATAGACAGTATGAGGAATACAGTGATACTCGAAGTGGGACCCACTCTGCATCACATTCAAAGCCCAGGACACATTCTGAGGCTCATAACAAGCCTCCTCCCAAAAAGAATGGACCCAAGAAAGACGGTGATGATCGTCAGTCCACCAACAATCAAAGTGTCCCATCTCAGCAATTGATACTGCATCAGGGACCCCGTAACAAGGGTTGCACTTACAAGTACTTCGTGTCTTGCAAACCCAGGGATTTTACTGGGGAAAAAGGGGCCGTCGACTGTATGACATGGCTGGATGAAATGGACACGGTGGTGGATATCAGCGGGTGCGCTGAAGGGGATATAGTTAAGTATGTGTCACAGTCCTTCAAGGGTGAAGCATTGGCATGGTGGAGATCTCTAATGGAGGCCTCCGGAAAGATCCCGTTGTATAGCATGTCTTGGGATCAATTCATTGCCCTGATCAAAGAAAACTTCTGCCCTCAACACGAGGTGGAGAAGATAGAATCTGACTTTCTATCCTTGGTGATGAAGAACCTCGATTGTCAAGCTTATCTAACAAGCTTCAATACACTGTCTCGGTTGGTTCCCTACCTGGTAACCCCGGAGCCAAAAAGAATCGCTCGCTTTATTGGTGGTTTGGAACCCGAGATCAAGTCCAGTGTAAAAGCTTCTCGGCCAGTTACCTTCAGGTCTGTAACTGACCTTTCCTTATCCCTCACTCTGGATGCGGTCCGGCAGAGATCGCAGAGGAATAAGGCGGCCGAGAAGAGGAAGAGTGAAGATGATAGTTCGCGAAGATCGAATAAGAAACACCGTGGGAACGGTGATAACAAAAAGGGATCTGAGTCGAGGAAGGATGGGCATAAGTCTAATGAGAAGCCCAAGTGTAAAATTTGCAAGAAGCAGCACTATGGAAAGTGCAGACTGGAGTCAAGCTCACAGACTCAGTCAAAATCATTTGCTTGTGGAATTTGCAAGTCCATGGACCACAAAACCCTGGATTGCAAAAAGATAAAAGACGCAACGTGCTACCGTTGCAATGAGAAGGGGCACATCAAGACCAACTGCCCAAAATACAACAAGAAGCCTGAGGAGGCTAAGAAGACTAATGCCAGAGTCTTCAGGATGGACGCGAAAGAAGCTGTGCAGGACGATAATGTCATAACAGGTACTTTCCTTGTAAATGATGTCTTTGCAAGAGTACTTTTTGATTCAGGCGCAGATAAGTCTTTCGTAGATCATAAGTTTTGTAAATTATTGAATTTACCTGTCAAAACCTTAAACGCAAACTATGAGGTAGAATTAGTAGATGGTACCATAGAAACCGTCTCTACTGTGTTAGATGGATGTGTTATATCCATTAAGAACCATTCTTTTCCTCTGTCTCTACTTCCGTTTAAGTTAGCCGGTTTTGACATAGTTCTGGGTATGGACTGGTTATCTCATAACCAGGCCCAAATCGTCTGTAACATGAAGCAAGTAGTGATAAAGACTCCGTCTGGTGAGTCACTTACCATTCGGGGAGATACCCAGTATGGACTACCTGAGCACGTGACTATGCTCAAGGCTTCCAAGTGTTTGAAGAAGGGGTGTGTCATCTACATGGCACAGGTGATCATTGATGAGCCCAAACCGAAGTTAGAAGACATCCCTATCATTTCTGAATACCCAGAAGTGTTTCCTGAAGATCTACCTGGTTTACCACCAGATAGACAAGTCGAGTTCAGGATCGATATCATCCCCGGAGCGGCACCAGTTGCTAGGGCACCCTACAGATTGGCACCCACAGAAATGAAGGAGTTGCGGACGCAGCTAGATGAATTGCTGGCTAAGGGTTTCATCTGACCTAGTTCATCTCCTTGGGGAGCGCCAATCCTGTTTGTCAAGAAGAAGGATGGGTCGATGCGTCTGTGCATCGACTATCGCGAGCTTAATAAGGTCACGATCAAGAATAGATATCCATTGCCCAGGATCGACGATTTGTTCGATCAGCTTCAAGGGGCAAGTTACTTCTCAAAGATTGATCTGAGGTCAGTCTACCATCAGTTGAAGGTTAAGGATGAAGACGTTCACAAGACTGCATTTAGGACTCGTTACGGTCACTACGAGTTCCTAGTGATGCCTTTTGGGCTCACTAATGCACCAGCCGCGTTCATGGATCTCATGAATCGCGTCTGCAAGCCTTACTTAGATAAATTTGTTATCGTCTTCATCGATGACATCCTTATTTATTCTTAGAATCAAGCTGACCACGAGAAACACCTTCAATGTATTCTCAAACTTCTACGTCAGGAGCAGCTCTACGCCAAATTCTCTAAGTGTGAATTTTGGCTACGAGAAGTCCAATTTCTTGGACACGTGGTTAGTGAGCGTGGTATCCAGGTGGATCCCGCTAAAGTTGAAGCTGTTATGAATTGGCAAGAGCCAAAGACGCCTACGGAGATACGTAGTTTCCTGGGATTGGCAGGATATTACAGACGCTTCATTGAAAATTTTTCAAGGATTGCTGCACCCCTAACTTCACTGACCAAGAAGAAAGTAAAGTTCGTTTGGGGCCCTAAGCAGCAAGAATCCTTCGATGTTTTGAGACAAAAGTTGAGCAACGCTCCTGTGCTTACATTACCTGAAGGCGCTGAAGAATTTGTAGTTTACTGTGACGCATCACACACTGGCATGGGGTGTGTGCTTATGCAGAAGGGCAAGGTTATTGCCTATGCATCACGGCAGTTAAAGGTGCACGAAAAGAATTACACCACCCATGACTTGGAGTTGGGTGTCGTTGTGTTCGCACTGAAACTGTGGAGGCATTATCTTTACGGAATCAAGTTTGTGATCTATTCTGATCACAAGAGCCTCCAGCATCTGTTTAATCAGAAAGAATTAAACATGAGGCAACGCCGTTGGATGGAGACCTTGAATGACTATGATTGTGAAATCAAGTACCATCCCGGCAAGGCGAATGTAGTCGCCGATGCCTTGAGTCGGAAGGAAAGGGTTAAGCCCATCCGAATCAATGCCAAGCGCATGGAAATAAAGAACAGTTTGATAGAAAGGGTGTTAGCTGCACAGAAGGAAGCTGTGTTGGAAGCTAACTATCCTAATGAAAAGTTAGGAGTAACTGAGGAGCAGTTAACTCTTAGCAAAGACGGAATTCTTCGATTAAATGGACGAATATGGGTTCCAATTTTTGGGGGACTTCGTGATGTCATCCTCCAAGAAGCCCATAGTTCCAAATACTCCGTTCATCCTGGAGCTGATAAGATGTACCAGGATCTAAAGGCAAATTATTGGTGGATAGGCTTGAAAAAGTCTGTGGCCACTCATGTAGCAAAATGCTTGACATGTGCGCAAGTCAAAGCCGAGCATCAGAAACCGTCAGGTTTGCTACAACAGCCTGAACTTCCTACATGGAAGTGGGAAATGGTAACTATGGATTTTATTACCAAGTTACCCAAGACGAGGAAGGGAAATGATACGATATGGGTTATAGTTGACCGACTGACTAAGTCAGCTCATTTCTTACCCATCAAGGAGACTTATAGCTCCGATATGCTAGCCCAGTTATACGTTGATAAGATTGTAGCCCTACACGGCATACCTGTAGCTATTATCTCTGACCGGGATACTAGGTACACGTCACACTTTTGGAAGAGTTTCCAACAATCTTTGGGCACACGTTTGAACTTTAGTACGGCTTACCATCCTCAGACTGATGGTCAGAGTGAGCGTACTATTCAAACGTTGGAAGACATGCTGCGCGCATGTGCGATCGATTTGGGAGGTAGTTGGGATAAGAACCTACCATTGATCGAATTCTCCTACAACAATAGCTACCATACCAGCATTAAGGCTGCGCCTTTCGAGGCATTATACGGTAGAAAGTGTAGATCGCCAGTTTGTTGGGCGGAAGTTGGAGAAGTCCAGTTATCAGGACCAGAGATCGTGTTCGAAACAACGGACAAGATTGTCCAGATTCGTAACAATCTCCAAGCTGCCCGTAATAGGCAGAAGAGTTACGCTGATCCAAATCGCAAGGATTTTCACTTCGAAATAGGTGAAAAAGTTCTACTTAAAGTATCACCCTGGAAAGGAGTGATGCGATTTGGTAAGAAAGGCAAGCTAAGCCCGAGATACATAGGACCTTTCGAGGTTATCGAACGTGTCGGGTCAGTTGCCTATAAGTAGAACTTACCAGAAGAGCTCAGTGGAATTCACAATGTATTCCACATCTGCAATCTAAAGAAGTGTTCCGCTGACGAATCACATGTCATGCCACATACAGATGTGCATATCGACGCGAGCTTAAAATTTGTTGAAAAACCTTTGTCGATTGAATATCGACAGGTAAAGAAGCTTCGAAGGAAGCATATACCTTTTGTTAAGGTCAAATGGGATGCCCGTAGAGGTCCCGATTATACGTGGGAGGTTGAATCCACGATGAAAGAAAAGTACCCCTACTTGTTTCAGTAAATCTCGGGTCGAGATTTATTTTAAGGGGGTGAGGATGTAACACCTCAGAAATTCACGTCCTATAATATGTTGACACGTGTCATAAAGTTTAACGTGTGAAAGAAATATTATGGAAGGACTAAAGTTGACAAACGTGGAAAGTATGCAAATATACGTATTCTAAGTGTCAACTGTGAATAAATATAATGTACATTAACCCTACACGATGCACATACCTTCAAACGAATAAATCATGGATCATACGAAGCTAAAAGTGAGAGATTTCAAACTACAGGGGCCAAATATGTCAACATGTTTAAACTATACCTCTGAGTGACCTTTTGACAAACCCGAAGCTTCGTAATGGTTAATTATACTCACTAGAATGCACGACATAAATTTCATAAGGTTTCGTTATCGTATGAACAAGTTGTGATCAAATTCGTGTGCGAGGGGTTAAAGCGTCAACATTAAAAATTAGGCCTTTTCGGGTAACAATAAAGTTAACCGAGGACTAATCAAAGTAGGTAAATGTCTTGAAGCCCTTATACGTCAATTACGAGGGCTCAAATTGCAAGAAACAAGAGCCTTTTCGAAGTTTGAAGAGACAAGGACCAAATCTGCAAATAAATGAAAAATGTTTGGCTGAGTTACACATGCTCGCGTAGCGCGAGCCTGAAGCCCTATGGCGTCGCGCTACGCGACTGCTACATCTAGGCAGACTTCCTCATTTCGTGGATGTGTGTCTGCTAGGTGCCTTGTGATCGACCTTTACCCGATTTTTCACATCACTTGTCCCCTAAAACAACCCCTAAGCCTTAGAGACACATGCTGGATGATTGTGGTTGATCATAGAGCTTGTTGTCAAGAAGTTATGGTGAGAAGTTTGCTATAAAAGGGCATTAGTTGCAACACAACTCCTCACACCTTTCACCTGCATTTGTGGATCATTTCTGGAGCTTTCAAGCAGCCTCAAGTGATCAATCTCGTGCATAGGACTCTTGTAAGTCTGCTAGTTCTTGTTTAGTTGAGTTTAGCTTGTTTAATTAGCTAAAAGTCAAACCGTCGTAATTACGGTTTGACTTCGAGATTAGTCAATAATGGCTCAGTCATATCTCGAATTAAAAATAGTTATGAGTTGGTATTTATGTGGGTAATAAAACCTTAAAAGGGTTCCCCCTGATCACCACTCTAACCAGGTCAAATGTCGGGTCAAACCTTTAATTAAAAAGTCAACATAATGCTTAAAATGTCGTTTATGCATAATTAGCTATCTAGAACATGTATAACCTGTTTGATCATTGTTATAACTTAGTAATTAGTGTAAGAACAGGTCCAAACATGTTCAACCCGACTATTTCCTGTTTAGACCCGGTTCGGAACCGAAAGTCGCATAGTTTGACTTTCACTTTGACTTTCAGTTCTGACCCGTTTAGGCATATTTTAGAAATGCCTCAGAGCTTTAATTGGATTAGGATACATGTTAGAACAACTCTCTGTGATTATACACCTTGGTTCACTAGTTATCCAATTAATATGCATATTTCCGTTAATTGCTCATACGTTGACCGTTATGCCCTTATTACCTTAAAACGTGATTTATGAAAATGTAAAAGTGTAGAAACATTAGTTACTGATATATAGACTTGCATGCAAAGTTTGACATCAGTTTGACTTGTAGATTAAGAGTTATGCTCGTTATCGCAAAACTAATGCTTTATGTTAACATAATGGCGTAATTAGCGTATAGCCTAGTTAAACATACTTTTTGGTATCAAATCTTTTACCCACTGATGTAATATATTATTTTGGGATTTTTAAAGATTTTTAATTAATTTTAGGCTGAGCATAACTCATAGTCGTAGGCTTAATTCGGTAATTGTCGGTTTTGCCCTTACGGGCCATAAAATGAGTTTTACACATCTAAACGACTCCAAACCTTTTGCTACTGATTTGTTATGATGAATAAATTATTTTAAACCTTCTGGAAATACAAAAATATCAGATTTAAGTATCGAACCCGGTAATGGCCTTTAATCGCCTAAATTAGCGTTTTTAACGCATAGTACGTTTTAAAATCCCATTGGACATACCCGGGTTGATCCCTACTGATATAAGAGGCAAATTATAATATTTTAACAGTAAGCAAAGGTTGATAAACTCAAACTTCAGTTTTGAGCTTTTCGGCTTATGTGAAATTACCGAAATACCCATACGGGCCTAGTTTGGTTAAAGATGATAAATTTCACATATATACTTTAGCCTACTGTTATAACTCATCAAATGGAGTATGTTTACTGTTTACATCAGACCTGTAACTCAGTTAAACATTTAAACTCTTTTACAAACCTTAAAATGACCAAACTACCCCTACGGGGCCTAGTTTGTGTTTAAACTAGTTCGGGGCATAACGAAAGACATCCTACTGATGTTACAACATATTTGAAGCATATTAACTTAGGAAACCTGTATATGGCTCTTACGGATACCCGTTACGCATATTACGCGTTCGGCTCGGGTTATGTAACAAGTTTACATAAATTAGCCGAAACGGGTCAAACCTTATCGGTTTTATCTCAAAATCCAGAATGTGAATAGTAAACCCATATTAAACAAGTCTTCAGACTTGTCGGGTCTAAATCACATTCTATCCGGTCTTCGCTTAATAGTGCGTACGAACCGTATCTTAGAAACTAGTCGGTCTAAGTTTAAGCTTAATTAAAGAACCTCTAGGATTCTAATAGGTTATATTTAACCTTCGTTCCAGATTAGGAGAACCAGTAAAAGATACTTGCCATTCTGCTTATTGTGATTTATACTTGCATCAGGTAAATACTTTTAACTTATTTTCCCTATACGGACTTGGGTTACGGTACATAGCGTACCGCTTGATCGGGCATCAAATCTCCACGCTTAGTGGGTAGTTGAATAATTTGATCGGCTCGTTTTAAACAGATTTGTTTACTTTACAGCCTTTGGGGGGTTAATGACCATGTCCCGGATATCCCTGGCATCATCTTACGAGATGGCCACGACCTGAGCACGGGGTGTAGGCGTACTCCCGTGTATAACTCACTTAAAGTGGTGTGTCTATTGATCTTTAACCCGGATACGTTCCGGGCTACTGAACGCATAAGTAACATGTAATTCGTTCACAAGATTATAATATTAAATAATTCTCCCAAGTTAAATAAAATGATTTATGCCACGTGCATCCAAACCAATTTTCAATCATTTTCCAAAATGAGTCAGTTGAATGTATTTACCAGTGTAAACTGACGTATTTTCCCAAAAAGACTGAATGCAGGTACTAAACGAAATTTGGCTGGATTATCCCCTAAGCATCAATAAAAGTCTCGCAAGCTTAGGATGCCAGAAGTCTGTTGAACCATTAAATGTTATTTTGTTTCGATCCTACTGTGGATAAACACCGGATATTGTGACTTTGATTACAATAAATAAATTCGGTTGTATATTGTTTTTAAATTGCTTCCGCTGTGCATTATTATATTGTGTTGTTTGACTATTATGTTGCCAACCACGTCACGATACTCCCCCACCGGGCCCACCGGTGACACGTGGAAATCGGGGTGTGACAGTTTATTATTTATGCAAGATATGTATAATATACACATAACAATAACACTTATATAGCACCTCAATTATATATAAAATACACTTGCAATTAAGTACGATTTAACATATTACAACGTGTACGATTGTGAAACAAATGAGCCGTGTCAACAAACAATCTAAACAATTAACGCGCAAAAGTGCGAAGATGGAATCTTGAAAACTTGAGTTGTCACATTATCCCCAACTTGAAAGAAATTTCGTCCCGAAATTTAGTACGTGGTTACTGAGGAAGCTAGTTGTGTTGTGTAGTTTACTGGTTTCCCTGGGGTGTCACATTGAAAGACTACAGAGGTTGTAATGAGTGGTGAACCGGAGATGGAAAGTGGAGGCGGGGGTGAGGGTGGTTTACGTATAACGGCTGCAGGTATGGTGGTTTCTGGTGGTGCGGGGCGCGATGGAGGGTTTCAGGTGCGAGTGGGTGGTCGGAGGGTTAGAGTAATGGTGGTTGCAGCTAAGGTTTTGCGAGTAGGCAGGTTTTGTGTGGTGGATGTAGGGTTAGGGAATGGTGGTGATGGTTGCCTAAAAGGGGGGAAAGAAAGATGGTGGTGGTGGTGGTGGCGGTGGTATGTAAGTTATAGATAAAGAAAGAGTGAGGAGAGAGAGGGGAGAGAAAGTACATATTTTTTTACATAATATTCAACTAGATAAAAAATATTCACACGATTAGTCCTTGCAAATGTGAATTAACAAAAATGCCCTCATATACAGGGCACATGACCAGATTTAACATAAAAATTAACTGGGTTAGGCCTAAAGGACATAATGTGTAGCACTTTGAAACATTAAGTACAAAACTAATCAATTTTAAAGACAAAAAACACCGTCTGAAAATGGGTACAAAGATAACGGACAAAATTTGCAATTCACTCGTTTTACAATTATACCCTATATCATTTGAACTATTAATATAAATATAAAACCGACATTAGGCTATGAATATCTAAAGTACTTGTATTTAGAAAAAAAATTACAAATTAGTAGGATTATAAACAAATACAAATAAATAAACAAATAAAATTAGAGGACATGTGCCATATTATGTATCGATATTGTTATCGACTTATCGTTGTCGCTTTCTATATTGATCTCTTCTCACAAGTTTTATTGTACCACCAAATAGTCTTTATTTGCAAAGTGACAACCCCCAAAACTGATTAGGTTTGTTTAATGGATGTTTGTTTTTCCAGATTTAGTTAGTTCCACTAATACTAAATATCCAACAAAAGAGACCTATGTTCGTTTCTTTTATATCTTATTTAGAAAATAAAATGCCAAACGATATATTAGAAGTTCCATGATATCATTACATTTGTCAAGTATACATACTTAAATTTTTAAATTTAAAATTATATTAACTACATCATCATTCTTTCAGCACATGCGTAAAGTTTCCTAGGTTGGGAAGCGGAATGTTTTGGTTTCAAGTCCGAGGATTAAAAAAATTAACCATTAAAAAAAAACTTATATTCCTCGGCCAACCAAACTTTCTATTAACAAAAGACGGCATGGAAATAGGCCGGGTATAAGATAAGTTTTTGTAATCGTAATCCTACATCGGATTGCGTCTTGTTAACAGGTTTCCTGTGTATAGCAATTTTATTATGTTATGTTTTAAAGTTATTTAATTGTGATTCCCAAAACTCAATCCTAAACTCATCTCCAATGCGACTTGATGTAGATAATACTATTTTCTATCTTCAAGATAATATTTATATAATAAATATATTCCCTTTTAATGCGGGCAAAGAGGTATTGGATCAGTTCCAAGTAATTAGACGGGTTTATCACCTCATACAATATATACCCAAACCCTCAAAAAAATTTTATAGTTAGCACATTCAAATACCATTCTATCAACCTTCACGAATGTTTTTGGTTTTTCGTGGAGATCAAGTTGTTTTGTCATCTCTAAATTTAAGTATCATAAGCCAATGTCATTGTTGTAGTTTGACCCCAGTTATTGTTAGTTTATTACGACTTCTCATTTAAAGGTTTCTGAACCAGATGATGACAATAAAAAACACGGTATACAAATTCAAGACGACACTTGGAAGGATCAAAGAGTTGGAGTTGGTTAAAACATTTCATTTTTGGCATCTGACGCAAGTCACTTAGAACAACTCTTTGCAATGAATTACTTGCATCTATCTCCAACTTGTTTGTGAAAGACACATATAACTTGTTTCACATTATTTGTTTTGGAGTTTAATTATTTATCTAGTTATTAATTTGTATGGTTTAAGACACATGCATATGTTACTAGAAAGAATCGAGAATGAACATTTTCAAATATTAGAACAGAAATTTGAAACACTAATTTTGCCATCCAACTCATTTGTGAAGTAAATAGACGAAGATACGTTACAATACTATATGAGTAGAGTGGTTAGCAGAGGCGTGAAATAAAATTTGAAGGGTTTATAAAAAGTGTTACAAACCCTCCTCTTTTAACCGTTCTAGTTTATAGGTTGCGAAGTTAAAAAATTATTAAGTTATATTTTGTGTTATTTATTGTTGTAACTTTTAGTTGATGCAAATTGATTAATAAAATATTTGTAATCAATTTCTTTTAACAATCTTCTTCTTCTTAAAAAAATAAAAAATAAAATAAAAAAAACTTAAACTATTTAATAATTCTTGGGATAAATATAGTTTTCATCCTTTATATTCGTATCGGATTACAACGGATACCCTTTAATTTCAATAATTACAGTCACGGTCTTTTAAAAAAAAAACATTACACCCTATATCATTTAACGCTAACCACGTTAATTTTTAACATTAAGTGAAGTCATGTGGTCAAACAACAATTCAAATTCAAAATTTTTTTTACACTTGTCATTATTATTCGAATACAATATTAGAAATTAAATTTACACGTTTAAATTTTCGTGAATTCGTAAATAAAGAAAATTTACACATGTGTAAGTTTGCCATTTACACATGTGTAAATTTGTTATATTTACACGTGTAAAAAATCTAGTAAAAGTGATTTTGAGAGAAGAAATGAATTATTTGATGTTGTAAATTCATTTTTGATGTATTTTTATTACAATGAGGTTTGTATTAAAAAATTCGGTTTTGATTGGTTTTCTCATTCGTTCTCACGGTTCTCGTTATATTTAGCGTTCTCAAGATAACACTCCCATATATATGTGGGAGTTGGCTACAAAGTCCATTTTTTCTACAAAGTGTAAAAAGTCATAAAACACCATAATTTCAGCCATAAAACACACTCAAAACCCACAAATAATATAGTGGAGATCACTAAAACACCATATTTGTAGGTTTGTGTTGTGTTTTTTATGATAAGGCTTTGATTATCGAATGACTAACATTAGTGTGTTTTATTTTGATTATCATGATGTGTTTTATATTCATAGTTGTATGATAGTGTGTTTGAAGTTTTTAAGGACTATTAGGTTTCAAATATTGTGTTTTAGTGATCTCCACTATGTTATTTGTGGGTTTTGAGTGTGTTTTATGGCTGAAATTGTGGTGTTTTATGACTTTGTACACTTTGTAGGAAAAATGGCTTTGTAGCCGAAACTCACCCTATATATATATATATATATATATATATATATATATATATAGGACAAAGATCCGTTAGGAACCACCCCTTATTGCGAGAACCGCGAGAACCAGTGTGAACACAAACAGTAATTCCTAAAAAAATCTAAAAAACACCCAAAAAAAAAAATTTTTATTTTTTTACTATTTTTTTTGAAAAAATCGCAATATTTTGTTAATAAAAAAAATAAAAAAAAAATTCAAAAAAAAAAAAAATTCGAGTAACAGTTATCCATGCACATGTGCATATGTATCGTTTCTTTGTCAAATTCCGTAATTCATTACAAATAATAGTCAATTGCACTTTCATTTACACTACCACGTGTAATACACTACTTTTTACGTTAACAATGTTAGAAATGCACATGTGCATTTATATGTATTAACAGGAAATAAGGTGTTTTGGTACACTACTTTCTCTTTCATATATCATTCCATCCATAATACACAAGCATGCACATGTGCATTTTTGTCATTTCTTTGACAAATTCCGTAATTCATTACACATATTAGACAATTGCACTTTATTTACACTACCATATGTAATACACTACTTTTTACATTACCAGTATTAGAAATGCACATGTGCATTTATATGTATCAACATTAAATAAGGTGTTTTGGTACACCACTTTGAATACACTTTCCTTTTTCATCTATCATACCATCCATAATACACTACCATTACCTCCTACCATCCATAATACAATACCATTACCTCCTACCATCCATAATACAATACCATTAACAATATTTTCACTTTATTACATGTATGTAAACACCATTTATACCATCCAATCAACATATTACATAAAAAATTGACAACTATAACCAAACCATCAACCACTAGATATAACTAACCAAAAAACATGTATATGGGTCTACTTCTCCATTCAAAATCACAAACTTTTTGTACCAAAATACGTTATATCATGGTTATACCTAATTATGCACATGTGCATTTTGAATATTGGTAATGTAAAAAGTAGTGTATTACTAATGGTATTGTAAATTAAAGTGCAATTGTTTATTCCTGATAACGTATTACCGAATTTGTTGAAGTAATGATACATATGCACATGTGCATGGATAACTGTTACTCGAAAAAAAAAGTTTTTTTTTTTTTTTTTTTTTATCGTAACGAAATATAGCGATTTTTTATTAAAAAATATTTAAAAAAAAAAAATTTGAGTGCTTTTTTGATTTTTTTTTAGATTTTATTTTGTGTTCACATTGGTTCTCGCGGTTCTCGCAATAAGGGTGGTTCTCGCATGAACCTTACCCTATATATATATATATATATATATAGGGTAAGGTTCATGCGAGAACCACCCTTATTGCGAGAACCGCGAGAACCAATGTGAACACAACCTAAAATAGCTAAAAAAACCTAAAAAAACCTAACCCCCACCCCCCCCCCCCCCCAAAAAAACCTAAACCCCCCACACCCCCCCCCCCCCCCAAAAAAAAACCTAACCCCCCCCCCCCCCAAGCTAAATGCTAAAAACTAAACCCCCCGAAAAACCTAAAAAAAACCTAACCCCCCCCCCCCCCCAAGCTAAATGCTAAAAACTAAACCCCCCAAAAAACCTAAAAAAAACCTAACCCCCCCCCCCCCCCAACCCCAAAAACCTAAACCCCCCTCCCCCACCCCCCAAAAACCTAACCCCCCCCCCCCCCCAGCTAAAAAACTAAAAACTAAACCCCAAAAAAACCTAAAAAAATCTAAAAAAAAATCTAAAAATTTTTTTTTTGATTTTTTTAATATTTTTTATGTTAAAATCGCTACTTTTAGAAGCCAAAAAAAAATATATTTTTTTTAAAAAAAAAAAAAAATTTAAATTTTTTTTTTTTTTTTTTGCTACAAAAAGTAGCGATTTTGTTATAAAAAATATTAAAAAAAAAAAAAATTTGTGTGATTTTTAGCTATTTTTAGGCATTTTTGGTTGCGTTCACATTGGTTCTCGCGGTTCTCGCAATAAGATGTGGTTCCTAACGGATCTTTGTCCTATATATATATATATATATATATATATATATATATATATGGGATGGTTCAAATGAAAACCACTTTTATTGTGAAAACTCGAAAACTAACTAAAAAAAAGCCTAAAAAACACACAAAAAAAAAATTTTTCAAATTTTTTTTATAAAAATCGCTGCTTTTTATGTATAAAAAAAACTTTAAAAAAAAAAAATTGTGTAGTGCACATGTGTAATACTACACATGTGTAGTACACATACACATGTGTAGTAGTATTAAACATGTGCACTACACAAAAAAAAAATCAAAAACCTGCGAAAATTGGTTTGCAAAAAAAAAATTGTATGTTTTTTTGGCTTTTTTTAATTAGTTTTCGAGTTTTCACAATAACTAGTGGTTTTCATTTGAACCTTCCTCTATATATATATATATATATGGGACCGCTAAAATGAAAACCACCTCTAGTTGTAAGAACTGTGAGAACTACACCGTACGGGGCGAGGTGGACCAAATTTTTTTTCATAAACGTAGATGCGTGTATTATAAACACAATTGTAAAAAAAAATTCAAAAAAAAATGTCGTGTGTGTAGTTTTGAGCACCACAAGTTTGCGTTTACGGGTACCGTAAATTTGGTTTAAAATTTACGGTACCCGTAAACACAAACAAAACTACACACACGACAATTTTTTTTTTTACAAATGTGTTTATAATATACCCATCTACGTTTATGAAAAAAATTTTGGTCCAACTCGCCCCGTACGGTGGAGTTCCCATAGTTCTTACAACTGGAGGTGGTTTTCATTTTAGCGGACCTATATATATATATATATATATGAATCTATAAAACCCCTTTCTCTTTGTTTATCTCTCACTCCCCTGTGCTTTCTTCTCTCTCTCTCTCTCTCTCTCTCTCTCTCTCTCTACATCCATCTTCTACAACCATCATCATCAGGCCACCACCACATATACCACCGCCTACCAACACCATCGACCACCAACATCATCACCATTGACCTCCATAGCCCCCCCAACATCAGAATCCAACCTCATTTTTTTGGTGGTGACAAAACTCATATCTGATGAAGATCTAAGAGTCAACATTCTTGTGGTGGTGAACTACGAAACAGATCTAGATTGTAACCCTTGTTTTGTTTACCCCACCCCAAAAATCACAAAAAACGATTTCGGCCACCAAACACAACACGAGCCGCATCTCGTAGTTTCCTGAGCCAGATCTACGCAAGTTTCGATCCGAATCGGACCACACTTCTGACGTGGCTACCGGGGAAAGTGTTTTTGGGTGTTTGGATAAATTGAAGATAAATGGTTTTTGGGTTCTTAGAAGAAAAAAAATGAATATGTATGTTTTGTTTGAGGTGTTTTGTCACACCCCGATTTCCACGTGTCACCGGTGGGCCCGGTGGGGGAGTATCGTGACGTGGTTGGCAACGTAATAGTCAAACAACACAATATTTAATATGCACAGCGGAAGCAAAGTTAAAGATATAATACAACCGAATGAATTATTGTAATATCAAGTATCACAATGTTCGGATGTTTATCCACAGAACGGATCGAAATAAAAATAGAAACAATGGTTCAACAGACTTCAGGCATCCTAAGCTTGCGAGACTTTTTATTGATGCTAAGGAGACAATCCAGCCAATTTCGTTTAGTACCTGCATTCAGTCTTTTTGGGAAAATACGTCAGTTTACACTGGTAAATACAATCAACCGACTCATTTTGAAAAATGATTTAAAAATTGGTTTGGATGCACATGGCATAAACATTTTTATAACTTGGGAGAATTATTTAATATTATAATCTTGTGAACGAATTACATGTTACTTGTGCGTTCAGTAGCCCGGATCTTGTCCGGGTCAAAGATTAATAGACACACCACAATATAGAGTTATACACTGACAGGTGTACGCCTACACCCCGTGCTCAGGTCGTGGCCATCTCGTAAGATGATGCCAAGGATATCCGGGACATGGTCATTAACCCCCCAAAGGCTTTAAGTAATCAAGACTGTTTAAACGAGCCGATCAAATTAGTCAACTACCCACTCAACGGTGGAGATTTGATGCTCGATCAAGCGGTATGCTATATACCGTAACCCAAGCCCATATAGGGAAAATAAGTTAAAAGTATTTACCTGAGTAAGTATTAATCACAATAAGCAAAATGCACGTAGCTTTTACTGGTCCTCCTAATCTGGAACAAAGGTTTATAATAACCTATTAGAATTCTAACGGGTCTTTTATTAAGCTTAAGCTTAGACCGGCTAGTTTCAAGATACGGTTCGCACGCACGATTAAGCGAAGACCGGATAGAATGTGATTCAGACCCGACAAGTTTGAAGACTTGTTTAATATAGGTTTATTATTCACATTCTGGATTTTGAGATAAAACCGTTAAGGTTTGACCCGTTTTGGCTAATTTATGTAAACTTGTTACATAAACCGAACCGTGCGCGTAATAAGCGTGATGGGTATTCATGAGAGCTATATACAGGTTTCCTAAGTTAATTATGTCTCAAATATGTTGTGACATCAGTAAGGTGTCTTTCATTATGCCCGAAACGTGTTTAAACACAAACTAGGCCCCGTAGGGGTAGTTTGGTCATTTAAAAGTTTATAAAAGCGTTTAAGTGTTTAACTGAGTTACAGGTCTGATAAAATCAGTAAATATACTCCACTTGCTAAGTTATATCAGTAAGTTAAGTCATATATGTGAAACTTGTCATTTTTAACCAAACTATGCCCCGTAGGGGTATTTTGGTAATTTCACATAAGCCGAAAAGATCAAAACTGAAGTCTGAGTTTATCAACCTTTGCTTACTGTTAAAATATTTAAATTTTCCTAATATATCAGTAGGTATCAACCCGGATATGTTCAATATGATTTTACATACTATGCGTTAAAAACGCTAAATAAGGCGCTTAAAGGCCATTTCCGGGTTCGATACTTAAATATGATATTTTATCTTTCCAGAAGGCTTAAAATAATTTATTTATCATATGTGATCAGTAGCAAAAGGTTTGGAGTCGTTTAGATAGGTAAAACTCATTTTATGGCCCTTAAGGGCAAAACCGACAATTACCGGATTAAGCCTACGACTACTAGTTATGCTCAGCCTAAAATTAATTAAAAATCTTTAAAAATCCCAAAATAATATATTACATCAGTGGGTATTAAGTTTGATACCAAAAAGTAGGCTTAACTAGGCTATACGCTAATTATGCCGTTTAATTAACATAAAGCTTTAAATTTGCGATATTGAGCATGACTCTTAATCTACAAGTCAAACTGATGTCAAACTTTGCATACAAGTTTATATATCAGTATTTAAGGTTTCTACACTTTTACATTTTCATAAGTCATGTTTTAAGGTAATAAGGGCATAACGGTCAACATATGAGCAATTAACGGAAACATGCATATTAATTGGATAACTAATGAACGAAGGTGTATAATCACAGAGGGTTGTTCTAACATGTAACCTAGTCCAATTAAAGCTCTGAGGCATTTCTAAAACATGCCCTAACGGGTCAGAACTGAAAGTCAAAGTGAAAGTTAAACTATGTGACTTTCGGTTCCGAACCGGGTCTAAACAGGAAATCGTCGGGTTGAACATGTTTAGACATGTTCTTACACTTATTACTAAGTTATAACAATGATCAAACAGGTTGTATATGGTCTATAATGTTAATTATGCATAAATGACATTTTAAGCTTCCTGTTGACTTTTTCTAAACTAGTTTGACCCGACTTTTAACCTGGTTAGAGTGGTGATCAGGGGAAACCCTTTTGAGGTTTTATTACCCACATAAATACCAAGCTATAACTACTTTTGATTCGAGAAATGACTGAGCCATTGTTGACTAATCTCGAAGTCAAACCGTAATTACGACGGTTTGACTTTTAGCTAATTAAACAAGCTAAACTCAATTAAAGAAGGACTAGCAGACTTACAAGAGTCCTATGCACGACTTATGATTAGTTGGACCTGCTTGAGAGCTCCAGAATTGATCAGATTGCAAGAAGGAAGTGTGAGGAATGTTTGTGACTTGAAGGCCCTTTTATAGTGGTTTCAATCACCACAAAACAATGACAAACAAGTCTACCAGGTAACCACAACCTTCCAACATGTGTTCCTAGTGTCTAGGACTGTTTAGGGGTCGCCCACATTGCATTAATGTCGAAAAAGGGTCGGTTCTCCGCGTTTACAGGCTGCTGTGCCCGTTTTCTGCTTCTGGGCTCCTGATGCGGCCCGCCTCCCATTTCTTCATTGTCCATGCGGGCCGCATGGACCTTCTGATCTGCCAAAAACGTTTTCTTGATGTTGCATCTCACCCTTTGGCCCTTCCGAAAGGTCAATTGAGCTAGAAACTTGCAATTTGACCCCTTATAATATACCCACAAGGGCCTTAGGACTTATACCCACTTTGCCAAGTCCCCGTACACTTCCGGTTAACCCGAAAAGTCTTAACTTTCAACGTTTGCACTTTAACCCCTTGCACACGAATTTGACCATAACTTTCTCATACGATAACGAAACTTTATGAAATTTATATCGTGCATTCTAGTGAGCATAATTAACATTTACAAAGCTTCGGGTTTGTCAAAAGGTCACTCAGAGGTATATCTTTAAACATGTTGACACATTTAACCCCTGTAGTTTGTAATCTCTCACTTTTTGCTTCGTATGATCCATGATTTATTCGTTTGATGTTGTAAACATCATGTAGGGTTATTATGAAGTATATTTATTCACTGTTGACATTCAGAACCCGTAAAATCACATACTTTCCATGTTTGTCAACTTTAGTCCTTTCATAATATTCTTTCACACGTTTGAACATACGACACGTGTCTACACATTATAGGACGTGAATTTTCGAGGTGTTACATCCTCACCCCCTTAAAATAAATCTTGACCCGAGATTTTTACTGAAATAAGTAAGGGTACTTTTCTTTCATCGTGGATTCAACCTCCCACGTGTATTCGGGACCTCTACGGGCATCCCATTTGACCTTTACAATAGGTACATGCTTCCTCCGAAGCTTCTTTACTTGTCGATCTTTAATCGACAAAGGTTTTTCCACAAACTTCAAGCTCTCGTCTATATGCACATCTGTGTGTGGTATAACCAGTGATTCGTCAGCGAAACACTTTTTCAGATTGCAGATGTGGAACACATTGTGAATTCCACTGAGCTCTTCTGGTAAGTTTAACTTATAGGCAACTGACCCGACACGTTCGATAACCTCGAAAGGTCCTATGTATCTCGGGCTTAGCTTGCCTTTCTTACCAAACCGCATCACTCCCTTCCAGGGTGACACTTTAAGTAGGACTTTGTCACCTACTTCGAAGTGAAAATCCTTACGCTTAGGATCAGCGTAACTTTTCTGCCTATCCCGGGCAGCTTTGAGACGGTCACGAATCTGGACAATCTTGTCCGTCGTTTCGAACACGATCTCTGGTCCTGATAACTAGACATCTCCAACTTCCGCCCAACAAATAGGCGATCTACACTTTCTACCGTATAATGCCTCGAAAGGCGCAGCCTTAATGCTGGTATGGTAGCTATTGTTGTAGGAGAATTCGATTAATGGTAGGTTCTTATCCCAACTACCACCCAAGTCGATCGCACATGCACGAAGCATGTCTTCCAACGTTTGAATAGTACGCTCACTCTGACCGTCAGTCTGGGGATGATAAGCCGTACTAAAATTCAAACGTGTGCCCAAAGATTGTTGGAAACTCTTCCAAAAATGTGACGTGTATCTAGTATCTCTATCAGAGATAATAGCTACAGGTATGCCGGTACTGGCCCAAGATTATTTTAGTTTGGGTTGTTACTTATTTTTATTATATATGTTACTTATTTTACGTAATTTTTATATATTATAATTATTCATAACTAAAGCTTCTTATTTAATATTGTATGAAACGAAAATAGTTATCCTCTAGTTGATGAGGATAGCGATAATAGTGAATTTTATCTTTTATCCGATCATGAACTTGATGTACATATTGTACATTTTCATATAAAGAGCTTGTTGGAAAATTGATTGATTTTCAATTATCTTTTGGATTATTTTTTTATTATGGATTATCTTTTGAATTATCTTTTAATATGTAATCACGCATTTTTGGATTAACTTTTGAGTTGATATTGTAATTTATGAAATTATAGAGTTAACTAGTTAACTTGGTTGAACCGCTCGGTACAACCTGGTTCAACCGGTTAAACCATTTAATAGGCTAATCCGGTTTAATTTAAAAACTGGTTTTTAAAACATTGGTTTTCATTGTTTATATTATTATTACTACTACCACAACTTCTGGTTATGATGATGCTACTACTATTTTATTATTATAATTATTATTTTTTTACTTTCAGTAGTTACAAGTTTTTTTGTGCTTAGATGAAAATTAATAATGGTTTTGATAGAAATTCACATTATATATCATCTAGAAAGTGATAAAAATATTCGATCCAAGTGTGTGAACCATCTTAATTGTACCACAGCCCATTTTTTTGTCTATGGTTGCTTGGGTTGATTACGGGTACGATTTTGATGAAAACGGGCAACGTGGAACATACCCTCGGACATTATGCATATATAAAACCGTATCACAATACCAGGTACCATACACATTGGATACCTTAATATGCATTATTGATTCCGGTGTTTACCTTCGGGTATAAAAGAACTTCGTTTAAGTGTTAAAATTTTATTCATTAGGATTTACATTACTTGAAACCAGATCTCAAACACCCCCTAGAAACGACTTAAAAGTTTAAATGCTCAACTACATTTCTAACATATCTGTATTTTTAGAAGTTAACCTCACACCTGCTAGCGTACACAAATGCATGTTTTGTTACCCAACCCAAATAAATGTTTTTATCTTCCAATTTACTTGTCAGGGTTCGAGTTTTTCTACCATCCTAATTGAGGGATGTAAGCTATATGCTTAGTTGCCCGGAATTTTGATAACTACTCAGTTTTCTGTTAACCAATTTTTTGTTTGATAATAAAAAAATGATGCCAAGAAAGATCTTCCATTATTTAGCAGACTATTGGCAGGTTCCATGTCGAAGTAAGGAATCATGGCATATATGCGTGATATAGATTCCATTTTGAGAGTTGAATTAGCACCTATCTCACTGAAAAGTTCTATACATCTATTGCCTCGTACTCAACCATTGCACAAACCCGTCTCATCCTAAGTCAACACATGGAAAACTATAACCAAAATCCAACGTTTACAAGTAACAAGTTCTCATGGTTAAAAAGAAAAATTCATTTGGTACATATTCAAGGTTCCAGGCTGTTACACATGCCCAACATAGTTTTCCATGATATTATTCTATGAATAGGTAACGGGTATCGGGAAGCGAACCTCGTATATTCAGTAATATCTACATTTACTTGAGTGAGTTGGCAATATCGATCACAAATCGATACTTGACATCTTTCTTGATTAACCTCTCAAGAGCCTCGTTTGCATACTGGATCGGGACGATCTCTATGTTCGGGTAGATCTCATGGCTTGCACAGTAGTCCAACATTTCTTGTGTCTGTTTTGTTCCACCAGTAATACTACCAGAGATACTTTTCATGCCTGTAGTTTCAATTGCATTTTGTTAGTATATCTTATACGTATGATTCTTGATCATTACTTGTGGTACAAGTAACAAGTATGGCAGTAAATTATGACACGACTCTGACCCATAGTTGTTAAAAGCCATCGCCTCTTGCGCCTAGGCCCAATTTCCTAGCGAGGCGAGACAATTGCGCCTTAAGTCAAGGCAATTGCGCTTTAATTCTCCAAGTGATGGTTCATGTGCAGGTTCCGGCGAGATTCCTAGATTCTTGAGAGTTTTCGGCCAAATTCTCTAAATTCTGGCTAGATCCTAGCTAGATTTCTACTTTTATCTAACGAAACTACTTTTCTACACTAATAAACTAGCATTTTATAACTTTTGGTACTAAATAGACAATATTAAATGTTATATAATAGCTTCAGTTTATTTTATTTGAAGAATAGTATTAATTTTCTATTATATAAAATATTTTATGTTTTTTTTGTTGTGCGCTTTTTTTTCTTAGGCCCGCGCTTTTTTTGCGCCTTGCGCCTAGGCCCCAGGCGAGGCCTATGCGCCTTGAGTGCGCTTAACGCTTTTAATAACTATGCTCTGACCTAAGAAAATTGTGGGTTTGGGTTTTGTCTAAACAGGTGCGGACCAATTTCCGGTCGAGAAATTCACACCAGCTTTTAAAATTTCAACGTAATTACTATACATGCATTCTTAGTTTTTGTTGTAAACTAATAAATTTTAAGTAATTTAATATGAAAATATAAAAATAAAAATAATTGGGGTAAATGGGTTCGTGTCACACCGTGAATATTCGTGCCGTTTCAAGTTATCGTGATTTTCGGATTCATAATCTGTTTTCGCCCGACCTGCCAACCCATGAACCCAACCCGTTTAGCATCCCTGCATGCAAAGCAAATCACTATTTACCTAGATTCAGGCTTGCAGGATGAAACTTCACTTCACTTGGAAACCCGACCAAAGATAGTACACCGCCACTTTTTAACAATGACAAATACTGATCAAACGGGATATCCCCAGAAGCTGTGTTGATTATAAAGTCTAGTGATTTCTCCATCGCCTGCAATAATAATGCCAAGTCACTAAGCGTATATTCAACCAAGTCTGAACGCGTTACAAACAGGCTATATGGGTTTCACCTTCATCTCCTCATTGTTACTCGAGATGACAAAGTTATCGGCTTTCAGAAGATTTAATGCTTCATCTTTCTTTGACAAACTAGTGCTGAAAACCGTCACCTTTAGCCCAAACGACTTCCCAAACTTAACTACCATGTGCCCAAGCCCACCAAGCCCAATAACTCCTAGCGATTTACCAGGCTGGTTCATCTTATGGTTCATCATGGGTGTCCAAACAGTGATTCCAGCACATAGCAAAGGAGCTGCAGAGGCTAAAGGGTAGTTTTCTGGTATTTTGTAACAATATCTGCAAATTTATATAAAATTAGAGTTGGGAGTTTAAAAACTTGGCCCGTGAAAGTTTTTTGACGAATAAAATTACCTTTGGTGAACGACAATGTAAGACGAATACCCGCCTTTAGTTACCGTGCCGTCGGTGTCAATACCGTCAAAAGTTAATACAGCCCCTTTTGAGCACTGAACTTCAAGCCCATCTTCACAATTTTCGCACTCTCTACAAGAGTTCACATACGTACCTACACCAATGTGGTCCCCGGTTTTGAACCGTTGGACGCTTGAACCGGCATTTTGGACGATTCCAACAATCTCGTGACTGCAGTGCACAAAAGAAAACGAAACTCTGAATCTTAAAATTTGAAAAAGTCACTGAAATTTAATACCTGTGAGATCCCTTTGAAGGTTACTATAAGTTATGAAAATATGTCAAAGTACCCGGGTACTAAAGGATACTTGGAGTGGCCTTGTACATTTCGAGTCCAAGCAACATCAGCATAACAAACACCACAGTGTGTAATGGTTATTGAAACATCATCAGCACCAACATCCCTGTTGAATTTAGTCAAAGATGAATAAAATCTTCAGTTATTTAAATAAAAGTGATAGAATAGAAGCAGACCTGCGGTTGAACTTGTAAGGTGATAGAAAGCCAGATGGATCCCTTGCTGCCCACCCGAGGCAGTTCTCATTACCAGTATCCGAAGTCATAGAACTGAGTTTAATCCCTACAAAATAGAGTTTCTCAGGAAATTGGTAGGCCGGTTCTCACGGTTACTAAAAAGATTACACAAATTCCCTAAATTCAGGTTTCATCTTCATCTATACTTTCTAAATATGAACTGTATTAAGCAATTAAAATCAGAAATTTCAACACCCCACAAAGCTATTGTAAGGTAATTAGTGCAGGATTGAAGAATGAGTATCTAGCTAATCGACTGATCTATGTTGTAAAAGCGGAGTAAAATAGTGAAAGAAAATACCTGGATGGATATGGAAGAAGACAAGATAAGAAACGATTGCCGGCGGGATATTGAATCGCCAAGTGAACGATAGGCGGTTTTACTTTTAACTGCGTGTGTCAGTGTGTGTGTTTGATTTATAAATGACAACAATTCGTCACATAGATTGTGATGTTAAAATTTGGAGTAAACCGGTTAGGTTAAATACATAGACCTCAGATCAAGAAGCCGGTTTGGGATAACTGGAAAGTTTTTGATATCATAGACCTTTTGTAATTTGCTTTTGTGTTTTGTCTTTTCGTTTTTGGTTCTTGTTTCCAGCCTCGTGCTGGCTCTTTATATTTATATATAAAGTGTGTTTGCCGTTCAAAAAAATAAAAACCGGTTAGGTTAAATACAGAATGTGTTTGATTTGTAAAACATAACGCATGCTATAAAATATTAAGAGTAAATTAGTTTTTTAGTTCTTGTGTTTTAATAGTTTTAATCAGTTGAGTCAAAATTAAAAAGTTTAACGTCCTAAGTCCCTCATTTTATAATGTTTTAAATCCTTGTATTTTATTGGTTTTAACCACTAGAGTCCAAAATCAAAAGTATAAGTGTTAAAAAGTTGGACTCAAAGTGTTATAAAATGAGTGGTTGGAAACTCAGGACGCTAAACTTTTTAATTTTGTACTCAAGTAGTTAAAACCAATAAAACACAGCGACTCAAAAATAATTTACTCAAATATTAACATTTGGGTCATATTGTAAAGATAACAAGTCGTCATGCCATAAAATGTTCAAGAGGAAAGAAGTGTACGAAGTGTAAGAAAGAAGTTTGACCATTGATTTGGAAGATCAATGGTTGAGATTAAGTGGTTCCCAAATATAGAATTCACATAACTAAAATCAAGGGAACATGTGAAGAAATTCGTAAAATAGGAAAATCTAATATTGTTGACTCATAAACTCATTTCCCCCTTGATTTTCAAACAGCTATAAATTTTCCGTATGTTAATATTTTTTTTATAAAAAAATACACAGTATTAACGAGTATTTCATTCTCTTTAATTCGAGCAACATATTGCTATATTTTTCTTAAAAAAATTGCAGTATTTTGAATACCCATTACGTTATTACGTGATTTTGAATACCTAGTAAGTGACTATGTGATTTTGAATACCCATTACATGATTACTTGATTTTATTATAGTAATTTACGTGAAACCCTACTAAGTGATTACGTAATTACGTAACAATAGTTGACTATGTATTATTACATGACTACATGATTTTAAATACCCATTTCTTGATTAGGTGATTTCATTATAGTCTTTATGTGAAACCCTACTGAGTGATTACGTAATTACGTATAAATAAAACATGTAATACATAATATTTCATATGAAATACCAAAAATAAATAAAACGTGTAATACATTATACATAATATTTCATATGGAATACCTAATATTTCAGGTATAATCACGTATTAAAGATAAATTATATACGAAACATTAGCAAAACCAACCTATAATAACAACATAATTTCGTATATTAAAGATTTAACCACGTAATAAATCATAAACAATCAAGTTCTTATTATTGAATGTGTAATCACGTAATAAGCATAATTGTATTAACATTAGTTATAACAAATCATATTGAATGTATAATCACGTAATGAATTTACATTGAATGCGTAATAATTTATGTTGAATGTGTAATCATGTAATGGGTATTCAAAAATCACGTAGTCATGTACCGAGTATTCAAAATCACATAATCACGTAATGGGTATTCAAAGTCCTGTAAATTATTTTTAAGAACACTATAGCAATAGGTTGCTCGAATTAAAGAGAATGAAATGCTCGTTAATACGGTGTAATTATTTAAAAAAAAAACATTAACGTATGAAAAAGTTATAGCGGTTTTAAAATCAAGAAGGAATCTAGTTAGAGGGAGAAAAGACCATCATATCCTTCCCTTCTTAAATTGAGAAAACAAGTGTGTGGTCATTGTCTCCTACATTTCGTATGAAATTTCTCTCTTATACATGATCTAGCTTTAAACGCTTGGGTTATATGTGTTTGATTTATAAAATATAACAATTAAGGCCGGTTCAACATTGTGAGAGCCCAAAAATGATTTGAAAATTCCTGAATTTTTAATTTTAAATTAATATAAAAACTAATGCAAGTCGTAAACCACAAATGAAAATATATCAACTAGTGGTATTTTATCATTTCTTTGAAAATTAACATATTTGTTCTCAACTTTGATGTTCAAAAGTCCATCTAAGTCAGTTTGGATGCATAGTATAATTTAGGTAAGTTATAGAGTATCAATCTTAAAACATCACAGCTTTTAATACTAAGCCCTTAGTAAATCAACCGATATGTTGATTTAATTATATAAAGGAAATTATTAAGACAGAATTGATTAAAAAGATGTTTTGAAATCAATATATGTAAAAGATAACTAGTTAGCATCTGGATTTTCTAGTCATTTGAAAAAAAAACTTGTCAAATGATATATTTATGAAAACCTCATCTTGATATGAATCAAAACGGGGCATGAAATGCTAAAAAATCATTACTCTATCAGGTTGATCGTATAATCTTGAATACCCAAATTATAGATATATCCGTATAATCCAATTTTAAGTAGCTAAAGTGTTTTACCAACCCATTGTGATTGGAGCCTCTTAATTAGCTAACTATATAGATTAGCGAACAGTGCGATTTACTATTTATAAAGTTCAATTCAAAGAAAACCCTAATTAGTTTCAAGATCTGTTTATTTAGATCATTCTGTGACAACCGTCAAAAATCCAGGTATCCGTACAATTTAATTAACCATGATTAGTGCTTAATGACTGTGCTGAATTACAATTAACTGCAATCTGATTACTGTATCATACTTACATGTGCATCACATATTGCAAAATGTCACATCATTACTACATACAAACCATATTGACATAAATGATGCACAAAGCACAGCTAGCACAGTTAGCGGATAGCTCAGAAAAATGCTGACAAGGTTCAATACATAGACAAACAGTGTTTTGAGACCCAGTATGGGCAAGAGACTGAGTTTTACATTAGTACAGTGTGTAGGAAAGTGAGGATCACAAAACTGCTTCACTAGGTGATAGTTTAAGTGCCGGAAGTGCCTAAAACTCACCCAAAGTGCTGAATTCGGCATTTTTCAGCAAAAATCAGCAATTTAACAAGTTTGTACCATGCAAAAATATGACTAAATGGTCCTGAATGCTTTCCTAAGTGTCGGGAATTAAAAGTATCACAAAAGGGTACATAAAGATCACTAAACGGTATAGTTTGACACTTTAACGAACCGGTATCTAACCGAACAACCGGACACTACCCGAAACACCAAAATTATACTAGAAGCATTGTTTTAATGTTTCTGGGCTAGTTATGATCCCCGAACACCCTAACACACTATATAACACCTAATACACATAAACACTAACCATTACACTTAAGATCTAACTAATTAACCTAACTATCCATTAAAACCCAACCAAGACCCCCCCCCCCCCTTTATGTGGACAGTCACAAAGATTGGCCCCACCAAAATCTTCCTTTGATTCACTAAGATTTGATTAGAGATTTGGTCTTGTACTAATGAAACATAATACCCAATGGATAATGCATCAACATGGTTATAAGATGGACTAAACTCTCATTATCTCACACCCACTTCACACACTTAACTCTCTCCTCCCTCTTCTCTCCCTCTCGACCGTAAACAACAACATCATCATCATTCATCAATTTCCATCCATTCCAAGTTGATCACAAGGTGCTAGAAGCAAGATAAGGAGGTTTGGTGGTCTTGGAGATTGAAGGACCTATTCCATTTGCTTTTATCCAACACATTTATCATCTTCAACTTCTTGTGTTCATCCCTAGCCATAGAGCTAGTAGTAAGGCCCTTACAATCCCTTGTTACTTCTAATTTTGTTGGTTAAAAGATGATGAACATTGTTAATCTTGAAGAACACCAAAGAACATAATCATGAAACTTTAACATAAGCTTAAAACCATATGAATACATGTTGATTTGTGTTGATTTGCTTCTTGATGATTTGTGTTAGTGGTGTTAGACATCATATGAAACCTACTAGATTGTGATTAAACACATGATCTAGTAACTTAAGGTGGTGATCTTGTGAAAGACCAAGATCATCATGCTTTATGTTTTCATGAACTTGAAGAATGAAAATGATTTTGTGAATGATGAAGTATGTAATATGTTACTAGACATAAACTTGGGTGATTTCAAAACTAGTTTTCTCAAGAAACTAAATTAAATCACAAGATTTACATAAACATTGTTTTTAAAGAAACTAACCATGTTTCTAGTGGTGAAACAAGTATAGGAATACATTGTTTACAAGAAAAATTCAAGATAATGATTTTTGGAAAAATCATCTAGTAAGTTGTAAAAGACTAAACTTTACAAGAACGAGATTTATAAACAAATAACCACTTTTTAAAGGGTAACTAAACCTACTAAACACTCTACCAAGTTACTACAAGTTTTTATGAAAGTTCAAGTTCATGATTGTTATGAAAATAACATTGTTTTGGTACTTGGTAAGTGTAAGTTGTTTAGAATTGATTGTTGATTGTTGTGATGATTTTAAAAAGAAAATGATATGATGATATGCTTTGATAGCATGGACACCTCCATTTTTAGGGGAAACTATGGCAAAATTTCTAAAAAAAAAAAATATAAGCACTTAGAGAAATATTTTCTAAACAAATATTTACAAGTGAATTTTGATCATGAGTTTTCAACATAAACCTTGCCATAGATTTTGTTACAAAAATACAAATATTGGAGGTTGGTTTTTATAAACAAAAATGACTAGATATATATTAAAGACATGATATGTATGAATATTTGTATACTTTGTGTAGTAGTTAGATTATTTTAGGGTTAAAATAATATAACTTGACAAAATACCAAGGAATTACAATCTAAAATGCTACCAAAAATCATAAGGAATAAATGCACAAGTTACACACATAATATTGGAAAAACCGAACAAGAATGTAACTTACAAAATATTTCGAAAAATACATTTATGAGCATATTTTTGTTAAATATTATTTTGGATACAAAAGAAATGAAAATATGATTTTTATTATTATTACCAAGTTATATCATGTTTTCGACAAAGAAGAAAATATATTATTTTTGAGAAGTAAAAATATATTTTTCCTAGAGCTTTTAGAAGATATATTATTTTTGGGAAATATATATATTTTCTTGAGTAAACTTGAAATACATTATTTTTGGACAAAATAAGTTTATATATATTTTCTAAGTTAGACTTGAAAATATATTATTTTGGAACTACAAATACAAGAATTCGAATACACATGTATGAGATACCCTCATCCTTGGGAAGGAAATATGAATATAAATACTTGAGAAGTATTATTACAAAAATATTGTTTAACAGTTATTCCAAAATTAAATATAATTTAAAGTTAAAATAATTATTATTTTAACAAGTAATTATAACATGGGATAGTATTTTAGACATAGAAGAAACGTAACTCAGAAACGTTAATACTAAGACAAGGCACGACCCGTCCGTCTAATAGACGTTAGTACGTTGTAGGTAGTTGTGTTTGCTGAAGGGATTTGAGTTACGATACTGAAGACGCAAGACAGTGAGTTCATGTCCCCCTTTTCTTTTAACTGTTTTCAGTTTTATAACTTCGGGGGTGAAATACATGTTACAATTGTTTACAAACGTTTTATACATGGTATGGTTAGCTAAGGAGGGTTACTGCTTGATCATGTGAAAGGTGGGTATAACACTTAAGGCCATTAGTCCTCGTCGTAGGACCGAGGGACATGAGTGATAGATCTATTTGGGTGTAGCGAGCCCACACCCATGAGGACCAGGGTGGCCCATGTGGTGACTATGTCCACATACTAATGTCGTAGCAAAATCCGCTAGGTTTGAGTTTTCCTGCACCATTTCACGCATACCATTGGCCTTGCAAACCATTGGTGATCTGTTTTTCCTTATTGCTACATACCAGGGCTTACATACATACAGACATACTTTAAAGGTTTATTCATACACAATCGCATGAATTCACTCAACTTTTATTGATGTTTTCAAATTACATGTATTTCAGGGAACTAAGTGTATCTGGCAGGTATTTGCATGTTTTCAAGCTACGTTATGAATAAAAGATGTCATCCAAGTCATTAGGGTTTAGAAGATGTATCTTAATCCTGGACGAGATACATGGTTCTAAACTCGGGTTTGTTTAAGATCTTTTGTCGAGTTTTCGTGAACTCTTTAAACATGTTGCATGGTTTATAATTTAAGTTTGGTGTCAATGTTTCAAACAATTATATTGTGCTATTTTCAAAACTTAATTTATGGATGAACATCTAATGGATTTATCATATAGCGTTGTTATGATTGAATGCTATGGTATTAAGAAAGTCACATCAATAATCACGCTTCCGCAAAAGTCAGGGTGTGATAGCTTGGTATCAGAGCTTCGATCGTAGCGAACTAGGATTCTTTCTCGAGTCTAGATGTGACACCTGTGCCTCCACGACCATCAAACAAATACCAAACCAATGAAATATTGTATTTCATACTTGGGATTTGTATAAATATGTGTATCATTTGCACATATCAATTCTTGTTCGATTTCGGGCTCTAAATCGCTTTCTGGAAGGTTATATGCGTACTGATGCGTAAATATAATCAGTTTAACGCGAAAAACACTCCGGAACAGTGAAATGGGCTTAACATACCTTAAATAACCCTTACCTAACTTAGAAATAAGTTTTGGAAGGTTTGGTGTGCCGAAATCAAGTTTATTCGCTTATAGGGACTAAATTCGACAAACTGCCAAAGTATGCCGATTCGTACTGTAACGAACATTCCGGAACTTGATCATAAGTTAAATATTCCCTAAATATCCTTTACATATCTTAGAAATAGGATTTAAGGTGTTTGGTGCGCAAAAATAAACTTCTTGGTCATTCAGGGACTAAAAGCGTCAAAAAGTACATAAGTTTGTATTTTCGCGCATATCTTACGTTCTGAATACATCCGGACATCCAAAAATTTATTTAATCATTAAAATATTTTATTTTAATGATTGGCATGAGAAAAATCCATTCGTCGCATAGTTTGGATCGTTTTTCCCGTCCGTTCGTGTTTCGTCGTAATTAACCGAACAACGCAACCGTACGACCAAACGAACCGACATCCGAGATTTTTTTGAGCATGTTTCATGTTCCCTATTCTTTAACTTCATTTTAGAGCCTTGAAATGGGATTAACGGGGCTTAAACGTGTCAAAAAATGCATCAAAAACCATGTTTTGCACATTCAGGGACCAAAATTGACAATCTGCCATAGTTATCTTAGGAAGGGACCAAATTTGAAAATCTGATTTCCAGCTTGTTCCAGCTGTTCCCCTCATTTGCACATGGTTTTAATGAAACTAGGGGCTTGTTTTGGGGTACCCATGGTATTCTAAAACCATGGGCACACATGTAAGGTCTAGATCGAAGCTCGGTTTTCGATGAACGATCTTAACGGTTGTGCAAAAACTATATAAACCCCACCCCCTTTGCTCTCAAACTCACATTTGATCTGATTTTCATTCTCTAAGTTGAAGTCTTGCACTTCATACCTGAGAATAAATTGGATCAAACCTCCTTGGTCCTTTTGTAAGTCCTCTTTCGTTCTTTTATGCTTTTTTAGCGTGAAAGTCAAACTTTGTTTGACTTTCTGCATTGACCAGTTTATGGTCAATACGAAGTTCGTTTGAACTTCATAACGTGAGCGTAATCACGATGGTTTTAGTCTCTTATGACTATACCTACCGATTACCACGTTATCTAGGCACAGTGGCGAGTCGTAGTTTCGGCCAAAATGCATATTCTTATGTATTTTGTAACCAAACTACTTTTAGGTATCAAAACCATTTGTTTTGATACCAAACCTGTTTTTCAAACTTCATTAAACATGTTTTAACATGTTTAGCTCGTCACTTTAGGTTTAGTGCTTATGTAGGGTCGTAAGGTAAGCGGTCTAAACAACCGCTTATACTTTCGAACCCGACCCGTTTGGTCGATCATTAGGATCCGACCAAACACATCAGGTGACCATAGTTGTATAGGGGATAACCTTCCGAGGTTATACCTTATGGTCACTTCGTTTAGTTAGTGGTATGATAGGTAATTTATATGCCTTAGGAAAATTTCCAAAATGCCATTTTTGCGCTTAAATTCATTTTAATCACATGTAACCTAAATTTTGAAATCTAAACTGATTAGGTAACATTATTAGACATGTTAAGGCATATAATACTTGTCATAGGACTAGTTAGGCATTCCGAACGCGTTTTACGCGAACGACGCGTTAAAGTAGCGTAAGCTATCTTAACGAGTCGTAATGGGTCGTAAGCACTTAGCATAGGTTTCATTTTAGTATGTAGGGTTTGTTAAACCATATCATATGAGTTCCAATACTCATTTGGTTTACGAAACCTCATTCTATCCGATCTTCCGAGTTAGGTCCGGCTATTAATATAGTTACCTATACTAGGTGTCGTTTGATTCCGTGATCCTTCTAGTGTTTCTTGGTGGTTATCTAAAGACTGTTAAGAAATCTCAAGTGAGTACATAGACCCCTCTTTTACTGTTTTCAAACATTTTGGGGTGAAACACATGTGCCTACTTGTTACTTTCGTGCTTTCCATGCTTTCATATCATATGCTTGCTATGTTCATTAGTACAATTATAGTACATGATTTCATTATGTTTTGCTATGTATGTTTACTTAGCATGCTAGCACATTGTTTTACATTACATCTTTTTCTGCTATGTATGTTTACTGAGCATGCTAGCACATTGATTTACATGACTTTTCTGCTTTGTATGTTAACTTAGCATACTTAGTACATTGTTTTACATTACATTTCTGCTATGTATGTTGACTGAGCATGCTAGCACATTGTTTTACATTACATTTTATACTTTGTATGTTAACTTAGCATACTTAGTACATTGTTTTACATTACATTACATTTTCTGTTACATATGTTTACTCAGCATATGAACACATTGTTTTAAATCTCTACCTTGTGTGTTTACTTAGCATACTAGGTACATTATTTTCATAAAACATGCTTACATTTGGTTTGTTTAGCGAAACTAATACATTCATTAACACCGATCATGCCGCTCGGTAGTAGGTAGTGGTACCATAGGACTTGACAACTCCCATTTCTGAAATCCTAGGTTTGTTTGGGTGGAAGAAATGACCGAATCCGAAAACATTTTTGGTAGACCTTTGACTTTGTTCTAGGGTTTATCCTACAGTCTCAAGGCTTGGATGTAGACGTTTAACATTACCGCATAAGTGTTTGTATCAGTAATGCATGCATTATTTTACAAAACATAAATTTTGATTATAATTTATCAATTGCATTGTTTTGTACATTTCTTTCTTATAGGGTCGAGTAAATGCTTTTAATCAATATAGGCTTTTTTATTCACTCTACATTACATTTGTTTACACAATAACATTTCAACATTTGTTTAAACATTACATTTAGATATACATGAACATTCTTTTACATTGGTGGTTTGTTTGGGTAAGTGATTTAAGTAACGAGACGGGTGTAATATGATAAAAGCATGGTGGATACGCCGCTGGTACTTCCTATATATAAGTGCTTTTATGATATTACATATCGTAGCGTTATTTAAATCATTTTAATTTTGACATATTGCATTTTACACAAATTAACATATCTTTACAAAACATTGTTTTACAAACAACACATTTTATACAAATTCATTTTACTTGGTTATTTAATTAACTATACATATTTCTTTTATATCATCTGTTTCCTTATCGATTTCTATATGATTTATAAAACAAAAACATTTTACAAGGATCATGACTGACTTTTGTTAAACAACTTTTTCTAAACTTGTAAGTCATGAATCCTAAATCAATAAAACCAATGTATCTCACGGGCATTTTTATGCTGACGTACCTATTTTCACATGTGTTTCAGGAAATGATGCATAGGATTGATCAAGTTACACATAGGCAGACTCAGGCCTTAGTGACAATAAAAGATGCAAGACTAGTTAATTATGTTATGCTTCCTTGTTGTTAAGACATTGTAATTTCTTTTAAATCAATAAAACAACATTTAATTTTCCATGTGTTATGAAACAATGATTCTGTTACAACATTCGACGACGATTCCGCCACGATTTGTTGTTTTACGTGGTCGGGGTGTGACAGGAAAGTTGGTATCAGAGCTCATGGTTATAGGGAATTAGGTTATTAGTAATGCTTTGACCTAGTCTATAACCTTCCTAGGACCCTAACACAAGATTCTTGTGTTTAGATCTTAAAACAATAACGTCACCTATCCTTAGGTGACAACCACAATAAGAACATAAATTTCAGAACCCCTTTGAAAACCAATCATCTGTTCTAGGATGATTGATTACTAGGTTTTGAACCCTCTAAGTTTTCAAAATGATTTTGAAAATAATCACCCACCCTTTCGGATGATTTGTTTTTGGCTTAGTGCCATCCGAATTTTTCAAAATCTCGTCAAAGTTTGGGTCTTATAATGTGAACACATGCAAACTGGAAGGGTGAATGCCTGTACTCTGAGTTTTCTGTCTAAGGCTAGAGTGTTCGTACAAATCCGCAGAATCGGACCAGTCACTCTACCTGGGAACTCTTGGGGTGAGTGTTCACTTATAGGTAAGCATGTCTTCAGTGATACATTAATATGACCCGTTTACTTTGATTAGTCACCGTCTCATTTGTTTGCCTTAGGTAACAAACAAATGATCGCAATTTTTTATGCAATGCCATTCTGTTTTGATTATCCGATAACATTTCACTTGTTTCTTCCTATGTCTTTCATTTCTTCTAGAATGTCTCTTCATCACAGCAACACCCAGATGTCCGAGCAAACTGCCAAATTTGCCCATCAAATAGGCGAGGTAATCCTGAAGTCTGTGGATTTAGGTATCGCCATGTCTCGTCTAAAAAATGGAGCCACTCAAGAAGCATCAAAAGAAGAAGAAGCCAAGCCTTCGAAAAGGTCAAAGAAGCATAAGTCTTCAAAGAAACCCGCAGCAGTTGCACCAAATCAAGCGGGACCTAGCCAAGTGGCAACACCACCAGCCAGGAAGCCGTACTTGGGAGCTGCCCCATGGTGCAATCGATGCAACCGTCATCATTCAAATCAGATACCCTGCTTCAGATGTACCCATTGTGGACGATGGGGACATTTGGTTGACATATGCCGCTTTGCTATTCAAGACAAAGCTGTTGCAAACCTTGCTGCTGCTCAACCTCCTGCCAGGAAACCTTATGCCGGTACTGCACTAATGTGCAACAAGTGTAATGCACCTCACCAAGCTTACCTGCAGTGTCGTCTGTGTGCATCATGTGGATGACTCGGTCACCTGGCAAATGCTTGTCAATTCAACCCAATCCAAGGTGGTCCAAACCAACCCCAAGTCAACCCTGCTTAAGCTCGTTTACCGTCTGGTACTTGGTACAACTACGGCGAGACGAGCTATTTCAGGAACAAGTGATTAGAGATTGTCAATGCAAATCTGACCCACGAATAAGCATTTGGCTGAGTATAAGATGTTGCTGTTTTAATCTTATGCTTTTGTTTCTTTGTTTTTCTTGTAATGTGAAACAATCAGTATTGTTTATAAATAAATTGTTGTTCACAACTCTGATGTACAAGTGTAGTTACATATGTGTATGGCATTTCCCTATGATACCTACATCAAGGAACTATGTTCTTTACAAACTACTCTTGTGATTCTCCCATTCTCGTGTTTGCTCATGAATTCCTCGAAAATTTTAAGTACTCGTTTCATTCTAAGAGACGAAGTACAGGAAATAAAGTGACATTATGAGTAATCCTACTTTTTTTTTTTGCACATCTGTGCCTTTAAATCCTTGGTTAGAAAACTAAGGTATTTTTCAATCACATACCCATTACATTTAGGTTTTCATAACAACATACATAGTTTAAGTTTTCAAAACAACCTTCATGATTTCAAAACATTCCATATAGTTTTAAAACATTTTTAACATAGTATATCTACTTAATATATCAAATGCATGATTTCAAAAGCATTAACTATGTTTTCAAAAACAACCTTCATGATTTCAAAATATTTCATATAGTTTGAAAACATTTTTAACATAGTATATTTACTTAATATATCAAGTGCATGATTTCAAAAACTTCATTCATGTTTTCAAAAACCTTATACATAATTTCAAAATTCATCTCGTGTGACAACTGTGTTCTGTAATCGATGTATAATGTAAAACAATGTTGGTTATTAATAAAAAAATGTGCTTTGGTGTTATTATATGTGTTTTGGTGTTATTATGTGTGTATTTGTGTTTAATGATTTTACAATTTGACTCGATTCCGATTTCAAGCTTTAAATCACTTTCTGGAAGGTTATACGCAAACTGGTGCGTAAACGCAGTCAGTTTAACGCAACGAACACTATGGAATAGTGACATAGGCTTAACATACCTTAAATAACCTCCACATAACTTAGAAATAAGTTTTGGATGGTTTGGTGTGTTGAAATCAAGTTTGTTCGATCGCAGGGAATATTTGTGTCAAACTATGAAACTATATCGATTTGTATAGTAACGAACATTCCGGAACTTGATCATAAGTTAAACATACCCTAAATATCCTTCACATAGCTTAGAAATAGGCTTTGAGGGGTTCGGTATGCCAAAACAAACTTTATTGGTCATTCAGGGACTAAAAGCGTCAAAAAGTGCATAAGTTTGCATTTTCGCCCATATTTTACGTTCTGAATATATCCGGACATCCAAAAATTTATGTAATCATTAAAATATTTTATTTTAGTGATTGGCTTGATAAAATTCCGTTCGTTGCTTAATTTGGATCGTTTTTGCGTTTGTTACGACTTCCGTCGTAATTAACCGAACAACGCAACTGTACGACCAAACGAGCCGACATCCGAGATATTTTTGAGCATGTTTTAAGTTCCCTATACTTTAACTTCATTTTAGAGCCTTGAAATGAGGTTAACGGGGAATGAGCCGAAATGCGAGTTTCTGATGTGCAGGGACCTATTTTGACAATCTGCCAAACATCCTTACACGGGCCGCGTAAGGATTGTTGTATATTTACGCGGGCCGCGAGGCCATGTCAGAGAGAAAGTTCTGTTTCAGCAATCTGGGCTGAATTCAGGGGTTTTAATGCAACTTTTGCAATACCTTGAGCTGGTTTTCGGCCCCCATTGTATTCTAATACCATGTACCCACATGTATGGCCAAGATTACACCCTCAAAACACTTGGAATCATCCTATTGATCCTAACTTCCTATAAATAGCAAGCTTCCTCACTTGGGTTTTTCACACCTTGATTCAATCTCTGCTCTAAGTTGAGGTTTTAACACCTCATACCCGAGTAATTTTGAATCAAAACACCTTCTTGGACCCTTTGTATGTCCTCTTCTTGCTTGTTCTTGTATTTCAAGCCTGAAAGTCAAACGAAGTTTGAATTTCAGCTTTGACCAGTCAATGGTCAACACAAAGTTCATTTGAACTTTGCAACGTGAGCGTAATCACGATGGTTACAGTCTCTTGTGACTATACCTACTGATTACCACGTTGACTAGGCGTAGTGACGAGTCGTAGTTTCGGCCAAAATGCGTATTTATGCGTATTTTGTAACCAAACTACTCTTGGGTATCAAAACTGTTTGTTTTGATATCAAAACCTGTTTTCTAACTAAACTAAACATGTTTTAGCATGTTTAGCTCGTCACTTTTAGTTTAGTGCTTGTGTAGAGTCGTAAGTCAAGCGGACTAAACACCCGCTTAGACTTTCGAACTCGACCCGTTTGGTCGATCATTAGGATCCGACCAAGCATGTTTAGTGACCATAGTTGTATAGGGAATAACCTTCCGAGGTTATACCTTATGGTCACTTAGGTTTAAATAGTTGTATGATAGGTAGTTTATATGCCTTAGGTAAATGACCAAAATGCCCTTTCATGCATAATTGGTAATTAAGCATATGTAACACAAACTTTTTTTCACATAACTGATTATGCAATATATTTAAATATGTTTAGGCATATAATACTTATCATAGGACTAGTTAGACGTCTCGAACGCGCTTTGCGCGCACCACGTGTTAAAGTAGCGTAAGCTACCTTAATGGGTCATGACGGGTCAAAAGCACTTAGGTTAGGTTCCGATTTAGGATGTAGGCTTTGTTAAACCATATCACATGAGTTCCAACACTCATTTGGTTTACAAGACCTCATTCTGTCTGATATTTTGATTTAGGTGTCTATTGTTTGACTAGTGATTCGATTACTTGGTGCTGCTTGATTTCTCTGGTTTACTTGAGTTTGTTGAAGTTCTATTGATTGAGGATACTTTGCACTTCATGTGAGTACATAGTTCCCCTATTTTACTGTTTTCGATTGTTTTGGGGTGATTCATATGTATCAAAACGATTTTTGATATTATAACGATGATTTCAAAAACGATTAAGATGGTTTATACTAAACTAATAACGATTTCGATAATGAGAACAAACTTGTTGGACGTAGTTACATAACGAATGACATTCATTAGCATTGATTAAGCCGACCAGTATTAGGTTATGGTACCATAGGATCTGACAAATCCCGTTATCATACTGCACCCATGGTTATGTGTGGGTTAGGTGGGTAATGACTGAATCTGATTATTAACTTACCCTTTGGTGGTTTGTTAATACGAGAAGCGAGATAGTCGAGTCACGAAGGTTTGAATGTTATTATCGAGACGACCAAAAATAGTTTCACAATTAAAACGAGGATGATTTAAACGACTTAAACGATTTGGAAATGATTTAAACGAGTTAAACGAATTGGATAAACGATTGGTTTTTGGTCAAGTGTTTAGATAACGGGACGGGTGTAATATGGTGAAAACATGGTAGATACGCCGCTGGTACTTCTTAAATATAACTGTTTTCAACATATTACATACCGTGGCGTTATTTAGTTCATTTGGGTAAACGATTTTGAAATGATGTCACCTAACGATGTTTTCGAAAGGATATAAACCAAACGAGATTTATTAAACGAGTTAATATGAAATGTTTTACAATTTGGTTTACTAAAACAAATGTTTTTTAGTTAAGAATCATGGCTACGAGGTTTTATAAATTAACCCACTTGATTTGAGTTGGTTAATTAAGTTGCAATGTTATACTCTTTTCAAAACAAGGTTTTTAATAAGGTATTGCAACATGCAATCTAGCCATGATTCCGATACTTTCATAAAACCTATGTACTCGCCAACATTTCTTTGCTGACTTTGTTTTTACATATGTTTCAGGTGTTGTTGCTTGATGTTGATTGCTAGGATGCATGAGTCACATAGGATCTGGACGAGGCCTTAGTGACATAATAACAGTGATAGTCGATATATAACTCGTTTGTTTTGTGTTAAGACAATGTAAATTACTAATGAATAAATAAAACGAAACTTTTTGTATTCCATGGTTATGAAACAATAATTCTGTTACAACACTCCCCGACGTTTCCGCCACAATTTGTTGTTTTACGTGGTCGGGGTGTGACATCTTGCATGACTTTAAAACATTTTATAAATATACTTATCTAGTACATTTATTTTATGATTTCAGAAGTATTATGTAAGGTTTCATAAACATTAAACACATTTCAAAAAGAACCCCATGCATAGTTTTCAAAAACATTTTCCCCATACATTGACTTAACCATCAAACTCTGCTTCATATGTCGCCTTGGCATATCTAGCGCCTCAACTTCATGAACATTTTACCTCGTGTATCGACTTAAGCACGTCTAGTGCAAGGTTTTGAAACGCCTCCCGCTTTTCAAATCACAAAATCCATATGGGATCTTCTTACCTTCACAATTAGATCCTTGTGGATGATTATCGTTCAAATCAGAGTCCTTCATTGGATTCCTTGAATGCCTTAATTCGAACATTTTGATTCCTTATAATCGAAATCGAATTTTCTTTTTAAGATCTTCCTATCTTTATAGTTAGATTCTTGGAAATATTTAAAGTGTCAATCAAAATCCACAAATCGGATACCTGGTACGCTTTAAATACATGTGCACAATTAACAAAACAAATTAACAAAATGTTAACAAATTAAAGATCAAGATAAACAATTTTGTGGTTATGTGATTATGTGTTTATGCATTTTGTGTTTTCTTTTATGCATTTTGTGTTTTTGTGTACTCTGGATAATTCGTTATCCAAATCCTCGTAGAATCTCCCATATCTTCATATGAGGGATTCATAGTAGGATATTCAAAAGGGTACTACCTTAAATCCTTATTGGGCTTCTACGTGATAGCTAAGACCCATGGATTTTATAAGTACCATTCCTCAATTCAAAGAGACCCCTTTGAGTGGTCTAAGTCAAAAGATTGATTCAGAATCTGGTTAAGAATGACATGTGATGATATAAGCTGAAAAGAATCCTTGGTAGTCTATTTAAATCATTTATTGATTTAATTAAAAGGACCCTATGGGGGTCTAGTCACGCTCATCACAGGTTTGTTCATTTGGTTTTCCCCTACACGTTATAAAATGCACTGTGCGGACTATGCAAGGAATTACGTAATTATGGACGCGTACATAATTATGAAATTTAGTGCGCAGAAACCACAGTAAGATTTATCACGTGTAAGAACCTATAGTGGCATCAATAACAAAACGTGAACAATGTAATGAAGGTACGGTGGACCCACCAATAACGCTTTATATACTTATATAAGTGTCCCTCTTACATTGAAAGCATAATGTTATTAAAGTTACTTGAAGTTCAGGACCTTAACCAGTGTTGTTTTATCTTTTCAACTTCATGTTTCAAGATCTCACAAGTTTCCTCTAAATAAATTTCGGGACGAAATTTCCTGAAGTAGGGGAGACTGTGACACCTGTGCCTCCACGACCATAAAACAAATACCAAACCAATGAAATATTGTATTTCATACTTGGGATTTGTATAAATATGTGTATCATTTGCACATATCAATTCTTGTTCGATTTCGGGCTCTAAATCGCTTTCTGGAAGGTTATATGCGTACTGATGCGTAAATATAATCAGTTTAACGCGAAAAACACTCCAGAACAGTGACATGGGCTTAACATACCTTAAATAACCCTTATCTAACTTAGAAATAAGTTTTGGAAGGTTTGGTGTGCCGAAATCAAGTTTATTCGCTTACAGGGACTAAATTCGACAAACTGCCAAAGTATGCCGATTCGTACTGTAACGAACATTCCAGAACTTGATCATAAGTTAAATATGCCCTAAATATCCTTTACATAGCTTAGAAATAGGCTTTAAGGTGTTTGGTGAGCAAAAACAAACTTCTTGGTCATTCAGGGACTAAAAGTGTCAAAAAGTGCATAAGTTTGCATTTTCGCGCATATCTTACGTTCTGAATACATCCGGACATCCAAAAATTTATGTAATCATTAAAATATTTTATTTTAATGATTGGCATGAGAAAAATCCATTCGTCGCGCAGTTTGGATCGTTTTTCGCGTCCGTTCGTGTTTCGTCGTAATTAACCGAACAACGCAACCGTACGACCAAACGAACCGACATTCGAGATATTTTTGAACATGTTTCATGTTCCCTATACTTTAACTTCATTTTAGAGCCTTGAAATGGGATTAACGGGGCTTAAACGTGTCAAAAATGCATCAAAAACCATGTTTTGCACATTTAGGGACCAAAATTGACAATCTGCCATAGTTATCTTAGGAAGGGACCAAAGTTGAAAATCTGATTTCCAGCTTGTTCCAGCTGTTCCCCTCATTTGCACATGGTTTTAATGAAACTAGGGGCTTGTTTTGGGGTACCCATGGTATTCTAAAACCATGGGCACACATGTAAGGTCTAGATCGAAGCTCGGTTTTCGATGAACGATCTTAACGGTTGTGCAAAAACTATATAAACCCCACCCCCTTTGCTCTCAAACTCACATTTAATCTGATTTTCATTCTCTAAGCTGAAGTCTTGCACTTCATACCTGAGAATAAATTGGATCAAACCTCCTTGGACCTTTTGTAAGTACTCTTTCGTTCTTTTATGCATTTTTAGCGTGAAAGTCAAACTTTGTTTGACTTTCTGCATTGACCAGTTTATGGTCAATACGAAGTTCGTTTGAACTTCATAACGTGAGCATAATCACGATGGTTTTGGTCTCTTATGACTATTTGTAACAACCCTCGGTAAAACCATCACCCTCATTATATTTTGTATACCCTATTATATCTTAAAATATTCCAATATGTCTCATATTACACCCCTTATGTGAAAACCGAGCCCGAGTTATGTTATAATTTATAAAATTAAGTAAATACATGAAATATTGAGCTGAGGCGGGCCGCGTAGGATCCCACCTCAAGCTCACGCGGGTCGCGCGGACTCATAAAACGTGGATACACCAGATGCCGACACGTGTCGACATCTGTAACACCCGTCTAATTATTTAACGGTCTTCGTATAGATTACGAAAACAAACTTGAGTTTATATGTAATTTACTGTTGAAAATTTCGGGTGAATTAAAACTTTTACAATTAGGAAATAATACAATTTAATATCTACTGAATTGCCGTCTAAAATGACGACGAAACAACGTGCGGAAGCTTTAATCTCGTGTGTTCGGTTCTTGTACGCTGCTTGATCTTCATCCGGGTACTTCTGATATCTCCTAAAATCAAAACCAACTCAAAAGTTAGTTTTGATAGTCAAATAACAAGGTTAAACAAGTTTGGAGTTCAAAATAAACGAAATACAAAAATTAATTTTTGCCAGCTAACTGGCTTACGGACCGTAAGCCTGGACCCTTACGGTCTGTAAGCATGCCTCGCGCCACGCGACGCCACCGGGTCACTCCCTCGCGCCACGCGAGGGATACCTTTTTCCAGCAAGATCAGAGCTGTGTCCAGCATATTTCAGCAACAACGGTTTTTACGGAAACGACCATAACTTCTTCGTTATTGACCCGTTTTACGCGATTCTTTTTCCTACGCGTCCGTAATTAAATTCTCCATCTTATGGAGTTAAAATTCGATATCCGGATTAACAAAATTTCAGGCTTTTAAGTCTTTGGCTTACTACCCTTTTTACCAAATATTGACCCGTTCATGATTTTATCACACCAACATGTTTATTTGACCTTTAAACTCAGGAAATTCATTCTTTTAATGTCTCCCATCATATTAATCTCAAATCACGGGTTTCTTACATAATAAAATCTCGTTTACGCTTAAATGCTTATTTTGACCCGTTAAGGGTATTTACGCATTTTAGTCTAGAACTTGTGCTTTTCTTTTGACGCTACAAAATTCCATGTCTAATTAACTACAAATATTCCACCACAACTATTTTGTGGTGGCTTTAACATAATAATCCCCTTTTTTCCAAATTTTACCCATCAGTTGGTCATTTTACGCAAAAGACCATTTTTTGAGCATTTGACCACGAATGTGTATTCCTATGACTTTTGTTCATATTTAACGATATCATAATCTTATTGCAAGTTCCTAAACAACCCCTATGGGTCGTTTGCCCAATATACCCTTCAAGGGTGTTTTGGTCAACTTTAGTCCCTCACTTTACTACGAAGGACTTTCGCTAAACATTTGGCCAAGAATTTGTATGCTTAACTAAAAGCTTATTTATACGTACCTGGCTTGGGTCAAAGTATTGACCCGTTTACATAAATTTTGCTTTAAATCTTTCTAGTTAAAGCAACACAAGCTTATGTTATTTCCTGTGATTACAAAACTCAACAAGCGATTGTCAAATGTTATTGTCAAATGGTGTTAACAACACCATTTGACCTATTTAGTCTAATTGACCATTTTTCCGTATGAGATGGTATTTAATTACCATTTCATCCCTTTAAACCTATCCCGGTTTTCCCTTGAACTCGTTTTACTAAAAACCGTTTTTATTTGTTCGTCATTACATGACTAATTAACCATTTTACCCCTTTTTCCATAACTCATGATTTCTTACCAATTTCCCTCGTTCCGACTCTCATTGAATCGTGTCGGAACATTCTATACCAACCACTTAGTAGCATTCAAATACCATACTTGCAATTATGTAATTTGTACATAATGTAAAGGGGCGTAAGCTTTACTTACCTCACTTCCAAATTATGCTTTTCCGTCATTCTTGCTTCGTTTGACCCGCTTCGTTCCCAAGGTTTCACCTAGCTACTTAATCGTCAAGCTATCATTGTAAATTGTAAGATGGTTAGATTAGTCATAATTATTCACGACTATTCCATCTCACTTATTTCATATGTCGAAACTACTATTCGACTTCATGATTAGTTAAGTTAGCTTATTAAAGTTAACTACTTTAAATCACAAGGTTTACAACATTAAGTTTAAATCAACATAATATTTAGAACCCTTGTCACTTCATATTACGCGTAATCGCCATATCATTCAAATACGCGTTTTCGCTCTAATTTCAACACTTTAGTTTTCATTTAGGCATTTTAAAAAACACCTAGTGTGCATAATTTTACATATTTACTAACTAGGGGGGGGGGGATAGTGGACGGTCCTCCCAACCGCCGGAGTGATCTCACTCCGGGAGCCGCTACCCGACCAAGCTAGCTCCGCGGTGACTTCCCCATGCCGAGTTCTTACCCTGGGCGACATATGCCACTCCCAAGACTCGAACCCAGTACCTCTGGGAAGAGGTGGGTGTCGGTGGCCAACTGGGCTACCCCAGTTGGTTTATTTACTAACTAGTTCATAACTAGTTATCTTTACCAAGATTTACATCAACACATCCAAACCTCTAAGTCTAGTGTTCATGAACCACATCAAGAACTTATATCATAACCTCAATGTTCATCAATCTTACATTCTAATCTGAGTGTTCATCATATTAACATAAAACCCACTTAGCACATAATAGGGTAGTTACCAAATCCCTAGTTTTGACAACAATTCATCAAATTTTCTACTAGGGTTTGTTTCTAAACCAAGATATAATCACAATAACACTCATAGATTCAGCATTCATTCCAGAATTTCAATTATGATTGTTCATCATAATCTCAAAGTATCACCAAATAGCAAAATTTAACATACCTTGTGATCCCCATGACTAGGTGATCGTTTTTATGTGTTCATGCAGTGATTTGAGTCTTGATTCGAGCTTCAATTTGGTCACTTAGTGTGAACTAGGGTTTTGCTCCTTGGAGCACCCTCCTGGTCGATCAGAACACGCACCCCATGTGTGTGTGTATTTTTTTTAATAAAACAAGTTTCCCACTTGTCCATATTAGTCCCTCATGTTTTATTTTGATCAAATGAAGCTATATCTCACCATTAGTTACTTAATCACATGCTACTAACTAGGTTAGTTACTCCTAGTTACTTTAACGGGTTCGGGAAGTTATAACCCGTTATGTTTTAAGTCCCATTAATTTGGCCTTTTTATATACTTTGTTTTCTCAAAGTATTTATTCCCCTTTTTAATTAATATTAGGTTTATTTATTTGAGTCGTAATATTTACCACTAATGGTATTTTACCCGTCTTTTAGTATTAACGGGGTTTGATTACCAAACCCGTTTTCGGGGTGTTACAAGTCTACCCCCTTAAAGTGTCACACCCTGTCTTTTGCGGAAGCGTATGATGTGTGACTAGCTTGTTATCATTGCATTCAATCGTAATAAACAACTACATGATCAAAACGATGTTCATCCATTCATGAAAATTTGAGTATTACAAACACTTGTTATTTAAGTTTTCAAAACACGACCTTTGGCAAGGTTTCGATTTAACAAAAGTGGATGACATCTAGACTTGTAGTCTACTTCTAGTTATGACACTTGCGCCCAAGATCCATCCTGTCACCTGAAATACATGTAATTTTGGAAAACATCAACATAAAGTTGAGTGAGTTCATGCGTCTTTGTATTTCACACTTTTATACTTTGTATTAAAGCATAGTATGTGTCATGTATAATTCAAGTCTTTCTTGAGTACCCCACGTACTCAAGTGTAATTCCCGTTTTCTTGAGTACCCCACGTACTCAAGCATCATTCAAGTTTTCTTGTGTACCTCACGTTTTAAATGATTGTTTATACAAGGACATTAAGGCATGTGAGGACATATGGAGCATTAGTGTTGGCTCCCTTAAGGCATGTGAGCATATGGAGTATTAGTATATTCTCCCTTTAACTATGTCGATTTCCCTCGACTGTGTCGATTAACCTCGACTGTGTCAATTTCCCTTGACTGTGTCGATTTCCCTCGACTGTGTCGATTAACCTCGACTGTGTCGATTTCCCTCGACTGGGACACCGAAGCACTCAAGTGGTCACATAAGGACCCTGAGTGGGGCTCGGCCGTACCCGTTAGATCTAACCCTCGTCCCTAATTAAGTATTAATGGCATCTCAATATTTAGTTTAAGCTCACATGATCTAGTATTTTCTAGGCTTTTCTTAAAGCTCATCATATTGCACTCACCACGAGTGCTTCTCGTATTCTTTTGTATTCTCAAATCATATTGCACTCGGTTCTCGTTCTCACCAAGAGTGCTTCTTGTATTTTTACCCTTTGTAAAAATTATAATATTTGTAACATGTATTTCACCCCCGAGAGTTATAAAAACTGAAAACAGTTAAAGAAAAGGGGGAGCATGAACTCACAACTTTGCGTTCCTGTGCGTCGTAAACTTCACCGGATTTGCTTAATTAACGTCGTAACCTATACGCGTTTTCTTAACGTTAGTCACTAGACTTGCGTCGCACAAGTACAATCACTATCTCTTGTATACGTATTCTTGTGTTAAAAATATTCTATATTTTTAACTACGTATCTTACTTATATTATTTCTCTAAAATTAATATAAGTATCTCGTGTTTTGCACTTTGCACCCGAATTACGTATCTTGTATGTTGTATGTGTATCTTTCTGTTTATACTCCTCATGAGTATTTAGTGTATTTTTAAGTCTTAATACACTAGCACGTATAACACATACTATATACACTTAGCACAAAAGTTGGTGATAAAATAATATATATTTTTCTCTCAAAAATATACATACTTATATCCATTTTTATTCTTGAAGAAATTCTCATTTCTTATCACCAAAAATTAGGGAAACCTTGGTAATACTTTTAAATACCTTTTTAGGGAATAAGTTTCTCAAAAACTTATATTTTTCTAAGTGTCAAAATTTATAAAAATTTTGACAGAGTTTCCCCTAAAAATGGAGGTTTCCCATGTTTTCAAAGCATGTGTTTATTTTCTTTTTAAATCGTCAACAATCTCCTCATTCAACAATAAACAATATGCAACTAATTAAAATAGACATAATCGCAGAAATACATGAACTTGTGGTTTTTCCAAAATAGGTAGTATCCTTCCCTTATTTTTAGTGGATCTTTGTATAGATCAACTTTGTTTCTTGAAAGTTTCGCTTTTAAAGAAGTTATATCTTTTACAACTTCCGGTAAACATTTACAAAAATAGTTATTTTGTCGAAACTTTACGTTACACAAGTGTTTACATACTCGTGTGTTTGCTAAAATCATTCTTTTTCATGTAAGATCCGTCTTTAGAAAATATGATTTCTTGGACACTTGGTCCTTTGAAGGTACCGCTTGTAGATCCGTAGATCTACTAGTTTTAATCACTATTGTACAAGTTAAAACACTTTTACACAAGTTCTTGATTCGCGTGTGGTAGAGTTTCACCCTTTTAACCCTCGTATCATTCAAAACAAGCTTATGTTAAGATCCATGACCTTACCAAACCGGGTTAAACGATGATTCGAGCTACCACATCATAGATCGGGCTTAAATAATCACACAAAACAAATCTTACAAGATTTACACAACAATCTAGCTTTTAACCATCAACTTTAGCATTTTTAGTAGACTTTTACATATCATTTTGTATGTTCATGAGTTTTAACCGTTACAAATCATTTTAACCACTTTAGATTAGTTCAAGTATGAGTTTTAAGCATTATACCTCTAGCTCGAGGCTAGGGAAGAATCTACGCGCAAATCGGGTGGATAAAAGCAAGATAACGAGGTCCTTCGCGTACCGTTTGCACCAAGCTTCCTAATACGAGACCCTTAACACTTGTATGCACTTGGAATTGGTTGTTCAAGATCGAAAATGGATGTATGTAGGAGGGGGTGTTTGGCCGTGACTTATTTAGAGAGAAAGAGAGAGTTTTGAGTGGTGAGTGTTGTGATGAAGTGATTAATGGTTTAAGGTTAATACTTATAGGCAAATCATAAGATTATTATCCAATGGTTCCTATGTTGTCTAGATATTAGACAATGTTGATTATTATAATCACATAAAGGACAAGGGGGTCACACAAGGTGACCGATTTCGGTTGGGGGGGGGGGGGTATTCGGTTAGTTTCCAACCGATTAGTTAGGCCTTAGTTAAGTTAATTAGGTTAGTTTAGGGATTAACCCGTTTACTAGTATGTTGTAATTTACAACGGGTGTTAGGGTATTCGGGGACCCTAACTAGCTTAGAAAAAGAAAAACATTGCTTCTAGCAATATTTTGGTGTTCCGGGTAAAGTCCGGTTGTTCGGTTAGGTACCGATTCGTTAAAGTGCTAAATTACACTTTTTAGTGTCTAATAAGCACCTTTTTGTATCCTTTCCATTCCCAACACTTGGGGAAGTATTCTGGATACTAAAACATAATTCCTGCATAATATTTTAGTGCTATAATGTTGATTATAGCTGAATTATATAAAATTCTGCACTTAAAGTGCGTTTCGGGTGTTTTTTAGTGCTTATTTTTGCTTTCACAATGTCTATAAATTGAACCCTTGCATGTACTCTTGGGTTTTAATGTACTTTTGTCGTCGGACCTACACCTAGGCCTCAATTCTAATGTCTGACTGCTTTCTGCAGTTCTGTTGACACGATGTGTCTTACCGGTGAGTTTACTAATATTTTTGACGCAACGCTATCATAACGAAATTCTTGTAGCATATATCATGCATGAATTCACTTGTATGGAATTCAGAAATTTATTTGTCTGGTAAACCAGATCATGTACAGTCATTAAAGCACAAATTACTGTTCATCTAGTGTACAGAATGTACGGAAAAGTGACGGTTGTCACAGTCTCCCCCCGTTAAAAGAATTTCGTCCCGAAATTCAAGCGATGCCATCGGTCGCAGGGGAGTTGTGAAACCAATATGGTCACTTAGATTCATGCTTTGTCTTCATGTTCCCATGAAATCTCTGGGTCATGTCATGAATTCTTTCATACTTAAGTAAATCGATCATGACTTTTCTGTATCTTGTGGACTCTTGGTCCATAACCTCAACAGGTTTCTATAGTATCACGGACTCTTGGTCCAAAACCTCAGCAGGTTTCTATAGTATCACGGACTCTTGGTCCAAAACCTCAACAGGTTTCTATAGTATCACGGACTCTTGGTCCAAAACCTCAACAGGTTTCTATAGTATCACGGACTCTTGGTCCAAAACCTCAACAGGTTTCTATAGTATCACGGACTCTTGGTCCAAAACCTCAGCAGGTTTCTATAGTATCACGGACTCTTGGTCCAAAACCTCAACAGGTTTCTATAGTATCACGGACTCTTGGTCCAAAACCTCAACAGGTTTCTATAGTATCACGGACTCTTGGTCCAAAACCTCAACAGGTTTCTATAGTATCATGGACTCTTGGTCCAAAACCTCAACAGGTTTCTATAGTATCACGGACTCTTGGTCCAAAACCTCAACAGGTTACTATAGTATCACGGACTCTTGGTCCAAAACCTCAACAGGTTTCTATAGTATCACGGACTCTTGGTCCAAAACCTCAACAGGTTTCTATAGTATCATGGACTCTTGGTCCAAAACCTCAACAGGTTTCTATAGTATCACGGACTCTTGGTCCAAAACCTCAACAGGTTACTATAGTATCACGGACTCTTGGTCCAAAACCTCAACAGGTTTCTATAGTAATTCTTGTCGTTTGTCATTGACGTGAATCTTATTTGTGGGAACAACGACTGTTCCTTAAGTCAGACTCCTCTATAGACTAGACACATGAATGTGTCGCGATCACTACTGATCTTTTTCTGGGAGTTTTCATCTTGTGAACAATGGTTCTGATCCCTACACCGGGGATTCAACCTTTTCGTTTTCCAATTCACACTACGCCTTCTCTAGGCGAGGCTCTCATTTTAGTCATACTTCTTGTCTCAAATTCATATGATTTCTGCCGCTCATCAGCGTAATCTTTCTGTATTCTGCGGGCTGTCCTGATATGATCACATATCTGAACGATCTGGCCTCTAGTTTTCCTGGGCCATCTCGGGCCAGTTGATTGTTTATTTCTGGTCTCCGTTCAACATGACGGAAATTTACTCATTATGTTCCGTCTAAAGCTTTACACGAAGCGGTTTAGACGGCGGTGTGATAGATACCGTTGTAGGAAAACTCCACTAAGGGCAAGTGAGTGTTCCGACTTTTCATCAAAGTTTATCACACAAGCACGTATTGTGTTCATACAGTCTGCATCGTTCAGCAGCTCAGTTCATATTCGAGTTCTTACGATCATCGGTGTGTTGCAACCCTTGTGATCAATAAAGATCGTGCAACGTTTTCTTTCAGGTAATGACGTCCAGTTGCGGCGCGCAATCACTGTATCTATCTCAAGATATCTTCTCGTGATTCCTTAATCAATGTGCCGCGTGTGCAATGTCGTGGTCTCGTTGCATCGACGTACAATCGAGACTTGTCGAGAGACGTCACATAATTGCAACTCTAGCTCTTTAGCTCTTGGTTGTAGGGTTGGCGTGAATTTCGTTCTTATCCACCATGTATCATAAAGTTCTCCCTTCGCGAACTCGAAATCCGCTTTTCGTCATCATTGCACATAACTGTGCTTTCTCTAAGAGTTGCAAGGTAAATTGCGGCTGTTGCTCACGACCTTCCTTGGTCGTTGGCCATATAAGAATGTAGTCAATAAGTATATAACTTATCCAGGTATGGCTCACACGTTCGATTCATGAGGTCCATGAATATATTGTCGATGCATGTGTCAAGCCAAATGATACGACAAGGATCTTGTAATGCTCGAAGCAAGTCCTATAGGTCGTTTTAGGGATATTTCCACTTGTATTCACAGTGGAGGACCTCTTGTCCTCAAGTTGATCCCTGGGTAAAGGATTCTGATTCTCAATTTTCTGAAGTTTATGTAAAGTGGAGACTACCAACTTTCTCCTTGTCTCCTTAACTAAGGATGTTATGTCCTTAATTTCCTCTGTCTAGCAGCTCTTGCAGTTATATCAGAGGTTCATGTTTCGCTGGTGAAGCTAGTCGGTATGGCGTCATTCGTCACTGGTGCTGCTCCTGGCACGCGATTTATCCTGAACTCCTCTCGTCGCTACAGAGAGGCGTTCCTAGCAAGTCTTCTGAAAAGGCTACTGGGACTTCTTCCATCACGGGGATGTTTTTAGGCTCCGTAGCCTACTCGGAGGCGCTTCTATGCCTCTTCGACCAGTGAGGGATGTCGTAGATCTGCCACCTTGTGGGGTCTAGCATCCTTGCACCCATCGCAGGGAATTTGGGTTCCATCATTCGCAAGAGGGATGCGTCTGATTTTCTCATATTGAACGACTCCAGCTCTATACTTGGATTTTTGATCCATGCTGACTATCATCTCATGACTTCGCAAGTCAATGGTAACAGAAGGTTCCGGCCTCCTGAGTCCCTAAATGCAATCCTTAATTGCTTCGACTGTTTAAACTAGCCTTCTTTATGCCCATTTCTAAGGAATACGGGACGTCTATTTTGCTAGGCCAAGCGGTTTCTTAGGTTCTAAGCATGCAGGGTTGAAGTTGATGCCAGTATTAAAAATAGATGCATAAGGTTGGTTATTGTCAAATGGTGTTAACAACACCATTTGACCTATTTAGTCTAATTGACCATTTTTCCGTATGAGATGGTATTTAATTACCATTTCATCCCTTTAAACCTATCCCGGTTTTCCCTTGAACTCGTTTTACTAAAAACCGTTTTTATTTGTTCGTCATTACATGACTAATTTACCATTTTACCCCTTTTTCCATAACTCATGATTTCTTACCAATTTCCCTCGTTCCGACTCTCATTGAATCGTGTCGGAACATTCTATACCAACCACTTAGTAGCATTCAAATACCATACTTGCAATTATGTAATTTGTACATAATGTAAAGGGGCGTAAACTTTACTTACCTCACTTCCAAATTATGCTTTTCCGTCATTCTTGCTTCGTTTGACCCGCTTCGTTCCCAAGGTTTCACCTAGCTACTTAATCGTCAAGCTATCATTGTAAATTGTAAGATGGTTAGATTAGTCATAATTATTCACGACTATTCCATCTCACTTATTTCATATGTCGAAACTACTATTCGACTTCATGATTAGTTAAGTTAGCTTATTAAAGTTAACTACTTTAAATCACAAGGTTTACAACATTAAGTTTAAATCAACATAATATTTAGAACCCTTGTCACTTCATATTACGCGTAATCGCCATATCATTCAAATACGCGTTTTCGCTCTAATTTCAACACTTTAGTTTTCATTTAGGCATTTTAAAAAACACCTAGTGTGCATAATTTTACATATTTACTAACTAGGGGGGGGGGGATAGTGGACGGTCCTCCCAACCGCCAGAGTGATCTCACTCCGGGAGCCGCTACCCGACCAAGCTAGCTCCGCGGTGACTTCCCCATGCCGAGTTCTTACCCTGGGCGACATATGCCACTCCCAAGACTCGAACCCAGTACCTCTGGGAAGAGGTGGGTGTCGGTGGCCAACTGGGCTACCCCAGTTGGTTTATTTACTAACTAGTTCATAACTAGTTATCTTTACCAAGATTTACATCAACACATCCAAACCTCTAAGTCTAGTGTTCATGAACCACATCAAGAACTTATATCATAACCTCAATGTTCATCAATCTTACATTCTAATCTGAGTGTTCATCATATTAACATAAAACCCACTTAGCACATAATAGGGTAGTTACCAAATCCCTAGTTTTGACAACAATTCATCAAATTTTCTACTAGGGTTTGTTTCTAAACCAAGATATAATCACAATAACACTCATAGATTCAGCATTCATTCCAGAATTTCGATTATGATTGTTCATCATAATCTCAAAGTATCACCAAATAGCAAAATTTAACATACCTTGTGATCCCCATGACTAGGTGATCGTTTTTATGTGTTCATGCAGTGATTTGAGTCTTGATTCGAGCTTCAATTTGGTCACTTAGTGTGAACTAGGGTTTTGCTCCTTGGAGCACCCTCCTGGTCGATCAGAACACGCACCCCATGTGTGTGTGTATTTTTTTTAATAAAACAAGTTTCCCACTTGTCCATATTAGTCCCTCATGTTTTATTTTGATCAAATGAAGCTATATCTCACCATTAGTTACTTAATCACATGCTACTAACTAGGTTAGTTACTCCTAGTTACTTTAACGGGTTCGGGAAGTTATAACCCGTTATGTTTTAAGTCCCATTAATTTGGCCTTTTTATATACTTTGTTTTCTCAAAGTATTTATTCCCCTTTTTAATTAATATTAGGTTTATTTATTTGAGTCGTAATATTTACCACTAATGGTATTTTACCCGCCTTTTAGTATTAACGGGGTTTGATTACCAAACCCGTTTTCGGGGTGTTACAAGTCTACCCCCTTAAAGAGGTTTCGTCCTCGAAACTTTTTTCTTACATGATTTATCGAGTTTAACTCCATGCATTTGATCTCGATAATCAATTGAACATTGCTCATATTTTAACCAATTGTTGGTATTACCCGAGAAGTATGATAATATCCTTTTGGTTACTAATCACCTACGTGTCTCATACGACATAATGCAACTTGAAATAACGTAATTTCGTTACTTCTACTAGTTTAGTTAACTTAGCGATATCCATCGCTTTTATATATTATCGAACTCTTTATGAATCCGTTACTTTGACCCGTTTAAAGGTCTTTAGTGAAATCTTTCACTTTTAGCAACCATTTCTTTTGTTTTCAATTTCATTTATTCGATTCGGTTATACCGAATCCACCGCTTACAGGCGACCAAATTTATTTAAATGACCTTAACCGGTCTCACTAACTAGATTTATTAATCCAGTTACTTTTTACCGCTCGCTTGGTTATAATGTGATTCTACTTCACATTGCATTTCTTGACCATGATCGTGTCACATCATGTTTAATTTATATCAACCTTTCATTTTTTTTTTGAAAATATCTCTTTTCGATTATATCGTCTTGCGCATATCAGTATCAAGACTTGTATCTTTTATGCTTACTATTTAAATTCCTATTAGAATTTATATTTTTAAAAACGTTATTTCTTATCAAAACTGAAGTTTTAGTTTAGCATCTTCTCTTTAACTTTTGTCAATTATCCATACCGGGATATTGACAGTCCAAAATTTATTCTTTTACAGTCTTTGTTTTATGCGAGGATTCTCAATTTATTCCCTTGCTTCGTCTAATTAACCCGTAGGTTTTATCACTTTGCCTTATAGGCTATTTTATTAGACTTTCACCTCTTTACGGCGAGGTCCTTATAATCTATTTCTTTCTAGTCATGACCCGTGGGTCGTTTTAGTCTCGTAGACCTTTCCATTGTTTATAACCCCAAAGGTTATGTTGATCCCGTAGATCATTCCTTGCTCATATCATTCTTAAAATACATGTTTGGTGTCAAGGCACCCTGTTTTTGTTTGAAAAATCATTTGGTTTCAAGCTTAGGTTCCGTTAACCTTGATTGTAGTTTCGTGGCTACAATTGTTTTCTTTCGGACAATTTTCCGACTTATGATTTCTCACGTCATTTATGCGTCAGTTCTTCTTATGCTTACTGTTATTTGACTTGCATATATTCTTATTTGGTTATGTCCCATTACCGGGCTCAGTACTCTTTTGTATTTAACGCCTCCTTTATCCCGCTTGCGTTTACTCATGCCTTTCGACATGATATTATATTCGACCCGTTCAACTTTAAAATAGTTAAACATAATTTATTTCAAATTTCTATTTACATTATCTTGTCATCTTCTAGTTATGACTCAAAACCCGAGTCTTTTAACTTCCCATCCGAGTTCCCGTTTTTCGGTCCACGCATGCGTTTAAATCCTTACTCACAAACCGGATGTTTTGTAAGGATCGGGTTCGCGACCTAAACGAGTCGGTTCAGAGGAATTCCATCAAATACAGGTGCGGAAAACAAGTATTTGACCTATAAACAGCTGAATCTTCACTTTAACACTGATTTGTATTGATATGAAAGCAATTACAATCAGTTCTCACACCGGCAGCATCTCGGTATGGAAATCTCACAAAAAACAACTTATGATTTCGCTTGACCTTGAACTCCTATATATAGAGATTGAGATTTCGCTTTAGCATGACTCAAGCGAAATCTTAACATGTTGATTTCGCTTGAGCTGCTTCAAGCGAAATCCTTTACATACACATTCATTCAAGCGAAATCTTGCTAACTCTCTCTCATTCTCTCGATTTACGTGCCCTGATCTATTCTAGCTAGTCTAAGACTCGATACAAGACGAAGTCGACAGATGTAGTGCACCAACAGACTCCCCCTCAGATGTTGACGAGTTGACTATCGAGTCACATCAATGCTGTGTCTTCACATCTTCATTCTTGATCAGTCTCCGGGCTTTTCTCTCTCTATCTTCTTCTCCAGAATCACCTGGCTCTATCAGACTCCCCCTCACGATTTGCTGGTATTCATTTGTTCTTCAGCAACATCTGCTTTAGGATCGATGCCTGACTCAAATGTTGTTTACAAGATCATTGCCTGGATCTCATCTAATTCTCTTGATCAGATCTCTTGATTCCTTAAGTTCATCAGCATCAGCAGCTAGCAAACTTTTAGATTCATAATCAGATTCTGACTTTCATAAGCTTTGAATGAATTAATCTGGCTCACCTGTAACAATCTTAACCCAGAAATAAATTTTCTAAATTTAACAATTTAAATGCACCAACAATCTGATATAATCAGATAATTCTCTCTCATATCACAAATCAATGATGAACCAAATGTAGGTTTAAAAAAATTGTATGATTTTAACAAACCTTTTGACATTTTAAGATTCATTCCCCTTCACAACCAAGTCATCATGTTTAGCACTTGAAATTTTGACAATCAGCTTTCCAATATCAGTTGTCGAAAATCTTTTTGTATTTTTCAAAATTTTATGCTAAAACACACTAAAATCTTTTTGTAATTTTTGATTGTAAAGGAATGCAATAAAGAAATATTTACAAACAATATTTTTGTGAGTTTGTGCAAGAGGATCATATCAGTTTCTGAGACAGATCACTAACACCGTTAAGCTTCATTTCATATTAAGTTCTAAACAATTTACCTAGATTGTCAGTATGTTTGTCCACTTAAATTTTCACACAAAGTTCAACTGATCCGAGATACGATGTTAATGTTTTTAAAAAACTTAAACTTATCCGTGTGTCCCACTACTTGAATATACTCTCGTATCCAGATCCCAATATTCAGTCTTACAGGTGAGTATACCACAGATGATATCTGTCAGGGGAATAAATTATAGTACGAGGGTCGTGAGAGCTCAGGTCGATACTCCCGTATACGCAGAGAGATGACGGCTTCGACTTTCGGTGTGTCCCCTTTAGAGGATCTTTTGTTTCAACAGCCATGATTAGCATTTTTCAATGTTTCATCATTTTTTAGCTGAGGGAGAGCTATATTTCAAGCAAATGTAAAGTATTCTCCGGGGACTAGGCCATTGCTTCCGCAAAATCAGAAGTCCCGGGATAATACCCCAGATATCACTGAGCATAAAGACCTAGTATCTCAGAATAAGGGACCTTTCAAACAAGATTTCAGGGGTTACCTATATATCCAAGTTTGTGTTAACCCACAAAACAAGCAAGTTTGAAATTTAGGTTTATATCTCGTCACAATCTACTAAATGTGCAAAAACCTACTGACATATCCGCAGTAAGATTGTTTATCACATTTTTACTTTACATTTCTTTAGCATGTTGTGATAGTCCACTGATGTACTATCATTTCCTCTATATGCAACAAAAACTCATTTTTGAATTTTATCATGTTTTTGTCTTTTTCAAATTTTCAAATGTTTTTGGATTTTTTAAAATTTTTTACTCCCCCTAAAATGCAAACACATTTTAGGAAATTTGAAAACAAACTATACAGAAAACATGACAAACTGTACAATAAACTTGACAACTGATATCGAATCGCATCAAATCGCCATTCACTTGGCATAAACAATCAGAACTCCCCCTATCAAAAACCATTTTCTCATTTAGATTTCAAAACACTTAAGTTTGTTTTAATCAAAATGATTTTTCCGGAAAATGAATTTGTGTTGATAAAAACCATTTGTAAGTCTTATCATTTTAAGAACAGGGATATGGTTCATCATCTTGTTCGTCTCTTGACATATATAGTAAATCAAGTACAAATTAATGTCCCTGATTTACCATTTGCATTCAAGCAACCTCTAAATCAATTGTAAAAATAACTACTTGTAAAAACACACAATACCACTTGTAGGAATGTTACGTCTACATCACCATTTTACCAATCAGAATGCCGATTCCTGCTTCGCACTTACCAACCTAGAAGCTCCGGCGTAGTCATACAACCTGTAAACATCCAAACACTATAAAAAACTTTCAACCAAAAACTTCAAATATTAGAAAGATGCCGATTCCTGATCCACGATATAAACTTGGGATCTCCGGCATAGTCCTTAGACTATCATGGAAAACAAACTTCCACCCAAGTCTTCTTAGACTTGGTGGCTTCCAATTCTTGTGCAGTAGGGTTGTAAGTTTCCTTTTTAGTTGCATAAAAATCTTTAACCCCTTTTACTTTCCGATCAAGCATTTTTTTAAACATTTTTCTAACATTTCCATTGAAAGCTTTCTCAATATCAAATTCCTTTTCATCAGAATAGAATTGATTTGAAATTTCCACTTTACCAACCATTTGTTTAATCTCTTCCAAGTTCAGTGATGGAATGTCAACATCATTCACTGAATGTTTTTCCTCAACTTGTGGCTCATCTGATTTTGTGGAATCAGATTCATCGCCAGATTTTTCATCTGATTTTTTAACAATCCATTTTTGGTTGTCTTTTGCACTCTTTTTGTATAATCTTTTAGAATTTTCACCAAATTCATTCTTTAAATTTTCAAAAGTTTTGAAGTTTGTAGTTGGTGAATCATTCTTTTCAACCACTTTTTCTTTAAGTTTTTCAGATACTCCCTGTTTTTTTTTTGACTTTGTTTGGACAATTGTGAGCGATGTGTCCAATAACTTGACATTGAAAACAAGTTCTTGTGTCTTTTGATTGAAAAACTCCAATTTCTGTTCTTTTCCTTTCAGCAAGGAACTCTTGATTTGATTTTCTCCAAAATAAGCTATTTGACTCCTCTTCATAGTTTTTTCCTGCAACATATGTCATTTTTGATTTAAAATCTCTAACATATTTTTCATTTTTACGATTTTCAGATAGAGTAAAACCAAGACCTTTCTTTTTGTAACTACAATTTTGATTTGTTTTCTTTTGAAAACTAGAATCAGAATTGTAATTCTTTTTTCCTTTTTTCTTGTTTAACCTTTGTTGAACTCTAGAAGTGTATTTTTTAGGTTTTTCAATAGATTTTAGATCCTTAATTTCAGAAAAATTAATTTCCGTCATTTTGAAAACCTTTTTAATCATGTCAAAACGAACACTTCTAATCGGAAACTCTTTGTCAGAGTATAATTTGTCCGAATCATTTAAAGTATATGCAACTTCAAATGTTTCATCATCCAAATTTGCCTTTGATAGCAAAAATTCTTTACTGTAAGACCGTTTTTCCGATGACTTTGAATTGTTGACTGACGAACTTGAACACCCAGACTCAAATTTTGACTCAGACACCTCCTCAGTATCCAACACCTGATCGACCACCTTTTTGATTAACTCAGACTCATGATCAGTATCAGACGAGGTAAACGTGATATCAATATTATCTGGTAAAACATCAGTTGTCTCTGATTTTAACTTTATATTGACTGCTTTTTCGACTTGCTCCTCATTCGGTTTTCTAGGAGAATAACCTTCCCAGATAGGAGGCGGACACTTGTTGTATTTAACAGTCGATTTATTACCAGTCTCATTCTTTGTCTTTTCATCCTGAAATGCTTCAAAACCTGCAACAGTAGGATAAACTCGATCAATAACATAATCAGAACAAGAATAACTCAGTAATAACCTTCTGATCCTTTCATTCTCAATCTTTTCTTTCTCCAACTCTTGCTTTAGATTAGCATTTTCTTCGATGTAATGATTAATTGCCTTTTGCTTTGCCATCAACGTAGAATTCGTCATCGTTAAAGCTTTTTCTCTTTCAGAATTCGTTGTTTGAAGACCTGTCACAGTTCTGTTTAACACGCTATACGATTCTTTCACATAGCTGATGTCAGATAGTAGCTTTTCTATCAGTCTTTCTCTATCAAACAGAGTCACATCTTTTTCTTCACAACTTTTGCAAATTTCCAAACATTTCTTACAAGGCTTTTCAACTTCAACAATCTTCTCAATCTCAATTGTTTTTACCACTTCAATTACTTTTTCTACTCCAGTTACTTTCTCAGTTTCAATCACCTTTTCTTCATTCACACTTTTAACTTCTTCAGTTTGAACAACATTTTCAACCTTCTCATCTTGTTGTTGTTCTTTTGCAGCTTGTTTCTCCTTCAGTTTCTCCATGCGATCTGCAAAATAAAAATGAAAACTTTCAGGAGAAAGATGTTTTTTAGCAATATTAATATGTTTCTCTTCCTTATCATCACTGCTACTCTCAATCGGTGTTTGATCAAACTCTACAGATTTTTCAGACTCAGCATCTGAAATACCAGAATCAGATGGTGTTTGATCAAAAACAACTTCTTTTTCTGAAGTATCCTCATTTTGCACACTCTCATCTGTACTTAATGATTCAGAATCAGCACTTTCTGAACTTTCTTCAGATGTAATCGATTGATCTTTCACTGTTTCACCAATTGATCTCATCCAAGTAGCAAACAAATTTGGTTCTCTAACAATCTTTGCAATGAAAGCTTTGAAATCCCCCTTTTCATCAACAAACATATCCCAGCTGAATCCTTCAGGTAGTTGTTCATCATTTTGGTCCACTATACATGCTGTGCTGTTAGAAGAAATGTAGTTGCTCCAGTTGAAATCTACCAAACATCCTTTCTTTGAATCTTCAATCTTTCTACCATGAGCCGTCTGTAATTCTTGTGTCTGACCAACTTGCTGATAAATGGATTTCCGGTAGTAGTCATCTTTTCCAAATGCATTCTGAGCACCACTAACTTCTCTGTTTTTGCATTCCCGCTTAAAATGACCTTTTTCCCTGCACCTGAAACAAGTAACTTTAGATTTATCAAAACCTAAAGTAGAAACACAAGCATCAAGAAAGTCATTTCTCCCAGTAATTGTTTTGAACTTCTCAGCACGTCTAAGAACACTTGCAAGACACCATTTGATATCCATTAGTTCCATCTCTTCAACATCTATTTGGTCGTAATCTTCTTTAGTAAGCATAGGATTTCCAATTCGACCAGCCACTAAACCTTCATATGAGATAAGCACGGAACCAAGTAATGCCATATGATCTTTCGCAATGTCTTCAGAAAAACTTTGACCTTCTGGAAGATTTAGAGCTATGTTGCATTGAATCACACAACCATTTCCCATCTTTGTGCTTTGAGACTGAAAACTTTCTGATGAAGTCTTTGGATTGACACTTGGATAAGATGAGAATCCACTGCTGTTTTTGTTTGAGCTTTGATCAATCTTTTCAGTAGTATCTCCAACACTATATGCAGTCTGAATTTTTTGACTTCTCTCAATTTCTGAAGTTGGAACACCACCCTTGTAATACATCTTTACATCTTGTTGACCACTTGGATTATTCATCCTTGCAATCTTCTGCTGTTCCAAATCCTGACTTTCAATCTTTTCAATGAACTGAGAGATTGACAACCTATCATAAACTCCAGTATTCTTCAGTATCATCAAATAAGTTCCCCACTCTTTCTGAGGTAATGCATCAGCAAGTTTATCCACCCATTCCTCATTTTCTTTTGTGATGTTCATCATCGACATTGTTCGTACTAAGTGACAGTATCGTTCAATAAGTTTCTTCGTATCTTCTCCGGGCAAACTTGTGAACAAATCGAACTCTTTTTTAATCAATGCCTTCTTGCTTTTAATCATACTTGTACTGCCTTCAACCTTGATTTTTAAAGCATCCCATATTGATTGTGATGTTTTGTCATGTTGAAGTAGTATGAAGATGTCTTCTTTGATGGCCTGTTGAAGCAAACTGATCATCATCTTTTCAGCTCGGTATATTTCCCGTTCTTCCTTACTAAGATCTGAAAGCTGTTTTTCAGTCTGCATTTCAGTTCGTGGTAGAGCATACTTTGTCAGAATACATTCCCATGATCTTAGATGATTTGCTTGCACCCAGTTTTCGAATCTATCTTTCCATCCGTAGTATTCTTCAATTCCCATTAGCTTCGGGGGTTTCTGAGTCGTCCCCATTTCGTTTTCTGAATTCATGTTCTGAGCAATGGAAGACGAACTAGACGGTGTTGCAAACGCATTGTGAAACTCGTTATCCATGTTTTAATCACTTTCAAGCGAACTGGTCAAGTGAACAATCTTTGAAGCGAAATGATCAAGCTGATTGAAGCGAAATCCTTGAAGCGAAATGATTCAAGCGAAACTTTCAATTTAATACTTTCTGAAGCGAAATCCTTGAAGCGAAACACTTCAAGCGAAACTTCCTGAAGAGAGAATCTTGAAGCGAAAACCTTGAAGCGAAAATAAATCCTGTTTGAAGCGAAATGATAAGTGTCGCTTGAAGTTTCAAGCGAAATCGTCCAATGAAGCTATGTTCTTCAAGCGAAATCCATTCGAAGGTCGATTTTGATCACTTTTAGGTTGAATTTGGCTGTGAAACTTTCAAGGATTTGTTATCTTGTACTTTTAAACAATCCGTGAGAAATTGAATCGATTTTAACCATGAAAAAATTTCTGAACTGATAAAAGAAGGTGTAGAAGTAAAAGAACGATGTCAATTTCAGCTGAAATCCTTCAGAATTCCTCAACTGGCTCTGATACCAATTGTAAGGATCGGGTTCGCGACCTAAATGAGTCGGTTCAGAGGAATTCCATCAAATACAGGTGCGGAAAACAAGTATTTGACCTATAAACAGCTGAATCTTCACTTTAACACTGATTTGTATTGATATGAAAGCAATTACAATCAGTTCTCACACCGGCAGCATCTCGGTATGGAAATCTCACAAAAAACAACTTATGATTTCGCTTGACCTTGAACTCCTATATATAGAGATTGAGATTTCGCTTCAGCATGACTCAAGCGAAATCTTAACATGTTGATTTCTCTTGAGCTGCTTCAAGCGAAATCCTTTACATACACATTCATTCAAGCGAAATCTTGCTAACTCTCTCATTCTCTCGATTTACGTGCCCTGATCTATTCTAGCTAGTCTAAGACTCGATACAAGACGAAGTCGACAGATGTAGTGCACCAACATGTTTTACCGAAGTCGTTATTATTGCAACCCTTACGGTATGCATTATGACTTCGTTTCGCTTTTATATTCCTACTTTGTTCTTCAAATTTGGTGTTTTACAAAATCGGCCCGTTAAGAGTCATATTTGCATTCTCCGGGTTCAAGTGTAAGCACACCCCTCCCAATTGCATACCTTAATCGTTTTACATTAATCTTCATCCCTTCTATCGGGCTCATTATCCTAATGTAATACGCTTCCGTCACCTGGCTGTGCGTTTACATTATTTTCAACTATTTTGTTCATTTGTTTCATTTGGGTACTTTTTAATTTGTCCCATTCACCCCGTCCTTACTACATCGGATGTAAATGTGTCCGCTATAAGAAGTTCATGGTATCATATGCCACTACTTACTTGGCCAGAGTAAGCGATTAACACATGACACGCATGACCTTTTTATAGTTTTCACATCACGCCCTATGTAAGTAATGCCTCTATTTGTTTCTCTTGGAAACAATATCCCGAATACATTTTCTATTCGGTTTTCCAAGTTTCTAATTTACATATGCAACAATCATTCTCTACATGTTTGTTGCATATTGCTATTTGTGCGTTTATATTTAAAAGCTTGCACCTGGTAATGTTTGCCCCGACGGGCGTTCCTTGCCATTAACCTTGTTCGCGGTCGTTACGCGATTTAATCCTTGGTGAGCATGGTCCTCTTGTCATACTTCGGACCGTTCCTCTATCATATCCGTGATTTGTTCAATCCTCGTCATCTTCAAATGCGAGTTTCCTCCAATTAAAACATTCATAAAAGTTAGTAATATCAACTTTACTAAATGCCCGTATCATAATACAAGGCTTTTCTACTATACGCGTCAACGCGCGCAATTTCGTCAACTATATTCATCATTTAATTTAGGTAACGTGTATCACACACGATAGCCTTATGTGTTGTTTACAACACTTTAGCATGCTTAAACTTATTAACATACATATACTTACCGGATTTGCGATCAAGCCTCGAACCGAACACACTTTATTCTTTAACCATGAGCTCTGATTACCAACTTGTAATACCCGTCTAATTATTTAACGGTCTTCGTATAGATTATGAAAACAAACATGAGTTTATATGTAATTTACTGTTGAAAATTTCGGGTGAATTAAAACTTTTACAATTAGGAAATAATACAATTTAATATCTACTGAATTGCCGTCTAAAATGACGACGAAACAACGTGCGGAAGCTTTAATCTCGTGTGTTCGGTTCTTGTACGCTGCTTGATCTTCATCCGGGTACTTCTGATATTCTCCTAAAATCAAAACCAACTCAAAAGTTAGTTTTGATAGTCAAATAACAAGGTTAAACGAGTTTGGAGTTCAAAATAAACGAAATACAAAAATTAATTTTTGCCAGCTAACTGGCTTACGGACCGTAAGCCTGGACCCTTAAGGTCCGTAAGCATGCCTCGCGCCACGCGACGCCACCGGGTCACTCCCTCGCGCCACGCGAGGGATACCTTTTTCCAGCAAGATCAGAGCTGTGTCCTGCATATTTCAGCAACAACGGTTTTTACGAAAACGGCCATAACTTCTTCGTTATTGACCCGTTTTACGCGATTCTTTTTCCTGCGCGTCCGTAATTAAATTCTCCATCTTATGGAGTTAAAATCCGACATCCGGATTAACAAAATTTCAGGCTTTTAAGTCTTCGGCTTACTACCATTTTTACCAAATATTGACCCGTTCATGATTTTATCACACCAATATGTTTATTTGACCTTTAAACTCAGGAAATTCATTCTTTTAATGTCTCCTATCATATTAATCTCAAATCACGGGTTTCTTACATAATAAAATATCGTTTACGCTTAAATGCTTATTTTGACCCGTTAAGGGTATTTACGCATTTTAGTCTAGAACTTGTGCTTTTCTTTTGACGCTACAAAATTCCATGTCTAATTAACTACAAATATTCCACCACAACTATTTTGTGGTGGCTTTAACATAATAATCCCTTTTTTTCCAAATTTTACCCATCAGTTGGTCATTTTACGCAAAAGACCATTTTTTTGAGCATTTGACCACGAATGTGTATTCCTTTGACTTTTGTTCATATTTAACGATATCATAATCTTATTGCAAGTTCCTAAATAACCCCTATGGGTCGTTTTCCCAATATACCCTTCAAGGGTGTTTTGGTCAACTTTAGTCCCTCACTTTACTACGAAGGACTTTCGCTAAACATTTGGCCAAGAATTTGTATGTTTAACTAAAAGCTTATTTATACGTACCTGGCTCGGGTCAAAGTATTGACCCGTTTACATAACTTTTGCTTTAAATCTTTCTAGTTCAAGCAACGCAAGCTTATGTTATTTCCTGTGATTACAAAACTCAACAAGCGATTGTCAAATGTTATTGTCAAATGGTGTTAACAACACCATTTGACCTATTTAGTCTAATTGACCATTTGTCCGTATGATATGGTATTTAATTACCATTTCATCCCTTTAAACCTATCCCGGTTTTCCCTTGAACTCGTTTTACTAAAAACCGTTTTTATTTGTTCGTCATTACATGACTAATTAACCATTTTACCCCTTTTTCCATAACTCATGATTTCTTACCAATTTCCCTCGTTCCGACTCTCATTGAATCGTGTCGGAACATTCTATACCAACCACTTAGTAGCATTCAAATACCATACTTGCAATTATGTAATTTGTACATAATGTAAAGGGGCGTAAGCTTTACTTACCTCACTTCCAAATTATGCTTTTCCGTCATTCTTGCTTCGTTTGACCCGCTTCGTTCCCAAGCTTTCACCTAGCTTGTTAATCGTCAAGCTATCATTGTAAATTGTAAGATGGTTAGATTAGTCATAATTATTCACGACTATTCCATCTCACTTATTTCATATGTGGAAACTACTATTCGACTTCATGATTAGTTAACTTAGCTTATTAAAGTTAACTACTTTAAATCACAAGGTTTACAACATTAAGTCTAAATCAACATAATATTTAGAACCCTTGGCACTTCATATTACGTGTAATCGCCATATCATTCAAATACGCGTTTTCGCTCTAATTTCAACACTTTAGTTTTCATTTAGGCATTTTAACAAACACCTAGTGTGCATAATTTTACATATTTACTAACTAGTTATCTTTACCAAGATTTACATCAACACATCCAAACCTCTAAGTCTAGTGTTCATGAACTACATCAAGAACTTATATCATAACCTCAATGTTCATCAATCTTACATTCTAATCTGAGTGTTCATCATATTAACATAAAACCCACTTAGCACATAATAGGGTAGTTACCAAATCCCTAGTTTTGAAAACAATTCATCAAATTTTCTACTAGGGTTTGTTTCTAAACCAAGATATAATCACAATAACACTCATAGATTCAACATTCAATCCAGAATTTCGATTATGATTGTTCATCATAATCTCAAAGTATCACCAAATAGCAAAATTTAACATACCTTGTGATCCCCATGACTAGGTGATCGTTTTTATGTGTTCATGCAGTGATTTGAGTCTTGATTCGAGCTTCAATTTGGTCACTTAGTGTGAACTAGGATTTTGCTCCTTGGAGCACCCTCCTGGTCGATCAGAACACGTACCCCATGTGTGTGTGTGTATTTTTTTTTTAATAAAACAAGTTTCCCACTTGTCCATATTAGCCCCTCATGTTTTATTTTGATCAAATGAAGCTATATCTCACCATTAGTTACTTAATCACATGCTACTAACTAGGTTAGTTACTCCTAGTTACTTTAACGGGTTCGGGAAGTTATAACCCGTTATGTTTTAAGTCCCGTTAATTTGGCCTTTTTATATATTTTGTTTTCTAAAAGTATTTATTCCCTCTTTTTAATTAATATTAGGTTTATTTATTTGAGTCCTAATATTTACCACTAACGGTATTTTACCCGTCTTTTAGTATTAACGGGGTTTGATTACCAAACCCGTTTTCGGGGTGTTACAACATCGTGGCAAGTCTACAAGCTGACCCAGCTAAGCTATTATGTTGACCGGTGTTGACAAGGGCCGCGTAAGGCTTAGCCTTACCTTACGCGGGCCGCCTGAGAGTCAATATCAGCAACTATATAAAGGAGGCCTCGGGTTTCAATTTCCGTCGCACATTCTCAATTCTCAATCTCGAATTCTCTGTTATTAGGCATATTTTGCAAGTATTATACCCCCTAATTAGCGAGGTTCTGCTCCGTTGTAAGTATTATAACCCCATTTTCGTAATAGTTACGCTGCCCGATTGATTTAGGGTTCCGTAACAACTGTCGTGGTTTTGCCCGACGTAGTTGTTGGAATGCCGTCTCGGGGAGGGTATCATTAATAATTTCAAAGGGTTATGATACTAACCAATGTACATTTGTGTAAATTACAGATTATACCCAGAAAACCCTTACAAGAAGCCTAAGATAGCAAAGTGAGTAATCTCCTTTTTGTTAACAATTTTTACAAAATCTTAATTATTTTACAATGTGATTAAGCGGTGATTGAGTCTTTGTAGTCTTCAATTACTGCCGGTATGTTGGGGTTTTGTATACAAAATTTACTACACTGTGAGTAGTAAGTTGAGGATGATAGTACGTTACCATTGGGACAATGAGTTAGCCAATGTGTAATATGACCCACAAGTCAGTGGATTGATAGTACCAAATGGAGTAATTGTGTAGACATAAACATTGTAATCGTCCTCGATACTGTTTTAATCAATAAAATGTTTCTTAATTAAACTGGGATTCACTCACCAGTATTTCCGACTGACAAATGTTTTTAAAACGCGTTTCAGGTAACCCAATGTGACAGCCAAACTAATAGAAAGCCAGCTGGAGAGCACTAAAGGCTTGGGGATAATGTGGCTATAAAAGTTACCTAATAAACGATGTTTTTAAATTAAATAAGATAGGGTTTATCCCTATAAATGTATTGTAATAAGAAACTTGGATTTTATCCATGTGATTATTAATATAAAATAGGGTGGTTTTACTCTGATAAACATTTCCTAACTACGGTCCTGATGAAAATTCCGCTGCGAGATTAAATAACCTGATACCACCACAACTGAGACCGCGTCCACCCGTTCCCGAGAATAAGGGATCGGGGGTTGCGACAGGAGGTGGTATCAGAGCCTAGCCACTGTTCTAAGCCAACGAAGTGTTCTGCTGACACTTGAAATTTTAAAATTTGTGTTAGGAAATAAATTACAGAAATACGTGTATAACTGTAATTATTTGACTATTTGTTAGTTTTCAGTATGAGTGATCTAGGAACATCAGACGTGAATCGTCAGTTAGCTGATTCACCTAGGAGTGAAGGTACATCATCACAGCCTGCCCTTTCAGGGTATTCTGCTGATCAGGAGGAGGGGATATTTGCCTTTAGAGCTCAATCTGAAGAGCCATTTCCTAATAAGAAACGAGGATGGTTCAGTAAAGAAGCTTTTGCTCGTAGGAAGAGAATGCGAAAATTGCAACAGCAAAGGGCTTTAGCAGCCATTAAGCAAGAAACAGATGCCCATACTCAGGATATGCTTAATAGAAGCCTAGCTAATTACCATATCCTAGCTACAACTGCTGCTGACCCAAGTCTGGAACAATTAGTAGCCCCACAACCACAAAACCCAGAACAAACCATGGAAATAGAAAACCAGGAAAACCAGGTGGAGATGCATGACTTTAATCCAGAAGAAATCCCTAGGGTGCCTGCACCGAATCCCCTAGACCCAAATTACGACCCCTGGTGGGATGGCAATAGGGACTTTGTGCAACGTTACCCTATTCAGAACTATCCACCCATACAGAACATAGAAGCTTACCCAGGTATGGACCCTTTAGATCCCTATTACCATGATAACTATATTAGGGAGATATTAGAGGATCCTTACCAATTTCAGGAACTGTCACCCCCATATCAGGAAACCGCACCCCAGATTCCAAACCCAGTCCGAGAAGCTGCACCCCTAATGAGTGCAGAAAACGTGCAAGAACTTAGGACTTTTGGGGAGGAAATTTTAGAAAGCAGTGAGAGAATGCGTCAGGTAGGAGAACGTCTCGTATGGAAATACGATGAACGTAATATGGATTTTTGGATAAATCCATATCCGTGAATGAGATGGAGGAAATGGTAGTAGTAATAATAAATAAATATAAAAAAATAAAAAAATAAAAAATAAATAAAATAAAATATGTGTGTACGGATGCATAGTACTATTAATGTAATTTTCTTTTTGTTGGTATTATAATCTTTATTTCTGTACTAGTGTGTAATAGACGCATAGTATATGAAAATAGAGTACAAGTCGCAATGATCGACGGTTTTGGTTAAATTGCATGTTATGTGATTTACTATATTACCTATTATTTGTGATATTAATACGGGGTAAATGTTTAAAATTCAGATGGCCGACGAAGAAAATCAAGGAAATCTAAATAACGATAATCAGAGTAACATTAACGTGGTTAATGAAAACCCAAGCATCAATAACAATGGAAATCAGATGGATAATAGTGCTATCCAACATATAGTGGCACAAGGAATTATAGACGCAATGCCATTTATTCTTCAAACGGTTCAAGAAGCGAATAATAAAAGTAAACATAGCAGTAAGCGACCAATTGAACCAGAACATAGCGTGAACAATGGACCTATTCTTCAAATGCCCATTCCCAAAAGAAGAAGAACCGTGCCTTACAGTTGTTCATACAAAGAATTCTGGTCCTGTAAACCAATAGAATTCTTGGGCAATGAAGAACCTATTGCAGCTCTACGCTGGATAGAAAAGACTGAGGCTGTTCTGAAAATAAGTAAATGTGCGGAAGAGGATAAGATAATGTTTGCTTCCAATTTATTTAAAATGCAGCCTTAGAATGGTGGAACACTATCCTTCAATCTAGAGGAAGTAATAGGGTTTATAGTATGGATTGGGAAGAATTTAGGAATATGATAGAAAGGAAATTCTGCCCTCCAAATGAAAAGGAGCAGATAGCAAACAAATTCCTAAACCTTAGGATGACTGGTGTGGATAGTAAGGGATACACGAAGTTATTCTTTGAATATGCTAGAATAGTACCAACTCTTGCTTCACCAGAACCAGTGTTAATTTCCCGTTATATTTGGGGATTAGTTGGAGAGATTAGACATGTAGTCAAGGCAGCTAGACCTCAAACTATAGAAGAAACTGTAGAACTAGCCAATACCTTGACATATGAGTTAGTCCGTACTAGAGAAGAAGACCAGAGGAGAAACCTAACCCAAAGGCTTACTCAAGAATTTCGTTCTGGAAATTTCAATCGTAGGAATATGGGTTCTACCTCTGCACCATACTGCAAAGTTTGCAAGAAAAAGCACTCAGGAAAATGCTCAAATCTCTGCAATTACTGCAAGATGGCAGGACACAAGGAAGAAAATTGCAAGAGGAAATCCAGTAATAGATTATGCTACAACTGTGGAGAAAAAGGTCATATCAGGCTAAACTGTCCAAAAGTGGCCCCAGCTGCAAACAAGAAGAATACTAAAAATGATAGAGCATTTGTTCTAACTGCAGATGAAGCCAAGATGATCCTAGACGTTATAGCTGGTACGTTTTTAGTTAATGATATATTTGCTAAAGTATTATTTGACTCTGGTGCAAACCAAAGTTTTATTAATACTTCGTTTTGCAAAATTCTAACTCAGTCATTAACTAAACTACCACAAGAATGTCTAGTAGAGACAGCCAATGGAGAAACCGTTAGAATTTCTGAAATCTTGCACGGAGCAAGTATAGAAATTTTAAATCAGAAATTTATTGCAAATCTTTATCCTATGAATCTGGCAGGATTCGATGTTGTTTTAGGAATGGATTGGTTAATAGCCAATAAAGCCAATATTTTGTGTGATCAAAAGTTAATTCAAGTAAATTCACCAAAAGGTAAAACGATCACAATAAAAGGAGATAAGCCATTTAGATCCACTAAATTAATCTCTGTGATGAAAACTGCAAGTTGTATAAGAAAAGGTTCTATAGTGTATTTGATTTCTATAATCACTAACACTAAAGGAAAAGAACTAAAAGATATTCCAGTAGTATCTCAGTTTTCAGATGTCTTTCCAGAAGAATTACCCGGACTACCTCCAGACAGAGAAGTTGAATTCAGAATTCACCTGCTACCAGGAACATCACAAATTGCCAAAGCACCTTATCGGTTGGCACCTGCTGAAATGCAGGAGTTAAAGAAACAATTAGATGAATTATTAGAGAAAGGATTCATACAGCCAAGTTCATCGCCATGGGGAGCGCCAATACTGTTCGTTAAAAAGAAGGACGGATCGATGCGTATGTGCATTGACTACCGTGAATTAAACACGGCCACGATTAAGAATCAGTACCCATTACCAAGAATCGATGATCTGTTTGATCAGCTACAATGAGCTCGATTTTTCTCTAAAATCGATTTAAGGTCAGGCTATCATCAATTAAAGGTACAGGAAGAGGACATTCCTAAAACCGCTTTTAGAACAAGGTATGGTCATTATGAATTTACTGTCATGCCATTTGGTTTAACCAATGCCCCAGCTGCATTTATGGACATGATGAACCGAATATGTAAGACATATTTGGATAAATTCTTAATTGTATTCATAGATGATATTCTAATTTATTCTAAGAATAAAGAAGATCATGCAAGGCATTTGCAAACACTTTTAAGTCTATTAAGAAAGGAAAAACTTTATGCTAAGTTTTCTAAATGCGAATTTTGGTTAGAACAGGTACAATTCCTTGGACACCTAGTCAATCATGAAGGAATTCATGTAGATCCAACAAAAATCGAGGCAATTACTACATGGAAAACCCCTGAGTCACCAACTGAGGTTAGAAGTTTCTTAGGATTGGCCGGTTATTATAAAAGATTTATTCAAGATTTTTCTAGAATAGCCATTCCCTTAACTAAGCTAACCTGTAAATCTGTTAAGTTTGAATGGGGAGTAAAACAAGAAGAAGCCTTTAGAATCCTTAAGCAAAGATTGACCCATACACCCATATTAGCATTACCAGAAGGAACTAAAGACTTTATAGTCTACTGTGATGCTTCTAAATTAGGTTATGGATGTGTATTAATGCAACGTCAGAAAGTTATAGCTTACGCATCTAGACAACTTAAGAGTTATGAAGAGAATTATTCAACCCATGATTTACAGTTAGGAGCTATAATTTTTGCTCTTAAGATTTGGAGACATTACCTTTATGGTAGTAAGTTTACTATATTCACTGATCATAAGAGTTTAAGGTATATCTTCAAGCAAAAAGAATTGAATATGAGACAAAGACGCTGGATGGAGATGCTTAGTGATTATGATTATGATATCCAGTATCATGAAGGAAAAGCAAATGTAGTGGCAGATGCTTTAAGTCGAAAGTATCATGAAAAGCCAAAAAGGGTACGTTCTCTTAAATTAAATCTACAAGTAGATTTAAATAAACAGATAAGAGAAGCACAAGAATCAGTAATCAAGGATGATTCTGAAAAATTAAAAGGTATGATAAAAGAATTAAAACAAGGAATGGATGGAATTTGGAGATTCCATGAAAAGAGAATGTGGATACCTAAATTAGGAAATCTACGCCATCGTATATTAGAAGAAGCTCATAAGTCCAAGTATACGATGCATCTAGGAAGTGACAAAATGTACCAGGATTTAAGGAAAAATTTCTGGTGGATAGGAATGAAAAAGGATATAGCAGCTTATGTTTCTAAATGTTTAACTTGTTCACAAGTTAAAGCTGAACATCAGAAACCTTCACGTTTGTTACAACAATTAGAAATGCCAGTTTGGAAATGGGAATTAATAACCATGGATTTTGTTACTAAATTACCCAAAACTAAGAAAGGAAATGATACAATCTGGGTGATTGTATGGAACAATTATCTAAATTGTATGTAAATGAAATTGTTTCTTTACATGGCATTCCTTTATCAATTGTTTCTGATAGAGATAGTCGTTTTACATCTCATTTTTGGTCAAGTTTCCAAAAGGCAATGGGAACCAAGTTAAGGTTAAGCACAACTTATCATCCTCAAACAGATGGACAAAGTGAAAGAACAATTCAGACAATGGAGGACATGCTTAGAGCTTGTGTAATTGACTTCGGAGGTAATTGGGACGATCACATACCTTTAATAGAATTTTCTTATAATAATAGTTATCACACAAGTATCAATGCTGCACCATTTGAAGCACTTTATGGAAGAAAGTGTCGAACCCCAGTCTGTTGGGCAGAAATTGGGGAAAAGCAACTATCTGGACCTAAGATAGTGCAAGAAACAACTGACAAGATTATTCAAGTCAAAGAACGACTGAAAGCAGCACGGGATCGGAAAAAGAGTTATGCCAATAACCGACGCAAGCCATTGGAATTTCAATTAGGAGATAAAGTATTGTTGAAAGTCTCTCCTTGGAAAGGAGTAGTAAGATTCATAAAAAGGGGAAAGCTAAGTCCCAGGTATGTTGGACCTTTTAAGATTATTAGAAAAATAGGACCTGTAGCCTATCAGCTACAACTGCCAGAGGAAATGGCAGGAATAAATAATGTGTTTCATGTATCTAATCTCAAAAAGTGTTTAGCTGATGAATCGTTGATAGTACCTTTTAAGGATATAGAGGTAAATGAACAACTCAAGTTTGTAGAAAGACCTCTACAAATTGAAGACAGAAAAGTCAAGAATCTAAAACACAAGAGACTAGTTCTAGTCAAAGTGAAGTGGGACTCCAAAAGAGGACCTGAGTATACATGGGAGCTCGAGTCAGAAATGCAAAAGAAATACCCGCATTTATTTCAATAGATCTCGAGGACGAGCTCTAAAACAAGATGGGGAGAATGTAACAACCCTCGGTAAAACCAACACCCTCATTATATTTTGTATACCCTATTATATCTTAAAATATTCCAATATGTCTCATATTACACCCCTTATGTGAAAACCGTGCCCGAGTTATGTTATAATTTATAAAATTAAGTAAATACATGAAATATTGAGCTGAGGTGGGCCGGGTAGGATCCCACCTCAAGCTCACGCGGGCCGCGCGAACTCATAAAACGCGGATACACCAGATGCCGACACGTGTCGACATCGTGGCAAGTCTACAGGCTGACCCAGCTAAGCTATTATGTTGACCGGTGTTGACGCGGGCCGCGTAAGGCTTAGCCTTACCTTACGCGGGCCGCCTAAGAGTCAATATCAGCAACTATATAAAGGAGGCCTCGAGTTTCAATTTCCGTCGCTCATTCTCAATTCTCAATCTCGAATTCCCTGTTATTAGGCATATTTTGCAAGTATTATACCCCCTAATTAGCAAGGTTCTGCTCCGTTGTAAGTATTATAACCCCATTTTCGTAATAGTTACACTGCCCGATTGATTTAGGGTTCCGTAACAACTGTCGTGGTTCTGCCCGACGTAGTTGTTGGAATGCCGTCTCGGGGAGGGTATCATTAATAATTTCAAGGGGTTATGGTACTAACCAATGTACATTTGTATAAATTATAGATTATACCCAGGAAACCCTTACAAGAAGCCTAAGATAGCAAAGTGAGTAATCTCCTTTTTGTTAACAGTTTTTACAAAATCTTAATTATTTTACAATGTGATTAAGCGGTGATTGAGTCTTTGTAGTCTTCAATTACTGCCGATATGTTGGGGTTTTGTATACAAAATTTACTACACTGTGAGTAGTAAGTCGAGGATGGCAGTACGTTACCATTGGGACAATGAGTTAGCCAATGTGTAATATGACCCACAAGTCAGTGGATTGATAGTACCAAATGGAGTAATTGTGTAGACGTAAACATTGTAATCGTCCTCGATACTGTTTTAATCAATAAAATGTTTCTTAATTAAACTGGGATTGACTCACCAGTATTTCCGACTGACAAATGTTTTTAAAACGCGTTTCAGGTAACCCAATGTGACAGCCAACTAATAGAAAGCTAGCTGGAGAGCACTAAAGGCTTGGGGATAATGTGGCTATAAAAGTTACCTAATACACGATGTTTTTAAATTAAATAAGATAGGGTTTGTCCCTATAAATGTATTGTAATAAGAAACTTGGATTTTATCCATGTGATTATTAATATAAAATATGGTGGTTTTACTCTGATAAACATTTCCTAACTACGGTCCTGATGAAAATTCTGTTGCGAGATTAAATAACCTGATACCACCACAACTGAGATCGCGTCCGCCCATTCCCGGGAATAAGGGATCGGGAGTCGCGACACTATACCTACCCATTATCACGTTATCTAGGCAGTCGATCAGAAGTGTTCTAGACCAAAACGAGAGGCGGAATCAGACGTTTCGGTTTCGAATCTGCTTGATTTGCACTTGAAAGTAGTTTAACTATCTCTTGTATTGATATGAAAGCTTTACACGGTCTGGAGATACCTCGGCAGAGCTTTGCTACCGGAAATGCAAAAGTTACAAATGAAAGACATGAGCTCACTATTTATAGGCAGGCGAGTCCACATGAACTGGACATTGCCACTTCATGTGAAGTGGCCACTTCACATGAACTGGCTCTGCCAGTTCGTGTGAACTGGTCCAATATCTCTATAATCCTATTTTCTTGACTACCGAGCTCCGTTCTATCCTATTTCTATACATGACTCGATACAAGACGAAGTCAACAGACATATGCACCAACAAACTCTCCCTTGGATGTTGACGAGTCTTTGGTGACGAGTCTTCAATGTGTTGAATCTTCAGTCTTGACCAGTCTTCTTGCTCTCTCCAAAGTATCTGACAATGTAAGCTTCCTTATCAAACTCTCTCTTCTTCTTGTTCACAGGTTCAGAAACGTCTCCTGGCTCTCCGTAGCAACAGGATCAGGAACCTGGCTTTTACGTCTTCAGACTCCCCCTTTCGACATGCTGGGATCGCAGTCTGGAATTTTCCTGCACATGCTCTACCTAAAAGTAAATTTCTCAATTTGTAGAGACTTAACAAATTTAGAATCCATTGGTAGATATCATTCACTAATATGACATTGATGAATTCTGATGAATCACTTGTAAACACAAATTTGTTTTCATTAAATTGAAACCATTTTATCTTTTCAAAATCATTTTTCAATTCAAACAAACTTTCCCAACCCTTTTGTTCATCATGTTTAGTACTCGGAATTTTGAAAATCAGCTTTTCAACATCAGTTGCCTAAAATAAGATGAAATAAAATCTTTTTGATTTTTCAAAAATTTATGCTAAAACACATTCTTTTTGGATTTTTGTTTTGATGAAAAGCAGTAAAGAAAAATTTACAGACAATATTTTTGCGAGTTTGTGTAAGAGGATCATATCAGTTTTTGACAAATCACTAGCACCTTGAGCTTTAAACACTTTAAATTCTAAACGATTCACTTAGATTGTCAGTATACTGATCCACTTAAATTTTCACACAAAGTTCAACTGCTTCGAGATACGAGATTTGTCACACCCCTTTCTGCGGCGGAAGCACGAGGTGTGATCATGAAAGGTTCTCATTGCATACAAAGAGTAAACATACTACATGCTCAAAAATTAACTTCGAATATTACATTACCAAAAACATATGTCAAGTGTTTACAACACTAGATAACACATTGCCTTAAAAGTCACGACTTTATTTAAAGATAAACAAAGCGACATCCACGAGCATGAGTAAGACCACGCGCACATCCATCCTAGTTACCTGAAATACATGTGAGTTTTGGAAAAACGTCAACATAAAGTTGGTGTGAATTCATGCAGTTTTTGTATTTCACGTTTGTATACTTTGTATGAAAACATAATTTGTCCTTTGTATAAATCAAGTCTTTTGTGTACACCACGTACTCATGTATAAGTCAAATATTTCTGTATGTATCATGTGTTAATGGGTTGCAAAGCCATTAACATGTGACACTACATAGGAAGTCACCAAACCATAGACATTTTTCTGTAGTCGATTTACGACTGAGACACAAAAACACTACTTGGTAAAAGAGTGGCCAAGCGTGGGGCTGCCCGGAACCCATTAGATCTAACCTTTTGTTCTGCGGTCTAAGTATGTACACGATTAATGGTGCTTATGGTACCCTATTCGTGACACGATTTCTCGTATCATTCTTGTATCCATCATACCTTTTGTAAACATTGTAATATTTGTAACATGTATTTCACCCCCGAAGTTATAAAACTGAAAACAGTTAAGAGAAAAGGGGGAGCATGAACTCACAACTTTGCGTTCCTGTGCGTCGTAAACTTCACCGGATTTGCTTACTTAACGTCGTAACCTATACGCGTTTTCTTAACGTTAGTCACTAGACTTGTATCGCACAAGTACAGTCACTCTCTTTTGTATTTGTATTGTTGTGTTAAAAATATTTTATATTTTTAACTACGTATCTCACTTATATTATTTTCTCTAAAATAAATATAATCTTTTTGTATTTTGCACTTTGCACCCGAATTATGTATCTTGTATGTTGTATGTGTATTTTTATGTTTATACTCCTCATGAGTATTTAGTGTATTTTTTAAGTCTTAATACACTAGCACGTATAACACATACTATATACACTTAGCACACAAGTTGGTGATCAAATAATATATATTTTTCTCTCAAAAATATATATACATAATATCCATTTTTATTTTTGAAGAAATCACTATTTCTTATCACCAAAAATTAGGGAAACTTTGGTAATACTCTTAAATACATTTTTAGGGAATAAGTTTATCAAAAACTTATATTTTTCTAAGTGTCAAAATTTATAAAATTTTTGACAGAGTTTCCCCTAAAAATGGACGTTTCCCATGTTTTCAAAACATGTGTTTATTTTCTTTTAAATCGTCATCGATCATCAACATCAATTATCAACAATAATCATCAACAATAGTCACTAATTTCTCTATTTCATGAACTTGAATATTTACAAAAATGTGTAGTAACTCACTAGCACATTTAGTAAATCTTTCCATCTTTAAAAATAATTTTAGTTTCTTAAAAACTTTATTTTTAAAGAATATGAAGTTTCACAACTTCTAGTCAAGATTCGCAAAAATATTTCTTTGTTAAATTTTCTTGTGACACAAGTGTCTACACACTTGTTTATTTACTAAAAATGCTTTTAGTTCGGATAAGATCCGGGTTTTAAACAAGACTAATATTTTTGCTTGGTTCTTCCGAAAAAACCACTTGTAGATCTTTAGATCTACTAGTTTAGAACTTCATTTCATAAGAAAAATTGTTTTTACACAAGTTCATGTTTAGTGTGTAGTAGTGTTTCATCATTTAACCCCTTTTCATACATTAACAAACTCTATGCCATGATTCTTGAACATGACAAATCCGGGTTAGATGATGATCCGAGCTACCACAACATAGATCGGCACTAAATAATCACCACAAAACAAGTCTTACAAGTTTTACACAACATTATAGTTTTTATCCAACTTATTTCTCATTCTTGTAAACTTTTAGTATGTGATTTAGTATGTTCATGATTTTCACCCGACAAAGTTCATATTAACCACTCTAGACAAGATCAAGAAGGTGTTTTAGAGCACTTACTACTAGCACAAGGCTAGGGAAGTTCAAGTGTATAAATGAGGTGGATAAAAGCAATTGGTGAAGGTCCTTCAAGATCCGCTTGCACCGAGCTTCGTTAGTGACCTTCTTTCACCTTGTGTACACTTGGAAATGGATTGGATGGAATGGAAAAAATGGTGGTGGTGATGCTATGTATGGGCCGAGAACATGGGGAGCCAAGGAAGGAAGATGATGAAGTTTTTGTTGGGTGGACAATGTCATCTCTTAGTGGTCTTTATAAACAAGTTTCCATCCATCTTTTATCTATTGGTTTTAATGTCTCTAAAGATGTTAACATATCAAATATTTAAATCAAATAAAATCACAAGGTGGGGATCATGTCCCCTAACCGGTCATGGGGGGGGGGGGGTACATAGTTTGGTTTCAACTTTAGTTACATTGTTTAGTTAGCTAAATAAATGAAATATTTAGTGTGTTAAGTATGTTATATAATGTGAAGTGTGTTAGGGTGTTCGGGGACCCTAACTAGCTTAGAAAAATAAAAACAATGCTTCTAGCATTATTTTGGTGTTCCGGGTAATATCCGGTTGTTCGGTTAAACACCGGTTCGTTAAAGTGCTAAATTACACTTTTTAGTGTCTTTTAAGTACCCTTGTGTAATACTTTCGATTCCCGACACTTGGGGAAGTATTCTGGATAATAAAACGTAATTTTTGCATAATATTCGTGTGCTAAAAGCTGAATTATTGCTGAATTATATAAAATTCTGCACTTAAAGTGCGTTTCGGGTGCTTTTTAGTGCTTATTTTTGCTTTCGCAATGTCTATAAATTAAACCCTTATATGTACTCTTGGGTTTTAATGTACTTTTGTCGTCGGACCTACACCTAGGCCTCAACTCTAATGTCTGACTGCTTTCTGCAGTTCAGTCGACACAGTGTGTCTTACCGGTGAGTTTACTATTATTTCTGACACAACGCTCTTGTTTATGCATAAAGCAATATTTTGTAGTATACAACGTGCATGAATTCACTTGTTTAGTATGTGTTTAGCCATTGCTGACAATTAAGCACCTAATTGCAGTCATTAAGCAATAATTAAAGTGTACGGAAATTACCGGTTTGTGCCAGTTGTCACAAGATTAATGTTTTAATGGACTTAAACTTATTTGCGTGTCCCACCTCAGAATATACTCCCGTATCCAGATCCCAGTATTCAGTCTTACATGTGAGTATACCTAGATGATATCTGTAAGGGGTGAATTGCGAAACCTTGAGAGCTCAATTTTTTTCAGAGTTGAAGGTTTGACTTTTGGTGTGCCCCCCTTGGGGATCTTCTTTACAACAGCACTTGACTTTATCTTTTCTATTTTTCATCAATTTTTATGCTGAGGGTGTGCTTTTATTTTAAGCAAGCGAAAAGTATTATACGGGGACTAGGCCATTGCTTCCGCAAAATCAGAAGTCCCGGGATAATGCCCCAGATATCACTGAGTATAAAGACCTAGTATCTCAGAAAGAGGGATCTTTCAAACAAGATTTCGGGGGTTATCCATATATCCGAGAGATGTTCCTCACGAGATAAGTAAGTATGATATTTAGGTTTATATCTCGAAAATAATCTACTAAGCGTGTAAAAACCTACTGGCATATCATCAGTGAGACCGTTTATCACATATTTAACTTTCCATTTCTTTAGCATGCTGTGACTGTCTACTGATGTACTATCATTTCCTCTTTTTCACAACAAAACTCATTTTCATTTTTCAATGTTTTTGGATTTTAGATTTTATCATGTTTTTGGTTTTTTTTCAAATTTTCCAAATTTCTAAATTTTTTACTCCCCCTAAAATCAAAAATATGTTTCAATTTTCAATTTTACAGGAAAATTTGAAAGAAACAACAATAAACTGTACAAACAAACAGACAAACTGATGTGAATTGCTTCAATTCGCCATCCACTTGGCGTAAACAATCAGAACTCCCCCTGAAAACAAACTATTTTCCCATTATGATTTCAAAACACTTAAGTTTGTTTTAATCAAATGGTTTTTCCGGAAAATTAGTTTTGTTGATTTTACCACTTGAATGAAAGTTAAATAAAGTTCAACTTAATGACCTTGATTAACCACTTGTAGGTTCTCATCAACCATACCACTTGTAAGAATATAACAATTTTCAATATTAAGAATTTCGCCTGTAAGACGAAATATCACCATTGTGAATTTCTCAAGAAAGATGCCGATTCCTACTCCCCAATTACCAATCTAGGAGTTCCGGCAAGTCAGGATTTTTAAGCAAAGAATACGGACACCCAAGCCTGACCAGCTTTGGGTGTGACCTTTTCAATTTCACTCGGGGGTTGAACATTTCTTTTTACTTCATAGAAATCTTTTACCCCTTTTGCCTTCCCATCGACCATTTTTCCAAAAATATGTTTAACTTTTCCATTGAACGCTTTTTCGATATCAAATTCTTTCTTTTCAGAGTAAAATTGATTCGAAATTTCCAGTTTTCCAACTTTTGATTTTAAATTTTCAGCCCGCAATGGTGGAAAGTTGACATCATCCATTGGCGGAACTGAACTTTCTATTTTTAGCTCAACTTGTGGCTCCTCTGACTTTGGCGAGTCAGATTCTTTGCCAGATTTAACATCTGATTTCTTAACAACCCATGTTTGGTTGTTAAGATTCACTTTTCTTTTGTAAAACCTTTTTGAACATTCACCAACTTCATATGTTGAATTTTTAAACACTTTGAATTTGACAGTTGGTGGTTCAGTTTTATCAACAACTTTTTCTTTGGGTTTAGAAAGAACTTCCTGTTTTGTGTTGGTAGCCATTGGACAGTTCCAGGAAATGTGACCAACTTCATGACACCTGTAACAGGTTCTTGTCTCCTTTTTCTGATTAGCTTCATTCTTCTCAAACTTTTGTTTTTCTGCAAAGAACTCTTTGTTCGATTGTTTCCAGAATGAGCTCTTTTCTTCTTCTTCTTCTTCTTCTTCAGAACTTGACCCAATACTGTTTTTGAATTAGAAATTTTCTCATTTTTATGATTTTCTGGTGGAATGAAACCTAATCCTTTCTTTTTGAAATTACTGTTATGGTTTGGTTTCTTTCGATAACCCGAACTAGAACTGTAACCCTTTTTCTTGTTCAATCTTTGTTGAACTCTTAAAGTGTATTTTTCAGGTTTTTCAGTAAGATTTACATCTTTTATTTCAGAAATATTAATTTCTGTTAGTTTGAAAACCTTTTTAATCAATTCAGTTTTAACACTTCCTATTGGAAATTCTTTATCAGAATATAATTTGTCAGAATCATTCAAAGTATATACAACTTCGAATGTTTCGTCATTCAAATTAGATTTTGATAAGAAAAATTCTTTATTGTAAACCCTTTTGACCGATGATTTCGAACTGTTGACTGATGAACTCGACGTTTCAGACTCAGACTTTGACTCTGACTCCTCATCCTTATCTAACACCTGATCGACCACTTTCTTTATTAACTCAGACTCATGATCAGTGTCAGACGATGTGAATGTGACATCAATGTTGTCTGGTAACTCATCTGTTGTTTCGGACTTTAACTTTATATTGACTACCTTTTTGACTTGTTCCTCATTTGGTTTTCTGGGAGAATAACCTTCCCAGATCGGAGGCGGACACTTTTTATAATTTGCACTTTGTTTCTTACCAGTATCCATTTCTTCTGACTTCTTATCCTGAAAGGCTTCAAAACCTGCAATAGTAGGATAAACTCTATCAATCAAATAATCAGAACTTGAGTAACTTAGCAACAATCTTCTGATTCTTTCATTCTCGATCTTTTCAATCTCCAATTCCTTCTTCAACTCTGCATACTCTACAATATACTGACTGATGACCTTTTGCTTAGTCATTAATGTTGCATTCATCAATTTCAAAGCATCTTCCCTTTCAGAGTTTGTCTTTTCCAAACTATTCACCGTTCTGTTTAACACATCATACGACTCTTTTACATACTTGACGTCGAACAACAATTTTTCTTTCATCTCGTTGAGCTCACTATACTTCTTATCTTTTTTTACAATGTTTGCATGGCTCCAAACATTTTAGACAAGATTTAGTAACCTCTTCCTTTTCTCTTGCTGTTCGTCTCTCCTTAAGCTTCTCCAATTTTTCTGCAAAATAAAATTTAAAACTTTCAGGAGATAGATGAGTTTTACCAATGTTAATTTGTTGAATTTCTTCTTCATCATCACTACTATCAGTTGATGATTGATCACAGACTGAGATCTTTTCTGAGCTACTTTTTGAAGAAACAGACTCTTCATCTTGACTTTTCTCATCATCAGCAAACACATCCATCCATTCCTTTATCAATTCTGGCTCTTGAACGATTTGTGCAATAAATGCTCCAAACTTTGAGTCAGCCGGGATATATTTGTCCCAGCTAAAACCTTCTGGCAATCTTTCATCATCTTGATTCACTAGATAAGCTTTCTTTGGTTCTTCAATAGCATTTCTAGCATGTGAAATTTGTGGCGATTGTTGTTGAAGCGGTTGTTGAGTAACTTGATGATATATTGCTTTTTGATAATAATTATTGTTCCCAAAAGGATTCTGAGCTCCACCTGCTTCTCGGTTGGTACATTCCGTCTTGAAATGTCCTTTTTCCCTGCATCGAAAACAAGTAACTTTAGATTTATCAAAACCTAAAGTAGAAACATTAGCATCACGGAAATCATCTCTTCCAGTAATCTGCTTAAATTTCTCAGCTCTCCTCAACACACTCGCTAAACACCACTTGATATCCATAAGCTCCATTTCCTCAGCATCAATCTGATCGTAATCCTCTTTCGTTAGCATAGGATTTCCGATCCTTCCCGCAACCAAACTCTCGTATGATTCCAACACAGTAACTAGCAATGCCATATGACCTTTAGCGACTTCTTCAGAGAAATTTTGACCGTTCTGAAGATGCAACGCGATGTTGCATTGTAACACATGACCATTACCATTTTTTGAGCTTTGAGACTGGTTAACTGGAGTTGAAACATTCGGATTGACACTCGGATATGAAGAAAATCCACTAGTTTTGCATGAACTTTGATTGACTGATCCGGATGAGTTTTCTGCGCTGAAAGCGGTTTGGATCTTTGGACTTGCTTCAACACTTTGACCATTACCTTTGTAATACATTTTGATATCTTGTTGACCACTAGAATTGTTCATTCTAGCGATCTTTTGTTGTTCAAGATCTTGTTCTTCAAGTTTTTCAATGAATTGTGCAATTGTCAATCTATCATACTCTCTGGTATTCTTCAAGATCATAAGATATGTACCCCATTCTTTTTGTGGTAAAGCATCTGCTAATTTATCAACCCACTCTTCTCGCTCTTTAGTGATCTCCAATCGAGTCATTGAACGTAGTAGATGACAATATCTTTCAATGAGTGTCTTTGTGGTTTCACCCGGCACACTTGTAAACAAATCAAATTCTTTTTTCAATAGAGACTTTTTACTCTTGATCATCTCCTTACTTCCCTCGAACTTTGTACGAAGAGCTTCCCAAATCGAATATGCACTCTCATCATGTTGAAGTAATATGAAGATGTCTTCTTTCACTGCTTGTTGAAGTAAACTGACCATCATATTTTCTGCCTTGTACATATCTCTCTCTTTATCTGCCAATTCAGAGAGATTTTTTACAACTCCAAGATTATTACAAGGTCTAACATACTTAGTTTCAATGCATTCCCAAGACATTAGATGATGTGCTTGAACCCAGTTTTCAAACTTTTCTTTCCAACTGTAGTAATCTACAATGTTCATCAGTTTTGGGGGTTTCTGTGCCGTTCCCGTTTCATTTTCCATGTTCATGCTCTGAGTAACGGTAACAGGAGTAGTCGGAGTCGTAGCAAACACATTGTAGAATTCAGAATCCATGTTTCAGTATCGAAACTCACAAAACCAGATTGTTCAAACGAGCTGGTAAACAATTCACCTCGAATCACCTGGAGACAATCAAACAAAAATGATTAGTTTAAACACTTATCAAACAATTAGAATCGGACGGGTACTTGAACGAGTGAATCAACAGAAGTCAACAGTAATAACAATCAGGGTGACAGTGTTGACCGATCGGGTAACGTTTTGACTTGTTGATCTCAACGATGAACTTTTCAAACTAACTGACTGTTTTTTTCAAACGAAATGAGGAGCTTTCAAACAATCTAGGCACAATTCCAACTCGTGCAAACTGAAGCTATACACTTAAACTTGTGCGAACTGGACATTAACCAAATCACGCAAATTTGAAACCACCCGTTTGATCTGAAAATCAATTAAACTGACTTGTGCGAACTGAAAGTGTGCGAACTAGAATCAATTTTCTCACTTCGTGCGAAGTGGAACCAATCTGTGTGAGTTTCAATGTTTTGAATAAGATGGCTTTGAATAAACAACAATCAATGAACTACAATTGAATGCACTAAACGACAAAGTGTAATGTTGTCCAATTCGGTTATCCTCAATCAATGAACCTCATGAAATTTGTAAACAATGGCCGACTAAATAATGTGCTTTTTAATATTTTGAAAATGACTGACAATCTCAATAATATCACCAAACTTGATTGGACCAAAAAAATCCACTAGGCCGACAACTTGATATTAATGAATTGCTGATTGGGCTGATTAACATGAATCACATCATATGGGCTACTGGTACTTATCACATGTATTCATGTGATGTATTAAATGGGATTTAATTGGGTCGACAATCTCTTATCAATTCACATGCAACATTAACTTTCAATTGATCTCTATTGGACCTTCAAGTAAGTTGATCAGTGTGCAAAACAATTATCAATTACACATGCAGATCAATATTCAATGAATTTTAAGTGAACCGAGTGTATCAAGTGAACTGAAAGATGTATTCAAGCCACTTGGTCACCTCGTATGAGCTGAAAAATATATTTCAAACGATCTGATTATATTTCAAGCGAACTAACACTCCATAGGACCTGATGATGTCAATCCATGAGGACCAGGGTGACCCATGTGGTGATTATGTCCACATACTAATGCCGTGGCAAAATCCGCTAGGTTTGAGTTTTCCTGCACCATTTCACACATACCATTGGCCTTGTAAACCATTGGTGATATGTTTTTCCTTATTGCTACATACCAGGGCTTATATACATACTGACATACTTTAAAGGTTTATTCATACACAATCACATAAACTCGCTCAACTTTTGTTGATGTTTTCAAATTAAATGTATTTCAGGGAACTAAGTGGATCTGGCAGGTGTTTGCATGTTTTCAAGCTGCGTTATGAATAAAAGATGTCATCCAGGTCATTAGGGTTTAGGAGATGTATCTTATTCCTGGACGAGATACATGGTTCTAAACTCGGGTTTGTTTAAGATCTTTTGTCGAGTCTTCGTGAACTCTTTAAACATGTTGCATGGTTTGTAATTTAAGTTTGGCGTCAATGTTTCAAACAATTATGTTGTGCTATTCAAAAACTTGATGTGCTGAAAATGGGTCAACTAAAACAACTAAAATTACCCTAATTCTAGACTCTCTAAGTTTTAAATTTATAAAACTAAGACTCTCTAAACCCTAAATCACACGACCGGCAAGTGTACCGATCGATGAAGTATAGCCTAAGGAAGTCTGAGTATCGAACCCAAGAGACTCTACTGATTACGCTAACGACTCTATTCTAAACTTAGACTGACACGACTTAACTATATGTTTATTGATGGAGGGGTTTTCTAAAAATCCTAAGAATGCAAATAACGAATACTAACTAGACTAGACGAACTAGACACGAACTCACACGAAGACTGAACTCAAGGATGATGAAGGAACTACCTAGACAGGAATCCTGATTGCTTTTAGTTATGATTATAATTGGAAGTTGTCTGCTATGGAACCGGGATCTTAAAATTCTCACATCTCGGGAAATCTAAGGACCCCTAATCCTTCTCAAGAGCACGCTAAGATCCCCTAAAGGTTGTTAAACTACCGGTTTTTAGACTCCCTTACAAGACATCTAATGGGGTTTATAAAAGTATCCTACAAGGTTCACTCCCTTACGAGACCTAAACCTAGGATAGGTTTGTTTTCTCAGTTAGACTTGCTAGACAGCAACCAAAAGGTTAACTTCCTAAGAAGGACCCACCTTGCGGTTTAATCACTTAGACCTAGCAATAATCTCGCACCTTACAGCTATTGACGATTAGTAGAACACTTGATTTTATAAAATTACCAATTATTACTTCTAAGGTTACTTACTAGATTTTCACCCTAAAGGATCAAAGGTTTATTATGTGATATAGGCACTCACCAAAACCTAAAACCCTAGCCTGACTCTATTCCCTGATAAAGACCGTCACCAAGATTCAAGCGAAGCAATAATCAATAATTAAAATAACATCAAGCACGCAAACACATCTAACTGATAGAATAAACCGTTTACAATTTATAAACTATCCATAGCATTCAAAAATCCAAGAATAATCAAAACATAAGCAATCATTCAACCATGTCTAGGTAGTAACAGAAATCTAGCCAATAATCATGTCTAAAGTCAACATAACAATCATTAACAAAACAGAATTCATCATGAAAAACTAAGAATAATCGAAACCGAAAGATAAACGGAAGTATAAAACCCGAAAATCTTCAACTCCGAGTGTTCCCGTGCTTCCTAGATGATTCCTTGGCTTCCCGAATGCTCCAAAACCTCTGAAATCAGCCTCCAAAGTCGTCCAAAACTCTAAAAATTCGTGTATGCGTCTCTGATGTTCTTCTCCCCCTACGTCGTTAACATTAGGTCTCTTAATATATCATTCCACGAACTCGGTTTAGCGGGTTTCATAAAAGTGTGTGGGCCTGCTCCATCTAATACTCCAACAGCCCAATCATAACAAAAACAAAAGTGGGCGGTCAATAAAGCATTGGTTCGGTCAACACAGATGTAGGATCTTTTTAATGAATTTGCCGTGACCTCCTAATTTATTCCTTATGCACTCTGCTCTATTTCTCATTTAATTTTTGTTCAATACTCTACGCGATCTCCTCCCAGCCAAATCATAACTCCCTTCTTTTATCATGTGTTCGAAACAGTGGATGTATCCACTAACATGTTGGCCTTTTCCATGATTCACATTTTAAAAGATGATTAATTTTTTATGGCTTTCAACTTTAATAATATAGAGATAAGTGAGCTCGACCCAATCAAGTCAAATAGCGGCAATTTTAATTCAGTCTCTGGCATCTTACTCTGCTTAACTAGCTGGTTATTTCCATATTACTCGTTTTCGCTCCATTTGCACCAGAACCTACCAAAACACATAATAACATAATATAACACTACAACTAAATAAAAACAAATAAAAACTATACAAAAATTATACAAACTACACGGGACAAATATGTGTATTTTACCATTTATCAAATATCCCCACACTTAACTTTTTTTCGTCCTCGAAAAAGAATTATGCAAACGGAATCATAGTCGGAATGATCGATCGGGCCAAAAACTTAAGTTATTTTATTAAAACCGAAACTCGTGTTAGCCGCGATTGCAAGTATGTTGATCCTCTTAAACCCAACCCGGTTCCAAGCCCTTATCATGCAATTTAGTTCAAGTTCGGTCAATCCACCTAGGGTCTCACGCTAAGAATCGCAAGTCCACCTAATCCCCCCTCAAGCTTATAGGACAAAAGGAACAACCACTGGGTTATTTCCCAACCGTTTTATACCAAGATCAAGAGAGTTTAAAATCAAATCTATTTTCCTTTTTTTTTTTCGCTTTGCTTTTTTTTTTCTTTCTTTCGTGAGACTAGACGATGCTTTCCCTAACCAAGCGATATTCCGGCTGTAGAGTCGCTATCCCCAACCACAGATTACTTAGGTTTCGGTACTTTTATTCGGCAAATCGATTTCACACACCCTAGCGGTAATCCGACTGTAGAGTCGCTATCCCCAATCACAGACTACATAGGAATGGCTACTTTCATTTAGTTTCTGTTGGATCGTGTACGTGACCCTGAAAGTCAGTTAAGGTAGTTCAACATCATGTGTAAAGGCGGAATCAATGCACATAACGTCCAAAACAGCTCTAATCCTTTTAACTTTTCTTTTCTGATTAATAAACGTGCTTATACAAAGTTTTCTGATGAAAATCCGGCAGCACCTCCCTACTTGTTCCAACCGTTTCGTTTGAAATGTGACACTCACACTCCTATTTATAGACCTAGACCCTTCCGTTTGAACTTGGTTCAAACGGAACCCTATGGTTTCAAACTTTGGTTTCAAACGGAACCATCAGTTCAAACGGAACCCTTGTTCAAACATTGTTTTCAAACGGAACCCTCTAAAACACTTCCTAAATCACTAAATAAAACCCTAATTTGACATATAAAATCCAATAATGACTTTCTTGATCTAAGACTTAATGAAGATGAAGTCAACAGACATTCTCGTGCATCAACAGACTCCCCCTTAGATGTTGATGTAGTCTTCAGCTCCTGAGTCTTCAGTCTTAGTCTTTTCTTCAACTCTGCCTTTTCATCACAAACACTCTATCTTCACATTCCCATATGCTGTTGATCCAGACTCCCCCTTTCACAGACTCCCCCTCTCGATATGCTGAATCTGAGATATCTGGTTCAAGCTTTGACAATTTGCTTCCATTGGGAATAATGAAGATCAAACCTGTTACTCAACCAACAAACATTACAATTCTATCTTTCAAACATAAAAACATAAACTTAATCAGTTTTAGAAATCCACTCAAGTATTCAGGTCCAAGTTAATGACCCTGATCACTTGATTAATCTACCAAGTCCAAATTAATGACCTTGGTTGATCTTTTGACGAAACAAACTGATTTTAAAACAAAAATTTCAAACATTTTATGAAAATAACAAGTATCAAGTTAATGAACTTGTTTTTATCTTTTCAAACAATATAAACTTCTTCAAAGTAAGCTCTCCTCATTCTTCAGTTCAAAATCTCCTGCATCTGCTTCAAACATCTAAGAATCCAACAATCAACTCTCTACTTTGGTTTGTCTAAAATAAAGCAGAAATAAAATCTTTTTGGATTTTATCAAAGTGTTCTAAACTAAGAAATGAAATACAGAAAACTTAAATTGCAGAAATTAAACAAAGTAAACTATTTACAAACATATTTTTGTTGAGCATGTCAGGGAATCATATCAGCTTTTCAGACAAATCACAAGTACCGTTAAGCTACATTACATACTCAGATTTAAACAATTCACCTCGATTGTCGATATACTGATCCATCTTAAATTCCCACACAAATTTCAACTTATTCAGGATACGATTTAGATGAATTAAGAACTTAGATCATTCATGTGTCCCACCTCTTGAATATACTCCCGTATCCAGAATCTCAATAATCAGTCTTACAGGTGAGAATACTACAATAATGTCTGTATATAATTTAGGTATGCGAGGGCCGAGGGATCTCAGATCGATACTTCCGTATACGCAGAGAGATATCAGCTTCGACTTTTCGGTGTGTCCCCTTTAGAGGATCTTTTTGCTTACAACAGCAGCATATATCAATTTTATTGTTTCAGCATGCTGAGGGTTTAATGCTGTGTTTCAAGCATTGCAGCAAGTATTAGCCAAGGACTAGGTCAGAACTACCGTTCAGCAGAAGTCCCGGAATAATACCCCAGACATCATAGAGTATAAATGTTGATGCACGAGAATGTCTGTTGACTACATCTTCATCAAGTCTTAGTTCAAGAAAGTCAAAATTGGATCTTATATGTCAAATTAGGGTTTAGTTTTGTGTTTAGAAAGTATTTCAAAGGGTTCCGTTTGAAACTGTTTCAAACAATGAGGGTTCCGTTTGAAACATAGGGTTCCGTTTGAAATGAAAGTTTGAGATAGGGTTCCGTTTGAGATCTATCGTTTGAAACATTATGTTAAGTTTCAAACGGAAGGGTCTAGGTCTATATATAGGAGTGTGTGTGTCACATTTCAAACGGAACGGTTGGAACAAGTAGGGAGGTGCTGCCGGATTTTCATCAGAAAACTTTGTATAAGCACGTTTATTAATCAGAAAAGAAAAGTTAAAAGGATTAGAGCTGTTTTGGACGTTATGTGCATTGATTCCGCCTTTACACATGATGTTGAACTACCTTAACTGACTTTCAGGGTCACGTACACGATCCAACAAGTGGTATCAGAACTCAGGACGAGAAGTTCATACCGAATACAGCTGAAAATCATCGGATTATCTCACTTCTACCTTTCTTTTCTGATTTTAACAAGTTCTCATGGTTAAAATGACTTGAAACGATCACATAACAAACGAAATCAACTAATAACTAATCCGTGAAAGTTTGAAATTAAAATTCGACCTAAAACCGATCAAAATCATGTGTACCGTTTGAAAATTTTTGCGATTAATGACGTCATCGTTTGAAAAATTGTTCTATCGTTTGAAAAATGACTCTATCGTTTGAAAATGGATTCTGTCGTTTGAACAGTTCGTCGTTTGAGGCAATCGTTTGAAACAGTTTATCGTTTGAAGTGATTGTTTGAAATGTTTGTCGTTTGAATTGATCGTTTGAAACTATCGTTTGAGGACGTGACAGTTTGAGATTTGCACCTGACCGTTTGAAAACTGTCCTGACAGTTTGAAATTGTTTGTTTGAGAGTGGTTCACGTTTGAAACTGGTATCACATTTAAAGTGTTGTCGGCTTATATGAGCAAGTGAACTGATTAAATCTATCGATCCATTTAATACATCATCGTAAATTGAAATTCAGGGATATCGTAAATTGAAATTTGGCTTAGTGGAAGTGTTGGCCCTATCAGTGAAGATTTATGTGTGGATAAGTGTCAAAGGAAACCGGTCCAATAAAAAAACAATGAGATGTTAATTCTTGATATGAGATAGTGGGTATCGAGTGTTATCAGGGGTCCAATTGTTGAAGAGTATTGCCTGTTTGTTGCATAAGTGTTTGTCGGATTAGTGGAAGGAACGGTCCAATCACATTTGGCGGTAAAAAAGGAAATTGAGTTTAATTGTAGTTTGTCAGTTTAGTGGGTTTGTAATTTGTCGTTCAATAGTTGAAGGCCCAATCATCTTTGAGTATTAATAAGCCCAACTTTGTTCATTGATTAATCGGCTCATTCGTTTAGTGATTTCACTTCGAACAACATTGAATCTTATCCGCGAATCTTTGACAACGAGTCTTAGATTGATTTCACAAACAGACACATTTACATATTCAGTTCGTTTTAAACTGATTGTGTATTTGTTTGATTACAGGTGATTCGAGGTGTTTTACAAGGCTCAAATATCAAGAAGAAGGTTTAAAATGTCAGGAGAAAGTGCTCATGATAGATGGTGGAGAAGAGACAGTGCAAGATGGGAGATTGGCAAATTGAATGAACCATTTAAAGAAGCACAAAGAGCAAATAGATGGGATGAAGAACTAGAGTGTTACATGGATCCACAGGGTAATCCAGTAGTTGATCCATCAAAAGTGGATTTTGATGCTATAACCAATGTGTTTCCAAGTGAGGGCACATTCAACACAAGAAGGCTTTCTGATAAAAGCTATTTGCCAAATTTGATGATCAAGTTAAGAGAAGTTTTTGAAGAAAGTCTACCAAAGGTAGTAGAAATGAAGAAGCGAAAAGAAGAAGAATTGGAAAAGATGGTTGAAGATTTGAAGAAGAAAGCTTTAGAGGAAGTCAAAGCGGAAGCAGTAAAAACTGAGAAAAAGATTGATCAGAAAGAGAAGAAACAGATTGAAGATATTCAGACTTTGAAAGCTGAAAAGAAAACTGATGATGAACATATTTTGGAGTTGCGCTTAAACTGCGAAAAACTGAAAACTGAAAATGTCAAACTGTTGAGTGATGTGGACAGTTTGACATTGGAAAACAAAGGTTTGAAAGAAAAAGAAAAAGATTTTCAAAATCAAATCAAGATTTTAGAAGATGAGAGAGATATTTTTGGTAAAGATAATCTTGGAAAACAGATTGAAATCAATTCTCATCTTGCTAAAATCATTCAGCTTGAAAAAGAAGCTGAAAAAGCTCAGATTAAAATTAAAGAGCTTGAGGTGAAATTGAAAGGTTTTGAGAATCTTACATCACATATTTCTTCAAAACTGATCAATTCAGTTCCAATAAGTGACAATGTCACAAATTTTGACAAAGTCAAAGTCAAAATTGAAGATTGTGATGAAATATCTGATGATGAAAAAGAAAAGAAAAGAAAAATATTTTTAGATTTACAAGAAAAATTTAAAAATACTGTTTTACAATCTACTGAAACAGGTGAATGTTCTAAACAAAACCCTGTTAAAAAGAGTGTAGAACAGAAACAAAAAGATAAAAATTTGAAAAATCCTAAAAATGAAAATAAAATTTCATCAGATAAGTCATCCAATCATTTTGAAAAAGTACAAAAATCTGAAAATAAAAACTCACAAAATGTTGGTAATAAGTGGTGCAGGTTTAACCACAGTGCTCAAAAGCCAAATCCAGCATTGAGGAGGAGAAATGACTATAACCAAGCCAAACAATGTTATGATCTTAAGGTTTGGACAGATAGAAGTGGATGGCACGATAACAGAGTGTGTTACACATGTGGTGTGAGAGGACATATTGCTGTTAACTGTCAGAATTGGAGTTATGAGTCAAGAAGATGCTATAATTGTCAAATCAGAGGACATATTGCCAGAGACTGCCCAAGGAGATCGATGGGAAAATCGAGGGTTGAATCTCAAAGAATGGCAAAGAAACCAGTCAATGTTAAGCCCCATGAGCAGAAGGTTCTAAAACCGAAAGTTCAGGATCAGAAAATTCAAGAAAAGAAAGTTAAACTTTCACAGGGGCAGAAAGACAGACTGCGAAAGAAAAGGAAGAAGGCGAAAGAGTATCTCGAGAAAATTTTGTCTTCGGGTTCAAAGGACAGATTGAATAAAAGTTCTGATGAATCAACTCACTCGACTGCAAAGCCAAGTAAATTGAATTCTTCAGATGCAAATCTGAGGACAAAAGAGAACAAGAAGAAAAAGAATGTCATTGGCAATGAATCTGGCTCATCCAAGTCAGACAAGCCAAGTTCGGACAATGAATCTGATTCCATAAAATCAGAGGAGCCACAAGTTGAGGTAAAAAAGGAAGAGACAGTTCCTTTAATGAATGATGAGAATTTTCCACCATTACAAGCCGCAAACCTAAAATCAAAAGGTGTTGAAACTAGAAAAATGTTTAATAGCAATGTTGAACATATTTTTAGTAAGATGGCTGATGGTAAGGTAAAAGGAGTGAAAGAGTTTTATGAGGAAAAGAGAAAAGCTCAAAATGCACCTAAGGCTGGTCAGGCTTGGGTGTCAAAATCTGTTGGTTGAATTCCTGACTTGCCGGAGCTTCCAGGTTGGTAAGTGTGAAGCAGGTATCGGCATCATTCTTGAGAAATTCACAGGATGGTAACTGTGATATTTCGATTTACAAGTGGTAAATCAGGGACATTAAGTTGTACTTGATTTTCTACTAGTGTTTGTTGTTGACAAGGGTCTTAATTGTTAATTTTTTTAAAATGGTTGAAAAAGAACAATGTGATGAAACCCCGTGTTTGAGAAAAGACAAACAAAACTAATTTTCCGGAAAAGCCATTTGATTAAAACAAACTTAAGTGTTTTGAAATCTAAATGGGAAAATAGTTTGTTGTCAGGGGGAGTTCTGATTGTTTATGCCAAGTGAATGGCGAATTGAAGCAATTTGATATCAGTTTGTCACATTTCTTGTATAGTTTGTTTTCAAATTTTCCTTGAAAATCAAAATTAAAACATATTTTGATTTTAGGGGGAGAAAATTTTTTAAAAAAATTAGAAAATTTGAAAATGTTAAAACATTGAAAAAGCAAAAATGAGTTTTGTGTTAAAGAAGAGGAAATGATAGAAAATCAGTGAACTATCACAGCATGCTAAAGAATTGTAATGTCAAATGTGATAAGCGGTCTCACTAAAGATGTGACGGTAGGCTCAGCTAGACTAGTAGATTTGCGATAACGATACAAACATAAATGAAAAAGCCTAGTTCTAGTGGGAAACATGGTCAAAAGCATAGTACTTGGTTTTGTCCTTCTTGACTGTGTACCTACTCAGTAATCGCTGATTGTCGAAAGACATAAAACTGGTTAAGTTTGTGAACTTTCACAACTTTGCTGAAAAGTCGCTGTGATTGTGCATTTTATTTTGCAAAGATTTAAACTTGTTTTATTTCTTTATTTTGTTTAAGCATCGGACATCCTCTGCGTATACGTGAGTATCGACCTGGATGTTGTTGCCTAAACGTTCTGCTTTATTTTCTTTGGTGTTTCGTTTAAGCTTTGGATCACCTCTGCGTATACGGGAGTATCGAACTGGTGGTTAAAGCCTAAACAACTTCAACTTATTTTTATTTTTCTTATTTTGTTTAAACATTGGACTTTCTCTGCGTATACGGAAGTATCGACCTGATTGTTAATGTTTAAACATTCTGCTTTGTTTTCGCACAAATCACAGTTGATAAAAGTTTAAAGGCATTACTTGAGTCAGTGTATTACATGATGAGGGGATATGCTGAGATCGTGGGGTCCATAAGAATTTTAGTGCTATCTTAATATACCTTAACGTATCGGTAAGCATTTCGAAAGTTTTTAGATTGAGCTTAAGAGGACAACTATATCGTCAATCAAGGTGAATCGTTTAGAACTTAAAATGATTAAAGCTTAACGGTGCTTGTGATTTGTCTCATAAACTGATATGATCCTCTTACACAAACTCACAAAAATATTGTTTGTATATATTTCTTTACTGCATTTCAGTCAAGATCAAAATTCAAAAAGATTTTCGAAGTGTTTTAGCATAAAGTTTTGAAAAATATAAAAAGTTTTTTGACAACTGATGTTGGAAAGCGAATTTTCAAAATTCCAAGTGCTAAACATGATGAACTATATTGGGTTGGGAGAGTTTGTTGAAAACTTTGAATGTTATATACAAATATTTTTGAAAGAGTGAGAAGTTAGTTAATCAAGGTCATTTATTTGAACTTGATGTAACTTTACAGATTGATGGATGAATGTATTCTACCAGTAAGTTTTTAAATCTAAGTGTTATAAATTTGTGAAACTTATGTTGTGGTAGAGGATATGCATGTTTCAGGAATTCCCACGGAAGCTAAATGTCAAAGCTTGAACCAGACATCTCAAATTCTAGCATATCGAGAGGGGGAGTATGTGAAAGGGGGAGTCTGGATCAACGTCATATGGGAATGTGAAGATAGAGTGCTTAAGATGAAAAGACAGAGTTGAAGAAAAGACTAAGACTGAAGACTCAGGATCTGAAGACTACGTCAACATCCAAGGGGGAGTCTGTTGATGCACGAGAATGTCTGTTGACTACATCTTCATCAAGTCTTAGTTCAAGAAAGTCAAAATTGGATCTTATATGTCAAATTAGGGTTTAGTTTTGTGTTTAGAAAGTATTTCAAAGGGTTCCGTTTGAAACTGTTTCAAACAATGAGGGTTCCGTTTGAAACATAGGGTTCCGTTTGAAATGAAAGTTTGAGATAGGGTTCCGTTTGAGATCTATCGTTTGAAACATTATGTTAAGTTTCAAACGGAAGGGTCTAGGTCTATATATAGGAGTGTGTGTGTCACATTTCAAACGGAACGGTTGGAACAAGTAGGGAGGTGCTGCCGGATTTTCATCAGAAAACTTTGTATAAGCACGTTTATTAATCAGAAAAGAAAAGTTAAAAGGATTAGAGCTGTTTTGGACGTTATGTGCATTGATTCCGCCTTTACACATGATGTTGAACTACCTTAACTGACTTTCAGGGTCACGTACACGATCCAACAATAAAGACCTAGTATATCAGATTACGAGACCTTTCAAACGAGATTTCAGGGGTTACCTATATATCCAAGTAGGGTTCCTCACGAATTCACAAGTTTGAATTTTAGGTTTATATCCCGAATAAATTTACTAAATGTGTGAAAACCTATCGACACATCATCAGTAAGATTGTTTAACTCTTTTAAACTATTCAAATCTTTAGCATACTGTGATCGTCTAGCTGATGTACTATCATTTTCCCTATATACACAAGCTCTTTTTCATTTTATCATGTTTTTGTATTTTTGCATTTTTTACTGTTTTTGTATTTTCTGAAAATAAACTATGTACAAACATCTACTCCCCCTAAATACCAAAACAAGTAAAAATTCGACAAACCATTGCAGATTGTTTCTCGTCTTCATCCGCAACAGTACTCTCATCAACGCCAATTATGCCATCCGACACCGACAGAAGCTTCATACCATTCAGTTTTAACAAATATTTAAACCGATTTTTATCAAAAGCTTTGGTATGTAAATCAGCTTTCTGTTCGTCTGTGTGGATTTTCTCAATTCGTATCAACTTTTTCTCAAAGCAATCACGAATAAAATGATGACGAATTTCTATGTGTTTAGTTTTAGCGTGATGTACTGGATTCTTAGTTATATTTATTGCGGCCTCATTATCAACAAAAAGAGGTGTGTTAAGAAACTGCAAACTGCAAATCTGAACTATCAGAAGATGACCATCGACCTCCTTAGTGAAGAGAGTGGCATCCACTTTTCCACGAATGAACTTGTTGGCTAGTAGGTGTTGAGACAAAGTCTCGTACCAAGCTCTCGGGGCCTGGTGTAAACCATACAGCGCTTTGTCCAATAAGTAGACCTTGTTTTTGTGGATTGGATCGGTAAAGCCCGGTGGCTGACCGACATAAACCTCCTCTTTAACCTTCCCATAAAGAAACGCCGATTTAACATCCAACTGATAAACTTTGAAGTTCTTCCAAGACGCAAATGCTAGGAAAATTCTGATAGCCTCTAATCGAGCTACAGGAGCATATACTTCGGTAAAATCAATCCCCTCCTGTTGACTAAATCCTTGAACAACGAGTCGAGCTTTGTTCCTTACGACAACTCCTCTATCGTCTCTCTTACACTTGAACACCCACTTGGTATTAATTTTCCTCTGACCATCCGGCAAATCAACTAACTTCCACACTCCCAATTTCTCAAATTGACTAAGTTCCTCCTGCATAGCATTGACCCAAGAGTCTTCAGTAAGCGCCTCTTTGTAAGTTCTTGGCTCAACCTGCGAGATAAAACAACTCAAAGAAAATTCAGTTTGCAAAGGAGCAACTTTTATATAAAAACATGTAAGCCCTTTATCAATCTGATTTCGAGTGCGAACACCAGCTTGTAATTCTCCTATGATCAACTCCTCTGGATGATAAGAAAAAGTTCGCGGCATCACTTCACTTTGAACCTCTACATTTCCCTCCAGATTAGTAACATTCTGCTTTGCATCTTGTTCACCAACTTGGTTTGTTTGACCTGAAATCTGAATTTGCTCCCCCTCAGAATTTGAATCTGAATCACCGTGATCAAATACTGGCATGTTTTCAGTTTCTAGATTATCATTCTGAGCCGACTGATTATCCTGAGCAACTTCATTCTGTTGGACATCATCATGTTCACCAGCATTACTTGGACCTGCTTCATCATCATTTGAAGTTTCCCGTGGTCTTCTTGAATACTCAGCTGGAAATCTTAACTGCGACTCATATTCACGCAAAATATCCAACTCATCAAAGAAATCTTCATCTTCCTCCGATTCTTCTCTCATGTCAAACGAATCCCAAAGTTTGTCATAATGATAACGCCATGAATCACCAGGATTCTGCGGCGGCATAGTATAACCTTGACATTCAACATTTGCAGCTTCAATAATCCGCTTTTCACTTGGAACGAAGACACGTCGCAATGGATTTGAATAACCAACAAATATTCCCTCAATGCACTTCGGACCAAACTTTCCAAAAGGCTCTATAACCGTACAAGGTGACCCGAACGGTTCTAGATACTTCAAATTCGGTTTGCGATTATTGATTAGCTCAAAGCATGTTTTGTTGAACTTCTTGACAGTAAGAACCCTGTTGAGCGTATAGCATGCGGCAGAAACAGCTTCAGCCCAAAAATTAATCGGTAACTTTGAATCTGCGAGCATAGTTCTAGCCGTCTCGATTAGCGTCCGGTTTTTGCGTTCTGCGACTCCATTCTGCTGCGGAGTGTACGGAGCACTAAACTCATGCAAAATACCTCTTTCATCACAAAATTCTTCCATCTTGCTGTTCTTGAATTCGGTACCATTATCACTTCTAATTCTCTTGATACGCCTTTGGTACAAATTCTCAATCTTCCTGAACAGACCCATCAAACTGTCAAATGTTTCATCTTTCATCTTCAAGAAAGAAACCCACGAAAATCTGGAATAATCATCAGTAACGACCAAACAATAGAAATCTCCTGTAATACTTTTGACATTCACAGGACCAAACAAATCCATGTGAAGTCTTTCCAGAGGTCTCGAAACTGAATTGACTTGCTTTGTAGGGTGTGACTTTTTCTTCTGCTTGCCTTTGATGCAGCTAATGCACTCCCCTTCCAGATGAAAACCTTTGATATTAACTCCCAATACCAAATCATTGTGCACCAAATGATTCATTTTTCTAAGATGTATATGTCCCATCTTTCGGTGCTGATACTTCTGTTCCTCAGTACGATCATCTTTCCACTTAATGGGTTCATCATTGCTTGCCATGAATGCGTAACCCACCGCATCTTCTTCCGGTAGAACTTCCTTACTCCAATCATACCCCTCATCATCATAAATCACAGCAAGAGCCCTTGATTTGTCTCTGTTATCTTCAGACTGCTTCAATCTAGGCGGCTCGGATTTATTCTGATGGTAGATTGCCTTTTTGTAATAATCATCTCGAAACGGATTCTCCGATTCATCAACATAAGCGTTTCGGCATTCTCTCTTAAAATGACCCTTCTGCTTACACTTGAAGCAAGTCACCTTCGATTTATCGAACCCCAACTTAGTAGAAGCACCACCAATTGTTTTTCTGCCAGTAATTTCCATGAATCTTTGTGCACGACGAACAGCACTTGCCATAGCCCAACGAATATCGATCAGTTCCATTTCCTCCGGATCAATCTGATCGTAATCTTCTTTCGTTAGATTTGTATTGCCAATCTTCCCAGCTACCAATCCTTCATATGATTCCAACACTGATGCTAGAAAGATCATCTGCTGCTTGGCCGATTCCTCATCAAAGTTCTTAGCATTCTTCAAGTCTATTGCAATGTTGCATTGAAAACGATTCTTTGCATCAGCATTTCCAAAAGATGAAGATCGACTGTGAAAACCACTGTGACTTCCACTGCTTTGATCACTTTGACTTTCTTTGTCGGCTGTCGACACATTTTCAGCAGAAAAAGCTGTTTTTGGAGAAGTTGCTTTTGGCATCATGCTTTTTGGATAGTATAGATCCAGATTCTGTTGATAAGATGAATGATTAACTTTGTACGTCTTCTTCAATTCCAGTTCATGACTTTCAAGTTTCTCAATCACCAAATCTGGTTTCAACAAATCAGAAGGAATAGTATTCTTAAGCATGAGAGCATAATATCTCCACTCCATCTCGTCTGGCAATGAATCAAGCAACTTGTCTACTTGCTCATCATCAGGATATCTGATATCATGTCTTGCTAATTCCAGCTTCAGATGTCCAAACCTTTCAATCATTTTACATACTGACTCATTTTTAAGACAACTAAACATATCAAACTCTTTCCTAAGAAGTTTCTTTTTATTTTTTACAATCTCTTTGTTTCCAAGACACTTCTTTTCGAGTTTTTCCCATAAGTCTTTAGCATTGGAGTAATCTATCAACGAAATAATGTCTTCACGCACCGATTGAAACAATAATGCCACACATTTTTGCTCGGATACAAAATTCTCAATCTCATCAGCTGATCTTAATGCTTCACCATTCTTCTTTCCTTGGGCATAACCATTCTTCATACTTTTCCAGCAAGGAAAAGCAAATGCCATCAACCAATCTTCGAACTTTGTTGCCCACCTGCTATAATCTTCTATAGCCATCAGCTTAGGAGGTTTGTTAAACGTTCCAAATGCGCTTTCGGACTCCCAAGCTTCCTTCTTTCTTTCTTTCGGTGGTGTGTTATCATTCACATTGCTTGTCGAAGTATTATCGTTTCCAGAATCTCCAGCGAACGCGTACATGTCGCTAAATGGGTTTAAGAAAATATCATCCATTGTGAATGTACCTCCCTACTTGTTCCAACCGTTTCGTTTGAAATGAACCTATCACATCCCTATTTATAGACAAAGACCCTTCCGTTTGAACTTGATTCAAACGGAACCCTATGATTTCAAACTTTGAACTCAAACGGAACCCTATTTCAAACGGAACCCTTGTTCAAACTATGGTTTCAAACGGAACCCTTGAAAACACTATCTAAAATCAAAACCAAAACCCTAATTTGACATTTAAGACCTAATCTTGACTTTATTGAACTAAGACTTGATGAAGATGAAGTCAACAGACATTCTCGTGCATCAACAGTTTCTAGCTCACTTTTTTTTCTATTTTTTTTTCAACGAGATATGACAAAAAACTCTAGCGATCTTAGCTTATAACGGCATCCCTTATACTATTTTTGGCGGTTTCAATTTCCCCACTCTCTCTAGATGAGAACCCACTAGTAGACCGACAATTAGGCAATTTTAAGATCAAAGAAACCCAGAACCGAATCGAGCCTACCCGCGCATCCCAAACTAGACACAAGCACGATTATTTTAATCTCATATTATCATTATTTGAACCCGAACAAAAACCCAACTTTTCTATCATTTTCCGTTTTTATTTTGCAAACTTCTTATCTCAAAAGACATTTTCTACTTTTTTAATTTTTTTTATTTGTGATTTTTATGACTCAAGACTCACTAACTAATGACACTAAACGATAGTTCCCATCCCCACACTTAAACTTTACATTGCCCTCAATGTAGGATGGAAACCGACTAAAAAAAAACTAAAAATAAATAAGAAATAAAAGACCAAGGGCAAATCGGAAAGGACTTAGCTGGTTTAATTCGCGTGGATACTCCAAAACTCTCGTCCAATCCAGCTCGATCGTATAGCATTTCATTCGCGATCGGCTTTGACACTAACTAACATGCTTGATAAATGCCTGAAATCCGAACAGCAGCTCCAAAATCACCCGAATGGAGATTGAGTACGGGTGGTACATATTCGAACCTGCATCAACAAAAACAAGCAAAATACCAAAGCAATACCGACTCGACACAAAAGACTGACTCAAACACTACTAAATAAGACTCAATAAACAAAAACTACGACTCAAAATACAAACTCTACAAAATCTCCCCACACTTGAATTTAATCAGGAGGCTTCTCTTTGACTTGGACCCTATCCAACCCGTTTAATTCCACCTGATACTAAAAAATATTTAAAACTATAATGGTGGAATAATAAAATATTTTTAAAATTTGAAACAGGTCAGACCACCAAAACTTAAACTTACCTGGAATTAAGCGGATGCGTGGCATGTAATGAAAGGACTGATCGTGTGCCAACGGCTCCTTCTTGTACCATCCTTCAATCCTATTCCGTTCTCGGTTCTTCCCTTTTCTTGCCTTCTCCCGTGGTGTTGTTGATTTTAAAGTTTCATGTATCACTAATACCATGGGCCAGCTGTGGTGCTCTTCCTCTTCCACCACCACTTCTTCTTCTTTGATGTCCGTCATTGGGTTTCCTTCAAGTAAAACTTCTATGTAAGCAAGGTCTCCCTCCGGATCAAACTCCTTTACCACTTCATCTACCGGCAACCCATCTAGTTCATCCCTAAATTCATTCTCCCAGGACATCTGATCTTCACTAGATGGTTGCTCAACTTCTTCCTCCTCTTCTTCTTTTGTTTCTATCTCCACTTTTTCTGCCTTACTCTCCACATATCCCCATATTGTCTCTCCTTCAGCAAGCTCGGGGAGTACTATTGCCTTATAATATGAGCTTTGAACTGTAACCCACTCATCATCATCATCATAGCCCCACTGTATTGGTTGCTTCTGTTCTCTACTTTCCCAACCCCATTCAAACCGAGCAGCGATCGCACATTCTTCATACCGGTGCGGCCCACCACATTCTTCACACTTCGGATCCCTTTGCCGACTGAGGTCACACTCTAACGTTGGGGCTATTTGCTCAAACAGTCGATCAAGTATATCAATCATTCTTGGTAACCTTGGATCCCCGTACTCCAACTCTTTTATTGCTTGCGTGCACTCCAAAATTACTTCCCTGAGCGCGAAAAAATTTGGCAACATCTCCTTAGCATTTGGGGGATACCCTTTGGCTGCACAAAGGGGTTAGTATCATAATCCGCAGAGGACCCCTCATACCGGGGACATTTAACTGTAAAGTGAGGTCCTCCACATATTTCGCACATATCTACAAGACTCAATAAAAATAAAAGACACGGACAATTAGACTCCTACGACTCAAACAAAAGAACAAATAGCACGTATAATGTCAAACAAGTCCAAACAAAGTAATCAACGCAATCGCCAAGAATCCCCGGCAACGACGCCAAAAACTTGATGTGCTGAAAATGGGCCAACTAAAACAACTAAAATTACCCTAATTCTAGACTCTCTAAGTTTTAAATTTATAAAACTAAGACTCTCTAAACCCTAAATCACACGACCGGCAAGTGTACCGATCGATGAAATATAGCCTAAGGAAGTCCGAGTATCGAACCCAAGAGACTCTACTGATTACGCTAACGACTCTATTCTAAACTTAGACTGACACGACTTAACTATATGTTTATTGATGGGGGGGGGGGTTTCTAAAAATCCTAAGAATGCAAATAACGAATACTAACTAGACTAGACGAACTAGACACGAACTCACACGAAGACTGAACTCAAGGATGATGAAGGAACTACCTAGACAGGAATCCTGATTGCTTTTAGTTATGATTATAATTGGAAGTTGTCTGCTATGGAACCGGGATCTTAAAATTCTCACCTCTCGGGAAATCTAAGGACCCCTAATCCTTCTCAAGAGCACGCTAAGATCCCCTAAAGGTTGTTAAACTACCGGTTTTTAGACTCCCTTACAAGACATCTAATGGGGTTTATAAAAGTATCCTACAAGGTTCACTCCCTTACGAGACCTAAACCTAGGATAGGTTTGTTTTCTCAGTTAGACTTGCTAGACAGCAACCAAAAGGTTAACTTCCTAAGAAGGACCCACCTTGCGGTTTAATCACTTAGACCTAGCAATAATCTCGCACCTTACAGCTATTGACGATTAGTAGAACACTTGATTTTATAAAATTACCAATTATTACTTCTAAGGTTACTTACTAGATTTTCACCCTAAAGGATCAAAGGTTTATTATGTGATATAGGCACTCACCAAAACCTAAAACCCTAGCCTGACTCTATTCCGTGATAAAGACCGTCACCAAGATTCAAGCGAAGCAATAATCAATAATTAAAATAACATCAAGCACGCAAACACATCTAACTGATAGAATAAACCGTTTACAATTTATAAACTATCCATAGCATTCAAAAATCCAAGAATAATCAAAACATAAGCAATCATTCAACCATGTCTAGGTAGTAACAGAAATCTAGCCAATAATCATGTCTAAAATCAACATAACAATCATTAACAAAACAGAATTCATCATGAAAAACTAAGAATAATCGAAACCGAAAGATAAACGGAAGTATAAAACCCGAAAATCTTCAACTCCGAGTGTTCCCGAGCTTCCTAGATGATTCCTTGGCTTCCCGAATGCTCCAAAACCTCTGAAATCAGCCTCCAAAGTCGTCCAAAACTCTAAAAATTCGTGTATGCGTCTCTGATGTTCTTCTCCCCCTACGTCGTTAACATTAGGTCTCTTAATATATCATTCCACGAACTCGGTTTAGCGGGTTTCATAAAAGTGTGTGGGCCTGCTCCATCTAATACTCCAACAGCCCAATCATAACAAAAACAAAAGTGGGCGGTCAATAAAGCATTGGTTCGGTCAACACAGATGTAGGATCTTTTTAATGAATTTGCCGTGACCTCCTAATTTATTCCTTATGCACTCTGCTCTATTTCTCATTTAATTTTTGTTCAATACTCTACGCGATCTCCTCCCAGCCAAATCATAACTCCCTTCTTTTATCATGTGTTCGAAACAGTGGATGTATCCACTAACATGTTGGCCTTTTCCATGATTCACATTTTAAAAGATGATTAATTTTTTATGGCTTTCAACTTTAATAATATAGAGATAAGTGAGCTCGACCCAATCAAGTCAAATAGCGGCAATTTTAATTCAGTCTCTGGCATCTTACTCTGCTCAACTAGCTGGTTATTTCCATATTACTCGTTTTCGCTCCATTTGCACCAGAACCTGCCAAAACACATAATAACATAATATAACACTACAACTAAATAAAAACAAATAAAAACTATACAAAAATTATACAAACTACACGGGACAAATATGTGTATTTTACCATTTACCTACTATCCTTATGTAATTTGCCCTGATGATTGGAATGAAATTTAAAAAAAAAATTAAATTTAATTTATGGATGAACATCTAATGGTTTTATCATATAGCGTTGTTATGATTGAATGCTATGGTATTAAGAAAGTCACACCAATAATCACGCTTCCGCAAAAGTCAGGGTGTGACACATTCCCATAAGTGTTCATATGTTTTATCAACCCTCATAGAAAGACCTAAATCATCCACACATATTTATTCAAAGATCAATACACAACATAGAATCATACACATCACAAGTCATAACTTATACAAATCACAATTTCATAAACACAAGTATATAAACTTAACAAAAAACTAGAATTCATCCTACCGAACCGGCTATAAGGCGGTTCACTAGCCATAATCAAAACTAAACAACTATAATTCAATGAATACATGATAAAGTATCAAACTCATTAAGAATCACGAATACGATCTCCTGTATATTATATCTTCGGTTTCCAAGTTCTTTGGATCTTTAGTCTTGTTGCATAAATCCACACAACCCTTTTCACTTCTATAGTCACCCAGTTTTGTCCTCTTAGTTCCAGCCGTCATGTTCTTTTCATAGGTTTTTGTAGGGTTTCGAATTACGTACAACCCGTACCATCATTTAACGGGTACGACCATACTCACATGTGGACACGGGGACCTCTAGGGTTTTGACTTCTTCATGGCGGTGCTTAAGTCTTTTTTGTTTTCTGCTACAGGTCGTATTCCACTTTTTTACGTATGGGCCTTACTCATCTTCTTATCTTGCTTTTTTTAATCTTTTAAGCTAATCTCGTCTTTATCCTAAGAATCCTTCATTTAAGCTTCATCACAAGCAGAACACCAAAGCACAAACATTTAACTAATTCTAGGTGAATTTGCAATAAACAACGATAAATAAGGGGCTTTTAGGCATTGAAATTTCTATGTTCTTTTAGATTCATGATTACATTTCTTCAATATCATTTCTCCTAGAACAATTATTTTTGTATAATTAGTTTACCTGCACTCTGTTGTTATTGTATAAGCTAAGTTTGTTGGCTTTACTTATCTGCAAGCAAATAAGAATATTACACAGAGGCGGTATCAGAAACATCTTCTTTAACAGAATATATGTAGGTATCTCTAACATGGGGGGTTTTAGACATTGAAATCTATGTTTTCTTTTAGACACATGTATGAAGATTAAAAGCATGATAAAATTCAAAATTTCAGAATATATGTACGTAATTCAAGCAAAACACTTTTTTTACAAAACTAATTACTGACAAAGAAGCAAGACACAAGTAATCGCTATTCCAGGGACAAAATTTGACAATCCTACAAATTCCAGGTCCATTTCTCAATTTAATTTTATTACAAATGTAACATTAGCAAGTTTTCAAATATTGTAAACTTTCGATCGTTTCCGTATTTTATAAAATACTATATTTTATTCGCATCTTTCGTGACCGTACGTACAAGTAAAACAATATTCACGATATTTCTGGAACAAAATCCAAGTTACACATGCCTTAATACCATTCACATGACCTAAAAAATGAGTTAGAGGGGTTAAAAATGGCAAAAAAATTGATAACACAAGTCCAAGGGCCAAATCTATCAAAAAAATAAAAAGTTTGCATTAGACAGCCTTGCGGACTGCAAGGCTAGGCCTTTACGGTCCGTAAGGGATGCCCAGTGAACAGAAAACTGCTGGCATCAGCCTTGTTATCGCAACCCCCGTCCCCTAATTACCCGGGAACGGGCGGCCGCGGCCATTTTCGGTGGTATCGATGTTTATCATTTTGGCAGCAGAAATTACATCAGGACCGTAGTTAGGAAATATTTTATCAGAGTAAAATACCACGCTTTTAATATATTAAACACATGGGAAAAATCCCAAGTTTCAAGTACACACATTTTTCATAGGGATACACCCTATCTTATTTAATAAAAACTTTTCTTTATTTCAGGTAACTTTATAGCCACTTTTCCAAGCCTTCAGTGCTGTCAAGTTGGCTTCTATTTGTCTTTCACTTTTTGTTACCTGAAACGCGTTTAAAAACATTTTGTCAGTGGGAAATAGTGGGAAATACTGGTGAGTGAATCCCAGTTTAATGATAAGTAAAACCATTGTACAGTATTGAGGGCGGTCACGCAATTACATTTGTTTCCATCTACTTTAATTACCACCCACGGTACTGTCAACCCGACTTGTGGTCATGTTACTACTCACAATGTAGTAACAAGTTTTGTATACAAAACCCCAACATACTGACGATAATTATAGAATACAAATACTCAATCACTATTTAATATACTGTTAATTAAGTGAGGTTTTGTAAAAACAGTTTGCAAAAAGGAGATTGCTCATATTGCTGTCTTAGGGTTTTCCTTAAGGATTTCCTGGTGATTATCTATAGTTTACACAAATGCACATGCGTTAGTATAATAACCCAATATTTACATTAGTAATACCCTCCCCGATACGGCATTCCAACGACTACGTCGGGCAGAACCACGACAGCCGTTACGGAACCCTAGATCAATCGGGCAGCATATCTAATACGTAACCGGGGTTATGATACTTACAACGGGGCAGAACTTTGCCTTTCCTGCATGATACTGGATATTACAATCATAATCACTAAGTATCTCCATCCAACGTCTTTGTCTCATATTCAATTCATTTTGCCCAAAAACATACCTTAAACTCTTATGATCGGTGAAAATGGTAAACTTACTGCAGTAAAGGTAATGTCTCCAAATATTGAGGGCAAAACTTATAGCTCCTAATTCCAAATCATGGGTTGAATAATTGTCTTCATGATTCTTAAGTTGTCTAGAGGCATAGGCTATAACCTTTTGACGTTGCATCAATACACATCCATAACCTAACTTAGAAGCGTCACAATAGACTACAAATTCTTCAGTTCCTTCTGGTAACGCTAGTATGGATGCATTGGTTAATCTTTGCTTAAGAATTCTAAAGGCTTCTTCTTGTTTTGGTCTCCATTCAAACTTAACAGATTTAAAGGTTAGCTTAGTTAAGGGAATGGCTATTCTAGAAAAATCTCGAATAAATCTTCTATAATAACCGGCCAATCCTAAGAAACTTCTAACCTCAGTTGGTGACTCAGGGGTTTTCCAATTGGTAATTGCCTCGATCTTGGTGGGATCCACATGAATTCCTTCATGATTGACTAAGTGTCCAAGAAACGGTACATGTTCTAACCAAAACTCGCACTTAGAAAATTTTGCATAAAGCTTTTCTTTTCTCAACAAACTTAGAAGTGCGTGCAAACGCTTTGCGTGCTCTTCTTTACTCTTAGAGTAAATGAGAATATCATCTATGAAGACAATTATGAATTTATCCAAATATGGCTTACATATTCGGTTCATCATGTCCATAAATGCGGCTGGGGCATTGGTTAAACCAAATGGCATGATAGTAAATTCATAATGGTCGTACCTTGTTCTAAATGCGGTCTTAGGAATGTCCTCTTCCTGTACCTTTAATTGATGATATCCTGATCGTAAATCGGTTTTAGAGAAAAATCGAGCTCCTTGCAACTGATCGAACAAATCATCGATTCTTGGTAATGGATACCGATTTTTAATCGTGACTTTGTTCAATTCACGGTAGTCAATGCACATACGCATTGATCCGTCTTTCTTCTTAACAAATAAAATCGGTGCTCCACATGGCGATGAACTTGGATGTATGAATCCTTTTTCCAACAATTCGTCTAACTGTTTCTTCAGTTCCTGCATTTCTGCGGGTGCCAAACGGTAAGGTGCATTGGCAATTCTTCTGTCTGGTGGTAGTCCTGGTAATTCTTCTGGAAATACATAGGGAAACTGAGATACTACTGGAATATCTTTCAGTTATTTTCCTTTAGTATTAGTGATTATGGAAATCAAATACACTAATGACCCTTTTCTCATATAACTAGTTGTTTTCATTACAGAGATGAATTTCGTGGATCTAGATGGCTTATCTCCTTTAATTGTGATCTTTTCACCCCTTGGTGAATTTATTTGGATTGACTTTTGATCACATAGAATACTGGGTTTATTGGCTATTAACCAATCCATTCCTAATACAACATCAAATCCAGCCAGATTCATTGGGTAAAGGTTTGCAATAAACTTTTGATTTAAAAATTCTATTCTTGCTCCCTGCAAGATTTCAGAAATCTTAATGGTTTCTCCATTTGCTGTCTCTACTAGACATTCTTGTGGGAGATTAGTTAATGGTCGATTGAGAAATTTTCAAAATGAAGTATTAATAAAACTTTGGTTCGCACCAGAGTCAAATAATACTTTAGCAAAAATATCATTAACTAAAAACGTACCGGCTATCACGTCCGGGATCATCTTTGCTTCTTCCGTAGTCAGAACAAATGCTCTAGCATTTTTAGTAGTCTTATTGCCCATGGCTGGAACTAGTTTTGGACAGTTTGGCTTGATGTGACCTTTTTCTCCACAATTGAAACACATTCCATTATTAGGTTTCTTCCTACAATCTTCTTCCTTGTGTCCTGGTATCTTGCAGAAATTGCAGTAAGTGGAGCATTTTCCTGAATGTTTCTTCTTGCAGGCCTTGCAGTAAGGTGCAGAGGTAGAACCTACATTTTTCCCACAGTTGGAACTTCCATAACGAAATTCTTGGGTAAGCCTTTGAGCTAGGTTTCTCCTCTGATCTTCTTCTCGTGTACGTACTAACTCATCAGTTAAGGTATTTGCTAGTTCTACAGCTTCTTCTATAGTTTGAGGTCTAGCTGCCTTGACTACATGTCTAATCTCACTGATTAATCCCTAGATGTAACGGAAGATTAATACTGGTTCTGGTGATACAAGCGTTGACACTATTCAAGCATATTCAAAGAATAACATAGTATAACCCTTACTATCCACTCCAGTCATCCTAAGGATTAAGAACTTATTTGCTATCTATTTCTTTTTCATTAGGAGGGTAGAATTTCCTTTCTACCATGTTCTTAAATTCCTCCCATTCCATATTGTAAACCCTGTCACTTCCCCTAGACTGGAGGATAGTGTTCCACCATTCTAAGGCTGAGTTCTTAAACAGATTGGAAGCAAACATTATCTTATCCTTTTCCGTGCACTTGCTTATTTTTAAGACAACCTCAGTCTTTTCTATCCAGCATAGAGCTGCAACGGCCCCTTCATTGCCCGAGAATTCCATTGGTTTACAAGACCAAAATTCTTTATAAGAACAATCATAAGATATGGTCCTTCTTCTTTTGGAAATGGGCACTTGAAGTATGGGTCCATTGTTTACGCTGTGTTCAGGTTCAGTTGGTCGTTTACTGCCATGATCACTTTTATTATCTACTTCCCTAACTGTTTTGATAATATATGGCATTGCATCTGTTATCCCTTGTGCCACTATGTGTTGGATGGAACTATTATCCATTTGGTTTCCACTATTATCGTTGTTCGGGTTATCGTTATTCAGGTTATTGTCATTCTAGTTTTCCTGGTTCACTTCGTTGTCCATCGGAAGTTTAAACATTTGCCACATATAAATATCACAAGATAATATTTAATCAATCACACAACACACATATTGATCAAAATCGTTGAACATTGCGACTTACTTTTTTTTTATACTATGCATCCATATATATTACAGTACAACTGAAATTGAAATTACACTACTATTAGGCATCCATAGCTATTGTCTAGATTATATATATATATATATATCTATACTACTTTAATAAGGATATGTGAAGGACAAGATGGTAATTGAACAAGGTGTTGAAAAAACACTTAATGCACAATGTACAACTGTTAAGGCACAAGAAAACACAAAACCATTTACCCTTTACAAGGTTATACATCTGCCGTCCAATTGTTTAACTTTCTCACACGGATCAAGATCGGGACCGTCCATTTGACTTCACACGGATCACCATATGCTTTCTCTCTCAATGCTCACACATCTCACAAAACAACATCAGATCTTCTGTCTCTCTTCTCTCTCTCTTCTCTCTCTTCTCGGCGATCTAGGGTTTCATGAGATCTATCACCAGATCCGTTTGAATCTATCACCAGATCCGTTTGATGAGCAGATCAAGGGTTTCATGAGATGTTCTGGCAAGGGATCCACAGATTTGAACAAGGGATCCGTTTTATCTGGCAAGGGATCCACAGATTTGAACAAGGGATCCGTTTGATGTTCTGATAAGTTGCTTTATCTTTAATCTTGATGTAGATTTGTTAGTAGATATCTTACCATGTTCTTTTGTGATTCTTACTTTTCAGGTGAAGCGGTTGACGGATGTTCGAAGGACGAAATCTGAGGTTTACGAAGGAGTTTCGCATGTGTTTTGTGATGAATCGACTCAGGTTAGGTTCTAAATGTTGATTTATCTTTAATCTTGATGTAGATTTGTTAGTAGATGCGGTTATTTCAAATTAGGTTGAAAGTTTTGTGATATTTGAATTTGTATTTTTGGTGATGATAGTTAGATTAATTTCAGATATGACATAGTGAAAGGATAAATTGTTTTTGTAGTTTTGATTTTACTTTGTTCTGTTATATTTTGATCTTTTCCTTCATTTTTGGGACTGATATGTGTCATGGTTGTGTGATAATTATGATATTTAGGTCATTTAGATATGGAATTGTGAAAAGATAGATTGTTATGTATTTTTGATTTTAGTTTGTTCTGTGGGATGCTCGATGAGCAGATCTAGGGTTTCATGAGATGTATCACAAGCTTTATCTGGCAAGGGATCCACAGATTTGAACAAGGGATCCGTTTGATGTTCTGATAAGTTGCAATGAGTGTTATATATCTTACCATGTTCTTTTGTGATTCTTATCTTTAATCTTGATGTAGATTTGTTAGTAGATGCGGTTATTTCAAATTAGGTTGAAAGTTTTGTGATATTTGAATTTGTATTTTTGGTGATGATAGTTAGATTAATTTCAGATATGACATAGTGAAAGGATAAATTGTTTTTGTAGTTTTGATTTTACTTTGTTCTGTTATATTTTGATCTTTTCCTTCATTTTTGGGACTGATATGTGTCATGGTTGTGTGATAATTATGATATTTAGGTCATTTAGATATGGAATTGTGAAAAGATAGATTGTTATGTATTTTTGATTTTAGTTTGTTCTGTGGGATGCTCGATGAGCAGATCTAGGGTTTCATGAGATGTATCACAAGCTTTATCTGGCAAGGGATCCACAGATTTGAACAAGGGATCCGTTTGATGTTCTGATAAGTTGCAATGAGTGTTATATATCTTACCATGTTCTTTTGCGATTCTTACTTTTCAGGTGAAGCGGTTGACGGATGTTCGAAGGACGAAATCTGAGGTTTACGAAGGATTTTCGCATGTGTTTTGTGATGAATCGACTCAGGTATGTCACTCGCAACTCGCAAGGAAACCTTTTTTTAGGATCTGAATTTAATTAGTTATACCTTTGGTTAACGACTGTCACGATCACTATTATTACAGAACAAGCTCACTCCGATCTTCTGGCTGTCGGAGAAAGTGTATCTGCTTGGAGAGTCTCGGAATTGGCTTTGGCGACGCTGAACGCTGCTTCATTCGAATCGATGGGGGCTTCATATGCAGAATGTTCCCTCACTTAGTGGTCTCATGCTCACTCAAGCAGAGGTAAAGTAAAGTTTATCATCATTCATCAATTTTCTTTTCTTTTTTGTTTATAATAAAGCTTTTTATATTTGCAACTTGACAAAATGTGATTTATATTAAATTTATTTTAAGTTAATAGTGTACTGGTTATAACTAATATCAAATCTTTACTAATACTTGATTTCTTTTTATGATGGTTGACTTTGCGAGAACTAACGGAGCATTAGTGTCAAGAATGGGCTGAGATTCGAATTCAGTCGGTTTTTCGCTCTTTTTTGGTAATTTCTAAGCCTTGAATATTAATTTTTAACATGCTATGCTACTGAGAGAATATAAACTTGACTATATTCTCTGTTTTTTGATGTGTTTTGTTATTTTTATGCTTTTTGTTTTTTAACTGATCTTAACCCATTTGACTTATGCTACAGACAAAAAGGGATCAAGATCGGGACCGTCCATTTGACTTCACACGGATCACCATATGCTTTCTCTCTCAATGCTCACACATCTGACAAAAAGGGATGCCAAAAGCAGGGAAGTACAATCTACAGGAAAAAGCAACACTTTACTTTTGTGTGAAAGACAGCTTGCTTGCTGCAGTCTCTATAATATATCAACACTCTTCCATACACTGTTTGAAAGACAGCACTGCTTCCTTCAGTCTCAATAAATAATCCAGAGATATCTACACTCTACTCACACTTTACAAACTCTCAACTACACTCAACTGAAATTGTAAGTTTATCTCAGTTGAATAATCCTACTTTCAAAACATCAACTTAACAACTTCTATTTACTTCGATTTCAGAATATATCAACTCTTTGCATTCGGATCTTGCGTTGTTTCTCGGCTCTCACATCAAGGTTTTAAAATTTTTGTCGGCTTTTCACATCTCCCTCTTGCATTGTTGTAAGTTCTTTCAAATATGACATAGTGAAAGGATAAATTGTTTTTGTAGTTTTGATTTTACTTTGTTCTGTTATATTTTGATCTTTTCCTTCATTTTTGGGACTGATATGTGTCATGGTTTTGTGATAATTATGATATTTAGGTCATTTTTGGGGATGATAAGTGTTGTAGTTCAATGAAAATTATGATAGTTAGGTCAATTTTAGATATGGAATAGTGAAAAGATAGATTGTTATGTACTTTTTATTTTAGTTTGTTCTGTGGGATGTTTTGATATATTTTTTCATTTTTCGGGATAGTGAAAGGATAAATTGTTTTTGTAGTTTTGATTTTACTTTGTTCTGTTATATTTTGATCTTTTCCTTCATTTTTGGGACTGATATGTGTCATGGTTTTGTGATAATTATGATATTTAGGTCATTTTTGGGGATGATAAGTGTTGTAGTTCAATGAAAATTATGATAGTTAGGTCAATTTTAGATATGGAATAGTGAAAAGATAAATTGTTATGTACTTTTTATTTTACTTTGTTCTGTGGGATGTTTTGATATATTTTTTCATTTTTCGGGATAGTGAAAGGATAAATTGTTTTTGTAGTTTTGATTTTACTTTGTTCTGTTATATTTTGATCTTTTCCTTCATTTTTGGGACTGATATGTGTCATGGTTTTGTGATAATTATGATATTTAGGTTCATTTACTTTGTTCTGTTATATTTTGATCTTTTCCTTCATCATTACAGGAATTTTTTTTAAAACAGTACTGTATTCAAAACAAAATAAAACGCCGTATTCACAAAACAATACTGTATTCACAAAGCTGTATTCAAAACAATACTGTATTCAAAACAATACTGTATTCAAAACAATACTGTATTCAAAACAATACTGTATTCAAAACAATACTGTATTTAAAACAATACTGTATTCACAAAGCTGATTGTTATAGTAATTATGTGTATGTGTAAATTATAGTAAATTGTTTTTGTAGTTTTGATTTTACTTTGTTCTGTTATATTTTGATCTTTTCCTTCATTTTTGGGACTGATATGTGTCATGGTTTTGTGATAATTATGATCTTTTCATTCATTTACTTTGTTCTGTTATATTTTGATCTTTTCCTTCATCATTACAGGAATTTTTTTTAAAACAATACTGTATTCAAAACAAAATAAAACGCCGTATTCACAAAACAATACTGTATTCACAAAGCTGTATTCAAAACAATACTGTATTCAAAACAATACTGTATTCAAAACAATACTGTGTTCAAAACAATACTGTATTCAAAACAATACTGTATTTAAAACAATACTGTATTCACAAAGCTGATTGTTATAGTAATTATGTGTATGTGTTCATGTATGTGGATTTCTTATTTTATATGTTTTCTTTTAACGTTTAAAACACGTGGTAAAAATAAAACGCCGTTTTGATTATATACATGAGATGAAACTTGCATAGAATATTTCAATAAAGAGAAAAAAATAGGGATATTTCGTAATACAAATTAACCATGACCAGTGGTACAACATAATCTTCCGTTAACAACATTAGTTTCTAACCATATAAGTCTAAAAAGTAAGTAGTCAAATAAATTGGATACTCTAAATTCAAGTATTATCTATTTCTCTTTTTGTATTTTTCAGTTTACAAATCACTCCAAACACATATCAATTGAGAGGTATGGGCGGTGGTTATCCAATTCCCGTTGAATCACTAGGATCAACAAACCATTTAAACCTTCCTGATTCAAACCCTCTAACTTCAAACCCACCTCCGGTGTCAACCCCACCTCCGGGATTTCAAGACAAAGTACGAAGGTGTTGGTACATCTCGCCAAAGAATTCAAACAACGCGGAGTTTACACATCAAATGTTGTCTACCAGGAAGTGTTGCGTGATTAATTAATCGCATCCGTATCAAAACGAAGGTAAGTTAGTAGATTATATGCCTTATTTGCTTCCTGAAATTACTTTTTAATTACTATTTTAAAGCACCTGTAAGCGTGTAACATTTTGTTATGTGTCGAAATCTGGTACAGGAGAGGAGAAGATACAAGAAAGTCATAAGCGAACGGATGTATTGGTAAAACAGGAAGAGATACAAGAGACTCCCCGCATTTTGTTTTTATTGTTTTGTCTAGCTACTTGACTGTTTTGAACTCTTCTTGTTTTTAATTACATCTACTTCCTTGTTTTGTACTATTCTTGTAGAAGATCACGAATAAGAAAACTAACTTAAGTACTATACGATATATCACGAGACGACGGATAAACTAACGGTAAACGAGTATCCTATTGTAAATCGCCACTCCCGCCGCATCGCGCGGGTAAGTGACTAGTATATATATATATGTTTTTTCAAACATACACACATATTATATATTAGTATTATTATTTTATTACTATCACCATCACTGATATGGGTTCATCCAGAACTCCATATTACGCTCGTCATACTTCCAGACGAGTTGTTCTCCGATCTGCCTCATTCTATCACTACCTTCCAGAATCTCCTCACCAAAGGTTTGGAGTTCTTGCACATTCTCTGCACTCATTGGGAGTGCAGGGGCTGGTACTGGGTTTGGGAACTGGGGCATGGATTATAGGTAAGGATAAGGGTTCTCTAAAATTTCCCTGATGTATTCATCGTTATCATAGTAGGGTTCTAGAGGGTCCAAATCTGGGTAGGCTGCTAGGTTTGGCATGGGTTCGTCTTCTGGTTTTGGGTAGCGTTGCTGGTAATCCCTATGGTCGTCAAACCACGGGTTGTAGTTTGGGTCTAAGGGATTAGGTGCTGGTATTCTAGGTATCTCATCTAGGTTGAAATCAGGCATTGGGATTTGATTTTCTGGATTGTTTTCAATTTCTATTGGCTGGGTGGGAAACAGTGGTAAGGGCTGGGCTGCTATGAATTGCTCCAGGTTAGGGTCTGCAGCTGTGGTTGCTAGGATATGGAAATTTGCTAGACTTCTATTGAGCATATCCTGGGTGTGAGCATCGGTTTCTCTCTTGGCGGCTGCTACAGCACGCTGTTGTTGTAACTTTTTCATTCTTTTCCTACGTTCATGAGCTCCTCTACTGAACCATCCTCTCTTTTTAGGAGGGAATGGCTCTTCAGACTGAGCCTTAAACACGAATACCCCATCTTCATTGTCAGCTGAATACCCTGAGAGGGCAGGCTGTGAAGAGGTGCCTTCGCTCCTAGGTGAGCTGGACAACTGACGGTAGGCTTCGGAAGGTCCTTGGTCGCTCATACTGTAAACTAACAAATAGTCAAATAACACACAACAATAAAATACAAAAATGTACATAGTTTCGTAGAAAATTTCCTAACATATTGAATAATATCTTGGTGTCAGCAGAACACTTCTGTGGCTGAATCAGTGGCTTAGCTATGATACCACCTTCTGTCGCAACCCCTGTCCCCTACTTACCCGGGAACAGGCGGCCGCGACCATTTTCGGTGGTATCGGTGTTTATCATTTTGGCAGCAGAAATTACATCAGGACCTTAGTTAGGAAATATTTTATCAGAGTAAAATACCACGCTTTTAATATATTAAACACATGGGAAAAATCCCAATTTTCAAGTACACACATTTTTCATAGGGATACACCCTATCTTATTTAATAAAAAAACATTTCTTTATTTTAGGTAACTTTATAGCCACTTTTCCAAGCCTTCAGTGCTGTCCAGCTGGCTTCTATTTGGCTTTCACATTTTGTTACCTGAAACGCGTTTAAAAACATTTTGTCAGTGGGAAATACTGGTGAGTGAATCCCAGTTTATTGATAAGTAAAACCATTGTTCAGTATTGAGGGCGGTCGCGCAATTACATTTGTTTCCATCTACTTTAATTACCACCCACGGTACTGTCAACCCGACTTGTGGTCATGTTACTACTCACAATGTAGTAACAAATTTTGTATACAAAACCCCAACATACCGACGATAATTGTAGAATACAAATACTCAATCACTGTTTAATATACTGTTAATTAGGTGAGGTTTTGTAAAAACAGTTTGCAAAAAGGAGATTACTCACATTGCCGTCTTAGGGTTTTCCTTAAGGATTTCCTGGTGATTATCTATAATTTACACAAATGCACACGCATTAGTATAATAACCCAATATTTACATTAGTAATACCCTCCCCGAGACGACATTCCAACGACTACGTCGGGCAGAACCACGGCAGCCGATACGGAACCCTGGATTAATCGGGCAGCGTATCTAATACGTAACCGGGTTTATGATACTTACAACGGGGCAGAACTTCATTATTTAGGGGGGTATAATGCCCGAAAATTATGTTTGCTATGTAGGAATTCGAGAGAGAGAACGAGAATTGAACGACTGGGACTGAAGGCCGATGCCCTCAATTTATAGGGCTGGTTTCGCAGTTCCTCGTGGCCCGCGAAGGCTCAAAGGTCTTCTTATGCGGCCCGCGACATAGGGTAAGTAAGCCCTAGCTGATCCGGGTCATCACACTAGGCTCAACACATTGCACGACACGTGGCAGCACCGGGTGCAACCCTGGTGATTGGCTGTCGCGCCCTGCGTAGCTCTTGGAGCAGTCTCTTGCGGCCCGCGATATACTTATTTTTCTTGTTTTTATTTTATTTTTAATTATATATGATATTTTGGGCTCGGTTTTCATGTACATATAGGGATATTTAAAATATATTAGAGGTGTCGGAAATGATTTGAGGGTTGTTATACTTGTTATCCAAGTATTGCCACATTTCACCAATCTTGCCACCTTAATTTTAGTTAAGACACATATGAGGACACTAATTAACATCCTTACACACTTGGTAACACTTGTCATCACCTCCTTGATCCTCAATTAGTATAAATAGGCTCCAAATCTTTGTGTTTCATCACACCATTCTTTTATTTTTCTACTTCAAAACTCTCTTGGAGCCTGCTTCTACACTTAAGGCCTCCTTTACTAAGTTCTAATCTTTCCCTTCAAACACTAGTAAGTGTTTCTCCTAGTCTATTTCATTTAATACCTAGTTTTGAGCCAAAAGTCAAGCAAATTGACTTTTGCTTTGATTTTTGGTTCTGGCCATTTCGGTCAAGTTAAAGTTCAAATTGAACTTTGCTACGAATCGTAATAATGAAGGTGTTAATCCCTTGCGATTACACCCTCTGATCATCATGTTTAGTAGGAGAAATGACGAGTCAAACATGTTTTAAATAAAAGTCAAAAAAGCAGAAATTGCATTTTAAAAAAAAATGAGTTAGGCAATTACAACGAAGAGGACCTAGACTCCAAGCTTTTCACAACAATATATAAATTCGACAATGACTAGCGGAGGGCAGATTTTTGGGCTCAGGTAGTAGTGGTGCCACCTTACGAAGCGAGAAAAGCTAACGCATCTAGATTGAGAGAGACCCTCTTCTTAGGGTACTCCACCAAGTGATGATCCACACTAGCGCCGGTCGCATGGACAGTTCTAGGAACTGCCCCACACCAGATGACTCTTTTTGTTCTCTATCGTTAATGGAGTACACGTCAACCTCGCCGCACGCATGGAAGAATTTTTTATGAATAGTGCAGGAAGGTCGATAAGTACTGAGATTCACAGTGGGGAGTATGTGACCCAACTTGCCTATGCCACCAGGATCATGATGGACGAAGTGGTTAATGGTCTGACCTTGGTTCATGCGGGTAGCGTAATGGACCTATGATCTTTGAAGGTTATGGGATTGACGGTGGATACCCCGAATGGCCTGAGATTAAGAGGCCTAGATTGAGAGATTTGGGATCCACTTCCGCCACAAGCAGAGGAGGAGGAAGAGGAGGATGTAAACATGGTCCACGAACTAATGCACGATGAGGGAGCATTTTTGGGACCGCCACCAGATCACCAACACTGTCACCAGTACCAGCACCAATACGAGTATCATCCACACCAGGACTGGCCACCTGGCATCCCATCATACCCAGATTTCTATCAGCAGTTTCAGCAGATGCAGGTGAACCAGAACACTATGTGGGAGGAGATGCATGCATGGTTCTCTTACGTCTTCAGCGACCTCCATAACACTTTCCCTAACTATTTTGGCGACCCTCCATAGTTCCCGTTTGGGAACCCGAGTGGTGAGGAGAGGCCACACAAATATGATGCGGCGGGTTCATTCGGAACTCACCATGATAAAGAAGAGGATTAGGAGAAGGTGGGAGCGCGACGTTCGTTGCGGCTGGTGTCTTTATTTTATTTCCGTAGTTTATTTTGTTTCTTTTGGGGTTTTCATTTATGACTATCTTTTCTTTAAACCCCTCGGATATGTATTGTCTCTAAAAACTTTTTGCTTCCTGTTTTATTTTATTTTTTTAACTAATGGATAGGGCTATTATTTAATTAATTTTTTGATCGGTTGCGTTGCTTTGTGTTTTGGTTAGTATGACATGTTTTGCAGGAATATGGGGACGTACACCTAGTTGGGAAGAATGACATCCAAGTCCATGAATGTTCTCCAAGTCTTCTTCAACTCTAGGGGAGTGTTATTCTCCTTTTTCACACTATAGTTTAGCTATTAATAATTGCTAAACTAATTTGTGTTTCACATTGGGGACAATTTGAACTTCAAGTGTGGGGAGAGGTTTTAACTTGGTTAACTTTGTTTTTCCTTGATTTTCAAAAAAAAAAAAAAAAAAATTAAAACATACAAAAACGGTTAGCTGTTGTTTTTAGAAAGCATCAGATACGATCAAAACTGGCAAGCCAAATTAATTTTGAAAAAGATAACTAAAAGCGTGACAAACAAAAGAATTACTTGCATGCTAATTTTACATTTGCACCCATTCCTTCCAATTACGTGAGCATATTTTTGAGCCTTTCATTCTTGACTTGCTTGTTGTTGTTTGGAATATGAGTGAGTCAGATGTTTCCTGCAATTTAGAACTTGTCATTAGCATGCTTTTCAAGATCATAAATATGTGAAAATTCAATAAATGTGATAGAGGCACTTAGGATACCCTTTTTGTGCTAGCCTTTTTCTGTTGTTTGTGTCCCGTACCCAACATTATTCCATTAGTTAGCCTTATTGAGCATATTTTCCATGTTTTTCTGATTTCACCCAACTAATTCACCCACTTAACCAAATTTAACCTTTTTATTTTTAAACCTTTGTGTTAAAACTCGGTTAAAGTTATCGTTTAACTTGCGTTCCTTGTACTTATTTCCTTTCGCTTATAAATATTAAAGTTCATGTATAGCTTCTATTTATGTAAAAAAAACCAGAAAATAGCACACTCGAAAATAGAGTGAAGACGACAAATTGGTGCAATTTTAAGCGCTGAATAGTATAATCTTGTTGTTTATCTCGAAATGGTGGAAATCGTCCTTCGTTAATTATGTACAGTTTTTGTTCATTTACGCTTGTTAGAAATAACCGCCGAGTTTTAACCATTTAGCCACTTTTAAATGTCCATTCCACACCCTTAACCATTGCTTATCATTACACCCTCAAAGACCTCTTGATTTGTGCTTTTTCGCATGTTAGTTGGTGGAGACTAGATCTTTTGACAAGCTTATGACATTGCATGATTAATTGCCTTGGCATCGAGTGTTTTACACATACACCTTACATGTATGATTCACAAATATAGAAGAGTGTGTGTGAACATTTTGAGTGATGTGAAGATTTGCATGCTAAGTCAATCGGAAGTGGAATCATTGCTTTTTGGTTATCTTTACTTATATCCGCATGTGCTTGTTTGGTTTGAATTCATTGTTCATGTCTTTTGGAAAACCGATTAACCATTGCGTAGTTATTAGCTTTGTAGTTTGTTAGATGTTTGGGACCATTGTGAGTCTTCGTTTATTTGTTTTACTTAAGTTTGCTTGAGAACAAGCAAAGTTCAAGTCTGGGGAGGTTTGATACACATTAAATATACATGTTCTAGTCCCCCATTTACTCCCATTTAACGCATTTTTGGCTAAAACTTTGATGTTTAGGTACTTAATCATGTACATATTCAGGTCTTAAGCGGCGTACCAAAGACAAAGTTGGAGAAAAAAAGAGGAGTTTCCATGCATTTTGGTTGAAAACTGCATAATCTGTTGAAGATACAGATCATGCACGGCCGTGCACTCCATATGCATGACCGTGCAGACTCACGACACCGGAAGCACTGGCGGTGCAAAAAGCAGTGCAACTGATTTCTCGGACATGCACAACCGTGCATCCCGGATGCACCCCCTTGCACCATCTGATCCTCGGAAGCACACCCAGTGCGATCAACCATGCGTTCGTTTTCCCAGAGATGCATGATCATGCACGTCAAGTGCATGGTCGTGCGCTTGATTCGACTTTGCCGCCCAATCAGCCACTTGTCTGACCCATTCTGCAACTGACGTCATAATTACAATTGTCAGTGCACGACGGTTCACTTTTGAAAACCCTATAAAACAGAACAGACGCAATCTAATCAATAATTGGAGATTTTTCCTATCTTCTAGGCGATTTATGGTGTCCGAAAGCAGCTCTTCTGGGTCGATTTCAAGCCTCCAAGTTGCAAAGAAGCCTATCTATCATCCAATCCATCAAATCCTTGCTTGCTTATGGTTTGAATCCTTGTTCTTTCCTTGATTTTTGGTCACATTTCAAGCATTGAGCTGATGTATTATGTATTATTGTAGCCTTTGAGCAAAAACACTAGTTTATTTGTTTTATGAACAATCATTAGTATGTTAATCTTGTTGTACGAAACTTTGGCACTCTTTCATGTTTAAATCTTAATGATCATATGGCAGACGTGTTTCATTGTTGTTGGATTCTTGATTATAGTTGGTTATCTTGGATGATTAATGAATGTTTAGTTGAAATATGTTGAAAAACTCTTGATTAAGCATTTATTAGTAGGCTATTAACTTGTTAATATGTTTACACCATGAAACTAGAAATGGGTATTGGTTTAATAAAGGATAAATCTGATTTTAATCAAGAGTACTTTCTTACACTTAAGGACTTTAACGGGTTAGGTGGTGTTATTGCGAATTCTTGACATGGTTCATGATCTTTGTCTAGTGATTTTGGTTGAAATTGCTATCTTAGTATATTCGTGTTCAAGATTTGCAAAATGGAATAGTTTGTGATATGATCTACTTTTGGCTTTTCTCGGTGGTTGTATTGTGATTAGGCATTGCTTTCATTGCTAAGTGAGGTTAGAAAACTCTTAATGGATGACTAACTTATTTTTTAAAATATTTGCATGAAAATATATCAATAGCTCGCTAACGAATGATTTTAGGTGGTTAAAGTGTGTTTATCGTGTTAAATTCCCGAAGGATTATCATGTTAGGATCCCCGAAAGGGATACTAATTGTCTATATAATTGGAAGATTGATCAAGTGCCTTCGTGACATGTCCAACTTAGTTAACATGCTTATGTTGTTTGCGAAACAAGATAATATATATTTTTGTATTTGGAGTCTTCTATGTTTTAAAATATAGTTTTTAGGTAATTTTAGTTTAAAACTCATTCACCTATCCTTTTACCGGTAAACCAATGACAACGGTTTAGTACTTATGCATCCGCCCGCGTCCATGGATCGACATCTGGTTCTTGCCTATACTTTACTACATATATGACAGGGTACACTTGTCCTTTTTATGTGTGTTTTAATGTTAAGGTATAACTCATTTTTTATTAATATTAAAACAGAGTTTGTGTGTAAATTTCATTGTAAAAATATGTATATATACGTACACGTCATATACCAAATGGAACAATTGGTTTTCAATTATATATAAACCATACAATTTATGAGCAAACAATTGATTACTTACACGGTTTTACAAAGAAACACTTTTGTCAAGATTCATGACCACAAGGTTTTCTTTATTATACCAACTTTCGTAGTTGGTTAAACATTTTACAATACCAAACACAATTGATACACATTTGGTTACAAGGTTTTCACTCATCAACTCTTGTAGTCGGACGAGGTATTGCAATACAAATTCATAGCCATGAATTTGACCACAAAACCTATGTTACTCACAAACTTTATTGTTGACCATTTATTTTCACATATGTTTTAGGTACAAATGTTTGATTATTATGCAAGTATGCTTTACGTAGGATTCGGACTTGGGTCTTAGTTTGCTTAAAACTAAAAAAAAGTTGTTTGTATTTGCTTTGTGTTGAAAGACAATGTAATTCTATATATCAATAAAATTAAACTTTAGTACCATGTGTTGTGAACAATTTGTAACGTGATTCCCCAACGATTCCGTCATGGGTTATAGACGCATTTGGGGTGTTACAACAAATGCAACACTATAATTACTTGACTAAGATTTAGATGATAAACTAGGGATTGAGAAATCATGTTCAAAAATGTGTTTTACATAAACCTATGGCCTTGCACTTTTATTTTACCTACTTTGGTTCTATATTTTTGATTATCCACATTTAAAATCTGATTATTCGTTTTAATATCCTACATGATATGGATAATCAAACTTGAAACAAAAACGTTTTTCAAACTAAAGCATCACTTAAGTTACTAGATTATGGCTTGATTGTACATGCATGTTTAAAACCACCAATGACTTGTGTAGGTTATCATATACATATTTCTACTGAAAACAAGGGTTAGGAGATGATCAAAATAAGAAAACATGTATTTAGATCATGAAACTAAGCTTGACATGTATTGGGATCCATTGAATTATATGGTAGATACGTTACGTGACACAATAAGTGTGTATACGTGTTAATAAATTAATGTGTGAACATTGTGTGCTTTGTATGTCCATTGATGCTTTTTAAAAGAAAAACTCTCTGGTAATTTTGATTGTTTAGTAATACAAGCATTAGTGGTATTTAATTTATCCATGATCAAGCCATATTACAAAATTTTTAATTAGAAACTTTAAAATTAATTTTTTGAACATCTTAATTAATTAGCTAGTAAGATTCCCCATTCCACTAGTGTTTTCCAAAGATTATGTATTCCACTAATTTGGATACTCGAACTATTTTGATTATCTTTCATCTTATAACATATGGCACATTTTTATAAACCATCATTATTAGCTAATATTTTTTGAAAAGAAAAAATATTCGTGGTTAGAATTCTATAAAAATGTCAAGACTTTTATAAAAAATCTTTTGATTAACACACACACAGAGTTAAGGCACCTACACGGATACTTGTCACCCAACCCTTTCCCCATCCCATTGTCGTGAACACGCACCCACATACCTACATTATTTTTATTTCCATTTTTACAATTACCCACAAATTCTTTCATCTCGCTCTCACTCCTACATGCAATTCTATCTAGGGTAAGGGTGTTCAAAAATAATAGATCCGGAAATCTGACTCGAATTATCCGATGTTTGAATCCGAACTATTCGAAAATTCGGATATTCTATAAAAAACTAACAATCCTTAAATTATTTTTGATGCCAAAATTTCGTTGACTAGGTCACTAGACAAGTAAATCTGTTGTTTTGATGATAAATTTGATACTAGTTTCGTTATCGGACCGTTACCGATTAATTTGTTAAACTTGTTCAGAATGTTTACATATGTATATTTGAGATAATTTCGATGTCCAAAACTTATTAACTAGTTCACTAGACTAGTCTAAGTTGCGTTTCAGATAATGGAATCGACACTTGGTTTGATACCGGGTCATTTTTCCGACAATTTATGTAAATAGTTGGAATGATCTATATTTACAAAATTTTTGTGGTAAATAAATACCCTTATGATATTTGATGACCATTATTATGTTTTGTTGGTCTTATAATGTCCAAACATTATTTTTTACAAGTGCCGGTTCGTATACATTGCGGCGTTTTAGTTGGACCGGACAATTACATGTTTATGTAATTTATCCGGAAAGTGAAATTTATAAGTTATTCATAACTAATGTTTTTATAAATAAATTTGTGTGGATATGTTTCCATATCTTGTTTTTGTCATCTCAGGCTGTACCGCGAGTAACCTGGCATGAATAGCGTGTTTGCATTTCTACCGCCAGTCTAGGACATAGTTTTGTACTGTTTCGAATTGTGGCAAATTTGTTATCATACTACACTATGATATTGTACATTCCTAGACTAATGAGACAAAAATAAAAATTAAGTCTAAAGCAGGAAATATCTTAACTTAAATATTGATAAAGTTATACGAAATTACCAGATATTTTGCCATTTGTAACAATATGCCATTAATAGAAACCTGGCAAATAAACTTATGTTTGTTGTTTGGCTTCTTGTGAGAACACCTTTGCTCATGTCGCCTATGATTTGTTCTGAGGCATGAAATTTCAAGAAAGGATAACCTCCAACATATGGAACAATATTTGTGATAGTAATTGAAGAGCTAGGTTTAGATTGGTTATTTGAGCAGGTAACAGGTGAATCATGAGGATCAAAATATTGAGGTGGTGAAGGTATTGGGCCAAGAGGTTCAGTAAATGAGATATCTGCTTCTTTTGTAACTTCGGTTGTATGTGTTTGAGAACAACTGGAAGGAGAGTAATTGTTTAGATTTTCAAAATGTGCTGGAACCTTGTACCAAATCAAAGCTTACTTCAGCACTTTTGTCTTGGTTGTTTGCTAGTGACAATGGTGGTATAAAAACATATGTCTTGTTATCTTCTTCTGTAGCACCAACATTTTGTTTCATACTAGAAACTACGGGTTCAATTCTTGGTTCATACTTTAGGATCTTCAGATTAAATAACTCAGCAGGATTAGCAGTTATCTTAATTGAGGATATTTCATTGAATTTCACATTTAATGTTTCCTCAATCACCTTTGTTCCGGAATTGAACACTCTATATGTCTTAGCTGTTGAGGAATATTCAATAAAGTACACACAGTCTACCTTAGCTGCAAACTTTAATATGCAGTCTTTCAAATTCAGAATGAAACAAGGACAGCCAAAGACTTTATAAAATGAAATTAATGGGTTTGATTTTGAACATCACTTAGTATGCAGTCTTTTGATGTCTTTGATTGATTAAAACCATGTTTTCTACATATTCTGCAGTGTTAACTATTTCTACTTAAAAGAAAAGTGGCAGACCAGAATCAACTGTGAGTTCGTGTTAGGATCGATTCCTTTACACCGTTGACTGCGTAGATCTCATATCTTGTGCGGAATCCAAGTACGAGAGTGGATCAAACAAGAACAAGCTAAGTAAATGTCATTTTCTATTACTGATTTGTAAGTACAGCACCACGAAAACAATTTAGCATAGTTTCGTCTCTCAAACCAAAGATACAAATGAACAAGACATCATCTCCTATTTATAGACTATGCAGGTTCGCACAAGACATTATTCACGGATGGACCAATAGGTGTGGATCTAGGCCTTTGCGCGGATCAACAACAATCATGGACCAACATGTGCATCCGTGCGGATCAGCCTATGCGCTGATCTATGCGAACTCATATAAACCCTAGAAGCGCGCCCATTCGTGCGGACCTGATTCTTCATGTGTATGTTGTTCTTTAACACTTCTAAACCTTGTCTTGATCATTCAATAGCTATGATATGTGATTGACGGAAGCGATAGACATATGCACTCATAGACTCCCCCTTGTATATTGCTGCAGTCAATCTCGTAGCTCTATCTCCTCTGAGGCTTCATGAAGCTTTAACAGAAACAACACCACAAACTCCCCTTTACTTTAGCAGACTCCCCTTGGATTTGCGTCCTGATTCATCTGCTCCCCCTGTCGATAGACTCTCTCTCCAGGCTCCCTCTTGCTTTTAGCTTCCGGATCTAAACTTGTCTCATTATCAATTCAAAATACATGTAAGAATATCTAGCCATTTTAGGATCGAGAACCTGGCTCTATGCAAGACTGATTATATAATCAATTCAAAACATTTGAAATGTCTAGGCTTAGGAACCTAGCTCTTAACACAAATAATTTGATAGTTAAAGCTTTTTAGAGGTCATCCAAAATTGGTATCCTAGCTCTAATGCAGGATTATTTGACAGTTCAAAACTTGTAAACCCAGGAACCAATTACCCGGTGCTCTCCACCTATCAAATAGCTCTATAAACAATTCAGCTCAGCTAAACCACTTAGGTTTAATGGGTCTGAAGGAGCAACTGCACTCCTACAATGGTTTGAAAGTATAGAAAGCACATTCCGCCTTGTTCAGTGTCCCAATGAGCGCAAGGTGGAGTTCGCCTCGAGTGTCTTTCAAAGGAGAGCACTCACTTGGTGGAACGGTATTATGAGAGACCGAGGTGCCGATTTAGCAATGGCACAGATGTGGGAAGAATTTAAAGATCTTATGAAGAAAGAATTCTGCCCACGAAGCGAAATAAGGGCACTTGAAAACGAGTTCTATTATCTAAAACAAGATAGTGGGGAAAGTCGTGCCTACACTGACCGATTTGATCAACTAAGCCTACTTTGCCCCACTATGGTCACACCTTTGGATCGGTCCATTGAGAAATACATCGATGGTTTACCTGACCCTGTCCAAGACATTGTCACTAGCAGCCAACCTGCAACGCTTAAGGAGGCTAAGGAATTAGCCGCTATCTTAACCGACTCCCAGGTTAGAAAAGGTAAACTATTTCGAAAAGGAGACAAGAAACAAAACACTGAATCTGTTAATGAGAATTCAAAAAGATCAAAGGCCGAATCTTCTAAAAGTTCTACGAAGCGCAAGGCTTCAAAGAATTTTGCAATTCCTGCACCAGTTCTACTAAACTCAGTACCCTTTAAAGGATTTTATCGTGGAAAGCAACCTTGGTGCAATCATTGTAACTATCATCACGCAACAAATTCTCCTTGTCGCCAGTGTACAATCTGTCGTTTATTTGGACACCTAGCTGTGACCTGTCGTATCTAGAACCGAGCAGCCCCTACTCAGACTCGCCCTCGAGCATGTTTCAATTGTGGTGATTTAAATCATTTCAAGCGAAACTGCCCCAAGCTTGCCAATGCTAATGGACGAGTGTTCAACGTTAATGAGGCTCAAGCTAATGATCAAGCACTTATGATCATTTGAACCTCTAAATTTCCTGTTTATTTTCGAAAACAATGTACATATTTTAACTATGTTTGTAATGACAATATAAATTTCAAGAAGTTTATTTTATCCTTGTTAATCATTTTCCAATTTCAAACTCTAATGTGATTACACTATGTGTGATTACATCTACATGCTGATTTTGAGGATTCCGTTCTTTAGGAACTAAATCTTATAATTTAGCATAATATGATTGCACTCTGGTGCATTCGTACGAACTTGGTAACATAATCGCTACAAACACTATGAACAAGTTAATACTATTTTGTGATCATGACATTACATACATGATTTATTTATCTAGTATGTATAGTACATGATTATAAATACAATTTACTTCGTATGTTGATTTAACATACTTAGTACATTATTTACAAATACATTTTGCTTAGTGTGTTAACTTAGCATACCCACCACATGATTTGAAAACATTTTCTCGATATGCTTACAATATGATGAGAATGCATTATTAGTATATGTTGCACTCTACCTGTTGGGTTAGTATGAAACATATATAAACATAACATTTGTACTAGAATAAAATACCTACTACTAAAATTGTTGTATGCAAAACAAGTAGTGCTATCATTGCTAGTATGAAACATGATTCGATTTGACAGATGTTATGTTGTGACGATGTTTATTTGATTTAGACGATAGTTTGACCTTATTATTTGTTTACCCTCGCTTAACAAGAGGAGCTATGTGGACCATGCGACGAAACAAGTAATTATGGGTGCACACTTAATTATGAGATTCGACGCATGAGAATCATAGTAAGGCTTGTTAAGTATGGTGGCATAAAATCTAGAGTGATTAAGGTAACGGGAGGAGTATGATGTGATAAGAACACGGTGGATACGCCGATGGTACTTCCTATATATAAGTGTTCTTATTGTGTTATTCTTCAGAACGTTGCTGAGATCACTTGGTGATTTTATGTTATCTTGGACCATTATGTGATTATGTGCTTATTTGTTATTTGTGTGGTTATTTACAATAAAAGAAAACAAGTACATTCATTAACTTAAATCGAGCCGACCGGGAGTATATTATGGTGTTAAAGATGACGATCTTGATGCCAAAGGTATGTTGACCCGTTTCCTATGCATGAGATGCTCATGGTACATGGGATGTACCTCGTGGGACGTTAGAAACCGTGTACGTGTAGGGCTTGAATGTACACCCCTTTGTCTGCTAGGAATTACACTAAGAGCTTAGTATAACATAGTGCCATACTCAAACGATTTTTTGAACACTGGTCGACTTTTTCTTTAAATTCACGAGTTTCAAAGGGTTGAATACCTTGAGATACTTTAAATATCCCAAATCACATTTTGAATCCCCTAAAAACTTTCAACACCAAACGATGCTCCGCATCTTTGGGATCTAGCAATCTGCTTATCCATCAGTTGTTTCAATTACACTCTATGGTCTCCTTCGAATAAATTTCGGGACGAAATTTCCTAAAGTAGGGGAGACTGTGACACTTGTGCTCCATAAACACCACACGATGTAGGAAAATATCTCTTATCAAAGAAACAATTTGTTTTGGTCTCAAAATTTGTTTATTTACGTTTGACAATTTCACGTTTTGATTCTAGTTCATTTTCAAGCTTTAAATCGTTTTCTCGAAAGTTATACGCGAACTGATGTGTAAACATAATCAGTTTAATGCGGCAAACACTCTGGAACAGTGACATAGGCTTAACATACCTTAAATAACTTTAATATAACATAGAAATAAGTTTTGAAGGCTTTGGTGTGTCAAAAACAAGTTTATTCACTCTCAGGGACTATTTACATCAAACTGCGAAAGTCTGCTGATTCGTATAGTAACGAACATTCCGGAACTTGATCATAAGCTAAACGTACCCTAAATTTCCTTTACATAGCTTAGAAATAGGCTTTGAGGGGTTCGTTATGCGAAAATATGCTTATTTGATCAATAGGGACTAAAAGCGTCAAAAAGTGCATAAGTTTGCATTTACGCGCATATCTTACGTTCTGAACATATCCGGACATCCAAAAATTTTTGTAATCATTAAAATATTTTATTTTAGTGTTTGGAATGCTAAATATTCATTCTTCGCGTAATTTGGATCGATTTCGCGTCCGTTACGACTTTCGTCGTAATTAACCGAATAACACAACCGTACGACCAAACGAACCGACATCGAGATGTTTTTGAGCATATTTCATGTTCCCTATACTTTAACTTCATTGTAGAGCCTTGAAATGGGGTTAACGGGGCTTAAACGTGTCAAAAATGCATCAAAAACTGAGTTTTGGGCTTGCAGGAACTAAACTTAACAATCTGTCAAACTAGTCTAGGAGGGGCGCGTAAGACCATGTATAGGTCTACGCGGCCCGCGGCAACATGCCAGACAGAAACATTGAACTTGGCCATTTGAGCTGGTTTTGATCACTGAGTTGGAATACCATTTGATGGTTTTCAAGTTCCCATTGTATTGTAAACAATGGGCAACACTTGTATGGTCTAGATTAAAGCACGAATTACGAGAAACAATCCTAACGGTTCTTGAAAATCTATAAATACCCACTTGATTTTCTTTCATTCTTCACATTTGATCTAAGAATTGCTCTAAGTTGAAGCCTTAGCATCATACCTGAGTATTTTAAGATCAAATCTTCATTGCTTGGACCTTTTGTATGTTTATTTCATGCTCGTTTATGCTTTTCAAGCGTGAAAGTCAAACAGTGTTTGACTTTCTGCTTTGACCACAATTTGGTCAACACAAAGTTCGTTTGAACTTAGCAACATGAGCGTAATCACGATGGTTATAGTCCCATGTGACTATACCTATCGATTACCACGTCGATTAGTCGAAATGACGAGTCAAAGTTTCGGTCAAAGTACGTGTTTATGCGTATTTTGCATCGAAGCTATTGTCGGGTATCAAAATACTTTGTTTTGATATCAAACCTGTTTTCTAACTTAGTTAAACATGTTTTAACATGTTTAACTCGTCACTTTTAGTCTAGTGCTTGTATTGGGTCGTAAGTCAAGCGGTCTAGACAACCGCTTAGACCTTCGAACCCGTCCCGTTTGGTCGATCGTTAGGATCCGACCAAGCATGTTATGTGACCATAGTTGTATAGGGAATAACCTTCCGAGGTTATACCTTATGGTCACCTAGTTTAATTAGTTGTATGATAGGTAGTTTATATGCCTTAGGTAAATGACCAAAATGCCCTTTTCATGCATAATTGGTATTTAAGCATATGTAACTTAACTTTTGTCACTTAAACTGATTATGCAACATATTTAAACATGTTTAGGCATATAATACTTGTCATATGACTAGTTAGGTGTCTCGAACGCGCTTTTGCGCGAATGACGCGTTAAAGTAGCGTAAGCTACCTTAATGGGTCGTAACTGGTCGTAAGCACTTAAGATAGGTTCCGATTTAGAATATAGGCTTTTTTAAACCATATCACATGAGTTCCAATACTTATTTGGTTTACAAAACCTTATCTACCCGATCTTTCGATTTAGGTGTCGATTCGCTAACATTGTATCCATTACACTAGGAACCGCTTCGACACTTGAGCTCTTGGTCTTTTGAGATTTGTTATATCTTTGAACAAGACCTACACGCAATCCCAGGCGAGTACATAGCTCCCCTCTTTTTACATTTTCAAATGTTTTGGGGTGATCTATATGTGTAATTGATTTGTTTTCCAACTGTATGGCATATATGTGTTTACTAAGTGCTTTTATGTGTATTATTCCGATTACGCAAATACGATGTTTATTCAAACCCTTAAAGATCTATCTATCTTCATAGTTAGATTTGTATAGGATATTTGAAGTACAATCTTAGATCTTCCTATCTTCATAGTGAGGTTTTTAAGAAGTACTTTAGAGAACGATGGTTAGTTTATGTGTAGATTGTTGGTCATTTAGATAACGAAACTAGATAATACAATAAGCACATAGTGGATACGCCGCTGGTACTTCCTATATATAAGTGTGCTTACTGTATTACCTTCCGTGGTGTTATCCCGAATCACCATTAGGATTTAGGATGTTGTGATACAATGATTCAATACGACAGAAACGAAATCCTTTTAACATCAACCTATCTTCATAGATTGATTATTCTAGGATGTTTAGAGTACTAATATTGGAGTCCTTGTTGGGATTCATTGTGTACTTTAATGCATATGTAACGAGACGATGTGATGAGAACCTGATCCCTATAGTATCTATCTATCTTCATAGCTAGACACATATGGGATGTTTAGAGTACTAACATTAGAGTCCCTGTCTGGATTCATTGTGTACTTTAATGCATGTTTACGAGTTGGAACGAGTTAACGATTTATATATTTTTGTGGTAGTTGTGATTTAGATAACGAAACGGGTGTAATAAAATAAGAACATGGTGGATACGCCGCTGGTACTTCCTATATATAAGTGTTCTTATTTTATTATTCTTGTAGCGTTATCCGAATCACTTTAGGATGCGTGTACAATTGTTTCAATGTTCGATTATCGAAATCTTCATAGAATATCCCATATCTTTATATGTTTGATTCTTAGAAGGATATCTAAAGTATTATCATGAATCATTGATTTGATAATACTCACACAAGTTTTGATTTATTTCAAAACAATTATTATTAATCCTTAATTGAATTTATAATAACACATTAACGAGTTTTACAATGGTTTAAACAAGATTACGATGTACAATTTTAAATGGCATAAAAATGACTTAGTAATAATCATATTGCCATATACAAAACTATTTGCCACGAGTTTTCACAATCAAGATTATGTATTGCAATACTACATTTTTGCCATTCTTTGGCTTCAAGATTTATTTTCAATTGACGGCTCTTGTAGTTGTCAAAGTATTGCAATATCAAATGTTTTGCCATTTATTTGGCCAACAAAACCTGTGTATTCGCCGGCATTTTTATGTTGACTATTTTTCACATATGTTTCAGGTTTTCAACCATTCAGCCATGCAACGTATAGGATTGCATTCGGGCCTTAGACTTTTAAATCAAAGGAACAATTACATGTATTCTTTGTTTGTAAAACGATGTTAATATTAATGAAACAATTTTAGTACCCGTAGTTGTGAGTAATTTGTAACGTGACTCCCCGATATTTCTGCCGCGTGTTGTTGTATTACGCGATTGGGGTGTTACATATGTAACCTAAAATTTGACATCTAAACTGATTATGCAATGTTATCTGACATATTAAGGCATATAATACTTGTCATAGGACCAGTTAGGCGGTCTAAACGCGCTTTTGCGCGAACGACACGTTAAAGTAGCGTAAACTGTGATAACTGTCAAATTTGCATGCATCCGTACAATTATTAAACATTAATTAGTGCTTAATGACTGTGCCGAATTACAAATTAATGACTTGAATTGTTTTATGATTTTTTTTATCATACATACATGTGCATCACATATTGCTTAATGTCATAACATTATTGCATGCAAACTTTATTGATTCAAATAATGCACGAAAACAAAGCTAGCACGGTTATCAGACAAATCAGAGAAATGCTGACGGAGTTCAGAACATAGACAGATATGGTATTAAGATACAGAATTGGCTAGAAACCAAGTGTTACACTAGTATAGTGTGTAGGAAAGTAAGGATCACAAAACTGCCTTCCTAGTAAGAGTTTAAGTACCTGAAAGTGCCTAAAACTCATATAAACTGCAGAATTCTGCAGAAAATCAACAAATTCAGCATTTAAACAATCTAATATCATGCAAAAATGTGGTTAAATGGTCCTAAAAGCTTTCCTAATTGTCGGGAATCGAAACTGTCACAAAAGGGAACATAAAGCACACTAAACTGCATAGTTTAGCACCTTAACGAACCGGTGACCAACCGAACAACCGGACACTACCTGAAACACCAAATTTTCACTAGAAGCACCGTTTTAACATTACCAAGCTAGTTATGGTCCCCGAACATCATAAAACACTATATAAATATCTAATAACTAAATCCCTAACTATATACTTGATTTCTAACTAAAATAACTAACTTATGGTTAAACCCTACACCTATACCCCCCCCCACCTAGTGGACGGCCCATACATGTGGCCCCACTTGTGATTTTGTTTAATTATTTTATTAGATCTTATTGGCCCTTTAAGAACATTAAAACAAAGAGTTAAAGCCATGAAATGGTTATAAGAGTTAACCTTGTGAATCATAAGCCTCATTTCATCACAACACACTTCAACACACTTTTCTCTTCCTCTCTTCTCCTTGGGTTCGGTCGAAAGCAACAACAACAACATCACCATCATCATTCATCTTCCATACATTCCAAGCATATACAAAGGTGTTAGAAGGTGCATAAGGAAGCTATAAGCTTTCGGAAGTTCAAGGACCTTCACCATTTGCTTTTATCCTCTTCTTTTCTTCTCTTGATCATCCCTAGCCTTGAGCTAGTGGTAAGAACACTAATCTCTTCATTTTACATCTTATTTAAGTGGTTAAAGAATGATACATAATGTTAATCTTGAAGAACACTAAGAATCAAGAGAATGAAACATGAACATAAGCTTAAATCATGAAGAAATCATGTTGTTTATGTGTTGTTACACTTCTTGATTGTTGTTTACTTATGTAAATGATGTAGATCATCGTATGATCTTGCTAGATCATGATTAAAAACATAATCTAGCAAGATAAGAGGATGAAAATGTTAGAGATTAATAGATCATTCTCAGAGACATGAACTTGAAAGAATATATTGTTTTTTTTTTTGAAAAATGATGATTAAAATGAGATGTAAGTCTTGTAGATCTAAAATTTCAAGGATGATTTTTCAAGAAACCAAGTTAAAAATACAAGTTTTACTTAATCTTGGTTCTTAAATAAATAAACCTTATTTTTGGTGGTTAATAAAGTATAGAAACACATATGTGACAAGAAAAATTCATGGAGAAACATTTTTAGAAAATGTGATTATAAGTTGTAAAGAACTAACTTCTTTAAAAATGATGTTTTTAAAGAATCAACCACACTTTAAAGGGTAACAAGACTTCTAAATACACTAGTAAGTTACTACACATTTTTATAAATTTTCAAGTTCATGAAGTGGTAGTTTATGCATGTTTTTGCCAAATTGGTAAGTATAGATTGTTGATTGTTGATTGATTGTGTTGATTTACAAAAGAAAATGATATGCCTTCAAGGCATGGAAACCTCCATTTTTAGGGGAAACTATGGCAAAATTTTTCTAGAAATTAAACACTTAGAAAAATATTTTTAAACATATATTTACAAGTATATTTCAAACCATGAATTTTTACATAAAGTTTGCCATAAATTTTGTTACAAAAATTATAAATATTGGAGGTTGGTTTTTATAAATAAAAGTGACTAAATATGTATTTAGGAAAATATATATTTAGATGTCACCATGTGTGTGATTATTTGTATATTATGTGTATTAGTTATATTATTTTAGGACTTGAAAATATTTAACTCATCAAAATACCAAGAAATTACAAATCCAAAATATTACCAAAAATTCCAAGGAATAAATATACAAAGAATACCCAAAAATATGAGAGGAACCGAACAAAGGAATATAACTTACAAAATATTCCGGAAAATTTATTCACAGGTATATTTTTGGTAAATAATATTTTGGACACCAAAAGAACAAAAATATGATTTTCATAATTATTACAAATTTATATCATATTTTTTACAAGAAGAAAATATATTATTTTTGGTGAATAAAATATATATATTTTCTTAGAACTATTAGAATGTATATTATCTTTGGAAGAAATATATATTTTCTCAAATAAATATGAAATATATTATTTTTGGAAAAAAATAAGTTTATATATATTTTCCAAGGTAGACTTGAAAATATATTATTTTGGAACTTATATGAAAATACAAATATTTTTGCCAAAGGAAAATTATAAATAATTTTTCTAAGTAATATTTCTTAAAATATATATTTTGGAAATATATATTGATGAATTTCTATTAAAGATATTATTCCGGAAAAATTTAAACAAAATTAAGTATAAGGATACTTAATAATTACAAGAAATACGTATTTTCGTACGTATAAATTGTCACACCCCCAAAATCCACCTGCGGAGTACTACCGCTTGGAGGCGTGACTGACCAGGATCCAGCCACCAATCATATTGAACAAGCATATAAGTAGTTATAAAATCCAACCAATACAATTGGTGTTCAAACCAAACATAGTTAAGTTGCAAGCGGAAGCATAAGTCTTAAATCAAAACATAAGTTTAATTGTTTCAAAGTTCAACATGGCACACAGTCGTCCATGTCCCACAACGATCCTCCTCCATGCAAGCTCCAGCTAAGAACCTAAGGACCTGCAAAGCATGTAGTAACGAGTCAACAACAAGTTGAGTGAGTTCACGGTTGGGTGTTTGTTTTAAGGTGTTCTGAAAACTGTTTCATTTATCTGGCATCCTGCCGTGGGGGTTACCCCATAGTTAAAAAGTGACTTGTTTATTCCCGGTTACTCTGGCAATCCAGCCGTGGGGGCTACCCCGTGTTAGTTATCTGGCATTTCGGCCGTGGGGGCTACCCAATGTATACACTAGACTCGTTACCATATCGACTGCTGACTGTAGTCATGTTTATGTGCCCTGAAACTGTCAATGTCTATCATCATTGACGTGCCCCAGATCCATTAGTTCATGCCCGTCCTCTGCGGCACGGTGTGAGGTTTGTCAGACCTAAATAGCGCTATTTAACTAATGACCCGCTCGCCATTGGCCCGGCGATTAAGTCGATATAAAACGAGGAATTACATTCCTGAACCATTGCTGTCCTACCCAAGGAGGACGAGGAATCCACATTCCTTAACCCCATTCCCAACCCAGGGAATCCCATGCTTTGTAGAGGGTGTGAACTCACCTTGGTTTGCTCGGTAGATACACAGAAAAGTCAAACAAGCAATATTGTGGTCACTCGCGTCCTATCATAGTTGTATCATACAAGTCAGGTTCAAACCACGTATTGCACGTATGTTCTACACGTATGCTAGCACATTGCATGCAAGTTTCATCCATGGCAGCCCAAATAATCATTCATATACAACAGCACGTATAAGGTCCATGTATTAGGCCCAAAGGTCCGGCCCAATTAATTAAGTCCGAAATGAGGTGCAAGTCCAAACAGCGTGTACATGCGTATAGTCTCGAGTCGCAACCAGGCGTTCTCGACTCGCAACCTGAGTCGCAAACTGCGATCTCGAGTTATCATGGTCACGGTCTCGAGTCGCAACAGGACTCGTAACCGTGGTTTCGAGTCATAAGGTTTGTGTGTTGATCAAGTGTAGTCTCGAGTCGAAACTATGGGTTTGTGACTCGCAACCTGTGTCGCAACCGGGGATCTCGACTCGTCATGTGGTGGTCTCGAGTTGCAACCGAAGGTCTCGGCTGGACATAAGCTGATTCTGCACAGTGTACTATCCAATAGAAATTCCATTTCATGCAACATTAAGTACTATCCACTAAACATGTTTTCTTGTCTAAACCTCTATCAAGATAGATCAAACAACCAGATTTCAAATATTCAAGACATGTTCATATGATATTCAACAAGTTCTTCATACATTCATCATGTTCATCAAATATTCATAACCCAAACAACAATCAAAACATTCAAACAACTAATCCGATTTCCACATATATGCAGCCATTTAACAAGCATTTGATTTGTAACATAAAAGCATGCAATCCGATTTCATGAACATTAACAACTAATGGTTTAGACCACATTTAATCACAAGATATCATTAACCCATCATACAATATGTCCGAAATCAAGTCATGTTATCTTATTAATCATCATCATGCATAAAACTTAACAAATAAACATATTATCACATAATCTTCATCATACATCATCATCAAACCGAAACAAACGCATAACATGCATCATTAACCTATAACATCACACATCAACACCTTTAATCATGAAAATACATGTGTTTGCAAGGGAATCACTAACCGGTTCAAGTATAGGTTCAAAGGTGTGAGTGAAGCTTCCAAACGGTGTGTGTGTGAGTCGATCCGAGAGCTCCTAGTGTCACCGGTTTGATCCGAGAAGAAGGAGGAGAGGTGATGTTGAGACTTAGGGTTTAGTGGTTTCTAGAGAGAGTAGGGGAGTATGTGTGGATTGTCCAAAGAATGGCAAGGTTAGCATCACTAAGGGTTATATACTTGTCCACATGGTGCACCCTAATGGGTTTCGGTTGGGTTAAATGGGGTGCGTGGCCCATCCGGCCCAAGTGTTACTGTTCACTCGAGACCACATGGTCTCGAGTCGGGTTCTTGTTGTCTCCGTTCATATACATACTCGCATACATACAATCACAAACATAATCATATAAGTTCACATATATATCATTCATTAAATCATCAAATTAGTTAGTCACTTAGCGTTCAAGCGTACAACGAAAGGTTCTAAATTTCGAGTTGTCACATCATCCCCAAGTTGAAAGAAATTTCGTCCCGAAATTTGGTAAGCACTCACTGAGGAAGCTAGTTAAGTTGTATAGTTTTCCCGGTTTTTCTAGGGTGTCACATCCACCCCCCGTTGATCTGGAATTTCATCCCGAAATTCCGTAGCTTCGGCCTCAGTAGTGGGTGTACTGTTTGCGAACAGTTGGGGATACTTTTGTCTCATCTGATCTTCGCGCTCCCAGGTGAACTCTGGGCCGCGACGTGAGTTCCAACGAAGTCGAACGAGAGGTACTCTAGTGCTCTTGAGGACCTTAACATCCCGGTCCGTGATTTCGACTGGTTCCTCGACGAATCGTAACTGCTCGTCGATAGTGAGTTCCTTCAGAGGAACTACGTGAGTCTCATCTGACGGACACTTCTTCAGATTCGACACGTGAAAAACGTTGTGAACTGCACCGAGTTCCGCTGGTAAGTTTAGCCTGTAGGCCACCCTGCCTATTTTCTCAATGACTTCGAAAGGTCCAACGTATCGTGGGTTAAGTTTGCCGCGTTTACCAAAACGAACCACACCCTTCCAGGGTGAAACTTTGAGTAGTACCCACTCCCCAACCTGGAGCTCAAGTGGTTTCCTGCCCATGTCGGCGTAAACTTTCTGACGGTCGCGAGCTGCCGCCATGCGTTTTCGTATTTGAGCAATTTTTTCGGTCGTGTCTACCACATGTTCTGGACCAGTGATCTGACTATCTCCCACCTCTGCCCAGCAAAGAGGTGACCGGCATTTACGTCCGTACGATGCCTCAAATGGAGCTGCTTTAATGCTGGTGTGGTAGCTGTTATTGTACGAGAATTCCACCAGTGGCAGATGCTTCTCCCAACGGTTGCCAAAATCGATTACACATGCACGAAGCATGTCTTCTAAGGTTTGAATAGTGCGCTCGGACTGCCCGTCCGTCTGAGGGTGATATGCTGTGCTCATGTCTAATCGTGAGCCAAAGGATTTGTGCATTGCTTGCCACAATTCTGAAGTGAAACGTGCATCTCGATCTGAGATAATAGAGGTGGGCACCCCGTGCCTCGAAAAAACTTCCTTGAGGTATATTTCTGCGAGCGTGGAGAATTTATCCGTCTCCTTGATAGCCAGGAAGTGTGCCGATTTTGTAAGTCGATCCACGATCACCCAGATAGTATCGTTCCCGCGCTGGGATCTAGGCAGGCCAGTGACAAAATCCATGGAAATTTGCTCCCATTTCCATTGAGGTATCTCCGGTTGTTGAAGTAGGCCTGAGGGTTTCTGGTATTCAGACTTGACTCTCGCACAAGTCAGACACTTGCTGACGTAGGTTGCTATGTGGGCCTTCATGCTAGGCCACCAGTACGTAGTTTTGATATCATGATACATCTTATCTGATCCAGGGTGTACTGAGTAGCGAAACTTGTGTGCTTCATCCATCACAAGCTCTCGTAGGTTGCCGTAGAGTGGGACCCAAACGCGTCCCGTTACGTAGTAAGCACCGTCTTCCTTCTGTTCTAATCGTTGCCTTGATCCGCGTAGGGCTTCAGCCCTGACGTTTTCTGGTTTCAGTGCTTCTATCTGAGCCGCTCGTATTTGGGGAGGCAGACTAGAATGGATCGTGAGTTGTAAAGCTCGCACGCGCTTAGGCGCAGTGTCCTTTCGACTGAGGGCGTCGGCCACAACATTGGCCTTGCCCGGGTGATACCTGATCGAGCATTCGTAGTCATTCAGTAGCTCGACCCATCGTCGTTGCCGCATATTCAGTTCCTTCTGCTTGAAGATATGCTCGAGGCTCCTGTGGTCGGTGTAGATTGCGCACTTGGTACCATACAGGTAATGCCGCCATAACTTAAGTGCAAAAACAACAGCTCCCAGCTCTAAATCGTGCGTAGTGTAGTTCTTTTCGTGAACCTTAAGCTGGCGTGAGGCGTAGGCTATAACTTTGTCTCGTTGCATCAACACGCAACCAAGACCCTGAATTGATGCATCGCAGTAAACCACAAAGTCGTCTGTGCCTTCCGGCAAGGAAAGGATAGGTGCGCTACAAAGTCTATCCTTTAGGTGCTGAAATGCCAACTCCTGTGCGTTTCCCCAGCGATAAACAACGCCCTTCTGCGTTAGTGAGGTGAGAGGCTGTGCAATCTTAGAAAAATCCTTTATGAATCTCAGGTAGTATCCCGCCAAACCCAAGAATTGGCGAATTTCCTTTGGTGTACGAGGTGCAGGCCAGTTCTTAATCGAGTCTATCTTGGATGGATCAACATGAATCCCATCCTTGTTTACCACGTGGCCTAGGAAATGGACTTCTCGAAGCCAGAAGTCGCATTTCGAGAACTTTGCATAAAGCTGTTCTGTTCGAAGGAGTTCCAGAATAAGTCGCAGATGCTGCTCGTGTTCCTCCCGACTCTTGGAATAGATCAGGATGTCGTCGATGAAGACTATAACGAACTTGTCCAGGTAAGGCTTGCACACTCGGTTCATCAAGTCCATGAAAACCGCATGTGCGTTTGTCATCCCAAAAGGCATGACCAAAAACTCATAGTGCCCGTATCGAGTTCTGAAAGCTGTTTTGGAGACGTCCTCTCCCCGGACTCTCAGCTGGTGATAACCCGATCTCAAATCGATCTTCAAATAGTAGCTCGACCCTTGCAGCTGGTCGAACAAGTCGTCGATACGCGTTAGAGGATAACGATTCTTCACCGTCACCTTGTTGAGTTCCCGGTAGTCGATGCACATTCTGAAAGTACCGTCCTTCTTCTTTACGAATAATACTGGAGCCCCCCAGGGTTGATGAGCTTGGACGAATAAAACCCTTATCCAGGAGCTCTTGTAGTTGCGTAGAGAGTTCCTTCAACTCTGATGGGGCTAAACGATAAGGTGCACGGGCTATGGGCGCAGCTCCAGGAGCTAGTTCGATCTGAAACTCGACTTGGCGATGGGGCGGAAGACCAGGTAATTCCTCAGGAAATACCTCTGGATAATCGCGTACAACTGGAAAATCTTCTATCTTCTTTTCTCTTTCTGCGATGTCAGTAACGAGAGCCAAAATGGCAGTGTGGCCCTTTCGCAAGCACTTTTGGGCCTTAAGGAGAGAAATGACGTTCTCAACAGCACTCCTCTTGTCGCCATGAATCATGAGAGGAGGTTCACCACCGGGACCTGGAATACTGATGCGTGCGAAGTGTCGTATATTTTAGGTGTATATTTTAAGCCCTTTTTAACACTTATTTTAGCCAAGTTTTAAATTTATAAAACACGATATTTCACTAACACTAAACACACATATGGGCAAGTGCACCCATCGTTGAGTGTAGTATAGCGTTGGTAAGATACCGAGGTCGTCCAAGGACACAAGAGCTTTTAGTACCGGTTTATCCTCAACGTCTAACCAAAACAAAAGTTTAGAAAAATGTTTTAAACTAAGAAAAATAAAACTAACTAAAAAGCTGAAAATAAAAATAAAAATAAAAAAGATAGACAAGATGAATCACTTGGTTCCGACTCGTATCTAGTATAACCTTTGATTATTTCCGCACTTTTGCACATAATTAAGAGATTATCTTAGTTATTGTAGTAGGCCCCTCTTTTGAAGGTGACGTTACCCTCACCCCAGTAGTTTGAGTCAGCAGGGATACAATCCTAAAGGGGTGGATTATTGGAAGATAATGAATTAAGTTATTAATGCAGTATTGTGGTAGGCCCCGCTTTTGGCGGTGACGTTACCCTCGGCTAAGTAGTCTGAGTCAGCAGGGATACAGTCCTAAGTAGCCGGGTTATAGTATTAATAGTAGTTAACTTATGAGGGGATCAAAGAGTTTGGACCCCCGCCATCCAATACCGTGAAGTATTGAAGGAGGTCCTACTAAATTTGATCCAGGTCCATTGCAGGACCTCTAAACGCTGAACAATGGCAAGACCTTTACCAAACCGTTCCCTTAACCCCCTACCAGGTAGCCAACATACCTCCATATAGACCGTGGAGATATGAATGGTGAAAATCCTTTATTTTATATAGACAGTAAAATAATGCCAAGACACCACGGACAAACGATAAGGAAAGATCACCTTCAACATAAGTAACTAGTTATTAAAGTCATTAATACAAAACCAAATAAAAAGTGAAAAAGATTAGAAATAAAAAGTATTATACTAGACACTTTGTCTTCACCAAGTGATGTAAGAGACTTAGGCAAACATGGCCTTGATTGTCAAGAACTCTTACGATCAATCTTGGATCCCGAGACGACTCACACACTCTATGATGGACAATGGATGATGGTGGTGGATGATGGTGTTGTGATGGTGGTGGGTGGTGGATGAAGTGTGAGAGAGGTGGTGTGCCAAGGGATGAGATGAAATGAATCCAAGCACTCCTATTTATAGGCTGAACAGAGAGCTGGACACGGCCCCGTGTCCGCTGGACACGGCCCCGTGCCCGTCTGACACTCTCTCTCCTCATTAATTGTAATTCGCAATTACAATAAATGCGCCTGCAGTACTTTCGACACGCCCCCGTGTCCGCTGAGCACGGCCCGTGGTGGGCAATAGAAGCTTCTATAGGTTTGTCTTTTCTGCTGCTTCTTGGGCACGGCCCCGTGCTGGCTGAGCACGGGGCGTGTTCAGCCTTCTGTTTTCTCTATTTTGCTTTGAAAGGTGCTGTTGAGGGTTCGGGCAGTCCACTAATGTTCCTTTTCTTGTATTTATGTTGGATTTAGCTGTCTTTTTGCTTCTTTTGTGTTTTTGAGCTCATTTAATCCTGAAAATACAAAAGGAAGACAAAAACACTCTTTTTCCAATATTAGTACTAAAAAAGGGTTAGTTTTATGCCTTATTTGATGTAATTTATATGTTGCATTTTACACACATCAAATACCCCCACACTTGAACTTTTGCTTGTCCTCAAGCAAAACTCTTTAATATGTGGCTTACACTCCCAAATGGAATAGGTAGAAGAGAAGGTTTTGGGCTTGTCATAGAGTGTCGGGATATCCAAGATCTTTTTGGGTTTTATTTTTATTTATTTACACTCCTATTCGTAATGATTTATTTAGAACTGTTTATAAAAGAAATTACTTATTTGGGCATAACATGCCTTTTTTTTAAAATTCTATTTATATACAGGTTCACATACCTCGCGGGGAAATCACTCACACTCGGCCGAAGGTGTATTTTTAGTGAATCACTCGAGAGCGGCACGGAACTTACTCCTACCATAGGCTTGCCAAGAAATCAATCCTCCTCCTTTTTAACTTTTATACCTTTGTAGATATCAAGAGGACTTTGTGGGTTAAGGGTTGGTTATGGTTAAAGGTAGGTGGTTGGGTTAGTGGTTAGTAGAAAAGGGCTAAAAGCGTAACTGTGACAACTCGAAATTTAGAACCTTTCATTGTACGCTTGAACACTAAGTGACTAACTAATTTGATGATTTAATGAATGATAAGTGAACCTCGTATGTGACTATGTGTTACGTGTTGTGTTTAATTGTGTGCGTACATGTATGCTTGTATGTATAGTATGTGTGTATTAAGTACGAACCACGACACAAGGACCCAAATCGAGACCATGTGGTCTCGAGTGAACAATGAGACAATGGGCCGGATGGGCCATACACCTCATTTAACCCAACCGAGAGCCCATTAGGGTGCATTACTTGGAGCGGATATATATACTTGATAGATGGCCATGTTGCCATTTTCTTGGACAACACACACACTCCCCCACACTCTCTCTAGAAACCATTAAACCCTAAGTCTCAACATCACCTCTCCTCCTTCATTTTCGGATCAAATCGGTGACACTAGGACTCGCGGATCGGCTCACACACACACACCCGGAAGCTTCATACTCACCCTTGAAACTCATCAACCGGTTAGTGACTTTATGATGTTTGTTGATTGTTAAATGATAGTGTGAATAATATGATTTAACTAGTTAGTTGTATGCTTGATGATGTTGTGACTTACATGATGTTACACAAGGACTAGCCTACAATACATGATGAATTAGGGTTCAAGTAGTCGATTCATAAATGTTTTATGTTATGTGTTTACATTCGGTTAATGATGATTACATGATAATGTGTTGATCATGTTAGGATGAATAATGTGTGCTTATGTATGAGTGTTATCAGCTTCATATGGTTTGGATGTTGGCACAAGTTGGAATGATTTATGAATGGAAACCGTATGCTTGTAATCGGCTGTGGTGTGCACGATTAGGACGATTCATTGAGTAGATATCATAGGGTGCATATTAGTGTTGATAGGTTGGTGATCATGATTCTTGTTGGGTTAAAGTTTATATGAATATTGATGAACATATAAAGAACATGATGAATATGATATGAACATGCTTTGAATATTTGAAAACTGATATGTTTGATCCAATTTGGTAAATTGTTAGACAAATAAACATGTTTAAGTGGATAGTACAAACTGTTTCATGAAATAGAATTTCTATTGGATAGTACACTGTACCGAATCAGCAGTTGTCCAACCGAAACCTCCAGTTGCGACTCGAGACCACTACATGACGAGTCGAGACCCCCGGTTGCGACACAGGTTGTGAGTCGCAAACACCTGGTTGCGACTCAAAACCACACTTGATCAAGCACAAATCTTATGACTCGAGATCTCGGTTGCGAGTCCAGTTGCGACTCGAAACCAAAACAGCATGAACCGAGACCGTGTTTGCGAGTCCGGTTGTGACTCGAGACCAGAACCTGCATCAGTTGCGACTCGAGACCAAGTGCATGTGCACACTGTTTGGGCTTGCACCCCATTACGGGCTTAATTGATTGGGCCGGACTCTTGGGCCTAATGCACAGACCTTATATGTTACTGTCGAACGTGAATATTGTTGAACTGCTATGATCAAACGTGTATGCCATGAACGATACTTGAATGCATTATGCTAGAAACATACGTGTACTGCTTGAATACGAACCTGATTGGTATGATACAACTATGATAGGACGTGAGTAGCCACAATATTGCTTGTTTGACTTTTCTGTGTATCTACCGAGCAAACCAAGGTGAGTTCACACCCTCTACAAAGCATGGGATTCCCAGGGGTCGGGAATTGGGGTTAAGGAACATGGGTTCCTCGTCCTCCTTGGGTAGGACAGCAAAGGTTCAGGAATATAATTCCTCGTCCTCACGGACAGATAACTCGTACTAGACCAAAACTCTATCACGAAGTCCCTCCTTTTTATATCGACTTAATCGCCGGGCCAATGGCGAGCGGGTCATTAGTTAGATAGCGCTATTTAGGTCTGACAACCCTCACACCGTGCCGCAGAGGACGGGCGTGAACTAATGGATCTGGGGCACGTCAATGATGATAGACATTGACAGTTTCAGGGCACATAAACATGACTACAGTCAGCAGTCGATATGGTAACGAGTCTAGTGTATACATGGGGTAGCCCCCACGGCCGAAATGCCAGATAACTACACGGGGTAGCCCCCACGGCTGGATTGCCAGAGTAACCGGGAATAAACAAGTCACACTTTTTAACTATGACCAAAAGAAAAATAATGGTGTAGAAATGAAAAAGGTTAGTCCTAATGCCTCTATCATTTACTTACTCGGGTTTAAGTTGATAAGGACCGGGAATGTATTGTCATGGCAAGTTCTAGAGTCATAAGAACCAAGCGGCTATTCACACAAGAAACGAAAAATGAGCATCTAGTCAAATGATATGTAATTGTGTGCTCAATAAAGGCTCAAAACTCACTTTTGTGGGAATGGGTTTTTTATGTGATCAAGTATATATAATCAAATTTTAAATAAGTTTGTCATGCCTTTTCATAATTTTCTTATGTTGGTTCTTTTTATCACTACGCTATCGGTTGTAAATTTGTAAAAATATAACCTTTTTGAGAACTTGAATTTCCCGAGTTAAACCTAGACAAGTAAAAAAAAATGAAATTTTTGAAAAAATTTGGGGTGATTAGCGGTTCCAATAGAGTTTTATGTAAGGCTTGTATTTAGGACTTGCAAAATTCAAGGTTTTAGCATCCCCCCACACTTAAATTACACATTGTCCTCAATGTGTCCCAAAAATAAATTTTTAGGCTGATTAGATGTGTAAAATAGTGTTTAAAAAGCAAGAATTTGTGTTACTGGGCACTGAACACGGCCCCGTGTTGAGTGGGCACGACCCCGTGTTCAGATGCCAGTAACAAGAACTTACAGAAGGTGGACACGGCCCCGTGTCCACTGAACACGGCCACGTGTCTGACAAAATTCTGCCGAACAGAAGCCAAACAGCAGGTCAGGGAGGTGAGCACGGGGGCGTGTTGGCTGGACACGTCCCCGTGTGGACAGTCTGAAAGCCTGAAAAACAGGTTTCTTCCTCCGGTTTTTCCATTCTAGCCCTATGAGTGCTGAGGCTTAACACCCTAAGCCTTGGTTTGTACCTGTTTCAACACTTAATACCACACCAAGCAATACAAACATCCTACATTACCAAAGTTAATTGTTCCAAGCATAAAGTAAAAGAAAAGTAAAATGCAGAAAATAGTTAGGAAAAGTAAATTGTCTAATACTTGGCACGCAGGCCATCAATTGTTCAAGATTGCAAAGGGTTAACCTGGGGAGTCATCAATCAACCGCTTCCTCCTATGCTCCTCCCGCCTACTCCATGGCATCATCATCATCATCATCATCATCATCATCATCATCATCATCATCATCATCGTCATCCCCTCCACGGCGTGCAATGTGGTCTCGTATGTATCCGACATCGTCTTGTATCTCGGATAGGTTTCTCTCGATAGCTCCGACCCGGTGGTAGGTGTTGCTCGCCATGTTATAGGTGTTCCGAGTACACATGAGGTTTTCCTGCAACAAATCATGCAAACTTTGAAAATTAGGAAAACCGCCTCCCGAGGAGGATGATTGGCCCGGATCACCGTGGGGTGGATATTGGTACTGATGATGTTGCGGAGCTGGGAGGACAAGTGCTTCTTGCGGGTTCCATGCATGACCTTGCATCCTTTGAAAGGTTACCGTCCCGTCTTCTGCCTCATAAACCAGGTTCATCGAGCGGCAGATGTGAATATCCACCGTACCCGACCATGGGCTCCTCTCAAATGACCTCGGAATGTGGGCGAAGTGCTTGAAGAGACGGTACACCCATCCCCCGAAGAAAATAGGAGTTGGTGCACTAGCAAGGCGGTTGTGATGCATGTTTCGGAGCATGAGGAACGGAACATCGAGCGGCCTGCGGTTGTGAATGCAATGGAGAACAAGCAAATCTCTTAACCCAACGACGCCACCACTATCATGCCTTTGGCTAAGAGAGTAGCCGAGGAGCCTATGAATGTATCTGTAAAGCGGATCCCTCAGCTTGGTACTCTTAGTGCTGCTCGGATTGTAGAACCCTTCCCCAATCTGAGCCCACATGGCTTGGCGCTAGTTGTCTTCGATCTCTCTCAATCCCCCTGTATTTTCTTCGTTTCCCGCATCCTCCTCCGCATACAACCCGATAATCGATCCGAATTGTGCCATGGAGATCGAATACCTCGTTCCGCCACACCTGAATGACACCCCGTCATTATCGAACGGGTCGCACCTTGAAGTGAAAGCAAAGGTGCTGTAGAATTCCAAGGTGCATTCATGGACGGAACGGAGTCGGGTTGTCAGTGCGACTCTGAGTGGTCCCGTGACAATGTTGTTGAAACGGTCAATTTAATTCACCATGGTTAGTAGTTCTGTGCACGCCTGCCTCGGGTATTCCTCCGGCCTTGTTTGAAGAAGCTCGTACCGAGCTCTTGCATCTAGCTCATTGGCGTTGAATCTAGTAAACTTCCTGGCCATCTGCGAGAATACACCAAAAGTTAGCATGAAACAGAAATATTTTCGGACAAAACTGCAAACAGCGGGCTGGACACGACCCCGTGCCCAGCGAACACGGCCCCGTGTCCAGGGGTCTGTTACTCAAAAATCCCATTTTTCGACCCGGTTTCGAAAACTTGAAAATTTTTGAACCAATAGGTGCGGTTTCCTCCGAAAATGAAACCCTAAGTGCCGTTTTTCCCAAAATAATCCGTTTACCCTATCAATTTTATCTTTTTCGGTTCAAGAACAAGGGTTTCGGGTTTTTGTAAGAAATCGGGTGAATCTATGAACAATACAAGTGTATTTACTTCCCTTAACACTAATCTAACTAAATGCAAACAGATTTAGGCAAAAATTTTAGGTTCGATCCGGATGAACATCAAGAACCCTAGATTTTTCCCCAAATTTGTGGTGTATTAACTACATGCAAGTAACTAATCTAACTATTAAGGGTGATAGAATCATACCTTGACGTTGTTAGATCGGTAAGAGACGTTGGAATTTCGCGAAAAATCGCCTGGAACCAGAGCTTTTGTGGGGAAACGGGGCGTGTGGAATGAAGAAACTGTTTTGAAAAAGGGGGTTTTATCCCGTCTGCAGCGCGAACACGGCCCCGTGTCCAGCGGACACGGCCTCGTGCCGAGCTTTTTTTTTTTCGTGCGCGTGTGAGTGCCCCTTTTTCCCATAAGCTATGGTTTAGAAAACTTACCGCTTTATTTTGCCGCCTCAACCGCTCGTAACTTACCAGGCATGATGTTTTTATTCTTCCACGGTTTGAAGCGAGATCTCTTCTTCCTCATCCTCAATAAATCCTTGATAGAGTTTCAGCCGTTGGCCATTGACTTTAAATGGTGACCCATTTCGAGGTTTAATTTCTACTGCACCGTGTGGAAAAATATGGGTGACGGAAAAAGGTCCTGACCACCTAGACTTTAATTTACCAGGAAACAATCGAAGTCGTGAATTAAACAAAAGAACTAAATCTCCTACCCGAAATTCATTAGGTTTAATATGTTTGTCATGCCAATTTTTCATTCTTTCCTTATAAATCTCAGAGTTTGAGTATGCATAATTCCTAAGCTCGTCTAATTCATTTATTTGACAAAATCGATTTTTACCAGCAAATTCTAAATCTAAGTTTACATTTTTGATTGCCCAGTAGGCTTTGTGTGCAATTTCTACTGGCAAGTGACAACTCTTTCCATAGACTAGCTTATATGGGGTTGTTCCTATCGTTGTTTTATAAGCAGTTCGAAAAGCCCATAAAGCATCATCTAATTTATCAGCCCATTCCTTTCTATTTAACCCTACGGTTTTTTCGAGTATTCGTTTTAACCCTCTATTGGTTACTTCGGCTTGTCCGTTTGTTTGAGGGTGATAAGCTGTCGAAACCCGGTGATAGACCCCATATCTTGTTAAAATTTTTTCAAGTTGATGATTACAAAAATGGGTACCTCTATCACTTATTAAAGCTTTAGGTGTGCCAAAACGAGAGAATAATTTTTTCAGAAATCTTACCACTATTCTTCCATCATTTGTTGGAAGTGCTTCGGCCTCGGCCCATTTAAACAGGTAATCTACTGCCACAAGTATGTATTTGTTTCCTTTTGATGGTGGGAAAGGTCCCATAAAGTCGAGTCCCCACACATCAAAAATTTCACAAACGAGAATGCCATTTTGTGGCATTTCGTTTTTGGAAGAAATATTACCTGTTCTTTGGCAAGCATCACATGTCTTTACAAGATTTTGAGCATCTTTGTAAATGGTTGGCCAATAAAATCCTGAATCGAATACCTTTCATGCGGTACTGGCAGCACCATGATGTCCTCCGTATGGACCTTCGTGACAATGGCGGAGAATTCTAGTTTGCACTCTGTCTCAGATTCCTTTGAGTCTGTGACATCTTCCGCTTTGCAGGCAGTTGGATTACGATGCTATGCCACTGATTCTGATGATGATACAGCCATGTCAGCTGCACCATCCCCTCCACATGATCCCGAGCTTGATCTTGAGCTAGACTTTGTTCCTGTTGATCAACCTGATGTTGTACCTGCTGATCCTGAGCCCTTACTTGATCATGACCCTATTCCATTTGGCTTACCTGACATAGCACCTCTCATACCTGATCCAGTTCCTGCACCCATTGACCCTCCTATATTTTTGCCATTCATTCCTCCACCTGCACCCGCTGATGTTGCTCCTTTTCATCCTGTGGAGTCTGATGTTCATCGTGTTAATTTACCTATCATTTAATTGCAGGACATACCCGCTCCCCGTCCAGGGGAAGGTAGTTTAGGTCAGCAGCCTAGTCATAACCCTCATGTTTCAGCAGCTTTTCCACATATCCCTCAGTCTGCACCCTTTGCTCCTTTTACTTCTTCACCACTCGATGAGCCATTTCGATGGTCCCCACCGTATTCCATGCCGACCTCAGACCCCTACCATCCCTCGCATTTGGTTGGCTATATACAGGATGAGTTACTTTATTCGCTTCAGCTTCGATTTGAAGTTATGAGTCGCAGAGTCTTGGAGCTTGAGTCGACACCATGTCCTTTACCATGTCCTTGCCAGCCTGCTTTTGTTCCCCCTCGTTCATCACCATCTCCGTTTTCACATCCACCTGCTCCACTCACTCCATTTCCGGAGTTCGATGCTCGATTTCTTACGGTCGAGCAGCAGATCAGTTATCTGTTGCGTCATGTTTATGAGCTTGAGGAGGAGCTTGCGCATGTGCACAGCTTGCTTTTCTTTCCTCCACCTCCTCCTCCGCCACCACCATCAACATAGTTGGTTTTTGGTTTTATGAATGTTGCTTTGCTTTTGATGAGAACCCCACTATTGAGCTGAGCTAGTGAAGCCTTTTGGAGACTACCTTTTGATTATATGACTTTTGTAGATTGGTAGACTTGTTGGACAAGGGTAGTGTGACCCTGGGTTCCTTTTGATATGATACATTTGTAAAACATGTAACAATACTTTGTGGTCGATAATTAATGAAAGCTCAATCGTCATGTTCTCATTAAACATGTAAATCAACAACGTGCTTGCTTGTTATGTCCTCATTAAACATATTCCCATTTACTTGTTTATGTTATGATTGTGCTATGATTGCGATGCTATATGATTGTTTGATATGGTGATTGATTATGTGTATGTACATACGACCTCTAGACAACTATACACATTTCTTGAACAAATAAGACCTGACCAATCCTATCTCTTTTTTTTTTAAATATGTCTCCTCAAGAGATCATTCGGCTGACCGAGGCAGAATTACAAGCGCACATCACACAGGCCATAACTCGGCACGAGGTTCTTTGCTACAGATACAGCGGAAGTACCTCAGGGAATAACCCACCTAACGGTAATGTTTAAGTCACCTAAGACACATTACAATACGTTTGGACATTTCCGAGTGTGCTTTGCTAATGCTTTCTGTGATGATGTTGCTTGGGTACAGGCTGTACCTACAAGCAGTTTTTGGACTGAAAGCCTCTGAACTTCGACGACACTAGAGGTGCCGTAGCTTTTGTGAGATGGGTCGAGAATACAGATTCTGTTTTGTGAATGAGCAAATGTACCCCAGAGCAACAAGTCACGTACATTTCTGCACTGTTTCAAGATGAGGCCCTGTCATGGTGGAACCTTCAGGTTCAGACGTTGGGCAAGGCTGCTGCGTATCCTTTGACGTGGAATGAGCTGAAAGAGTTGATGCGTAGGGAATATTGTTCTCAGAAGGAAATCCAGAAGTTAGAAATTGAATTCTGGAACCTGAAGATGGAAGGTCCAAAGGTGGTGGAATATGTGCAGAGACTTCACGATTTGTCGCGAGTTGTTCCATATCTGGTGGGACCAGAGTTTAAAAGGATAGAACGATTCATCTGGGGATTGGCGCCTCAGGTTCTGAGCTTGATGACAGGATCAAAGCCTCCAACAACTATCGATGCGAGTAACTTAAGTGTGGCGCTCACTAAGGAAGCGATTAGGTTGGAAAAACTTTCAACCCTTGATGGGAAAAAGGAGACTCATGTGGAGCCATCTGGGGATAACAAGAGGAAGTTCACAAATTACTAGAAGGGTACTCGGGCGAATAACATAAACAAGGCCAAAAAGGGAAAAGAGTACATGGGTATCCTACCTAAGTGCGAAAATTATCGACGTTATCATGTCGGGCGATGTGATATAGAAAATGTGAAAACTGTGGCAAGGTGGGGCATGTCAAGGAGACGTGTAGGCAAGGTACTGAAGGTGGAAATGCAGGTCAAGATGGTAGCGGAAATCGCGAAGGAAACAACGACAACAACAATCAAGGCAGAAATGGTGACGATCAAGGACGTGAACAAGGGTGTTTTAACTGCGGTAATGTGAGGCATTTCAGGAAGTATTGCCCTAAAAAAGACCAGGCCGGTGGTAAGATTTACATGGGGACTAAGCCAAGATGTGATGAGTGTAAGTTTCACCATGAAGGTCGATGTGCAATAGGTGCGGAAAGGAAGGACACAGTAAGGATGCCTGTTGGGCGAAGTATCCCAGACAAGGAGGAAATGATGACGGCAACCAAGATGGAAATGGAAATGATAAAGTTCCAGGCTGCTACAGATGTTGGGACGTGGGGCACTTTAGGAAAGATTGCCCTAGGAAGAATAACCAAGACCGTGGAAGAGCGTATAACATTGGAGCTCATGAAGCACACCAGAGTCCGAACGAAGTCACTGGTACGTTCCCTACTAATCAACACTTTGCATCTGTGCTATTTGATACTAGTACCGACTATAGCTTCGTATACCTAGAGTTTAAGAATATACTTCGTTCAATAGCTAGTAAGTTAGATATCCTGTACCGGATAGAACTAGCCAATGGGAAGCTAGTAGAAGCCAATGAAGTGACTAGGGGCTGCTTTATAGGGCTTGGAGATCGTGAGTTTTCGATAGATCATCTGCCAGTTGAACTGGGAAGCTTCGACGTCATAGCCGGGATGGATTGGCTGTCGAGTAATCATGTAGAGATTGTGTGCCAGGAGAAGACTACCCGTATTCCGATGGCGAATGAAGAAGCGATTGTGGTTCATGGAGTGAAGCAGGATACGCCTCTAAGAATTATCAGTTATTGGAAGGCACAGAAGTTTTTGCGTAAAGGATGTGTTGCCTTCTTAGCTAATGTCGTGAATAAAAAGGAGCCAAAGAATCAAAGCTCGAAGATATCCCTGTGGTAAGGGAATATCCCGAAGTCTTCCCCGAAGAGTTGCCAGGATTATCTACTCAACGACAAGTCGAGTTCGCATCAACCTGGTTCCAGGCGCGGCACCTGTGGCCAAGGGACCCTACCGACTTGCGCCTTCAGAAATGCAAGAGTTGTCATCGCAGCTTCAGGAAGTTGCTAGATAAGGGATTTACGAGACCCAGTTTCTCGCCTTGGGGAGCTCCAGTTCAGTTCGTCAAGAAGAAGGACGGTAATTTTTCAAATGTGTACCAATTACTGGGAGCTGAACAAGTTAACCATCAAGAATCGATATCTCTTGCCGATGATTAATGATTTATTCGACCAACTTCAGGGTTCAAATTACTATCCTAAGATCGATTTCGATCAGGTTATTGGCAGCTGGGGATTTAGGAAGTAAGTATACTGAAGAACAGTGAGTCAACGATTTGTTTTAAAAATATGCTAATACTCTATACACGATGCACAAAACAGTTTTACACATAATACAAAACTTTGAGAATCTAGGAGACATGTACTTAGGACCTCCGAGAACATAGGTCAAAACTTATTAAAAGATATCACTTAGGAACCACGTCTATTAACTTGGGCAAATAACATTACTCTGTCATATATGCTAATTCAGTTAAGTAAACATGTGAAGTACTCAAATTCCTTTTTATTAAAATTTCCACTTTTGCTTCTAGCAAGTAGATTTTTGCATCTCTACTCCTCTTAATGGTAGTTGCATCATGACAATTTTCTTCATTAGAGCGAACAATCAATTGCTTCATTCCTTGATCATCTCATATGATACACATGTATCGTTTATTACGCATGTGGCTTCCCTTCTAATGATCATATTTATCAAAGTTACAATTATCATATCGCTAAGACCAGTTATTGGCTTGTGTCTCAGATATTTCACATTCTTGTAAGTATCGACTCCTTGATATTGAGTCAACAAAACCTTCTTGAAATTTCTTTTCTTTTCAGTTACATACATGGTTTGTCCTTGTAACCAAGCCGAAATTCCCTTGTCGATATATACGGTTATTGTCGGATTGCGCTGAAACCCAAGTTCAACTGCTTGAACTTGTCCATTTCGCATATTCAATTCAAGACACCATATGATGTATTGAGAGCATCATATTCAAATTCATTTTTTGCAAGTATTTCTTTTGTTCCGAGTCGTAGTAGGCTTGTTTGGTCTACGGCTCCATTAAGTCGTCTATTGGTTCCGACACCTCGTAATGGTGTCTCATTAATTTGAAGCCTGCGCTAATCTCGTTTACGCATTTCATACACGGATTTAATTGTTTATTTATTGACTTGCTCTAAATCCGTTCTATTTTATCATAAATAAAGAAGTCTTAACACAATCGTGTGCTAAGACAATGGTACATAAATTCATTTTATGTTCCAGTGTACCTTCTAACGATTCTTTCATTATCGATCCAATGCCTTGCAGTATTCATTATTTCTCATCTTCGATCGAAAACAGTAGTTCTTGAATGTTCTATATTCAGTTGAAAAGTCCTACGATGTCGTTTGAATCAAATTCTCAGGTTCGCTTCATTACACTTTCATTTGATCTCAAACATGGTGAACTTGTTTGGTCATCGCTAGTATTGAATTATATCATTACGACACCCTGTGGTGTCGTTACAAACTTGTAGCTTGTGCTAATCATGGTCAACAGTTTCACACGAAACTACACATACTTTTGTTTGACTTGTCATCTAAACATTCTTAATGCAACTACGAATTAAGACAATGATACACCAGATTCGATTATATTTCATTTCGGTGTATTCTCGCAATTCAATAACGTCAACACACTAATTTTATTCATTTATTTGTTCGAAAGTAGACGGACCACTTTCACGTTACAGTTACCTTTGAGCTTGCTGATTCTGTGTTCATCTAGCGGATGTTATTGTTGCTAGAACTCAGTTGCATATCGTAAATGAACGTTTGGAATTCTTTTGATCGAAACTCCTCTTTTATTGAGCCCCTGTGAAATAAGTTACACTAGATTATACATCTATATGTCTCGTATCCTTTGACATCAAATTCTGAAACACATACCTTTTAACCATTGGGTCTTGTTGTTGTAATATATCATTGGATTCACCAGATTCGAATAAGTTTTAATTCGGTTTCGCGGTTAAGCACTTTGGTATTATTCATATCCATGCACGTATAACGTAACCCTAAAGAGTTAATGAAGTATAAATTTCGAGGACGAAATTTTCTTAACAGTGGGAGAATGTGACAATTGTCAAATTTGCATGCATCCGTACAATTATTAAACAGTAATTAGTGCTTAATGACTGTGCCGAATTACAAATTAATGACTTGAATTGCTTTCTGATTTTTGTTATCATACATACATGTGCATCACATATTGCTTAATGTCATAACATTATTGCATGCAAACTTTATTGATTCAAATAATGCACGAAAACAAAGCTAGCACGGTTATTAGACAAATCAGAGAAATGCTGACGGAGTTCAGAACATAGATAGATATGGTATTGAGATACAGAATGGGCCAGAAACCAAGTATTACACTAGTATAGTGTGTAGGAAAGTAAGGATCACAAAACTGCCTTCCTAGTAATAGTTTAAGTACCGGAAAGTGCCTAAAACTCACATAAACTGCAGAATTCTGCAGAAAATAAGCAAATTCAGCATTTAAACAATCTAATATCATGCAGAAATGTGGTTAAATGGTCCTAAATGCTTTCCTAAGTGTCGGGAATCGAAACTGTCACAAAAGGGAACATAAAGCACACTAAACTGCATAGTTTAGCACCTTAACGAACCGGTGACCAACCGAACAACCGAACACTACCCGAAACACCAAATTTTCACTAGAAGCACCGTTTTAACATTACCAAGCTAGTTATGGTCCCTGAACATCATAACACACTATATAAATATCTAATAACTAAATCCCTAACTATATACTTGATTTCTAACTAAAATAACTAACTTATGGTTAAACCCTACACCTATACCCCCCCTCCACCTAGTGGACGACCCATACATGTGGCCCCACTTATGATTTTGTTTATTTATTTTATTAGATCTTGTTGGCCCTTTAAGAACATTAAAACCAAGAGTTAAAGCCATGAAATGGTTATAAGAGTTAACCTTGTGAATCACAAGTCTCATTTCATCACAACACACTTCAACACACTTCTTTCTTCCTCTCTTCTTCTTGGGTTCGGCCGAAAGCAACAACAACAACATCACCATCATCATTCATCTTCCACACATTCCAAGCATATACAAAGGTGTTAGAAGGTGCATAAGGAAGCTAGGAGCTTTCGGAAGTTCAAGGACCTTCACCATTTGCTTTTATCCTCTTCTTTTCTTCTCTTGATCATCCCTAGCCTTGAGCTAGTGGTAAGAACACTAATCTCTTCATTTTACATCTTATTTAAGTGGTTAAAGAATGATACATAATGTTAATCTTGAAGAACACTAAGAATCAAGAGAATGCAACATGAACATAAGTTTAAATCATGAAGAATGATACATAATGTTACATCTTATTTAAGTGGTTAAAGAATGATACATGTGTTGTTACATTTGTTGATTGTTGTTTACTTATGTAAATGATGTAGATCATCATATGATCTTGCTAGATCATGATTAAAAAGATAATCTAGCAAGATAAGAGGATGAAAATGATAGAGATTAATAGATCATCCTCATGAAAGACATGAACTTGAAAGAATATATTGTTTTCTTGTAAAATGATGATTAAAATGAGATGTAAGTCTTGTAGATCTAAAATTTCAAGGATGATTTTTCAAGAAACCAAGTTAAAAATACAAGTTTTACTTAATCTTGGTTCTTAAATAAATAAACCTCATTTTTGGTGGTTAATAAAGTATAGAAGCACATATGTGACAAGAAAAATCCATGAAGAAACATTTTTAGAAATTGTGATTATAAGTTGTAAAGAACTAACTTCTTTAAAATGATGTTTCTAAAGAATCAACCACACTTTAAAGGGTAACAAGACTTACTAAATACACTAGTAAGTGTAGGATCGAATTTGTGACAACCGGTGATTTACGGCTCTTAATTACGTGATTAACGAGTGATTAGCGCGATAATAAATAGTGTTTACAGCGCAAATTAACTTAATTAGGCATTTGGAATGCCTAGGAACGTTTATCGGACTTTACAACGCGTGTATGGTGATTAACGGGGAATCTGCTGAACACTACGCGACAACGAACTGACGTCGTACAAAATACTGTCAACGCCGACAAATATTAAATTTTTACGCTATATTTAGCTTCGTAAAATTTTTGTGACTACAGTCGAAACCGGATTGAAAAACGGATTAAAAGACGGCAACGATACAACTTTTCGCGATTATTACCGTAATCGATGCACAAACGCTACTACAACGACTACCGACCGTATTTTTGTATTTTAAATTCTCTGACGAAGTTCAGGATTTGACAACGGGTCTCGTAAGAATTACGGGTCACCTACACACGAGATGGGCTTGTGGGCCCTGGGCCCAAGCCCAAAACCCACAAGCCTAGACCTGCGCATATTATACTAGATCTATTTCTTAAAGATCTATACAAGATCTCACTAAATCTAAAGAAATCTCTACAAAATCCTTATTAAAATCTGTACAAAATATTTCCAAGATAATATTAGATCTCACCCACATTTATAAAAGGGACTACCCCCTTTATTATTGAGCAGGTAAGTAACCACACCACATTTTTTTTTCTTTACCTCTCTCTCTCTCGAATACATGAGCAGACAAACACAATTTCTTTTTATACTTTTTAGATCTTGGCTAGATCTTCACTCAATAGTCCATTCTACCTTGGAAATTGATTTTCTAAAATCTGAAATCTACAAGTCTCGTGTATGCCATCATTTCCTCATTCTATTAAATGCATCTTATCAAAACTTCAACTTTATTCACCCCTCTCTCTTTCTCGATCTACCTGTAACCGCACCGGAGCCGTTTACCTGCAGTGCTTCTTCTCCAACAAATACACCCACCTGCAACCCCACCCCTCGTTACTTATGCAGCTCCAAGTCTCCAACAAACCAAAAGGGGGCCGGCCACCACCAACCGGTGGTGGTGTACGGCGGGGTATCACAGACGGAGAGAGAGTGAAACGTGGAGAGTGAGAGAGACGAGAAAGGCAGATCGGAGTTGGATTTTCCGATGACTGGGATCGAGAGACGGCAGTGGAGGTGCCGACGGCGGCACGGCCGTCGGAGCCACGGCGGCTCCGTTACGGGTCAGTTCAAGAAGGTTGGTTCAAGTTTCACTTTGTTTCGAGTTTGTTTTAGTATGGCTCAGGGTCGTTTCAGTCTGGTTTTCGTTGCAGCAGTGTCGGTGGTGGTCGATGACAGTATGGCCGCCAGAGTAGTGGCAACAGCGGCGGCAAGGGTGGTGGTCCGAGGTACTTCAGTTGGTTCGGGTCACAGCCGCGGTTTGGGTCTTTCGGGAGGTCTCGGGTTAGATTATGCTCGGTTCTGAGTTTGGTTTCGGGTCAAACCCGGTTGACTCGGTCAACAGCCGAGTCAACTCGGGTCAACAGCAGGTCAAGCGAGTCAACAGATTGGTTCGGGTTCGGGTCTCGACTCAGTCCAACTCGGTTTAACTCGGTGCAACTCGGTTCGACTCGGTGTATTTCGGTTCGACTCGGTCAAACATAGGTCAACAGTGAGTTGACTCGGTCAACTCAGATAGGCGGTTCGACTTTTCGACACTAAAGATGGTAAATGTTTAAGTCACGACTAATAACGTCGTTTTATTTTATATAGTTTTGTTAAATACGCGATATCGAGCTCCAACCGAACAGACTAGTATTTACTTTATATTTTGCCGTTTTTACAAATGATATTTATATTGGTTATTGAACATTGATTGAATTTTGAAAGATTAACGACAACTTGTGTTGTCGGGGCATCCAAAAACAGAGGAAACTCTGCCCGTTTTTCGAGAAAACCCGTAAAAGCAGAACAAATTTTATTGAAAAACGACTTTTATGAGAACCAATATAAATGTGTATATCACTTTCGACGACGCTTTATCACACACGAAAACGACAATTCTTTTATAAAATAAATATATTTTATATATTTATTTCAAGCGCCAAGCAACTCATATTCTTTTAAGAAATAAATATAACTATCGTATTTATTTCAAACGACACCAACTTGTTTTTAGAAAGATAAATATGGTTTTATATTTATTTCAAAACGCCTAAACGGAACACGATATATCATATGTATCGCTTACGAGTTTATTATACATTCTTTTCATAAAACATTCGTTACATACGCGTACGACCTCTCGAAACGATAAACACTATCCTATCGATATATTTATATTTTGTGTAAATATTTATATATTCGAATTTCTCGAAAACTAAGTACTTTCTAGACTTAGTAAACGAAACTTAACAAGTATAACTTAATTATTTTATTAAGTTAACAACATATCAACGGATCGTTCGGTTAACGATTCGGTAGAGCTCGGTGACACGTAGTGTAGTTACCGCATTTACTTAGAAACTTATAATATATTCTGTGTTAGGAATATTGTAGAATGCACGCTAGTGAGTCTCGTCTTGGAAACGACATCACGAAGTCGTATATAGCTAGCTTTGCACAAGCCAATTCAGGTGAGTTCATAACCCCACTTTTTACGGCTTTACATTTTTATAAATGTTTTCAGGGTGGAAAGACATGCACATTTTACAAGAACATACAAAGTTTTGAACGAACGAAAACTCGTATTTCTAAATCATATTACGAATGGATTTCGAGGAACTCAAATGATTTACGAAAGGTTTATACTAAACATACCGGTTTTTTTACAAAACAAATGCGTATTATCAAAATGTGAATGATTTTCATGACTTGGGGAGGTTCAGCCTTAGAGGCTGGGGAGGTCAGCCTAGAGGCTGGGGAGGTCAGCCTTAGAGGCTGGGAGGTTCAACCTTAGAGGCTGGGGTAAAATATATGTTACATAGAGGTGTAAGCGAGACCCATCACACTTCTCAGAAATGTATGCGAGACCCGTCACATTTCTCATTTTGTTACTTAGAGGTGTATGCGAGACCCGTCACACTTCTCAGAAATGTATGCGAGACCCGTCACATTTCTCATTTTATTACTTAGAGGTGTATGCGAGACCCGTCACATTTCTCATTTTGTTGCTTAGAAGTGTGAGCGAGACCCGTCACACTTCTCATTTTGTTACAAGTATTACTCTTTTGCTATAAAGACAGATCGACAACCACTTTTGTTGAAACTTTATCTATATCATATTGACAATTTTTGCAAAACAAAGCTTCTTTTTCCTTATTGCTACATACCAGGGACTTACATACATACTTACAGAAATACTTGATTATTACAAATTACATACCATGTTCTTATATCAATTCCAAGCATAGGGTTATACGGGTATGGAGTCAAAGTCAGGGTGGGCATTGACGGTTATACGAACATTACAAATACAAAGTTTCCAAATAACTTGACAAGAAAATGATTTTTAAATTCGTTTTCTCAATATTACTACGCAAACCGGTTATTCAAAAGATTTTGTTTCAAATCTTTTACAAACAAACTATGAACTCGCTCAACTTTTTGTTGATTTTTCTCGCATGTTCTTTCTCAGGTTGCAGTTCTAAGACAAGGCACGGTTGGAATAGGAGAACCATTGGAGACTCGAGTACTTAGTGGGCGTTCAATTTCTAGAAAGACTTAGCTAAATTGCTTCCGCTGTGCAATGAAGATACCAGTCCAGTCACGCCAGCTCTGATAATTTCGGGGTGTGACAGATTGGTATCAGAGCTATAGGTTACAGCGAATTAGGTTCCTGTTGTGATACCTAGGCTCTAACCTCACCTTCCTCTGGGAACTTAGACTATTATGACTTTGAATACATACAAAACGCCTAGTACTCGAATATGGTCTCCAACCGTTGCCGAAAAACAAACAGTAAAAAATTTTGTTTTCAAACATACGCTATTGTGGTGTTTTACACACGGTACACGAAACGATTACATACAGTACACAACACTTTGAGAGTTTAGGAAACATGCATTTAAGACCTTCGGAAAAGGGAATTCAGTCGGGTGGCTGGATCTGGTCTGAGAGACTAGGAGATTCAGTCTGAGAGGCTGGGAGGATAGTCTAGTGGGACTAGGAGATTCAGTCTGAGAGGCTGGGAGGATAGTCTAGTGGGACTAGGGAGTCAGTCTGGGAGGCTGGGAAAATTGTCTAGTGGGACTAGGGAGTCAGTCTGGGAGGCTGGGAGGCTAGTGGGACTAGGAGGACTATTTGATTGCTTATTGGTTATTTGCGTATGTGTGTGTTTATTAAAGGTCATCACGTAGGAACCGCGAATATTAACTCGGGCACACATTATTATCCGTATTGTCTATGATATTTTAACTTCCCGAGCAGGCAGCCTACGCATAACAAAACGCTAGTGCACGAGAATACATGGAACTTAAATTTTACGTCAACGGATGTCGGGATACATCACATTCCACGCGGAACACAACGCTAGTGCACATGTATACGTGAAACTTAAGCTATACCTCAACGGAGGTTGAAGTGCGACACATACAACTATCGAGGCGAGGCCTTTGAAAAGACACGATGGCGCAATTCAATGACGACGCTAGATTCCTGTCAGCAGGAGAACTAGCGATCAGGAAACGACAACTTGTCACGCGATCCTGCAACGACACGAATCACGCCAGGGAGAAGACGATTGTCTCCGCATTTCCCCCTACCTAACTAATGACGAATACGCTATGTTCGACATTCCATGGTAATGTCACCAAACAATTGGTCGTCACACGAAACCCCAGGTAAAGTCCTCAAATTTCTTTTATTGAAATTTCGACTCTCACATTTACTGAGTAGATTTTCGTATCTCTACTCCTCTTAATGGACACTGTGCCACGAGCATTATTATTGACTTGTGATTCGAATGACCCACATTATTGTAACTGTTGGCTCCTTTGTTATCAAGTCAACACATTTTTTTGAAAATTTCTCTTCTTTTCAAGTTACATACATGGTTTTTCGTTGTGACCATGCCGAAAGTTTTCTTGTCAATACATATACTTATTGTCGGATTACGCTAAAACCAAGTTTAATTGTTTGAACTTGTTCATTACACATATTCGATTCAAGACACCATATGATGTATTGGGAACATCATATTCAAATCAATTTTAACAAGTGTTTCATTTGTTCCGAGTCGAAGTAAACTTGTTTGGCATTCGACTCCATTAAATTGTTTGTTGATTTCGACACCTTGTGGTGGTATTTTCGCTTATTTGAACCTTGCGCTAAACTCGTTTACACATCTCATGCACGGATTTAATTATTGATTCAGATTAAATCCGCTTTGATTTATCACAGTCTTAATACAATTGTGTGTTAAGACAATGGTACACAAATTCATTTCATATTCCGGTGTACCTACTAACGTTTCTTTCATTATCGATCGAAAGTCTTGCAATATTCATTGCTCCTTCCTCTTCGATCGAAACAGTAATTCTTTGGTGTTCCATCTTCAATTGAAAATTCTTTGATGTTTGTTTGGAACAAACATTCATATTTACTTCATTACGCTTTCAATTGACTTCAAACACGGTGGATTTGTTTGATCACCGCTATTATTGAACTATTTAAATCACTACGACACCTTGTGGTGTCAGTACAAACTTGTAGCTTGGGCTAATTATGATTGAGCGTTTTATGCAAAACACAGGTGATACTTGTTCAATCACCTCTATTATTGAATTGTTTCATTCATTGCGACACCTTGTGGCGTCGGTACAACTTGCAGCTTGTGCTGATCACGATTGAGCGTTTCGTGCAAATTAGTACATTTGAGATTGTTGGTTCTAAATTCACCCAGTGGATGTTGTTGCTTCTAGAACTCATTTACATATTGTGAACATTCATATGGGATTCGATTGGTCGAAGTTCCTGTTCATTGTTGGTTCCTTGTTAACTTAGTCGCACTGGTGACTGTATCAGTAAGTCTTGTTTCGATTACGCGGTCATTCACTTTGTTATTATTCGGACTTACCTGCGAACAACACAATTCTGAGGAGATAACATAGTCTAAATTTCGAGGACGAAATTTCTGTAACAGGGGGAGAATGTGACAACCGGTGATTTACGGCTCTTAATTACGTGATTAACGAGTGATTAACGAGATAATAAATAGTGTTTACAGCGCAAATTAACTTAATTAGGCATTTGGAATGCCTAGGAACGTTTATCGGACTTTACAACGCGTGTATGGTGATTAACGGGGAATCTGCAGAACACTACGCGACAACGAACTGACGCCGTACAAAATATTGTCAACGCCGACAAATATTAAATTTTTACGCTATATTTAGCTCCGTAAAATTTTTGTGACTACAGTCGAAACCGGATTGAAAAACGGATTAAAAGACGGCAACGATACAACTTTTCGCGATTATTACCGTAATCGACGCACGAACGCTACTACAACGACTACCGACCGTATTTTTGTATTTTAAATTCTCTGACGAAGTTCAGGATTTGACAACGGGTCTCGTAAGAATTACGGGTCACTTACACACGAGATGGGCTTGTGGGCCCTGGGCCCAAGCCCAAAACCCACAAGCCTAGACCTGCGCATATTATACTAGATCTATTTCTTAAAGATCTATACAAGATCTCACTAAATCTAAAGAAATTTCTACAAAATCCTTATTAAAATCTGTACAAAATATTTCCAAGATAATATTAGATCTCACCCACATTTATAAAAGGGACTACCCCCCTTTATTATTGAGCAGGCAAGTAACCACACCACATTTTTTTTTCTTTACCTCTCTCTCTCGAATACATGAGCAGACAAACACAATTTCTTTTTATACTTTTTAGATCTTGGCTAGATCTTCACTCAATAGTCCATTCTACCTTGGAAATTGATTTTCTAAAATCTGAAATCTACAAGTCTCGTGTATGCCATCATTTCCTCATTCTATTAAATGCATCTTATCAAAACTTCAACTTTATTCACCCCTCTCTCTTTCTCGATCTACCTGTAACCGCACCGGAGCCGTTTACCGGCAGTGCTTCTTCTCCAACAAATACACCCACCTGCAACCCCACCCCTCGTTACTTATGCAGCTCCAAGTCTCCAACAAACTAAAAGGGGGCCGACCACCACCAACCGGTGGTGGTGTACGGCGGGGTATCACAGACGGAGAGAGAGAGAGAGAGAGAGTGAAACGTGGAGAGTGAGAGAGACGAGAAAGGCAGATCGGAGTTGGATTTTCCGACGACTGGGATCGAGAGACGGCAGTGGAGGTGCCGACGGCGGCACGGCCGTCGGAGCCACGGCGGCTCCGTTACGGGTCAGTTCAAGAAGGTTGGTTCATGTTTCACTTTGTTTCGAGTTTGTTTTAGTATGGCTCGGGGTCGTTTCAGTCTGGTTTTCGTTGTAGCAGTGTCGGTGGTGGTCGATGACAGTATGGCCGCCGGAGTAGTGGCAGCAGCGGCGGCAAGGGTGGTGGTCCGAGGTACTTCAGTTGGTTCGGGTCACAGCCGCGGTTTGGGTCTTTCGGGAGGTCTCGGGTTAGATTATGCTCGGTTCTGAGTTTGGTTTCGGGTCAAACCTGGTTGACTCGGTCAACACCCGAGTCAACTCGGGTCAACAGCAGGTCAAGCGAGTCAACAGATTGGTTCGGGTTCGGGTCTCGACTCAGTCCAACTCGGTTCAACTCGGTGCAACTCGGTTCGACTCGGTGTATTTCGGTTCGACTCGGTCAAACATAGGTCAACAGTGAGTTGACTCGGTCAACTCAGATAGGCGGTTCGACTTTTCGACACTAAAGATGGTAAATGTTTAAGTCGCGACTAATAACGTCGTTTTATTTTATATAGTTTTGTTAAATACGCGATATCGAGCTCCAACCGAACAAACTAGTATTTACTTTATATTTTGCCGTTTTTACAAATGATATTTATATTGGTTATTGAACATTGATTGAATTTTGAAAGATTAACGACAACTTGTGTTGTCGGGGCGTCCAAAAACAGAGGAAACTCTGCCCGTTTTTCGAGAAAACCCGTAAAAGCAGAACATATTTTATTGAAAAACGACTTTTATGAGAACCAATATAAATGTGTATATCACTTTCGACGACGCTTTATCACACACGAAAACGACAATTCTTTTATAAAATAAATATATTTTATATATTTATTTCAAGCGCCAAGCAACTCATATTCTTTTAAGAAATAAATATAACTATCGTATTTATTTCAAACGACACCAACTTGTTTTTAGAAAGATAAATATGGTTTTATATTTATTTCAAAACGCCTAAACGGCACACGATATATCATATGTATCGCTTACGAGTTTATTATACATTCTTTTCATAAAACATTCGTTACATACGCGTACGACCTCTCGAAACGATAAACACTATCCTATCGATATATTTATATTTTGTGTAAATATTTATATATTCGAATTTCTCGAAAACTAAGTACTTTCTAGACTTAGTAAACGAAACTTAACAAGTATAACTTAATTATTTTATTAAGTTAACAACATATCAATGGATCGTTCGGTTAACGATTCGGTAGAGCTCGGTGACACGTAGTGTAGTTACCGCATTTACTTAGAAACTTATAAGATATTCTGTGTTAGGAATATTGTAGAATGCACGCTAGTGAGTCTCGTCTTGGAAACGACATCACGAAGTCGTATATAGCTAGCTTTGCACAAGGCAATTCAGGTGAGTTCATAACCCCACTTTTTACGGCTTTACATTTTTATAAATGTTTTCGGGGTGGAAAGACATGCACATTTTACAAGAACATACAAAGTTTTGAACGAACGAAAACTCGTATTTCTAAATCATATTACGAATGGATTTCGAGGAACTCAAATGATTTACGAAAGGTTTATACTAAACATACCGGTTTTTTTACAAAACAAATGCGTATTATCAAAATGTGAATGATTTTCATGACTTGGGGAGGTTCAGCCTTAGAGGCTGGGGAGGTCAGCCTAGAGGCTGGGGAGGTCAGCCTTAGAGGCTGGGAGGTTCAACCTTAGAGGTTGGGGAGGTTTAGCCTTAGAGGCTGGGGTAAAATATATGTTACATAGAGGTGTAAGCGAGACCCGTCACACTTCTCAGAAATGTATGCGAGACCCGTCACATTTCTCATTTTGTTACTTAGAGGTGTATGCGAGACCCATCACACTTCTCAGAAATGTATGCGAGACCCGTCACATTTCTCATTTTATTACTTAGAGGTGTATGCGAGACCCGTCACACTTCTCAGAAATGTATGCGAGACCCGTCACATTTCTCATTTTGTTGCTTAGAAGTGTAAGCGAGACCCGTCACACTTCTCATTTTGTTACAAGTATTACTCTTTTGCTATAAAGACAGATCGACAACCACTTTTGTTGAAACTTTATCTATATCATATTGACAATTTTTGCAAAACAAAGCTTCTTTTTCCTTATTGCTACATACCAGGGACTTACATACATACTTATAGAAATACTTGATTATTACAAATTACATACCATGTTCTTATATCAATTCCAAGCATAGGGTTATACGGGTATGGAGTCAAAGTCAGGGTGGGCATTGACGGTTATACGAACATTACAAATACAAAGTTTCCATATAACTTGACAAGAAAATGATTTTTAAATTCGTTTTCTCAATATTACTACGCAAACCGGTTATTCAAAAGATTTTGTTTCAAATCTTTTACAAACAAACTATGAACTCGCTCAACTTTTTGTTGATTTTTCTCGCATGTTCTTTCTCAGGTTGCAGTTCTAAGACAAGGCACGGTTGGAATAGGTGAACCATTGGAGACTCGAGTACTTAGTGGGCGTTCAATTTCTAGAAAGACTTAGCTAAATTGCTTCCGCTGTGCAATGAAGATACCAGTCCAGTCACGCCAGCTCTGATAATTTCGGGGTGTGACAGAATTCGGACCTAAATGAGTCGTTTAGAAGAGTTTATCTCAGTTTGAACGGCGGAAACAGACAAACCGAGTACAATTCAGCGAGAATTCACTTTAAACTGTTGTTGTAGTGATCAATAATGCAAGTACATGTTCAGACAACACTTCGGCAATACTTCGTGGCTTACCGGAAGAACACACCTCGAACTCTATGTGTGATTTCGCTCATATGACCCTATTTATAGACAACATGATTTCGCTCTTATGAACATGTCATATGAGCGAAATCATCAACTGACACATGAGCGAAATTACCTTTGACATATAAACGAAATCAAGACTTTGACACAAAAGCGAAATCACCTCTAACACATGATTACGGACGAAATCAAATTCGAAAGTAACATAATGCTTTTGTCTTCTTGTGATGATGTCATTGATGATGTCATTTTGATGATGTCATCATGACATCATGCTTGAACAACTTCGCAACGAACCCAAGACTCGATATAAGATGAAGACGACAGATGAATGCACCAACAGACTCCCCCTCAGATGTTGACTAGTCTTAAGTGTCGAGTCTTCACATCTTCAGTCTTTATCAGTCTCTTTTCTTTCTTAGCATATACCAGGATCTTCTCTTTGGCTCTAACCTCGTCAGACTCCCCCTCTCATCATGATGGGATCGCTGTCTGGAATTAGCTATCACCTTGAGATCAATCCCTGGTTTTATCTCTGTTCAGCTCATTTCCTGTACAAATTTTCTCACAAACATATAAGTTTTTACTTAAATCAATAAGAAAAACTTACTAGTAATAGTTACATCAAGTTCAAATTAATGATCTCAATTAACTAAACAAACTTTCTTTCTCAAAATAAATTTCTCAATTCAGCACACACACTCCCAAACCAGTTCATCATGTTCAGCACTTGGAATTTAGAAAATCATCTCATCAACATCAGTTGTCGAAAATCTTTTTGTATTTTCAAAAATTTATGCTAAAACACTCCGAAAATCTTTTTGGATTTTTGATTGTAACAGAAATGCGGTAAAGAAATATACATACACTATTTTTGTGAGTTTGTGTAAGAGGTTCATATCAGTTTTTGAGACACATCACAAGCACCGTTAAGCTTTAAACATTTTAAGCGCTAAACGATTCACATGGATTGACGATATTGTTGTCCACTTAAGCTCAATCTAAAAACTTTCAATCTGCTTACCGATACTTTAAGGTATATTAAGATAGCACTAAGTTCTTATGGACCCCGCGATCTCAGCATATCCCCTCATCATGCAATACACTGACTCAAATAATGCCTTTAAACTTTTATCGACTGTGAATTGTGCGAAAACAAAGCAGAATGTTTAAACATTAACAATCAGGTCGATACTTCCGTATACGCAGAGAAAGTCCAATGTTTAAACAAAATAAGAAAATAAAAATAAGTTGAAGTTGTTTAGGCTTTAACCACCAGGTCGATACTCCCGTATACGCAGAGGTGATCCAAAGCTTAAACGAAACACCAAAGAAAATAAAGCAGAACGTTTAGGCAACAACATCCAAGTCGATACTCACGTATACGAAAAGGATGTCCGATGCTTAAACAAAATAAAGAAATAAAACAAGTTTAAATCTTTGCAAAATAAAATGCACAATCACAGCGACTTTTTAGCAAAGTTGTGAAAGTTCACAAACTTAACCAGTTTTATGTCTTTCGACAATCAGCGATTACTGAGTAGGCACACAATCAAGAAGGACAAAACTAAGTACTATGCTTTTGACCATGTTTCCCACTAGAACTAGGCTTTTTGCTTTAGGTTTGTATCGTTATCGCAAATCTACTAGTCTAGCTGAGCCTACCGTCACATCTTTAGTGAGACCATTTATCACATTATATCTTTCCATTTCTTTAGCATGCTGTGACAGTCCAACTGATCTACTATCATTTCCTCTTTTTCACAACAAAACTCATTTTTTTTATTTTCAATGTTTTTGGAATTTTCAAAATTTTCAAATGTTTTTGGTTTAATCTGTTGTTTTTATTGATATGCAATCGATTACAGACCTGACAACACTTCGGCAGCACTTCGTGGCTCACCGGAAGACAATCACCTAGAACTTTGAATGTGATTCCGCTCATATGACCTATTTATAGGCAACATGATTTCGCTCTTATGAACATGTCATATGAGCGAAATCATCAACTGACACATGAGCGAAATTACCTTTGACATATAAACGAAATCAAGACTTTGACACAAAAGCGAAATCACCTCTAACACATGATTACGGACGAAATCAAATTCGAAAGTAACATAATGCTTTTGTCTTCTTGTGATGATGTCATTGATGATGTCATTTTGATGATGTCATCATGACATCATGCTTGAACAACTTCGCAACGAACCCAAGACTCGATATAAGATGAAGACGACAGATGAATGCACCAACAGACTCCCCCTCAGATGTTGACTAGTCTTAAGTGTCGAGTCTTCACATCTTCAGTCTTTATCAGTCTCTTTTCTTTCTTAGCATATACCAGGATCTTCTCTTTGGCTCTAACCTCGTCAGACTCCCCCTCTCATCATGATGGGATCGCTGTCTGGAATTAGCTATCACCTTGAGATCAATCCCTGGTTTTATCTCTGTTCAGCTCATTTCCTGTACAAATTTTCTCACAAACATATAAGTTTTTACTTAAATCAATAAGAAAAACTTACTAGTAATAGTTACATCAAGTTCAAATTAATGATCTCAATTAACTAAACAAACTTTCTTTCTCAAAATAAATTTCTCAATTCAGCACACACACTCCCAAACCAGTTCATCATGTTCAGCACTTGGAATTTAGAAAATCATCTCATCAACATCAGTTGTCGAAAATCTTTTTGTATTTTCAAAAATTTATGCTAAAACACTCCGAAAATCTTTTTGGATTTTTGATTGTAACAGAAATGCGGTAAAGAAATATACATACACTATTTTTGTGAGTTTGTGTAAGAGGTTCATATCAGTTTTTGAGACACATCACAAGCACCGTTAAGCTTTAAACATTTTAAGCGCTAAACGATTCACATGGATTGACGATATTGTTGTCCACTTAAGCTCAATCTAAAAACTTTCAATCTGCTTACCGATACTTTAAGGTATATTAAGATAGCACTAAGTTCTTATGGACCCCGCGATCTCAGCATATCCCCTCATCATGCAATACACTGACTCAAATAATGCCTTTAAACTTTTATCGACTGTGAATTGTGCGAAAACAAAGCAGAATGTTTAAACATTAACAATCAGGTCGATACTTCCGTATACGCAGAGAAAGTCCAATGTTTAAACAAAATAAGAAAATAAAAATAAGTTGAAGTTGTTTAGGCTTTAACCACCAGGTCGATACTCCCGTATACGCAGAGGTGATCCAAAGCTTAAACGAAACACCAAAGAAAATAAAGCAGAACGTTTAGGCAACAACATCCAAGTCGATACTCACGTATACGAAAAGGATGTCCGATGCTTAAACAAAATAAAGAAATAAAACAAGTTTAAATCTTTGCAAAATAAAATGCACAATCACAGCGACTTTTTAGCAAAGTTGTGAAAGTTCACAAACTTAACCAGTTTTATGTCTTTCGACAATCAGCGATTACTGAGTAGGCACACAATCAAGAAGGACAAAACTAAGTACTATGCTTTTGACCATGTTTCCCACTAGAACTAGGCTTTTTGCTTTAGGTTTGTATCGTTATCGCAAATCTACTAGTCTAGCTGAGCCTACCGTCACATCTTTAGTGAGACCATTTATCACATTATATCTTTCCATTTCTTTAGCATGCTGTGACAGTCCAACTGATCTACTATCATTTCCTCTTTTTCACAACAAAACTCATTTTTTTTATTTTCAATGTTTTTGGAATTTTCAAAATTTTCAAATGTTTTTGGTTTAATCTGTTGTTTTTATTGATATGCAATCGATTACAGACCTGACAACACTTCGGCAGCACTTCGTGGCTCACCGGAAGACAATCACCTAGAACTTTGAATGTGATTCCGCTCATATGACCTATTTATAGGCAACATGATTTCGCTCTTATGAACATGTCATATGAGCGAAATCATCAACTGACACATGAGCGAAATTACCTTTGACATATAAACGAAATCAAGACTTTGACACAAAAGCGAAATCACCTCTAACACATGATTACGGACGAAATCAAATTCTAAAGTAACATAAATGCTTTTGTCTTCTTGTGATGATGTCATTGATGATGTCATTTTGATGATGTCATCATGACATCATGCTTGAACAACTTCGCAACGAACCCAAGACTCGACATAAGACGAAGACGACAGATGAATGCACCAACAGACTCCCCCTCAGATGTTGACGAGTCTTAAGTGTCGAGTCTTCGCATCTTCAGTCTTTATCAGTCTCTTTTCTTTCTTAGCATATACCAGGATCTTCTCTTTGGCTCTAACCTCGTCAGACTCCCCCTCTCATCATGATGGGATCGCTGTCTGTAATTAGCTATCACCTTGAGATCAATCCCTGGTTTTATCTCTGTTCAGCTCATTTCCTGTACAAATTTTCTCACAAACATATAAGTTTTTACTTAAATCAATAAGAAAAACTTACGAGTAATAGTTACATCAAGTTCAAATTAATGATCTCGATTAACTAAACAAACTTTCTTTCTCAAAATAAATTTCTCAATTCAGCACACACACTCCCAAACCAGTTCATCATGTTCAGCACTTGAAATTTCGAAAATCAGCTCATCAACATCAGTTGTCGAAAATCTTTTTGTATTTTCAAAAATTTATGCTAAAACACTCCGAAAATCTTTTTGGATTTTTTATTATAATAGAAATGCAGTAAAGAAATATACAGAGACTATTTTTGTGAGTTTGTGTAAGAGGATCATATCAGTTTTTGAGACACATCACAAGCACCGTTAAGCTTTAAACATTTTAAGCTCTAAACGATTCACATGGATTGACGATATTGTTGTCCACTTAAGCTCAATCTAAAAACTTTCAATCTGCTTACCGATACTTTAAGGTATATTAAGATAGCACTAAGTTCTTATGGACCCCACGATCCCAGCATATCCCCTCATCATGCAATACACTGACTCAAATAATGCCTTTAAACTTTTATCGACTGTGAATTGTGCAAAAACAAAGCAGAATGTTTAAACATTAACAATCAGGTCGATACTTCCGTATACGCAGAGAAAGTCCAATGTTTAAACAAAATAAGAAAATAAAAATAAGTTGAAGTTGTTTAGGCTTTAACCACCAGGTCGATACTCCCGTATACGCAGAGGTGATCCAAAGCTTAAACGAAACACCAAAGAAAATAAAGCAGAACGTTTAGGCAACAACATCCAGGTTGATACTCACGTATACGCAAAGGATGTCCGATGCTTAAACAAAATAAAGAAATAAAACAAGTTAAAATCTTTGCAAAATAAAATGCACAATCACAGCGACTTTTTAGCAAAGTTGTGAAAGTTCACAAACTTAACCAGTTTTATGTCTTTCGACAATCAGCGATTACTGAGTAGGCACACAATCAAGAAGGACAAAACTATGTACTATGCTTTTGACCATGTTTCCCACTAGAACTAGGCTTTTTTGCTTTAGGTTTGTATTGTTATCGCAAATCTACTAGTCTAGCTGAGCCTACCGTCACATCTTTAGTGAGACCATTTATCACATTATATCTTTCCATTTCTTTAGCATGCTGTGACAGTCCAACTGATCTACTATCATTTCCTCTTTTTCACAACAAAACTCATTTTTTTATTTTCAATGTTTTTGGAATTTTCTAATTTTTCAAATGTTTTTGGATTTTCAGAAATTCTTACTCCCTCTAAAATGCAAACACATTTTAGGAAATTTGAAAATAAACTGTACAAACAACGTGACAACTAATATCAAATTGCTTCAAATCGCCATCCACTTGGCATAAACAATCAGAACTCCCCCTTTCAACAAACTATTTCCCATTGATTTCAAAACACTTAAGTTTGTTTTAATCAAAATGATTTTTCCAGAAAATACGTTTGTTTTTACCACTTGTAAAGTTAGGGGTTTGATTCATCACATTGTCTACCAACCACTTGTAGAAAATCAAGTACAAATTAATGTCCTTGATTTACCACTTGTACCAAAAACACAATCAAATACAAAGAATGATGCCGATTCATGATCCACGATTACCAACTTGGGATCTCCGGCAAGTCAGATTTTTCATTTAAACAGATTCACCCAAGCCTGACTGTTCTTGGGTGATTTTGAATTCTTGTTCAACAATGGTGGAAAATTTGCATCATCCATTGTTAGACCAGAATTCTCAACTTTTTCCTCAACAAATGGCTCCTCTGGCTTTACCACACCAGATTCATCGCCTGATCGTGGCTTGTCTGACTTTGATGAGCCAGATTCATCGCCGACATGTGGCTCCTTTGTTTCCGAAGAAACAAATTCATCACCAATAACTTTCTTTTTCTTCTTTCCCTCTTTTGTCCTCAGATTTGTATCTGATGAATCCGTTTTGCTTGATTTGTTGTTCTTTGGTGAGCAAGACGATTTATCAGAACTTTTTTCTGTTTTACCAGTTGTATCCGAGGACAATATCCTTTCGAGATACTCTCTCGCTTTCTTCCTCTTTTTCCTCAGTCTGTCTTTTTGCCCCTGCGAAAGCTTCACTTTCGTTTCTTGAACTTTAGGTTCTTGAACCTTCTGTTCTTTGGGCTTGACATTGACTGATTTCTTTGCCATCTTCTGAGAATTAACCCTCAATCTTTCATTTGATCTCCTTGGGCAATCTCTGGCAATGTGACCTCTGATGTTGCAGTTAAAGCATCTCCTCGTCTCATAATTCCAACTTTGGCAGTTAACAACAATGTGTCCTTGATAACCACATCGGTAACACACTCTGTTATCGTACCAATCACCATTTTCAGTCCAAACATTCAGATCATAACAATGTTTGGCTTGGTGATAATCCTTGCTCCTCATGTTTGCTGGATTTGACTTTTGAGCACTGTGGTCCGACCTGCACCACTTATTGCCAACAATTTTAGAGTTTTCATTTTTCGATTTTTGTAATTTTTCATTGCGATTGGATGATCGATCTGATGAGCTTTTATTATCTTTTTGTACATTTTTCAAAATTTTCTCTTTTTGTTTTTGTTCCACTTTCTTCTTCAAAGGTTTTTGCTTAGAGCATTCTTCCTTTTCAGTTGATTGCGGAACAGTTTCTTGAAACTTTTCTTTTAACTTCAAAAATAAATTCTTTTTCTTCATTTTTTCATTTTCATCATCAGATGTCTCATCGTAATCTTCAACTTTGACTTTGTCAAAGTTTGTGACATTGTCACTTATTGGAACCGAATTAACAGTTTTTGGGCAAGGAATAGCTGAAGTATTCACAAAAACCTTCAACTTTTCTTCCCATTCATTGATTTTCTTTTGAGCACATTCTGCCTCTTTCTCAAGTTGAATAATCTTTTCAAGATGAGAATTGATTGCAATTTGTTTTTCAAGATTATTTTTACCAAACATATCTCTCTCATCTTCTAAAATTTTTATTTGACTTTGAATAACTTTTTCAATCTTCGATTTCATTTTCAAAACTTTTAATTTTTTCTTCAAAAGTTTTGTTTTCTGATGTCAAACTGTTCAAGTCATTTAACAGTTTAACATTTTCAGATTTAAGCTTTTCACAATTTCCCTGCAACATAAGAATCTGGTTAATATCAGCTTGCTTCTCATCCTTCAACCTTTTGACTTCCAATGTCAAACTTTCTGCGTCTTTCAAGAGTTTGTCATTATCAGCCTTAAAGTTGCCACATTTAGAGCACGCTGATTCTGAACTTGAAGATCCAAGCTTCACAGATTTTTCATTCTTTGTAACTTGCTATGTCTCTGTTTTGTATGTTCCTACACAAAAGATTTTAACAAAATCAAGAGGATTCGCATTCTCATCAATATAACAACCCCTCTTCATATCATATTTCATAACATCTTTTGCACTAAGACACACACAGACTCTTTTGTTCAGTTCTACAACCACATCCAAACTTAATTTTTTCAAATTATTTTCTATCCTATTCAACAATTCTTTCTTTTTCTCTTCATTATCATATCTATGTGTTGTAAGTTTACTAATGAATTTACTTAAAGATAATTTTGAAAAACTAGAATTCTTTCTTAGATTTTCCAAAAAATCATTCCATTCAGCTGGTAATCCATTAGCAAACTTTGATACTCTTTCAGCTTCTGATATCATTATCTGGTTTTCTTTCAAATGGTCAATCAAACAATCAAATCGCTTATCCAGATCATCTAATTTTTCATCCTTCTTACACAGAAAACAATCGAACCGGTTAATCCAAACATTCTTGGACAAACCTTGATAATAACTACCGAAATACCCTCGATACCAGTCATTTATCCTTTCAAGATCATGGTTTTCTTTCTCATCAAAAACCGCTTCCATTTTTCAAAACAATCTGTTTAAAAGAGATACCAATCACTTAAATCTGATTATGCCGAGAATTTTAAAGCCCACAATTGTTATGATTTGACCAAATAATCTACTCAAGAAACGGTGCTTTTGTTTTGACTTGAAACTAATGTAGCCGACAAAACAAAAATTATCCACCAATATGATTGGGCCGCAATTTTTTTTAATCACGTGACGGGCCTGACTTCTTGTTCACAAGCAAACCAGTGACAACAACTTCTTTTGTTGTTGAATAAAGATTGGGCCTCAAAGTCCACTGAACCGATAACAACAAGTAACAAGATAAGATGATTGGGCCAATGTTCAAAAATGGCTGACAACTGTTGATTGCTTTCGATGTTTGTTGACACCTTTTTAATTTTCCAACACAAACTGATTAGTCTGACAATCACATGAATACAATCAATGTTTCACATGCATAGCTTTATTAATTCTAGAAACACATGCAATACTCAAAGTTTAATGTGTCCTTAAAAAGCAATCAGTTTGAATGTCCAATCACATGCAAACACGATTAACATCTCGACAAATATTCACGTGATAATCCTGTTCGATGACTGACAAAGACTTTGATGGTCACAAGAGCGAAATCAAGTTGTTATAGTGTCACAAAAGCGAAACCTAAATGTCACTAAAAGCGAAACTCTTAGTTGTCACAAAAGCGGAACTTTAAGTTGTCACAAAAGCGGAACCAACTTGTTCATATGAGCGAAATTAGCTGACAAATAAGCGAAACCAGGTGATGATGTCACCTTTTGCACGAGTCCGTATAAGCGAAACCTTGAAAATCCTAAGTTCTAGATCGATTTTAGTTATGAAACTTTCAAGGATTTGTCAATATAGAATTCCGAGCAAGATGTGTAAAACTGAACCGATTTTGACTGTAAAAAATTTTGATTTTCGAAAAAGAATGGTGTAGAAACAGAATTATCGGCTGAAATGAATAGAACTCTTCTTCACTAGCTCTGATACCAATTGTAGGATCGAATTCGGACCTAAACGAGTCGTTTAGAAGAGTTTATCTCAGTTTGAACGGCGGAAATAGACAAACATAGTACAATTTAGCGAGAATTCACTTTAAACTGTTGTTGTATTGATCAATAATGCAAGTACACGTTCAGACAACACTTTGGCAGCACTTCGTGGCTTACCGGAAGAACACACCTCGAACTCTATGTGTGATTTCGCTCATATGACCCTATTTATAGACAACATGATTTCGCTCTTATGAACATGTCATATGAGCGAAATCATCAACTGACACATGAGCAAAATTACCTTTGACATATAAACGAAATCAAGACTTTGACGAAAAAGCGAAATCACCTCTAACACATGATTACGGACGAAATCAAATTCTAAAGTAACATAAATGCTTTTGTCTTCTTGTGATGATGTCATTGATGATGTCATTTTGATGATGTCATCATGACATCATGCTTGAACAACTTCGCAACGAACCCAAGACTCGACATAAGACGAAGACGACAGATGAAAGCACCAACAGTAAGTTACTACACATTTTTATAAATTTTCAAGTTCATGAAGTGGTAGTTTATGCATGCTTTTGGCAAAATTGGTAAGTGTACATTGTTTATTGTTTATTGTTGATTGATTGTGTTCATTTAAAAAAGAAAATGATATGCCTTCAAGGCATGGAAACCTCAATTTTTAAGGGAAACTATGTCAAAAATTTTCTAGAAATTAAACACTTAGAAAATTATTTTTAAACAAACATTTACAAGTAAATTTCAAGCCATGAATTTTTACATAAAGTTTGCCATAAATTTTGTTGCAAAAATTATAAATATTGGAGGTTGGTTTTTATTAATAAAAGTGACTAAATATGTATTTAGGAAAATATATATTTAGATGCCACCATGTGTGTGATTATTTGTATATTATGTGTATTAGTTATATTATTTTAGTACTTGAAATAATATAACTCATCAAAATACCAAGAAATTACAATCCAAAATATTAACAAAAATTCCAAGGAATAAATATACAAAGAATACCCAAAAATATGAGTGGAACTGAACAAAGGAATATAACTTACAAAATATTCCGGAAAATTTATTCACAAGTATATTTTTGGTAAATAATATTTTGGACACCAAAAGAACAAAAATATGATTTTCACAATTATTACAAATTTATATCATATTTTTGACAAGAAGAAAATATATTATTTTTGGTGAATAATATATATATATATATATATATATATATATATATATATATATATATATATTCTCAGAACTATTAGAAGGTATATTATCTTTGGAAGAAATATATATTTTCTCAAATAAATATGAAATATATTATTTTTGTAGAAAAATAAGTTTATATATATTTTCCAAGTTAGATTTGAAAATATATTATTTTTGGAACTTATATGAAAATACAAATATTTTTGCCAAAGGAAAATTATAAATAATTTTTCTAAGTAATATTTCTTAAAATATATATTTTGGAAATATATATTGATGAATTTCTATTAAATATATTATTCCAGAAAAAATTATACAAAATTAAGTATAAGGATACTTAATAATTACAAGAAATACGTATTTTCGTACGTATAAATACACCGGAATATGACACCAATGCATGACAAAAATATACAAGAATACGAATACGAATACGAATACACCCATCCTTGGGAAGGATATACATGTATGAACCCATGAAAAGTAACAAGTTAGAATATTATTCTAAAAATTATTCCAAAATTTAATAAATATAATTTAAGTTAAAAAATGTATTATTTTAACAAATAATTATATAACTTGGGATAATATCGAAGACACAAGGAAACGTAACTCAAAGACACTAAGTGATACTAAGTCAAGGCACGACCCGCTCGCCTAATAAACTGTAGTACGTTGTATGTAGTCGTGTACATCCGAATGAGCTTTGAGTTACTGTGATTACGAAGGACGTAAGACTGTGAGTTCATGTCCCCCTTTTCTTTTAACTGTTTTTGGTTTTATAACTTCGGGGGTGATGTACATGTTACAAACTATTTACATACGATTACAAATGGTATGGTTATTCAAGAAATGAACTGTTAGATCATGTGAATGGGTAGGCGTTAACTTGAGACCATTAATCCTTGTTAAGGACCGAGGGGCATGAGTGATAGATCTATTTAGGTGTTGCGAGCCCCACCCATGGGTCCGCGAGTTGACCGCATGTGGTGACTATGTCGTTCCAGCCGGGAGGCCCGGTACGAAATACGCAAAGCATTGAGCCTTCCTACACCGTTACACACACATTAATGACCTTGCAAATCATTAATCGATCAGTTCATATTCTCTTTCATACCAGGGTTACAAAACACACATACTTACAATGATTTCAAAGGTTTATTCGTGCACACATACAAAACACATGAACTCGCTCAACTTTTGTTGATGTTTTCAAACTACATGTATTTCAGGGAATTAGTTGTGGATCTGGTGGGCGTTTGGAAGTTTCAAGTTATGTTGAGAATAAAAGATGTCATCCGTAGTCTAAGGGTTTGGACTGTGCATCTTATCCTAGATAATACGCATAGTTCAAAACCTGGTTTTCATTAATGTCTTTTGTTGAGTCCTTATGGAACTCTAAGCAATTTGCATGGTTTGTATTTTGGATTTGAAGTTGTGTTTGGTCTTCAAAACAATGTTGTTGTTATGTTTTAAAATTGAAGTAATGGATGAACATCTTGTGTTTTATCATATAGTTGTTTGTTATGGTTGAATGCAATGATATTAAGCAAGTCACACCAAATCACGCTTCCGCAAAAGTCAGGGTGTGACATAAACTACCTTAACGAGTCGTAACGAGCCATAAGCACTTAGGATAGGTTCCGATTTAGAATGTAGGCTTTGTTAAACCATATTATATGTGTTCCAATACACATTTGGTTTACGAAACCTCATTCTATCCGATCTTCCGATTTAGGTCCGGTTTATTAACGTAGTTACTTATATTAGGTGCCGTTTGATTCCGTGATCTTTCAAGCATTATTTGGTTGTTATTCAAGGACTATTAAGCAATATCAAGTGAGTACATAGTCCCCTCTTTTATCGCTTTTAAATATTTTGGGGTGAAACACATGTGCCTACTTGTTACTTTTGTGCTTTTCATTGCTTTTCATGACATTTACTTGTTATGTTCATTAGTACGCATATAGTACATGGTTTCTTTTATGCTTTGCTATGTATGTTTACTTAGCATGCTAGCACATTGATTTCATAAACATTTTGTTACATATGTTTACTTAGCATATGAACACATTAATTTACATTACATATCTGCTATGTATGTTTACTGAGCATGCTAGCACATTGATTTACATTACATTTCTGCTTCGTATGTTTACTTAGCATACTTAGTACATTATTTTCATATAACATGCTTACATTTGGTATGACATTTGGTTTGTTTAACGAAACTAAAATACGTTCATTAACACTGATCATGCCGCTCAGTAGTATGTAGTGGTACCATAGGAATTGACAACTCCCATTCCTGGAATCCTAGGTTTGCTTGGACGTAAGGAATGATAGAATCCGAAAACATTATTAATAAATCTTTGATTTGTCTAAGGGTTTATCCGACAGTCTCAAGGCTTGAATGTATGCGATAAACATTACCGCATAAATGTTTGTATCAGTAAAGCATTGATTTTGCAAAACATAACTTTTGACTTAAACTATGATTTATTCAAATACATTGTTTTGTACATTTTACCTATGGTTTGAGTAGATACTATTTACTTGCCATACATTACATTTGATTATACATGACATGGTTTACATTTCACACTTGGACACTGTTTACACATAAACATCTTAACATTGGTTTAAACAAAACATTTTGGTGGTTATTGACAAGTGAATTAAATTACGAGGCGTGTGTAATATGATAAAAGCATGGCGGATACCCTGTTGGTACTTCCTATATATAAGTGCTTTTATGATATTACATATCGTAGCGTTATCTAAATCATTTCGACAAAGACATGACACATTTTATACAAATAACATATTTTCACAAAGACATTGTTTTACAAATGACATATTTTATACAAACTCATTTTTACTTGGTTATTTATTTAACCATGCATTATTCTTTTATATCATTTGACTTTCTTATCGATTTTCGTATGATTTATAAAAGAAAACATTTTTATAAGGTTCATGACTACTATTTGTTAAACATTTCTTTCAACTTACAAGTCATGAATCCTGCATCAACAAAACCTATGTATCTCACATGCATTTTTATGCTGACGTACCTATTTTTACATGTGTTTCAGGAGCTAATGCATAGGGTTGATCAGGACACACTTAGACGGACTTGGGCCTTAGTGACTTAAAAGATGCAAGAATAGTTTAACCTATGTTATGTTTCCTTTGTTTTAAGACAATGTAATAACTTTTATTCTAAATAAAATGAAACTTTAAATACCATGGTTGTGAAACAATAATTCTGTCGCTCCACTCCCCGACGTTTCCGCCGCGTTTTGTTGTCTTACACGGTCGGGGTGTGACACCCTCAATGCTTCCCAAATGGATTTCGACGAATCATTATGTTGGAGCAACGAAAAAATATCATCCCTAATAGACTGTTTTATCAAGGCAATCATTCTTTGTTCATCAGAAAATGTCTTTTTATCTTCCTTTTCTAATTTTTCAAGTGGGATTTCTTCTTGTTTATCATTTAAAGGTCTTTTATATCCGAATTCCAACAAGAGCCACCATTCATGAGCATGTGCTTTCACCCAGTTAATAAATCTGTCCTTCCACCAGTTATAATCTTCTATATTTGTAAGTTCCGATGGTTTTGTATTAGTTCCGTACAAATTATCATGTTTCAAACTTTCCGAAATAGCCTTAGAAATGTTTTTCGGTGAGGATGTGATTTCAGATGTTATTTCAGTTTTACAAGTGTTATAAAACTCATTATAAAACTCCTCTTCCATGATCTTGAACCTTGAAAATAACCTGCAAACAATCAACAAATACTTGAATTAAATTTGAAACTCAAACAAGACAATCCCTTTGATCCGCGCGGATGCAGGACGATTGATCCCTGCGGATGTAGTGTCCTAGGTTTGCGCGAATGGAAATAATAGGTCCATGTGGATCTACCCAACTTGATCCGTATGAATCTGAATTTCTGAAACTTGTTTTAAGTTAATTCGTGCGAATATCTATATGTGTGAATCCACAAAATCAAATCTTGATCCGTGAATACACATACAACGAACACATGTTGTCAAATTTGATGATTTTTCAAAAATTTTCAAAGATTTAGCTCGAATTTTGATTGAAAGTTTCAAGGATTGTTTAAAACTTGATTTCGCACAACATGTTGCAAAATCAGCCAATTTTAACCGTAAAATCATCGTGAATCCGATATTTAAAGTTCAAAAAGAAGTGTAGAAGATGAGTAGAAGAAGAAATGATGAAATTGTTTCTGGTTATGCTTGAAATTTCTTGAATCTTGTGTCTTCAATCCTTGCAATCAATCTCTCGCTGTGATACCACTTGTGAGTTCGTGTTAGGATCGATTTCGTTACACCGTTGATTGCATAGATCTCATATCTTGTGCAGAATCCAAGTACGAGAGTGGATCAAACAAGAACAAGCTAATTAAATATTGTTTTCTATTACTGATTTGTAAGTACAGCACCACAAAAACAATTTAGCAGAGTTTCTTCTCTCAAACCAAAGATACAAATGAACAAGACATCATCTCCTATTTATAGACTATGCAGGTTCGCACAAGACACTATTCAAGGATGGACCAATAGGTGTGGATCTAAGCCTTTGCGCGGATCAACAACAATCACAGACCAACATGTGCATCCGTGTGGATCAGCCCATGCGCTGATCCGTGCGAACTCATATAAACCCTAGAAGCGCGCCTATTCGCGCAGACCTGATTCTTCATGTGTATGTTGTTCTTTAACACTTCTAAACCTTGTCTTGATCATTTAGTAGCTACGATACGTGATTGACGGAAGCGATAGACATATGCACTCACATCAACTAACATAGATTGATGCACGTGTGGTGTGATATATATTTAAGTATATTTTAACCCCTTTTTACACGTTAGCCAAGTTTTAAATTTATAAAACACGATATTTTACTAACACCAAACACACATATGGGCAAGTGCACCCATTGTGAGCGTAGTATAGTGTTGGCAAGATACCGAGGTCGTCCAAGGACACAAGAGCTTTTAGTACCCGTTTATCCTCAACGTCTAATCAAATCAAAAGTTAGAAAAAATGTTTTTTAAACTAGAAAAATAAAAACTAACTAAAATGCTGAAAAATAAAATAAAAATAAAAACAGATAGACAAGATGAATCACTTGGATCCGACTCGTGTTTAGTGTAACCTTTGATTATTTCCGCAGTTTTGCACTTTTTAAGAGATTATCTTAGTTATTGTAGTAGGCCCCTCTTTTGAAGGTGACGTTACCCTCAACCCAGTAGTTTGAGTCAACAAGGATACAATCCTAAAGGGTCGGATTATTAAAAGATAATTAATTAAGTTATTAATGCATATTATGGTAGGCCCCTCTTTTGAAGGTGACGTTACCCTCGGCTAAGTAGTCTGAGTCAGCAGGGATACAGTCCTAAGTAGCCGGATTAAAGTATTAATAGTAGCTTACATATGAGGGGATCAAAGAGTTTGGACCCCCGACATCCAATACCGGTGGGTATTGAAGGAGGTCCTACTAAATTTGACCCAGGTCCTTGCAGGATCTGTACACTGAACAAGGCAAGACTCTTACCAAACCGTTCCCTTAACCCCCGACCAGGTGGCCAATATATCTCCATATAGACCGTGGAGATATGAATGGTGGAAATCTTTTATTTTATATAGACAGTAAAATAATTCCAAGACACCACGGACAAACGATAAGGAAGAATCACCTTCAACATAAGAAACTAGTTATTAAAGTCATTAATACATAACCAAATAAAAAGTGCGAAAAGATCAAAAATAAAAAGTATTACACTAGACACTTGTCTTCACCAAGTGATGTAAGAGACTTAGGCAAACATGGCCTTTGATTGTCAAGAACTCTTACGATGAATCTTGGATCCCGAGACGACTCACACACTCTACGATGGACGATGGATGATGGTGGTGGATGATGGTGTTGTGATGGTGGTGGTTGGTGGGTGAAGTGTGAGAGTGGTGGTGTGCCAAGGGATGGTTTGCAAATGAGCCAAGCACCCCTATTTATAGGCTGAACAGAGACTCGGGCACGGCCCCGTGTCCATTAGCCACGACCCCGTGTCCACCTTCCTTCTCTTTCTTCATTAATTGTAGTTTTTCTGCATTAGTTGACCACACCCCCGTGTCCGCTGGGCACGCCCCCGTGTACAGAAGCGTATCTGTACTATCAAGATTTCCCCAGATTCTGCGAATCTTAGAGTTGACCACGGCCCTGTGTCTGCTGGGCACGCCCCCGTGGTGGGTGATAGAAGCTTCTACAGCTTTGTCTTTTCTGCAATCACTTGGGCACGCCCCCGTGCTCATTTAGCATGGGGCGTGTTCAACTTTCTGTTCTCTTGTTTTGCTTGGGAAGATGCTATCGGGGAGGTCGGGCATGCCACGTTTGTTCCTTTTCTTGTATTTATGTTAGATTTAGCTGCCTTTTTGCTTCTTTTGTTCATTTGAGCTCATTTAATCCTGAAAATACAAAAGGAAGACAAAAACACACTTTTTCCAACATTAGTACTAAAAAAGGGTTAGTTTTATGCCACAATTGATGTAATTTATATGTTGCATTTTGTGCACATCATAGATCTTGCAGCATCAATGAGAGTTTTGTTATTTCTTTCAACTACACCATTCTGTTGAAGTGACTTGGACACACTATACTGTCTCACAATCCCTTTGGATCACAAAATGAGTCAAGTGTTTAGTTTCTGAATTCTATTCCATTGTCACTCCTGAGCATTTTGATAAGTAGAGCATATTGTTTTTCTACCATAACAATAAAATTCTTTATGATTTCATTTGTTTCATCTTTGGAGTGTAACAAATAAGTCCAAGTAAATCTTGAGTAGACATCAACAATGACTAAACAGTACCTTTTCTTGGCAAGACTCATTATCTTAACAAGGCTAAACAAGTCAAGATGAAGCTTCTAAAGACATCCAGTAGTTTTAGATTCTCAAAGGACTTGTAAGAGACTTTGTGTTGTTTTCCTTTGAGTAAAGAGATACAATGCTGATCGCACTTAAATTCTTTCCTAGGAAGTCCTCTTACGAGACCTTTCCTGGATACATCATTGATTAGCTGTAAGTTGATCTGATCTAGACTCCTATAACACAGTTCAATTTCTTTGGCAGATGGCTGAGAAAATAGACACAAACTTTATACCATGTGGTTATCTTTTAACATGTCAACCACGTACACATTTCCACTTTTGTTGGCCACATGGTGCGCATCATTGCAATAAGACACTCAATATTTTTCACAAGTTCTGGGCCAACAATTTTACATGATTTTTTAGTGAGGAATGTGCCATACTCTTTATCACACATCTGTGATACACCTAGAAGATTAAACTTCAAGTTAACAATAAGTTTAACATTATCAAACTTGAGCTTTCCAACATTCACTTCACCAGACCCAAGGATTTTTCCTTTAGAGTCATTTCCAAAGGATATGTTTGTTCCTCCATGAGCTCTAAAATGAGAGAGAAGGTTCTTACAACCAGTCATATGTCTTGAACCTCCAGTGTCAACATAACATAGGCTGTCAAAGTGAGAGAGTCCATTTTTATTATCTCATTTGTAGAGACTAATGCCACATTTGCAAACATGGTCTCTGGAGGCTTACCAACGATTTTTCTTGGTACCTTATAAATGAGCTTTTCTTTTATAGAGAATTTCTCAAGAGCAATTTTCTAGTTAGTGATTGCATGTTGTTTGATATCCATTGTCATCTGAAATGTCATTAGACATACTTTTCTATTCTACAAAGTTCTGAGTGTAGAAACTTTGATGGCTTGAGTCTGGTGCAGGGCAACCAATAGTTTGAGAAACTGCTAGTGCTTATGTCTGTGTTACAATTTGTGCAGGTGTGGAAGCAGGTATAGACACATGTGACATTGAGGTCTGAGCATATTGATTATGAACATGTGTGTTAATGAACTAAACATGCATTGGCATAGAGGTATGAACAAAATGAGTTGTTGCTTGAGTGTTTGGGCAAAGGGCATTTTGGGAAGAATATTGATGTGGATTTTGTGACTATAATTGATTCGTTGAGCTTGGATACGTCACATAGTATGAAGGGTTCTGTGTAGAGCTTCTACATTCTCTAAGGTAAGTGTCCTAGCTTGGGACATTTATAACACTCAACCCTTGATTTATCTTTCTCAAATTTACCCTTACCATCTACACCCGGAAACCTCTAACCAGTTTTAATATGAAATTTGTTAGACTTAATGCTTAGTTGAGCAAGCTGGTCTAGAAGATCAAATTCCTCTTGATCAATTGGGTGCATATGTTGCAAATCATTCATCATATGAGCAAGGTTCTGGGTCCCAACAATTGACAAGTTAATTTGGGAATTAAATCAAGAAGTTATGTCAACAAAATGATTGTAACTGTGATCACTCATATTGTTGGTTGATGTTGATCCATCATGACCCATTAAAGCCGTTTTACCTTAGGTTTAATCATTAGCCGAGTTTCCCGATGACAACTTTTGTTTTTGATCAAGTGTTCTCTAAAAAGTAAGTGGTTTACTATGAAGTTGTGTCAAAGTCATTTCCTTGAATCCAACTGACTTTCTCAAAACAATTGTTATTGTATTACACTTATCAGGGAGAGATCTCAAAAATATGTGACTCAGAGCCACATTAGTATAAGTTTGATCAGCAAGCCTTAGCTCACCGATTAAGTAGTTGAATCGCTCAAATTGTTGAGTCATAGATTCTCCCTCGACATGAGTGAAAGTCTCATATTGTTAGTTCAGTATTTCCCTGTACCTCATCTATACCACAAAACTATTCATTCAAAGGATCCCATAATTCCTTGTCATTCTCACAATGGAGCAATCTAGCATAGATTCCAATGGGTACGGCCATGGCCAATATCCCAAATGTCTTAGCATCGAGCTCCAATTTTTGAAAATATTGCTCGGAATAATCAATAGGATTCTTTGGAACATTTTTGTTTGGTTTTTCGGTACTTGGTACAGAAGGAACATGCGGACCATAAACCACAGACCTCCAGCAACTGGTGTTCTGCTAAGATAAGTGGTGACACAGCCTTTGTTGTTAGATTTTGAATTCATGGCGAACGACCATCAGAGGCTTGTTTATCGATTCGGTATCATGAGGATCATGAGTGATTGTAATCAACTCTGAATTCTATTGAGTTTTCAACAAAAAAACAGAGTGTCAAAACAAACTTGATGATTTGATCATTTAATTCTTCTCATGTCCTGATCTTTCAATAAGAATATCAATTTGAGCTTTGGTTTGTCTTCTGAATCAATGATTAAGTCAATTCAAAGATCTATGGCTCTGATACAAATTGTTAGATCTGAGAGTGTGTTCTTGTGTGTGTTTTTTATAAATATTGTTAAACAATTCAAAATGTCATTAATACACGACAGTAATAAACACATCAATCAAAGCAATAACTGAATTTCTAACGAATGCTTGACTAATAATTTCTCATTACTGATTTCAATAAAATATCATAGTAGAGAATACATTTCCCCTCACCAGGTAAACTCTCTCTCTCTTACTTTAGCCTATCTCTCTATAGATTCTCTGATCTGAGATACTCAGCTGTAAGAGTTACAAATTACATCAATGTATTGCGCTATTTATAGGAGGAGAGAACTGCTAGTGACGTCACCATGAAAGCGACCTAAAACAACCCAATAAAGGTGTAAGTGACACCAGTTTGCAAAACTGCTGGACAGGAAGCTAAAACAAATGAAGAGACTAAACTATTGAAACTACAAGAGAAACTACTGGGAAACTAAACTACCGGAAGAATACAGTACTTTAAGTTTCTAGCAATTTCGTCTTTAGTTGTTGACCAACACTTGTCTTCAACTTTGACATGTTGACTTAGTTTCTAGCAATTTCGTCTTTAGTTGTTGACCAACACTTGTCTTCAACTTTGACATGTTGACTAGTCTTTCTCTTTTCAGCACTTTGACTTGGTCATCCAATTCTTTTGATCCTAGTAATTCTTTTCCATCTATTTGGTGGTTATTTGTTGAAGCTTTCAATGGGTAATTTCCAGTACTTAATATTTGTAGAAATCTTATTATAAGTTGTACCTCTTGGTCTGAGTTATAGGATTCTGATGATGTGTACTCCTTTGCCATGAGATAGAAATTGGCTATATCATCTTCTTCATCATCTGATGAAGAAGAGTCAAGCCAATTCTCTTCTTCAGCCACGAGAGCTTTGCCTTTGCTCTCTCTCTCCTCTTGGCATCTTCCAGCTTCTTGGAGTAGTACTTGACTCCCTTGACTTACTTATTGCTACAGTCAGAAGCAAAATGCCCTTTTTTCTTCACAACGATAACATATAACATTTGTTCTATCTACTTCCTTTTAATTATCATCTGAGTTTTGTATTTTAAGTTGTTTTTGTCTGAACTTTATTGATCTTTTCTTTTATCAAAACCTTTAAAAATTTTAAATTGTTTTGTCAATAGTGCAAGAGATTGTGGCAAACACTTAATATCAGGCTCAGGTTCACTTTGTTCATTTTTATTAGACAAGTCAGATGATTTATTTGAAAATCGATATCAGGCTCAGGTTCACTTTATTCATTCTTAATTACATCAGAAATAAGAAGGATGGGAGCGCCTTTAGAGCTTGAATCTTCAAAGATTTCATCCTCTTGGGCATGAAGAATACTTAACAAATAAAATACACTTGACATTTCTTTGTTAAACCTTAAATATATTGAACACGTTCAGCAGTGGCTCTTGACGGACCAGTTAAGTGCCTCCACTCTTTTGGTAAACCTTGAATAATCTTGACATTTCTTTGTTCATTAATGGTACTAATCTTAAATTTTCTAATTCCATTTAAGACCGAGTAAAACCTATTACATGTTTCCATTAGAGTCTCACCTGGCAGGTGCCGAAAAGATTTATATTCGTATATGACCATTGAACATCGATTTTTCTGCATCTACTATCCACCATCAAAGAGGGAGGCCAAACTATCCAATATTCTTTGGAAGTTTCACATGAATCTACATGGGAAAATATGTCATTTCGTAAAGCCATGATTAACAGGGATTTGGCTTTCTCATCTTTCTCCATCAAGGCTAAGTCATATTCATTCTAGCATGCTCTGTCTTTGCTAACTCGACTTACTGAAACCTCTAGGTAGAGCCGGTTGCTACAATACCTGGTACTTCTAACATATAAGGGCCATTTTCTACGGACCAGACGTAGTCTTTGTCATTGACCATTTTCTACAAATTGTCAAGGTTATTATTTTCCATTGAGAGTACTCATCTCTCACTAGGAGAGGTGGTTTTGTAGTCGATCAAACCATTAAGCTACTATTCCAAGCTTGCATGTTTACCATATTGATAAAACAATGAAACAATAACTAATTTAATCAAAGTTCGTAAATTTGATGAAAATAGAGTATGGTTTTAGTAAAACAGAGTATTGAAAGGCTCTTGAATACCAACTTTATTTAGATCCCTTTTATACCACTTGTTGGTCCCAGATTCATCAAATGATTAATAAGGCAATTAATGATTTCAATAAAACAGTATTTTAGCTTATTTGTTTTATGGGAAAGTTGAAATCAATACATGCAATCTTAGAGATATAGAATTTTTATGTAATTATTCACATTGTAAAAGATTTACAATAATGAATAATTGAGTGTACACAAAAATTCCACCCAAGTGGAACAGAATATGTTCCGGGTGTTTTGATGGATGAGAGAAAAGATTTTGAAATGACTGAATGCTCTCTTCAAATCAGTTGCCTTCTACCTTCGGTTGTATTTTATTCCAGTTGTTAACTTGCTCTTTATCCCTTTGGAGTTCGCACGCAAATTGTCTACTTACGCTACTTCCTTTGCTTCTAGAAGGCTTACACTTAGAGTCTTCCATTAGTGAGGCTCCAAGTGTATTGATTAATTTTACTTCAAGATATTCGTATTTTGATTGATGGCTTTACACTTAGCTCAACAACCGATGTCTTCTAGTGATTATTGATGTGTCCTGAGGCTTTTCTTCTTTGTCTGATAGTTTCTTCATTGTCGGAAGTTGTTATCAAATGTTTGAAGATAAGCTTTAGTCGTCCGATATCTCTTCTTTTTATGCCTTAGCTGAAGTTCTTCTACATTGGTTGTATGCTTCTAGAGAAATTCAGCTGCGATAAAAAGTTCAAATGACTTGTTCGATCATTAGATGCTCTTCAGCAGCTTACGTTTTCCTTGAAGTTCTTTTCAATACTTACATAAAAATGGACTAACAATTGTTTTATCTAGTCTAAACCTGCAAACTCACCAACTATCTTTATAGTTGACCATTTTAAGTATGTTTTTCATGAAATGCTACTTGAGGGCATCACGTATACATGCATTTGGAGACATTTTGCGATCTTCATTTTGTAACATGTATTAGTACTGTAAAGAGTAAAGTACGCGGATGGTCTCTGTGATTTATCAAAATTTTGGATTTGGTCCTTACGTTTCCTAAAGTACATGGTCCCTGTGGTTTGCACTATGTAATGCATTTAGTCCACAACTTTTTTCAAAAGTACATGGATGGTCCATGTGGTTTACACTTTGTAACGCATTTAGTCCCTTATTTGGACCTGCTAAAACCTTTAAATGTTTTGGCTAGGTACTAAATACGTTACCAAGTGCTTACCACAAGGACCATTCATGTACTTTGGAAAGCTAGAGACCAATAGAATTTTTGGTAAACCATAGAGATCTACCATCCGCGTACTTTACTCTACTGTAAACTCGAAGCATGTAGTACTTTGTAAGTTGCAATATAATTTAGTTTCTCATGTAAAAATTATGTTCAAAACCATTTTATTGCGAGACCTCGTGTTTCCTCTATAGCAGGGTGTGATAATATGCATATTTCGTTGGATTGTATTAACTATATTTACAAAACGTATTTTTCTATGAAAGAATGATATACAAGGATTTTAAGCATGCGTACAAATAATATAAGCTATATCCAATGCAAGTATGCAACGTACAAGGGCTACAATCGTTTACAACCCTCGCTTTCCACGTGTCACCATCATATTGGGGCATTTGCGGCGGTGTACCTGTATGATCTTGTGATATCACCAAGCTATCCGGTGAACCCGCGATCTAGTCTTAGCGATTCTGAATTCTTTTTTTTTTTTTTTAATCTGATCAAAACAAAAAGAGGGATGATAGTTTTCTAAATCTAGTTATATGTTGGAAAAGTACATTGCTCTTTTCTATAAGAAGTTTTTTGAAAAAAAATACTTATTGGAACATACTTTTATTTTTCTCATTTTCACTAGTTTCTCTTATCTAGAAAAGTTGGAAAGTTTGGACCAATTAAACAATTTCATTATACTAATTAGATAATAAAAAAAATGCAATTATCAACAGACTTGCATCTAACCATGCTTTATGCCCTTAAAACATGCAAACAACCACAAGCTTTTGTATAATGAATTAAAAAAAAACTGATGTAAGCAATGACTTGTAAGGAATCAAGAACCATATGCTAATCATAATTAATTAATTGAGATCCATGTCGACCGCCAATCCAATTTACAACAAGTCTAGAAGAATTGTTCAAATTATTATTATATATATAAAAGATAAAGTTCTTACCGTAAGATCATCTGTAGTGGTAAAGGAAGACCTTTGATCATTATCCGTTATGTGGCGGTCCAGTTATTAATGAGGTATTATGGGACGTTTTTCTAAAATGAGTGTAGTGGAGATGTGGGAATTGTGGGGCATTATGTTAAAAGGAGTGTAAAGAATTAAATAAAAAACTATCAAAAAAGGTATTGGCCAAACAAAAAGAAGGATACCTGTGATTGGCCAACAAAATCTTGATCCGGCGCCTAATTTAGCGCGCCTCAACCCAATTTTTAAAGAAAAACGCCTCCGGGGGCGGTGCACGGGTGTTTTAAGAGCGTTTTGAGGCAAATCACGCCAAATACTGCCCTACTACTGGTGATCTAAGTATTAACTCGATCTAAGTATTAACTTGACTTGTAGATGAGTTACAAAACCAATGACACCATGCCACATCCCAGGTTGTGAGTGTTTTCTTTAGGCTCATTCTAAACACCCCCCCCCCCCCCCCCCCTCCTGATTATACACCCTTTGTGAGAGGAAAACTGCCGGTCCCACGCAGGTCCCACCTGTAAGTATGTGAGAGGAGGAGGGTGTAAAAAGTAATTAGAGGGGTGTAGAAAGTAGCACCCTTTGTTTATTGTTAATTTACACAATACTGGAGAGCAGCATGTACAAGTCTCATCACCACAAAATGAAAAAGGACGAAAATGGTATCTGAAGGTGGGCCCGTGTACATAGTTATCTTCAAGTATAATATATGGATATTAATGTACAAAAAACAATTAAATATTAATTCTCTATGTATAGTTACGAAAATATTAATGTCACCTAAGATTTATCCTTACAGTCATGAAACATATTAATCTATCTATACTTTCTATAAAAGCAGAAATACAAGTGACATAAGAAAAGCTGATGTGTCAGCAGGAAAGCATGTCCAACAAGTCTTTTCTTATGTCATTATTATATATCATAAAGCCTAATATATAAATCAGTTTAAAATACATTTAATGCTCTATCAAACCACTGCCTTGTGTATTTTCAAATTTTAAAGGTCTGGCCTACATTATAAAAGGCAAACCACTGCCTAAATGTATGGGAATAAGTAATACTTTTAGATCAATAGATGTTTAACGCTAATTACCGGGAAATTCAAATTCAAATATGCATGGGATTAAGTAATTAGCAATTAATGCATGTCACTCAGATTCAAACTCCTGTCAATCATCCTTCTTATATAAGGCTTTTCTTCTCATTTCCCTCTTCATATTTCATCACGCTTTCATCTTCTCTGATTTTGTAATTTAATCACAATCCGAATTCCGAATTAGAAGCATGTCAATATCAGTTGACAGTAATAATCTTAGTTTTGTTAACGATTTGAATCCTGGGAAGGATATGTGGAACATGAAGGTGAGAATTATTCGAAAATGGAATCAGGGTTACAAGATGGAGATCATCTTCATTGATGAGAAGGTAATTTGTATCTCTGCTTTTCCGTTTTATTTTAGAAAATGTAGTGTTGTATGCTAAGAAGATAAATTCTTTAAATGTTCTTCAGGGTGCTAAGATTCAAGCATGTATTTGTTGGGTTTCATTGGTGTCAATTTTACTTTTATCAAAAACTGGTTTGATATATTTTATTAATTAAAAAGGTAATTAATAAACGCAGCGGAATATATATAATAATTAACACCAAAAGTGAACCGAACAGGATCATGGTTACAAACATGCAAATACGGTATATAAAGAAATTAATATACCGATGAGAAAAATATACCCTTGTGGTTAATGATTAACCGTGTGAGACACCGAGGTACAATGAACGAGTTGCTAGAACACGAACTAAAACGGGGTGCGTCTTGTGGCGGCACCTGAGATTATGGTGGCGGCACTGGATATTTATCTGACACAATATTACCTTAAGCTCGAATATATATTTGTTATGACAATGGTAGCATTCAAAGAAAAAAGCAAGATGCTTTTGCTTTGCTTTTGTGAATTTTCGTCTGGCTCAGCTCCTTGGTGAACATATAGTCTTCTTATTATATCAAAACATGTGAAGACAAAAACAAAAGATAATTATGGTGAGCCTATCACCTACCATTCGTCCACCCAAGAAAACTTTTATTTTTGTTGACTATATTGCCATCCAATTTTGGAGCCAAGCAACAGATATTAAATGCTCTAAATTCGAAAGTGGGCATTTAAAGCTCTCATACAAACAGAAAGCATTTAATGCAATCAAATATAGAAAAGCATTTAATGTCCAGCCAAACTAATATCATAGAATTATTAAATATAATAATTTAATAATTACCCGGGTACCAAAACTAATATTTGTAGTACAGGTTCAAGACGCGATAAAGCCCGAGAATAACAGAATAAACATCATACATATTATTTATAATTAGTATAAATAATAAGTCCGTTTATTTCGTTAATTGTTCGTGATTACCAGTTAACCAAGTTAAGTGGATTTAATGTTCATTGCCCAAGGTGTAACTCTTACGGGTCATAGCTCGGTCAGCAGCGTTGACTTATCGAACCCGTACATATAATTCCAACAATCTCCCACTTGGACGGGTTACGATAAAATCCTCAACGCAGACAGTCAGCGGCGCTCTAGCTGCACATGGCTGCCCCCAACAAGGTACGACACTTTAAAGTCATTAACCAAAACACCTTGCTATTAGTAACAACTTACTAATGCAATACAATAGACTTATGGTAATTGTTGTCATTCATCCTTTCTGTAAAAGACATAAATTGAATCAATGAGACATGGATTAATTTCATTCTCATATGGTGTTCAATTATTATTGTTCTCGATCAAGAGTCAAAGTGGTCCGAACAAACACACAGTAAGTTTGGGTAAGGCCTTACACTTCACCAGTTTGAATCAACGAGGGCGCCACAATGTCTAACTGTTACATATCATGTAAGAGTACAGAATCCCTTATCGACTACATACAACTCCCACTGAACTTCAGAACTATTCCCAATTAAAGCCTTTATGACTGGCAGTTACGCGACAGCGGTTGACAATAATCAAAGAATAATCCTTGGTAAACGGAAGTTCTAATATGTATCTTAGGTCAGAGGATACTAAATGAGTATACCAATATCAAATCATCTTATGACTAAGATCCATGAAGATAATTTTATGCGAGTTACATCCAACGTCATTCATAATGAGGTCTGTGAATTTGGAAGTCAATTCCTTGAGTCCAAAGTCAGAATAGTCTTAATTCAGAGTCGTTCCCACGAGTCTGACCGACTACGGATAATTTAGAATACAAGATTCATGGATTAAACGTATTAAAATTGAACACAGTTGTAAGATTTAAACTTTGCATTTAGCCAGTAAATCAAAGGTGAATTCAAAAGGTACAACTGTTTGAATGTTCGTACATCCAAATACTAAATCAAAACATACTGCTAGCTAATCTAAGCCCGATAGCATCCATGTGCTGATCATGCTTGTCCTGAGTCATGGGCTTAGTGAACGGGTCTGCTAGGTTTTGATCTGTGTCAACTTTGCTTATTACGATGTCTCCACGTTCCACAACTTCCCTTATGTAGTGGAACTTTCTTAGAATGTGCTTGGCCCTGTGATGAGACCTGGGCTCTTTGGCTTGAGCAATAGCACCTGTGTTATCACAGAATATCTCGATGGGTTTCTTAATGCTAGGAACCACACCGAGATCGGTTATGAATTTCTTCATCCAAGCAGCCTCCTTTGCAGCATCTGATGCGGCTATATATTCAGATTCGGTGGTTGAATCAGCCACCACACTCTGCTTGGAGCTCTTCCATGAGATAGCTCCTCCATTTAGAGTGAATACGAAACCTGATTGTGAGCGAGAATCATCTCGGTCAGTTTGAAAACTGGCATCAGTGTAACATCTTACAGTGAGCTCTTCTTCTACTTCTCCAAATACTAAGAACATATCTTTAGTTCTTCTCAGATACTTCAGAATGTTCTTGACAGCAGTCCAATGGGCGATGCCAGGAGTTTGCTGATAACGACTAGTCATGCTCAGAGCATACGAGACGTCAGGTCTAGTACATAACATAGCATACATGATAGAACCAATCGCTGAAGCATATGGAACTGCTTCCATTCGCTTAATTTCAATGTCCGTCGAGGGAGATTGCGATTTGTCCAACACAGTCCCTTTAGTCATAGGAACACCTCCTTTCTTGGAGTTTTCCATCTTAAAGCGTGTCATTATTTTGTCTATGTATGTACTTTGACTTAGCCCTAGAAGCCGCTTAGATCTATCTCTGTAGATCTTGATTCCCAGAATATAAGCTGCTTCTCCAAGATCTTTCATTGCGAAACAAGATCCCAAATAGTGTTTAACTTCATTAAGCATAGGGATGTTATTTCCAATGATTAGTATATCATCCACATACAGGATGAGGAATGATATGGTGCTCCCGCTAACCTTTCTGTAAACACAAGGCTCATCTTCATTTTTGACAAAACCAAACTCTTTGATTTTCTGGTCAAAACGAAGATTCCAGCTACGAGATGCCTGTTTGAGTCCATAAATGGACTTATTCAGCTTACACACTCTACTTGGATATTTAGGATCGACAAAACCTTCAGGCTGAACCATATAGACATCTTCAGAGAGATGCCCATTAAGAAAAGCAGTTTTGACATCCATTTGCCATATCTTGTAGTCACAGTACGCAGCTATGGCAAGCAATATCCTGATCGATTTGATCATAGCAACGGGCGAGAAAGTTTCATCATAGTCAATACCCTGAGTTTGAGTGAAACCCTTCGCAACTAGCCGTGCTTTAAATGTGTGTACATTTCCATGCATATCGGTTTTTCTTTTGAAAATCCATTTGCTCCCTACTGCCCGAGATTCGGGGGGTAGCTCAACCAAGTCCCAGACTTGATTATCACGCATAGATTGCATCTCAGTGTTCATGGCTTCCAGCCATTTCGCAAATTCAGGATCTGAGATAGCAGATTTGTAGTTAGTAGGTTCGTCATTAGACTCATCTACTACCAAGACTTGAGCACCTTCGAGATGCCAAAGGTATCTGTTAGGTTCTTTACGAGTCCTGCTACTTCTGCGAACGCCTGTGTTCATGTCTGATTCATCAGTAACAATTTCTTGTTGTTCAGACGTTCCGACTTCATCAGCGGTTGTTGTTGGTTCTCGAATTTCTTCAAGATCAACCACATTATTTCCAGTTCCTCGATTAAGAATTTCTTCCTCGAGAAAGTGCCCCTTCCTTTTGATGGAAATAACATTTGCATCAGGATGGTAGAAATAATATCCCCTTCTTTTATAGTATCCGACGAAAACAACCTTTTCGCCTCGAGGATCGAGCTTATCATCAGCATCACTGGTGATGTATGCATCACATCCCCATACTTTTAGGTATTCCAAATCGGGTTTACGCCCATGCCATATCTCATATGGGGTTTTGTTTACCTTTTTAGTCGGAGCCAGATTGACAATGCGGGCGGCAGTCATAAGAGCATAGCCCCAAAAGGAGTGAGGCAAGTTAGTTCTACACATCATCGATCGAACCATATTAAGTAGGGTTCGATTTCTCCTCTCGCTCACGCCATTAAGTTGGGGTGTGCCAGGTGGAGTGGGTTCAGAAATTATTCCACACTCTTTCAGATGATTGAGGAACTCTAAGCTGAGGTATTCGCCACCTCGATCTGATCGAAGTACTTTTATCTTTCTAGTAAGCTGGTTTTCTACTTCATTTTGAAACTCTTTGAACTTTTCAAAAGTTTCATGCTTATGCTTCATAAGATAGACATAAGCATATCGACTATAATCGTCGATAAAAGTAACAAAGTATCTTTCATGGTTTCTTGTCATGGTTCTGAAAGGGCCACATACATCAGTGTGAATGAGTCCTAGTAGACCATTGGCCCGTTCACCAACACCAGTGAAGGGACATTTTGTGAGTTTTCCAGCTAAGCAAGATTCACAATCATCAAAGGAGTCCTGTCCAGTGGATTCAAGAATCCCATTGGATTGGAGCCATTTTATGCGTGCCTTACTTATGTGGCCAAGTCTACAATGCCATAGAAAGGTTTCATTAATACCAGCTTTGTTACGTTTAGAAAGATTATATATATTATTGTCAGTTTGAACATTTATCTCATAAATACCATTTCGAGGTTTAGCCTCAAAATAAAAGATATTATTCAAGTAGGCAGAAATAGCAATACCATTAAAACCATACTTAAAACCTTGTTCAAACAACAACGAAACTGAAATGATGTTCCTGGTCAAACCAGGTGCAAAAAGACAATTGTTCAAAACAACAATAAGACCAGAAGGACATGTAAGATTAAATGTGCCAGTTGCTAGAACTGGGACTTTATTTCCATCGCCAACAATTAGCTCCATGCTTCCTGGTTTCAGTTTCCTCCACTTCTCAGGCTCCTGCAAGACATTAACGATGTGATAACCACATCCGGTATCAAATACCCATGTGTTGCTAGAAACAGTGAAAAGTTCAATAACATATATTAGAATACCTGAAGAAGTGCCTTCTCCATTAGCCTTCTTCACTTTGAGCTTGGCAAGATACTGGGGACAGTTACGTTTCCAGTGTCCCATCTTGTTACACTCATAGCATTGCCGCTCTTCTGGAAGAGGGGCTTTCATAGCTTGCTTGCTCTTGTTGGTGGCATGTTTGGCAGCAACAGGAGCCTTTCCTTTGTTTTTGCTGTTATGAGCCCTTTTCTTGTTGTTGGGCTTCTTAACACCACCAGACTTGACCATCAGAACTTGGTTGGTTTTATGTGGAATGTTCATCTCGGCCGTTTTGAGCATACCATGTAGCTCAGACATAGTCTTCACCCAAGCATTCATATTATAGTTCATAATGAACTGGTCATACGAGCTAGGGAGAGAGTTCAAGATGAAGTCCGCTGCCATTTCATCTTGCAGGGGATAACCAAGTTTGTTCATCTGGTCAATGTACCCTTTCATCTTAAGCACATGAGTACTGACACATGATCCTTCTTGCATTTTACAGCTTATGAGCTGCTTCATGGTGTCATATCGCTCCTGTCGGGCTTGTTTCTGAAACATGCCTTTCAGTTGCTGGATCATGTCATAAGCATCTTTATCTTCCATGTTCTTCTGAAGTTCAGGAGACATGGTGGCTTGCATAAGGCAGGCTACCTCAATGGCATCCTCGTTATGTTTTTCCAGTGCCTTACGAGCAGCAGTAGTGTTACTTTCAGGCTCGGTAGGGACTGGGCCATCTAAGATATATAGCTTTTTCGCCATCTTGAGAACTATTCTCAGATTGCGGTGCCATTCGAGAAAGTTGGTGTTATTCAGTTTTTCCTTTTCAAGTATAGACTTGAGAACGAAGGAGTTGTTTTCATTAGTCATCTGTTACATAAGCAAAGTGATTTTAATTAGTATTTTCGATGTATATTTCCTTATTTTATTAATGACCCATTACAGTAATTAGAACAAGGAATGAGAATCTGGCTAGGTCAGTATTAAAGGCAGCTGTGGCATACACTTTAGTAAGTGACTAGGCAGACTGACAACGAGTGTCAATTGTGAGAATTGCACAACTCTCGGATATGAGGCCGCTAAGACAACTCTTGTCTATGCATTGATACGTTTAGCCTCATCTATGCAGACTTTTTACTTTCGAGACAGCTGGAGCATGTGATGAGAAAAGAAAAAGTAATAGTCGTCCTAAAAGAAGGTACTTGTGGAAGGGCCGGATGTGTCAACGAAACCCTTGCACCTTGGAAGGATAAGCTAGACATCAAGTGCGGTGCTGTGGCTCCAAACACTGATGGTTCGCATTACGTTCCAAGTGTAGCTTGTGATAGGATGGCATAGACTATTGATTTTAATTATGGGTTAATTTTAATATTTACCAAATAGGGTCGTAAGAGCCAATTTTAGTATATATTTTAGTCATGACATCTTGATGAACCCTTTCATCTCTCAGGACACTTAGTTTTAAATAACCTATTAAAACTAAGTTTGTCGCGACTTGGAATAACCAATTTTAAGTTAATAGAAAACTATTAAGTTAACAGTTTTGAAAATAAAAACTAGTTTAATTTGCAAAACTTAATTGGTTATTATTTGTTTCAAAAACAACCTTTGTTTTATTACAAAAAAAAACTTTAACAAGTTGTAAAACAATTTAGAACTTGTTTTAATGTGATTGTTTTTGATATTTTAAAACTCCTTTTAAAATCATGTTGGTATTTGGGTTGGTTATGTTATAACAAATTATAAGATAAAAGCAACCACAAAAGCAAAATAAATATGTAAATCTATATGGCCAAAAATTGTCCGATCTTGCTAGAGCCTTATAGCAAGATCAAACGGGTCACGGGGTCACAACACACAAACAACCACAAGGATGGACTTGAGTGCATCTTGTTGTTTCGAGCAACTCCCACTAACTCCAAGACTCCTCTTGGCATTCGGTTTCTTCGGGTCTTCGTATCAACAATATTTAACAAGTAAATATAACAAAGACAAAAAGAACTATCTATTACAAATTTGAACCACATGACGGGCCAAATTAATAAATTAATTATTGCAACTTTGAACCATCTCAGTGGCAAAAAATAATAATTACAAAACCGAATAAAATAGACAACCATAAAATAAGGTCGGGCCAGATTTACATATTCCACAACAATCACAAAAAAAATACCGGGCAATCTTTTGGTTAAGCAAAACAAATAAAATGTTAACCAAAATTAAAGTTGCCCTTAAAATATTTAGAATAGAAACTTTAATAAAATTAAAGTTTGTATTCTAATTCCGGTTAAAAGGACCGGTACCGATATGCATGTTGTAAGCGTGGCTCTGATACCACTGTTGGGTTTCATTGGTGTCAATTTTACTTTTATCAAAAACTGGTTTGATATATTTTATTAATTAAAAAGGTAATTAATAAACGCAGCGGAATATATATAATAATTAACACCAAAAGTGAACCGAACAGGATCATGGTTACAAACATGCAAATACGGTATATAAAGAAATTAATATACCGATGAGAAAAATATACCCTTGTGGTTAATGATTAACCGTGTGAGACACCGAGGTACAATGAACGAGTTGCTAGAACACGAACTAAAACGGGGTGCGTCTTGTGGCGGCACCTGAGATTATGGTGGCGGCACTGGATATTTATCTGACACAATATTACCTTAAGCTCGAATATATATTTGTTATGACAATGGTAGCATTCAAAGAAAAAAGCAAGATGCTTTTGCTTTGCTTTTGTGAATTTTCGTCTGGCTCAGCTCCTTGGTGAACATATAGTCTTCTTATTATATCAAAACATGTGAAGACAAAAACAAAAGATAATTATGGTGAGCCTATCACCTACCATTCGTCCACCCAAGAAAACTTTTATTTTTGTTGACTATATTGCCATCCAATTTTGGAGCCAAGCAACAGATATTAAATGCTCTAAATTCGAAAGTGGGCATTTAAAGCTCTCATACAAACAGAAAGCATTTAATGCAATCAAATATAGAAAAGCATTTAATGTCCAGCCAAACTAATATCATAGAATTATTAAATATAATAATTTAATAATTACCCGGGTACCAAAACTAATATTTGTAGTACAGGTTCAAGACGCGATAAAGCCCGAGAATAACAGAATAAACATCATACATATTATTTATAATTAGTATAAATAATAAGTCCGTTTATTTCGTTAATTGTTCGTGATTACCAGTTAACCAAGTTAAGTGGATTTAATGTTCATTGCCCAAGGTGTAACTCTTACGGGTCATAGCTCGGTCAGCAGCGTTGACTTATCGAACCCGTACATATAATTCCAACAGTATTAAGAGTCATCTGATACCTGTTTTTGATGGACAACTGCAAGAAGATGCTGTTGTGATTCTGTCGAAATTTGGTGTTGGTGAGAATAAATATTTATATAAAGTAGTAGTGCAGCCTTATAAAATCAACTTTAATAGATGCACAACTGTTACTCGTGTGAGAGGTTGGCAAGGTGTTGAGTATGGTTTCAATTTCAGAGCTTATGAAGATATTCTTCAAGGAGAGGCGTTAAACGCTTTGAGTGTTGGTAGTGTATATTTTTGTAATCATGTCTTGCTTGTATAATATTAGAGAGTTTTACTTATATTCTTGTATAATGTGATCATATAGATGTTGCTAGATCTGTGATTTCTTGTGGAGATCTTGAAATCTTTGATCGACCTCCAAAGGAGACTAAGAAGATGAATTTCGATATTGAAGATTTGGAGTAAGTTGTTGTTTATATGTTCAGTGATGTAGTTATCATAAAATGTATTTAATGATGTTAATAAATAAGATGAAGAATGTTTGTATTTAATGTGGGATCATGTAATAGTAATAAATGAGGTTTATATTGTTTGTATGTAATGCTGAATCTTGGTAATAAATGAGGTCTACAGTTTATTCTTAGTGAATATAGTACTTAATTTATGGATCATTTGCTACTTTAATAAATGATATAGTTTTCCTGATTTATTTTCTGTTTTTATTCATTCAATGTTGTTTTGATATGAATATTCTTTTCATGTAGTGGTAAGGTTTTGCTGTGTACTGTGTGGAATGATTATGCTCTGCAGATTAAGGACTTCATTTCTAAAGTCCCACCTCATGAGCATGTGATGGTTGTTATACAGCATGGAAAGTGTAAGGAATGGAAAGGTATTTTTGTTACTTTTTGCAAATCATAACTATACTGTTTATTTTTGGCAATATAAAGACAGGTATACATTAAATATCTATATACTTTTCCATGTAGGTGAATATACTGTTCAAAGTGATAAGTTTGCAACACGAATTTTTCTGAATCAAGAAATTGATGAAGTTGATGAGCTAAGGAGGAGGTAATTCTCAATGTAATTTCTATTGTATATAGATTTTCAAGTCAAATACTTGGTTTCATGTCATTTGTATACTAATTCTAATCATTTGTCATATTCAAAGGGCATATATTGAAGTTTGGACAAGGGAGTAGTTCTACTTCTCAAATGATACTATCGTCTCAGAGTATTTTTCCATTACATAAAGAATTTGTAACTGAAGGTGTGAAGAAACATGTTGATGAGATTAGCGAGATAGAAGAGGTTTCACTTCTTTGTATATAGTTTGGTTATTTGCTTGGTTTGTCACTTGGGTGTTTTTACAGGAAGTGTGTTGTGTTTTTACAGGAAATGTCTTGTGTTGTGGTTGCGACAATTAAGATTGTGCAAGAAGAGTATGGTTGGTTTTATGCTGCCTGTCGTAAGTGTTTCAAGAAGGTGATGGGTAAAAGTGAATACTTGCAGAATGTTGAGAATGTTTCAGATGATATTCTTCGATTGCCTGCGACTTCTTTGGTTTGTATCAGATGTCATACTGAATGTACATCGATCACCACAAAGTAAGCAATGATGATTATTTAGCGTTATATTTATATAAGTAACATTCTAAGACTCATATTTGAATATAGTTTTGCAGTTTACTTAGTTAGTTGTGTATATTTCAGGTTCAACAAGGTGTAAGTGCGGGTGCAGGATGAGAGTGGTAGTGTTTCTTTTGTTATGTTTGATAGAGATGTTTAGAAGCTTCTTGGATTAGCGGCGAGTGACATAAGAGAGAGGCAGGTTAAGGCCAATGATACTGGATTACCTCATGAGATATTTCGATTCGTTGATAAGAAGGCTGCTTTTAAGATTGATGTTTCAGAGTTCAATCTTAAAAATGACTATCGTGTTTATACTGTGCAAAAAACAACTGATGATCCAGTAATAATTTCTGAGTTAGTTGGTGGAGATGGTAATGGTGATGAAAATACTGATGAAGTAGCATATAAAATTACTCTTTCAATCTATTTATTTTTCTTTTGAGTTTTAAACACTGGATTGTGTACTTTTTTATATGATATCATATATTATGATCCTTTAGGTTACTCAAGAGGTAGCTGACGTTAAAGACGTTAACCTTTCTGACTCTTCTCAGGTGTCTGCTGAAAGAACTTCAAGGGTGAGTATTTATTTTTAAAGTATGCTTAGTACGTTTAAAAAGAGTTCATTAATTTATTAAATGAGATCAATAGTTGTTTTGTGATCTGTTGGAGGGATGTTGTCTCTGTTACGGACGACTCTTCAGTCGTTGAAGTTGAAAAGGATTCTGGATCAAGTCCCAATGGAAAGCGGATGACTCAAGATGCTGATGTTGCCAACGTTGGTGAGCTATCCACTAATGTGAGAAGAACCCGGAAGAAGCTGACTAAGGTTAACAATTAGATGCTTATGAAAAAACAATTATTATGAGAGATAAGTAGAAACCACTTATTTTTGAAGAATCCTTGTGGTTTTTATTTATGTCTGTTAACTGTTGTTTTAACAAACTGTGGTTAAAAGTTTGGTTTGTAAGGGCTACGATGATGAAAATGATATGTAATGTCTATGGTTTGAATATTAAGTAAGGTTAACTTTTTGTTTGTTATATAATATAATTTTGTTATTATACATTATATACATTTTTGGTGATATTGATGGACTGAATAAGTAGTAGGGTTGTATATTATTGTTAGATTGATGAATGAAAATTTAATCAATTGGTTAGTCGGAAAACTGTTGGGGTGTGAGATACATTAACATCTGTAAGAGGCTAAGCACTGTTATAGTGTGCAAACATCTGTTAACCCCTAAGCACTATTAAAAGATCTGTTAAAGGCTAAGCACTGTTATATCGTGTTTCAACAGACCTTATGAGTTGTTGATCATCATCTGTTAAAGATCTTATTTTATAGAACTTATGTTGAATTGTGTAATATCTGTTGGTGAACAGCAGGACTTAGGTTCATCATACAATTTACTTCATCGGCAGAGGTTCTCTTTAGCAGACCTTTGCTTCAGCAGTCTTTGTCTTAACAGACCTTTTGGTACATCAGCAGAGTTTGTTTGGCTATTCATGGACTGGATAAGTAGTAAGGTTGTATATTATTGTTAGATTGATGAATTGAAGAATGAAAATTTAATGAATTGGTTAGTCGGTAAACTGTTGGGGTCGAAGATACATTAACATCTGTTAGAGGCTAAGCACTGTTATAGCTGCAAACATCTGTTAACCCCTAAGTACTGTTAAAGATCTGTTAAAGGCTAAGCACTGTTATAGCGTGCTTCAACAGACCTTATGAGCTGTTGATCATCATCTGTTAAAGATCTTATATTATAGATCTTCTGTTGAGTTGTGTAATATCTGTTGGTGAACAGCAGGACTTAGGTTCATCATACATTTTACTTCATCAGCAGAGCTTCTCTTTAGCAGATCTTTGCTTCAGCAGTCTTTGTCTTAACATACCTTTTGGTTCATCAGCAGAGTTTGTTTGGCTATTGATGTACTGGATAAGTAGTAAGGTTGTATATTATTGTTAGATTGATGGATGAAAATTTAACCAATTGGTTAGTCGGAAAACTGTTGGGGTCTGAGATACATTAACATCTGTTAGAGGCTAAGCACTTTATAGCGTGCTAACATCTGTTAACCCCTAAGCACTGTTAAAGATCTGTTAAAGGCTTAGCACTGTTATAGCGTGCTTCAACAGACCTTATAAGCTGTTGATCATCATCTGTTAAAGATCTTATATTATAGATCTTCTTTTGAATTGTGTAATATCTGTTGGTGAACAACAGGACTTAGGTTCATGATACATTTTACTTCATCAGTAGAGGTTCTCTTTAGCAGACCTTTGCTTCAGTAGTCTTTGTCTTAACAGACCTTTTGGTTTATCAGCAGAGTTTGTTTGGCTATTGATGTACTGGATAAGTAGTATGCTTGCATATTATTGTTAGATTGATGAATGGAAATTTAATCAATTGGTTGGTCAGAAAACTGTTGGGGTTTGAGATATATTAACATCTGTTAGAGGCTAAGCACTGTTATAGCGTGCTAACATCTGTTAACCCCTAAGCGCTGTTAAAGATCTGTTAAAGGCTAAGCACTGTTATAGCGTGCTTCAACAGACCTTATGAGCTGTTGATCATCATTTGTTAAACATCTTATATTATAGATCTTCTGTTGAATTGTGTAATATCTGGTCATGTGCAACAGAACTTAGGTTCATCATACATTTTGCTTCATCAGCAGAGGTAAAACCACAAAGTTTTGAAAGTATATACTAAGACTACATAACTTCATTCTTAAGTTAGTTTCCAAACAAGAAATTTGTCCATCAAACATGTGAACTAAAACATAAATTATACAAGGCTGAAAAGGTGTTCAAAGATCATGTCAACAAACTTCAAAGTGTATTTTTTCTCCTCTTACACTTTTTTCTTCGACTATCTCAAACCTCAGCTTTTCCCCACACATATTCCCGTTTGATCCATGATACGCTGCCAGTCTGTATGTATCACTAGATGGTTGTTGTCGTCAGGTCTTCTAGGATCTCTCCGAACAACCAGTTGTACCAAAAACTTCACATGACCAAATGACAGCACAACTCTACGGTAATCATTTAGCTGGTGTTCTCAAACAAAGTTCCTCGGTATTGCCTGTAAAGGAAAATTCTTTCTTTAGTTATTCATTCAAAACATCATATACTTTAAGTAATAACAGATAGATCCAATATTATAAGTAAAATCAACCATATTAAAAGTAGATATGTAAATACCAAGCTGTGTGTCTCTAAAACATGGTATTCAAACTGTTTTTTATAATGTGGATGCCTTTTGTGGTGTTGGTGATTGGTACGGCTGCAGTGATGTTTTGCCTCCCCGTGAAGTGCAATCCCATCTTTGTTAAAAACCTTCCCAGTGAAGTTAAAGTCGTCTTCAGGAGTACTTCCCATCCATTGAAACAGTAGTTAGCAGTTTTCCTCAATGTGATTTTCGAAGCAAAAAGTTGTCCATCCTGGTCCCATAAAACCAGTAGCTAATCCCTTTTTGTTTTCAGGAGAGAAAACACAATGCACATCAACTTTACAACTCTGCTTTGGTCCATGTACTTTGGCAACCAAGTTATCAATTTTTAATCTCCTTTGCGACAACAGCTTCAACAAATCGTGTGGTAAATGCTATAATTTCATATATTTTAGAAATGTCATATTAGATTTTATATGAGATACAAAATATAAATTAGAAGTTTTTCTAACAGTCCAAAAGATACACTGGTAATATATAAAAATAAGTAGGAGTTTTTAACCTGCTTGCAGTATGTTTCTTCTTCAGCCTGTATGTAACGCCCCTAACTTATCATTTTCAAATATCTTAACGTGCATAATAGATGTTAAAAATTTCGGCATGACCCGTACATAAATAGACTGCTAACACCTGTTTTGTACGGTAAACCATTTCCACATAAAACATCCTTGACAAAAACCCAAAACGGAACGTTTAAGTTGTTTACAACAAGACTACTAGTAATGAGTTTTTAACCAAACCATAAAGACATCAAAATACTACACAAATTAAATTACATAAGACCAAAAGTTTAGACCATGTTATATTAACTTAAGACGGAAGCGTGTTGTGGGCGTAGATTAAGTGTGCTCATTCCAAATCGTCTGACCGCCTAGATTGAGGATTTACCTATATTCAATATAAAAAATTAAGTTAGTATTTCGTCACTAACACAACTAGTTAATAAACCGATTCATCTCATTCACGGTTTTACATCTTTTAATTACTTTACTAACCGTTAAACGGTTCATTACATGTTGTGACACCTATGCCTCCACGGCCGTCAAACAAACACCAAATCAATGAAATATTGTATTTTATACTTCGGATTTGTATAAATATGTGTATCATTTGCACATATCAATTCTTGTTCGATTTCGAGCTCTAAATCGCTTTCTAGGAAGTTATACGCGAACTGGTGCGTAAACGCAGTCAGTTTAATGCAACAAACACTCCGGAATAGTGACATAGGCTTAAAATACCTTAACTAACCTTTACATAACTTAGAAATAAGTTTTGAAGGGTTTGGTATGCCGAAATCAAGTTTATTCGCTTACAGGGACTAAATTCGACAAACTGCGAAAGTATGCCGATTTGTACTGTAACGAACAATCCGGAACATGACCATAAGTTAAACATACCCTAAATATCCTTTACATAGCTTAGAAATAGGCTTTGAGGGGTTCGGTGTGCTAAAATAAACTTTTTGGTTATTCAGGGACTAAAAGCGTCAAAAAGTGCAAAAGTTTGCATTTTCGCGCATATCTTACGTTCTGAATACCTCCGGACATCCAAAAATTTATGTAATCATTAAAATATTTTATTTTAATGATTGGCATGAGAAAAATCCATTCGTCGCGTAGTTTGGATCGTTTTTCGCGTCCGTTCGTCTTTCGTCATAATTAACCGAACAACGCAACCGTACGACCAAACAAACCGACATCCGAGATATTTTTGAGCATTTTTCATGTTCCCTATACTTTAACTTCATTTTGGAGCCTTGAAATGGGATTAACGGGGCTTAAACGTGTTAAAAATGCATCAAAAACTATGTTTTGCACATTCAGGGACCAAAATTGACAATCTGCCATAGTTATCTTAGGAAGGGACCAAAATTGACAATCTGCCATAGTTATCTTAGGAAGGGACCAAAGTTGAAAATCTGATTTCCAGCTTGTTCAGTTGTTCCCCTCATTTGCGCATGGTTTTAATGAAACTAGGGGCTTGTTTTGGGGTACCCATGGTATTCTAAAACCATGGGCACACATGTAAGGTCCAGATCGAAGCTCGGTTTTTGATAAACGATCCTAACGGTCTTGGTTTTCCTATAAACACCCCCACCCTCTTGCTTCAAAACTCACATTTGATCTGATTTGGCTCTCTAAGTTGGAGTATACACTTCATACCTGAGAGTAATCGGATCAAAACTCCATAGCTTGGACCCGTTGTAAGTCCTCTTTCGTTCTTTTATGCATTTTAAAGCACGAAAGTCAAACTTTGTTTGACTTTCTGCATTGACCAGTTTATGGTCAACATGAAGTTCGTTTGAATTTCATAACGTGAGCGTAATCACGATAGTTTTAGTCTCTTGTGACTATTCCTACTGATTACCACGTTATCTAGGCATAGTGACGAGTCGTAGTTTCGGCCAGAATGCGTATTCTTGAGTATTTTGCAACCAAACTACTTTCGGGTATCAAAAACCGTTTGTTTTTATACCAAACCTGTTTTCTAACTTCATTAAACATGTTTTAACATGTTTAGCTCGTCACTTTAGGTTTATTGCTTATATAGGGTCGTAAGGTAAGCGGTCTAAACAACCGCTTAGACTTTCGAACCCGACCTGTGACAACCCTTAAAATCCCATGTATTCCGTACAAATTATTAATGATAATTAAAGTGTCTGACGACTGTGTGGAATTACTTAACTGCTTTCTGATATCTGTGTTATGCTTACACGTATTTGTTAATATGCTAATAATGTACAGATAGGTCACTAAATAGTCCGTTACATTTTCCTAAGTGTTAGAAAGTAAAAACGTTGCAAAAATATATATGTAGGACGCTTTACGGATTAATTAAGCACTTTAATGGAACAACACCGAACCGAACAACCGGACTTTACCTGGAACATAAAAATATTGCCAACAACATTGTTTTTCTTTTTCTGAGCCAGTTAGGGTCCCTGAATACCCTAACACCCGTATAATGCACGACACATTAGTAACCGAGTTAATCCTTAACTTAACTAACTAATGCTTAACTAATGGTTGAAAACTAACCGGATTACCCCCCCCCCCCCAACCGAGTTCGGTCACAATGTGACCATCCCTTGTACCTTGATGATTATTTAATTCATTCTTGTCCCATATCAAGTGAACATAGCACCCAATGGTTAATTGTGTAGAGTTTTGCCTATAAGTTACAACATAAACACACCATAATCTTTCCACCACACTTGATCAAACATCACTCTCTCTCCCTCTCCTCAAACTCTTGGCCGAACACAAGCACCCACAACCACCCACTTTCGAGCTTTGATCTTGCCATTCCAAGCTGGTACAAGGGTTAAGGATCTCATACAAAGGAGCTCGGTGCATTCGGAACGCGAAGGACCTCATTACATTGCTTTTATCCACTCGATTTTCGACTAGAATCTTCCCTAGCCTCGAGCTAGTAGTAAGTTGCTCTAAACATCTTCTTGATCTATCCTAAAGTGGTTAATAAGAGTTTCATCGGTTGAAAATCACTAACATATAAGATCACCAACTAAAAGTCTACTAAAGTGATGAACAAGGAGGTTAATGGATGAATATTAGTGTAAATCATGTAGATCTTGTGTGATTATGATTATTGGTTGATTATCTGATGTTTTACTGATTAATATTAATGTGTCATGTTGTTGTGGTCACTAAACTTGTTAACGGAATCGATCGAACACGATTTAGAAGGTTAAACACTGAAAATCAGAATCTGTCCAACTTTTACAGCCAACTTTAGTTGGCTGTAAACAGGTCTTAAACTCAACGAAAAACCGATATTTTGAATCGAAAATATGTTATTATGAAATACGGTTCTAATGGCACCGGAATCGTAATTTTTGGACTCCGTTTACTATTTTTAAAGTGTTAATTTGTAACAGCAACTTAAGCTGAATTTTGATAGCAATAAATGGGTGTCGTACTTTCAGTCATAACCTAAGTTTTGTGATGAATAGGACCATGAAATTTGTACAGTAGATGAAAACCAATGTATTTGTAATTACCCCACTGGAATTTCGTAAATAGGACACTCGATGAATTTTTAATAAATTGTTCCGTGGACTGTGGTCAGAAATACATAAATCTGAGTTCAGTCCGGAATATGAATTTTTATAAAATATTGGTAATGTACTGGACCCCGATATTTTTACACAATAGAATATGGAACATTTAAGACATCCTGTAAAAATTTGGGAATTTTTTGAATAATATAACTATTTTATTAAAATGTCCGAAAACAGCCGGTTTTGAATATAAATGCTGAAATAACATAAGTTGTGACTTGCTTGTCTAAATGTCGAGTATGCTATCTGTGAATGATCTAACATGTTATATGTGTTATGTGCATTATCGTATGTTTGATTTTGAGTGGGGAATGGATGGGAAACTTAGATGGGCATAAACTGTTAAAATGATGCATGTTATGTGATAGATACGTGTAGGAACTTTGTGCTCTATTTGAAAGTCACTGAATGACTAACTGGTAATCATATTAGGACGTGATTGACCGACCTTGACTGTTAGCTATATTTGAGAATCTAACCGAGCAAACCGAGGTGAGTTCACACACTTTCTAAGGCATGGGATTCCCGGTGGTTTGGGAATGGGTTAAAGAATTAAAACTAAATCTACATATCCTCCTTGGGTAGGATATGTACGGCCATCCCCCATAGATTGGATGCCATTATTAATCCTACGAATTCTCCTAGTGCAGAATACGTATGTTGTGGTCCTCCTGGTGCAGGACAACAACCTTAAAACTAGCTAGACAAAACTCTATCATGAAGTCCCTCAATTTATATCGACTTAATCGCCGAGGCCAATGGCGAGCGGGTCATTAGTTAATAGCGCTATTAGGTTTAACAAACCTCACACCGTGCCAGTTGGACGGACGTGTACTAATGGACTATGGCAGATTGTCAGTGATGATAGACACTGATATAGGGCACAACTTATTTGCGTAGCAGTCGATATCATACCGTCTAGTAGTTCAAACGGGGAAAGCCCCCACTGATTATGGATATGGTTTGGGTAAAGAAAAGGAACTGGTTAAACATACTTTCAACTATGGGGTGACCCCCACGGCAAATAAGCCAACGAAAGTCAAACCACGTTTTCAGAAACAACTTAAAACTAAACAACCAAACGTGAACTCACTCAACTCTGTTGTTGACTAGTTGTTACATGCCTTACAGGTCTCTAAACACTCGGAGCTTGCACGAGGAAGGAGTCGTTGTGGTGTACGGACGGTTATGTCCAGTGTTTAATATTTAAAACATTATGAACTTATTAAACCTAAGTGTTGGACTTTAAACTTATGAACTGCGAACTTATGCTTTTGGATTTACTTTTATGCTTCCGCTGTTTTAAACTAAACATGGTTAATTAGCTTTGGTCACCAATCGTATTATGTTTGGTTTTATTTACTTAATTGAGTTGTTCAATATGATTGGTGGCTCGATCCTGGTCATGTCACGCCTCCAAGCGGTGATACCCCGCATGGTGGATTTTGGGGGTGTGACAGATTGGTATCAGAGCCATTGGTTATAGTGAACTTGGTTTTAAAAGGGAAAAGTTTTTGATAAAACCAGACTATAACCAGTACAGTGCTCAACGATCCACAACGACGCTTCGCTCCATGTGCAAGACTCGACACCATAAGTGGTATGATTTATGTTATATTGTCGGTTAGATAGTTCTCACTGTGCATTAGATAATGTGATATTTTTCTATTTGAACCTTGTGTGCTTACTCTCTTCTGTCACTCCACACCTACGCACTTTGCGACACCTTTCTTACGTAAGTTCCTTCGACGTGAAGATCATGAGTGGACCTCTCGACATGACCCAGGGTCAGCTGACGACCTTGATTAACGAACGGATTGCTGAAGCCTTAGCAACCCAATCAAGGAGTCAACCCATGCACTCTCCAACACGCATGGGCACCTTCAGGGCGTTCCTGGAATGCAAACCTCCCACTTTCGACGGCATTGAAGGGGCAATCGGCCTTCTGCACTGGATCCGAAGAATCGAATACGCATTCGAAGAGAGTGAAAGCCCTGCCAGCATACGAGTAGAGTACGCTACCAGCATGTTGCAAGGGAAAGCGTATTCTTGGTGGGACACACAAGTCCAGATGCTCGGATTGGCAGACGCGAATGCCACCCTTTGGAGTACTTCAAGGATTTGATTAAGGAAGACTTCTGCCACCTGGACGACATCCTGGAACTTGAAACAGAGTATTATGGTTTGAAGATGGAAGGATCAGAAATTGAGGCGTACATAAAGAGGTCCAACAACTTGGCTTATGTCCTAACTTGTCACGACCCATATCTAGACGGATCAAGCTATACCTCAGGGGCTTAGTTCCAGAAATCCAAGGGTCTGTAGTGGAGGCCAACCTTTCCACAATCCAGCAAGTCATTCGTTTGGCGCACCGACTCACCGATCAGGCGGTGGAAGAGGGCAAGCTGCCCAAGCGTGTTAGCACTACTGCTACTGGTGCTCCCAGCAGTGACAAGCGCAAGTGGGATGGAAATTCGGGCAGGGGTTCCACTCCAGTTCAGTTCCAGCCCCAGTGACGAAAGGTAAATGAACACCTGAGCCCCAGTCAGCAGTTTTCTGGAAAACAAGGTCAGGGTGGATACAGGGGAAATCACCCTAAGTGCAAACGATGTAGTTTGCACCACAGCTGGCCGTGCAACAAGGATCGTTGTCAGAAATGTAACAAGCTTGGACATAAAGCCAGAGATTGCAGGAGCTCACGTCCTGTGAATCAGAATCGGCAACGGCAGCCACAAGCCCCACAGAACCAACAACAACAGCAGGGTAACAAGGAATGCTATCAGTGTGGTGCTAAAGGTCACTTCAAGAGAAACTGTCCCCAGTTGAACCGGAAACGGAACAACAACAACAACCAGGGAGACGAAAACAATAATGGGGGAAACAATAATGGCAATGGAGCCAGGGAACGTGCGTTCGTGATTGGGCAGGATGATGCAAGGAACGATCCTAACGTTGTGATGGGTGAGTTTCCTTCTGGATGATTTCCTTGTTACTGTTTTATTTTATTCGAGTGCCGATACTAGTTACGTGTCCTTAAAAGTTAGTCAGATGCTTAAGCGTACCCAACACTTTTGAACACCAAGCACATCGTAGAGTTAGCAAACGGTAAAAGTCTCGAGGCCACGCACGTAATCAAAGGTTGTAACCTTGTCTTAGCTGGTCAGACCTTCTCTATCGATCTTATTCCTATCACACTGGGTAGTTTCGACGTTGTTATTGGGATAGATTGGCTATCTCATCATCAAGCGGAGATTGTTTGCAAGGAGAAAATCGTCCGCATTCCTCGTTCTGGTGAAGAACCTCTCATGATTCGTGGCGACAAGAGTGGTGCTGTCGAAGGCATCATCTCTTTCCTTAAGGCCCAGAAGTGTTTGCGAAAGGGCCACACTGCCATTTTAGCACTCGTTACTGACACATCAACGGAAGAGAAGAGAATCGAAGACATCCCTATTGTGCGCGATTTTCCCGAGGTATTTCCTGAGGAATTACCTGGTCTTCCGCCTCATCGCCAAGTTGAGTTTCAAATCGAGCTAGCTCCTGGAGCAGCGCCAGTAGCTCGAGCACCATATCGTCTAGCTCCATCAGAACTTGAAGAACTGTCCACACAACTACAAGAGCTCTTGGAAAAGGGTTTTATACGTCCTAGCTCTTCGCCCTGGGGAGCTCCAGTCTTGTTCGTCAAGAAGAAAGATGGTACTTTCAGAATGTGTATTGACTATCGCGAGCTCAACAAGGTGACTGTGAAGAATCGTTATCCTCTTCCACGTATTGACGACTTATTCGACCAGCTGCAAGGGTCGAGCTATTTCTCTAAGATTGATTTGAGATCGGGATACCATCAGCTGAGAGTCCGAGATGAGGACGTCTCCAAAACAGCATTCAGAACTCGCTAAGGCCATTACGAGTTTCTGGTTATGCCATTCGGGCTGACGAATGCACCAGCGGTCTTCATGGATCTCATGAACCGAGTGTGCAAGCCTTACCTGGATAAGTTCATTATTGTGTTCATCGACGATATCCTGATCTACTCTAAGAGTCAGGAGGAACACGGGCAACATCTACGACTTATGCTGGAACTTCTTCGAAAAGAACAGTTGTATGCCAAGTTTTCGAAATGTGACTTCTGGCTTCGCGAAGTCCACTTTCTAGGCCATGTGGTGAACAAGGATGGAATCCATGTGGATCCATCTAAGGTTGAATCGATCAAGAACTGGCCTGCACCCCGAACACCAACAGAGATCCGCCAATTCTTGGGTTTAGCAGGATATTACAGAAGGTTTGTAAAAGATTTCTCCAAGATTGCGCAACCTCTCACTTCACTGACTCAGAAGGGTGTCATCTATCGTTGGGGTGATGCACAAGAGTCCGCATTCCAGCACTTGAAGGATAGACTTTGTAGCGCGCCTATCCTCTCATTGCCTGAGGGCACAGACGACTTTGTGGTATACTACGATGCTTCCATCCAAGGACTTGGTTGCGTGTTGATGCAACGTGACAAGGTCATTGCCTACGCATCGCGCCAACTTAAAGTTCACGAAAGGAACTACACTACGCACGACTTGGAATTGGGAGCAGTTGTTTTCGCGCTTAAGATATGGAGACATTACCTGTACGGTACCAAGTGCACCATTTACACCGATCACAGGAGTCTCGAGCATATCTTCAAGCAAAAGGAGTTAAATATACGACAACGCCGATGGGTTGAGCTCTTGAATGACTATGAATGCGCAATCAAGTATCACCCGGGCAAAGCCAATGTTGTGGCCGACGCCCTCAGTCGAAAGGACACTATACCTAGGCGTGTACGTGCATTACAACATACCATCCAATCCAACCTTCCCGCTCAAATTCGTGATGCTCAAGTTGAAGCATTGAAAGCGGAGAACATCAGGGCTGAATCCCTACGAGGATCGAGGCAGCGGCTAGAACAAAAGGAAGACGGCGCTTACTATGTAAACGGACACATCTGGGTTCCACTTTATGGAAACTTACGCGAGCTTGTGATGGACGAAGCGCACAAGTCTCGTTATTCGGTACATCCTGGTTCGGATAAAATGTACCACGACCTCAAGACTACGTATTGGTGGCCTGGCATGAAAGCCCACATAGCAACCTACGTCAGCAAGTGCTTGACTTGTGCGAGAGTCAAGTCTGAATATCAGAAACCATCAGGCCCACTTCAATAACCGGATATCCCGAAATGGAAATGGGAGCAAATTTCCATGGATTTCGTTACCGGCCTGCCCAGATCTCAACGCGGAAACGATACCATTTGGGTGATCGTAGATCGACTGACCAAGTCTGCACATTTTCTGGCTATCAAAGAAACGGATAAGTTTTCTACTCTTGCAGACATTTACCTAAAGGAAGTGGTATCAAGGTATGGAGTGCCAACCTCTATTATATCTGATCGTGACGCACGTTTTACTTCTAAACTATGGCAAGCAATGCACAAGTCCTTCGGCTCACGTTTAGATATGAGCACCGCTTATCACCCGCAGACGGATGGGCAATCTGAACGCACCATCCAAACCCTTGAAGACATGCTTAGGGCATGTGTAATCGATTTTGGTAATGGCTGGGAAAAGCACCTCCCGCTAGTGGAGTTTTCGTACAATAACAGCTACCACACCAGCATCCAAGCCGCTCCGTTTGAGGCATTGTACGGACGCAAATGCCGATCACCTCTCTGTTGGGCAGAAGTTGGTGACAGCCAAATCACTGGCCCAGAACTTGTGGTAGATACCACCGAGAAAATTGCTCAGATACGACAGCGAATGGCGGCAGCTTGTGACCGTCAGAAAAGCTATGCTGATAAGGGAACAAAACCACTCGAGCTCTAGGTTGGGGATCGAGTGTTACTCAAAGTCTCACCTTGGAAAGGTGTAGTCCGCTTTGGTAAACGAGGCAAACTCAACCCACGATATGTCGGACCATTCGAAGTCACCGAGAAAATTGGCAAAGTCGCCTACAGGTTGAATCTACCTGAAGAACTCAGTGGAGTTCACAATGTTTTCCATGTATCGAATCTGAAGAAGTGTCTGTCAGATGAGACCCTCATAGTTCCTCTTAAGGAACTCACAATCGACGACCAGCTGCGATTCGTCGAGGAACCAGTAGAGATTACGGATCGAGATGTTAAGATCCTCAAGCATACCAGGATACCTCTGGTCCGAGTTCGTTGGAATGCTCGTCGTGGCCCAGAGTATACCTGGGAACAAGAAGACCAAATAAAACTCAAGTATCCCCAGCGGTTTAAGAAAAACGCAAACACTATTGAGGCTGAAGCTACTGCAGAATTTCGGGACGAAATTCCAAATCAACTGGGGGATGATGTGACACCCCAGGAAAATCCGGAAAACAACGCAACTTAACTAGCTTCCTCAGTAACCACGCGCTAAATTTTGGGACGGAATTCTCTTTACAGGGGGAGAATGTGACAACCCTTAAAATCCCATGTATTCCGTACAAATTATTAATGATAATTAAAGTGTCTGACGACTGTGTGGAATTACTTAACTGTTTTCTGATATCTGTGTTATGCTTACACGTATTTGTTAATATGCTAATAATGTACAGATAGGTCACTAAATAGTCCGTTACATTTTCCTAAGTGTTAGAAAGTAAAAACGTTGCAAAAATATATATGTAGGACGCTTTACGGATTAATTAAGCACTTTAACGGAACAACACCGAACCGAACAACCGGACTTTACCCGGAACATAAAAATATTGCCAACAACATTGTTTTTCTTTTTCTGAGCCAGTTAGGGTCCCTGAATGCCCTAACACCCGTCATAATGCACGACACATTAGTAACCGAGTTAATCCTTAACTTAACTAACTAATGCTTAACTAATGGTTGAAAACTATTCGGATTACCCCCCCCCCCCAACCGAGTTCGGTCACAATGTGACCATCCCTTGTACCTTGATGATTATTTAATTCATTCTTGTCCCATATCAAGTGAACATAGCACCCAATGGTTAATTGTGTAGAGTTTTGCCTATAAGTTACAACCTAAACACACCATAATCTTTCCACCACACTTGATAAAACATCACTCTCTCTCCCTCTCCTCAAACTCTCGGCCGAACACAAGCACCCACAACCACCCACTTTCGAGCTTTGATCTTGCCATTCCAAGCTGGTACAAGGGTTAAGGATCTCATACAAAGGAGCTCGGTGCATTCGGAACGCGAAGGACCTCATTACATTGCTTTTATCCACTCGATTTTCGACTAGAATCTTCCCTAGCCTCGAGCTAGTAGTAAGTTGCTCTAAACATCTTCTTGATCTATCCTAAAGTGGTTAATAAGAGTTTCATCGGTTGAAAATCACTAACATATAAGATCACCAACTAAAAGTCTACTAAAGTGATGAACAAGGAGGTTAATGGATGAATATTAGTGTAAATCATGTAGATCTTGTGTGATTATGATTATTGGTTGATTGTCTGATGTTTTACTGATTAATATTAATGTGTCATGTTGTTGTGGTCACTAAACTTGTTAACGGAATCGATCGAACACGATTTAGAAGGTTAAACACTGAAAATCAGAATCTGTCCAACTTTTACAGCCAACTTTAGTTGGCTGTAAACAGGTCTTAAACTCAACGAAAAACCGATATTTTGAATCGAAAATATGTTATTATGAAATACGGTTCTAATGGCACTGGAATCGTAATTTTTGGACTCCGTTTACTATTTTTAAAGTGTTAATTTGTAACAGCAACTTAAGCTGAATTTTGATAGCAATAAATGGGTGTCGTACTTTCAGTCATAACCTGAGTTTTGTGATGAATAGGACCATGAAATTTGTACAGTAGATGACAACCGATGTATTTGTAATTACCCCACTGGAATTTCGTAAATCGGACACTCGATGAATTTTTAATAAATTGTTCCGTGGACTGTGGTCAGAAATACATAAATCTGAGTTCAGTCCGGAATATGAATTTTTATAAAATATTGGTAATGTACCGGACCCCGATATTTTTACACAATAGAATATGGAACGTTTAAGACATCCTGTAAAAATTTGGGAATTTTTGGAATAATATAACTATTTTATTAAAATGTCCGAAAACAGCCGGTTTTGAATATAAATGCTGAAATAACATAAGTTGTGACTTGCGTGTCTAAATGTCGAGTATGCTATCTGTGAATGATCTAACATGTTATATGTGTTATGTGCATTATCGTATGTTTGATTTTGAGTGGGGAATGGATGGGAAACTTAGATGGGCATAAACTGTTAAAATGATGCATGTTATGTGATAGATACGTGTAGGAACTTTGTGCTCTATTTGAAAGTCACTGAATGACTAACTGGTAATCATATTAGGACGTGATTGACCGACCTTGACTGTTAGCTATATTTGAGAATCTAACCGAGCAAACCGAGGTGAGTTCACACACTTTCTAAGGCATGGGATTCCCGGTGGTTTGGGAATGGGTTAAAGAATTAAAACTAAATCTACATATCCTCCTTGGGTAGGATATGTACGGCCATCCCCCATAGATTGGATGCCATTATTAATCCTACGAATTCTCCTAGTGCAGAATACGTACGTTGTGGTCCTCCTGGTGCAGGACAACAACCTTAAAACTAGCTAGACAAAACTCTATCATGAAGTCCCTCAATTTATATCGACTTAATCGCCGAGGCCAATGGCGAGCGGGTCATTAGTTAATAGCGCTATTAGGTTTAACAAACCTCACACCGTGCCAGTCGGACGGGCGTGTACTAATGGACTATGGCAGATTGTCAGTGATGATAGACACTGATATAGGGCACAACTTATTTGCGTAGCAGTCAATATCATACCGTCTAGTAGTTCAAACGGGGAAAGCCCCCACTGATTATGGATATGGTTTGGGTAAAGAAAAGGAACTGGTTAAACATACTTTCAACTATGGGGTGACCCCCACGGCAAATAAGCCAACGAAAGTCAAACCACATTTTCAGAAACAACTTAAAACTAAACAACCAAACGTGAACTCACTCAACTTTGTTGTTGACTAGTTGTTACATGCCTTACAGGTCGCTAAACACTCGGAGCTTGCACGAGGAAGGAGTCGTTGTGGTGTACGGACGGTTATGTCCAGTGTTTAATATTTAAAACATTATGAACTTATTAAACCTAAGTGTTGGACTTTAAACTTATGAACTGCGAACTTATGCTTTTGGATTTACTTTTATGCTTCCGCTGTTTTAAACTAAACATGGTTAATTAGCTTTGGTCACCAATCGTATTATGTTTGGTTTTATTTACTTAATTGAGTTGTTCAATATGATTGGTGGCTCGATCCTGGTCATGTCACGCCTCCAAGCGGTGATACCCCGCATGGTGGATTTTGGGGGTGTGACACGACCCGTTTGGTCGATCATTAGGATCCGACCAAACACACTAGGTGACCATAGTTGCATAGGGAATAACCTTCCAAGGTTATACCTTATGGTCACTTCGTTTAAGTAGTTGTATGATAGGTAGTTTATATGCCTTAGGTAAATGACCAAAATGCCCTTTTTACACATAAATTCATTTTAAACATATGAAACCTAAATTTTGACATCTCAACTGATTAGGCAAAATTATATGATGTGTTAAGGCATATAATACTTGTCATAGGACTAGTTAGGCGGTCCGAACGTGTTTTACGCGAACGACGCGTTAAAGTGGCGTAAGCTATCTTAACGAGTCGTAATGTGTCGTAAGCACTTAGGATAGGTTTCATTTTAGAATGTGGGCTTTGTAAAACCATATTACATGAGTTCCTATACTCATTTGGTTTACGAAACCTCATTCTATCCGATCTTCCGATTTAGGTCCGGTTATTTATGTAGTTATCTATATTAGGTGTCGTTTGATTCAGTGACCCCTCTAGCTTTGCTTGGTTGTTGTTCAAGGCTTCTAAGCACCCTCAAGTGAGTACATAGTTCCCCCCTTTTACTGTTTTTTTTTCAAACATTTTGGGGTGAAACACATGTGCCTACTTGTTACTTTCGTGCTTTCCATGTTTTCACATCATATGCTTGAAATGTTCATTAGTACAATTATAGTACATGATTTCATTATGTTTTTCTATGTATATTCACTTAGCATGCTAGCACATTGTTTTACATTCATTTCTTTTGCTATGTATGTTCACTTAGCATGCTAGCACATTGTTTTACATTTCATTTTATGCTATGTATGTCCATTTAGTGCATACTTAGTACATTGTTTTACATTACATTTTCTGTTACATATGTTTACTCAGCATATGAACACATTGTTTTACATCTCTACCTTGTATGTTTACTTAGCATACTAGGTACATATTTTTCATAAAACATACTTACATTTGGTATATCATTTGGTTTGTTTAACGAGACTAATACATTCATTAACACCGATCATGCCGCTCGGTAGTAGGTAGTGGTACCATAGGACTTGACAACTCCCATTCCTGAAATCCTAGGTTTGTTTGGGTGGAAGGAATGACCGAATCTGAATACATTTCTAGGTAGACCTTTGACTTTGTTCTAGGGTTTATCCTACAGTCGCAAGGCTTGGATGTAGACGTTTTACAATACCGCATAGATGTTTGTATCAGTAAAGCATGTATTATTTTACAAAACATAACTTTTGATTATAATTTATCAAATGCATTGTTTTGTACATTTCTTTCTTATAGGGTTGAGTAAATGTTTTTAATCAATAAACGCATTTATTCACTATACATTACATTTGGTTATACCTAAACATTTTTACATTGGTGGTTTGTTTTGGTAAATGATTTAAATAACGAGGCGTGTGTAATAAGATAAAAGCATGGTGGATATGCCGCTGGTACTTCCTATATATAAGTGCTTTTATGTTATTACATATCGTAGCGTTATTTAAACCATTTCAGGTTAGACATAATACATTTTACACTTATATCATATCTTCATGAAACATTGTTTTACAAACAACATATTTTATACAAACTCATTTTTACTTGGTTATTCATTTCATTCTGCATTGTTCTTTTATATTATCTGATTTCTCATCACAAAATTTGTATGATTTATAAAAGAAAACATTTTTCAAGGATCATGACTAACTTTTGTAAAACATATTTTTCTCTAAACTTATAAGTCATGAATCCTAAATCAATAAAACCTATGTATCTCACAGGCATTTTTATGCTGACGTACCTATTTTCACATGTGTTTCAGGAAATGATGCATATGATTAATCAAGATACACTTAGGCGGACTTGGGCCTTAGTGACAATAAAAGATGCAAGACTAGTTAATTATGTTATGCTTCCTTGTTGTTAAGACATTGTAATTTCTTTTAAATCAATAAAACAACATTTAAATTTCCATGTGTTATGAAACAATGTTTCTGTTACAACACTCCCCGATGATTCCGCCACGATTTTTTGTTTTACGTGGTCGGGGTGTGACAGAAAAGTTGGTATCAGAGCTCATGGTTATAGGGAATTAGGTTATTAGTAATTCTTTGACCTAGTCTATAACCTTCCTAGGACCCTAACACAAGATCCTTGTGTTTAGATCTTAAAACAATACCGTCACTTATCCTTAAGTGACGACCACAACCAGAACATAAATTTCAAATCCGCTTTGAAAACCAATCATCTGTTCTAGGATGATTTATTATAAGGTTTTGAACCCTCTAAGTTTTCAAAATCTCGTCAAAGATTGGGTCATATAATGAGAACATGTGCAATCTGGAAGAGTGGATGCCTGCACCTTGAGTTTTCTGTCTAAGGCTAGAGTGTTCGTACAAATCCACATAATCAGACCAGTCACTCTTACCTGGGAACTCTTGGGGTGAGTGTCCACTTATAGGCTAAAGAATGTCTTCGTGATACATTAATATGACCCAATTACTTTGGTTAGTCGCCATCTCATTTGTTTGCCTTAGGTAACAAATAAATGATCGCAATTTTTATGCGTTGCCATTTTGTTTTGATTTTCCAATAACATTTCACTTGTTTCTTCCTATGCCTTTCATTTCTTCTAGAATGTCTCTTCATCTCAGCAACACTCAAATGTCCGAGCAAACAACCAAATTTTCCCAGCGAATAGGCGAGGTAATCCTAAAGTCTGTGGATTTAGGTGTCGCCATGTCTCGTCTCAATAATGAAGCCATGCAAGAGTCATCAAAGGAAGCAGAAGCCGAGCCTTCAAAGAAGTCAAAGAAGCGTAAAGCTTCAAAGGATCCCGCAATTGTTGCACCAAAACAAACAGGACCTAGCCAAGTGGCAACACCACCAGCCAGGAAGCCGTACTTCGGAGCTGCCCCATGGTGCAATCGATGCAACCGTCATCATTCAAGTCACATACCCTGTTGCAAGTGTACCCACTGTGGACGATGGGGACATTTGGTTGACATATGCCGCCTTGCTATCCAAAACAAAGCTGTTGCGAACTTTACTGCTGCTCAACCTCCTGCCAGGAACCCTTATACCGGTACTACACCGATGTGCAACAAGTGTAATGCACCTCACCAAGCTTACCTGCAATGTCTTCTGTGTGCCTCATGTGGACGACTTGGTCACCTGGCAAATTCTTGTCAATTCAACCCAATCCAAGGTGGTCCAAACCAACCCTAAGTCAACCCTGCTCAAGCTCGTTTACCGTCTGGTACTTGGTACAACTACGACGAGATGAGCTATTTCAGGAACAAGTGATCAAAAGTTGTCAATGTAAGTCTGCCCCATGAATGAGCAGTTGGCTGATCAGAAGATGTTGCTGTCTTATGCTTTTGTTTGTTTTGTTTTTTTGTAATGTGAAACAATCTGATTTGTTTATAAATAAATTTTCGTTCACAATTCTGATATACAAGTGTAGTTACATGTGTGTGTATGGCATTCCCCTATGATACCTACATCAAGGACTATGTTCTTTAAACAAACTGCTCTTGTGATTCTTCCTTTCAAGTAGTCGCTCATAATTTCCTCGAAAACTCTAAGTACTCGTTTCATTCTAAGAAACGAACTACAGAAAATAAAGTGACATTATGAGTAATCGTGCTTTTGCACATCTGTGCCTTTAAATCCTTGGTTAGAAAACTAAGGTATTTTTTTTCAATCTCATACCCATATCGTTACATTCTGGTTTTCATAACAATATACATAGTATATGTTTTTCAAAAACAACCTTCATGATTTCAAAATATTTCATATAATTTGAAAACAAATTTAACACAATATACTTATGTAATATATCAAGTGCATGATTTCAAAAGGCATTACCCATGTTTTCAAAAACCTTATACATAATTTTAAAAATTCATCTCGTATGATTTTAAAACAATTTTATAAATATATTTATCTAAATACACCTACTTTATGATTTCAAAAGTATTATGTAAGGTTTCAAAAAACATTAAACACATTTCTAAAAGAAACCCCATGCATAGTTTTCAAAAATATTTTTTTTTCTCATTGACTTAACCTTCAAACTCTGCTTCATATGTCACCTTGGAATATCTAGCGCCTCAACTTCATGAGCATTTTACCTCGTGTATCGACTTAAGCACGTCTAGTGCAAGGTTTTGAAACGCCTCCCGCTTTTCAAATCCCAAAATCCATATGGGATCTTCTTATGTTCACTCGTGGATGTTTATTGCTTAAACCGGAGTCCTTAATTGGATTCCTTGTGTACCTTAATTCGAATATTACGATTCCTTGTAATCGAAATCGAATTTTTCTTTTTAAAATCTTCCTATCTTCATAGTTAGATTCTTGAAAATGTTTAAAGTGCCAAATGGAATCAACGGATTGGATTCCTGGTGTGCTTTGAATACATGTGCACAATTAACAAACAAATTAACAAAATGATAACAAATTTAAAATCAAGTTAAACAATTTTGTGATTATGTGATTATGTGTTATATGTTTTCTTTTATGTTTTGTGTACCCTAGATATTCGTTATCCAAATCCTCGTAGGATCTTCCATATCCTCATATGAGGGATTCATATTAGGATATTCAAAAGGTACTACCTTAAATCCTTAATGGGCTTCTACATGATAGTTAAGACCCTTGGATTATATAGTACCGTTCCATAATTCAAAAGAGACCCTTTTAGTGGTCTAGTTAAAAAGATTGATTCAGAATCTGGTTAAGAATGACATGTGGTGATATAGCTGAACAGACTCCTTGGTAGTTTATTTAAATCATTTATTGATTTAATTAAAAGGACTCTAGGATGATCTAGTCACACTCATCACAGGTTCGTTCATTTGGTTTTCCCCTACACATTATAAAATACACTGTGTGAACTATGCAAGGAATTACATAATTATGGACGCGTACATAATTATGAAATTCAGTGCACAGGAATCCAGTGAGATTTATTTTGTGTAAGAACCGATAGTGGCAACAATAACGAAATGTGAACAATGTAATGGAGGTACGGTGGACGCACCAATGGCGCTTCATATACTTGTATATAAGTGTCCCTCTTACATTGCAAGCATGATGTTATTTAAAGTTACTTGAAGTTCAGGACTCTAACCAGTGTTGTTTGATCTTTTCAACTTCATGTTTCAAACTCTCACAAGTTTCCTCTAAATAAATTTCTGGACGAAATTTCCTGAAGTAGAGGAGACTGTGACACCTGTGCCTCCACGGCCGTCAAACAAACACCAAATCAATGAAATATTGTATTTCATACTTGGGATTTGTAGAAATATGTGTATCATTTGCACAAATCAATTCTTGTTCGATTTCGAGCTCTAAATCGCTTTCTGGGAAGTTATACGCGAACTGGTGCGTAAACGCAGTCAGTTTATCGCAACAAACACTCCAGAATAGTGACATAGTCTTAACATACCTTAAATAACCTTTAAATAACTTAGAAATAAGTTTTGAAGGGTTTGGTATGCCGAAATCAAGTTTATTCGCTTACAGGGACTAAATTCGACAAACTGCGAAAGTATGCCGATTTGTACTGTAACGAACAATCCGAAACATGACCATAAGTTAAACATACCCTAAATATCCTTTACATAGCTTAGAAATAGGCTTTGAGGGGTTCGGTGTGCTAAAATAAACTTTTTGGTCATTCAGGGACTAAAAGCGTCAAAAAGTGCATAAGTTTGCATTTTCACGCATATCTTACGTTCTGAATACCTCCAGACATCCAAAAATTTATGTAATCATTAAAATATTTTATTTTAATGATTGGCATGAGAAAAATCCATTCGTCACGTAGTTTGGATCGTTTTTCGCGTCCGTTCGTGTTTCGTCGTAATTAACCGAACAACGCAACCGTACGACCTAACGAACCGAAATCCGAGATATTTTTGAGCATGTATCATGTTCCCTATACTTTAACTTCATTTTAGATCCTTGAAATTGTGACAACCGATAATTTACGGCCTATAATTACGTAATTAACAGGTGTTTAACACGATAATAAATAGTGTTTACAACGCGAATTAACTTAATTAGGCCTTTGGAGTGCCTAGGAACGTCTATCCGACTTTACAGTGCGCGAACGGTGATTTGCGGAGAAACATGCTAAACGTTAAGCGATAATGAAACGAAACCGTATAAAATACTGACAACGCCGACAAATACGAATTTTCTATGAAAATTTTATATTCATGAAATTAATTTTGTGAATATATCGTACTTTCATACGCCACAAAACGCAGACGCGAACGAGAAACGCGGAAACGGTAACGCACCGACAATTAACGACGGAATTGACGCACCGGACTCGAATTTCGTCTCGATATTAATATATTTTTATATATTTAGCTTCGTTTTTTTTATTATCCTTCGATGAAAACGGATTGAGAAACGGATTAAAAACGACGGAACTACACAGTTTACGCAATTTTAACAGGATCGGCAAACGTATGCGCTAACGACATCAACCGGCTCTATCTTACACATTTTTGAATCAAAAATTGTGGTTTACGATGTTACGGTGGATTCGGGTTTCCAAAACGGGTCTCGTAGGAATTACGGGCCACTTACTCATGAGATGGGCTTGTGGGCCCTGGGCCCAAGCTAAAAACTCACAAGCCTAAACCTACACATAATATACAAGATCTATACAAAATCTATGAAAAATCTTGTCAAATCCTTGCAAATCTATACTTGAACGGTCCAAAATCTCTTCAAGATCTTTACAAGATCTACCAAATCACTACAAATCTCAACAAAATATTTTGTGTCTCAAAAATTTCGACATCTACAATCTATATAAGACCCATACCCTCCAAAGTCAAACACCCATCCTCTTGTCTGCAAGTTATAAGCATACACACTCACAACTACTCTCTTTCTCTCTCTATTTTATACACACAAATACAGACATATAGTTGTCTCCTTCCCTTCAATTCCTACAACACCCACACAAATAAAAACTCATTTCCACTCTCCCTCCCCCTCGATGGTTTGGCAGACGACGGGAGCCGGACACCGGCCGATGACCGGTGGCTCCCCCTTTTCCGACCACACCCACAACTCAAACACCCCCTTCTTTCCGATGACAGAACGGAACACCACCGCCACTGTGAGGTGGTGTTGCGGCGGCAACCGAACAGAGAGAGAGAGAGAGAGAGAGAGGCAGCGAGAAGAGAGAGAAAGCTGATAAGAGTGAGATAACCGGCGGTCGGTGCCATTGACCGCCGGGCATTGCCTTTATCCGGCGAAGATTCACCGGTTCCGGGTACGATTTGGTTCAAGTTCGGGCTATTCAAGTAAGTTTTGGTTTTGGCTTTAGATTGGTGCTCAGTTTCGAGTTTTGGTTCGGGTCCCTTTTGTTTCATCTCAGATTTTGATTCAAATCCGGGCAGGTGGCTCGAGTCTTGTTTGGGTCTCGCGGAACGGTTCAACACGGGTCGAACGGTCCGGATTCGAGTCGACTCGGTTAAACCGAGTTCACTCGGCTCGGGCCCGGGTCAAACAGTCAACAACATGTCAAGCGGTCATCAGCTCCGGTTAGGCTCGGGTTCGGGTCAGTGAAGATGGTTCATGGCTCGGGATTTGGTTCAGATGCAGATCCAGTTCAAGTTGGGGTCTCGGTTCGGGCTCTCGGTTCAGCAGGCTTGGTTCAAGTCACGGTTCAGTCACGAAGTGTTTCGGGTTCAGTCAATGAAGGGCAAAGGCAGTCAACCTTGTCGACAGTCCGGTTCGGTCAGACTCAGTTTCAGTTGACTCGGTCAAACCGAGTCAACTCGGTCAACAACAGTTCAGCTGGTCAACGACCAGCAACGAGTCAAACGGTTTGGCTTGGATCGGTTTATGAAGCATTTCGGTTGACTCGGTCAAACCGAGTCAACTCAGTCAACTCAGTTGACCAGGTCAACTCAGTCAACCTGTTCACGTTTCGACACGAAGAGTGGTAAAGATTTTACGGCGCGTTTTATTTCATTATTTTCATAGTTTTATACGTTACGTGAAAAACGAGCTTGAACCGATTTGATAGAAAGTTAGTCACATTTTATACTATGATGAAAATTAACATATTGATATTGATTATTGTTGAATTTTGAATACAACGACAAGTTGTGTTGTCGGGGCGTCCAAAAACAGAGGAAACTCTGCCCGTTTTTCGAGAGAATCCGTAAAATAAAGCGAGTTTTATTATAAAACAAAACATGCTTTGATATAAAGCGAATTTTGAAAAACAAGATACGAATGTAAAGTTTCTTTCGACCACAACCTACAACTTACGAGAACAACGATACGGAAAATATTTCGACAACAAAAAAATAAATATAGTTATTATATTTATTCAAACAAACTCGAATCCTTTTATAAATAAATATAGTTATATATTTATTTTCCAATACAAGTCGACGATTCTTTTACAAAATAAATATAACTGTTATATTTATTTTATACGCCCAGACGGCACATACGTATATTTTTGGCAAATATACACAAAACGCAATATATATTATATATACGAGTTTATTACTTTCATACGAATATTCCTTTATATCAACATACGACTTCTTAAAACGAGCTAACAAGTATAACTTCTTCGCTTCTTTTAAGTTGACAATTTACCGTCAAATCGTTCAGTCAACGATTCGGTAGAGCTCGATGACACGTAGTTTAGTTACTATGTTATTTAGAAACTTATTAGATATTCCATGTTAGGAATATTGTAGAATGCACGCTAGCGAGTCTCACTTTGGAAACGACATCACAGAGTCGTAATTAGCTAGCTTTGCACATGGAAATTCAGGTGAGTTCATAACCCCCACTTTTTACTGTTTACATTTTTGTAAATGTTTTCGGGGTGGAAAGACATGCACGTTTTGCAAAAACACACAAAGTTCTGAACAAATGCAAAACTCGTATTTCTAAATTATATTACGAAGTGATTTCGAGGAACTCAAATGATTACGAAAGGTTTATACTAAACATACCGGTTTTCAAACAAACGTATCTTTCGGAATATGCATACCCACGAATTCTAGTTTTCTAAACTACGGGTAAATACAAGAAGCACTCTTGGTGAGAACGAGTACCAAGTATGATGCGTTTTGAGGAAGGCTCAGTCTTAGAGACTGAGGGAGGATCAGTCTTAGAGACTGGGGTAAAATACATGTACAATGATTACAGACATTTTTTATACATGGTATGGTTAGCTTAAGGAGGGTTAGAACGTACAGATCATGTGAGTGGGTAGGCGCAACTTGGGATCATTAATCCTCATTGTAGGACCGAGGGGCACAATGCGGTAGATCTATCTGGGTGTAGCGAGCCCAGGCCCAGGCCCAGCAGAACGGACCTCGGGGTGACTATGTACCCGACGCCCAAATCCGCTAGGTTTGAGTCTTCCTACTTGCACTTCACACATATCAATGGCCTTGCAAACCATTGGTGATCTCTTTATTTCCTTATTTGCTACATACCAGGGATTTTATACTTACGGAAAATACTTGTTCATACAAATTAAATACCATGTTTTATACAAAATTCAAAGCATAGGATTATGCGGGTATGGAGTCAAAGTCAGGGTGGGCATTGACGGTTATATGAACATTACAAATACAAGACTTTACAACTACATGGTTTTTTATGAACATACTGTGTTACAAACACAACGTTTCCATATAACTTGGCAAGAAAATGATTTTTAAATTCGTTTTCTCAATACTATTTCAAAAACCGGTTACTCCAAAGAGTTATTTCAAATCTTTCACAACTCAAAAGATTTATTTCAAATCTTTTAAAAACAAACTATGAACTCGCTCAACTTTTTCGCATGTTCTTTCTCAGGTTACTTTTCTAAGACAAGGCACGGTTGGAATAGGAGAACCATTGGAGACTCGAGTAGTTAGTGGGCGTTCAATTGCTAGAAAGTCTTAGCTTTTTGCTTCCGCTGTGCAATGAAGATACCAGCCACGCCAACGCTCTGATAATTCGGGGTGTGACAGAAATGGGATTAACGGGGCTTAAACGTGTCAAAAATGCATCAAAAACCATGTTTTGCACATTCAGGGACCAAAATTGACAATCTGCCATAGTTATCTTAGGAAGGGACCAAAGTTGAAAATTTGATTTCCAGATTCTTCAGCTGTTCCCCTCATTTGCACATGGTTTTAATGAAACTAGGAGCTTGTTTTGGGGGTACCCATGGTATTCTAAAACCATGGGCACACATGTAAGGTCCAGATCGAAGCTCGGTTTTCGATGAACGATCCTAACGGTCTTGGTTTTCCTATAAATACCCCCACCCTCTTGCTTCAAAACTCACATTTGATCTTATTTGGCTCTCTAAGTTGGAGAATACACTTCATACCTGAGAGTAATCGGATCAAAACTCCATAGCTTGGACCCGTTGTAAGTCCTCTTTCGTTCTTTTATGCGTTTTATAGCATGAAAGTCAAACTTTGTTTGACTTTCTGCATTGACCAGTTTATGGTCAACATGAAGTTCATTTGAATTTCATAACGTGAGCGTAATAACAATGGTTTTAGTCTCTTGTGACTATACCTACTGATTACCACGTTATCTAGGCATAGTGACGAGTCGTAGTTTCGGCCAGAATGCGTATTCTTGTGTATTTTGCAACCAAACTACTTTCGGGTATCAAAACCATTTGTTTTGATACCAAACCTGTTTTCTACCTTCATTAAACATGTTTTAACATGTTTAGCTCGTCACTTTAGGTTTAGTGCTTATATAGGGTCGTAAGGTAAGCGGTCTAAACAACTGCTTAGACTTTCGAACACGACCCGTTTGGTCGATCATTAGGATCCGACCAAACACACTAGGTGACCATAGTTGCATAGGGAATAACCTTCCGAGGTTATACCTTATGGTCACTTCGTTTAAGTAGTTGTATAATAGGTAGTTTAAATGCCTTAGGTAAATGACCAAAATGCCCTTTTTACACATAAATTCATTTTAAACATATGAAACCTAAATTTTGACATCTAAACTGATTAGGCAAAATTATATGATGTGTTAAGGCATATAATACTTTTCATAGGACTAGTTAGGCGGTCCGAACGCGTTTTACGCGAGTGACGCGTTAAAGTGGCGTAAGCTATCTTAACGAGTCGTAATGGGTCGTAAGCACTTAGGATAGGTTTTATTTTAGAATGTAGGCTTTGTTAAACCATATTACATGAGTTCCTATACTCATTTGGTTTACGAAACCTCATTCTATCCAATCTTCTGATTTAGGTCCGGTTATTTATGTAGTTATCTATATTAGGTGCCGTTTGATTCCGTGACCCTTCTAGCTTTGCTTGGTTGTTGTTCAAGACTTCTAAGCACCCTCAAGTGAGTACATAGTTCCCCTCTTTTACTGTTTTTTTTTCAAATATTTTGGGGTGAAACACATGTGCCTACTTGTTACTTTCGTGCTTTCCTTGTTTTCATATCATATGCTTGCTATGTTCATTAGTACAATTATAGTACATGATTTCATTATGTTTTGCTATGTATGTTCACTTAGCATGCTAGCACATTGTTTTACATTCATTTCTTTTGCTATGTATGTTCACTTAGCATGCTAGCACATTGTTTTACATTTCATTTTATGCTATGTATGTCCATTTAGTGCATACTTAGTACATTGTTTTACATTACATTTTCTGTTACATATGTTTACTCAGCATATGAACACATTGTTTTACATCTCTACCTTGTATGTTTACTTAGCATACTAGGTACATATTTTTCAAAAAACATGCTTACATTTGGTATATCATTTGGTTTGTTTAACGAGACTAATATATTCATTAACACCGATCATGCCGCTCGGTAGTAAGTAGTGGTACAATAGGACCTGACAACTCCCATTCCTGAAATCCTAGGTTTGTTTGGGTGGAAGGAATGACCGAATCTGAATACATTTCTAGGTAGACCTTTGACTTTGTTCTAGGGTTTATCCTACAGTCGTAAGGCTTGGATGTAGACGTTTTACAATACCGCATAGATGTTTGTATCAGTAAAGCATGCATTATTTTACAAAACATAACTTTTGATTATAATTTGTCAAATGCATTGTTTTGTACATTTCTTTCTTATAGGGTTGAGTAAATGATTTTAATCCATAAACGCATTTATTCACTATACATTACATTTGGTTATACATAAACATTTTTACATTGGTGGTTTGTTTTGGTAAATGATTTAAATAACGAGGCGTGTGTAATAAGATAAAAGCATGGTGGATATGCTGCTGGTACTTCCTATATATAAGTGCTTTTATGTTATTACATATCGTAGCATTATTTAAACCATTTCAGGTTAGACATAATACATTTTACACTTATATCATATCTTCATGAAACATTGTTTTACAAACAACATATTTTATACAAACTCATTTTTACTTGGTTATTCATTTCATTATGCATTGTTCTTTTATATTATCTGATTTCTCATCACTTTTGTATGATTTATAAAAGAAAACATTTTTCAAGGATCATGACTAACTTTTGTAAAACATATTTTTCTCTAAACTTATAAGTCATGAATCCTAAATCAATAAAACCTATGTATCTCACAGGCATTTTTATGCTGACGTACCTATTTTCACATGTGTTTCAGGAAATGATGCATAGGATTAATCAAGATACACTTAGGCGGACTTGGGCCTTAATGACAATAAAAGATGCAAGACTAGTTAATTATGTTATGCTTCCTTGTTGTTAAGACATTGTAATTTCTTTTAAATCAATAAAACAACATTTAAATTTCCATGTGTTATGAAACAATGATTCTGTTACAACACTCCCCGATGATTCCGCCACGATTTGTTGTTTTACGTGGTCGTGGTGTGACACATGCTTACCTCAAGGTAGAGACTAAGCATACTCTTCTAAACACACCCCCTAACAACGGATACTAATATCATTACATAACTTCCATTCCATTCGTTCATGACGAACAAACATATTCTTTTCATTCTTACCTCATACTCCGATATGAGAAAAACGGACCAAGTTGACTTTCATTCATTACATACTTAACTTCCCATACCCGGTTCAACTACAAGAACCGGATATGATGCCTTATCTTTTGTAACTTATTCATTCCTCACAATCCGTTTGTGACAGATCTTACTTTTACTTTCGAAGAACCATAGATTTCAAATCTCACAATTTTAGCATAACAACACAATACAATTGAGACTATTATCCATATGACAACATTATAGAATATGATGTACACTAACGTACCTCGATCTTGTGAACCTTCCGATTTCCTAGTATTGGATCCTTCTTCCTTCACGCCTATAACAACACATTCATTCGTTTATTTAGTACAACCAAATCTCATTCATTCATCTTTCAAATCATATATATTGTTCTTCTAAGCATTTCATCAAACACTTGGTGGTCATCATATTTACAAGCATAATGTACAAGCATACAAAGCATGAATTCTTACTAGTTTATCTTATAATTCATCAATAATATATACATGTTCATACCTTTCTTTTATCCTACATAAATTTCTAAGATTCAAGCATTACAACATCACCATATTTCAAGATTTCACATAACTATGATCATTTTGATCATCCTATTCATATCATAATTTCACAAGGTGGGTTTTTACCAAAATCTTTCAAATAACCTAAAATCGAACATGATTTTTGTTCTAGAAGGTAACCCTAACTCAGATTTCTCACATTTAGACACAAGAATTCGAGATTGGGTTAAACCTCTCATCCTACAATTCATGAATTCAGAAATTAAACTTACCACTTCTGAAATTGAGGTTAGCTACTCGAAATTAGGGCTCATGCATTAGATTTTTCCTTTGATTCAAGTTTAATTTCTTGAATCTTGATATTAGGGTTTCACCCTCTTGCTTGCTCCCCTGTTCGATCGACCAGAACCCCACACACAGAGTGTGTGTGGGTTTTGAGCTCTTTTATTATAATCACCCTTAATTTGGATATGTTACACCTTTATTCCCTCAAGTTCATTTACTTATTTAATTTTAAACCTCACCCTTTTATTATTTATATTATGCATCAAATCCCATTAACTAATTTAACTTTTAAAATAAACTTTTTAACTGATCAAGTAAACATTCTTGGGGTGTTACAAGTCTATCCCCCTTAAAAAGGGGTTTCGTCCCCGAAACCTAGCATATAACAATTTAAACATTTACACACCGAAGAGAAAAGGGTATTGCTTCCTCATTTCATCTTCCGCTTCCCATGTAAGTTCAGACCCTTTCCGGTGTTGCCATTGAACCAACACTTGTCTAACGGCTTTGTTGCGAAGATTCTTTACCTTAACGTCTTTAATGGCTATTGGTCTTTCGACATAACTTAACCCCTCGTCCAACTCGATGTCATCGAGAGGCACTAAAGCTGTTTCATCCGCAAGACACTTCCGCAACTGCGATACGTGGAAGGTATTGTGGATCCCGTCTAGTGTTGACGGTAATTCCAATCGATATGCAACCTTTCCAACTCGAGCCAAGATTTTAAACGGTCCGATGTAACGAGGACCTAACTTACCCCGTTTGCGATAACGGATAATACCCTTCCATGGAGATACTTTCAATAGAACATAATCTCCGACTTGAAACTCGATAGGACGCCTTCTCTTGTCCGCATAAGCTTTTTGCCGATCCTGGGCTGCTTTCAGTCGGGCTCTAATCAAATCAATCTTTTCGTTCGTCGCTGCTATTAAATCACTTGGCGCAAGTTCTCTCTGACCAACTTCGCCCCAACACACAGGAGTTCTACATTTCCTCCCGTATAACAGCTTATAGGGAGCCATTTGAATACCACTATGATAGCTATTATTATAAGAAAATTCCACTAGTGGTAAATGGTCATCCCAATTCCCGCCAAAATCTAAGGCACAAGCTCTTAACATATCAACAAGCGTTTGGATGGTTCGTTCTGATTGACCATCAGTCTGAGGGTGATAGGCTGTGCTTATGTGTAGCTTTGTGCCCATACTTTCATGAAACTTCTGCCAGTAACGAGAGGTAAATCTAGTATCCCGATCTGAAACAATTGACACGGGCACCCTGTGTCGAGTTACGATCTCATTCATATAAAGTTCCACCATTCTCTCAGAAGAGTAAGCTTCTCGAATAGGTAAAAAGTGGGCAATTTTTGTGAGTCGGTCTACGATTACCCATATTGCATCGTGCCCCTTTTTCGTTCTAGGAAGCTTGGTTACCAGATCCACAGTTAACTCCTCCCATTTCCAGACTGGAATTTCCAAAGGTTGTAACTCCCCATACGGTTTTTGATGTTCTGCTTTCACTTGGGAGCATGTTAAGCATTTCGAGACATACTTTACAATATCGCGTTTCATACCCAGCCACCAATAATTTGTCTTCAAGTCCCGGTACATCTTGGTTGCCCTGAGATGAATTCAGTATCGTGACTTATGAGCCTCGTCGAGTAGAGCAGTCTTGACTTCGCAAAATCGTGGTATCCAAATTCGACCGAATCTTGTTTTAAGTCCGGTCGAATTTTCTTCTAATTTATCGGCTACACCTTTTACTCTTTCTTTCTTTAGGTCTTCCGCTCCAAGCGACTTTATTTGGGAATCTCGTATCATATCAAGCAAACGTGGAGTAACTACCATCTTCATGGATTTTACTTGAATCAGAAGTGGGGATTCTTTTTGGCTTAACGCGTCCGCCACCACGTTCGCCTTTCCCGGATGGTAAAGGATATCGCAATCGTAATCGTAATCTTTAATCAGTTCCAACCATCTTCGTTGCCTCATATTCAAGTCTTTCTGTACAAAGAAATATTTGAGGCTTTTGTGGTCCGAGTAAATTGTACATCTCGTACCATATAGATAATGCCTCCAAATCTTTAAGGCGAAGACCACCGCGGCCAATTCCAAATCGTGTGTCGGGTAGTTCACCTCGTGTGGTTTCAATTGTCGTGAAGCATATGCGATAACCCTTCCCCTTTGCATCAAAACGCAACCTAAACCCTGATGTGAAGCGTCTGAATAGACAACCAAGTCTTCAGTCCTATCCGGTAATGTCAAGACCTGGGGACTCGAGAGTTTCTCCTTCAATATTCGAAAGGCTTCCTCCTGTTCTTTACCCCACACAAACTTTTCTTTCTTCCTCGTCAGTTTCGTTAAGGGTAATGCTATCTTCGAAAAATCCTGTATGAACCTTCTGTAGTACCCCGCGAGGCCTAGAAAACTTCTTACTTCGGTTGGATTTTTCGGGGAAACCCATTTCATTACGGCCTCAACCTTTGACGGATCTACTAGAACACCTTCCGAATTGATCACATGACCCAGAAACTGCACCTCTTTGAGCTTGAAGGCACACTTTGAGAATTTCGCATAAAGTCTTTCCTTACGGAGAGTTTCAAGTACTTCACGCAAATATCTCGCATGTTCGGCCTTACTTCGCAAATAGACTAGAATATCATCTATGAACACGATCACAGATTTATCTAGCATGGGTCGGCATACACGATTCATAAGAACCATAAACGCTGCTGGGGCGTTCGTCAACCCAAAGGACATAACTAGGAACTCATAATGTCCATATCGGGTTCTAAATGCGGTCTTTGCAATATCTTCTTCTCGTACCCTGACTTGATGATATCCCGAACGTAAGTCTATCTTTGAGAACCAATTCGCCCCTTGTAACTGATCAAAAAGGTCGTCAATTCTGGGTAACGGTGTGACAACCCTCACTTTTATAGGTATCCGTACAGTTAATTAATTCTTGATTTGTGCTTAATGATTGTGCTTGATTACAACTGTGATTTAACTGCTTTTTGTTTTCTGAAACATACATACTCATGCATCACATTTTATACTGTCACTCCATTTATTTCACACAAACATTAGTGACAAACTTGATGCACAAAGCACAATTAGCACACTGAGCGGTTAACCCAGAAACATGCTGACAATGCCAGCACCTAGACAGACAATATTTTTGGGGCTAGTATGAGCCAGAATTAGAATACTACACTAGTAGGGAGTGTAGGGGAGTGAGGACCATAAAACTGCGTCACTAGGTGATAGTTATAGTGCCCGGAAGTGCCAAAAACATACTTAAAGTGCAGAATTCTGCACTATATAACCAAAATTCAGCATTTAACAATGCTAGTAAAGTGCAAAAACTTGGCAAAATAGTCCTAGACACTTTCCCAAGTGTTGGGAATTAATTGTGTCACTAAAAATAATATAAAAGACACCTTAAAGCTTTATTTAGCACTTTAACGGATCAACATCCAACCGAACAACCGGACTTTACCCGGAACATAAAAATATTGTTTTCACTTTTCTGAGCTAGTTAGGGACCCCGGACACCCTAACACACCTTATATTACATAACACACAATAACATAGTAACTAAACACTTTAAACTTAACTAGATTGTAACTAGTTCCATCACAACCCAACCCCCCTACCCCCTTACTCGACGGTTATGTGGGGTGGGACAACCCCCACATTCTTTTGATTATTTTAATTAAGATGTTGTTGGTTAATGGAGCATTTTATATGATGGTTAAAGAACAAAGATGGTTTATAAATAAACACATAAGACAATCACCTTCTCACTTCAACACCCATCAAACTTCAAGCTTTTTCTCTTCCTCCTTCCCCACTCTCGGCCGCCACCCATCATCACCATATCACCATCATCAAGTCTTGTTCAAGCCATTTTTCATACATCCAAAGGTGTTAGAGGTTCAACAAGTAAGCTTGTTGCACTCGGAAGCTCAAAGACCACTCTAGTTTTCTTTTATCCACCACTTTTACGCTTTGAAACTCCCATAGCCTTGTGCTAGTAGTAAGTGTTTTAAATCTTCATCTTGTTCTTATTTTTAGTGGTTAATAGTTGATTGAATGATAAAATGTTAAGAAACTCTAAAGAACATAATCAAAGTCTTGAAACATAAAGGATAAAGAATGGATAAAAGATGAAGTAGTGTTAAATAATGTTGAAATCATGTTGATCTTGTGTGGTTATGATTATTGGATGTTGTTTGTTAGTAGAAGTAAGATGGATCATCATCTAGACTTGCTAGATCATGTTTAAGAACATGAACTAGCAAGATGTAAATGTTAGAGATATGAAGGATGATGAAACCATCCATACATGAACTTTGAGCTTGAATAAATATAAGTTTTCTTGAAAAATAAAGATGTAAACTTGTAGATCTAAAGATCTATGAGTGGGTTTTCGAAAGAACCAAGTGAGAAATACTAGTTTTGTTAAAACCCGGATCTTGTATGAACTAAAGACATTTTTAGTAAGTAAACAAGTGTATGAACACTTGTGTAACAAGAAAATTTAACAAAGAAATATTTTTGGAAAATAAGACTAGAAGTTGTGAAAATACATATTCTTTAAAACTAAAGTTTGTAAGAAACCAATCATATTTTTAAAGGTAACAAGACTTACTAATTATGCTAGTAAGTTACTACTTGTTTTTATAAACTTTCAAGTTCACAAGTTTATGGTTCATGTTTATTTTTGGTCAAGTTGATGATTAAAGATTTGTATATTGTTGGTTGGTAAATTATTTGAATGATTTTTATAAAAGAAAATGATACGCTAGTAAGCGTGGACGCCTCCATTTACAAAGGAAACTCTGGTGAAATTTTTCTAGAATTTCAACACTTAGAAATATTTTTCCAACAAATATTTACAAATATACTTTTAACTTTATTTCGAAATAAACTTCGTCATGGTTTTTATTACAAAATATTAAAGTGCCGGAGGTTGATTTTAGTAAATAAAATTTGATAAATATATATTTAGAATATATATTTATTTCTAAAACTCTTGTGTGATTAGTTGTTTATTTTGAGAACTAGTTATATTATTTTTAGGGTAAAAATAATATAACTTATGGCACCATAAAAATTACGACTCCAAATTGATACTAAAACTCTCACAAAATAAACACTTGAGTTAAGCAAGTATTGTTATAATACGAAACGCTAAAACGTAACTTATGTAATTTTCAGAAAAACACTCTTATACGTGTATTTTGGTAAAATTTTATTTTGGAAAATTCATGAAGTAAAATATAATATTTTTGGGAAAAATATATATATTTTGGAGTTTAGATGTTTTAGACAAGTAAATTAAATATATTTGCTAAGTGGGACTTAAAATATATTTTTCGGGATTATGAAGTGTACATGTATAAATACCCCCATCCTTGGGAAGGAAATACACTTGTAAAATAAATAAGAAGTGTGAATAGGAAATAGTTACCTAACTATTTCTCCAAAAACGTTAACCCCTAAGCCAAGGCACGGCCATCCGTCTAATAGGCATTAGTACGTGTAGGTCGTCACGCAGCAGATTGAGTTGGAGACTTACGTTTCAGGATACGCACTTCTGTGAGTTCATGTCCCCCTTTTCTCTTAACTGTTTTCAGTTTTTATACTTCGGGGGTGGAATACATGTTACAGTAATTACAGACACTTTATACATGGTATGGTTAGCTTAAGGAGGGTATACTACTTAGATCATGTGAGTGGGTAGGTGGAACTTGAGGCCATTAATCCTCGTTGTAGGACTGAGGGTCATGAACGGTAGATCTATTTGGGTGTAGCGAGCCCAACTCCTGAGTCCACTGTGCGGACCATGGGGTGACTTTGAGCCCGACGCAAAAATCTGCTAGGTTTGAGTCTTCCTGCATCACTTCACACATATCATTGGCTTTGCAACCCAATGGTGATCTCTTTTTCCTTAATTGCTACATACTAGGGATTTTCATACATATTACAAAGGTTTATACATACTCACTTTTACATGAACTCGCTCAACTTTTGTTGATTTTTCAAACTACATGTATTTCAGGAAACTAGGGGATCTGGAAAGGTATGCACTCTCGTCAAGCTGCGTAGGAATAATGATGTCATCCGAGTTTAGGAAATGTGACCTTTACCTGGACGGGTTACAAGTCTTAAACTGTGTTTTTATTCATGTCCTTTGGTTGTGTCTTGTCAACACATTTTAAATTATGTCATATCGTAATCTGTTTTAAGTGTCGACTTTTAAACAATGTTGTCGTGTTTACTTTTAACAACTTGATGAATGGATGAACATCATATGTTTTATTTCATATAGTATGGTTATGATATTTGCTATGGTATTAAGAAGTCACACCAAAATAAACCCACGCTTCCGCAAAGCCATGGTGTGACAAAGGGGTAATGGTTCTTTATGGTTATTTTGTTCAGTTCCCTATAGTCGACGCACTTGCGCATCGACCCATCCTTCTTTTTTACAAATAGGACGGTGCTCCCCATGGTGACACACGCGGGCGTATAAAGCCCCTATCAAGAAGATCTTGTAATTGTGTCATTAACTCCCGCATCTCGGTGGGAGCCAATCTATAGGGAGCTTTCGCTACCGGTTTCGCACCCGGGTTCAATTCGATGCGAAATTCTGTTTCTCGTTCGGGAGGGAGTCTCGGCAATTCCTCCAGAAATACATCCGGAAATTCGTTCACGATCTCAACATCTTCATGTTTCGGGAGGCTTTGTCGAGCATCTACTACATAAGCTAGATATGCCCTACTCCCGTTAAGTACGTATTTAACGGCTTGAACAAGGGTACACAATTTCATTTCCACATTTCTCTCCCCTTGAATACTCAGTTGCCTTCCAGTTGGAGATTGAACAAGCATTACCTTATTTTCACAATTAATCTCCACGTGGTGTCGTGCTATCCAATCCATACCTATTATCATTTTGAATTCCCCCAAAACCATAGGTATGAGGTCGATATCGAATTCTTCATCTTCTATAGTGAACTTACAATTTCTACAAATATCGTGTAACACATATTTCTTACTATCGGCTATTTCTACCTCTAAAGGGATTGGCGTTTGTTCAATCTTAATTGAAGGATATTGCGTGATTTCATTGGAAATAAACGACATAGTGGCTCCTGTATCAAACAAAACATACACCGGTATGGAGTTTAATAAAAAGATACCTGAAACCACATTCAGATGAGACTTGGCTTCTTCGGATATGATTTGAAACATCCTCCCTTTCTCCTTAGAGCTTTCCTCATTCTTTCCCTCCTTCTTTGTTCCTTGTTGGAGTTTAGGACACTATGACTTAACATGCCCTTTCTGGAAACAGTTGAAACATGTCTTCGGGTTGCTAGGGCACTTGTAGGACGTATGCCCTTCTTCACCGCATTTATAGCACCCCTTCTTACCCAAAAGGCATTCCCCCGTGTGAAGTTTTCCACATGTCTTGCAAGGAGTAATACCACCCTTCGACTTATCTTTCCTTCCCTGATCTTGAAACCTCACCTATTTAGATGGACTTGCATTTGACCCCTTTTCTGTTGACCTCTTTTCACCACGTTCCTCCTGTCTTTTAATCTCAATTTCCCTATCCCGTGCCAAATTGATAAGCTCGTCAAGGGTCTCACATTTTGAGGGAGTGATGAATTCCCTAAATTGTGACTTTAGTATGCCATAAAAGCGATTGATATTCATTCTTTCGGTCTTCACAAAGTCTCCACAAAATTTCATCTTATCCAAGAAAGTGTTTGATATTTCGTTTATCGTCTCGTTTTTTCTGTCGGAGGCGTAAGAAATCCTCCTGAATCTTATCAACGGCCGACTGAGGACAATGATATTTCATGAAGGGTTCCTTAAATTCTTGCCAAGTCATCATTTGGAGTCTATCCTCACCTACTTCCTTGCTATATGCATCCCACCAGTCTTTCGCCTGAAAAGAGAGTTGACCCGTAGCAAACATCACTTGATCTTCCTTATCACACCGACTTCGTATAAACACAGCTTCTATGTTCGAGATCCATCTTTGGCATGCTATCGGATCGATTTTTCCATCATACGTTGCAGGATTGCATGCCATGAAATCTTTATATGTGCATCGCCGTTCCTTGATTTTACCTTTAGACCCCTCAATCAATTCCTTCAATTCTTCAATCTTGCTAGTCATCATTGCATCCACAACTCCCAACACTCTACTTTCTACTTCTTGAGCTAATCGTGGAAGATTAGCTTGCATAACCCCTTCCGCCACTTCTGTGACTTTGTTATTAAACGCTTCTTGACGAGCCGTATCATCATCATCATTAACACTTCTTGCGTCTGCCATCTACACGACATCATGTTTTGCGTTTAATACGAATCATAAGCTTTTCAATACATCGTAGTTCATTAGTCCATAATTACTACATTCGCATTCTTACATTTTAAACTTTACTCGCTTTTTAAACTTTCATCATTCATTTGTGTCATTCGACACATTACTTTCGATTTTTACAAATTTCTTTCCATCATAGCCACTAATTGTGGTTACATATATCATGTTAGGCCTTATATGGACCCTTCATAAACATTGAATAGGCTTTCGGCCAATTTGGAAACTCGAAATGCAAAAAACAATTCAAAACAGCGTGATGGGTTTACGCGTGGCGTCGGCGACGACCGAGAAGTCTGTCGGCGACGGCTTCTGTAAATGTACGTCGGCTAAAAAGCCCCGTAGGCAGCGATTTAAGCCGTCGGCCCAAGTAAGGGCGTCGGCTAAGCACAGAACTGGCGTCGGCGACGGTTCGTCCGTTGTCGTTTCGCTGCAGTTCATTTTATGGGTGATTTGTTCCTTTTTCGGGTCCGTTTCCAGCCTTACGGTTCCTGGAACTCCCCGTATCGCCCCCATATTTATTCTTTCACGTACCTAACTTAAATATTATATCCCAAGCACATTACACATACTAGCATTTTACCAAAACTTAAATTGTTACCTAATTGGCGATCTTGGAGCGAGCACACTTTCGAACGAGCCGTCAGTTTGAGTTCAAGCATCACATCATATGCTCGAATCCCTCAAACCTTGGCTCTGATACCAACTTGTAACGCCCCTAACTTATCATTTTCAAATATCTTAAAGGGGATAATAGATGTTAAAAATTTCGGCATGACCCGTACGTAAATAGACCGCTGACACCTGTTTTGTACGGTAAACCATTTCCACATAAAACATCCTTGACAAAAACCCAAAATGGAACGTTTAAGTTGTTTACAACAAGACTACTACTAATGAGTTTTTAACCAAACCATAAAGACATCAAAATACTACACAAATTAAATTACATAAGACCAAAAGTTTAGACCACGTTATATTAACTTAAGACGGAAGCGTGTAGTGGGCGTAGATCAAGTGTGCTCATTCCAAATCGTCTGACCGCCTAGATTGAGGATTTACCTACATTCAATATAAACAATTAAGTTAGTATTTCGTCACTAACACAACTAGTTAATAAACCGATTCATCTCATTCACGGTTTTACATCTTTCAATTACTTTACTAACCGTTAAACGGTTCATTACATGCTTACCTCTAGGTAGAGACTAAGCATACTCTTCTTAACACACCCACTAACAACGGATACTAATATCATTACATAACTTCCATTCGATTCGTTCATGACGAACAAACATATTCTTTACATTCTTACCTCATACTCCGATCCGAGAAAAACGGATCGAGTTGACTTTCATTCATTACATACTTAACTTCCCATACCCGGTTCAACTACAAGAACCGGATATGATGCCTTATCTTTTGTAACTTATTCATTCCTCGCAATCCGTTTGTGACGGATCTTACTTTTACTTTCGAAGAACCATAGATTTCAAATCTCACAATTTTAACATAACAACACAATACAATTGAGACTATTATCCATAAGACAACATTATAGAATATGATGTACACTAACGTACCTCGATCTTGTGAACCTTCCGATTTCCTAGTATTGGATCCTTCTTCCTTCACGCCTATAACAACACATTCATTCGTTTATTTAGTACAACCAAATCTCATTCATTCATCTTTCAAATCATACATATTGTTCTTCTAAGCATTTCATCAAACACTTGGTGGTCATCATATTTACAAGCATAATGTACAAGCATACAAAGCATGAATTCTTACTAGTTTATCTTATAATTCATCAATAATATATACATGTTCATACCTTTCTTTTATTCTACATAAATTTCTAAGATTCAAGCATTACAACAGCACCATATTTCAAGATTTCACATAACTATGATCACTTTGATCATCCTATTCATATCATAATTTCACAAGGTGGGTTTTTACCAAAATCTTTCAAATAACCTAAAATCGAACATGATTCTTGTTCTAGAAGCTAACCCTAACTCAGATTTCTCACATTTAGACACAAGAATTCGAGATTGGGTTAAACCCCTCATCCTACAATTCATGAATTCAGAAATTAAACTTACCACTTCTGAAATTGAGGTTAGCTACTCGAAATTAGGGCTCATGCATTAGATTTTTCCTTTGATTCAAGTTTAATTGCTTGAATTCTTGATATTAGGGTTTCACCCCTTCCTTGCTCCCCTGTTCGATCGACCAGAACCCCACACACAGAGTGTGTGTGGGTTTTGAGCTCTTTTATTATAATCACCCTTAATTTTGATATGTTACACCTTTAGTCCCTCAAGTTCATTTACTTATTTAATTTTAAACCTCACCCTTTTATTATTTATATTATGCATCAAATCCCATTAACTAAGTTAAGTTTTAAAATAAACTTTTTAACTTATCAAGTAAACATTCTTGGGGTGTTACACTGTATCAAACATCCATGAACATAATCTCTGTTCGAGCCATCTTTTCTAATCTCCAATCCCTCATTGTTCAAAACATTTAACTCAAATTTTGCTTCCTTCAATTTTTTTAAACACAACTTGTCTATTTTGTTATTTCTATAAGTTTCAACAAACCGGGTCCATCCTGGCCCGTTTATCTTCTTACTTTTATGACCGATGCTCTGTACTGCAATCTTATACTTAAAACCCGTATAATCAACCAACTTTATCACTTCACACTTTCTTGGTAATTGGTTAGCCATTATCTTCGGAAGTACCTATATATATAAAATACACAACATTTGATATATCTTTAATTTTATAAATACAGTTTTTAGCATACAATTGTGATTTGAGCTAATTTGTTCTAAGAATATAGCTTACCAATCCCTCATTTAGGTCTGCCAATTGAGAGACGTTTATAATTATCATAAACTCCATCTGAAAGTAACAAATACAATAACAGTTAAATACTAAAATATAAAATCAATTGTATCTGAAAATAATTCTATTTAAGGTATAAAAAATATCCAACACTTTGTAGGACCAAACTTATATGTTGTGTATTTCAATATGGTCCCTACAACCAACAATATGAATCTAACACTGTGTACTTAAATGGAATGAGTCAAAATGTAACTAAATAGGTTGATATAAATCTTATTATAAAATAAAGAAAATAAGTTTCTTATAAGTTTATCTATTTTAACATTAGTAGATTATGAATTTGATGTTTATATAATTTGAAATGAGTAAACTGAAAGGAACATGTTAAAGCATACCTATAAAATACACAAGATAACAAAAAAAAAAAAAATACCTGATCTAAAACTTCAAACTTCTGATCGTCAAGTCTAAGGAAGAAGAAACTGTAGAGTTTTTTCGCCGGAGAAGAAGAGGTGAGATTGTATTGGGATTGTTGAAAATAAGATATTTATCTATTAACTTGTAATTGTTTATTTATTTAACTTATAATAATCTTTAATATCGGGATTTAAAAACTATTTTTAATTATATAAATGTAAATATATTAAATTAATAGATAAGTTTTTCGTATTTACCATTTTAAATTTATATGCAAACAGTGGTTATTGCTGTCTAAAAATTGCGATGTTTTAAAGTAAAAGGGGGTAAAGTATAAATTTTACAAAATTTAATTTCAACCAACCAGTGTAAATGTAACATATGCATTAACTCCATTTAATATACTTTTCAACTCCATTATTGAATATGAGCTCCAAAAAAGATATTCAGAAGTTTTCTCAAATAACTTTCTTATCAAAATCAGTAAGGTTCTATTTCATATTATAGATTACACGCTATAAAATCAAGTATTGTTTTTTTGAATTTATTGTTTGTATTATATATATTAGATTAATCATTATTTGCTGTTATGAGTATGTGTTTGTCACTGACGGCATTTCATATTCTCTCTTGAAGCAAATAATAGTTGCTGTAATCCGATGTATTTTTATTGATTAAGTACTGCATTAACTTAAATGAAGTTACTGATAGCATTCTCTGTCACAATTTGTGCATGCATCTTCGTGATGTTGTCTTCTACATTACGATTGATAAATCAACTATATAATTTTTTGTTAATGCTCATTTGCTTAATTGTTGTGAGAGATGATGATTTTCGTTTTGTGCTTTGTTTTTATAATACCTTAAGTGTGTGAATATTCCACTTGATATTTATAATAACTTTTAAGTTTAAATTGTTTATTTGCAGATATGAATCTATCCAATCAAACACCATCCTTTTTACAATTCCTTAATGAAGATGATATTATATTTTTGGTATGTTTTTTTAACTTTCTTGCTACTATTAGGATTCTACGTTAATTTTTGATGTAAGATGTTTGTTAAATACTGTTGCAGAATATACCACTTGATTTTCAGACTCAGTTGTGGGGCAAGGAGGTCCCGTATGGGCAAATCGTAGAGTTACTTGATGGTAACAAATCATGGTTAGTACGAGTAAAGAAGAGAGATGATCATTGTATGTTTACGGATGGATGGACAAAGTTTGTTAGAGATTGTTGTTTGAAAACGAAAGATGCTGTATTGGTGAAAGCTATTGGACGTTTGTCATTCGTTGTCTCATGTTTTAAAAAAAAGTGTACGAGAACTCTTACATTTCAGCAAATATTAGCCCTGAAGTTGGCATAACTGTAAGTAACGATATATTATTTCGTTACTTACTCTAAATATTTTATGCTATCTCAACAGCTCGCTAACATCTATTTGCCCTTTTAACGTCTGTTTTCTTATAATCTTAACATCTGTTGACTAACCTTTTTAACTTCTGTTGACTAAGTCTTTTAACCTCGGTTGACTAACATCTGATATTTAAGATATGTCCACGTTGCAACCTCTGCTGGACATAATGGATGACAGTTGTTACAAAACCTCTGTTGGATAGCAACAGAGGTATGTAATAGTTGATAGCCAAACAGTGGTTAGGTTGTGTGTAAATACTATAACTACTGTTGACTAACCCAGTTGAGTAATTCTCATTTTAACTTTTTTTGACTAATCCGTTGTAACTTCTGTTGCTCATTAGTTCATATCAAATTTGAAAGTCTGCGCTAAATATTCCTTTGCTTATTCTATAGCTAACTGCTGACAAATTTTGGAAACAATTCTATGGTAAAAATTACGAGTATGGGATGGCAACTATCTATGTTGGCGAAAGGTTTTGGAATGTGATGATGAAAGGATGGACTGATGGATGCGGATTTACTGATGGATGGTCAAAGTTGATTGAAGAAGTTCCCATACCAGTTGAATCTTGGTTGGTTTCACCATGATTGCATCTAAAACATTTGAGCTTTCCGTTTTTCATTCCGAGACTGGAACTGAGGTTTCTTTCAAGAAGGCTGATGTAGTTGTTTTGGATGATTCGGTTTATGGAGATGATGGATTTGATTTATTGGTTGCGGTATAAAATTTTGATGATATAATACATTGTTTGATAACATGACGGTGATAAGTAACTTTTATTATATTATGTTAATAACTTTTGAAATCTCATTTTGTAGAGTAAACACAAACAGCTTCTGGATTCCGGGGAAGTTGCTTTGGATGATGAGGATGCTGGAGCTTCGGTTGGTAATCCTAAGCAGCTTACGAGTTTTGAGGATATTTTTAATGTATATATACACATGTAATATTTATATATTATTATGATTTAAAATATGGTTTCTTATATATGATTCTTCTTATAAATATAGTTTGCTGATGATGGGCTATTTGATTCAAAGATTGCGTGTCTGGTTGATGAGTCAGATGTAAAAAATGTTGTAAATTTATAATTTTCTACGCATATATTTTATTGTATTATAAGTATAAGAAGGTTTTTTTTTTAAATTTTGTTGTAGCCTGAAGATCATTCTGTAAAAATAGCTGATGATGTTAACGATCGTCAACTACAGTCTAAAGATTTTCCTGTTCGTGACATTTCTGCCTCTTCAAGTGTTCTATCTAATGTAAGTGTTTATTAGTTTTATACTGTCTATTTTATTATTGTCTCAATATATTGATATTCATCTGTTTGATTGAGTCTTAAACTTCAAAGCTGAGTTGAGAAGATAGTTTGTGTTGATAAAGAAAGTTATAAAATTTCAAGAATTTAGAGTTGTTATATTGTAAATTAATTTACTTAGGTGGAAAAGATGCGCAAACTTCGTGGCAAGACAATTGTAGAGGATAATAAAGCTGTTGATAGACCATGTAAAGTTCGAAAGGTTTGTTTAGTATCATCCACTTCAGAATCAGTATTACACTTCACCAAACATGCTGAAGACAGACTTATAAGTTTTTGCAGTCGTTGCTTTGTTTCGTTATTTCAATAACTTTAGTTATATATCAATATTTTATAAAATTCACGGTTTAATTTTCTATTTTTTAGCAACTGCCATCAGATGTATCTTCTGCGTTGGATATGCATACTGATAATCCTAAGCCTATCAAGATCCAAAATCTTAAATGTGAAGTCCAGGAACTGTTTACAACATCTCAAAAAACCAATACTGGATTCAACTATGCTGTTGTTGGATGGTCTTCTTATCTGAGATCTTGCAATATTTCTTTTGGTGATGAACTTTCGTTAGAGTTTCACAAGTCTACTCAATTGCTGAAGTTAAAAAAAGTTGTGCATATCGTGACAAAGATAAAGTCCTCTTAGTTTCATGTCATGATTGTTTGTGGTTGTACATTTGGTTCGTTGCTGGTACTAATTTTACTTCTTAGACATGTTCTATATGTAGTTATGTCTATAAACAAGTTTCATTGTCAAAGGGTGGGTGCTACTTTTTTTTTGTGGATAGTACAATGGAAATACTCATATGTATCTTATATATTAACTGATGATGCATGTCTATAGTTGTCTTTTAGCTATAATAGATGTCTTTTAGCTATAATAGATAACACGTTTTGGTACAATATCTACACATATGTATATGTTCTATCAATATCTGTTTACTAACTTTTGTAGTTTCTGTTAACTGACCTTTTTAACATGGGTTGACTAACATCTGATAGTTACTATCTATCCATCTGGCAAGCTCTGTTGGAGATAATGGATGACAGTTCTTATTAAAGTCTGTTGGAAAGCAAGAGAAGTTTTTAAAAGTTAATAGATAACAGTAGTTTGCTATCAACAAAATGGAATTGCTGTTGAATAAACCTATTGACCATTAGTGTATATCAATTTTATAAGTCTATACTAATTATTTTTTTTACTCTCTGTCAATATGGGCTATGCATGGTTTTCTAAGAAACGGCCCGTGTTTGCACACGGGTCTTACCGCTAGTACTATATAATAAAAGAAACCATTTTTGAGACATTTGTCATCATATTAGGCCATGTCTTATGGATAATTATTATTTTAGTTTAATCTCTTATAATTAATTATAGATAATCCTCCTACTAAATATTATTTAGTTTAATTATTAATTTTATATTTATCTATTTACAACAAATTCAAACTTTGTTATCTAATTTGATATTAGAGTAAATTACGATTTTAGCTCATGTGGTTATATAACTTTTACCCTTTTAGCCCAAAAAGGAATTTTTTAACATCTGAGCCCTCAACTTCTTTTTTCTAACCCTTTTGAACCCCAACATCATTTTTTCTAACCCTTTTGGCCCCTAAAAGTAAATGGATGGGGTTAGTGTTTGGGGCCAAAAGGATTAGAAAAAAAGACGTTGGAGGCTCAAAATTTTAAAAGATTCATTTTTTGGCTAAAAGGGTAAAAGTGATATAACCACAGAGGCCAAAATCGCAATTTACTCTTGATATTAACTATATATTTGAACGTTTTGTTTAGTTTGGTATCAAATAGATTTTACGAAACTTAAAATAAAATTAACTAATATTATTTTTCATTTCTACATTTACAAGTTTTAAATAAATGGTTAAATTTATTGAGACTTCGTTACATTTACAAGTTTTAAATAAAGGGTTAAATTTATTGAGACTTTGTTAACACATTTGTACTACAATATAATAATCTATTTATATAAATCTAAATATATATCTATACTATACTATATAATAAAACATTAATGTGTGACACCTATCATTCATTGTAAGCATTTATTTTAAGATTTTCTCGGTTCACTTCCAAACTTATCTTATATTAATTAAATAAATAAATGAATAATGAGCTAATATTAAATTTCATCCTACTTTAAATTTTGAATACCAATCTTCTATTTTTCTAATAAAACATTATTCTAAAATTTAAATTATTAATTTAAGATATTTTTAAACAAAACAAATCATTTATCACGAAAACCAAACTTTGTATTAATATATCAAATATTTTTATTTTCATTACTAAAAAATTATTATATCAATTTTATTACATAATTTATAAATCAATTTGTCAGAATTGGTACCAACATTTTATCACTCAAATAGTTGCTGATTTCCTTCTTGAATAACATATCTTCTTTTCAAGAATCATCTTCACAATCACCATATCCATCGTGTATCAAGTATTATCCATTAGTATATTGAAAGATATGACTTTTATTATTGGTATATAAAATTAGATTTATTAAACCCGTCTAATACACGTAGTTTTTTAAAGATATACCTCTTTTATTATTTACTATACAAAATTACATTTTTTCAATCCGTGTAATACATGAGGTTTTTTAAGATATAACTTTTTATTATTTGATATATAAAATTAAATTTATTCGATTCGTACAATGCACGGGGTTTTTTAAAGATATATATTTTTTATTATTTAGTATAGAAAATTACATTTATTCAACCCGTGTAATACACATATTTTTAAAGATGTAACTTTTTTTATTATTTGGTATATAGAATTACATTTATTCAACCCGTATAATAAATAAGGTTTTTTAAAGATGTATTATTTTATTATTTGCTAAACAATATTACATTTATTCAACCCGTGTAATACACATGGTTTTAAAGATATAACTTTTTTATTTGGTATATAAAATTATATTTATTCAACCCGTACAATATGGTTCTTATAGATATAACTTTTTATTATTTAATATATAAAATTATATTTATTCAACCCGTGCAATAAATGAGGTTTTTAAAGATATATTATTTTATTATTTTGTATATAAAATTCATTTATTCGACCCGTGTAATACACGGGGTTATAACCTAGTAAATTATATATTCATCATGTTCTGGTCCGTGTCAGATTCAAAAAAATTTTATTCAGAATTTTCATATTCGTGACAGAATGAATCCCTCAACCCATGAATATGACCCCATATAACAAAATTTATTGGTTTTATTATAGAATGGTTGTGAAGTATATACTATATAATAAACCACTTTAGGTACATTTGTCATCATATTAGGCTATTTTTTATAGATAATTATTATTTTAGTTTAATCTCTTCTAATTAATTATAGATAATCCTCCTACTAAATATTATTTAATTTAATATCTTATATTATAGATAATCCTCCTACTAAATATTATTAGTTTAATATCTTATGGATAATTATTATTTAGTTTAATCTTCTTCTCATTTATAATATTATTTAGTTGAATTAATTATATTTGAACATTTTGTTTAGTTTGGTATCAAATGGATTTTACGAAACTTAAAATAAAATTAACTAATATTATTTATCATTTATACATTTACGGAGTTTTAAATAAAGTGTTAAATTTATTGAGACTTCGTTAAAAATTTTTGCAACAACATAATAATCTATTTTTGTCATGAAAACCAAACTTTGTATTAATATATTAAATATTTTTATTTTCACTATACAAAATTACATTTACTCGACCCATGTAATACATGAGATTTTTTAAGATATAATTTTTTATTATTTGATATATAAAATTAGATTTATTCAATTCGTACAATACACGGGGTTTTTTAAGGATATATATTTTTTTATTATTTAGTACAGAAAATTACAATTATTCAAACCGTGTAATGTGCATATTTTAAAGATGTATTTTTTTATTATTTGGTATATAAAATTACATTTATTCAACCCGTGTAATAAATGAGGTGTTTTAAAGATGTATTATTTATTATTTGCTAAACAATATTACATTTATTCAACCCGTGTAATACACGTGTTTTTAGAGATATAACTTTTTTTATTTGGTATATAAAATTACATTTATTCAACCCGTACAATATGGTTCTTATAGATATAATTTTTTATTATTTAATATATAAAATTATATTTATTCAACCTGTACAATAAATGTGTTTTTAAAGATATATTGTTTTATTATTTAGTATATAAAATTTAGAGTTAATTACATAGTTAGTCCCTGTGGTTTGCACAAAATAACAAACTTAGGTACTAATAGTTTAAAATCACCTTCTAGGGTATTAACTTTTCATTTTGTAACGTTTAGAGGTATTAACTTCTAAGGTAATAACATAGGTAGTCCCTGTGGTTTGCACAAAATAACATACTTAGGTACTAACAAAATGTGATTTTAAGCCTACAAATAAGCTTAATACCCTCAAACGTTACAAAATGAAAAGTTAATACCCTAGAATGTTATCAGAAACTATTAGTACCTAAGTTTGTTATTTTGTGCAAACCACAGGGACTAACTATGTAATTAACTCTAAAATTTATTTATTCAACCCAGTGTAATACACGGGGTTATAACATAGTAAATATATTATAGAATGATCGTATCAATTCAAATGCGTCTGGTCCTCAAATCGTTTGGGACTGGGTTAGGCCCATTTCAGACGGGCTTGAGAGTAATGAACTCCATGTAAGACCCAACTTAAAATAACAGGATTAATGATAGATAACATGCATTTAGTACAAAAATTTCGAGTTTACAAAAACTTTCATGATTTTAAGACCATACATGATCATAATATTCAAGTTATAATCCTACTAAATAAACTTTCAAGACATGACTTCAAGTGTTTTCATATTAATAAAACAAAATAGATCAAGTGCGGAAGCTTTGTTTAGTGCATTCGGTTCTCGGAAATCGCTTGATCTTGATCCAGTGTCACACGTATTCATACCTACGCCAAAACCATGATAAATATTAGTTTTGACCGAAATAGAATAGACATAAACAAGTTCTAATGCCAATCCAATGAAACAAAACAAAATTCGGCGAATTTAAGGCTGTTGCGCCCCGCGACAGCCTAGAACGTAGCTTACGCGGCCCGCGACAATGATCGCGGCGCGCGAACGTCTTATTGCTTTGCCGTCGCGTAGCGCGACGACCCTATTTTGGCAGAAGGTTGTTGCTGATTGCTGCACTTTGCCCAGCTACGAAAAATTTAACAATAGTAACTATAAACTCGCATAACATTCGCTATACAAGTCTGTTTTTCGTCATTCTTTTTCCCACGCGACCGTAATTAAATTACAGACCCGTTTATCTACGCTATTTACATAAAAATATCAGTTCAAGCATAATTGTCATACAATTCAGCTCCTTGTTTATTTGACCCACTTGTTTCCAAGTTCTACAACTTGTATTATAGTCATAACATGTTTTAGGCCATTTACACATATCCAGATTTTACCAACTATGACGTTTCGCTTCCCTCTCTAGGGTTGCTTACGTAATAACCTTCATGTTTGTTTTCAAGGATTCAAACTTGCTTTTTAACACTATTCGACAAGCATAAATTTCTGAACTTTAATTCCCATATTAAGGGCTCATTTTTACAACGAGTTTAGCGTGTCCGCTACACGGCTCACGCTTTGTTTATAACCATTCAACATGTGATGGTCATTAACTTCAACGTTTACAAATTCAACTTGTTTTGACCCGTTTGGATGCCGAATGGAGAGCACCATTTCAAGACATTCCAAACTCTATTTCTAACACATGTTTTGACCCGTTTTAATTGTCTAAAGCACTTCGTCACTTCCGTGACTTAACGGGTTTTCTTGTTTCGTTAAATTCCAACACAATGAACTAGAATAAATAAATAACATATCGTAACGAAACCATATGTCGCGTACCTTCAAAGCGCACCCTTCAAGCGTGTATCACCTCCGACTTGTCCACTTGACGATCCGGATTCTTTACCTAAAGAGTTCCATTCGCAACCAATTTAGAACTCTTTTATAATCAATAATGGACAATTTATTATGATAATCAAATCCGCGTTTTTGTCCGATCTTTAACGTTTTACTCCTCACTTAGGCATTTTAACAAACACCTAGCGGGTCAGATTTCACATAATCATTATTAGGTTCTTGACATGTTATTTACATCCACTATCACTTCAATTAAGAAATTTTCACAATTTTTGACATCAATAAAACTGAATTTAACACATAAATTCAGTTTTCACTAGAATAGAAATCATAATCCTAGTGTTTATCTAGTTTCTACAATTTCATTAATCACCTACAATGGTGATTTCAATTCCACAAGTATCATGCAAGGTTTTTAACAAGAATTAATCTAGTAATTATCCCTAGACATCACACTACTTCTAATTTTGTCTATACTACATATATTCATGCTTAATTTTGATTTTTCTCAATTAACCTAGAATTGAACATGAATCAAAATACCAAAATTTTGCATACCTTTTGATCCCTGCAACGAGGTGATCACAAATTCGTGTTTGAAACTTGATTTAAAGCTGATTAGAGGCTTCAATTTGTGAATTTTGTGAGGATTAGGGTTGGAAGTGAAGCTCCCTGATCGCCCCTTCTTTCTGTTGGACCAGACACACACTCATGTGTGGGACCTGTGTGTGTTTGGTGTGTAATTTGTTATTTTAACACTTAGGTATCAATCTTTACATGTTTGGTCCTCTAACTTGTGTTTAACTTGTAGTTTAGGTATTTAACCTTATTATATGCCACTTCTAGACTCATAACTAACTGGGTTGTCGATTCCTAGTTAGTTGGTTCTTGTTAGATCATTATTCTATAAATCAGATTTAAAGTTTTTATAAATTCCGGGGTGTTACACTCAAGGATCTGTTAGCTCTTTTGAACATCATTGTCGTTTCACCGGGACTTGACAACACAGGTGTGGGACCTGTGTTGATGCATATGTCTGCCGACTTCGTCTTGTATCGAGTCTTGTAATTGATTAGAAAGATCAGGGCACGTTGTACGACAAAACTGGGTAAAATGTATGTTGTGGCCATTTTGCACGAAATGGTGAAGCCATTTCGTACGAAATGCCATTTCGTGTGAGCTGTTCCGCGCAAAATGGATTGCCTATAAATACCTGCCTTGATCTTTTCATTTGGAACTTTTGCAATTCAGGTACTGAGGTGCTGCCGAAGTGTCTCCAGGCAGTAAAACGTTGTTTTATCAATAAACAAGACAATTAGAGTGTATATCAAGCTGATTCAAAGTCAATACGTTTGTTTCCGCCTCTCGTATTAACAAGAACTCTTCTGAATGACTCGTTTTGGTCGTGCAAACGTTCCTACAAGTGGTATCAGAGCCCAGGAGGAAGAGTTCTTACCGAATTCAGCTTGATTTCATCAAAATTTTGACTTCTACATCTTCTTTTTCAAAATTAACAAGATTTTACGGTTAAAATGGCTTGAATTTCACTCATTACACGCATAACACTGTTTTAATAAATCCTTGAAAGAATTAGACCTAAAATCAACCTAAAACCTGATCAATTTGACAAAAATATGGCCGTATGGATGACGTCAGCACCATTTCGCACGGATTGAAACTTTCATATTGCACGAAATCATCTATTTCGCTTGAGATTGGTCCATTTCGCATGAAAACATCCATTTCATTTGAAAGTATCCATTTCGTGTGAGTCATTTCGTACGAAATAGTTCACCAGATCCATTTCGCTTGAACAATCTATTTTTGTGAACTTTTGATACCGAATCATGGAGAACGAATTCTACAACGCATTTGCTAGTCCGATTACTATTACTCAAAATACGATGCTAGAAAATGAAACGGGGACTACGCAAAAATCGCCTAAACTTATGAGTATTGAGGAGTATAGTGGATAGGCAGAACGTTTTGAAAATTGGGTTCAAGCATACTACTTAGATGCATGGGAATGTATTGAGTATAGATATATTAGACCAGTTAAGGACAACGGAGAGAAGGTTGAAATTAAAGATCTAAGTGCTGATGAGAAAAAAAATTACAAAAGTGAAAAGATGATGGTTAGTCTCTTGCAGCAAGCTATTAAGGAAGAAATCTTGATTTTACTACAACATAACGGAAGTTCACACTCAATATGGAAAGAACTGAAATCGAAGTTTGTTGGAAGTAAAGAAATGCTCAAGAACAAAATGTTACTTTTAAAGAAAGAATTTGATATATTCCGTGGATTAAAAACTGAAAACACCAAAGCAAATGTTTCTACTTTAAGATTTGATAAATGTAAAGTTACTTGTTTTCGTTGCAGGGAAAAAGGGCATTTCAAGAGAGAATGCACATACCGCAAAGCAACTGGAGCTCAAAATCCTTTTGGAAACAATGACTATTACCGAAAAGTGATTTATCATCAAGTTTCTCAACAGCCATATCAACAACAACAAACACAAACTGCTCATGCTCGGAAGGAGATTGAAGAATCAAAGAAAGCTTATTTAGTGTATCAGGATGATGAAAGAACGTCAATAGGATTTAGTTGGGATAAATATATTTCAGCCGAGAATAAAGCATGTCTGACAGATCAAGAAGATGAAAGATTGCCAGAAGGTTTTAGCTGGGACAAATTTTGTCCGGATGAAGAGATCTTAAAGGCTAAAGCTTTTGTTGCTCAAATTGTTAAAGACAGTGGTGATGATAATTCATATTGGGCAGATAGTATGAAAGAGCACTTGAAATATCTAGCTGAAAGAGATGCTGAAAAGACTCAAATGGCAAAGAAGAAGGTTGAAAAACAAGATGACAATGAAGATGATTATTTGGCAGATAAAATGAAAGAGCATTTAAAATTTTTAGCTGAGAGAGATGCAGAAAGAAGAAAAAATAAGAATGATGATGAACTGGTCAGAATAATAAAAAAACAGGTGAAAGAAATTTCAGCTTTCGAGATTAACAAGGGAGCTGATGCAGAAAAGGCGTTTGTAAATTGTGAAAACTGTGAGACTCTGAAAAATACAATAACGAGTTGATTCACAACATGAACAGGTTGAAAGAATCGTATGATGTTCTAAACAAAGCCATGAATCAATATAACGAGTCGACAAGCAGTGAACAAGCTACAGCCATGAAGACACTTAATGGAGCATACATGATAAAGCAGGAAATGGTCAATTAATACATTGATATGTGTGCTGAGCTTGAAAAGAAATTAGAAACTCAGAGGATAGAAACTGAAAGAGTAAACAAATTGTTAAAAAGTTACTCATGTTCTTCTTATGTGATTGACAGTATTTACCCTACAGTTGAAGGCATGAAGGCGCTTGAAAAAGAAACATCTGAAGTAAAGAATTCTGAAACAAGAGAGAAACCTGAAGAAAAGATTTCTGGTAAGAAACAAAGTGTTGGATATAACAAGTGTCCACCCCCGCTTGAAAATGGATATTCTCCATGAAATCCAAATTCAGAAAGAGTCAAAAAGGCAACTAACTTACAGTGGGAATCTGAGCATTCAGATAATTTGCCAGACAACATTGATGATACTTTCACTGCATCTGACACAAATCAACAATCTCAATTGATGAAGAAAGTGGTGGATCATGTGTTGGATAAAGATGAAACGGAGGAGTCAAAGTCTGAGTCCGAAACTTCAAGTCCAGTAGTCAAAAATGGCAAAAGGGTTTACAATAAAGAATTTATGTTATCAAAAAATAATTTGAATGGCGAATCAATCAAAGTGGCATATACTTTGAATGATTCAGACAAATTATATTCTGATGAAGAATTTCCAATAAGAGGTGTCAAGACTGAAATGATTAACAAGGTTTTCAAACTAACAGAAATTAATATTTCTGAAATAAAAGATGTAAATCTTTCTGAAAAACCTAAAAAATACACTTCAAGAGTTCAACAAAGGTTAAACAAGAAAAAAAGGTTACAGTTCTGGTTCAGGTTTTCAAAAGAAACCAAACCATAACGGTAATTTCAAAAAGAAAGGTCTAGGTTTTATTGCACCAGAAAATCATAAAAATAAGAAAACCTATAAACCAAAAACTGTATTTGTTTCGGGTGCAAGTTCAGTAGAAGAGGAAAGGAGCTCATTCTGGAAGCAATCGAACAAAGAATTCCTTGCTAAGAAGCAAGAAGGAATGAAGAATGAAGTTGTTCAGAAGAAGGAGAAGAGAACCTGTTATCAATGCAACAAAGTTGGTCACATTGCCTTGAACTGTCCAACGGTAACCAACACAAAACAGGGAGTCTCTGAAAAACTCAATCTCAAAGAAAAAGTTACTGATATTGAACCACCAACTGAAAAATTTAAAATGTTTAAAAATTCTACTTTTGAAGTTGGTGAGAGTTCAAAACGATTTTACAAAAGAAAAGGGAATCTTAACAACCAAAGGTGGGTTGTTAAGAAAACAAATGATAGTTCTGGCTATGAATCTGACTCGTCAAAGTCAGAGGAGTCACAAGTTGAGTTGAAAGATGAAAATTCAGTTTCGTTATTGGATAATGCAAATTTTCCATCATTGCAAATTGAAAATTTAAAATCAAAAGTTGGAAAATTTGAGATTTCAAATCAATTTTTTTCTGAAAAGAAAGAATTTGATGTTGAAAAAGCCTTTAACCCCATGGTTCAAAATATTTTTGGAAAAATGATTGACGGGAAAGTCAAAGGGGTAAAAGAATTTTATGAGAAGAAAACAAAGAAACCAGATGGAGATGGTTCATCCCAGGTTAGTAACTGGGATAGAACCTATCATGACTAAAAATCCGGACTTGCCGGAGCTCCCAAGTTGGTAATCGTGGAGTAGGAATCAACATTCTTCTTGAGAAATTCACAACTGTGAAATTTTGACCTACAAGTGGAATTATCATTCTTAGAAATTGTCATATTTTGATTTACAAGTGGTAAGATTGATAGGTGAACCTACAAGTGGTTGAAACAGGAGTTTTCACCTACAAGTGGTTAATCAAGGTCATTAAATTGAACTTGATTTAATCTTTCTTACATGTGATGAAACCCCTAACCTACAAATGGTTTGTGAAAATCAACAAAACTAATTTTCTGGAAAAACCATTTTGATTAAAACAAAATTAAGTGTTTTGAAATCATAATGGGAAAATAGTTTGTTGTCAGGGGGAGTTCTGATTGTTTATGCCAAATGAATGGAGAATTGAAGCAATTCACATCGGTTTGTCAAAATTTTCTTTAAATGGTTTTGAATTTTAGGGGGAGTAAAAAATTTCAGAAAATCCAAAAACATTAGAAAATTTGAAAAAGCCAAAAACATGATAAAATCAAAAACGAGTTTTGTTTAGAAAAAGAGGAAATGATAGTACATCAGTGGACTATTACAGCACGCTAAAGATTTGGAAAGTCAAATGTGATAAACGGTCTCACTGATGATATGCCAATAGGTTTTTACACATTCAGTAGATTGTTTTTTGAGATATAAACCTAAATATCAAGATTTACTTATCTCATGGGGAACATCTCTTGGATATATAGGTAACCCCTAAAATCTTGTTTGAAGGGCTTTCTATTTCTGACATACTAGGTCTTTGTGCGTGATGACATCTGGGGTATTATACCTGGACTTTTGATTTTGCGGAAGCAATAGCCTAGTCCTCGTATAATGCTCTGCACTGCTTTAATTTTAAAGCTCACCCTCAGCATAAAAAATGATAAAACATTGCAAAATGCTAATCATGTGCTGTTGCAGAAAAGATCCCCAAACGGGACACACCTAAAGATGAGCCATCATCTCTTTGTCTGAACGAAAGTTCTAACCTGAGCTCTCATGGTCTCGCATTACCCGTTTACAGATATCATTAGTGTACATTCACCTGTAAGACTGAATATAGGAGTCTGGATACGTGAGTATATTCTGAGGTGGGACACGCAAATAAGTTTAAGTCAATTAAAACATTATTTTCGTATCTCGAAACAATTGATCTTTGTGTAAAAATTTAAGTGGATTAGGATACTGACAAGTTACGTGAATCGTTTATAACTTAAAATGTTAAAAGCTTAACGGTGTTGGTGATTTGTCTCAAAAACTGATATGATCCTCTTACACAAACTCACAAAAATATTGTTTGTAAATATTTCTTTACTGCATTTCATTAACAAAATCCAAAAAGATTTTATTTCATCTTATTTTCGACAACTGATGTTGGAAAGCTGATTTTCAAAATTCCAAGTTCTGAACATGATGAACAACAACTTTAGGAAAGTTTGATTAGAAAAATGATATTCTTACGAGTGATCATCAAAGTTTATAAAAATTAAATCATTTTGAACAATATCAACATGTGGTCTATAAATTTGTCAAATTTTAAATTTATGAAATTTATTTTAAGGTAGAGACTATGCAGGTTAGCCAGGTTTCGATTCCTGAAGAGTTTCTGCATAAGTATATGTAGAGCCAGGGTTCGATTCTGAACATGTGAAGGCTGCAAAGTATGAGTAAGAGTTTGATACAGATCATGGATCAACATTCAAGGAGGAGTTTGAATGATAGAGAGCCAAGTTTGACTTTTGATGTCTACACAAGCTGCTGATGCTGATGAACTTAAGGAATCAAGAGATCTTATCAAGAGAAGATAAGAGTCAGATTGAGATTCTGGAAGAGAGAGAGAGAAGAAGAGATAAGATTGAAGGATACTTACACTATCAGATACTTTGGAATAGTACGAAGACTGATAACGACTGAAGACTTCGTCAACATCCAAAGGGGAGTCTGTTGGTGCATATGTCTGTCGACTTCGTCTTGTATCGAGTCTTGTAATTGATTAGAAAGATCAGGGCACGCTGTACGAGAAAACTGGGTAAAATGTATGTTGTGGCCATTTCGCACGAAATGGATATGCCATTTCGTACGAAATGCCACTTCGTGTGAGCTGTTCCGCGCGAAATGGATTGCCTATAAATACCTGCCTTGATCTTTTCATTTGGAACTTTTGCAATTCCGGTACTGAGGTGCTGCCGAAGTGTCTCCAGGCTGTAAAACGCTGTTTTATCAATAAACAAGACAATTAGAGTGTATATCAAGCTGATTCAAAGTCAATACGTTTGTTTCCGCCTCTCGTATTAAGAAGAACTTTTCTGAACGACTCGTTTTGGTCGTGCAAATGTTCCTACAACCTGGATCCCTCAGGTTAGTTCTCTGTGTCGAGTATTAAAAAATTCCTTAGCACGGTTGATAGATTGACGCCAAGTTGGGTTTTTACGTGGAATAATTGGATGCCAAAAAAAGTTGGAATGGTGGCGTGGAGAGCAGAAAAGGATAGGCTTCCAACTAGAGAGGCGTTGATCAGAAGGCATATTTAAACTACGAATGCTTCATGTGTATTATGTGGAGAATATGTGGAATCAAGTGAACACCTGTTCGTCGCATGGCACTTCGCACAAATAGTTTGGCAAAATATTGCTTCTTGGTGTAAAATTCCCCCCATTGTGGCTTTTGATATCAGAGATTTATTGGATCTTCACGGTTTCAGTCCGGGTTCGCGGAAAAGAAAGAAGATGCTGCTTGCCATTATCCACACCGTTTTTTGGAGCATTTGGAAGATCCGTAATGAGGTATTGTTCAATAACGCTCAACCGAATGTGGTTAAAGTTTTGGAGGAAGTTAAGTCGCTAGGTTTCCTTTGGGTTAAAAATAGGTCCAAGGAGGCGAATCTCTCGTGGGAGAACTGGAGCAGATTTTCGGTGTTTGAATAATTTTGGTTTGGCTTCGGCCTAATTAGTGTAATTCTGACCTTTGTATATTTGGTGTCTAGCATCTTGCTAGTTTGAATAAATAAAATTTTTTATCGACGGTTAAAAAAAACAATAGAATAGTTGTCAATTATTATTCCCTGTCTACAAACATGTGGGATTTGAACATTTATTTACATAGTGAATAAATATTTTTTTTTTCAGTTTTCAATTTTAGAATATAGTATACGTTTTTAACTATTTAAGCTATTATATTAATTTTGGTATTCTACGATAACCTATTTAAGCTATTAAATTAATATTGGTATTCTACGACAACCTGTGTTCGTTAGTTCTTTTAACTGAATAAGCAATTGGGTTTCATTTTATTCCTTAACATTTTGGTATAAACTTGGTTGAAAACGGAGTTGTTTTTTATGGTATCGTGTGCTATACGAGTGCTGGTACCAATTCCGAACCGCACCAATTCCGAACCAACCCTATAGAAATCATTTTGGGCATATCAAAACTATTTTTGTTTTCTCTTTCGATTATTATAGCAATTATTTGGTGTTGTATTTGGTGTCGAATCAAACTGAACCGACACCAACCGAATGCTGCAGCGTAGCACGGGGTATGCTAGTTAAACTTAAACTTAAATTTTAGGTATAAACTAAAAATTAGCTTGTTAAAAGCATGAACCGGATGATCTTAAATGAGCTCATGTTCAAGACTAAATTGGAATCTATTTAATAACCAAATTCGAGTCCATGCTTTATACAACAAGGTTGATGGACACCTATATAATTATAAAACTTTTATTTTATATTAATATATAAATAATCACATACTAAATGTTATATCATATTATTATTATTATTATTAGAGTAAAGTGCAATTTGACACCTTGTGGTTTACCTCAAATTGCAATTTGAACCCTAATCTTCCGATTTTTGCCAAATGACACCCTTTGGTAGACATTTCATCACATCTTCACGCCCATCGTTAGTCAAACGTTAAGTTGACTGTCAAAAAATGCGAAAAAAACTATTATACCCTAGAATCACTTCGTAACCCTTACTTACACTTTCTATGTCGTTCTGATGTATTGGTGTTTGCATTAGAAGATGTTGGAACTATAACTTCTCATGCGAAATCCATCATTGCCTTTAACACCTCGTGAAAACATCTATGAATCGTTTCAGCCGAGTGTTGAAACCTTGGTTAACCATTCGAAAACTTTCATTATGTCCTATGACCATAAAAAACATAGCCAACTTTTCTTCAAAGCTTATTGACCTACTACTTTGCAACCAATTTTTTGTTTAAAATGGTTGCACAATAGTACAAATGCCTCACGTGAAAGATGCATCATCTCATGACATTGTGTAGAATATCCATGCAACAATTCTTGTGTGTATGCATGACCGGTCAATGCCGAATTCAGATATCTTTTCCTTTTATTAGTGCTAAATCTTTGGATGGCTTTTTCCTTTCGTTTCTCCCTTTTATAGACCGAACAGTTGACTCATCACTAACACCTTGAGTCGGGGGCTCTACCTGAGTACACTCAACAACATCCTCAATGCCATTTAAATTTTGCCTAAACACTTCCTCATTAGGGTGAGGAAGTGTAGAAGACTGATCCCTTCACGTCCACGAAGTGTGAATTCCTAAAGACATGTTTCAAGATATGTTTTCTCAACACCCTATAGGTTCCAATTAGTCCTACCCCCTTTTTGTGCCATTTCTTTGAACAATTCAAAACACATACAAAATAGCTACTTAATACAAATCATACCATTAAACCATTACGATGATAAAATAAATCAAATTATAACATCACAATATCGTATCATTAAACTATCACATCTTGACAAATAAATACACAAATTCAAACTCAAACTCTATACATACACAACATAGATATATAGCAACAGACAAATTCAAAGTCAAACTTGTACATACACAACAAAGATTATTATTCTTGTACCATATTATTATTCATGTTATTATTGTATAAACAACAGAGATATATAGCAACATACATTATATAGCTTCAAAATCAGAATTCAAACTCAAACTTCAAATTAATAACTTCAAAATTAATAGCTTCAAAGTTAGAATCCATAGCAACAGACATTATATACACAAAGATATAACTTCAAAATCAAAATGTATAATATCAACAGACATTATATACACAGAGATATAAATTCAGAATGTGTAAAATGGTACCTTAATCGATGTGGAGGAGGGCGGCGGCGCTGCGGAGGTGTCAGCTGAGGAGGAAGGCGACAACACTGAGGAGCTCCGATTGAGGGGGAGGGCGGCGACTGTGTGGAGGTTCGGAGTGGAGGAGGTCGATGGTGCTGTGGAGGTTCAGAGTGGAGGAGGGCGGCGACTTGTGGAGGAGAGGAGGGGAAGATGCGGCTGTGGAAGAAGAGGTATGTCATGGTTTGGTTAGGGCATAAGGGTATACATATAATAAGTTTTATTCGAATCTCAAAAATAGCTAAACCATTCAGATCTGAATGGTTTCATTAAAAGGTGGTTATTTGGTGAACCAAACACCCAGATGTCTGTCTGATTCAGAGGCTTGCCACTTAATGGAGCCATTCAGATGTAAATAAACAGCCCCTAACCCTATTTCTCCAAATCCCAAACCCCCCAATTGTTCCAATCGCTCACACCTCTCTCTCACCCACTGAAATCCAAGCCTCCACAACTACTATAATGATGTTGATGGTGAAAGTGAATGTAGTGGTGGCATTTCCGGCAACAATCCTTACTCATATGACTGTAATGATTGATTCAGGTGGGTTCGGCACAACCTCTGAATTCTGGCACGAACATGGAGGTAAACAACATAATGGTGGTTCTGGTTCAGTTAGTAAAGTAGAAGGAAGTTAATCGGTTAGCAATGGCCAATGATGCTAGAAATACTCGGGTATATATTTTGATTGTGGCTATTTTTGTGATATCTCTTCCCCTCAGCTTTATTTTATATTCTATACATCTTGATGCTTGATTTCAAGAGTATACTAACTATTAATTTTTTCTAGGCAATTGCCGTTGAATTGTTTTCTTAATTGGTTCTTGTTATTCTATTAATTCCCCTATGCTCTATTTTATAATATACTAGGTTATAACCCAGAAACTTTTCAGGTTGAAAATTTTAATTTACAATAAAACAAGTATATAATAACACTGTTAACCTCTAAAGTATCCTCTTTCCCTTTTCTCCACCACACATTTTTAATTCGCTTTCTTAAAGTTTTTTCTAGTTATAAAGAGCAATAAAAACATACAAAAGCAAGATGAGTATATGTGATGTTAGGAGTCTAATCACAAATTATGTGATAATTCTTAATCCTTTAATTAGTAGAGATGTGTAACTTGTTCAACTCAAGTTGATATAAAAGCTTGAAAGTTCAAATTTCAAAATTGATTAAAAGACGGTCAAAAAAGCTTCAAAGTTAAGCTTCAAACTTGAGCAAGAACATCCGTTGCAATATATAATAGGCATAGTGAAAAAACCTCCTGCAAAGGTCACTTTGGGTGATAGTCCATCTATGTTGTTTGGCTTCATTTGTGAAGAGATTTTCTGATGATTATCGGCCTACAATGATCAAAATCGATTTGACTGAACTGACTAACCTACTCGGAATTAGAAATTAAGAGCGAAATCAAGTCACTAAAATAGATTCAAATAGGAGTAGTTCCAATATAAATTTCACTTCAGAACATTAAATAGCTTCAAAAAAAAAAAAAAAAAACATAGTACCTCATCAAATATTTTTTCTCTTATCTCTAATGAAGCAATGGGACAATATTAATTTAAGATTCTATAATAATGATGCTTGCTATCATTTTCGGTTAGTGTCATAGTTTGTAAACCGACTTTCAACTCATCAGTATTTATCTTCCCTTTTTTGCAAGTATCCATCAAGTCAAATCATTGTTTTATTCCCCCACTTCCTCAATAGATAAATTCTCAATACTCGTAATTTTTACTATCATAAAGATCTTAGTATAACACCAAGCAACACAAAAGTAAAAATAAAAATAAACAGAAAGAAAACGAATGTTAAAATTACCCTTAACACAAAACGCACGATGGATTCCACACCAAGCACATAATCTTGCCTAACTTTATCCCGTAAACTTACACAAAACACACTCCTAACCACAATATAGAAGATATTAAACTCACACACGCAATTAACAATTCAGCAAACATAACATATATGTATGTATAGTTACTCCTATATACATGACATAGATACTTGGCCATACAAAGAACCAATATAGATATAAATATTGTATAACATAATAGAGCCTCGAGTTCGGTCGCCTACAAAAAAATTACAAATTGATTATCGTATAACAATTTTGACCAAAATTACTTTTGACCTTACCCAACCCATCTGCCTTACCTGCTTTGCTACCTCTAGTGAACAAAAGCAGGTTGTCACATGAAAATGGCCAAATAACACCGAGCTCTGTTTAAATCCATAATGAGAGGCCCACATAAACCCACTGTTGAAATTCCTGTTGTTCTAACAACTGAGCTCACACCAGCAATCTGTGACAACTGTGCCTTGTAATCGATGAATAATGTAAAACAATGTCAATTATCAATAAAACAATGTGTTTTGGTGTTATTATATGTGTTTTGGTGTTATTATAAGTGCTTTGGTGTTATTATGTGTGTATTTGTGTTTGATGATTTTACGATTTGATTCGAATTCGATTTCAAGCTTTAAATCGCTTTCTGGAAGGTTATACGCAAACTTGTGCGTAAACGTAATCAGTTTAAATGCGACAAACACTCCGGAAAGGTGACATAGGCTTAACATACCTTAAATAACCTCCACATAACTTAGAAATAAGTTTTGGATGGTTTGGTGTGTTGAAATCAAGTTTGTTCGATCGCAGGGACTATTTGTGTCAAACTGCGAAACTATACCGATTTGTATAGTAACGAACATTCCAGAACTTGATCATAAGTTAAACATACCCTAAATATCCTTTACATAGCTTAGAAATAGGCTTTGAGGTGTTTGGTATCCTAAAATAAACTTTATTGATCAATAGGGACTAAAAGCGTCAAAAAGTGCATAAGTTTGCATTTTCACGCATATCTTACGTTCTGAATATATCCGGACATCAAAAAATTTATGTAATCATTAAAATATTTTATTTTAGTGATTGGCATGATAAAATTCCATTCGTCGCTTAATTTGGATCCTTTTTGCGTCTATTACGATTTCAGTCGTAATTAACCGAATAACGCAACCGTACGACCAAACGAACCGACATCAGAGATGTTTTTGAGCATATTTTAAGTTCTCTATACTTTAACATCATTTTAGAGCCTTGAAATGAGGTTAACGAGGCTTAAACATGTCAAAAATGCATCAAAATGCAAGTTTCTCAAGTGCAGGACCATTTTGGACAATCTGCCAAACTAGGCTAGGCGGGCTGCGTAAGATTAAGTTGTATATTACGCGGGGCGTGACAGCCTGCCAGATAGGAAAATTTCACCTGGTCATTTGTGCTGGTTTTTGATGGTTTTAGCAGCTGATTTGGGATACTTTGGGCTAGTTTTGATGGTTTTAGGGTGCCCCTTGTATTAGAATACAATTAGACCACATGGATGGCCAAGATCATTCCCTCCTTAGCAAGAAACGATCTTAACGGTTTACCGAAAAGTATAAATAGCCATGCCCTCTTTCATTTTTCTACACCCTTGATCATTTAATGCTCTAAGTTGAAGCCTTTGCTTCATACCTGAGTGTTATAGATCAAGTTCTCCCTAGCTTGGACCCTTTGTAAGCTTCTTTTGTTCTTTTATCGCTTTTCGAGCATGAAAGTCAAACAGTGTTTGACTTTCTGCATTGACCAGTCTATGGTCAACACAAAGTTCGTTTGAACTTTGCAACGTGAGCGTAATCACGATGGTTATAGTCCCTTGTGACTATACCTACTGATTACCACGTTGACTAGGCGTAGTGACGAGTCGTAGTTTCGGTCAAAATGCGCAGTTATGCGTATTTTGCAACCAAACTATCCTAGGGTATCAAAACACTTTGTTTTGATATCAAAACCTGTTTTCCAACTTAGTTAAACATGTTCCAACATGTTTAGCTCGTCACTTTTAGTTTAGTGCTTGTTTAGAGTCGTAAGTCAAGCGGTCTAAACCACCGCTTAGACTTTCGAACTCGACCCATTTGGTCGATCATTAGGATCCGACCAAGCATGGTTAGTGACCATAGTTTTATAGGGAATAACCTTCCGAGGTTATACCTTATGGTAACGTAGTTTAAGTAGTTGTATGATAGGTAGTTTATATGCCTTAGGTAAATGACCAAAATGCCCTTTTCATGCATACGTGGATTTTAAGCATATGTAACATAAACTTTTGTCACTTAACTGATTATGCAACATATTTAAACATGTTTAGGCATATATTACTTGTCATAGGACTAGTTAGATGTCTCGAACGCTTGTTTACGCGAACGACGCGTTAAAGTAGCGTAAGCTACCTTAATGGGTCGTAACGGGTCAAAAGCACTTAGGATAGGTTCCGACTTAGAATGTAGGCTTTCTTAAACCATATCACATGAGTTCCAATACTCGTTTGGTTTACAAGACCTCATTCTGTCCGATTTTCCGATTTAGGTGTAGATTTATTTACTAGTGATTCGATTACTAGGTGCTGCTTGAGTTTCTTTGTTTTGCTTGAGCTTGTTGAATTCTTTGGATTGAGGATACTTTGCACTTCATGTGAGTACATAGTTCCCCTATTTTACTGTTTTCGGTTGTTTTGGGGTTATTCATATGTATTAAAACGATTTCGATATTTAAACGATGGTTTCAAAAACGATTAAAATGGTTTATATTAAACTAATAACGATTTTGATACTGTGAACAAACACGATGGTTGTAGTTACATAACGAATAACATTCATTATTTTTGGCCGAACCGACTAGTATTAGATTATGGTACCATAGGATCTGACAAATCCCGTTATCAGACTACACCCATGGTTATGTGTGGGGGTTATGTAGGTAACGACCGAATATATGATTGTTAACTTACCCTTTGGTGGTGTTTTAATGCAAGTTTCCAGATAGTCGAGTCACGAAGGTTTGGATGTTATTAGCGAGGCGACCAAAAGTAGTTTCACAATTAAAACGAGAATGGTTTGAAACGAGTTAAACGATTTGATACGAGTTAAATGATTTGAAACGATTTAAACGAGATAAACGATTTGAACAAATGATTGGTTTTGGGTTGTGATTAGGTAATGGGACGGGTGTAGCATGATAAAAGCATGGTAGATACGCCGTTGGTACATCTTATATATAAGTGCTTTTATCATATTATATTCCGTGTCATTATTTAGTTCACTTGGGAAACGATTCTGAAACGATGTCACACAACGAGGTTTTCGAAATGATATAAGCCATACGAGTTTTGTAACGAGAACAATTTATGATTTCGTTTACTAAAACAAATGCTTTGGGTTAAGAATCATGGTTGCGATATTTTATAAACTATAACCACTTGATTTGAGTTGGTTAATTATGTTGCAATACCCCTTTCAAAATGAGGTTTGTAACTTTTGACTCTTGTAGTCTAATGAGGTACTGCAACATATAAACGAGCCATGAATCCGATACTCTCATAAAACCTAAGTGCTCGCCAGCATTTCTTTGCTGACTTTGTTTTTACATATGTTTCAGGTGGTGTTGCATGATGTTGGTTGCTAGGATGCATGTTTCACTTAGGATCTGGACGAGGCCTTAGTGACTTAATAACGATAATAGACGATGTTTAACTTGTTTGTTTGGTCTTAAGACAATGTAAATTATCTAATAATTAAATAAAACGAAACTTTTGTATCCATGGTTGTGAAACAATAATTTTGTTACAACAATACCGTCACCTATCCTCAGGTGATAACCACAACGAGAATACAATAACAAATCCGCTTCGAAAATTAATCATTAGTTCTTGGATGATTGATTATAAGGTTTTGAACCCTTTGAGTTTTCAAAATCTCGTCGAGGTTTGGGTCTTATAATGTGAACACATGCAAACTGGAAGGGTGAATGCCTGTACCCTGAGTTTTCTGTCTAAGGCTAGAGTGTTTGTACAAATCCGCAATATCGGACCAGTCACTCTTACCTGGGAACTCTTGGGGTGAGTGTTCACTTATAGGCGAGCATGTCTTCAGTGATACATTATATTGACCCATTTACTTTGATTAGTCACTGCGTGTCATTTTTTTGTTCGAGGTAACGAACGGATGATCGCCTTCCTTGTGTTTTGTCGATGTTTTCAATACCTCTTTTGTTTTTCCAATTGTCAACCTCACTCGTTTCTCATGTTTCCTTGTTCTTTTTAGACAATGCCTCCTCGACGTGATGCACAACCTTTAACCAACAAAGAAGTTGCAGCCCTTGTCGCTCAACAAATGGCTGCAGTGCTTCCGAACATAGTAACCCAGATCCATCAATTATACAACAACAATAATAACAATAATGCATAGTGTAGTTTCAAGAATTTCAATTCGGCTAAACCGTTGAAGTTTTCTGGGTCTCAAGGAGCAACCGCGCTCCTGCAATGGTTCGAAAGTTTGGACAGCACATTCAGACATGTGCAATGTCCGAATGAGAGTAAGGTTGAATTTGCATCCAGTGTGTTCGAGAAGCGTGCTCTTACATGGTGGAACGGTGTGATACGTGATAGGGGTGCCGATGTGGCGATGGCACAAACATGGGAAGAGCTCTGAGCTCTCATGATGAGAGAGTTCTGTCCCTGTCACGAGATTCGAGCCTTGAAACGAGAATTTGATGAATTGAAACAAGATGGGGGAGAACACCGTGCTTACACGGATCGTTATGAGGAGTTCAGTTTGTTGTGTCCTACTATGGTTACCCCGTTGGAGAAGGCAATTGAGAGGTATATCGATGGTTTACCCGATTTTGTGCAAGATATTGTGACTGGCAGTAATCCTACTACTGTCCGTCAAGCGATTGAATTGGCTGCAACTCTGACCGAGTCTCAGGTCAGAAAAGGGAAACTGACCCGTAAGGGAGACAAGAAGAAGTCAGTCGATTCTGCTCAAGACAAGGGTAAGGGAAAGAAGAAGGGTCAGTCTTCTAAGAAGTCGAGGAAGTGCAAGGCTTCCCAGAACTTTGCAGTCACTACACAGAACCCTCAGAACCCACCAGCACAACCTCCTGCGAAGAAGCAATATGCTGGTACCGCACCTCACTGTGCTCGATGCAACGGTCATTATGTTACCCAACAGGCCTGTAAGCAGTGCACTACGTGTGGTAAACTTGGGCATTTGGCCAACATTTGTCGTTTAGGCCAGAATCAGGCTGCTCAGGTTCCAGCACAAGTTCAGGGGAATGCTGCGAGATTCCCACCTGGTTCGTGTTATAATTGCGGAGAAATGGGTCATTTCCGCAACAACTGCCCGAGGTTGGTGAATGCTAATGCAAATCAGAACGCGAATGCAAATGCAAACACGAATGTGAATTCCGCTCGAGGACGAGCATTCAATCTAAATGCAAACGAGGCTCGAGCTGATAACGAGGTTGTTAATGGTACGTTCCTTGTTAACAATCAACTTGCATCTGTTCTTTTTGATTCTGGTGCCGATAGGAGTTTTGTTTCGTTATCTTTTGAGCCTTTACTTGTGATAGCTAGAACTAAACTGAGGAAACCCTTATCTGTCGAAGTTGCTATTAGTAAACCTCTTGTACTCGATTCTGTTATTCGTGGTTGTCAATTAAACCTCGATAACCATCTTTTTCCTATTGACCTCACACCGATGCAACTTGGGAGTTTCGACATTATCGTGGGGACGGATTGGTTAACCAAACATCATGCTGAGGTGGTTTGTTCGATAAGATTGTTCGTATTCTTCTTTCTTCTGGTGATGTCTTAGAAGTTCGTGGCGAGAAACTGTCTGGTGGTTTGAAACTCATGTCGTGTACGAAAGCCCAAAGTTATTTACAAAAAGGATATGTTGCCTTTCTGGCACATGTCACCGAGGAGAAAGGCAAGATCAAGAGTATTCAGGATATTCCGATTGTTCGGGATTATCCAGAGGTGTTTCCTGATGAATTGCCTGGGTTGCCTCCAGTTCGTCAAGTCGAGTTTCATATTGACCTTGTACCCAATGCCAACCCGATTGCAAAAGAACCTTATCGTCTTGAACCGTCTGAGATGCAAGAGTTATCAAAATAGCTTCAAGAGTTGTCTGATAAAGGATTCATCCGTCCGAGCTTTTCACCCTGGGGTGCTCCTGTCCTCTTTGTGAAAAAGAAAGATGGATCTTTTCGAATGTGTATCGATTATCGTGAGCTTAATAAGCTTACCATCAAGAATCGATATCCCCTACCTCGAATCGATGATCTCTTTGATCAGCTGCAAGGTGCTTCCTGTTTTTCTAAGATCGATCTGCGTTCTGGGTATCATCAGCTTCGTGTACTCAAAGAAGATATTCACAAAACTTTTTTCCGCACATGATATGGGCACTACGAGTTCACTATCATGCCTTTTGGTTTGACAAATGCCCCAGCTATCTTCATGCACTAAATGAATAGGGTCTGTAAACCTTATTTAGACACGTTCATCATTGTATTCATCGACGATATTCTCATTTATTCGAAGTCTCGAGCCAATCACGAGCAACACCTTTGTTTGACATTGGAACTCCTGAAGAAGGAACAACTTTTTGCTAAATTCTCCAAGTGTGAATTTTGGCTTATAGAAGTTCAATTTTTGGGCGATATAGTCAACGAGCAGGGTATTCATGTGGATCCATCCAAAATAGCTGCTATTAAGGATTGGAATACACCAAGGACACCCACAGAAATTCGTTCTTTTCTTGGTCTTGTTGGGTATTATCGTCGATTTATTTCGAACTTCTCGAAGATAGCGGTTCCACTCATTGCTTTTACTCAGAAGAATAAGCCTTTTGAGTGGGGACCCAAGCAAGAAGAAGCATTCCAAACACTGAAACAGAAGCTGTGTGATACTCCTGTTCTATCCTTGCCCGATGGAGACGATGATTTCGTTGTCTATTGTGATGCGTCCAACTTAGGCCTTGTTTGTGTTCTCATGCAACGAGGCAAAGTTATAGCTTATCCGTCTAGACAATTGAAAGTTCACGAGAAGAACTACACCACTCATGATGTCACACCCTGACTTTTGCGGAAGCGTGGTTATGGTGTGACTTTCTTAATATCATTGCATTCAATCATAACAACAGCTATATGATAAAACCATTGGTTTATCATCAATTGAATAAGTTTAAAACATAACAACATTGTTTAAAAACGTAGACTTCAAATTTAAGTTTTACAATCATACCAAAATGTTTATGAGTTCACTAAGGACTCATCGAAAGATAATAAAGAGCACCAAGGTTTGGGAGACGTGTCTCGTCCAGGAATAAGACACACCGACCAAACCCAAAGACCATGGATGACATCTTTATTTCAAATGCAGCATAAAAACTTTCAACGCCCGCCAGATCCACTTATTAGTTCCCTGAAATACATGTAGTTTAAAAACATCAACAAAAGTTGAGCGAGTTCATGTGTTTAGTATGTGTGCACGAATAATTCTTGAAAACCTTAGTATGTATGTCTGTTCGTGTAAACTGGTATGAAGCAATAAGGAAATATAGATCAATTAATGTGTAGCTAATACATTAAAAAGTGACATGGCATAGGAAGTACTCAAACCTGTATGCGTATTTCGTACCGGCCCCTTCGGCGGAACGACATAGTCACGACATGCGGCCATTCGCAGGCCCATGGGTGGGGCTCGCAACACCCAATAGATCTATCACTTATGTCCCTCGGTCCTACGATGAGGATTAATGGCCTTAAGCTAATGACCTACCCATTCACGTGATCTAGCAATACCTTTCCTTAGCTAATCATACCATTGTAATTGTTTGTAAGCAGTATGTATCATGTATTTCACCCCCGAAGTTATAAAACTGAAAACAGTTAAGAGAAAAGGGGGACATGAACTCACAGTTTTACGTTCTTCGAATCTGCCTGTAACTCAAAGTGTCCTCTGGTGTACACGACTACCTACAACGCACTATGGTCTTATTAGACAAGCGGGTCTTGCCTTAACTTAGTATTATTTAGTGCCTTTGAGTTACGTTTCCACGTGTCTTCGGTAGTATTCCAAGTATATAATTATATGTTAAAATAATAATTATTTTAACTTTAAATTATATTTTGATTTTGAAATAATTGTTAAACAACATTTTGTAACAATACTTCTCAAGTATTCCTATTCGTATTTCCTTCCCAAGGATGGGGGTATCTCATACATGTGTATTCGTATTTTTGTATTTGTGTATTTGGCCATGTATTGGCGTCGTATTTTGGTATATTATTCCAACTAAAAATATGCCCATATATTCCCAATATATATTTCCAAATCAATATATTTTCAAGTCTCACTTAGAAAATATATATATACTCATTTTATCCAAAGATAATGTATTCCCAGAAAATATATATTTTTCTCAAAAATCATATATCTTCTAAATATTCTAGGAAAATATATTTTAACTTCCAAAAAATGATATATTTTCTCTTTGTTGAAAATATGATATGCTTTGGTAACATTTACAAAAATCATATTTTCATTTCTTATATCCAAAATAATATTTACCAAAAATATATATATAAGAGTATTTACCGGAATATTTTGTAAGTTACGTTTTTGCGTTCGGTTTCACAATATCAAGTGTGTAACTTATGTATTTATTCTGTGAGATTTTTGGTATTATTTTTGGATTGAAATTTCATGGTATTTTGTTAAGTTATATTATTTTACCCTAAAATAATATAACTATTCCACAAAGTATACAAATATTCACACAAGTGTCTTTAGTATAAAATATATATTCTAAATATATATTTATTCATTTTTTTATTTTCAAAAACCAACCTCCAATACTTGTATTTTTGTAACAAAATTTATGGCAAAGTTTATATTGAAAACCCAAGTTAAAACACACTTGCAAATATTTGTTTAGAAAATATTTTTCTAAGTGTTTGTATTTTTAGAAAATTTCGCCATAGTTTCCTTTGTAAATGGAGGTGTCCATGCTATAGAGCATATCATTTTCTTTTAAAAAATCAACACACAATAATCAATAATCAACTCTAAACAATATTATACTTACCAAGTGTAAAAACTATTCAATTTACATATTAATATGAACTTGATCTTTCACAAAAATGCGTAGTTACTTGGTAATGTGTTTAGTAGCCTTAGTTACCCTCCAAAATATATTTACTACTTGGTAAACTTCATTCTTGAAGGTTTTAGATGTTTACAACTTGTAAACATGTTTTACAAAAATGTTTATTCATAACTTCTTCTTGTTTCAAAAGTATTTCTACACTCATTTTATCACTAAAAATGGTGTAGGTTTAAGTGAAACCCATGACCTTTCAAAAATCACCTTTTTAAGCTTGGTTCTTTTAGAAAAATCATTCATACATCTTAGATTTATAAGATTACTAGGTTACTTTGTTCATTATTTTACAAGAAATCATTTTTATTCATCAAGTTCATTTCTTCACAAGAAGATGATCATCATATGTTGTTACATGATCATCCTCCCACTTGCTAGATTATGTGTTTAATCACCATCTAGGTTCCATGTGGTGATTAACATCATCATCTCTAGAAATCAACAAGCAAACATCATACATATTCTAAACAACATCATTTCAACAAGATTTCATCATATTTCATCTTATGTAAACTTTATGTTCAAGATTCAAGTTCATGTTCTTTAGTGTTCTTGTTATTTTCATCATACTACATCTCTTAACCACTAAAAATAGAAGTAACAAAGGTTAATAAGGATCTTACTACTCAAAATGATCCGTGAGTTCCACGCTTCGTAAATCACCTTCTTACACCTCAAAATGATCTTGGAATGACTAGATGATGGATGAAAAAGGGTGGTGGTGGTGAGCTTGTTTGAGCCGTGAACATGGAGGGGGAGAGTGGAGAAAGTTGTAGTGTGAAGAAGATGGAGGTGTTTACTTATAATCCAATTTGTGAGTATTGTCCAATGGTTTCCATGTTCCCTCAAGTACATTCAAGATCTTATCAAATCCAAGAGAAATCTAGGTAAAAGATTTAGTGAAATCTAATAAAGATTAAGGTGGGGCCACTACATTGTGACCGTAAATCATGAGGGGGAAGGGGGGTTAATGTAAATTTAAATGGTAAGTAGGTAATTTAGTGGAAGTTAAGTGTAATATCTAGTGTTTTAGTGTGTATCTTGCATTACGTAGTATGTTAAGGTGTTCGGGAACCATAACTAGCTCAGAAAAAGTAAAACAATGCTTCTAGCAATATTTTAGTGTTCCGGGTAATGTCCGGTTGTTCAGTTAGGTACCGGTTCGTTAAAGTGTCAAGTTATTCCGTTTAGTGTTCATTAAGCACCATTTGGTGACACTTTTAATTCCCGACACTTAGGAAAGCATACAAGACCATTTTGCCATATTTTTGCATGATACTAACATGTTAAAATGCTGATTTTTGATGATTAATGCAGAATTCTGCACTTTGAGTGAGTTTTAGGAACTTTCCAGCACTTAAACTATCACCTAGTGACGCAGTTTTTTGGTCCTTACTTCCCTACACTCCATACTAGTGTAGTACCTTGTCCCTGGCCCTTACAGGGTCTCAAAACATTGTCTGTCTATGTACTGACATTGTCAGCATGTTTCTGAGTTATCCGCTAGCTGTGCTAACTGTGCTTTGTGCATTGTTTATGTCACTAAAGTTTGTATGTAATAAATGGTGTGACAGTATGAAATGTGATGCACATGTATGTATGATACAGAAATCAGAAAGCAGTTTAAGTCATCAGTTGTAATTAAGAACAGTCTTTAAGCATAAATCAATATTAATTAAACGTACGGATGCATGCAAATTTGACGGTTGTCACATTCTCCCCCTGTTAAGAAAATTCCGTCCTCGAAATTTATACTACCTTAACTCCTTAGGGTTACATTATGTGTGTATGTATATGAATAACACTGAGGTAGGTATCCACAACACCAAATCAAATCTTATTCGTATCAGGTGAGTCCAGCGATATATTTCAACAAGGACCCAGTAGTAAAAAGGTATGTATTCTAGCATTTGATATCAAAGGACACGAGATGTATAGACGTATAGTCTAGTGTAATCTAGTTAACAGGGGTTCCACAAAAGAGGAGTTTTGACCAATAGGATTCTCAAACAATCGGTCACAATATGCAAACGAGTTTTCACAAACCATAGCATCCGCTATATGAACTCAAAATCAACAACTTGAAAAAATGATCTGTCAACCTTCGAATAAATAAATTTTAAGGATTAGTGTGCTGACATTCTTAAATTTCGAAGGTATACCGAATGAATTATAAGCGAATTAGGTGTATCATTGTCTTGATTCGTAGTTGCATCAGGAATATTTAAATGACAAGTCAAACAAAGGTATGTATAGTTTGTGTGAAACGGTTGACCATGATTAGCACAGGCTACAAAGTCGTAATAACACCACAAGGTGTCGTAATTGGCATATTTCATTAATAGCGGTGACCGAACAAGTTCACCGTGCTTGAGATCAAACGAAAGTGTAATGAAACGGTCCTGAGGATTTGATTCAAATAGCATAGCCGGACCTTTCAATTTAAGGTAGAGTATCAAAGAGCCACTGTTTCCGATCGAAGATGAAAAAGTATTAAGTATCGCAAGGCATTCGATCGACATTGAAAGAATCGTTAGGGGATGCATGGTGATATGAAATGAATCTGTGTACCATTGTCTTAACACACAACTGTGTTGAGACCGCTTTAGTTGTGATAAACAAAACGGATTTAGAGCAAGTAAATAAATAAACAATTAAATCCATGTATGAAGTGAGTAACCAACTTAGCGCAAGCTTCAATTTTGTGAAAGTATCACCGTAAGGTATCGAGACCAACAAACGACTTAGTGGAGTCGTAGATCAACCAAGTCCACTACGACTCGAAACACAAGAACTTTTGTAAAATTTTTTGAATATGATGCTCCCAATACATCATATGACGTTTTAAATCGAATATGCGAAATGGATAAGTTCAAGCAATTGAACTTGGTAACCTGACAATAAACGTATGTATCAACGAGGGTATCTCAGCATGGTTACGAAGATAAACCATGAATGTAACTTGAAAGAAATTGTAACATCCGTGCTTGTAATCATTATGAATAGTTCTATTATCAATAAAACAATGTTATTTGATCCCAATGTTTGTTTGGTTGTGTTTTACATTTTTCATGTTTTGACTTTTATGTAATTTCAAACCCTACATCGCTTTCTGGAGAGCTTTACGCAAACTGATGTGTAAACGTAATCAGTTTAATACGAAAAATACTCCGAAACATCAACATATACTTAACGTACCTTAAATAAGCTTTACATAACTTAGAAATAAGTTTTGAAGGCATTGGTATGGCAAAAACAAATTTATTCGCATACAGGGACTAAACTTGACAAACTGCGAAAGTATGCCAATTTGAACTGTAACGAACATTCCGGAACATGACCATGAGTTAAAACATACCATAAATATCCTTTACATAGCTTAGAAATAGGCTTTGAGGGGTTCGGTATGCTAAAATAAACTTTTGGGTCATTCAGGGACTAAAAGTGTCAAAAAGTGCACAAGTTTGCACTTTCGCGCATAACTTACGTTCTGAATACATTTGGACATCCAAAAATTTATGTAAGCACTAAAATATTTTATTTTAGTGTTTGGCATAAGAGAAATTCATTCGTTGCGTCATTTGGATCGTTTTACGCGCTTGTGCGCATTCCGTCGTAATTAAGCGAACATCGCGTTCCTATGACCAAACGAACCAACATCCGACATAATTTTGAGCATGTTTCATGTCCACAATGTTTAGACATCATTTTAGGGCCTTAAAGTTGGCTATACAGGCCTTAGAAGTGTCAGAAATGGCCTTAAACACGTGCAGGGTCTGAAACTGTAATTTCTAAAACTTGGTTTCTGATCAGAAGCTCCAGGCGGCCCGCCTGAGCTTTGTCTGATCCTGAAGCGGGCCGCATCAGCCCTTCAGATTAGCAAAGGTCAAGTAAACATCTGATTTCAGGTATTAAACCCCTCCAAAGGTCAAGTGCCACATGTTAAACTCTTATGGTGGCCAAAAATCAGTCACCACAACATTACAACAAGTGTACGGGCTAGATCATTCCCTCTTTTCCAAGAAACGATCCTAACGGTGGACCGAAAACTATAAATACCCAACCCATTTCACTTCTTTTCTCACTAGAATCTGATCAATTGTGCTCTAAGTTGAAACCTTTGTTTCATACCTGAGCTATTTTGATCTAGATTAGCATTCGGGGACCCTTCGTAAGTGTTCCTTCGTTCTTTTATTGCTTTTCGAGTCCGAAAGTCAAACTTTGTTTGACTTTCTACATTGACCAGTTTATGGTCGATGCGAAGTTCGTTTGAACTTCATAACGTGAGCGTGATCACGATGGTTATAGTCCCTAGTGACTATACCTACTGATTACCACGTTATCTAGGCTCAGTGACGAGCCGTAGTTTCGGTCAGAATACGTATTCTTGCGTATTTTGTAACCAAACTACTCTTAGGTATCACAACCGTTTGTTGTGATACCAAACCTGTTTTCTAAACTTAGTTAAGCATGTTTTAACATACTTAGCTCGTCACTTTTAGTGCTTATATAGGGTCGTCAGGTAAGCGATCTAAACAATCGCTTATACTTTCGAACCCGATCCGTTTAGTCGATCATTAGGATCCGACCAAACACATTAGGTTACCACAGTATATAGGGAATAACCTTCCGTGGTTATACCTTATGGTCGCTTCGTTTAAGTAGTTGTATGATAGGTAGTTTATATGCCTTAGGTAAATTACCAAAATACCCCTTTGATGCCAAAATTCATTTTAAACATATGTAACATAACTTTTGACATCTAAACTGATTTGACAACCATATTAGACATGTTAAGGCATATTTTACTTATCATAGGACTAGTTAGGCGGTCCGAACGCGTTTTACGCGAACGACGCGTTAAAGTAGCATAAGCTACCTAAACGGGTCGTAATGGGTCGTAAGCACTTATGTTAGGTTTCATTTAGTATGTAGGCTTTGTTGAACCATATTACACGAGTCTCCATACTCGTTTGGTTTACGAAACCTCATTCTATCCGATCCTCTGATTTAGGTCCGGTTTATTAACATAGTTACCTATATTAGGTGTCGTTTGATTCCGTGATCTCTATCATTGTTTGGTTGTCACTCCAGGACTACTGAGTAATCTCAAGTGAGTACATAGACCCCTCTTTTACTGTTTTCCAAACGTTTTTGGGTGAAACACATGTGCCTACTTGTTACTTTCGTGCTTTCCTGTTTTCACATCATATACCTGCTATGTTTGTTAGTACATTATAGTACACGATTTCATTACATTTCATGCTATGTATGCCCATTTTGTGCGTATTTAGTACATCGTTTTACATTACATTTCATGCTATGTATGTCCATTGTGTGCATACTTAGTACATTGTTTTACTTTACATTTCTGCTATGTATGTTGACTAATAGCATGCTAGCACATTGATTTACATGACTTTCTGCTTTGTATGTTAACTTAGCATACTTAGTACATTGTTTTCATATAACATGTTCACTTTTGCTATGACATTTGGTTTGCACAAACGAGACTATTATACGTTCATTAACATTAGCTACGCCGCTCGATAGTAAGTACTGGTACCATAGGACTTGACAAATCCCATTCCTGACATCCCGGGTTTGTTTGGATGTAAGGAATGACTGAATCCGAAAACATTTCTTTTGATAACCTTGACTGAAAGGGTTATCCGACTGTCTCAAGGCTTGAATGTATGCGTTAACTTACCACATAAATGTTTGTATCAATGTAACATGCATTACTTTGCAAAACATAACTTTTTGATATATTCAAAATACTTTGTTTTGTACACTTCTACATTTGGATTATGTGACAATACTTACTTACAATACATAACATTTGATACACATTACTTGACTACTTTTGGACTTATAAACATTTGACATGGGTTATACAAGGACTTTTGACTATTGGTTTAAACATAGACTTTTGGTTTAAACATAGACTTTATACATTGGTGGTTTGTTTAAGTGACTTAAGTAACGAGATGTGAGTAATATGATACAAGCATGGTGGATACGTCGCTGGTACTTCCTATATATAAGTGTTTGTATTATATTACATATCATAGCGTTATTTAAATCATTTCAATTTATACATATAACATTTTATACAAATAACATATCTTTCACAAGATATTGTTTACAAACAACTTATCTTATACAAATTCATTTTACATGGTTATTCATTTAACCATACATTATTCTCTTATTTATACATATCATCTGAACTTATTGTTTTTCAAACGATTTACAAAACAAATCAAATTACAAGGTTCATGACTAAACTTTATTAAACAATTTCTTAAACTTAAGTCATGAATCCTATTTTCACAAACCTATGTATCTCACAGGCATTTTTATGCTGACGTACCTATTTTCACATGTGTTTTCAGGAGCTTTTCCATAGGATGATGATCGTGACACTAGGGAGGACCTATGCCTTAGAGACTTAAAATGAAGATAGACTTTGTTTAATTATGTTATAAACTCTGTATTTCCTGTTTAAGACAATGTAACTCTTATGTTGATAAATAAAATAAAACTTTGTATGCCATGGTTATGAAACAATTAATTCTGTTACAACACTCCCCGACGTTTTCCGCCACGTCTTGTATGTTATACGTGGTCGGGGTGTGACAGAAGAGTTGGTATCAGAGCCAATGGTTATAGGGAATTAGGTTATTAGTAATGCTTTGACCTAGACTATAACCTTTCTAGGACCCTAACACAAGTTATCTTGTGTTTAGATCTTAAAACATGCACATCACCTATCCTTAGGTGATTTTCAAAACAAAAACCAAATTTTTCCAAAACGATTTTTGAAAAACCATCATCTGTTTTTGGATGATTTATTACAAGGTTTTGAACCCTCTTTTGTAAGGTTTTGAACCCTTCCAGTTTGACTAAATTTTTGGCCTTGTGCCTTCAAATTTTCAAAATCTCGTCAACGTTTTGGGTTTTAAATAATGTGAACACGTGCAAACTGGAAGAGTGAATGCCTGTATTCTGGGTTTTCTGTCTAGGCAAGCACTTCGTATACATCTCATCAGACGCGAGATCAGTTGTGCTTACCTGGGAATTCTTGGGATGAGTGTTCACTTATAGGCGAGCATGTCTTCATGATACATTATTTTTGATCCATTTACTTTGATTAGTCACTGCGCGTCGTTTGTTTGCTTGGTAATGCGGACTAATGACCACCATCTTTGTGTTTGTTAATTTTGTTTCATCTCATTCTTTTCATCCAATCATCTCACTCGTTTCCTTTCATGTTTTCCTTTTTTAGAATGCCTCCTCGACGCGAAAACCAAATAGCGACTGCCGAACTGGAAGAAATCATTGCGCAGCAGATGGCAGCTCAATTCCCAAATCTCTTTGCTCAATGGCAACAAGCCAACAACAACAACAATGCTCCATGCAAATACAAGGATTTTAACTCGGCTAAACCACTCAAGTTTAGTGGTTCTGAGGGAGCGACTGGGCTTCTTCAATGGTTTGAGAGCATTGAGAATACTTTCCGCCACGTGCAGTGTCCGGATAATCGCAAGGTCGAGTTTTCTTCGAGCGTGTTTCAGAAGAGGGCTCTCACATGGTGGAACGGGGTTATGAGAGATCGGGGTGCAGAAGTTGCTCTAGCGCAAACTTGGGCTGAACTTAGGGCCCTTATGATGAGGGAATTCTGTCCTCGTCATGAACAGCGAGCGTTGGAGAAAGAGTTTGAGGACTTGAAACAAGACAGTGGCGAGCACGGGGCTTATACTGATAGGTTTGAAGAGTTGAGCCTGCTTTGCCCAACTATGGTTACCCCACTCGACAAGGCTATCGAAAGATACATCGACGGCCTACCTGACTCGGTACAAGACATCATTACTGGTAGCAACCCTACCACACTCCGTCAGGCGATCGAGTTATCAGCGACATTAACTGAGTCGCAGATTCGAAAGGGGAAGCTGCACAAAAAGGGTGACAAGGGTAAGAAGCAGGTGTCTGATAAGGAAGATAGCAAGAAAGGTCAAAACAAGAAGGGAAAGAATTCTGGAGGGTCTAGGAAGCGGAAGGCTTCCCAAAACTATGCTGTTACTGCACAGGCTCAAGCTGCACCAAATCAGCCTGCGCAACCACTAGCCAAGAAGACTTATCTTGGCAATGCACCTATGTGCAACAGGTGTAACGGCCATCATCAACCACACCTCCAGTGTCGTCAGTGCACCAACTGCGGAAGGCCTGGTCATCTTGCTGCCACCTGCCGCATTCCTGTTAACCAGAACCAGGCAGTTCAGAACCAAGCCCAACAAGTTGCTCAGCCTCTTGCTCAGTAACAAGGTCAAGCTGCACGACCTCATTTTCCTCCTGGTTCGTGCTACAATTGTGGGGATCTGACCCACTACAGGAACCGGTGCCCAAGGCTAGTCAACCAAAATCAGAATCAGAACCAAAATCAGGCTCAGGCTCAGGCTCGAGGGCGAGCTTTTAACTTGAATGCCCAAGAGGCGCAGGCGGACGATAATGTGGTGAACGGTACGTTCTTTATTAATAATCAGCCTGCATCTGTTCTTTTTGATTCGGGTGCCGACAAGAGTTTTGTGTCATTGTCTTTTGAGCCATTACTTCGCGTGTCTAGAACAAAACTAGGTAAACCTTTGACAGTAGAAGTTGCTAGTGGTGAACCCATTGTTCTTGACTCTGTTCTTCATAACTGGCAGTTGAACCTTAACGATCATCTTTTTCCTATTAACCTCACGCCTATGCAACTTGGAAGCTTCGACATCATTGTGGGTATGGATTGGTTATCCAAGCATCACGCTGAGATAGTTTGTTCTGAGAAGATTGTTCGTGTGCCGCTTTCGACAGGCGAGATCCTACAGGTTCAAGGTGAGAAACCTGCCGGTGGTCTCAAACTCATGTCCTGTTTTAAAGCTCGGAAGTATCTGCGGAAGAACTATGTGGCTTTCTTAGCACATGTTATAGAAGATAAAGGCAAGGGTAAGTCTATTTCAGATATTCCTGTCGTTCGGGATTATTCTAAAGTTTTCCCTAAAGAGTTACCTGGTCTACCTCCAGCACGCCAAGTCGAGTTTCGCATTGATCTCATACCTGGTGCAAATCTCATTGCCAGAGCCCCATATCGTCTTGCACCGTCTAAGATGCAAGAGTTGTCTAAGCAGCTTCAGGAGCTCTCTGACAAAGGTTTTATCCGTCCTAGCTTTTCACCCTGGGGTGCTCTCGTTCTTTTTGTCAAGAATAAGGATGGATCTTTTAGGATGTGTATCGATTATCGTGAGCTTAACAAGCTTACCATCAAGAATCGATATCCCCTACCTCGCATTGATGATCTCTTTGATCAGTTACAGGGTGCTTCTTATTTTTCGAAGATTGATCTACGTTCCGGATATCATCAACTTCGGGTGCATGAAGAAGATATTCCCAAGACAGCGTTCCGTACTCGTTATGGGCATTATGAGTTCACGGTCATGCCATTCGGTTTGACCAATGCTCCTGCTGTTTTCATGGAGTTAATGAATAGGGTCTGCAAACCTTATTTGGATCAGTTCGTCATTGTTTTTATTGACGACATCTTGATTTATTCTAAGACGTGAGCTGATCACGAGCAACATCTTCGTCTTACTTTGGAACTCCTAAAGAAAGAGCAACTTTTTGCCAAATTCTCCAAGTGTGAATTCTGGCTTAAAGAAGTTCAATTCTTAGGACATATTATCAACGAACAAGGTATTCATGTAGATCCCTCCAAGATCAGTGCGATTAAGGATTGGGATACGCCTACTACTCCTACTGAGGTTCATTCTTTTCTTGGTCTAGCGGGTTATTATCGCCGCTTCATAGAAAACTTCTCAAAGATTGCAGTTCCTCTAACTGCTCTAACTCAGAAGAACAAGCCCTTTGATTGGGGATACAAACAAGAGGAAGCTTTTCGAAACTTGAAGCAGAAGCTTTGCGATGCGCCTGTTCTAACTTTGCCTGAGGGCAATGATGATTTCGTCATTTATTGCGATGCGTCTAAATTGGGTCTTGGCTGTGTCCTGATGCAAAGGAACAAAGTCATAGCATATGCATCGAGGCAGTTGAATATACATGAGAAGAACTACACCACTCATGATCTTGAGTTGGGTGCAGTTGTTTTCGCTCTAAAGATCTGGAGACACTATTTGTACGGTTCAAAATGTGTGGTTTTCACGGACCACAAAAGTCTTCAGCATATCTTCAACAAGAAAGAACTCAACATGAGGCAACGGCGTTGGGTTGAGCTTTTAAATGACTATGACTGCGAAATTCGCTACCATCCTGGTAAGGCGAATGTCGTAGCTGATGCATTGAGTCGTAAGGAACGTACTAAGCTTCACTGTGTACGTGTTCAATCTGTTATTCAAGCTCGATCCGATATCCAAGCACGCATTTCTCAGGCTCAACAATCTTGTGTTTCACAAGGTTTAATGGATAAGGAATTTCCCTATCACATAACGCCTGCTTTGGAACTGAAGGACAATGGATCGTATTACTTCATGGACCGTTTGTGGGTCCCAAGCCAGGATGATCTTCGTACCTTGCTTATGGATGAAGCCCATAAGTCGCGTTATTCTATTCATCCGGGCTCAAATAAGATGTATAAGGATCTTCGTATTCATTATTGGTGGCCTAGTATGAAGAAAGACATTGCCTTATACGTATCAAAATGCCTTACTTGTCTTAAGGTTAAGGCTGAACATCAGCGTCCTTCTGGTTTATTGGAGCAACCAGAGATCCCAGTTTGGAAATGGGAAAACATTACTATGGATCTCATCACCAAACTTCCACGCACAAAGAAAGGTCATGATGCCATCTGGGTAGTTGTTGATCGTCTTACTAAATCAGCGCATTTCTTGCCAATCCGCGAGGATTTTCCTGCTGACAGACTTGCAAAAATCTATGTGGATGAAATTGCGGCTCGACATGGTGTTCCTTTGAACATCATTTCTAACAGAGATGCTCGTTTCACGTCTCATTTTTGGAGAACCATGCAATCTGCTATGGGGACCCAACTTAATCTGAGCACGGCTTATCATCCGCAAACGGATGGTCAATCTGAAAGAACAATCCAGACTCTGGAGGATATGCTTAGAGCTTGTGTGATCGATTTTGGTGGTAGTTGGGATTCACATCTTAGGTTGATTGAATTCTCCTACAACAACAGTTATCATACCAGCATCAAAATGGCTCCTTTCGAGGCTCTCTATGGTCGAAAATGTCGTTCACCAGTCTGCTGGAATGAGATCGGCGAGGCTCAACTTACTGGACCTGCTCTCATTTTAGAGACAACTGATAAGATAAAGAAAGTTCGTGATAACCTTCAGACAGCTAGAAGCCGTCAAAAGAGTTACGCGGATCCAAAACGCAAGCCCTTGGAATTTCAAGTCGGTGATCGAGTATTACTTAAGGTCTCACCTTGGAAAGGTGTGATCAGATTTGGAAAGAAAGGAAAACTTGCACCTAGATACGTTGGACCATTCAAGATCGTCGAAAGAATCGGAAAGGTAGCCTACAGACTTGAGTTACCTCCGGAACTTGGAAATGTTCATCCAACTTTTCACGTGTCCAATCTCAAGAGGTGTTTAGCTGATGAGAACCTCCACATACCACTTTACGAAATTCGTGTTGGCAAAACACTGAAATTTGTTGAGAAACCTGTGGAAATCATGGAACGAGAAGTCAAGTGGCTTAAACGCAAACGCATTCCTTTGGTCAAAGTTCGCTGGGAAGCTAGACGTGGACCCGAGTTTACTTGGGAACGCGAAGATCAAATGAAGGCGAAATATCCGCATCTTTTCCCACGAGTTTCCTCTAAATAAATTTCGGCTATATGAACTCAAAATCAACAACTTGAAAAAATGATCTGTCAACCTTCGAATAAATAAATTTTAAGGATTAGTGTTCTGACATTCTTAAATTTCGAAGGTACACCGAATGAATTATAAGTGAATCAGGTGTATCATTGTCTTGATTCGTAGTTGCATCAGGAATATTTAAATGACAAGTCAAACAAAGGTATGTATAGTTTGTGTGAAACGGTTGACCATGATTAGCATAGGCTACAAAGTCGTAATGACACCACAAGGTGTCGTAATTGGCATATTTCTATAATAGCGGTGACCGAACAAGTTCACCGTGCTTGAGATCAAACGAAAGTGTAATGAAACAGTCCTGAGGATTTGATTCAAATAGCATAGCCGGACCTTTCAATCTGCAAAAGAGCCACTGTTTCCGATCGAAGATGAAAAAGTATTAAGTATCGCAAGGCATTCGATCGACATTGAAAGAATCGTTAGGGGATGCATGGCGATATGAAATGAATCTGTGTACCATTGTCTTAACACACAACTGTGTTGAGACCGCTTTAGTTGTGATAAACAAAACGGATTTAGAGCAAGTAAATAAATAAACAATTAAATCCATGTATGAAGTGAGTCACCAAATTAGCGCAAGCTTCAATTTTGTGAAAGTATCACCGTAAGGTATCGAGACCAACAAACGACTTGTGGAGTCGTAGATCAACCAAGTCCACTACGACTCGAAACACAAGAACTTTTGTAAAAATTTTTTAATATGATGCTCCCAATACATCATATGACGTTTTAAATCGAATATGCGAAATGGATAAGTTCAAGCAATTGAACTTGGTAACCTGACAATAAACGTATGTATCAACGAGGGTATCTCAGCATGGTTACGAAGATAAACCATGAATGTAACTTGAAAGAAATTGTAACATCCGTGCTTGTAATCATTATGAACAGTTCTATTATCAATAAAACAATGTTATTTGATCCCAATGTTTGTTTGGTTGTGTTTTACATTTTTCATGTTTTGACTTTTATGTAATTTCAAACCCTACATCGCTTTCTGGAGAGCTTTACACAATCTGATGCGTAAACGTAATCAGTTTAATACGACAAATACTCCGGAACATCAACATATACTTAACATACCTTAAATAACCTTTCCATAACTTAGAAATAAGTTTTGAAGGCATTGGTATGGCAAAAACAAATTTATTCGCATATAGGAGACTAAACTTGACAAACTGCGAAAGTATGCCAATTTGAACTGTAACGAACATTCCGGAACATGACCATGAGTTAAACATACCATAAATATCCTTTACATAGCTTAGAAATAGGCTTTGAGGGGTTCGGTATGCTAAAATAAACTTTTGGGTCATTCAGGGACTAAAAGTGTCAAAAAGTGCACAAGTTTGCACTTTCGCGCATAACTTACGTTCTGAATACATCTGGACATCCAAAAATTTATGTAAGCACTAAAATATTTTATTTTAGTGTTTGGCATAAGAGAAATTCATTCGTTGCGTCAGTTGGATCGTTTTACGCGCTTGTGCGCATTCCGTAGTAATTAAGCGAACATCGCGTTCGTACGACCAAACGAACCAACATCCGACATAATTTTGAGCATGTTTAATGTCCACAATGTTTAGGCATCATTTTGGGGCCTTAAAGTTGGCTTTACGGGGCTTAGAAGTGTCGGAAATGTCCTTAAACACGTGCAGGGACTGAAATTGTAATTTCTGAAACTTGGTTTCTGATCAGAAGCTCCAGGCAGCCCGCCTGAGCTTTGTCTGATCCTGAAGCGGGCTGCATCAACCCTTTAGATCAGCAAAGGTTAAGTAAACATCTGATTTCAGCTTTTAAACCCCTCCAAAGGTCAAGTGCCACATGTTAAACTCTTATGGTGGCCAAAAATCAGTCACCACAACATTGCAACAAGTGTACGGGCTAGATCATTCCCTCTTTTCCAAGAAACGATCCTAACGGTGGACCGAAAACTATAAATACCCAACCCATTTCACTTCTTTTCTCACTAGAATCTGATCAATTGTGCTCTAAGTTGAAACCTTTGTTTCATACCTTAGCTATTTTGATCTAGATTAGCATTCGGGGACCCTTCGTAAGTGTTCCTTCGTTCTTTTATTGCTTTTCGAGTCCGAAAGTCAAACTTTGTTTGACTTTCTGCATTGACCAGTTTATGGTCGATGCGAAGTTCGTTTGAACTTCATAACGTGAGCGTGATCACGATGGTTATATTCCCTAGTGACTATACCTACTGATTACCATGTTATCTAGGCTCAGTGACGAGCCGTAGTTTCGGTCAGAATACGTATTCTTGCGTATTTTGTAACCAAACTACTCTTAGGTATCACAACCGTTTGTTGTGATACCAAACCTGTTTTCTAAACTTAGTTAAGCATGTTTTAACATGCTTAGCTCGTCACTTTTAGTGCTTATACAGGGTCGTCAGGTAAGCGATCTAAACAATCGCATATACTTTCGAACCCGATCCGTTTAGTCGATCATTAGGATCCGACCAAACACATTAGTTAACCATAGTATATAGGGAATAACCTTCCGGGGTTATACCTTATGGTCGCTTCGTTTAAATAGTTGTATGATAGGTAGTTTATATGCCTTAGGTAAATTACCAAAATACCCCTTTGATGCCAAAATTCATTTTAAACATATGTAACATAACTTTTGACATCTAAACTGATTTGACAACCATATTAGACATGTTAAGGCATATTTTACTTATCATAGGACTAGTTAGGCTGTCTGAACGCGTTTTACGCGAACGACGCGTTAAAGTAGCATAAGCTACCTAAACGGGTCGTAATGGGTCGTAAGCACTTATGTTAGGTTTCATTTAGTATGTAGGCTTTGTTGAACCATATTACACGAGTCTCCATACTCGTTTGGTTTACGAACCCTCATTCTATCCGATCCTCCGATTTAGGTCCGGTTTATTAACATAGTTACCTATATTAGGTGCCGTTTGATTCCGTGATCTCTATCATTGTTTGGTTGTCACTCCAGGACTACTGAGTAATCTCAAGTGAGTACATAGACCCCTCTTTTACTGTTTTCCAAACGTTTTTGGGTGAAACACATGTGCCTACTTGTTACTTTCGTGCTTTCCTGTTTTCACATCATATACCTGCTATGTTTGTTAGTACATTATAGTACACGATTTCGTTACATTTCATGCTATGTATGCCCATTTTGTGCGTATTTAGTACATCGTTTTACATTACATTTCATGCTATGTATGTCCATTGTGTGCATACTTAGTACATTGTTTTACTTTACATTTCTGCTATGTATGTTGACTAATAGCATGCTAGCACATTGATTTACATGACTTTATGCTTTGTATGTTAACTTAGCATACTTAGTATATTGTTTTCATATAACATGTTCACTTTTGCTATGACATTTGGTTTGCACAAACGAGACTATTATACGTTCATTAACATTAGCTATGCCGCTCGGTAGTAAGTATTGGTACCATAGGACTTGACAAATCCCATTCCTGACATCCCGGATTTGTTTGGATGTTAGGAATGACTGAATCCGAAAACATTTCTTTTGATAACCTTGACTGAAAGGGTTATCCGACTGTCTCAAGGCTTGAATGTATGCGTTAACTTACTACATAAGTGTTTGTATCAATGTAACATGCATTACTTTGCAAAACATAACTTTTTGATATATTCAAAATACTTTGTTTTGTACACTTCTACATTTGGATTATGTGACAATACTTACTTACAATACATAACATTTGATACACATTACTTGACTACTTTTGGACTTATAAACATTTGACATGGGTTATACAAGGACTTTTGACTATTGGTTTAAACATAGACTTTATACATTGGTGGTTTGTTTAAGTGACTTAAGTAACGAGATGTGAGTAATATGATACAAGCATGGTGGATACGTCGCTGGTACTTCCTATATATAAGTGTTTGTATTATATTACATATCATAGCGTTATTTAAATCATTTCAATTTATACATATAACATTTTATACAAATAACATATCTTTCACAAGATATTGTTTACAAACAACTTATCTTATACAAATTCAGTTTACATGGTTATTCATTTAACCATACATTATTCTCTTATTTATACATATCATCTGAACTTATTGTTTTTCAAACGATTTACAAAACAAATCAAATTACAAGGTTCATGACTAAACTTTATTAAACAATTTCTTAAACTTAAGTCATGAATCCAATTTTCACAAACCTATGTATTTCACAGGCATTTTTATGCTGACGTACCTATTTTCACATGTGTTTTCAGGAGCTTTTCCATAGGATGATGATCGTGAAACTAGGTCGGACCTATGCCTTAGAGACTTAAAATGAAGATAGACTTTGTTTAATTATGTTATAAACTCTGTATTTCCTATTTAAGACAATGTAACTCTTATGTTGATAAATAAAATACAACTTTGTATGCCATGGTTATGAAACAATTAATTCTGTTACAACATTCCCCGACGTTTTCCGCCACGTCTTGTATGTTATACGTGGTCGGGGTGTGACAGAAATGAAGTCTCAAGAAAGTGTGTTGACTTGGAAACAAAAGAGCCAACAATTACAATAATGCATGCCATTCGAATCACAAATCGGTAATTAGATTTAGCAAAATAATATTTGAATTTTAATGAAGCGTTTGTTCGAATCGAAACCACATGCGTAGCAAATGGTGCATGTGTGTCATAAAAGTTTCCGAGTCCTGAAACAATGAGCATTTGCTAAAATGAAGAAATGACCAAGTATCGAAGCAAATGTGTGTTCGCTCTCAGCAAAGAAAATTGGCGTGATGCAACTACCATCAGGGGAGTAGAGATGCAAACATCTACTCGCTAGAAGCAAAAGTGATGATCTCAACAAAAGAAATTTAAGTACTTTCTGTTTGGCTGACTGAAATGGCATATATGTCAGGTTAATGGGGTTTGATTGAGTCAACAGGTGTGGTCCCTAAGCAACCTTTACGTGTTTTAACCTGGGTTCACAAGGCCCTAAGTACATGTTTCCTGGGTTCTCAAAGTTTCGTATTTTGTGTAAAACTGTTTTGTGCATCGTGTAGGAAACAACATTTTTATGTACGTTTAAAACAAGTTATTGTCCCACAATTTCCCTGGTACACTTCCTTCCTGAATTCACAGCTAATGACACTCAATCATCAATCAGTCGTGAAATAGTAGTTGGATCCTCAAAGTTAGTTAAATAAGTAATTCGTTAATCCTTAGCAAGAGTCACCGACTCTTGTTGGTTAGCTCGTTCGGCTCCTGGTAGTTGATGCTCATTTGGTAATCATCGTCCTTTTTCTTGACGAGCTAAACTAGGGTTACCCAAAACGGGAAACTTGGTCTGTTATCTTCCTTCTCTATCAACTACTGAATTTGCACTGTCATTCCTCGCATCTCCGAAGGTGTAACTCGCTAGGGTGCATTAATAGCAGGTGCGATGCATGATATCAAATCGGTGCGAAATTCGACTTGTCGTTGAGGAGATAATTCTGGCAAGTCTTCAGGGAAGACCTTAGGTTATTTCCTTATCACAGGAATATCTTCGAGTTTTGGTCCTTCGGCTCCCTTGTCCATGACATGTGCCAAGCAAAAACAACACATCCTTTACGCAACACTTTTGTGCCTTCAAGCAATTAGTAATTCGTAGAGGCGTATCCTACTTTATGAGTCACGATCGTTTCTTTGTTTGTCATCGGGTTGTGGATAACAATCTCCGCTTGATTGCTCGACAACCAATCCAATCCAATTACCACGTCGAAGCTTCCCTTAAGCTAGTTCTATCGAGTACTGGATGTCTATCCTACTTGTTACTAAAACAAGTATATTCTGAAGCTAAAATTTGACGACAATATCAAATAGCACAGACGCATAACATTGACTACTCTGAGGCGTACCGATGACCATGTTTGGATCCTAGCGTGCTTCCCTAGCTCCGATGTTAGACATTTTTCCCACGATCTTGTTTAATCTCTCTTGGGTAATCTTTCCTAAAGTGCCCCATGTCACCGCAGTTATAACTTCCTTGCCCTTTCTTTCCACGTTTCGTCTCATGCCAACACGTCTCCTTGCTGTGCCCCACTTTGCCACAGTTGTCACACTTTCCATTTTTACATTGGCCGGTATGATGACGTCGACACTTGTCGCATTTAGGTAGTTTACCCATGTACTTTTTTCCCTTTTTGGCCTTGTTGTTGTCTTTCGTCTGGGTACCCTGCTTGAAGTTTCCGAACTTTCTCTTGTTATCTCCAGATGACTCCACATGAGTCTCCTTTTTCTCTTCAAAGATTGAAAATTTATTCAACCTGATTGCCTCTTCAGTCAAGGACACACTTAGATCGATGGCCTCAGTGATCGTTGCAGGCTTTGATGTCGTTACCATGCTCATGATTTGGGGTGCCAATCCCCAAATGAAACGCTCAATCTTCTTAAACTCTGGATCTACCATGTAGGGAACAACAAGCGACAGAACATGGAATTTCTCCACGTACTCAGCTATTTTTGGACCTTCCATCTTCAAGTTCCAGATCTCAGTTTCCAACTTCTGGATTTCTGGTCTCGAACAGTACTTCTTATGCATTAGTTCCTTCAGTTGATCCCATGTCAAAGCATACGCAGCAGCCTCACCCATCGTCTGAACCTGAACGTTCCACCATGACAGAGCCCCATCTTGAAGCACTCTGGAAATGTACGCGACCTGATGCTCTGGGGTACATTTGCTCAACCGTAAAACAGAATTCGTCTTCTCAACCCAGCGCGTGAAGGCTAAGGCACCTCCAGTGCTGTCGAATTCCAGGGGCTTGCAGCCCAAGAACTACTTGTAGGTGCAGCCTGCGATATAAGCAACACCATTCACGAGAGGCATTAGCAAAGCACACTTGGAAATGTCCAAACGTTCTTGTAATGTGTCTTAAGTGACTAAACATTACCGTTGGGTGGGTTATTTCCTGTGGTACCTCTGCTGCGCTCGGAGCGAAGGGCCTCGTGCTGTGCGATGGCCTGTGAGATGCGCTCTTGTATTTCTGTCTCTGTCGTAAGAAAAGGGGTGTTGGTATCGGTGTTTCCTTGAGTCGACATCTTCCTAGAAGAAGATCGGTTAGATCAGGTCTTGTTAAGGACACTAGCACATAAGCCTCTACTTAATGAATAAGACCTCAGAGGTGTATGTATTTATGCAGTTGTTATAACAATCAATCACATATCGTCACAATTATAGCACAACTTGTAGATAGGAATGTAGCAAGTAAGGGTGTAGCATTATAGTTATTGCACAATTATGCAGGTCATCAACGTGTTTAGTGAGAATCATAGCGAATGAGCTTTCATTATTTACCAACCATAATCACATTGTCTATGAAGTGTAACACATCACAAGGGACACAGGGTCACCCTACCCTTGCCCAACAAATCTATCAGTGTATCAAAATTGCGTTGTCAAAAGTAGTCTCCAATAGTCTTCACAATCTCGACTCATTAGTAGTGTATTTTCCCAAAAGTAATGCAATCCGCATAAAACCAAAAGCTAACTATACTGGTGTCTGGGGTGGAAGAGTGAAGAAAAGCCAACTGTTAACATGTGCGACTTTTTCCTGTTGATACATGATGTCTAAAGCCTATGTCATAAGTCTAGGGTCTAAATATGTCAAGTATGTTAAGTGTAGGGGTCTGAATGTAAGTTTAAGTTAGTATTATTAGGGTTTCGCTTCAGGGTCTTAATGTAAGCCTCAAGCGAAATCATGTTATGAGATTTCGCTTGAGTCAGGTTGAAGCGAAATCCAGTTGCCTATAAATAGGCTTGTATAGTTCTCATTTGGTACGCATTCCGAGAAGTTGTAACGAAGTGCTGCCAGTTTTTCAAGTCAATATATATCAGAGAACTAGTGTTAAAAGTGAATCTATTCTGTTTTCTACTATCTTCTGTCTGATTCTAAGCTGTTTAGATGTTTCCGCCATCTAAATAGTGTAAACACATTCAAATTGACTCATTTGATCGGTCAAATCGATCCTACAATTGGTATCAGAGCCAGTTATGAGTGTGTTTGCTTGAATCAGATTGTTTTTTCCTCACAAAAACTGATTTCTGGACGAAAACACGGACAAAATGGACTGAGTTTGTCACAGTGAGTGTATAAGTGTGTTTTAACAAAGCCTTGTGTAATTCAGATTAAAACTCGGATTAAAATTGACAAAAATGACTTGAAAACTAGATTTCGCTTGAACAGGCAGATTGATTGTTGGTTGTTGTGAAGCGAAAACGTGAATTTCGCTTGAAATTTTCTGTTTGCTGAAAGCGAAATCATATATTTCGCTTGAAGAGTCTGTGGTTAGCTGAAAATTTTGGTTTGAAGCGAAACCATAGATTTCGCTTGAGTTTTTGCTGTTTGAAGTGAAATCATACTGTGTTTGAGTTGTTGTTTTCGCTTGAAATCTTCTGTGATTTCGCTTGTATTTTGAGTGATTTCGCTTGAGATTTCTGATAGTCCATAGTGTTCGTAAACTTGTTCGATAATCTGATTTTGTGAAAGGTGTGTGTAAAATTTTAAAACTACTCGGTAAATTTCTAAAAATGGAAAACCAAGAGTTTTATAACTTCTTCTCGGGAAGTGGTATGGTAGCAGGACAAACCTCAGGTAGTGTTTTAAAAAACGTCAACATGGAGAACGAATTGGGAACAATGCAAAAGCCTCCTAAACTCATGAACATCGACGAATATTCGATTTAAAACGTGGGTTCAAGCTAATCATTTTGAGAGCTGGTTGAAGATTGTGGATAAATATGTACCTCCTGTTAATGCTATGGGTCATCCAAAAGGGATTGCAGTTTTTAATCAAACGGAACAAGCTGACTTTAAGGCTGAAAAGAAAATGATGAGCATCCTTCAACAAGCAATTAAAGAAGACATCTTGGTACTATTACATCATGAAGATAATTCAAAATCTCTTTGGGATAAACTGTTGTTAAAGTTTGAAGGAAGTGGAGAAATGATGAAAAGCAAGAAGGCATTGATAAACAAGCAGTTTGACATTTTCACGGGAATGAAAGGAGAGACCACAAAGCAATTGATTGAACGATACTGTCATTTGGTCTTGGAGATGGGTAGATTGAAGATAACCAAGACAAATGAAGAGTGGATTGACAAATTAGCAGACGCGTTACCTTATGATGAATGGGGAACGTACCTGATGGTGTTGAAGAGCAATACAAATTTTGCTAGCATAAGTTTGAGTGATTTCATTGAGAAAATTGAGGCACATGAATTGGAACTTTCAAAAATCAAACAAATGAATTCAGCAAATGTGCAGCAAGACATATCTTTGTATTACAAAGGAAGTATTCCTGTTGCTACAAATCAAAGTCCCAAGATACAGACGGGTTTTAGTGCTGATGTAAATTTGAGTGGTTCTACAAACACTCCACAATCAAGCAAGCCTTCACCATTTGTGAACTATGATCCAAATTTCAAAGTTCAAGAGCAGTCTTCACCTCAAAGCTCTATAAGTTCAAATAATCAGGCTTATGTTTCTGGAGTGCAGTGCAACATCGCGGTGAATATTAAGAATGGAAATGAAATTACTGAAACTGCTGCGAGACAACATATTGCTGTACTTGCTTCTGTTTTAGAGGCTTATGAAGGCTTAGTGGCGGGTAAGATTGGTAATCCTGATATGACCAAAGAGGATTATGACCAGATTGACCCGGAGGAACTTGAACTGATTGATATAAAATGGGGCATGGCAAGTTTGGTTAGAAGAGCGCAACGGTTTATGGAGATTACAGGCCGGAACAGTTTATCAGGCCCTGATCAGAAGTTAGGGTTCGACAAATCAAAAGTTACGTGCTACAAGTGTAAAGAACGTGGTCATTTTAAGAGAGAATGTCCGAATCGTGAAGTGAACAATCATCAAAACCCGTTCACAAATGACTACTACAAGCAAGCAATATATCATCGATCAAATCAACATCCTATTGTTCAAAGACCACAAATTGAGAATAAACCAGAAAAGGCGATGATTGTGAATCAAGAAGATGAGAAGGTAGCTGCAGGGTTCAACTGGGACAAATATATTCCTGGTAGCGATGAACAGGCAATGATGGGTGAAGTTGTGGAAATTTCTGAGACAGTGACTGAACCAAAAACAGTTATTGAAGATGTTTCTGTAGTTGTTGAAGAGGTTTCTGTTGAAAAAACAGACAATTTTGAAGAAATGGCTGCTGAAATTCATCAATCTCAATCCGAGCAGGAGGTATTAACTAATTCTTTAAAATCTATCATGCCTCCTAAAATTTTTGAATCTTTTGCAGATTTCTTTGAAGAACCGACGACTGGATTGTGTCCAAGATATGAGGAGAAGAAAGAATTTGTTGAAGAAATGATAGATGTGACAAAGGAAATGACTGTAGACACTTTGAAAGAAATTGCTGACAAAGCTCTCATGGCAAAACTTAGAGAGGTAGACTCAGAATCTGAGGAGTCTAAGTCTGTCAGTAGTGAGTCTGTCAAACGAGAGGAATCTGGAGTTCAGGGAAACGAATCAGTCAAACTGTCTGAGTCAGAGTCTGAGAATGTCGGTAAACAATATGTGAAAAATGATTGTCATGAACAGATTGTTGAGAAAGTCGTTTCAATTCTTGAAACACCATGCCAGAAGTGTTTACAACCTTGCATGGAGTGTCTTGAGAAAGACACTAAGTATCAGGAAATGAAACATCATGTAGACATGCTAAAATTTGACCTGAGCGAAGTAAAAGAAGCATATGACAAATTGGCTAAATCTATCAAAATGATTCAGGATGAAAGTCTTGAAAATGACAAAGCCACGAAATTGCTAAAATCAACTGTTTTAGAAAAACAAGTGGAAGTCAATTTTCATTTGGACACCATTGCTTCATTAAAAAGGGAATTGGAGTTAACAAAAATTGAAAATGATAGAATTGATAAAAAGTTTATGAGTTATATAGCATCTTCATATGTGATTGAACAGATTGTCCCAAAACAACCTGATGAAACACCAGTCTTTAACAGTGTTCCACCCCCAATGTGGAATCATTACACACAGAAATATCCAGATGGGGTGGAAGCTGCTTTGAATCTCAAATTGAGAACAATTGAGGATGATTTGCCTGAAAGCATCGATGTTACATTCTCTGCATCTGACACCGACAACGAATCACAGATTATTAAAACTGTTGTAGATCAGGTGTTAGATGAAGAGATTGATAACTCTGAGAAGTCACAATCTGAGAAAGGTGTTACAGATTCTGAAGATGAGAGTAATTTCTTGGAACGGTTTATACCGAAATCGGACAAGAGTGCGAATGATGATTCGATTATGGTAGTATATACTATGATTGGAACAGACAAACTTTATTCCGATTTTGAGTATCCTATTCAGAATGTGAAAATTGAGAATGTTGAGAAAGTTTTTCGGTTGGTTGAAATGAACATTGATGAGGTTAATAACAAAGAATTTTTTTCAAAAACTAAAAAATCATTTGTTACAACACGTGTTCACAACTTTGGGAAAAAGGAATGGGAAGGTAATGGTTACAAGAAAAATGGTAACAACTTTAAAAACAAAGGAATTGGTTTTGAGAAAAAGTTGGCTAAGAAGGTTGTCAAGCCAAAAGATAAAATGAATGATTTTTTTGTTACTGGTCCAAGTGTTGATGAAGAAAAGGAATACATTTTTAGTCAAAAAGCAATTGACGATTTCAATACAGCGAAGAAACTGAAAGAAGAGTCGTTCAAATCAACTTTTGTCGAATATGACAAAAGAGTTTGCTATCGCTGCAATGAAATCGGACATATGGCAAAACAATGCAAGAAAGTTTTTGAAAAACCTGTCATTAAACCATTTGTTAAAAAATCTCAACCTAAGTCACCAGTTAACACAAAGGGCAAAAAGCCAATGGTTTCACCAATTAGAATCTTGAAAAGGAGTGAATCATTGAAGTCGGAAGATAAGCTGAAATCAACCTTTGAGATTGGCGAATCTTCAAAGTCCCAAATGACTTCAAAGATTTATCCAAAAACAAAAACTTTTGAAAATCAATTTTGGGTTGTAAAATCAAAACCATCGGTTGAGGAGATAAAGATTGAAAACATTTTGAAAAATGAAACAAAAGCTGTTGAAACCAAACCACAATCAGTTGAGATAAAGAAAATGGAGAACGAGTTAAAATTTGATTCAAAAGCTTTTAATCCTACTGTTCAAAATATTTTTGGAAAAATGGTAGACAGAAAAGTCAAAGGAACAAAGGAATTTTATGCATCAAAAGTGGGTGCTAATGATAAACAAGAATTTGAATCTGAGCTTGATAAGTTTCTTGCAGAGTTTCCTCCTATTAAAGAAAATATGCTAAAATCAAAAGTGGAACCTGTTGCTTCAAATGTCACATTTGACTTTCCTAAGATTGATGAAAAGTGTGATGTAGTGTTTGGAAGCGTGTCATCAGTCAAAAAGTCATGGAGTTCATTGTTTGAATGAATTTGATATGATATGTGCAGGGGCTGCCCAAGTCAATTCTATCAAAATGGATCATGGATAGTGGTGCGTCAAGGCACATGACTGGGACGCTTGCTTTGCTCTATGATGTAAAATCCATCAATGGAGGTCATGTAGGATTTGCTGGAAGTCAAGGTGGAAGAATTGTTGGTCAAGGAATTTTGACAAATGGCGTGATATCTTTTGACAAAGTAAACTACATAGTGGAGTTGACTAACAATCTACTCAGTATTTCACAGATTTGTGATAAAGATTTCAGTGTACATTTTACAAAAACTGAATGTGTGGTTTTGAAACCAGGGTTTAAAATCCCTGATGAGATGGTGTTGTTGCGTGCTCCACGTGAGTATGATCTTTATTATCTTGATATGAGCACAGCAACGCCAACGTCTCATCAGAAACAGTGTTTTGTGTCTAAAAACAAAGCAACAGAAAAGGATTCAATCATGTGGCATCGTAAGATGGGCCACATTCATATTCGCAAAATGAATTTTTTGGTTCATAATGATTTAGTTGAAGGTGTGAACTTTAAAAATTTCCATTTAAATGATGATTGTATTGCATGCAAGAAAGGTAAACAGGTTCGGAAGTCACATCCTTTGAAGGTCATGAATTTAGTCAGGTTACCTCTTGAGAGATTGCACATGGATCTCTTCGGGCCTGTCAATGTTAAGAGCATCAGTCGGGATTTGTACTGTTTGGTGGTTACAGATGATTTTTCAAGATTTTCTTGGGTTGTGTGCTTAGAACGGAAATATCAAACATTTGAGTCTTTGATGATATTTTTCAAGAAGATGGAAACAGTATACAAATTGCCTATCCGAAGAATTAGAAGCGACAATGGAACTGAATTTAAAAACAACAGAATGTACGAGTTCTGCAATGAAAAGGGAATTCTTCATGAATTCAGTGCGCCGTATACTCCACAGCAAAACGGCGTAGCTGAAAGAAAGAATAGAACCCTAATCGAGACAGCACGTACAATGTTAGCAGATTCCAAGCAACCTATTTTCTTCTGGAGTGAAGCAGTATCTGCAGCGTGCTATACACTGAACAGAGTCCTTACTGTCAAGAAGTATGGAAAGACATGTTTTGAGTTGTTGCATCGTTACAAGCCGAATCTTGAGTTCTTGGAACCTTTCGGATCACCGTGTACGTTTATTGATGAAGACGGAAAGTTTGGGGCAAAATCAAATGAAGGTTTCTTTGTAGGTTATGCCAGCCCACTAAAAAGGGTGTTTGTACCATGTCTGAGCAAGGTGATTCAGGTACTTCATGTGGATTGTCAGAAGCATACTCCGTCACCACAACTTCCCGGACAAAGATTCCTATTTGACTATGATAAACTCTGGGAATCGTTTCATATGCCGTCCGAGCCGAGTGAGGAGGAAGTAGCTCTCATGTACTTGTACCAACAAAGTCAATTGTCAGAGCCAGAATCTAGACCGCTAGATGTTCCTACGCCCACCGTGGGTACTCATGATGATGAAGCCGGACCAAGTGGAACCGTTCATATACCACCAGAGGAACCAGAGGAATCAGCTCCATCATTTGACGTTTCTGTCGACTCAGAGGAGGAACCCGCTCCTACCTTTGACGAGGAACCAAATGAGACAACAGAAGATGTTGTTGACCAAATCGTTGATCTTGATATTTCAAATCTGGAATCAGAAGTTGTAGTGTCTGACAGTGCAATGCCACGGACGTTATCTTATCATCCCTCAGAACAGATCATTGGCGACTTGCAAAGTGGTGTTAAAACTCGACACCAAATAGATCAAGCTCTTACTTGTTTTTATTCATCTATTGCTGACATGCAGAAAGAAGTTTCTTTAAAATGTTTCATCTCGCAGATCGAGCCCAAGACATACAAAGAAACATTGACCGAGGAGAGCTGGGTTAATGCAATGCAGGAGGAGCTACAACAGTTTCAAAAGCTGGGTGTCTGGGAGCTTGTTGATCTTCCACCAAATCAGAAGTTAATCAAAACAAAGTGGGTTTTCAAATGTAAACGAGATGATAGAGGAGTCGTGGTGAGAAACAAAGCAAGGCTGGTAGTTCAAGGATTTAGTCAACAAGAAGGAATTGATTACGATGAAGTCTACGCACCAGTTGCTAGGCTAGAGGCAATTCGGATTTTTCTGGCCTTTGCATCATGGAAGAACTTTAAAGTATATCAACTTGACGTGAAATCTGCTTTTCTCTATGGAACTATCAAAGAGGAAGTGTATGTGGGACAACCGCCAGGTTTCACAGACCCACAGCACAAAAACAAGGTGTTTCTACTGGACAAGGCGTTATACGGACTTCACCAGGCCCCGAGAGCCTGGTATGAAACGCTCTCGACATACTTGTTGGACAACGGGTTCACAAGAGGTACAGTAGATAGCACTTTATTTATTAAAGAAAAAGAAAACCATTTGTTGATTGTGCAGATTTACGTGGATGATATTATTTTTGGATCCACCAACGACGATATGTGCAAAGAGTTTGAGCTTGTGATGAAGAAAAAGTTTGAAATGAGCTCAATGGGCGAAATGAAGTTTTTCCTCGGGTTGCAGGTAGAACAAATGGCCGACGGAATCTTCATTCATCAGTCAAAGTATGTGAAAGATGTGCTAGACAAGTTTGATATGGCAAATTGCAGTCCAGCATCCACTCCCCTTGCACAAAATCATGGGATTTGTCCAGATGAAAATGGAGTGAAGATGGATGAAACATTGTACCGATCAATCATTGGTTCCTTGATGTATCTCACAGCTTCTCGTCCGGACATCATGTATCCGACATGCTTATGTGCCAGATATCAGTCGAATCCGAAGCAGTCACACCTGACAATCGTAAAACGAATACTACGGTATTTGAAAGGCTGCCCAAACATCGGTTTGTGGTATCCTAGGTTAGGTGATTTTACTTTATCTGGTTTCGCTGATTCAGATTTCGGAAGCTGCAAACAGAACGCAAAGTCCACCACTGCCGGGTGTCAGTTCTTAGGAACTCGACTCGTTACCTGGTAGTGTAAGAAACAAACCACTGTAGCGCTTTCTACTTGTGAAGCTGAATACGTTTCAGCCTCCAGCTGCTGTTCGCAAATCCTTTGGATCCAACAGCAAATGCGTGACTTTGGTTTGCAATTCTTAGATACTCCAATTTTCGTGGACAATGAAGCAGCCATTAATATTACTAAAAATCCGGTTCACCATTCAAAAACAAAACACATTGAAATCCGTCACCATTTTATTCGAGATTGTAACGAGAAAAAATTAATTCGGATTGAATATGTGCACACCGATGAACAGAAAGCGGATTTCTACACCAAACCATTTGATAAAAAGAGGTTTTATTATCTTTTAAAATTGAATGGAATGAAAAATCTGCAATCTGGGAGGGTTGTTGAATGTGATGCCGAATTGGACGGCGATCTGACGTGAACCTTGTCATGTTGTCAAATTTGTTTGTACAGTTTATTTTCTGCTTTTCATTAAAAACAAAAACACAAAAATATGTTTTTATTTTTAGGGGGAGAAAGTTTGCAGAAAAATACAAAAACATGATAAAATCTATAAAAACCAAAAACATTTGAAAAAGTAAAAATGAGCTTGTGTATAAAAGGAAAATGATAGTACATCAGCTAAACGGGTGCAGTACACTAAAGAAATGTAAAGTATAAATGTGTTAAGCAGTATTGTAGATGATGTTCCGATAGGTCTTTACACATTCAGTAAAAATGTTCGGGATATTAACATAAATTTTACTTGCTTTTAAGTGGGGAACACCTCCAGGATATATAGGTAACCCCTGAAATCTCGTTTGAAAGGTTTCATATTCTGATATACTAGGATTGTTTACTCAATGATCTCTGGGGTATTATTCCAGGACTTCTGCTGAACGGTGGTTCTGACCTAGTCCTCGAATAATACTTTTCGCAAATGCTTGAAATATAGCATCACCCTCAGCATATATGATAAGACAATAAAATTGCTTAGCAATGCTGTTGTAAAAAAAGATCCTCTAAAAGGGGACACACCAAAAGTTGAGTCATGATCTCTCTGCTGAACGGTAGTTCTGACCTGAGCTCTCATGATTCTTCATAAATTATTAACCCCCTACAGATATCATTTGTGTTAAATCTTTCCTGTAAGACTGAATATTGGAATCTGGATACGGGAGTATATTCTGAGGTGGGACACATATAAAAGTTTAAGTCTTAAGACATTAAATTCGTATCCTGAACAGTTTGAGAAATGTGTGAAGATTTAAAGTGGATCAGTATATCGGAAATCAATGCAAATTGTTTAATATTGGTAATGTAACTCAGCTTAACGGTACTTGTATCTTGTTGGCAGCTGATATGATTCCTTAACACGCTCACAAAAAGATAGTGTGTACATAGTTTCAGCTTATTCAGTTTAAAATCCAAAAAGATTTTAATTTTTCATTTTATTTTCGACAACTGACATTGGGAATCGAAAGTTCAAAGTCTTGTGCAGATCATGTCTGTGTTTGATGTGGATTGGGTAAGCTTGTGATGCAGTATAATGATTGGTACAAGTGTTTGTTGATTAAAATGAGTTTGAAAGATCAAAATGATTCAAAAGTTCATTTATTTGAACTTATTTTTTCAAGAAATCTGATATCTTCATAGTTTGGTTAGCCAAGGTCATTGAGTTGGACTTGGCAGACTTGTCAGTTGACCAAGGTCATTAGCTTGGACTTGGTTAACTGGGTGTAACATTAAAATCTGAATAAAAAAAAGTAAAACATGTTTTTTTAAAGTTTTCGCTTCAAGATAAATGCGCTTAAATCTGTTTCAAGCGAAACCTTTATGTAATGAATTCGCTTCAAGAGGTTGCAAGTATGCCTGAAGCGAAATCGTCTGGAGTATAAGAGGACATCATTGCTTCGCTTCAGTCATTAGTTTCAATCACTTCGCTTCAAGGTCTATCAGAGAGACTTCAAGCGAATTCTTCTAAACTTCGATTTTTCTGCCGTTACTCTGCCCAAATTCACCCAAATCTTGTGTTTTTAGTTGGCATACGCAACTATTAACATGGTGAATGTAAGTAATCTCTGAGTTGTGAACAGATTTTCGTTGATTTTTTGATGTGTCGGCGGCTGTTAGGTTAGAACACATAGTTTTAGGGTTTTAAATTGATAAAAATCAAATCAAAACATGTGTGTGTAGTCGGAATCATATGTAGAGTGTTGTTTGGTGTTTGATTGTTTCAGATCTGAGTGTTTAAGAATTTTGTCGGATGAACAGATCTTTAATCTTAGATCTAGAATAGATGTGTGGGTAAAATTGAATGAAATTGATATTAGGTTACTCGGAATTGTAAGTAGAACAGGATTGGGTAATCAATTTGATCATTTGTTTGAATTTTTTTGATGAGATTGAACTGTGTCGCTTCAAGAAGTTATAAGTGTCGCTTCAGTGTTTTGAACAGTGTTGCTTCAAGGGTTTTGAACAGTATCGCTTCAAAGTTTTTAGTGTCGCTTCAAGGAATTTTGATCAATTATCATTTTCGCTTGAACAGATATTATTTACTTAGATGATTTTTAAGTGTGATGAAGTATTTCACTTAAAATGATAAGTAAATTTGAAATTTTATAAAAATTGTCTAATGTGTTTGAATTTTGTGGTATTTGATGTGCAGCCATCGAATGTTCTGTTTAAGGCTCTTCACAACTCTTGTTGTGATCTTGATGTGACAAGGAGTTCAAAACTGTCGGAGTTCTCTAGCATTTTGGAATTCATGAGAAGATTGCCGATTCAAAAAGCTTTAACAGAGAGAAGAATGGTGTATAAGTCACACATCAAACGTTTTTGGAAGCATGCTGTATATGATGAGAAAAACAAAGTAATTACTTCTCTTGTTAAGGTTGCTGATGAAAAGAAACAAATTCTGATAACAGAGGCATATGTTCGTGAGATTCTAGATTTTCCTGATTCTGAAAAATCACCAACGGCATTTCCTGAAAGGATGGTAAAAGGATGTTTGCTTAGAATGGGATACATTGGAGATGTGAATGCTGCTAATGTCTTGAAATCAAAGTTTACAAAGCCGTTCAAATTCTTTATTCATTCAGTGTTGATTGCTTTAAGTCATCAAAAGGGTAGTTACGATGCTATGAGGGATTATCACATGAACATGGTAGTTGCTCTTGTTCTGAACAAGAAATACAATTTTTCTCATATTGTATTTCATTACCTTGTGGAAGAGGTGACATCAAAAAGGAAAAGCTGGATATACCCAAGATTTATTCAAATGATGATTGATCATGCTTATCCAGGAATTGTTCGTGATATGGAGAATGACTTGTTGGTTCTGGCTCATATGAACAATGACTCTATTGTTCAATTAGCAAGATATCATACAAACCATCCTGAACCAGAGAAGGAAGTTGCATTTTTTGGTTTCATCAGCAATCCAGATTATCAAGATTCTGATCCAGTTAATAATGAACACTGGAGGAATGAAGATGAAAGAACTGAAACTGGTTATGCTGATGAGTTGAAGAAGTTGGAAAAGTTTAAACCTTCAAGAAGTGTGTGGTTTGTAAAAGAACAAAAGAAGAGGAGTAAGAAAGCAACTCCTAAAGTGCAAGCTGAAGAAGGTTCGTCTTCACAACCAAAGAAGCGTCGTAAGAAGGTTGCTAAAACTCTATTGGTTGATGAACCTGAAGATGAAGTAACAGTTGAAGCTGTAGCAGAAACTAATGTTGAAACTGAAGCTGAAATCAACATTGAAGCTGAAACTGAAATTGAAACAAATGTTGAAGGAGATATTCATTTTTCTCCAAGATCTACAGTGTTTTTGAAAGGACTTTCTGAATCTGTTCCTGAACAAAGTAAAGCTGCTGACAATGTAGTGATTGAAGATGTTGATGAAAGTTCTTCTAGTTCTTCTGATGAAATAATTGATGAAGTTGAACGTCAAAGAAAAATTAAAGAAGCAGCTGAACAAGAAAAGTTGTTAAGAAAGAGAAAGAGACAAGAGAAGGATGATGCTGCTTATGAACCTTCACCTGAACATGTATCTGAAACTCAAACTCCAGATAGTGGTAGAAAGAAAAGAGGAGCTCGAAAGAAAGTGGCTTAGAAGAAGACTCAAGTTGTTAGCCCAACAATCAAGATTCCAAAAATTGTCTTGAAGAAGAAAACAACTAAAGGAACCAGTCAATCTATTTCACCATCTGAATCTATTCCACCTCATTCTCCACCACATCAAAATTCACCACCACATCTCTCACCACCACATGAACCTATTTCTACTCCACAAATTAATATTCAAACACCACCATCTTCACAACCTAGCATTCAAACAACACCTGGATCTTCTGGATTTAAAGGTTTTGCTGGTATTCCTGAAAATATTTCTCTTGATGATATTGGAAATATTACTTTTGCAACAGATGAACAGATTATACATGTTGAAAAGAGAATTGATGTTATAGCTGATGAAAACAAGAAGTTAGCAGCTGAGTGTAAAAAGATGGAAAGTCGTGAAAAAGTGCTTGAATTGAGAGTAAAAGCAACTGAAGCTGAAAACAAGTCTTTGCTGAAGAAATTGGAATCTAATGAAGCAGAGATAGATATTATGAAAGTTCAGATTACAGAATTGTTGGAAGAAAAGAAGAATAGGGATGAACATCTCAAGTACTATGAATTGAAAAATCAAGAGTTGGAGGAAATGAAAGCACGAAATGAACATGAAAGCAAAATGATGAAGAAAGTGTTGGAAAAGTTGGTGGGTACATCTTTAGAGTTGAAATACAATGAAGTTGTTCGTGATGAAGAAAAAGCTAAGAAACAGGCTGAAATTGATAAGCAAATGAAAGATAAGGGAAAGGGTCCTGAAATTGAAGAAAAAGCTATGATTCCAGTTGATGTTTCTGATGATATTCTTAATGTTCGTCCTCTTACAGCAATTTCTGGTATTTTTGATGCTGATGTTGAAATTGATGATCTTCTTATTGGAGAGAATGAAGAGGATGATGAAGATGATGAAGATGAAGAAGAAGCAGAAGATGATGTGATCTCTGCAAGTAGTAGTGATGATGATGATGGAGATGATGATCAAGATCAAGGTGCTTCTGGTCTGAAAATTTCTAAGAAAACAACTGAAGAAGCAATTGATGATTTATTACAAGATGATGCTAATGTTGAACATGATAGTGCAACAAGTGAGGGGGAGCATGGTGATGATCAAAATGTTGATCAAGTTGAAAAGTTGATTCTTAGACTGGATACATATCGGGAAGAAGGAGAGCATTTTCATAACTATTCGCTGGAAACTATAAAAGAAATGACTCGAAGAGATCATCCAGAGTTCAAGTTTGATTTCGAAGAAGAAATGAATTCTGATTTAGAAAGAGAGCTGAATGAGTTTGATGCTGATCATTATGATAATTATGAATATCGATATGTTGAAGATGCTGATCTGTATGACAGAGTAGAAGTTGAAGACTGGGAAGATGATGAAAGTGTACATGAAGATACTTCTCAGTTACCTACACTGATGGAATTTTTCACTGAAGAGAATCGGGATGAGTTGAGGAGAAAAGTTACTGAAGTTATTAAAAACTTTAATCCTGATGATACAAAGAAAGACTTAGAGAAAGAAGAGAAAAAGAAATGGTTTAAGGTTGATCATGAAAGAAAGTTCAAAAGACCATTGAAGTTTTATCAACGGGATCGAAGTATTTCTTTGGGAGATATTATTAGTTGGGGCTTTTTACCACATGTAAATGCTTATGCAGTCAGAAGAGAATGTGGTGTTCAGTATTTTGAAAAGCTGTTTGATCTTATGTCACTTCCATGGTGGGATGTTGAGGAGTTATCACAGGTCAAAGCTTTGGAATATCCTGTGAGGAAGAATGACATTAAAATGTGGGGGTTTATCAGATTTCAATCTTTTAAGGGATTCAGATTCTGGAAGCCTCATCGCCCGAAGATTATTCCAAGAGTTAATCCTGAAACTGGTGTTGTAGAAAGGATTCTTAATATCAAGAAGCCAAAGACAATGAAGATTATACCAGTACCTCCAATGGAACAAGAATTCTGTAAGGGATTTATACATTGGGTATATAGTTGTTTGTCTACTGAAGCAGTGATCTCGTATCAAGCTGGAGGTAAACTTAGAGAAATTCGTATCTTTGATCCAATGTGGCTTGTTAATTGCTCGGCAAAAGATATAGAATGCTTGTTCATCAACAAGATTCATCATTCGCCAAAGGATAGAGATCAAGCAATGCAGTTTCAGAGAGTTGTTAATGTATGTTTTCAAAAGAATATCAATTCTGAAACAAAATGGAAGTCTTCTTGGTGGGCGTTGGAGAATAAAGTCAAAAGGAAAGCTGAAAAGGAACGTAAAGCTCGTGAAGAAAAAGATAGATATCTTCGGGAGACCTTTGCTCAAAGGCAAGCTGCTGAAGAAAAGAAAAGAGCTAATGATAATGAAAAGCTTAGGAAGATGTTGTCAAGGAAACCTAAGCCTAGAGAAGAAAAGTTCAAGTCCATGTGAAGACCTAGACTGAAGACTCCGGCTTTATCCAAGGGGGAGTTTGTTGATACATGATGTCTAAAGCCTATGTCATAAGTCTAGGGTCTAAATATGTCAAGTATGTTAAGTGTAGGGGTCTGAATGTAAGTTTAAGTTAGTATTATTAGGGTTTCGCTTCAGGGTCTTAATGTAAGCCTCAAGCGAAATCATGTTATGAGATTTCGCTTGAGTCAGGTTGAAGCGAAATCCAGTTGCCTATAAATAGGCTTGTATAGTTCTCATTTGGTACGCATTCCGAGAAGTTGTAACGAAGTGCTGCCAGTTTTTCAAGTCAATATATATCAGAGAACTAGTGTTAAAAGTGAATCTATTCTGTTTTCTACTATCTTCTGTCTGATTCTAAGCTGTTTAGATGTTTCCGCCATCTAAATAGTGTAAACACATTCAAATTGACTCATTTGATCGGTCAAATCGATCCTACATTTCCCCGAGCTTGAATATACGGCAGAGAAAGTATCTGATCTACTGCTTGATAGTAAGGAAACGAGTATCAAAATCCAAGAAGGTGTAATAGCAGCAGGTGAGAGTGAAAAAAGGAGGCAGTGATGAACATGGAGGATCAAAGTATACTGGCAATGACAGGGTGGAGGATGTAATGTCAGCTCAAGATCCAAAACTCTATAACTCAAAACCTCAAACTGTAGCTGAAGTAATAGGAGCACTCATCCCGTGTGTAGCCTCTATAATGTGAGGGATGGCAAGGGTCTAAAATCAGCATAGTGTATTATAGGAACCATCAGAATGGCTCGTCCGGCGTTGTAGAGGTGAATGTAGCAAACGGTGCGGCCTGTGAGGTCGTAGAAAATGCTGCTGAAGCAAAAGAATCGTTATGCGGGTGCTGACCTGGAGTAACTTCCCGGGCTGCGGGTATGTCCTGAAAGAAAGCGGCAGGCATGTCGGTGCAATGGGCGTCGGTCTCCATAGGAGCAACATCAGCGGGTGAAGGTGCACGAACAAACGTCTCAACCGATAAGGAGATCATTAGGTGCAGGTGCTGGGTCAGGTATAAGGGGTGTAATGTCCGGTATACCAAAAAGAAACAGGGTCATAATCAAGCAAGGGTGCAAGATCAGCAGGTGCAACATCAAGCTGACCCAAAGGGAACAGGAGCTGGCTCAGGAGCGGGCTCTGGGTCGCGTAAAGTTGTGGTATCTCAAACAGGTGATAGTGCAGCAGTCATAGCGACGCTGTCGTCTGAGTCAGTAGTAGAAAGCTATAATCCGGCCGTCTGTAAGGCTGCAGATGTCACAGACTCAAAGGAGTCTGAAATCGAGTGTATACTAAAATCAGAGGATAGCTTGATAACAGGGGTCTCAAAGGTGATATTTGTAATAACATTCTCGACTAACTTTCCATCGTTATTGGCGTCATCGGGAGGACCATCAATAAACATGTCAACGTCATCATCAACTATTCGTCAAGTAGCCAACCTTTGGAAGGAATGTCCACAGGAGGCACATTGTCGAGGATCGGAGCCATGGTGTGTTCACCATCGGGATGACCAGTGATGAAGTGGCCATGGAATGAAACAAGAGTGACAAGAGGATTCTTGTCAGAGAAGCCATCAGTAAGGGTAAATCATCACCAAAATCTGGTAGCGCGGACTGTTGAAAGTCGTCCTCGTCCTTGGTCAGCGTATCAGGATCACTCTCAGTGTCTGACGTAAATGTCTCCGGCGCAGGTGCAATCTCATTATCTGTGGTGGCGGCCATAGGGTCATCAATGTCTAACAACTCGCTTTCTAATCATGGTGACATGTGTGCCGGTACATAATAGTCATAACATGTATATCCATAGTAATCACTAACAATTAGTGTATACAAACAAAGGTAATCTATCATGTAGTCATGTATTCACATTATTCTTCATGAAACTTTCTATCCTTCCAAGTCTCCCAGACTAACCCACCTAGCCTCCCAGACTAAACCAACCAGTCCCCCAGACTAAACACCCGGTCTCTCAGACCAAACACCCATTCTCTTAGACTAAAACACCCAGTCTCTCAGACTAAAATACCCAGTCTCTCAGATTAAACTTCCTAGTCTCTTAGACTAAACTCCCAGTTTCCCAAGCTGTCCCAACTAGTCTCTCAGACTTATTTTCCTCAGTCTCTAAGACTAAACCTCCCCAGTCTCTAAGACTGAACTCCCACAGTCTCTAAGACTGAACCTCCCTCAGTCTCTAAGACTGAACCTCCCTCAGTCTCTTAAGACTGAACCTCCCTCAGTCTCTAAGACTGAACCTCCCTCAGTCTCCTAAGACTGAACCTCCCTCAGTCTCTAAGACTGAACCTCCCTCAGTCTCTAAGACTGAATTATGAACATAAGTTTTGAAATGTGTTTTGTGTCTTTTGTTTGTAAAAATGTTTGTCTCCTGGATCTGGGCGTTTTGTGTATGCAATGAAAACATGTCGTAAAAAGTTTTCGTGAGAGCCCTAATGATCGTAGTCTAGACTCGAGAAAGAATCCTAGTTCGCTACAATCGAATCTCTGATACCAAGCTGTCACACCCTGACTTTTGCGGAAGCGTGGTTATGGTGTGACTTTCTTAATATCATTGCATTCAATCATAACAATAGCTATATGATAAAACCATTGGTTTGTCATCCATTGAATAAGTTTAAAACATAACAACATTGTTTAAAAACCTAGACTTCAAATTTAGGTTTTATAATTATACCAAAATGTTTATGAGTTCACTAAGGACTCATCGAAAGATAATAAATAGCACCAAGGTTTGGGAGACGTGTCTCGTCCAGGAATAAGACACACCGACCAAACCCAAAGACCATGGATGACATCTTTATTTCAAACGCAGCATAAAAACTTTCAACGCCCGCCAGATCCACTTATTAGTTCCCTGAAGTACATGTAGTTTAAAAACAACAACAAAAGTTGAGCGAGTTCATGTGTTTAGTATGTGTGCACGAATCATTCTTGAAAACCTTAGTATGTATGTCTGTTCGTGTAAACTGGTATGAAGCAATAAGGAAAAATAGATCAATTAATGTGTAGCTAATACATTAAAAAGTGACATGGCATAGGAAGTACTCAAACCTGTAAGCGTATTTCGTACCGGACCCTCCGGCGGAACGACATAGTCACCACATGCGGCCATTCGCAGGCCCATGGGTGGGGCTCGCAACACCCAATAGATCTATCACTCATGTCCCTCGGTCCTACGATGAGGATTAATGGCCTTAAGCTAATGGCCTACCCATTCACGTGATCTAGCAGTACCTTTCCTTAGCTAATCATACCATTGTAATTGTTTATAAGCAGTATGTAACATGTATTTCACCCCCGAAGTTATAAAACTGAAAACAGTTAAGAGAAAAGGGGGACATGAACTCACAGTTTTGCGTTCTTCGAATCTGCCTGTAACTCAAAGTGTCCTATGGTGTTCACGACTACCTACAACGCACTATGGTCTTATTAGACGAGCGGGTCGTGCCTTGACTTAGTATTAATTAGTGCCTTTGAGTTACGTTTCCAAGTGTGTTCGGTAGTATTCCAAGTATATAATTGTTTGTTAAAATAATAATTATTTTAACTTTAAATTATATTTTGATTTTGGAATAATTGTTAAACAACATTTTGTAACAATACTTCTCAAGTATTCCTATTCGTATTTCCTTCCCAAGGATGGGGGTATCTCATACATGTGTATTCTTATTTTTGTATTTGTGTATTTAGCCATGTATTGGCATCGTATTTCGGTATATAATTCCAATTAAAAATATGCCCATATATTCCCAATACATATTTCCAAAACAATATATTTTCAAGTCTCACTTAGAATATATATATATACTCATTTTATCCAAAGATAATGTATTCCTAGAAAATATATATTTTTCTCAAAAATCATATATCTTCTAAATATTCTTGGAAAATATATTTTAACTTCCCAAAAATGATATATTTTCTCTTTGTAAAAAATATGATATGCTTTGGTAACATTTACAAAAATCATATTTTCATTTCTTGTATCCAAAATAATATTTAGCAAAAATATATATATATAAGAGTATTTTACGGAATATCTTGGAAGTTACGTTTTTGCGTTCGGTTTCACAATATCAAGTGTGTAACTTATGTATTTATTCCGTGAGACTTTTGGATTGAAATTTCATGGTATTTTGTTAAGTTATATTATTTTACCCTAAAATAATATAACTATTCCACAAAGTATACAAATATTCACACAAGTGTCTTTAGTATAAAATATATATTCTAAATATATATTTATCCATTTTTTTATTTTCAAAAACCAACCTCCATTACTTGTATTTTTGTAACAAAATTTAAGGCAAAGTTTATATTGAAAACCCAAGTTAAAACACACTTGCAAATATTTGTTTAGAAAATATTTTTCTAAGTGTTTGTATTTTTAGAAAATTTCGCCATAGTTTCCTTTGTAAATGGAGGTGTCCATGCTATTAAGCATATCATTTTCTTTTCAAAAATCAACACACAATAATCAATAATCAACTCTAAACAATATTATACTTACCAAGTGTAAAAACTATTCAATTTACATACTAATATGAACTTGATCTTTCACAAAAATGTGTAGTAACTTGGTAATGTGTTTAGTAGCCTTAGTTACCCTCCAAAATATATTTACTACTTGGTAAACTTCATTCTTGAAGGTTTTAGATGTTTACAACTTGTAAACATGTTTTACAAAAATGTTTATTCATAACTTCTTCTTGTTACAAAAGTATTTCTACACTCATTTTATCACTAAAAATGTTGTAGTTTTAAGTGAAACCCATGACCTCTCAAAAATCACCTTTTTAAGCTTGGTTCTTTTAGAAAAATCATTCATACATCTTAGACTTATAAGATTACTAGGTTACTTTGTTCATTATTTTACAAGAAATCATTTTTATTCATCAAGTTCATATTTTCACAAGAAGATGATCATCATATGTTGTTACATGATCATCCTCCCACTTGCTAGATTATGTGTTTAATCACCATCTAGCAAGTTCCATGTGATGATTAACATCATTATCTCTAGAAATCAACAAGCAAACATCATACATATTCTAAGCAACATCATTTCAACAAGATTTCATCATATTTCATCTTATGTAAACTTTATGTTCAAGATTCAAGTTCATGTTCTTTAGTGTTCTTGTTATTTTCATCATACTACATCCTTAACCACTAAAAATAGAAGTAACAAAGGTTAATAAGGATCTTACTACTAGCCTCAAGCTAGGGAAAAACAAGATGAAAATGGGGTGGATAAAAGCTTGCAAAGGAGGTCCTTCAAGATCCGTGAGTTCCAAGCTGAGTGAATCACCTTCTTACACCTCAAAATGATATTGGAATGACTAGATGATGGATGAAAAAGGGTGGTGGTGGTGAGCTTGTTTGAGCCGTGAGCATGGAGGGGGAGAGAGGAGAAAGTTGTAGTGTGAAGAAGATGGAGGTGTTTACTTATAATCCAAGATGGAGTGTGTATCTTGCATTACGTAGTATGTTAAGGTGTTCGGGAACCATAACTAGCTCAGAAAAAGTAAAACAATGCTTCTAGCAATATTTTAGTGTTCCGGGTAATGTCCGGTTGTTCGGTTAGTGTCACACCCCGATATTTCCACATATTACCGGTGGGTCCGGTGGGGAGTATCCTGACGTAGTTGATATCATCATTGTCAATACACACAATATAATAGCACAGCGGATGGCTTGGTGAATAAACTATTACAAACCATAATGTCTGAGTGTTCGATTAAATGAATATACAGACTGGAATGTAATAAGATCCACATGCGGATCATAAAAAGTACAAAGAAACAAATTAACAGACTTCAGGTATCTATGGATTTCCAAGATCCTCTTAAGAAACCTAATAGCTCCAGCCTATTACGAGAGGTACCTGTCAATCAATCTTTAGAAAATACGTCAGTATAAACTGGTAAATACAATTAACTGACTCTTTTAAAAAAATTATGAAAATTGATTTAAGTGCACATGGCACAAATCTTTTATAACTTGGGACAATTATTTATAAATAATCTTGTTTACAGATTTATATGTTGGTCATACAATTTGGGCCGGTTGGAAGCGGGTCATGATTAACCGACTCACCACTTATAGAACCCACAAAGGAGTTATCCCCAACATGTGGGATTATATATTATTTAGCATTTGCATCTGTCAGGTGTATGCCTACACCCCGTGCATAGGTCGTGGTCATTTTCAAATGAAATGAGCCGAGGATATCCAGGACACGGTCGTTAACCCCCAATGTTTATGTTATCAAACAAGACAGATTAAAACAGGTTATGTAAATTTATTAATCACAATCCGATTAAATGATTTCATACCCGACCAAGTGGTATTATTATAATACCATATCCCAAGCCCGTATAAGGGAAAATAAGTTAAAAGTATTTACCTGAGTTAATGTGAAAGATAACTCAGCAGTATAATCCTAAAGCTTCTTGATAGTACCTTCTACTGGATGCTACTAATCTGTATGGAAGGTTTAATAACCTATTAGGATGCTAACGGGTCTTTAGCTAAGTCAAAGACTTAGACCGGCTAGCTACAAAGAGACTTTACGGTTCTAAACGCTAGATTAAGCGGAGACCGGAATAGAATGTGGTTTAGACCCGACAAGCTTGGATACTTGTATAATATGGGTAAACTAAACACATTCTGGAAATTGAGGATTTAATGATAAGGTTTGACCCGTTTCGGCTATTATACGTAAACTAGTCACGTAAATCGATCCGAACGCATAAATGAATTATATACATGTCCTAATTGTTATTATGCTTAAAATATGTTAATACATCAGTAGGATGTTAACATTTATGCCCAAAAAGTAATTTAAATCAATTTAAGTCCCATAAGGGCATTTTGGTAATTTTTATGCTTATAAAAGAGTTTAAATATTAATCTGAGTTTCAGGTCTGATATAATCAGTAAAAACATGTATTTTTACAAGTTATAACTGTAGGGTATGTCATATATGTGAAATTTATCTTTTATAACCAAACTGTGCACCATAGGGGCATTTTGGTAATTTCACATAAGCTTTAAAGGTCAAAATTAGAATTCTGAGTTTAAAACTTTGGCTTACTCTTTAATTACATAAATTAACTTAAAACATCAGTAGGCAATAAGTTTTATGTGCCAAAAATAGTTTTAACTCAAACTATGCGCTTGAAACGCGTAAAAGTTGGTTTTAAGCGATTTTCGGGTTAAAGTAGGAAATCTGAGTTTTTGATCAGTTTATAAAGTTCAAAATATTTTATATATCATATAAAATCAGTAGCAAAAAGTTTGGTATCAAAAATGTTATGTAAAACTCATTTTATGCATGAAAAGGGTAAAACCGACAATTACTGAATCAAAGCTATAACCCTATGTTATGCTCAGCCTAAAAATAAATAAAAATCTACAAAAATCCCAAAATATTATTTTACATCAGTAGGTAAAAATTTTGGTATCAAAAATTGGGTTTAGATAGGCATTAAGCTAATTATGATGTTTAATTAATAAAAAGCTTCTTAATTACGATATTGAGCATAACTCCTAATCTAGACCTCAAACTGATGTCAAATTTTTAGGACAAGTCTAAATATCAGTAGCAAAGGTTTTTGTCCACTCACATTGCTAAAAATCTCATTTGTGTGTCAAAAGGGAATTTATGGCATTTTTAAGCATATTAATGATCAAGAGCATATAATTCAAACCACTAAGAATCATGCAATATAACTTCAGAGGGTTATACTACTGAGTAATGTGGTCCTAATGGAATCTTAAAACATGGGAGAATTAAGCTTGAACGGGTCAGAACTGAAAGTCAAAGAAATAGTCAAGCTTTTGCGACTTTCGGTTATAAACTGACCTTAGACTGTTAATTGTCGAGTTAGGACTGATGAAACATGTTCTAATATTAATTACCAAATCATTAGAATGATAAAATATAATTTAGAACTTATGTTTTATTAATTTAAATCATTTTCAAACATTCTGTCCAGTTTGACTTTTTGTCAAACTAGTTTGACCCGACAATTAACTAGTCAAACAATTTAATTAGGAGGTGCCCTTTTAAGGGTTAATCACCTACATTAATATGATTCCATAACCACTTTCAATATGATCAGTGGTTGGACCATATGTGATTAAAAGGAAAGTCAAATCTAAATTACGATAAGTTTGACTTTTCGGTAATTAAGCTAATTAAAACGACTAAGCAAGTAATTAAACTCTTACTTAGGGTCCTTGCTATCTTTTCTACACTTGATAATCTTCTCCTACTGATGCAAGCTCCAGAAGTGAGGTATTTGAAAGTTTGCAAGTGAAGTGTGCATATGAACTTAGAGCTAGAGTCCTTTATATAGCAAATTCCAAGCTCCTAGTTCAATTGCAGGTGTAATGGGACATCCTAGGATCACTCCAGGTGTCCTAGTTGATTTATAAAACCATTTGAGAGCTCCTAGGATCGTTAGAAACGAGTTTAAGGCAGTGCAACAGCTGAAAACATACGTCTGACCATTTTTCTGCGCTGGTGACTCTCAGGCGGGCCATGTAAAACCAAAGAGGTGGTTTACACGGGCCGCGTAGACCTGCTAACCAGTTAAAACAATTTTCTGAAATGGCAGCTTTAGTCCCTGATCGTTTAAAACCCTTTTTAACATGATTTTTGGCAATAAAGGCCCTTGTAGTTAGTTTGTAGAGGCTCAAGGATGTATAAACAAACTTTGTTAGGCTCGGGTTCGTTAATTATCGCTATGAATGCAAGTTTTGTCAAGTTGACACGTATAGCCCAAAGTCTTGAAAACTTGCTTAACGATCTCGAAACCACGTGAAATTTTTATCACTTATTTCGAAGCCTCGGGTTCGTTAAAAGGTCACTCTGAGGTCATAATTAACATGTTGACACGTTTAACCCTCGTAGTTTTATAATCTTCCGATTATTTTCACAAACGGCTTCTTATATAAAATTGATCACTCGTTTAAGGATATATTCTTCACGTATGGTCATTCAGAGGCACAAGTTTGGCATGTTGACACTTTTAGTCCCTTCGCATACATATTTTCACTGTTTGTCAACTTTAGTCCTTCAAAGTTAATCTTTCACATATTTAGAGTTTAGGACACGTGTCTATACATAATTGGACACGTTTTTACGTGGTGTAACATCCTCACCCCCTTTAAAGAAATCTCGACCCTGATATTAACTGGAATAAGTGAGGGTACTTATGTCGCATAGTGGACTAGACTTCCCACGTATATTCGGGACCTCTACGAGCATCCCATTTGACCTTTACTATAGGTACATGCTTCCTTTGGAGTTTTTTAACCTGACGATCCTCGATCGATATAGGTCTTTCAACAAACCTCAGGCTTTCATCAATCTGTACGTCTTTATGAGACATAGCTAGCGATTCATCAGCTAGGCATTTCTTGATATTACAAATGTGGAACACATTATGAATTCCACTCAGCTCCTCAGGCAAGTTTAGCTTATAAGCTACACTGCCGACACATTCAATAATCTTGAATGGTCCGATATATCTAGGACTTAGCTTGCCCTTCTTACCAAAATGCATCACACCTTTCCAGGGTGATACTTTTAGTAAGACTTTATCGCCAACCTCAAACTTTAGAGGTTTTCTCCTCTTATCAGCATAACTTTTCTGCCTATCCCTGGCAGCTTTCAGGCGATCATGAATCTGGACAATCTTGTCCGTCGTTTCAAGGACTATATCAGGTCCTGATAACTGAGCTTCTCCTACTTCTGCCTAACAGACAGGCGTTCTGCATTTCCTACCATATAATGCCTCAAAAGGCGCAGCCTGAATGCTTGTATGGTAGCTATTGTTATAGGAGAACTCGATCAAGGGTAGGTGGTCATCCCAACTACCACCTAAATCAATAACACATGCACGAAGCATGTCTTCCAATGTCTGAATTGTACGCTCACTCTGTCCATCAGTCTGAGGATGGTAAGCAGTACTAAAATTCAAACGTGTGCCAAAAGATTGTTGGAAACTTTTCCAAAAGTGTGAAGTGTACCTTGTATCTCTGTCAGAGATAATAGACACCGGCACTCCGTGAAGAGCTACAATCTTATCTACGTACAACTGGGCTAACTAATCGGAGCTATGGGTCTCCTTGATGGGTAAGAAATGTGCTGACTTAGTCAGTCTATCTACAATAACCCATATGGTATCATTTCCATGCCTTGTTTTAGGTAACTTGGTTATGAAATCCATGGTTACCATCTCCCCCTTCCATGTAGGGAGTTCTGGTTGTTGAAGCAGACCTGATGGCTTTTGATGTTCAGCTTTAATCTGAGCACAAGTCAGGAACTTAGCTACATGTGTGGCAATAGATTTCTTCAAACCTATCCACCAATAATTAGCCTTCAAATCCTGATACATTTTGTCACCTCCAGGGTGAACTGAATACTTGGAGTTATGAGCTTCTTGGAGAATCACATCTCCAAGTCCTCCATGAATAGGAACCCAAATTCTTCCATTCATTCTGAGAATGCCATCCTTGCCAGGTGTTAACTGCTCAGTAGTTACACCTAACTTTTCGTTTGGAAGGTTAGCTTCCAAAAAAACATCTTTCTGTGCAGCTAATAGTCTTTAATTCAGACTATTCTTTAATTCAATGCTCTTGGCATTGATCCTGATTGATTTGACTCTTTCCTTTCGGCTTAGAGTGTCGGCAACCACGTTCGCTTTACCTGGATGGTAGCGTATCTCGCAGTCGTAATCATTTAGAGTTTCCATCCAGTGGCGTTGTCTCATATTGAGTTCCTTTTGATTGAACAAGTGTTGGATACTTTTTTTATCCGAGTAGATCACACATTTGGTTCCATATAAATAGTGTCTCCACAATTTTAAGGCGAATACAACGACACCCAATTCCAAATCATGGGTGGTGTAATTCTTTTCATGCACCTTCAGTTGTCGTGATGCGTAGGCAATCACCTTGCCAAGCTGCATAAGTACACATCCCATGCCGGTGTGTGAAGCATCACAATATACGACAAACTCTTCAATTCCTTCGGGTAAGGTTAACACCGGAGCATTTCTCAACTTTTGCTTAAGAATCTCAAAAGATTCTTGTTGCTTTGGACCCCAATCAAATTTCACGTTTTTGCGATTCAGGGAAGTTAATGGTGCAACTATTCTTGAGAAGTTCTCAATGAATCTTCTATAATATCCAGCTAAACCCAGAAAGCTGCGAATTTCTGTAGGCATCTTCGGTGCTTCCCAATTCATAATGGCTTCTATCTTGGCGGGATCTACTTGGATACCACGTTCACTAACAACATGTCCAAGGAATTGGACTTCGTGAAGCCAGAACTCGCATTTGGAGAATTTAGCATACAACTTCTCCTGTCGAAGCAATCCCAAGATACATCGAAGGTGCTTCTCGTGATCAACTAGGCTACGAGAATAGATAAGTATGTCGTCTATAAAGACTATAACAAACTTATCTAAGTATGGTTTGCAGACTCTATTCATGAGGTCCATGAATCCTGCTGGCGCATTAGTGAGCCCAAAAGGCATCACTAAGAACTCAAAATGTCCATACCTCGTTCTGAATGTTGTCTTAGGCACATCTTCAGTTCTTACTTTCAGTTGATGATACCCAGATCTTAAATCAATCTTCGAGAAGTAGCTCGCCCCTTGGAGCTGATCAAATAAGTCATCGATCTTGGGCAAGGGATAACGATTCTTGATCGTTACCTTATTCAATTCATGGTAATCAATGCATAAGCGCATTGATCCGTCCTTCTTCTTCACGAACAGTATTGGAGCTCCCCAAGGTGAAGAGCTGGGCTGAATGAAACCTTTTTCCAGTAAGTCGTCCAATTGAGTTCTGAGTTCCTTCATTTCTGTAGGTGCTAGACGATAAGGAGCTCGTGCAATAGGTGCTGATCCTGGGAGAATCTCTATCCTGAAATCTACTTGCCTCTCAGGAGGTAATCCATGTAATTCATTGGGGAAGACATCAGGATATTTAGAAATAATTGGTATGTCTTCGATCTTGGGCTTCGGTTCATTTACAGACACTTGTGCCATGTAGATGACACATCCGCTCTTCAAACACTGCAATACCTTGAGAATTGACACGTTGCTGGGCAACCTATATTGCGTATCTCCTTGAATAGTGACAGATTCACCAGAAGGGGTTTTCATAATAACTAGCTTTTTATCACAGGCAATTTGGGCTTGGTTATGCGATAACCAATCCATGCCTAAAACTATATCAAACCCAGCCAATTTCATTGGCAAGAGGGATAGCGGGATAGAATGATTCTTAATGGATATAGAACATCCACCAAGAAGAGTGGAAGCTGTTTCTAAGGTACCATCGGCAAGCTCTACCTCGTATTTTATGTCTAGAGTCTAATAGGCAAATTCAATATCTTACAGAACTTATGGTCTACAAAAGACTTATCAGCACCGGAATCAAATAAGACTCTAGCATAGTTATTATTGATGATGAAGGTACCTGTTATGACGTTCTCGTCGTTCACCGCTTCCCTTGCGTTCATCTGAAAGACTCTCGCATTGTTTTTCTTTGCCTCCTCGGGCTTCTTAACATTCTTGGGGCAATTGGTTTTGATGTGCCCCTTTTCATTGCAACCATAGCAAGTTGCATCCTTGATATTTCGGCACTCAACAGACTTGTGCCCTTTCTATTTGCAAATCCCACATGGTTTGGCCTGTGGATCTTGGTTGCACTTTCCAAAGTGCCTTTTATTGCAGGTTTTGCATCTGGGCTTGTCATTGAACTGCCTTTTCTTCGAACCAAAGTTCCCCTTGCTCTTCTTGTTTGACTGAGGAGACTTGTCTTCCTCTCTTTTCCTCTTCCCGTCATCGGTAGCTTTCTTTGCCATACTCCTTACAACATCAAGAGTGAGGGACAAAGATAGATCCACAACAGATCTATAAGTGGCTGGATTAGAAGCCTTAACATTCCCTTTTACTTCGGGGGCCAAACCACCGATGAAACGCGCAATGCGTTTGGGTTCAGGAGTGACTAGGTATGGCAAAAGCCTTGACAATGAGTTGAAGCTAGTCACATAGGATCTACAATCCAGATCCTTCATTACTAAGGTGAGGAAATCAGTCTCTATTCTCTCGACTTCATGTTGAGGAAAATAAGTGTCCTTAACCAAATCAACAAACTTGTTCCATGAAAGATTATACAGTAGAACCTTTCCAGTGGCTTGCACTAACGCTTTTCACCAAGTGAGGGCATCGCCCTTAAAAGATTGAGACACAAATTTCACTACATCTTCCTTAGCACATCCGCTGATGTCTATCACAGTTTCCATTTCGTCTAACCATTTCATGCAATCAATCGCTCCCTTTTCTCCTGTAAAATCTCTTGGTTTACTGGAGACAAAGTACTTGTAGGTACAACCCTTGGTGTACCTAGGAGTCGGCTCAAGGATAATTTCCCTCTTTGGCTCACTTCCCTGATTAGATGAGTGCTGAGACTCACTTTTCTTATGAGTATGCGAATGAGAATGGGACTTTGAATGCAGTTCAGCATTGCTTGCAGTTCAGTATTTGTAAGATTTATTGCTTGCAGTTCAGCATTTGTAAGATTTATTCTTGCTTCATTATTATTTTCTCCTAGAGGGTGGCTATTTGCCTCGTCAGATCCAGCCATTATCGAGTACTGAATCAACAATAATGATATTTAAATTATAGAGTGATTTATCGCATTGATGATCAGATGGTCATGGTATTATTAAACCATATAGAACATTTTAAATAAATTAATTAAATTTGCCTAGGATATAATAGAACCATAATAGGCAATTTATAGGATAAAATCCTTTCTATTTATTGGACAGAGGGTATAAATCTCAACTGTCAATGTCATGAAGACATTTTATACAGCACAAGGCTCGTCTCGAAGGACATTTAGAAGGCACAGAAGGCCTTGTCACAAGGACGATTAAATAGAATTATTGATCTCTTGGATCAGTGATCTTGTTAAGGGTCGAACATAGTTCATCGCCCTTTTTGACAAGAAGTTTATAAATAAAACTATCATTGTCATTATTACACCTTTGCTTATAAGCATACATCGCCAACGGATGTTTTGGTGTATACATCATATTGATGTTTATTTGCCATGATTCGCATTGATTGTAGGATTGTATTCAGACTCGAACGAGTCTATCAGAAGAGCTTTTCTCAGTTTGAGCGGCAGAAACAAACAAACTGAGTTCAATTCAGCGAGTATACACTTTAAACTGTTGATTTGTATTGATTGAATGACTTTTACAATGACTCGACACTTCGGCAGCACTTCGTTGCAAACCGGAAGAACACTCTCCTGATTTAGCTCCAAGTGACCCTTTAGATAGGGATTCTGATTTAGCTTGAAATGACAAGGTGTCATTTCGAGCGGAATCACCATAAACATCTCGAGCAGAATCAGGACTTATATGTGATTTAGCTTGAAATGACAAGGTGTCATTTCGAGCGGAATCACCTCTAATACACATATTCTCAATTCTTGTGCCCTGATCTAACCTATTCTATACAAGACTCGATACAAGACGTAGACGACAGACGGATGCACCAACAAACTCCCCCTCGGATGTTGACGGAGTCTTCAGTGTGGAGTCTTCGGTTGTCAAACCTTCAGTCTTTATCAGTCTTTGTGCTTCTCTCCGAAGTATTCTCCATTTTAAGCATCCACAATCAATCTCTTTCTTTTTCTTCCAGAATCACAACATAGCTCTGAGCTCTCTATTGATGTCCTCAGACTCCCCCTCTCACTAAGCTGGGATCGCAGTCTGGAAATCACCATCTGTTCAGATATCAGAATCTGGCTTTGGTCAATCTTCATATCTGCAATTCTCTACCACACACATAAGTTTCTCAAAGATTAAATCTTTAAAATTTAGAAATTATTTGCAGAAAATATTCAAAATGATTTGTTCTTCTGCAAACCACTTGTAAAAACTTCTTCATACACTCTCTACCAAACCTGTTCATCAAGTTTAGCACTTGGAATTTTGAACGTTAGCCTTCCAACAACAGTTGTCAAAAATCTTTTTGGATTTTTACAAAATTTATGCTAAAACACACTTAAAATATTTTTTTAGATTTTTGAATGAGAATACAGTAAAGAAATATTTACAAACAATATTTTTGTGAGTTCGTGCAAGAGGATCATATCAGTTTATGAGACCAATCACTAACACCGTTAAGCTTGATTTCATTTTAAGTTCTAAGCAATTCACATAGATTGACGATATTGTTATCCACTTAAACTCAATCTAAAAACTTTCGAAATGCTTACCGATACGTTAAGGTATATTAATTTTGCACTAAGTTCTTATGGACCCCACGATCTCAGCATATCCCCTCATCATGCAATACACTGACTCAAGTAATGCCTTTAAACTTTTATCAACTATGATTTGTGCGAAAACAAAGCAGAATGTTTAAACATTAACAATCAGGTCGATACTTCCGTATACGCAGAGAAAGTCCAATGTTTAAACAAAATAAGAAAAAATAAAACAAGTTGAAGTTGTTTAGGCTTTAACCACCAGGTCGATACTTCCGTATACGCAGAGGAGGTCCAAAGCTTAAACGAAACAGTTCATCAAGTTTAGCACTTGGAATTTTGAACGTTAGCCTTCCAACAACAGTTGTTAAAAATCTTTTTGGATTTTTACAAAATTTATGCTAAAACAGTTCATACACTCTCTACCAAACATGTTCATCAAGTTTAGCACTTGGAATTTTGAACGTTAGCCTTCCAACAACAGTTGTCAAAAATCTTTTTGGATTTTTACAAAATTTATGCTAAAACACATTTAAAATATTTTTTTAGATTTTTGAATGAGAATGAAGTAAAGAAATATTTACAAACAATATTTTTGTGAGTTCGTGCAAGAGGATCATATCAGTTTATGAGACCAATCACTAACACCGTTAAGCTTGATTTCATTTTAAGTTCTAAGCAATTCACATAGATTGACGATATTGTTATCCACTTAAACTCAATCTAAAAACTTTCGAAATGCTTACCGATACGTTAAGGTATATTAATTTTGCACTAAGTTCTTATGGACCCCACGATCTCAGCATATCCCCTCATCATGCAATACACTGACTCAAGTAATGCCTTTAAACTTTTATCAACTATGATTTGTGCGAAAACAAAGCAGAATGTTTAAACATTAACAATCAGGTCGATACTTCCGTATACGCAGAGAAAGTCCAATGTTTAAACAAAATAAGAAAAAATAAAACAAGTTGAAGTTGTTTAGGCTTTAACCACCAGGTCGAAACTTCCGTATACGCAGAGGAGGTCCAAAGCTTAAACGAAACACCAAAGAAAATAAAGCAGAATGTTTAGGCATTAACAACCAGGTCGATACTCACGTATACGCAGAGGATGTACTTTGAAGCGAGATCACTAAGTACTTTGAAGCGGAATCACACACCAACTTTCAAGCGGGATCTTGATTTCAAGTGAAATCAAAATACAATTTCAAGCGAAAACACAGTTCTGAGCGGAATCAAGACCAAACTTCAAGCGGAAGGTCGATTTGGAGCGGAATCAGAACCAAATCTCAAGCTGAATCACTGTGACGTCATGTTTCTCTCGAATGATTTCAAGTGGAACCTCAAAAATGACCAGTTTTAGTTCGAATTTTGACTTGAAACTTCTAAGGCTTTGTTAACTATCAATTCCGAGCAGTGAGTGAAAATCTGAGCCAATTCGGACCGTGAAATGTGTAACACCCAACATTTAGTTATTCCATTTAGAGTTGCATAGCGGAATTTGGTCCATAAATTTTCTTTATATTAGTGTTTTTTTTTGCAAAACAAACCCGCAAGCGGGACCAAGTATAATAGGCCATGCCATTATCGTACATGGGATTTTGCAGTACGAACACTTTGTTCAGTCTATAAATATATTTTCTTTACAAAAGCTTGTATGTTGGTGGCACTTCGCATTAACATGTTTTGAAGATATTCCCTTGATGAGATCCAAAATTTGCACATCGATCTTGATCTTCATGACAATGGAGCTTATCCTAAGATCAACGACGTGTCTCCGCTTGTCTTGTATATTGGCTTACCTATCACCCCGGACTTTCAGCTCCAACTTTATATATATAAACTTTACCTAACCATGATTATACATAGTAAGTATTAGTATAACCATATAATCATGTATTTTAACTAAGATTTTAAAGACACAAAATAGTTCACAATGAATATGGCCTAGTGTAGGCTATGCTAAACCTGGTGTAGCCTACGCCACTTAGCGAAAGGTGGTGGCGTAACATAGAAAAATAAATGGCGTAGAAAACTTGTTGGCGTAAGCTATGCATGTCTCAGCGTAGCTCACCACCAGTACAAACCTGGTCAGCCCCGTTTTAAACTCCAAATTTGACCCAGATACCCATCAACCCTCATATGAACCTGTTGTTTTGGAACATATCTTATATAAGGGTCAGTTAACAATCACACTGAACAATAATTTTCTAACCTTACGATTTAATCACATATCTCATGTATATCTTTTTATTTTATTATATTTTGAATCGTTCTTAATACTTTAGAAACAAACCTGCACATAGATAAATGATATAACACATCTTATACGGCTTTCGAATATGTACTTACAAACTACCCGCATAATTCCATTATTCCAACCTGGTCAATCACATCAGTAACCGTAAGATTTACATCCACAAAAGAGACCTATAATTATCTTACTTTGGCTCCCTATGATGTCATAAACTAGAAGCTTCAATAATAATATTACTAATGATACTACAACCATAACAATAAGTCGAATCGAACCTCATAAGTTAGTCAAAAGATTTACTTACCTTTGCTCGTAGGATCCTTGATACTTTTATCATCAACCTTGACCCGTTTGCATCCAAGCTTTAATATACCTAGCTTATTTTTAAATCACATACACTTCTTAGAATACATAATGAAAATCCCATCACTTCAAACATAGTATTATTTCTTAATAATCCCAGCATACAAAGTTCATCATAGTCACTTTGCACCATTGAAACCGTTTTGACCCATTAGTACAAATACTTGCACGCCCCTTTTGCAAGTACTTTAAACACATTGTATTAAATGTAATTATTCCATTGGAATCATTGTTTCTTGTATCAATCAAATACGTTAAAATATACATTTTTATTTAGATCATGAAACTTTATTTTCAATGTAGCACTTTCTTTGTAGCTGGTATATTCTACTGTTTTTGACCTACTTAATTAGCTTCTCATGTTCAAAGGTGAAACGTAGTAGACTCGGGAGGCTTTTCAACCCAAAAAGAATCAGCTTAATCAGACCAACTATTAATTTTATACAATTTTTATAAAAACATACCAGCATCATATTTATTTTCAAATCAGCTTTGCTACTTTATAAAATTCGACACCAAAGCTTCTTTTCACATCCATATGTCTTTGTTATATCCCAACAACTTTTTTTTAATCAGCTTTGACACATTAGAAGCAATTATAGTTTAACAAAACCACAAAATCCAATTTACTAAATTAAATATTTATAGTGTTTTCTTGACATGCATATGATTTAGTTTCTTTTGTAGTTGGTGCATTTCATCAAACATCTTGTGTGCATGCATCTTCAATCATACTACCATGTTCATTGTTGATTTCTAATCCTCCAACATATAGGTAAACAATGAGATTAGTAATAAAAACCATTAATTATCATTGAACATCATCCGTTTGAGATAGACTATACACATAATCCATTATAACTCATAAAGATTCCAGCTTTGGTCATGGTTACAACCCTAAAATTGGCCCTAGCCCAACACAACTTACGAGCTCAGAATTTTCATAGGAATATGGATAATTTGACCATGAAATCAATACGAGAATTCATAACTAATCTCTATTATTATTTAATATAAATTTCAGTTTATGGTTTCTCTTCACAACATCATTCAATCTATAATCAATACTATCGATTAGGTTTAGAGAAACATACCTTGGTCGCCATTCACTCAAGAATCAATGTTAGCCCTAAATCTCTCTTTAATTTCAACATGCAATTGATTCTGGAAGAGATTGAAGCTTGGATTTCCTTCTCCCTTTTTTTTCTTCTTAATTATGCCTCTCACACATCAGAGTGAGTTTGTGTGTGTAAATCACACACTTAATTTTTTTTGGATTCCCCAGGGAAAGAAACGTGGTATTCTTATTTGTCTGCCAGGTCTCAAATCTATTTTACACATTTAACCATTTTAGTCCTTGAAGTTTCACAATAAAGCATCTACAAAATCTCAAATTTAAAGTAATCCACTAACGCCCCTTTAGTTAAGGTTTTTATCTTCTAAATCTAAAAGGGTAAGTTAATATTAGTAAATACATTCTAAATTTAATATAAATATAAGTTCACACCTCTCAAGTATTAATATATAAATTACCATTGAATTTGGGATGTTACAAATCTACCCGTCTTATGAAAGGTTTCGTCCTCGAAACCTAATCATACTTCATCCCATTCTTTCATATACAACTGTTAGGTTATAACTCTCAATGCTATAAATGAAATCCTTTTTTTTAATCAAATCCTTTTAATATTTCACCAACATTAGCAATCAATTGTTTAAGTGATAATGCACGTACCTTGTTGGTGGTGAGAATACCCTCCTCATGTTTTATTTACGTAACAACCCTTGATCTTGGGTGATTCTAACCCTTGTGTAACCAATCCAACCTGGCAGATATTTGGAAATTCGCTTATTAAAGATGTTCTTAATATATTGACTTCTTACCGATTGGTAATCATATCAATCATGTAATAAGCTTTGACATACGCTCATTAAATGGTCATCATATCATCCATGCCAGTCACACGAATATGGCATATGATTATTTATTACCACACATCCTTTAATATCAACTCACCTCATGACTTTAGAAATCATAAGTAACCTATATATATGTTCTTTTAGAGTTTTAATATTACTCAACTATATTCAATTATTGTGCATACTTAGGTTTTAATGAATCTAGAATCAATACTCGCCTGACTATTTTCATAGTAAGTACAGATGCATCAGTATGAAAGTGGAAGCATTACCCCCATGTTGTGACATCGCCTCCTCATACAAGGCACTTCAAGGCGTCTATCAAGTACTCTACTTGACATTCTAGACATAGTTATTTAATTTCGCTTTGGCATTTCGAGTTGACGTATTTAATCAACCACATGCCAACCTCAACATGAGAATAAAACCCAAACGTTCCTGCATTTATTGACTAGTAGCAACAATTTTCACCTTGTTAATCATGCATAATCTGATTGTATTTTGTCATGTTAGGATATCGATTTTGCATGAATCTTATATTCCTTTATATCTCTTAATCACAAAAGTTCAATAGCTTATGACAGAATTATTTAGCAATTGACCAAATATTTCTATTTACCCTTCATTTAAAAAAAATCCTCACATATTATTATCAACAATCTAATCCACATATGTAATCAAATACAAGACACTATACGGGGGCTATGGTTACGTAACCTAAGTATGATCATTTATCAGTCTGCTGGTTTAGTACTTGAGTTTTATCTCACTAGATATACATACTTACTATTTCCAACTATGTGGAGTAGGCCACTTAATTCTACCATCATCATATTTTGCATTGCATAAGATCCCAAGTCTCACATTTATCAAAAATGGGTTGTATGCATTCTTATAATCTTATCATTGATAACACATATTTTATACTTATTGTGAGTCTGTGACCTAAATCATATGCATGATGATTACACGTGTTACAGACGTGAGCAATCAACAGGTCACATCATATGGTACCAGAAAAATTTAAGAACGAATCACATACCTGGATGATTCACACAAATAGTTATCTGATGACACCTAGCGATTATTCCCGCATGGTAGTATCACCATTGTATTCTTGTGTAACCTCTAGCATACAGTTACTAGAAGAATAAAACAATTCATCTCATTTTACTTCTCACTCTTTACTTCTATCCACATAATTATGTATACTTCAAGTTTACATTAGTACTAGGTACTCACGATTTCCCTCGTAAGGTGCAATTATCAACACGTTATACATGATGTACCGATGTAATTACCACATCACATTTTGGGTTTTATTTAATATGACTCCTTTAAATACCTCTTTGCCATCATATTGGCATAAAACAACATATCTATTATCAATCATCAAATAACTCTTAATTTAGACTCCTTTATCATTGTATAGTTATCAAATAAAAATCATTGAAATCATCATAATGAGATTATAGAATCTCACCATCTCTTTTACTCCTTTTTGAAAATATAAAAAAAAATCTATATAGCTCCTTAGGCTAATGGAGGGTTTCTAGACTTCTATTTGTAATTCAAGAATTCGTTAGCTCCTTTTTTTAATGTAATATAATGCATCATAATACTCATAAGAGTATCAAGATCTTGTAATTAGAAGAAGAATGCAACTAAAAAAAAAAACTTACTTGTTCAAAAGCGTATTATTTTGAGACCGTCATCTCCATTATTATGTATATCTTTGGAGTCTTTCTTCTTTTTTTATCTTCTTTTAGACCATTGTTTCGATTTCATCTCTTTGAGACCTTGTTTCTAGTTTATCTCCTGAGGTAACAACACATTATGACCATCCCATAATATATATATATATATATATATATGGGTGCTCAACCCTTTGAAACAACCACAAAGGATCAAATCATATATACCGGATGGTCACCCACCAGTGACTCTTACGTCCGGTCAATCTTATACTTTGTGACTCTTACAACCGAATGGTCACTCATACATGTGACTCTTACAACGGATGGTCACTCACACCTTGATCTCCTACTTTTTTTCTTTTTTTTTAATTCCATATGGTCACTCACTAGTGACTCTTATAATCTCATACTTTGTGACTCTTATAACGAATGGTCACTCATACTTGTGACTCTTACAACGGATGGTCACTCACACCTTGATCTTTTTTATTGCGGATGGTCACCCATCGGTGACTCTTACAACCAGTTAATTTCGTACTTTATTATGGTAAAACAAACCAGTTTCGTATCTTTTTTTTTTTAACTCTAAATCCCTTGTTTATGTTCTACATTGATATGAGAACATGGGGGTATGTTATATTGACATTTATGGTGGCCAGGTATGAAAGTCAGTCTATCATATTCCAACATTCTTATCATCACCATAAATATCTTATTGTCAAGTTTTTTTTTAACTCAAATAAAAACTCCTTACTGTATTAAATACATTTACCATGGTTATTTAACCAAACCTTATTGCTACTTAATACATATATTATAAATGTTGAAAAGTCAACTTTTAGTTCAAATCTTTCTGAATTACTTCATCCTTAACTTATAATACCCTTTAGTTCCCCACAATAGCCGCCCCTGTCAAGTATTTCTCAGAAAATTTAGATTTACACCAATTATGAAAGGGTAACTAACCTCCTATCTTCTGACTCGTGAGCAAGCCTTGAATCGAAGTCACACACCCATATCGAGAGCATACCAAGTTTGAGTTTAAGTACTCTCTAGGTACTCAAATCCCTCAAACCAATGCTCTGATACCAACTTGTAACACCCAACGTTTAGTTATTCCATTTAGAGTTGCGTAGCGGAATTTGGTCCATAAATTTTCTTTATATTAGTGCTTTTTTTTTTTTGCAAAACAAACCCGCAAGCGGGACCAAGTATAATAGGCCATGCCATTATCGTACATGGGATTTTGCAGTACGAACACTTTGTTCAGTCTATAAATATATTTTCTTTACAAAAGCTTGTATGTTGGTGGCACTTCGCATTAACATGTTTTGAAGATATTCCCTTGATGAGATCCAAAACTTGCACATCGATCTTGATCTTCATGACAATGGAGCTTATCCTAAGATCAACGACGTGTCTCCGCTTGTCTTGTATATTGGCTTACCTATCACCCCGGACTTTCAGCTCCAACTTTATATATATAAACTTTACCTAACCATGATTATACATAGTAAGTATTAGTATAACCATATAATCATGTATTTTAACTAAGATTTTAAAGACACAAAATAGTTCACAATGAATATGGCCTAGTGTAGGTTATGCTAAACCTGGTGTAGCCTACGCCACTTAGCGAAAGGTGGTGGCGTAACATAGAAAAATAAATGGCGTAGAAAACTTGTTGGCGTAAGCTATGCATGTCTCAGCGTAGCTCACCACCAGTACAAACCTGGTCAGCCCCGTTTTAAACTCCAAATTTGACCCAGATACCCATCAACCCTCATATGAACCTGTTGTTTTGGAACATATCTTATTTAAGGGTCAGTTAACAATCACACTGAACAATAATTTTCTAACCTTATGGGTTTTTAACTTAACGATTTAATCACATATCTCATGTATATCTTTTTATTTTATTATATTTTGAATCGTTCTTAATACTTTAGAAACAAACCTGCACATAGATAAATGATATAACACATCTTATACGACTTTCGAATATGTACTTACAAACTACCCGCATAATTCCATTATTCCAACCTGGTCAATCACATCACTAACCGTAAGATTTACATCCACAAAAGAGACCTATAATTATCTTACTTTGGCTCCCTATGATGTCATAAACTAGAAGCTTCAATAATAATATTACTAATGATACTACAACCATAACAATAAGTCGAATCGAACCTCATAAGTTAGGCAAAAGATTTACTTACCTTTGCTCGTAGGATCCTTGATACTTTTATCATCAACCTTGACCCGTTTGCATCCAAGCTTTAATATACCTAGCTTATTTTTAAATCACATACACTTCTTAGAATACATAATGAAACTCCCATCGCTTCAAACATAGTATTATTTCTTAATAATCCAAGCATACAAAGTTCATCATAGTCACTTTGCACCATTGAAACCGTTTTGACCCATTAGTACAAATACTTGCACACCCCTTTTGCAAGTACTTTAAACACATTGTATTAAATGTAATTATTCCATTGGAATCATTGTTTCTTGTATCAATCAAATACGTTTAAACATACATTTTTATTTAGATCATGAAACTTTATTTTCAATGTAGCACTTTCTTTGTAGCTGGTATATTCTACTGTTTTTGACCTACTTAATTAGCTTCTCATGTTCAAAGGTGAAACGTAGTAGACTCGGGAGGCTTTTCAACCCAAAAAGAATCAGCTTAATCAGACCAACTATTAATTTTATACAATTTTTATAAAAACATACCAGCATCATATTTATTTTCAAATCAGCTTTGCTACTTTATAAAATTCGACACCAAAGCTTCTTTTCACATCCATATGTCTTTGTTATATCCCAACAACTTTTTTTATAATCAGCTTCGACACATTAGAAGCAATTATAGTTTAACAAAACCACAAAATCCAATTTACTAAATTAAATATTTATAGTGTTTTCTTGACATGCATATGATTTGGTTTCTTTTGTAGTTGGTGCATTTCATCAAACATCTTGTGTGCATGCATCTTCAATCATACTACCATGTTCATTGTTGATTTCTAATCCTCCAACATATAGGTAAACAGTGAGATTAGTAATAAAAACCATTAATTATCATTGAACATCATCCGTTTGAGATAGACTATACACATAATCCATTATAACTCATAAAGATTCCAGCTTTGGTCATGGTTACAACCCTAAAATTGGCCCTAGCCCAACACAACTTACGAGCTCATAATTTTCATAGGAATATGGATAATTTGACCATGAAATCAATACGAGAATTCATAACTAATCTCTATTTTTATTTAATATAAATTTCAGTTTATGGTTTCTCTTCACAACATCATTCAATCTATAATCAATACTATCGATTAGGTTTAGAGAAACATACCTTGGTCGCCATTCACTCAAGAATCAATGTTAGACTAAATCAGCATAGCAACTATATTTTCATTTTTCAAACAGCTTTCAAGGTTTTGAACAGCTGTTTAATTCATTCTTTTGGCCTATTTAACAACCACATTTGTTTCTTATGATTGAAAACAGTAAAAATTTACTTCATAAGCTTTCCGAAAAGGTATAGAACACCCAAATCGGATAAACGGTTGATTTTATATGATTTTTTTAAGATTAGTCGAAATCCGTATAAAAAGCTGCGGAAATCATGTTTAGGGTCATTTTAAATTCGAACCAAACCATCAAATGCAACCCATTTCCATGGCTAAAACCCTTATTAAACTCTTGGTAATGGTTAGAAACCTATAACAAATATAATGACCATCGTCCGTAACATTTGGTTTACCTATTAAGGTAACCAAAAACTTATTTTAGACTTCGTTTAACTCTCATTAGCCTTACATTTAAATGAGAGTTATCTTATTATGCGTACCTGGCTCGGATCATTACATTGACCCATTTAAGTACCTTGCCTCAATATCTACTAAGTAATAGCGATGTAAATATCCACTCGATATTTATTTCTGAAATCAAACAACTCATCAAACCATTAGTCGATATTGTCAAAAAGTGATATTTTCACCTTTTGACCCGTTGGTCTAAATGACCGATAATATTGGCGAGATAAAGCTTATTGCCATCTCGTCTACACGACTCGTTCCGATTTACACCGCACGGTCGTTTTAACTATAATTCACCTCTTAACGCTTTTTGGCCTAATAAGGCTTACGAAATATGTATCTTTCAAAACCAATAATTATTGTCAACAAGTGTCCAAATTTCAATTTTACCCTTATTGGTTATCTTGTTTCGTACGACTACACGCCGGAAACACCATATCTCAACTTTCCATTTGTCTTGTTCGAAATCAAAACAACAAAAGAACATTCTAAACTATATGACTAGTGTAAGCTATACTTACCTTGCATCCATGCCACGCTTTTCTTTCCGTACGCGCTCCGTTTGACCCGCTTCATCCACAAGCTTCCACCTAGCTTGTTAGGCGTCAAACTATCATCATATTTCATAAGATGGTTAATTTAGTCATTGTTAATCATAACTATTCCATCTTACGTATTTTCTATCAAATTTATCATTCGGTCTTACTAATGGTTGGTTTGACTACTAAAAGTCAAACGCCCCTTAGCATATAAATGCACATTCAAGCTCTATCTATCAATTAGTAGCTAACATGATCTTATACACTTAGTTACATGAACATGGCTACCAAGTTTCATCACAACATTCAAAATCCATTTCAATCATGTATGAACAAGTTCCCAAATCACTAAATTTGTTTGAGTGCCTTGTTTCTATTATCCAATATGATGATTTTAAACATAAACTTATCATCATCCTTACTATTATATCAAAACCTACTTCCTAGTTTACTTGTTAATCACATACAAGTGATATTACTTCAAGTTCTTCATAATTTCATCATATCTAACTAGTAAGCCGCGATTTCATTTAGGCATTTCATATCAATGAAAATTGGCTGTTTTTGGTGACTTGTTTAACCTATTTACAAGTCTTCAAAAATTATGATTTTTTTATGTGGCGTACCTCTCGGAGGGTTAGCCCTTGAGTTAAAATTTCAAGATCTAACTCTTTACCAAAAATTCGTGAAAATTCATTTACTAAGCTGTAATCAGATTCGTCACTTCTGACTGCAGCTTACGGAAAAATTCATTAAAAATTCCTCGTTTATCCGATTGACGAAATTCCAATTGGCGATTCTTTTAATTGCTTAAAACTTTCTACAGTAAGAATTTGAGATCATAACTCAATTCCTAAATTGAGTTATGACATTCGTGATGGGCTGCAATTTCTGCTAGAAAACGCAGCTTGAACCTTTGATACGAAAAAATTCATAAAACGCTCGATTTTCGTCGAAAAAATGCGATTCCATTGGGGTTTTAAAGATATTTCCTGGAATTACATTCTAGACTCAAGAAACACATTATTTTATCACTTTTTGTTCAGGTTAAAGCCAATACAAATCGGCTGTAAATTCTGATCAAGAATCGTTTGAATTCAGCTTTCAATTTAAGCTTGTTCTTGACATCATAACACTATTTTTTTTGCAATCAAAACCCTAAAAACATCTCATACATGAATTTAGTATCAACAAAAAATTGAGCTAAGCATAATTTCAACATATACTTGTCTAGGGCTTACTCCTAGACACTATATTGTTCCTATTCCATGCAATTAACAAACATGCATCATAAATTTTCAGATTTCCCAATTTCATGAGATTTTCAAGCTATGAATTTTCATTAAATTTTACATACCTTTTAATCCTCTTGTGATGAGGATCAATAATCCATGCTTTAATTTCGATTTTGGACTGAATTGGACCTTCAATTTGCAAGTTTAGTGAAGTTCTAGGGTTTTGAAGAGTGGGGATCGACCTGCTCTCTTCTTTGATCGACCAGACACCTCTAATTGGGGTGTTTGGTTTATTTTTATTGTTTTATTCAATTCTAGTTTCAAGTTTTACAACTTAGGTCCCTCCACTTTAGTTTCTATAATAACTTTGGTTAATTTTAACCCTATTATATGTTATTTCTAAACTATTAGCTAACTAGGTTAAAATCCCTAGTTAGCAAATTCTTGTTTATTTAAGAATCCTAATATTCACCGGGTTTCTTTTACCACTAAAGGTAAATTACCCGTCTTTTAGTATAAACGTGGTTTGATTACCAAACCCGTTTTCGGGGTGTTACAAGTCTACCCCCCTTAAAGAGGTTTCGTCCCCGAAACCTTTTCTTACTTTTTGATGAAATGCACCAACTACAAAAGAAACCAAATCATATGCATGTCAAGAAAACACTATAAATATTTAATTTAGTAAATTGGATTTTGTGGTTTTGTTAAACTATAATTGCTTCTAATGTGTCAAAGCTGATTAAAAAAAAAGTTGTTGGGATATAACAAAGACATATGGATGTGAAAAGAAGCTTTGGTGTCGAATTTTATAAAGTAGCAAAGCTGATTTGAAAATAAATATGATGCTGGTATGTTTTTATAAAAATTGTATAAAATTAATACTTGGTCTGATTAAGCTGATTCTTTTTGGGTTGAAAAGCCTCCCGAGTCTACTACGTTTCACCTTTGAACATGAGAAGCTAATTAAGTAGGTCAAAAACAGTAGAATATACCAGCTACAAAGAAAGTGCTACATTGAAAATAAAGTTTCATGATCTAAATAAAAATGTATGTTTAAACGTATTTGATTGATACAAGAAACAATGATTCCAATGGAATAATTACATTTAATACAATGTGTTTAAAGTACTTGCAAAAGGGGCGTGCAAGTATTTGTACTAATGGGTCAAAACGGTTTCAATGGTGCAAAGTGACTATGATGAACTTTGTATGCTGGGATTATTAAGAAATAATATATGTTTGAAGCCATGGGATTTTCATTATGTATTCTAAGAAGTGTATGTGATTTAAAAATAAGCTAGGTATATTAAAGCTTGGATGCAAACGGGTCAAGGTTGATGATAAAAGTATCAAGGATCCTTCGAGCAAAGGTAAGTAAATCTTTTGCCTAACTTATGAGGTTCGATTCGACTTATTGTTATGGTTGTAGTATCATTAGTAATATTATTATTGAAGCTTCTAGTTTATGACATCATAGGGAGCCAAAGTAAGATAATTATAGGTCTCTTTTGTGGATGTAAATCTTACGGTTAGTGATGTGATTGACCAGGTTGGAATAATGGAATTATGCGGGTAGTTTGTAAGTACATATTCGAAAGCCGTATAAGATGTGTTATATCATTTATCTATGTGCAGGTTTGTTTCTAAAGTATTAAGAACGATTCAAAATATAATAAAATAAAAAGATATAAATGAGATATGTGATTAAATCGTTAAGTTAAAAACCCATAAGGTTAGAAAATTATTGTTCAGTGTGATTGTTAACTGACCCTTAAATAAGATATGTTCCAAAACAACAGGTTCATATGAGGGTTGATGGGTATCTGGGTCAAATTTGGAGTTTAAAACGGGGCTGACCAGGTTTGTACTGGTGGTGAGCTACGCTGAGACATGCATAGCTTACGCCAACAAGTTTTCTACGCCATTTATTTTTCTATGTTACGCCACCACCTTTCGCTAAGTGGCGTAGGCTACACCAGGTTTAGCATAGCCTACATTAGGCCATATTCATTGTGAACTATTTTGTGTCTTTAAAATCTTAGTTAAAATACATGATTATATGGTTATACTAATACTTACTATGTATAATCATGGTTAGGTAAAGTTTATATATATAAAGTTGGAGCTGAAAGTCCGGGGTGATAGGTAAGCCAATATACAAGACAAGCGGAGACACGTCGTTAATCTTAGGATAAGCTCCATTGTCATGAAGATCAAGATCGATGTGCAAGTTTTGGATCTCATCAAGGGAATATCTTCAAAACATGTTAATGCGAAGTGCCACCAACATACAAGCTTTTGTAAAGAAAATATATTTATAGACTGAACAAAGTGTTCGTACTGCAAAATCCCATGTACGATAATGGCATGGCCTATTATACTTGGTCCCGCTTGCGGGTTTGTTTTGCAAAAAAAAAAACACTAATATAAAGAAAATTTATGGACCAAATTCCGCTACGCAACTCTAAATGGAATAACTAAATGTTGGGTGTTACAAAATGATGTTCAGATTGAAAAAGAAAGGTGTAGAAACAGAATTCGCAGCTGAATTGTATAGAACTCTTCCTCCTGAGCTCTGATACCACTTGTAGGATCGTATTCAGACCCGAACGAGTCTATCAGAAGAGCTTTTCTCAGTTTGAGCGGCGGAAACAAACAAACTGAGTTCAATTCAGCGAGTATACACTTTAAACTGTCGATTTGTATTGATTGAATGACTTTTACAACGACTCGACACTTCGGCAGCACTTCGTTGCAAACCGGAAAAACACTCTCCTGATTTAGCTCCAAGTGACCCTTTATATAGGGATTCTGATTTAGCTTGAAATGACAAGGTGTCATTTCGAGCGGAATCAGGACTTATATGTGATTTAGCTTGAAATGACAAGGTGTCATTTCGAGCGGAATCACCTCTAATACACATATTCTCAATTCTTGTGCCCTGATCTAACCTATTCTATACAAGACTCGATACAAGACGTAGACGACAGACGGATGCACCAACATTGATCATAGGCTATAAGTGACTTGGAAGGACCCAAGTACATTTGGAAGCTTGTGTGGCTTCTCGTACCGCACAGCCAGGAATGTTAACATGTTTTCAGATGTTAACAGAGATTTGTTGTCTTAAAAAGGTTGTACCATCATAGCCATTTTAATAATTCTGGTTAGGTTATACCTCTAAGAGAATTTCTTTGGCAGATCAATAAAAATTGAAATGATAAGGCATGATGATCTATTAAAGTACATAATTAAAATCCAAAGAAATTTCATTAAATATTAAACTACTACAAGTCCCCTAAACGGGTCTTAAAAAGAACATACTGCCCACGCAGGGGCTACAGAAACTGAAATAAGTCCTCGCAGGGACCAAGTACTGAAAATAAAAATGTCCTCACAGGGACTTGATTGAAAATAAAATACAAAGTACAATAAACAACTTCTTATTTCTTCTTGCCCTTAATAAGGTTTGCAAGGCCCTTCATAAAGCTACCATGCTTCTTCTTGGTTTCACTAGCCTCGTGTTCAACCCTGTCTAACTTTCCAGAATATCTTGAGTTTGTTGCTGCTGGAAAGGAGGAGGTTGCTGGTATGGGGGGTATTGATACCCCTGCACCGGATATCCGGTTGGGTAAATCGGAGGGTAAGAAGAAAGGGTAAAGTGCATTGTATTGTGCAGCAGTGAGATATGGATCATGGGTTCCATAACCCGATGGATACCCAGATGGCTTTTCAAAAGGGTTGTACCCAGAAGAACCTGGATAAGTTGGGATTGGGTTGTCAAAACCCATTGGCGGTGGCGGTGGTGCATATGAAACTGGCGGAGGATCGTTCTCCGGCTGTCACACCCGCTCGTAGCGGAAGCGCGAGGTGTGATCTGTTCGGTTCTCATTGCATAACAATATAGGTGAACATACTAAATGAATAAAACATGCTCCAATGCCATTGTCATAATTGTTCAAAAGATCGCAACATAACTTAAGTACATTGTTTACAAACCATCAAATGAAAATAAGTTGTCATTGTTTTATACATCAAATGTAAGTCTAAAAATGTCAAGGCTTTGACCACTATATCACCGCAAAGAGGCGGTATATAACAGGCAAACCCTTCAATAGTTGGCATGGAGTATTGATACTTGTTTTCCTTGACTGAAATGTCTGCCAGGTCCACTAATTTCCTGAAATACATGTTAAGTTTGAAAATATCAACAAAAGTTGAGCGAGTTCATGCAGTTTAGCTGTATGAGATGTATCTGTAAAATGTGAGTTGTATAAAATGTATCTGTAAAATGTGAGTTGTATAAAATGTATCTGTATGTATGATGTATAAACTGTATCCACAACATGTGAGTTGTATAAAATGTATCTGTATGTATGATGTATAAACTGTATTCACAACATGTGAGTTGTATAAAATGTATCTGTATGTATGATGTAGTATGTAAAGCGTCAATGAAATCGTTGATCATTAATGTTTCGCGAGGACATTAATATGTGTGACGAAATAGGAAGCAAACCAACCCTAGACGATTTTATGCCGATTCCTATCGACTGGGACACAAACGCACTCTTCTGTATGGGTCCACGACCAAGAGTGGGGCTCGCCAAAACCCATTAGATCTAGTCCTTTGTTCGTTGGTCCAAACTGGATTAATGGTGCTTATAGTATGGCCCTAATTCGCACATGATCTATGGTGTTTCATTACCTAACTTTAACATACTCTAAACATGTATCTTCCCCGATAGTTGTAAAGTTGTAAAACATTTAAATGAATAGGGGAACATGAACTCACTGAATTGCGTCCGTGAATAGAAGTAAATAAGATCTCACGTGCGGTCGTCCTGAATAGCGTGGCGACCTACAAATGTTCTTATTTTTGTTAGACACTTCGGTCTTTGAAAAGAACTTGAGTACAAGTCTTGTGTCTTCAATATGTGTAAGACTTGTATGTCTTTACTGTTCGTTAACTGTGTATTCGATGAATGAGTTGTTCAAATGTTCTATATATATTTTCCACCAAATATATATATATAAATGTTATCTTGTATCTTGTGAGTTGTATAGTCGGATCTAGTCCGCTGAATTTCGTGTCTTATATCTATCCGTTGTATAGTTGTGTTCACAAAAATGGTATCATTGGGCCAAGCCCATGTTTTCAAGTTATTGGGCTTAAATAGTGCTGGGCCTTAAATAGTGTTGGGCCTCAATAGTGTTGGGCCTCAAATAGTGTTGGGCCTCAAATAGTGTTGGGCCTGAATAGTGTTGGGCTTGAATAGTGTTGGGCTTTGGCCCATATGTTTGGTATTTGGGCTTAGCCCATGAATTTATGTTAAGCCCATTAAGAAAAATAGCCCATTAAGTAATATAAGCCCATTTGTTTATAAAAATAGCCCACTAGTATAATAAGCCCATTTATTTTTATAAAAACCTTTTTATAAAAATTTACTAAGTATAATTGTTAGTAAATAAAAACATACTAGTTTTTATAAGTTTATAAACATCCGAAATTTGTTATCGATAGCATACTTATATTTCGTGTCGAAAGATCGTCTAAACGTCGTAGTAACTCCCCGGATTGGCAATTCACTTATGTAGTCGTCCGTCGTTAATTTTGACCATAAATGGTGTCCGATTATTCGAATCGTCCGTAACTCGTTTTAAGGCGTAAATATGTGAAGTCTTGTAGGACTTTTGTTATAAGGTGTTTTGAGTTTAAATGTGACATGAGATTCAAGTTCCTATAATGATATATATAACTAATACATCAAGTAATACATGTCACAAAAGTTGTTAAAATAACCAAATATATATTTTCTAAAAAAAATATATATTTCTCTTGTCTAAAATTAACCAAAAATGTTGTTACTTTATAAAATAAAGTTTTTATGAAAAATGGCCATATAACCTTTGTATTTTTATTTTAACCATGTTTCATAAACATATCATTTTCTTTTTCTTTCAAATCATCATCAATTTACCCAACATCTTAACTAAACATATGAGACTTTTATAACATGAAATTATCAAGATGATATCCAAATCATGTAGGGTTTTAACCATGATCATTTCATATGCTAACAAGTTCAAAAACCAAGCTTAATTCTAGTTTTAACAACTTTTATAAAAATCTCTAGTTGTATGTTACTTTTTATAATCTTGTAAAAGTCTTGTTTTCAAATAAAAACCCTTAATACTTTCACAAGATCAATAGTTATGATCATCCATTAAATCCTTTATGTTAAAAACCCTTTAACATAAACATGCATAATTTTTAGAACATATCTTAAAACATCTTCTAACAATTTATTTGCATCATAAACATCATAACAAGACTACATAAGCATATATCAAGTCTTAGATCACAATATAAACAATCATAATTATATCATGATTTTTATCTTTGCTTCTTTGTATTTTTCTCATGTTTATTATGTATGATCTCTTGGTTATTATTAATAATAATAACAATCATAAACATAATATATTTGTAAAAAAAAAAATAGTTATAGAAGCTTACTTCTAGCACTAGGCTAGGGATGATCTTAGTAGATTATTAAGAACTAAGAAGATGATAATCTTGATGGTAGAACACTTTTGTATGGATGAAAACCCTTCCTTTTACTTCCAATAGCTTTAGATCACCTTATGTTACTTGGAAATCCATGTTGATCATGAAGGAGGTAATAAAAATAATTGGGTTTTTGAAAGTGTTCTTGTGAAAAAGATGAAGATGATGAGAGTGTTCTTTGTTGGTGATAGATGAAAATGTGTAGTAAAGTGTGCTAGTAAAACTTAGTGATTAAGTGTTAGAATTAATCACCATTCACATCCACTTGCAAATACAAGTAATATCTAGATATTTACCAACTTAAACAAGGGGTGTGGGACCCCTTGTTCACGGTCACATGGTGGGGGGGGGGGGGGGTCTTATGTGGTAAAAAGAACTTAGTTATTTTTAAGGTTTCAAATGAAGTATAAGATGTAAGTATTTTGGTGTTAAGGGTTTGCAATTTTCCGAGATGTTTCTTGACTTGCAAAGACCATAAACTAGCTTTACAAGACCAAAAATAATGTTCACTAGTTCGCTACATGTGTTAAAATATAGTTCGGCTCGATGTATAGCGCTCGTTTTGCAAGTAGATAGTCGAAAGGTACGCTTAAGGAAGTTGTAGGGAAAATTTCCGTTATGTGTATAATTGATATTCCCTAAGTATCTTTATATGAAATTGGTGCCTAAACATCAATTTTTGCATCTTGTAATAAAAATACGATTGCTGAATTTTGCGGAAAATTTATGAAATGGTCACTTTTAGCGCATTTCGGACAGTTTTTAGTGCTACCGGACATCGGTAAAATATTAACCAAACTCTTGTATTCCCATAAAGGGTTTAATATATAATTGATATTGGACTCTCATCCGAGTCCTAAAGATGTCATTTTAGATGTTTTCTGCGGATCCGGAGTTTTTGTCAGCACTCTAGTTCACTAGGCACCACTCTAGTTGTTTCGGTGAATTGTTTGCACTATTTCCAATGTACCCAATAAAAGTGAATCATGTGTAATAATAATTGAATATTCCATAAGTATTCTAAGATGTATATTATGTAATACGCAGTTCGAGTGTTCGAAATGCATAAAAAAATGTAGCTAAAATGAGTACTTTAAGTGTAAGAAAGTTACCGAAAAGTGTCAGTTGTCACATTCTCCCCCTGTTATTGAGAATTTCGTCCCGAAATTCAAGCTGAGTCATCCTTTGCAGGATTGTTCTCAAACAGGTGAGGATATTTGACTTTGATTTGATCTTCACGTTCCCAAGTATATTGGGGTCCGTGTCGAGAGTTCCAACGAATTTTTACTAATATGTGATGACTCCTTTGTATTTTCTGGACCTTCCGGTCCATGACCTTAATAGGTGCTTTGTGAATTGGAGTTTGTCATCAATGTGAATCTCATCCTCCGAGATGATAACCGTTTCTTGTGTTGGACTCTTCTCAAGATTCGACACATGAAATGTGTGGTGTACTCTACTTAGTTCTTCTGGTAACTTCAGCTTGTAGGCAACAGTGCCAATCTTTTCTAAGATTTCAAATGGTCCAATGTAACGTGGGTTAAGCTTTCCACGTTTACCGAACCTCGCTACGCCTTTCCAAGGCGAGACTTTCAACAAGACTTTGTCTCCAACCTTGAAAGATAATGGTTTTCCTCTTTTATCTGCGTAGCACTTTTGTCGATCGCGAGCCGTCTTGATACGGTCTCGGGTCTGAAAAATTTTTATTTGTAGTCTCTCGGACTAATTCCTGACCAATTATTTAACTATCGCCTGTTTCCGCCCAACATAACGGAGAGCGACACTTTCGACCATAAAGAGCTTTAAACGGTGCAGCTTGTATAGTAATATTGTAGCTGTTATTGTAGGAAAACTCAACTAAAGGTGGATGAGTATCCCAATTGCCGCCTAAATCCATAACACATGCGCGAAACATATATTCGAGTGTTTGGATTGTCCGTTCGCTCTGGCCGTCAGTTTATGGATGAAAGGCCGTACTTGGATTCAAATGAGATCCAAAGGCCTGTTGAAATAATTTCCAAATTCTAGAAATAAAACGATCGTCTCGGTCTGAAATGATTGAAATAGGCACTCCATGACGAGCCACTATTTCTTTGAGATAGAGTTCTGCTAGTTTCTCAGTATTATCCTTCTACCAAATCGGTAAGAAGTGCGTGGACTTTGTTAGTCTATCGATAATTACACATATCATGTAGTGGCCTCTTGAGGTCCTGAGTAACTTCGTAATGAAGTACATCGATATTTGTTCCCATTACCAAACGGGAATCTCGGGTTGTTGTAACAAGTCCGAGGGATTTTGCTACTCGACTTTGACTTTCGCGCAAGTCAAGCATTCTCCGATATAAGTCACGATATCACTTTTGAGGTTAGGCCACCAATAGTATTCTTTCAATACTTAGGCCTATGTGCTTCCTCAAAATATCATCTCGAAGGCCGCCCAAGAATAGAACCCAATTTCGACTCTTAAGGTATAAAGTTCCATCTTCTTTACACTAATTGTTTCTTCATGCCTCGAAGTGTTTCTGCTTGAATATACTCTTCCTTGAGCGCTTGTGAATCATCTTCTCTAATGCTTGAACTCTTAGTGTTCTAACTCGCTCCTTGCGGCTCAAGGCATCTGCTACAACGTTTGCCTTGCCCGGATGGTACTTTATTTCACAATCATAGTCGTTCAACAATTCAACAAACATCGTTCACGTATTTTAATTCTTTTTGGTTGAATATGTGTTGAAGACTTTTATGATCCGTGAAAATAATGCATTGAGTACCATATAAATAATGTCTCCATAATAATTTTTTTTTTAAAGCGAATACCACCACGCCAAACTCAAGGTCGAGAGGGGTATAGTTCTTCTTGTGAACTTTTTAAATGGGCGCGACGTGTACACAATAACTTTTTCACGTTGCACGAGTACGCAACCCAATCCTTGATGCGAAGCATCATAGTCTACAACAGAGTCATCGGTATCGTCGGATAATGATAAGATTGTAAAATGCTATGCACCAATCTCAAGAATAAGTTGTAAGGTTATATCTTGTTTTTCGATTTGGGGCGAATTTATTGTCTTTAACAACTCTAAAATGGTTCTCAAATGTTGCTCATGTTCATCAGTCGATCGAGAGTATATCAAAATGTCGTCAATAAACACTATGACGAATTTGTCGAGATACGGCTTGCACACACGATTCATTAAATCTATGAAGACCGCTGGTGCATTCGTTAAACCAAAAGGCATAACGAGAAACTCGTAATGACCGTAACGAGTCTTAAAAGCCGTTTTCGGTATGCTTTCCTCTTGAATTCGTAACTGATGATACTCTGATCGTAAGTCTATCTTAGAGTAGAAGCTAGAACCTTTCATAAACCATTTGAGTTAGTTGGAAATTCATTTGTAACATGGTTTAAAAATATGAATTTTCATTCATCGAAATATTGTGCACTTTTGCAAAACTTGCGTGTCTTTCCACCCCCAAAACCTTTATAAGGACGTATAGTGGTAAAGAGTGGGGGTTATGAACTCACAACATCCTTATTCGGTCAACTACAAGGTTCAAAAGGTGCTAATCGACATGGAGATTTGGCTATGGGTGCGGCTCCAGGTACCAAGTCGATGTGAAACTCGACTTGTTGATATGGTGGTAGTCCTGACAAGTCTTCAGGAAAGACTTCAGGGAATTCTTTTACCACAGGAATATCTGTCATCTGAGGCTCATCGGCCTTCTTGTCGACAACAAGCGCTAGAAAGGCAATACAACCTTTCCGTAAGCACTTTTGTGGCTTCATGCCATTTATGGTCCGCAATGATGTGTTGCGCTTCTCTCCATGGATAACAAGTGTCTCTTCGTTCAGTAGTGGTAAGCGAATGATCTTCTCATGACAGAAGACTTCGGCTCGATTATTGGATAGCCAATCCATGCCAACCACTACGTCTAAAATACCCAACTCAATGGGTACGAGATTGATATGAAATTTCTGCTCCTGACTCGGCTAGTTTACCGTTTGCCAATTCTATAGAATGAGGAGACGTCTAGCTTACTTGACTCTAGGCCAAGTACCTTTTGAATTCTATGTAGTAAGGACTTCACTGTACAAATGTAGAGGACAACCCAATCCCTATGTTTAGATGTAGGATAACCCAATCCCTATGTTTAGATGTAGGATAAATCAATCCCTAATTGTAGCTAGGACATTCCCGTCACTAGCCATGAAACTATGCATGTGAAATGTTGCGATAAAGCTAAAAATCGGCAATGGTATCAAATAATATGGATGTGAAATGTTGACGAATAGGATACATACCGGTGGCCCTTAATGATTTGATATGTCTCAGCTAATTACCCATTAGCTAACTTGATATAGTAATGTGTGTCCAACATGACTCTAATTCTAGTATATGCTTAACATTTAAAAGCAATAGCTAAGCTCGGTGTTGGTATTAAAAGAATTAATACATGATGATCGTAGAGTGTACGTACTCATGACTTCATTGGGATTTTGTGGAGTATTCATAGTTCTAACCACACTCACACTTATTCACATTTAGGATTTCGACAAGTTACCAGCATACATCCTGGTACCAAAATCGTTTATGGCAGCAGTTGCCTTCATTTCTCTCATGGCGAGAGTTATTGTTTGAGTGATTGAGGTAGGGAGGGATAATGCTGTCATGCTTCGGATCTCCGAGGCTAAACCCGAAATGTAACACTCAGTGTGTTTGAATTCGGGTGTTTCCCAGTATGGAACAACCCTTGAGAGACCGTGAAAGCATCAAGTGTAACCATCAACATTGGCTCCAGTTATGATCGAGTTCTTTTATAAAATCATATGAAAATAGATATGAAAATCAGATGATATAAAAGAATGATGTATGGTTAAATAAATAACCAATAAAAATGTAGTGTATAAATATATCATGTCTTGAAATAGAATATTATGTCTTGTGTAGAGGATGTCGCGTCTTGTGCAAAAATGTCATGTCTTGTCTTTGTCAAAGAGATTTGAATAACACCACGATATGCAATATAACATAAGCACTTATATATAGGAAGTACCAGCGGCGTATCCACCATGCTTTTATCATATTACACACGTCACATCACTTACAAATAACCACCAAAAATGTCTTGTGTAAAAGCAATAGTTTTCAACACATAACTTTTAACTTAAACAATTGATTCTTTTGGCGCCATGATCTTTTTAATACACACAATTAAAAGAATCTAGACATTTATTTGAATAAATAAAGTCTATCATGTGCCCAAGAATGAAGAATACAATCAATCGGTCATGGAAACCTCAAGACCATATTGTTCATACATGTTTGAATAAATGATAATGTGGATAACCAAAACCAAAAGGTGTAATGCCTCTTGCGTGTATTGGTCATATGTTTAAATGAAAAAAGAAAAAAAATAATTCGTTGAGGAGGGGAAACCAACCAGTGGTCTTCGTCTATATAATATGTATTCCCTACTCTATGGACCTCGATCATCCTAAGTAAAGAAAATCCTTTGTCTTACTTGTCCATGTGACAATTATGGTAATAGTGCTTGAGTTTCACGAGCTCTAGCAAAATTTTTAGAATTTCCAAAGATGTCGAATAGAATGTAATGAGGGAGTTGCAGCATGGTTCATGCCATACCATCCCTTGGAAAAAAAAACAAATGTCAAACGACGGAATTTATTGTATCACTTCCAATAAATATGATAAGGTGGAATATGATAAAGTAAGGTAAGGTAAAGTAGGATAAAGTGTCATAAACACCCTGGAACCAACCCATGTTCAAGAATTTCAAGAATGTTGAGGAAAGTCCTCCATGAGTAGCTAACACGTTTTGTTTGTTTAAATGACTAGTCTCAACTGAATCGTGATATAGATCGAATGTTAGGTGTGAACAAATATGTGTCGTCTTCCTGTATTGTATTGTATTGTATTGTATTGTATTGTATTGTATTGTATTGTATTGTATTGTATTGTATTGTATTGTATTGTATTGTATTGTATTGTATTGTATTGTATTGTATTGTATTGTATTGTATTGTATTGTATTGTATTGTATTGTATTGTATTGTATTGTATTGTATTGTATTGTATTGTATTGTATTGTATTGTATTGTATTGTATTGTATTGTATTGTATTGTATTGTATTGTATTGTATTGTATTGTATTGTATTGTATTGTATTGTATTGTATTGTATTGTATTGTATTGTAGAGTGTTATACTAACCACCCCAAGTTCGTGTTCTACTAGATAGGAAGAATTGAATCTCAAGTAATAACTTAAGAATTTTGAATGAATAGTGATCATTAGCTTGACCCGCAGAGTCCACCAGAATTTCCATGCACTACAAGTTGTTATTACGTGGGCCCCCGTAATAATAAATTGTCTTGCATGGTCACCCTAGCATTCTCTCGTTCAGAGCAGGCGATCAGTCAGAGAGAGGACACTATTGTTTATATACCTTCAACATAGAAGGAAACTTCGTGATAGTTCACGTGTCAACGTCCGTTGTTGTTACTCGCAGGACGGTACGACGTTAGATGAAATAGAAATGGAAAGAATCTGTAACAATAACAATTGAAGGGGCACCTTCAAGATGAGTACTTCATCTTCCTTGTAAGGACAAGAGTATATCCACCTTGATTAGTATGAGTCACATGGATCTCGTCCCACTAATGGAGTTGTTGTCCAAGGTTACCACCTTCGCCTCGTCGTCATTATCATGGTCAGGCATCTCAGCATTCGCGAGAAAGCAACCATATTTTACGGAATTAAGTTTAAGATTTCACTTAGGAATCATGTTCGCCATAAGCTCCGCAACAGACATGAGGTCGATATTTTCACCGTGTGAGTAAAGAATAATAATAGAGTTTGAAGTCGAAGGTATTTTGTTCTTGGCAAAATATTTCATGCAACATATATATAAACCACCTATATATATAATCATGTAAAATCCTATCAATCAAGGATTCTATCTTGTATAAGCTGAACTTGTAAACTGTTTATAATGCATAAACTGATAATGTATTGTATTGTAGGCACATAGTCTATTAATGTATTGTGTCTGTTTCTCATAGACTTCACCCATGGAAATGTCCTCGCTTGATTTAAATGAATTTTTGCTGTAGTGGACCTTGAAAAATGTTTATGCAATGAAAACCTTTTGACTTTTCCAATTTTATTTATAATATGTTCAACATGAACAAGAGGTTTTCGTGAGAGATCCCTAGTGATTGTAGACTTAGACTCGAGAAAGAATCCTGGTTCACTACAATCGATGCTCTGATACCAATCTGTCACACCCGCTCGTAGCGGAAGCGCGAGGTGTGATCTGTTCGGTTCTCATTGCATAACAATATAGGTGAACATACTAAATGAATAAAACATGCTCCAATGCTATTGTCATAATTGTTCAAAAGATCGCAACATAACTTAAGTACATTGTTTACAAACCATCAAATGAAAATAAGCTGTCATTGTTTTATACATCAAATGTAAGTCTAAAAATGTCAAGGCTTTGACCACTATATCACCGCAAAGAGGCGGTATATAACAGGCAAACCCTTCAATAGTTGGCATGGAGTATTGATACTTGTTTTCCTTGACTGAAATGTCTGCCAGGTCCACTAATTTCCTGAAATACATGTTAAGTTTGAAAACATCAACAAAAGTTGAGCGAGTTCATGCAGTTTAGCTGTATGAGATGTATCTGTAAAATGTGAGTTGTATAAAATGTATCTGTAAAATGTGAGTTGTATAAAATGTATCTGTATGTATGATGTATAAACTGTATCCACAACATGTGAGTTGTATAAAATGTATCTGTATGTATGATGTATAAACTGTATTCACAACATGTGAGTTGTATAAAATGTATCTGTATGTATGATGTAGTATGTAAAGCGTCAATGAAATCGTTGATCATTAATGTTTCGCGAGGACATTAATATGTGTGACGAAATAGGAAGCAAACCAACCCTAGACGATTTTATGCTGATTCCTATCGACTGGGACACAAACGCACTCTTCTGTATGGGTCCACGACCAAGAGTGGGGCTCGCCAAAACCCATTAGATCTAGTCCTTTGTTCGTTGGTCCAAACTGGATTAATGGTGCTTATAGTATGGCCCTAATTCGCACATGATCTATGGTGTTTCATTACCTAACTTTAACATACTCTAAACATGTATCTTCCCCGATAGTTGTAAAGTTGTAAAACATTTAAATGAATAGGGGAACATGAACTCACTGAATTGCGTCCGTGAATAGAAGTAAATAAGATCTCACGTGCGGTCGTCCTGAATAGCGTGGCGACCTACAAATGTTCTTATTTTTGTTAGACACTTCGGTCTTTGAAAAGAACTTGAGTACAAGTCTTGTGTCTTCAATATGTGTAAGACTTGTATGTCTTTACTGTTCGTTAACTGTGTATTCGATGAATGAGTTGTTCAAATGTTCTATATATATTTTCCACCAAATATATATATATAAATGTTATCTTGTATCTTGTGAGTTGTATAGTCGGATCTAGTCCGCTGAATTTCGTGTCTTATATGTATCCGTTGTATAGTTGTGTTCACAAAAATGGTATCATTGGGCCAAGCCCATGTTTTCAAGTTATTGGGCTTAAATAGTGCTGGGCCTTAAATAGTGTTGGGCCTCAAATAGTGTTGGGCCTCAAATAGTGTTGGGCCTCAAATAGTGTTGGGCCTGAATAGTGTTGGGCTTGAACAGTGTTGGGCTTGAATAGTGTTGGGCTTGAATAGTGTTGGGCTTGAATAGTGTTGGGCTTTGGCCCATATGTTTGGTATTTGGGCTTAGCCCATGAATTTATGTTAAGCCCATTAAGAAAAATAGCCCATTAAGTAATATAAGCCCATTTGTTTATAAAAATAGCCCACTAGTATAATAAGCCAATTTATTTTTATAAAAACCTTTTTATAAAAATTTACTAAGTATAATTGTTAGTAAATAAAAACATACTAGTTTTTATAAGTTTATAAACATCCGAAATTTGTTATCGATAGCATACTTATATTTCGTGTCGAAAGATCGTCTAAACGTCGTAGTAACTCCCCGGATTGGCAATTCACTTATGTAGTCGTCCGTCGTTTATTTTGACCATAAATGGTGTCCGATTATTCGAATCGTCCGTAACTCGTTTTAAGGCGTAAATATGTGAAGTCTTGTAGGACTTTTGTTATAAGGTGTTTTGAGTTTAAATGTGACATGAGATTCAAGTTCCTATAATGATATATATAACTAATACATCAAGTAATACATGTCACAAAAGTTGTTAAAATAACCAAATATATATTTTCTAAAAAAAATATATATTTCTCTTGTCTAAAATTAACCAAAAATGTTGTTACTTTATAAAATAAAGTTTTTATGAAAAATGGCCATATAACCTTTGTATTTTTATTTTAACCATGTTTCATAAACATATCATTTTCTTTTTCTTTCAAATCATCATCAATTTACCCAACATCTTAACTAAACATATGAGACTTTTATAACATGAAATTATCAAGATGATATCCAAATCATGTAGGGTTTTAACCATGATCATTTCATATGCTAACAAGTTCAAAAACCAAGTTTAATTCTAGTTTTAACAACTTTTATAAAAATCTCTAGTTGTATGTTACTTTTTATAATCTTGTAAAAGTCTTGTTTTCAAATAAAAACCCTTAATACTTTCACAAGATCAATAGTTATGATCATCCATTAAATCCTTTATGTTAAAAACCCTTTAACATAAACATGCATAATTTTTAGATCATATCTTAAAACATCTTCTAACAATTTATTTGCATCATAAACATCATAACAAGACTACATAAGCATATATCAAGTCTTAGATCACAATATAAACAATCATAATTATATCATGATTTTTATCTTTGCTTCTTTGTATTTTTCTCATGTTTATTATGTATGATCTCTTGGTTATTATTAATAATAATAACAATCATAAACATAATATATTTGTAAAAAAAAAAAATAGTTATAGAAGCTTACTTCTAGCACTAGGCTAGGGATGATCTTAGAAGATTATTAAGAACTAAGAAGATGATAATCTTGATGGTAGAACACTTTTGTATGGATGAAAACCCTTCCTTTTACTTCCAATAGCTTTAGATCACCTTATGTTACTTGGAAATCCATGTTGATCATGAAGGAGGTAATAAAAATAAATGGGTTTTTGAAGGTGTTCTTGTGAAAAAGATGAAGATGATGAGAGTGTTCTTTGTTGGTGATAGATGAAAATGTGTAGTAAAGTGTGCTAGTAAAACTTAGTGATTAAGTGTTAGAATTAATCACCATTCACATCCACTTGCAAATACAAGTAATATCTAGATATTTACCAACTTAAACAAGGGGTGTGGGACCCCTTGTTCACGGTCACATGGTGGGGGGGGGGGGGTCTTATGTGGTAAAAATAACTTAGTTATTTTTAAGGTTTCAAATGAAGTATAAGATGTAAGTATTTTGGTGTTAAGGGTTTGCAATTTTCCGAGATGTTTCTTGACTTGCAAAGACCATAAACTAGCTTTACAAGACCAAAAATAATGTTCACTAGTTCGCTACATGTGTTAAAATATAGTTCGGCTCGATGTATAGCGCTCGTTTTGCAAGTAGATAGTCGAAAGGTACGCTTAAGGAAGTTGTAGGGAAAATTTCCGTTATGTGTATAATTGATATTCCCTAAGTATCTTTATATGAAATTGGTGCGTAAACATCAATTTTTGCATCTTGTAATAAAAATACAATTGCTGAATTTTGCGGAAAATTTATGAAATGGTCACTTTTAGCGCATTTCGGACAGTTTTTAGTGCTACCGGACATCGGTAAAATATTAACCAAACTCTTGTATTCCCATAAAGGGTTTAATATATAATTGATATTGGACTCTCATCCGAGTCCTAAAGATGTCATTTTAGATGTTTTCTGCGGATCCGGAGTTTTTGTCAGCACTCTAGTTCACTAGGCACCACTCTAGTTGTTTCGGTGAATTGTTTGCACTATTTCCAATGTACCCAATAAAAGTGAATCATGTGTAATAATAATTGAATATTCCATAAGTATTCTAAGATGTATATTATGTAATACGCAGTTCGAGTGTTCGAAATGCATAAAAAAATGTAGCTAAAATGAGTACTTTAAGTGTAAGAAAGTTACCGAAAAGTGTCAGTTGTCACATTCTCCCCCTGTTATTGAGAATTTCGTCCCGAAATTCAAGCTGAGTCATCCTTTGCAGGATTGTTCTCAAACAGGTGAGGATATTTGACTTTGATTTGATCTTCACGTTCCCAAGTATATTGGGGTCCGTGTCGAGAGTTCCAACGAATTTTTACTAATATGTGACGACTCCTTTGTATTTTCTAGACCTTCCGGTCCATGACCTTAATAGGTGCTTTGTGAATTGGAGTTTGTCATCAATGTGAATCTCATCCTCCGAGGTGATAACCGTTTCTTGTGTTGGACTCTTCTCAAGATTCGACACAAGAAATGTGTGGTGTACTCTACTTAGTTCTTCTGGTAACTTCAGCTTGTAGGCAACAGTGCCAATCTTTTCTAAGATTTCAAATGGTCCAATGTAACGTGGGTTAAGCTTTCCACGTTTACCGAACCTCGCTACGCCTTTCCAAGGCGAGACTTTCAACAAGACTTTGTCTCCAACCTCGAAAGATAATGGTTTTCGTCTTTTATCTGCGTAGCACTTTTGTCGATCGCGAGCCGTCTTGATACGGTCTCGGGTCTGAAATTTTTTTATTTGTAGTCTCTTGGACTAATTCTTGACCAATTATTTAACTATCGCCTGTTTCCGCCCAACATAACGGAGAGCGACACTTTCGACCATAAAGAGCTTTAAACGGTGCAGCTTGTATAGTAATATTGTAGCTGTTATTGTAGGAAAACTCAACTAAAGGTGGATGAGTATCCCAATTGCCGCCTAAATCCATAACACATGCGCGAAACATATATTCGAGTGTTTGGATTGTCCGTTCGCTCTGGCCGTCAGTTTATGGATGAAAGGCCGTACTTGGATTCAAATGAGATCCAAAGGCCTGTTGAAATAATTTCCAAATTCTAGAAATAAAACGATCGTCTCGGTCTGAAATGATTGAAATAGGCACTCCATGACGAGCCACTATTTCTTTGAGATAGAGTTCTGCTAGTTTCTCAGTATTATCCTTCTACCAAATCGGTAAGAAGTGCGTGGACTTTGTTAGTCTATCGATAATTACACATATCATGTAGTGGCCTCTTGAGGTCCTGAGTAACTTCGTAATGAAGTACATCGATAATTGTTCCCATTACCAAACGGGAATCTCGGGTTGTTGTAACAAGTCCGAGGGATTTTGCTACTCGACTTTGACTTTCGCGCAAGTCAAGCATTCTCCGATATAAGTCGCGATATCACTTTTGAGGTTAGGCCACCAATAGTATTCTTTCAATACTTAGGCCTATGTGCTTCCTCAAAATATCATCTCGAAGGCCGCCCAAGAATAGAACCCAATTTCGACTCTTAAGGTATAAAGTTCCATCTTCTTTACACTAATTGTTTCTTCATGCCTTGAAGTGTTTCTGCTTGAATATACTCTTCCTTGAGCGCTTGTGAATCATCTTCTCTAATGCTTGAACTCTTAGTGTTCTAACTCGCTCCTTGCGGCTCAAGGCATCTGCTACAACGTTTGCCTTGCCCGGATGGTACTTTATTTCACAATCATAGTCGTTCAACAATTCAACAAACATCGTTCACGTATTTTAATTCTTTTTGGTTGAATATGTGTTGAAGAATTTTATGATCCGTGAAAATAATGCATTGAGTACCATATAAATAATGTCGCCATAATAAATTTTTTTTTAAAGCGAATACCACCACGCCAAACTCAAGGTCGAGAGGGGTATTGTTCTTCTTGTGAACTTTTTAAATGGGCGCGACGTGTACACAATAACTTTTTCACGTTGCACGAGTACGCAACCCAATCCTTGATGCGAAGCATCATAGTCTACAACAGAGTCATCGGTATCGTCGGATAATGATAAGATTGTAAAATGCTATGCACCAATCTCAAGAATAAGTTGTAAGGCTATATCTTGTTTTTCGATTTGGGGCGAATTTATTGTCTTTAACAACTCTAAAATGGTTCTCAAATGTTGCTCATGTTCATCAGTCGATCGAGAGTATATCAAAATGTCGTCAATAAACACTATGACGAATTTGTCGAGATACGGCTTGCACACACGATTCATTAAATCTATGAAGACCGCTGGTGCATTCGTTAAACCAAAAGGCATAACGAGAAACTCGTAATGACCGTAACGAGTCTTAAAAGCCGTTTTCGGTATGCTTTCCTCTTGAATTCGTAACTGATGATACTCCGATCGTAAGTCTATCTTAGAGTAGAAGCTAGAACCTTTCATAAACCATTTGAGTTAGTTGGAAATTCATTTGTAACATGGTTTAAAAATATGAATTTTCATTCATCGAAATATTGTGCACTTTTGCAAAACTTGCGTGTCTTTCCACCCCCAAAACCTTTATAAGGACGTATAGTGGTAAAGAGTGGGGGTTATGAACTCACAACATCCTTATTCGGTCAACTACAAGGTTCAGAAGGTGCTAATCGACATGGAGATTTGGCTATGGGTGCGGCTCCAGGTACCAAGTCGATGTGAAACTCGACTTGTTGATATGGTGGTAGTCCTGACAAGTCTTCAGGAAAGACTTCAGGGAATTCTTTTACCACAGGAATATCTGTCATCTGAGGCCCATCGGCCTTCTTGTCAACAACAAGCGCTAGAAAGGCAATACAACCTTTCCGTAAGCACTTTTGTGGCTTCATGCCATTTATGGTCCGCAATGATGTGTTGCGCTTCTCTCCATGGATAACACGTGTCTCTTCGTTCAGTAGTGGTTAGCGAATGATCTTCTCATGACAGAAGACTTCGGCTCGATTATTGGATAGCCAATCCATGCCAACCACTACGTCTAAATTACCCAACTCAATGGGTACGAGATCGATATGAAATTTCTGCTCCTGACTCGGCTAGTTTACCGTTTGCCAATTCTATAGAATGAGGAGACGTCTAGCTTACTTGACTCTAGGCCAAGTACCTTTTGAATTCTATGTAGTAAGGACTTCACTGTACAAATGTAGAGGACAACCCAATCCCTATGTTTAGATGTAGGATAACCCAATCCCTATGTTTAGATGTAGGATAAATCAATCCCTAATTGTAGCTAGGACATTCCCGTCACTAGCCATGAAACTATGCATGTGAAATGTTGCGATAAAGCTAAAAATCGGCAATGGTATCAAATAATATGGATGTGAAATGTTGACGAATAGGATACATACCGGTGGCCCTTAATGATTTGATATGTCTCAGCTAATTACCCATTAGCTAACTTGATATAGTAATGTGTGTCCAACATGACTCTAATTCTAGTATATGCTTAACATTTAAAAGCAATAGCTAAGCTCGGTGTTGGTATTAAAAGAATTAATACATGATGATCGTAGAGTGTACGTACTCATGACTTCATTGGGATTTTGTGGAGTATTCATAGTTCTAACCACACTCACACTTATTCACATTTAGGATTTCGACAAGTTACCAGCATACATCCTGGTACCAAAATCGTTTATGGCAGCAGTTGCCTTCATTTCTCTCATGGCGAGAGTTATTGTTTGAGTGATTGAGGTAGGGAGGGATAATGCTGTCATGCTTCGGATCTCCGAGGCTAAACCCGAAATGTAACACTCAGTGTGTTTGAATTCGGGTGTTTCCCAGTATGGAACAACCCTTGAGAGACCGTGAAAGCATCAAGTGTAACCATCAACATTGGCTCCAGTTATGATCGAGTTCTTTTATAAAATCATATGAAAATAGATATGAAGATCAGATGATATAAAAGAATGATGTATGGTTAAATAAATAACCAATAAAAATGTAGTGTATAAATATATCATGTCTTGAAATAGAATATTATGTCTTGTGTAGAGGATGTCGGGTCTTGTGCAAAAATGTCATGTCTTGTCTTTGTCAAAGAGATTTGAATAACACCACGATATGCAATATAACATAAGCACTTATATATAGGAAGTACCAGCGGCGTATCCACCATGCTTTTATCATATTACACACGTCACATCACTTACAAATAACCACCAAAAATGTCTTGTGTAAAAGCAATAGTTTTCAACACATAACTTTTAACTTAAACAATTGATTCTTTTGGCGCCATGATCTTTTTAATACACACAATTAAAAGAATCTAGACATTTATTTGAATAAATAAAGTTTATCATGTGCCCAAGAATGAAGAATACAATCAATCGGTCATGGAAACCTCAAGACCATATTGTTCATACATGTTTGAATAAATGATAATGTGGATAACCAAAACCAAAAGGTGTAATGCCTCTTGCGTGTATTGGTCATATGTTTAAATGAAAAAAGAAAAAAAATAATTCGTTGAGGAGGGGAAACCAACCAGTGGTCTTCGTCTATATAATATGTATTCCCTACTCTATGGACCTCGATCATCCTAAGTAAAGAAAATCCTTTGTCTTACTTGTCCATGTGACAATTATGGTAATAGTGATTGAGTTTCACGAGCTCTAGCAAAATTTTTAGAATTTCCAAAGATGTCGAATAGAATGTAATGAGGGAGTTGCAGCATGGTTCATGCCATACCATCCCTTGGAAAAAAAAAACAAATGTCAAACGACGGAATTTATTGTATCACTTCCAATAAATATGATAAGGTGGAATATGATAAAGTAAGGTAAGGTAAAGTAGGATAAAGTGTCATAAACACCCTGGAACCAACCCATGTTCAAGAATTTCAAGAATGTTGAGGAAAATCCTCCATGAGTAGCTCACACGTTTTGTTTGTTTAAATGACTAGTCTCAACTGAATCGTGATATAGATCGAATGTTAGGTGTGAACAAATATGTGTCGTCTTCCTGTATTGTATTGTATTGTATTGTATTGTATTGTATTGTATTGTATTGTATTGTATTGTATTGTATTGTATTGTATTGTATTGTATTGTATTGTATTGTATTGTATTGTATTGTATTGTATTGTATTGTATTGTATTGTATTGTATTGTATTGTATTGTATTGTATTGTATTGTATTGTATTGTAGAGTGTTATACTAACCACCCCCAGTTCGTGTTCTACTAGATAGGAAGAATTGAATCTCAAGTAATAACTTAAGAATTTTGAATGAATAGTGATCATTAGCTTGACCCGCAGAGTCCACCAGAATTTCCATGCACTACAAGTTGTTATTACGTGGGCCCCCGTAATAATAAATTGTCTTGCATGGTCACCCTAGCATTCTCTCGTTCAGAGCAGGCGATCAGTCAGAGAGAGGACACTATTGTTTATATACCTTCAACATAGAAGGAAACTTCGTGATAGTTCACGTGTCAACGTCCGTTGTTGTTACTCGCAGGACGGTACGACGTTAGATGAAATAGAAATGGAAAGAATCTGTAACAATAACAATTGAAGGGGCACCTTCAAGATGAGTACTTCATCTTCCTTGTAAGGACAAGAGTATATCCACCTTGATTAGTATGAGTCACATGGATCTCGTCCCACTAATGGAGTTGTTGTCCAAGGTTACCACCTTCGCCTCGTCGTCATTATCATGGTCAGGCATCTCAGCATTCGCGAGAAAGCAACCATATTTTACGGAATTAAGTTTAAGATTTCACTTAGGAATCATGTTCGCCATAAGCTCCGCAACAGACATGAGGTCGATATTTTCACCGTGTGAGTAAAGAATAATAATAGAGTTTGAAGTCGAAGGTATTTTGTTCTTGGCAAAATATTTCATGCAACATATATATAAACCACCTATATATATAATCATGTAAAATCCTATCAATCAAGGATTCTATCTTGTATAAGCTGAACTTGTAAACTGTTTATAATGCATAAACTGATAATGTATTGTATTGTAGGCACATAGTCTATTAATGTATTGTGTCTGTTTCTCATAGACTTCACCCATGGAAATGTCCTCGCTTGATTTAAATGAATTTTTGCTGTAGTGGACCTTGAAAAATGTTTATGCAATGAAAACCTTTTGACTTTTCCAATTTTATTTATAATCTGTTCAACATGAACAAGAGGTTTTCATGAGAGATCCCTAGTGATTGTAGACTTAGACTCGAGAAAGAATCCTGGTTCACTACAATCGATGCTCTGATACCAATCTGTCACACCCGCTCGTAGCGGAAGCGCGAGGTGTGATATGTTTGGTTCTCATTGCATAACAATATAGGTGAACATACTAAATGAATAAAACATGCTCCAATGCCATTGTCATAATTGTTCAAAAGATCGCAACATAACTTAAGTACATTGTTTACAAACCATCAAATGAAAATAAGTTGTCATTGTTTTATACATCAAATGTAAGTCTAAAAATGTCAAGGCTTTGACCACTATATCACCGCAAAGAGGCGGTATATAACAGGCAAATCCTTCAATAGTTGGCATGGAGTATTGATACTTGTTTTCCTTGACTGAAATGTCTGCCAGGTCCACTAATTTCCTGAAATACATGTTAAGTTTGAAAACATCAACAAAAGTTGAGCGAGTTCATGCAGTTTAGCTGTATGAGATGTATCTGTAAAATGTGAGTTGTATAAAATGTATCTGTATGTATGATGTATAAACTGTATCCACAACATGTGAGTTGTATAAAATGTATCTGTATGTATGATGTATAAACTGTATTCACAACATGTGAGTTGTATAAAATGTATCTGTATGTATGATGTAGTATGTAAAGCGTCAATGAAATCGTTGATCATTAATGTTTCGCGAGGACATTAATATGTGTGACGAAATAGGAAGCAAACCAACCCTAGACGATTTTATGCCGATTCCTATCGACTGGGACACAAACGCACTCTTCTGTATGGGTCCACGACCAAGAGTGGGGCTCGCCAAAACCCATTAGATCTAGTCCTTTGTTCCTTGGTCCAAACGGGATTAATGGTGCTTATAGTATGGCCCTAATTCGCACATGATCTATGGTGTTTCATTACCTAACTTTAACATACTCTAAACATGTATCTTCCCCGATAGTTGTAAAGTTGTAAAACATTTAAATGAATAGGGGAACATGAACTCACTGAATTGCGTCCGTGAATATAAGTAAATAAGATCTCACGTGCGGTCGTCCTGAATAGCGTGGCGACCTACAAATGTTCTTATTTTTGTTAGACACTTCGGTCTTTGAAAAGAACTTGAGTACAAGTCTTGTGTCTTCAATATGTGTAAGACTTGTATGTCTTTACTGTTCGTTAACTGTGTATTCGATGAATGAGTTGTTCAAATGTTCTATATATATTTTCCACCAAATATATATATATAAATGTTATCTTGTATCTTGTGAGTTGTATAGTCGGATCTAGTCCGCTGAATTTCGTGTCTTATATGTATCCGTTGTATAGTTGTTTTCACAAAAATGGTATCATTGGGCCAAGCCCATGTTTTCAAGTTATTGGGCTTAAATAGTGCTGGGCCTTAAATAGTGTTGGGCCTCAATAGTGTTGGGCCTCAAATAGTGTTGGGCCTCAAATAGTGTTGGGCCTCAAATAGTGTTGGGCCTGAATAGTGTTGGGCTTGAATAGTGTTGGGCTTGAATAGTGTTGGCTTGAATAGTGTTGGGCTTGAATAGTGTTGGGCTTTGGCCCATATGTTTGGTATTTGGGCTTAGCCCATGAATTTATGTTAAGCCCATTAAGAAAAATAGCCCATTAAGTAATATAAGCCCATTTGTTTATAAAAATAGCCCACTAGTATAATAAGCCCATTTATTTTTATAAAAACCTTTTTATAAAAATTTACTAAGTATAATTGTTAGTAAATAAAAACATACTAGTTTTTATAAGTTTATAAACATCCGAAATTTGTTATCGATAGCATACTTATATTTCGTGTCGAAAGATCGTCTAAACGTCGTAGTAACTCCCCGGATTGGCAATTCACTTATGTAGTCGTCCGTCGTTTATTTTGACCATAAATGGTGTCCGATTATTCGAATCGTCCGTAACTCGTTTTAAGGCGTAAATATGTGAAGTCTTGTAGGACTTTTGTTATAAGGTGTTTTGAGTTTAAATGTGACATGAGATTCAAGTTCCTATAATGATATATATAACTAATACATCAAGTAATACATGTCACAAAAGTTGTTAAAATAACCAAATATATATTTTCTAAAAAAAATATATATTTCTCTTGTCTAAAATTAACCAAAAATGTTGTTACTTTATAAAATAAAGTTTTTATGAAAAATGGCCATATAACCTTTGTATTTTTATTTTAACCATGTTTCATAAACATATCATTTTCTTTTTCTTTCAAATCATCATCAATTTACCCAACATCTTAACTAAACATATGAGACTTTTATAACATGAAATTATCAAGATGATATCCAAATCATGTAGGGTTTTAACCATGATCATTTCATATGCTAACAAGTTCAAAAACCAAGTTTAATTCTAGTTTTAACAACTTTTATAAAAATCTCTAGTTGTATGTTACTTTTTATAATCTTGTAAAAGTCTTGTTTTCAAATAAAAACCCTTAATACTTTCACAAGATCAATAGTTATGATCATCCATTAAATCCTTTATGTTAAAAACCCTTTAACATAAACATGCATAATTTTTAGATCATATCTTAAAACATCTTCTAACAATTTATTTGCATCATAAACATCATAACAAGACTACATAAGCATATATCAAGTCTTAGATCACAATATAAACAATCATAATTATATCATGATTTTTATCTTTGCTTCTTTGTATTTTTCTCATGTTTATTATGTATGATCTCTTGGTTATTATTAATAATAATAACAATCATAAACATAATATATTTGTAAAAAAAAAAAATAGTTATAGAAGCTTACTTCTAGCACTAGGCTAGGGATGATCTTAGAAGATTATTAAGAACTAAGAAGATGATAATCTTGATGGTAGAACACTTTTGTATGGATGAAAACCCTTCCTTTTACTTCCAATAGCTTTAGATCACCTTATGTTACTTGGAAATCCATGTTGATCATGAAGGAGGTAATAAAAATAAATGGGTTTTTGAAGGTGTTCTTGTGAAAAAGATGAAGATGATGAGAGTGTTCTTTGTTGGTGATAGATGAAAATGTGTAGTAAAGTGTGCTAGTAAAACTTAGTGATTAAGTGTTAGAATTAATCACCATTCACATCCACTTGCAAATACAAGTAATATCTAGATATTTACCAACTTAAACAAGGGGTGTGGGACCCCTTGTTCACGGTCACATGGTGGGGGGGGGGGGGTCTTATGTGGTAAAAATAACTTAGTTATTTTTAAGGTTTCAAATGAAGTATAAGATGTAAGTATTTTGGTGTTAAGGGTTTGCAATTTTCCGAGATGTTTCTTGACTTGCAAAGACCATAAACTAGCTTTACAAGACCAAAAATAATGTTCACTAGTTCGCTACATGTGTTAAAATATAGTTCGGCTCGATGTATAGCGCTCGTTTTGCAAGTAGATAGTCGAAAGGTACGCTTAAGGAAGTTGTAGGGAAAATTTCCGTTATGTGTATAATTGATATTCCCTAAGTATCTTTATATGAAATTGGTGCGTAAACATCAATTTTTGCATCTTGTAATAAAAATACAATTGCTGAATTTTGCGGAAAATTTATGAAATGGTCACTTTTAGCGCATTTCGGACAGTTTTTAGTGCTACCGGACATCGGTAAAATATTAACCAAACTCTTGTATTCCCATAAAGGGTTTAATATATAATTGATATTGGACTCTCATCCGAGTCCTAAAGATGTCATTTTAGATGTTTTCTGCGGATCCGGAGTTTTTGTCAGCACTCTAGTTCACTAGGCACCACTCTAGTTGTTTCGGTGAATTGTTTGCACTATTTCCAATGTACCCAATAAAAGTGAATCATGTGTAATAATAATTGAATATTCCATAAGTATTCTAAGATGTATATTATGTAATACGCAGTTCGAGTGTTCGAAATGCATAAAAAAATGTAGCTAAAATGAGTACTTTAAGTGTAAGAAAGTTACCGAAAAGTGTCAGTTGTCACATTCTCCCCCTGTTATTGAGAATTTCGTCCCGAAATTCAAGCTGAGTCATCCTTTGCAGGATTGTTCTCAAACAGGTGAGGATATTTGACTTTGATTTGATCTTCACGTTCCCAAGTATATTGGGGTCCGTGTCGAGAGTTCCAACGAATTTTTACTAATATGTGACGACTCCTTTGTATTTTCTAGACCTTCCGGTCCATGACCTTAATAGGTGCTTTGTGAATTGGAGTTTGTCATCAATGTGAATCTCATCCTCCGAGGTGATAACCGTTTCTTGTGTTGGACTCTTCTCAAGATTCGACACAAGAAATGTGTGGTGTACTCTACTTAGTTCTTCTGGTAACTTCAGCTTGTAGGCAACAGTGCCAATCTTTTCTAAGATTTCAAATGGTCCAATGTAACGTGGGTTAAGCTTTCCACGTTTACCGAACCTCGCTACGCCTTTCCAAGGCGAGACTTTCAACAAGACTTTGTCTCCAACCTCGAAAGATAATGGTTTTCGTCTTTTATCTGCGTAGCACTTTTGTCGATCGCGAGCCGTCTTGATACGGTCTCGGGTCTGAAATTTTTTTATTTGTAGTCTCTTGGACTAATTCTTGACCAATTATTTAACTATCGCCTGTTTCCGCCCAACATAACGGAGAGCGACACTTTCGACCATAAAGAGCTTTAAACGGTGCAGCTTGTATAGTAATATTGTAGCTGTTATTGTAGGAAAACTCAACTAAAGGTGGATGAGTATCCCAATTGCCGCCTAAATCCATAACACATGCGCGAAACATATATTCGAGTGTTTGGATTGTCCGTTCGCTCTGGCCGTCAGTTTATGGATGAAAGGCCGTACTTGGATTCAAATGAGATCCAAAGGCCTGTTGAAATAATTTCCAAATTCTAGAAATAAAACGATCGTCTCGGTCTGAAATGATTGAAATAGGCACTCCATGACGAGCCACTATTTCTTTGAGATAGAGTTCTGCTAGTTTCTCAGTATTATCCTTCTACCAAATCGGTAAGAAGTGCGTGGACTTTGTTAGTCTATCGATAATTACACATATCATGTAGTGGCCTCTTGAGGTCCTGAGTAACTTCGTAATGAAGTACATCGATAATTGTTCCCATTACCAAACGGGAATCTCGGGTTGTTGTAACAAGTCCGAGGGATTTTGCTACTCGACTTTGACTTTCGCGCAAGTCAAGCATTCTCCGATATAAGTCGCGATATCACTTTTGAGGTTAGGCCACCAATAGTATTCTTTCAATACTTAGGCCTATGTGCTTCCTCAAAATATCATCTCGAAGGCCGCCCAAGAATAGAACCCAATTTCGACTCTTAAGGTATAAAGTTCCATCTTCTTTACACTAATTGTTTCTTCATGCCTCGAAGTGTTTCTGCTTGAATATACTCTTCCTTGAGCGCTTGTGAATCATCTTCTCTAATGCTTGAACTCTTAGTGTTCTAACTCGCTCCTTGCGGCTCAAGGCATCTGCTACAACGTTTGCCTTGCCCGGATGGTACTTTATTTCACAATCATAGTCGTTCAACAATTCAACAAACATCGTTCACGTATTTTAATTCTTTTTGGTTGAATATGTGTTGAAGACTTTTATGATCCGTGAAAATAATGCATTGAGTACCATATAAATAATGTCGCCATAATAATTTTTTTTTTAAAGCGAATACCACCACGCCAAACTCAAGGTCGAGAGGGGTATTGTTCTTCTTGTGAACTTTTTAAATGGGCGCGACGTGTACACAATAACTTTTTCACGTTGCACGAGTACGCAACCCAATCCTTGATGCGAAGCATCATAGTCTACAACAGAGTCATCGGTATCGTCGGATAATGATAAGATTGTAAAATGCTATGCACCAATCTCAAGAATAAGTTGTAAGGCTATATCTTGTTTTTCGATTTGGGGCGAATTTATTGTCTTTAACAACTCTAAAATGGTTCTCAAATGTTGCTCATGTTCATCAGTCGATCGAGAGTATATCAAAATGTCGTCAATAAACACTATGACGAATTTGTCGAGATACGGCTTGCACACACGATTCATTAAATCTATGAAGACCGCTGGTGCATTCGTTAAACCAAAAGGCATAACGAGAAACTCGTAATGACCGTAACGAGTCTTAAAAGCCGTTTTCGGTATGCTTTCCTCTTGAATTCGTAACTGATGATACTCCGATCGTAAGTCTATCTTAGAGTAGAAGCTAGAACCTTTCATAAACCATTTGAGTTAGTTGGAAATTCATTTGTAACATGGTTTAAAAATATGAATTTTCATTCATCGAAATATTGTGCACTTTTGCAAAACTTGCGTGTCTTTCCACCCCCAAAACCTTTATAAGGACGTATAGTGGTAAAGAGTGGGGGTTATGAACTCACAACATCCTTATTCGGTCAACTACAAGGTTCAGAAGGTGCTAATCGACATGGAGATTTGGCTATGGGTGCGGCTCCAGGTACCAAGTCGATGTGAAACTCGACTTGTTGATATGGTGGTAGTCCTGACAAGTCTTCAGGAAAGACTTCAGGGAATTCTTTTACCACAGGAATATCTGTCATCTGAGGCCCATCGGCCTTCTTGTCGACAACAAGCGCTAGAAAGGCAATACAACCTTTCCGTAAGCACTTTTGTGGCTTCATGCCATTTATGGTCCGCAATGATGTGTTGCGCTTCTCTCCATGGATAACACGTGTCTCTTCGTTCAGTAGTGGTTAGCGAATGATCTTCTCATGACAGAAGACTTCGGCTCGATTATTGGATAGCCAATCCATGCCAACCACTACGTCTAAATTACCCAACTCAATGGGTACGAGATCGATATGAAATTTCTGCTCCTGACTCGGCTAGTTTACCGTTTGCCAATTCTATAGAATGAGGAGACGTCTAGCTTACTTGACTCTAGGCCAAGTACCTTTTGAATTCTATGTAGTAAGGACTTCACTGTACAAATGTAGAGGACAACCCAATCCCTATGTTTAGATGTAGGATAACCCAATCCCTATGTTTAGATGTAGGATAAATCAATCCCTAATTGTAGCTAGGACATTCCCGTCACTAGCCATGAAACTATGCATGTGAAATGTTGCGATAAAGCTAAAAATCGGCAATGGTATCAAATAATATGGATGTGAAATGTTGACGAATAGGATACATACCGGTGGCCCTTAATGATTTGATATGTCTCAGCTAATTACCCATTAGCTAACTTGATATAGTAATGTGTGTCCAACATGACTCTAATTCTAGTATATGCTTAACATTTAAAAGCAATAGCTAAGCTCGGTGTTGGTATTAAAAGAATTAATACATGATGATCGTAGAGTGTACGTACTCATGACTTCATTGGGATTTTGTGGAGTATTCATAGTTCTAACCACACTCACACTTATTCACATTTAGGATTTCGACAAGTTACCAGCATACATCCTGGTACCAAAATCGTTTATGGCAGCAGTTGCCTTCATTTCTCTCATGGCGAGAGTTATTGTTTGAGTGATTGAGGTAGGGAGGGATAATGCTGTCATGCTTCGGATCTCCGAGGCTAAACCCGAAATGTAACACTCAGTGTGTTTGAATTCGGGTGTTTCCCAGTATGGAACAACCCTTGAGAGACCGTGAAAGCATCAAGTGTAACCATCAACATTGGCTCCAGTTATGATCGAGTTCTTTTATAAAATCATATGAAAATAGATATGAAAATCAGATGATATAAAAGAATGATGTATGGTTAAATAAATAACCAATAAAAATGTAGTGTATAAATATATCATGTCTTGAAATAGAATATTATGTCTTGTGTAGAGGATGTCGCGTCTTGTGCAAAAATGTCATGTCTTGTCTTTGTCAAAGAGATTTGAATAACACCACGATATGCAATATAACATAAGCACTTATATATAGGAAGTACCAGCGGCGTATCCACCATGCTTTTATCATATTACACACGTCACATCACTTACAAATAACCACCAAAAATGTCTTGTGTAAAAGCAATAGTTTTCAACACATAACTTTTAACTTAAACAATTGATTCTTTTGGCGCCATGATCTTTTTAATACACACAATTAAAAGAATCTAGACATTTATTTGAATAAATAAAGTTTATCATGTGCCCAAGAATGAAGAATACAATCAATCGGTCATGGAAACCTCAAGACCATATTGTTCATACATGTTTGAATAAATGATAATGTGGATAACCAAAACCAAAAGGTGTAATGCCTCTTGCGTGTATTGGTCATATGTTTAAATGAAAAAAGAAAAAAAATAATTCGTTGAGGAGGGGAAACCAACCAGTGGTCTTCGTCTATATAATATGTATTCCCTACTCTATGGACCTCGATCATCCTAAGTAAAGAAAATCCTTTGTCTTACTTGTCCATGTGACAATTATGGTAATAGTGCTTGAGTTTCACGAGCTCTAGCAAAATTTTTAGAATTTCCAAAGATGTCGAATAGAATGTAATGAGGGAGTTGCAGCATGGTTCATGCCATACCATCCCTTGGAAAAAAAAAACAAATGTCAAACGACGGAATTTATTGTATCACTTCCAATAAATATGATAAGGTGGAATATGATAAAGTAAGGTAAGGTAAAGTAGGATAAAGTGTCATAAACACCCTGGAACCAACCCATGTTCAAGAATTTCAAGAATGTTGAGGAAAATCCTCCATGAGTAGCTAACACGTTTTGTTTGTTTAAATGACTAGTCTCAACTGAATCGTGATATAGATCGAATGTTAGGTGTGAACAAATATGTGTCGTCTTCCTGTATTGTATTGTATTGTATTGTATTGTATTGTATTGTATTGTATTGTATTGTATTGTATTGTATTGTATTGTATTCTATTGTATTGTATTGTATTGTATTGTATTGTATTGTATTGTATTGTATTGTATTGTATTGTATTGTATTGTATTGTATTGTAGAGTGTTATACTAACCACCCCCAGTTCGTGTTCTACTAGATAGGAAGAATTGAATCTCAAGTAATAACTTAAGAATTTTGAATGAATAGTGATCATTAGCTTGACCCGCAGAGTCCACCAGAATTTCCATGCACTACAAGTTGTTATTACGTGGGCCCCCGTAATAATAAATTGTCTTGCATGGTCACCCTAGCATTCTCTCGTTCAGAGCAGGCGATCAGTCAGAGAGAGGACACTATTGTTTATATACCTTCAACATAGAAGGAAACTTCGTGGATAGTTCACGTGTCAACGTCCGTTGTTGTTACTCGCAGGACGGTACGACGTTAGATGAAATAGAAATGGAAAGAATCTGTAACAATAACAATTGAAGGGGCACCTTCAAGATGAGTACTTCATCTTCCTTGTAAGGACAAGAGTATATCCACCTTGATTAGTATGAGTCACATGGATCTCGTCCCACTAATGGAGTTGTTGTCCAAGGTTACCACCTTCGCCTCGTCGTCATTATCATGGTCAGGCATCTCAGCATTCGCGAGAAAGCAACCATATTTTACGAAATTAAGTTTAAGATTTCACTTAGGAATCATGTTCGCCATAAGCTCCGCAACAGACATGAGGTCGATATTTTCACCGTGTGAGTAAAGAATAATAATAGAGTTTGAAGTCGAAGGTATTTTGTTCTTGGCAAAATATTTCATGCAACATATATATAAACCACCTATATATATAATCATGTAAAATCCTATCAATCAAGGATTCTATCTTGTATAAGCTGAACTTGTAAACTGTTTATAATGCATAAACTGATAATGTATTGTATTGTAGGCACATAGTCTATTAATGTATTGTGTCTGTTTCTCATAGACTTCACCCATGGAAATGTCCTCGCTTGATTTAAATGAATTTTTGCTGTAGTGGACCTTGAAAAATGTTTATGCAATGAAAACCTTTTGACTTTTCCAATTTTATTTATAATCTGTTCAACATGAACAAGAGGTTTTCATGAGAGATCCCTAGTGATTGTAGACTTAGACTCGAGAAAGAATCCTGGTTCACTACAATCGATGCTCTGATACCAATCTGTCACACCCGCTCGTAGCGGAAGCGCGAGGTGTGATATGTTTGGTTCTCATTGCATAACAATATAGGTGAACATACTAAATGAATAAAACATGCTCCAATGCCATTGTCATAATTGTTCAAAAGATCGCAACATAACTTAAGTACATTGTTTACAAACCATCAAATGAAAATAAGTTGTCATTGTTTTATACATCAAATGTAAGTCTAAAAATGTCAAGGCTTTGACCACTATATCACCGCAAAGAGGCGGTATATAACAGGCAAATCCTTCAATAGTTGGCATGGAGTATTGATACTTGTTTTCCTTGACTGAAATGTCTGCCAGGTCCACTAATTTCCTGAAATACATGTTAAGTTTGAAAACATCAACAAAAGTTGAGCGAGTTCATGCAGTTTAGCTGTATGAGATGTATCTGTAAAATGTGAGTTGTATAAAATGTATCTGTATGTATGATGTATAAACTGTATCCACAACATGTGAGTTGTATAAAATGTATCTGTATGTATGATGTATAAACTGTATTCACAACATGTGAGTTGTATAAAATGTATCTGTATGTATGATGTAGTATGTAAAGCGTCAATGAAATCGTTGATCATTAATGTTTCGCGAGGACATTAATATGTGTGACGAAATAGGAAGCAAACCAACCCTAGACGATTTTATGCCGATTCCTATCGACTGGGACACAAACGCACTCTTCTGTATGGGTCCACGACCAAGAGTGGGGCTCGCCAAAACCCATTAGATCTAGTCCTTTGTTCCTTGGTCCAAACGGGATTAATGGTGCTTATAGTATGGCCCTAATTCGCACATGATCTATGGTGTTTCATTACCTAACTTTAACATACTCTAAACATGTATCTTCCCCGATAGTTGTAAAGTTGTAAAACATTTAAATGAATAGGGGAACATGAACTCACTGAATTGCGTCCGTGAATATAAGTAAATAAGATCTCACGTGCGGTCGTCCTGAATAGCGTGGCGACCTACAAATGTTCTTATTTTTGTTAGACACTTCGGTCTTTGAAAAGAACTTGAGTACAAGTCTTGTGTCTTCAATATGTGTAAGACTTGTATGTCTTTACTGTTCGTTAACTGTGTATTCGATGAATGAGTTGTTCAAATGTTCTATATATATTTTCCACCAAATATATATATATATAAATGTTATCTTGTATCTTGTGAGTTGTATAGTCGGATCTAGTCCGCTGAATTTCGTGTCTTATATGTATCCGTTGTATAGTTGTTTTCACAAAAATGGTACCATTGGGCCAAGCCCATGTTTTCAAGTTATTGGGCTTAAATAGTGCTGGGCCTTAAATAGTGTTGGGCCTCAATAGTGTTGGGCCTCAAATAGTGTTGGGCCTCAAATAGTGTTGGGCCTCAAATAGTGTTGGGCCTGAATAGTGTTGGGCTTGAATAGTGTTGGGCTTGAATAGTGTTGGCTTGAATAGTGTTGGGCTTGAATAGTGTTGGGCTTTGGCCCATATGTTTGGTATTTGGGCTTAGCCCATGAATTTATGTTAAGCCCATTAAGAAAAATAGCCCATTAAGTAATATAAGCCCATTTGTTTATAAAAATAGCCCACTAGTATAATAAGCCCATTTATTTTTATAAAAACCTTTTTATAAAAATTTACTAAGTATAATTGTTAGTAAATAAAAACATACTAGTTTTTATAAGTTTATAAACATCCGAAATTTGTTATCGATAGCATACTTATATTTCGTGTCGAAAGATCGTCTAAACGTCGTAGTAACTCCCCGGATTGGCAATTCACTTATGTAGTCGTCCGTCGTTCATTTTGACCATAAATGGTGTCCGATTATTCGAATCGTCCGTAACTCGTTTTAAGGCGTAAATATGTGAAGTCTTGTAGGACTTTTGTTATAAGGTGTTTTGAGTTTAAATGTGACATGAGATTCAAGTTCCTATAATGATATATATAACTAATACATCAAGTAATACATGTCACAAAAGTTGTTAAAATAACCAAATATATATTTTCTAAAAAAAATATATATTTCTCTTGTCTAAAATTAACCAAAAATGTTGTTACTTTATAAAATAAAGTTTTTATGAAAAATGGCCATATAACCTTTGTATTTTTATTTTAACCATGTTTCATAAACATATCATTTTCTTTTTCTTTCAAATCATCATCAATTTACCCAACATCTTAACTAAACATATGAGACTTTTATAACATGAAATTATCAAGATGATATCCAAATCATGTAGGGTTTTAACCATGATCATTTCATATGCTAACAAGTTCAAAAACCAAGCTTAATTCTAGTTTTAACAACTTTTATAAAAATCTCTAGTTGTATGTTACTTTTTATAATCTTGTAAAAGTCTTGTTTTCAAATAAAAACCCTTAATACTTTCACAAGATCAATAGTTATGATCATCCATTAAATCCTTTATGTTAAAAACCCTTTAACATAAACATGCATAATTTTTAGATCATATCTTAAAACATCTTCTAACAATTTATTTGCATCATAAACATCATAACAAGACTACATAAGCATATATCAAGTCTTAGATCACAATATAAACAATCATAATTATATCATGATTTTTATCTTTGCTTCTTTGCATTTTTCTCATGTTTATTATGTATGATCTCTTGGTTATTATTAATAATAATAACAATCATAAACATAATATATTTGTAAAAAAAAAAAAAAAATAGTTATAGAAGCTTACTTCTAGCACTAGGCTAGGGATGATCTTAGAAGATTATTAAGAACTAAGAAGATGATAATCTTGATGGTAGAACACTTTTGTATGGATGAAAACCCTTCCTTTTACTTCCAATAGCTTTAGATCACCTTATGTTACTTGGAAATCCATGTTGATCATGAAGGAGGTAATAAAAATAAATGGGTTTTTGAAGGTGTTCTTGTGAAAAAGATGAAGATGATGAGAGTGTTCTTTGTTGGTGATAGATGAAAATGTGTAGTAAAGTGTGCTAGTAAAACTTAGTGATTAAGTGTTAGAATTAATCACCATTCACATCCACTTGCAAATACAAGTAATATCTAGATATTTACCAACTTAAACAAGGGGTGTGGGACCCCTTGTTCACGGTCACATGGTGGGGGGGGGGGGGGTTCTTATGTGGTAAAAATAACTTAGTTATTTTTAAGGTTTCAAATGAAGTATAAGATGTAAGTATTTTGGTGTTAAGGGTTTGCAATTTTCCGAGATGTTTCTTGACTTGCAAAGACCATAAACTAGCTTTACAAGACCAAAAATAATGTTCACTAGTTCGCTACATGTGTTAAAATATAGTTCGGCTCGATGTATAGCGCTCGTTTTGCAAGTAGATAGTCGAAAGGTACGCTTAAGGAAGTTGTAGGGAAAATTTCCGTTATGTGTATAATTGATATTCTCTAAGTATCTTTATATGAAATTGGTGCCTAAACATCAATTTTTGCATCTTGTAATAAAAATACAATTGCTGAATTTTGCGGAAAATTTATGAAATGGTCACTTTTAGCGCATTTCGGACAGTTTTTAGTGCTACCGGACATCGGTAAAATATTAACCAAACTCTTGTATTCCCATAAAGGGTTTAATATATAATTGATATTGGACTCTCATCCGAGTCCTAAAGATGTCATTTTAGATGTTTTCTGCGGATCCGGAGTTTTTGTCAGCACTCTAGTTCACTAGGCACCACTCTAGTTGTTTCGGTGAATTGTTTGCACTATTTCCAATGTACCCAATAAAAGTGAATCATGTGTAATAATAATTGAATATTCCATAAGTATTCTAAGATGTATATTATGTAATACGCAGTTCGAGTGTTCGAAAAGCATAAAAAAATGTAGCTAAAATGAGTACTTTAAGTGTAAGAAAGTTACCGAAAAGTGTCAGTTGTCACACCGGCACCGCGTTCGAGGGTCCTCCCATTTGGCGGTCCTCGGGAATAGGAGGGTAAGAACTTGAACCCTGAGGAGAACTGATTCGAGGTCCTCCTTGCATGGATATACGTGCATTCGTCCTTTGCCTTGGCAGCTCGGGAGGTGGCTGAGGTGGCTGTTGAGGCGGCTCGTCAACAGGAAGAGGTGGAGGTGAAATTGCTTGAAGCTGTGGTTTAACTAAAGGAGGTTGAGCAGGAGAGCTATGGTACGAAGGAGTGAAGTACCAATCATATGCGGCCATCCTCTCTTGGTATGAATCGGGCCCACGGTACGGTGATCCCTGAAACGGGGAACCGCTTGAGATGCTAATTGGGTGGCCCGGTGTTCCGGTTTGCATTTATGGGTCCGGGTCGTCGTCCATCTCCATTTCGTGAGGAAAATGATCCTCAGGTCCCAAAGGGTTGTAGCCCAAAAAGTCGTTGATGTAATCATTCGGATTAAATTGTGCCGGGGAGTAGATATAATCCGAATGATGGAAGGAATGAGAGTGCAACGAATGGTAAGATTGGTGAGATTCATGGGAGTGATGGGAGTGTTGAGAATGTTGCAAATGCTGGGGCTCGTTTGGAACAGGCGGCCCGAAAGACGGATGGAATGAAGGTGATGAGCTCAACGAGACAGAGTGTCTCGCTAGTTCGAAAGAGTGACCCCACTGGTCGCGGGAGTCAGTACTGGAAAATGACGCAGACGGGGTGCGTCGATGTGAAGGTCCTGCTGATGGTCCCCCTCGAATGGGACCCTTTCCTCTACCCCTAACTCTTGGCGTCATAGCAGCTGATTTCTCCTGTCAAAACAAGATAATAAAACAAAATAAAATATAGCAGCAAAGGAAAGTTAAGAATAAATCCTAGGTCGTTTGCCTAGACTCGAGAGTCTAAGGAATGCGCTTATTGTGTCATGGAGATTAAACATAAAAGGTTAGTGTTTAATTCACTCAATGTTGGCTCTGATACCAACCTGTCACACCCCGATATTTCCACATATTACCGGTGGGCCCGGTGGGGAGTATCGTGACGTAGTTGATATGATCATTGTCAATACACACAATATAATAGCACAGCGGAAGGCTTGGTGAATAAACTATTACAAACCGTAATGTCTGAGTGTTCGAGTAAATGAATATACAGACTGGAATGTAATAAGATCCACAGGCGGATCATAAAAAGTACAAAGAAACAAAATAACAGACTTCATGTATCTGTGGATTTGCAAGATCCTCTTAAGACACCTAATAGCTCCAGCCTATTACGAGAGGTACCTGTCAATCAGTCTTTAGAAAATACGTCAGTATAAACTGGTAAATACAATGAACTGACCCTTTTGAAAATATTTATAAAATTGATTTAAGTGCAGATGGCACAAATCTTTTATAACTTGGGACACTTATTTATAAATAAGCTTGTATACAGATTTATATGCTTGTCATACAATTGGGGCCGGTTGGAAGCAGATCATGATTAACCGACTCACCACTTATAGAACCCACAAAGGAGTTATCCCCAACATGTGGGATTATATATTATTTAGCATTTGCATCTGTCAGGTGTATGCCTACACCCCGTGCATAGGTCGTGGTCATTTTCAAATGAAATGAGCCGAGGATATCCAGGACACGGTCGTTAACCCCCAATGTTTATGTTATCAAACAAGACAGATTAAAACGGGTTATGTAAATTTATTAATCACAATCCAATTAAATGATTTCATACCCGACCAAGTGGTATTATTATAATACCATATCCCAAGCCCGTATAAGGGAAAATAAGTTAAAAGTATTTACCTGAGCTAATGTGAAAGATAACTCAGCAGTATAATCCTAAAGCTTCTTGATAGTACCTTCTAATGGATGCTACTAATCTGTATGGAAGGTTTAATAACCTATTAGGATGCTAACGGGTCTTTAGCTAAGTTAAAGACTTAGACCGGATAGCTAGAAAGAGACTTTACGGTTCTAAACGCTAGATTAAACGGAGACCGGAATAGAATGTGGTTTAGACCCGATAAGCTTGGATACTTGTATAATATGGGTAAACTAAACACATTCTAGAAATTGAGGATTTAATGATAAGGTTTGACCCGTTTCGGCAATTATACGTAAACTAGTCACGTAAACCGATCTGAACGCAAAAATGCGTAACGGGTAGCCAAATGAATTATATGCAGGTCCTAATTGTTATTATGCTTAAAATATGTTAATACATTAGTAGGATGTTAACATTTATGCCCAAAAAGTAATTTAAACCAATTTAAGTCCCATAAGGGCATTTTGGTAATTTTATGCTTATAAAAGAGTTTAAATATTAATATGAGTTTTAAGTCTGATATAATCAGTAAAAACATGTATTTTTATAAGTTATAACAGTAGGGTATGTCATATATGTGAAATTTATCTTTTATAACCAAACTATGTACCGTAGGGGCATTTTGGTAATTTCACAAAAGCTTTAAAGGTCAAAATTAGAATTCTGAGTTTAAAACTTTGGCTTGCTGTTTAATTACATAAATTAACTTAAAACATCAGTAGGCAATAAGTTTTATGTGCCAAAAATAGTTTTAACTCAAACTATGCGCTTGAAACGCGTAAAAGTCGGTTTTAAGCGATTTTCGCGTTAAAATAGGAAATCTGAGTTTTTGATCAGTTTATAAAGTTCAAAATAGTTTATTTATCATATAAAATCAGTAGCAAAAAGTTTGGTATCAAAATGTTATGTAAAACTCATTTTATGCATGAAAAGGGTAAAACCGACAATTACCTAATCAAAGCTATAACCCTATGTTATGCTCAGCCTAAAAATAAATAAAAATCTTCAAAAATCCCAAAATATTATTATACATCAGTAGGTAAAATTTTGGTATCAAAAATTGGGTTTAGATAAGCATTAAGCTAATTATGCCGTTTAATTAATAAAAAGCTTCTTAATTACGATATTGAGCATAACTCCTAATCTGGACCTCAAACTGATGTCAAATTTTAGGGCAAGTCTAAATATCAGTAGCAAAGGTTTTTGTTCACTCACATTGCTAAAAATATCATTTGTGTGTCAAAAGGGCATTTATGGCATTTTTAAGCATATTAACGATCAAGAGCATATAATTCAAACCACTAAGAATCATGCAATATAACTTCAGAGGGTTATACTACTGAGTAATGTGGTCCTAATGGAAGCTTAAAACATTGGAGAATTAAGCTTGAATGGGTCAGAACTGAAAGTCAAAGCAATAGTCAAGCTTTTGCGACTTTCGGTTATAAACTAACCTTAGACTGTTAATTGTCGAGTTAGGACTGATGAAACATTTTCTAATATTAATTACCAAGTCATTAGAATGATAAAATATAATTTAGAACTTCTGTTTTGTTAATTTAAATCATTTTCAAACATTCTGTCCAGTTTGACTTTTTGTCAAACTAGTTTGACCCAACAATTAACTAGTCAAACGAGATAATTAGGAGGTGCCCTTTTAAGAGTTAATAACCTACATTAATATGGTTCCATAACCACTTTCAATTTGATCAGTGGTTGGACCATATGTGATTAAAACGTAAGTCAAATCTAAATTACAACAAGTTTGACTTTTCGGTAATTAAGCTAATTAAAACGACTAAGCAAGTAATTAAACTCTTACTTAGGGTCCTTGCTATCTTTTCTACACTTGATAATCTTCTCCTACTGATGCAAGCTCCAGAAGTGAGGTATTTGAAAGTTTGCAAGTGAAGTGTGCATATGAACTTAGAGCTAGAGTCCTTTATATAGCAAATTCCAAGCTCCTAGATCAATTGCAGGTGTAATGGGACATCCTAGGATCACTCCAGGTGTCCTAGTTAATTTATAAAACCATTTGAGAGCCCCTAGGATCGTTACAAACGAGTTTAAGGCGGTGCAACAGTTGAAAACATACATCTGTCCATTTTTCTGCGCTGGTGACTCTCAGGCGAGCCGCGTAAAACCAAAGAGGTGGTTTACGCGGGCCGCGTAGACCTGCTAACCAGTTAAAACAATTTTCTGAAATGGCGGCTTTAGTTCCTGATCGTTTAAAACCCTTTTTAACATGATTTTTGGCAATAAAGGCCCATGTAGTTAGTTTGTAGAGGCTCAAGGATGTATAAACAAACTTTGTTAGGCTCGGGTTCATTAATTATCGCTATGAATGCAAGTTTTGTCAAGTTGATACGTATAGCCCAAAGTCTTGAAAACATGCTTAACGATCTCGAAACCACGTGAAATTTTTATCACTTATTCTTGAGAGTATATTTGAATATTTTGAAGCCTCGGGTTCGTTAAAAGGTCACTCAGAGGTCAGAATTAACATGTTGACACGTTTAACCCTCGTAGTTTATAATCTTCCGATTATTTTCACAAACGGCTTCTTATATTCAATTGATCACTCGTTTAAGGATATATTCTTCATGTATGGTCGTTTAGAGGCACAAGTTTGGCATGTTGACACCTTTAGTCCCTTCGCATACATATTTTCACTGTTTGTCAACTTTAGTCCTTCAAACTCAATCTTTCACATATTTAGAGTTTAGGACACGTGTCTATACATAATTGGATACGTTTTTACGTGGTGTTATAGTTAGGTACCGGTTCATTAAAGTGTTAAGTTATTCCGTTTAGTGTTCATTAAGCACCCTTTTGTGACACTTTTAATTCCCGACACTTAGGAAAGCATACAGGACCATTTTGCCATATTTTTGCATGATACTAGCATGTTAAAATGCTGATTTTTGATGATTAATGCAGAATTCTGCACTTTGAGTGGGTTTTAGGCACTTTTCGGCACTTAAACTATCACCTAGTGACGCAGTTTTATGGTCCTTACTTTCCTACACTCCATATTAGTGTAGTACCTTGCCCCTGGCCCTTACGGGGTCTCAAAACATTGTCTGTCTATGTACTGACATTGTCAGCATGTTTCTGAGTTATCCGCTAGCTGTGCTAACTGTGCTTTGTGCATCGTTTATGTCACTAAAGTTTGTATGTAATAAATGGTGTGACAGTATGAAATGTGAAGCACATGTATGTATGATACAGAAAACAGAAAGCAGTTTAAGTCGTCAGTTGTAATTAAGCACAGTCGTTAATCATAAATCAATATTAATTAAACGTACGGATGCATGTAAATTTGACGGTTGTCACACATGATCTTGAGTTAGGTGCTGTGGTTTTTGCTCTAAAAATCTGGAGACACTATCTTTATGGCACGAAGTGTGTGGTTTTCACAGACCATAAAAGTCTCCAACACATTCTCAATCAGAAAGAGCTGAACATGAGGCAACGACGTTGGGTTGAACTCTTTAACGACTACGATTGCGAGATTCGCTACCATCCTGGTAAGGCGAATGTCGTAGCCAATGCGCTTAGTCAAAAGGAGCGAGTCAAGCTTCATTCTGTTTGAACTCTATCTGATATCCAATCTTGTGTCTTTCAAGCTCAGCAATTTTGTGCCTCACAAAATTTGATGGGTAAGGAATTACCACGTCAAGTTGAGCTTAAACTCGAAGCGAAGGACGATGGGTTACTCTATTTTAATGATCGTTTGTGGATTCCGAAACAAGACGATCTTCGCACTATAGTGATGGACGAATCTCATAAGTCTCGATATTCTATCCATCCTGGTGCTAACAAAATGTACAAGGATCTTCGTACGCAGTACTGGAGGCCTGGTATGAAGAAGGATATTGCCTTGTATGTATCGAAATGCCTAACTTGTCTCAAAGTTAAGGCTGAACATCAAAAACCATCTGGTTTGCTTATACAACCAGAGATACCAGTTTGGAAGTGGGAGAACATTGCTATGGATCTCATCACTAAATTACCGCGTACATCTAAAGGCCACGATGCTATATGGGTTGTTATCGATCGATTAACGAAGTCAGCTCATTTTATTCCGATTCACGAGGATCTATCTGCTGATAAGCTTACAAAGATTTATGTTGATGAGATTGTATCTCGACATGGTGTTCCTTTGGACATCATATTTGATCGTGATGCTCTATTTTCATCTCATTTTTGGAAGACCATGCAATCTGCTATGGGAACCCAACTAAATCTAAGCACTGCTTATCATCCCCAAACAGATGGACAATCTAAGAGGACGATTCAAACTTTGGAGGATATGCTTAGAGCATGCGTGATAGACTTTGGTGGCAATTGGGATTCTCATCTTCCTTTGATCGAGTTCTCTTACAACAATAGTTATCATGCTAGCATTAGTATGGCACCATTCGAAGCTCTCTACAGTAGAAAATGTCGTTCACTTGTCTGTTGGAATGAGATCGGTGAAGCTCAGCTTACTAGACCTGAGCTCATTCTGGAAACGACAGACAAAATCAAGAAAATTCACGATAATCTTGTGACAGCTAGAAGCCGTCAAATGAGTTATGCGGATATGCGACGCAAGCCTTTAGAATTTCAAGTCGGAGACCATGTCTTACTCAAGGTGTCACCTTGGAAGGGAGTGGTGAGATTTGGAAAGGAAGTAAAACTTGCACCTCGATATGTTGGACCATTTAAGATTATTAAAAGAGTTGGAAAGGTTTCCTATCGACTAGAGCTACCTCCAGAGCTTGGAAATATTCATCCGACTTTTCACGTGTCCAATTTGTGAAAGTGTTTAGCTGACGCAAATCTTCACATTCCACTCGACGAAATTCAAGTTGATGAAACGATGCACTTTGTCAAGAAACCTGTGGAGATAACAGACCGTGTTGTCAAACAGTTGAAGAACAAACGAATTCGATTGATCAAGGTTCGCTGGGAGTCCAAATGTGGCCCAGAGTTTACTTGGGAACGTGAGGACCAAATGAAGGTGAAATATCCGCATTTATTTTCACAAGTTTCCTCTAGTTAAAATTTCAAGACGGAATTTCCTAAAGTAGGGGAGACTGTGACAACTGTGCTCTATAATCGATGTATAATGTAAAACAATGCCAATTATCAATAAAACAATATGTTTTGGTGTTACTATATGTGTTTTGGTGTTATTATATGTGCTTTGGTGTTATTATGTGTGTATTTGTGTTTGATGATTTTACGATTTAATTCGAATTCGATTTCAAGCTTTAAATCGCTTTCTTCAAGGTTATACGCAAACTGGTGCGTAAACGTAATCAGTTTAATGTGACAAACACTCCAGAATGGTGACATAGGCTTAACATACCTTAAATAACCTCCACATAACTTAGAAATAAGTTTTGGATGGTTTAGTGTGTTGAAATCAAGTTTGTTCGATCGCAGGGACTATTTGTGTCAAACTGCGAAACTATACCGATTTGTATAGTAACGAACATTCCAAAACTTGATCATAAGTTAAACATACCCTAAATATCCTTTACATAGCTTAGAAATAGGCTTTGAGGGGTTTGGTATGCTAAAATAAACTTTATTGATCAATAGGGACTAAAAGCGTCAAAAAGTGCATAAGTTTGCATTTTCGCGCATATCTTACGTTCTGAATATATCCGGACATCCAAAAATTTATGTAATCATTAAAATATTTTATTTTAGTGATTGGCATGATAAAATTCCATTCGTCGCTTAATTTGGATCGTTTTTGCGTCCGTTACGATTTCCGTCGTAATTAACCGAATAACGCAACCGTACGACCAAACAAACCGACATCCGAGATGTTTTTTAGCATATTTTAAGTGCCCTATACTTTAACATCATTTTAGAGCCTTGAAATGAGGTTAACGGGGCTTAAAAGTGTCAAAAATGCATCAAAATGCAAGTTTCTCAAGTGCAGGGACCATTTTGAACAATCTTCCAAACTCGGCTAGGCGGGCCATGTAAGATTAAGCTGTATCTTATGTGAGGTACGACAGCCTGCCAGACAGAAACATTGCACTGGTCATTTGGGCTGGTTTTTGATGGTTTTAGCAGCTGATTTGGGATACTTTGGGCTAGTTTTGATGGTTTTTAGGTGCCCCTTGTATTAGAATACCATTAGCCCACATGGATGGCCAAGATCATTCCCTCTTTAGCAAGAAACGATCTTAACGGTTTACCGAAAAGTCTAAATAGCCATGCCCTCTTTCATTTTTCTACACCCTTGATCATTTTAATGCTCTAAGTTGAAGCCTTTGCTTCATACCTGAGTGTTATAGATCAAGTTCTCCATAGCTTGGACCCTTTGTAAGCTTCTTTCGTTCTTTTATCACTTTTCGAGCACGAAAGCCAAACAGTGTTTGACTTTCTGCATTGACCAGTCTATGGTCAACATAAAGTTCGTTTGAACTTTGCAACGTGAGCATAATCACGATGGTTATAGTCACTTTTGACTATACCTACTGATTACCACGTTGACTAGGCGTAGTGACGAGTCGTAGTTTCGGTCAAAATGCGCATTTATGCGTATTTTGCAACCAAACTATCCTAGGGTATCAAAACACTTTGTTTTGATATCAAAACCTGTTTTCCAACTTAGTTAAACATGTTCCAACATGTTTAGCTCATCACTTTTAGTTTAGTGCTTGTTTAGAGTCGTAAGTCAAGCGGTCTAAACCACCGCTTAGACTTTCGAACTCGACCCGTTTGGTCGATCATTAGGATCCAACCAAGCATGGTTAGTGATCATAGTTTTACAGGGAATAACCTTCCGAGGTTATACCTTATGGTGACGTAGTTTAAGTAGTTGTATGATAGGTAGTTTATATGCCTTAGGTAAATGACCAAAAGGCCCTTTTCATGCATACGTGGATTTTAAGCATATGTAACTTATACTTTTGTCACTTAACTGATTATGAAACATATTTAAACATGTTTAGGCATATAATACTTGTCATAGGACTAGTTAGACGTCTCGAACGCGCGTTTGCACGAACGACGCGTTAAAGTAGCGTAAGCTACCTTAATGGGTCGTAATGGGTCAAAAGCACTTAGGATAGGTTCCGAATTAGAATGTAGGCTTTGTTAAACCATATCACATGAGTTTCAATACTCGTTTGGTTTACAAGACCTCATTCTGTCCGATCTTCCGATTTAGGTGTAGATTTATTTACTAGTGATTCGATTACTAGGTGCTGCTTGAATTTCTTTGTTTTGCTTGAGCTTGTTATATTCTTTGGATTGAGGATACTTTGCACTTCATGTGAGTACATAGTTCCCCTATTTTACTATTTTCTATTGTTTTGGGGTGATTCATATGTATTAAAACGATTTCGATATTTAAACGATGGTTTCAAAAACGATTAAAATGGTTTATATTAAACTAATAACGATTTCGATAATGTGAACAAACTTGATGGTTATAGTTACATAACGAATAACATTCATTAATTTTGGCCAAACCGACTAGTATTAGATTATGGTACCATAGGATCTGACAAATCCCGTTATCAGACTACACCCATGGTTATGTGAGGGGGTTATGTAGGTAACGACCGAATCTGTGATTGTTAACTTACCCTTTGGTGGTTTGTTAATGCGAGTTTCGAGATAGTCGAGTCACGAAGGTTTGGATGTTATTAGCGAGGCGACCAAAAGTAGTTTCACAATTAAAACGAGAATGTTTTGAAACGAGTTAAATGATTTGATACAAGTTAAACGATTTGAAACGATTTAAACGAGATAAACGATTTGAACAAACGATTGGTTTTGGGTTGTGATTAGGTAATGGGACGGGTGTAGCATGATAAAAGCATGGTAGATACGCCGTTGGTACATCTTATATATAAGTGCTTTTATCATATTATATTCCGTGTCATTATTTAGTTCACTTGGGAAACGTTTCTGAAACGATGCCACACAACGAGGTTTTCGAAATGATATAAGCCATACTAGTTTTGTAACGAGAACAATTTATGATTTCGTTTACTAAAACAAATGTTTTGGGTTAAGAATCATGGATGTGATATTTTATAAACTATAACCACTTGATTTGAGTTGGTTAATTATGTTGCAATACACATTTCAAAACGAGGTTTGTAACTTTTGACTCTTGTAGTCTAATGAGGTACGGTAACATATAAACGAGCCATGAATCCAATACTCTCATAAAACCTATGTGCTCGCCAGCATTTCTTTGCTGACTTTGTTTTTACATATGTTTTAGGTGGTGTTGCATGATGTTGGTTGCTAGGATGCATGTTTCACTTAGGATCTGGATGAGGCCTTAGTGACTTAATAACGATAATAGACGATGTTTAACTTGTTTGTTTGGTCTTAAGACAATGTAAATTATCTAATAATTAAATAAAACAAAACTTTTATATCCATGGTTGTGAAACAATAATTCTGTTACAACACTCCCCGATGTTTCCACCATGGCACTTCCAAATGACATATTCTCACAAGTGACATATTCTCACAAGTAGATGCATGTGCATCTGCTAAGGAGATATGATATCAGCTGGAAAATCTTTGTGAAGGAGGAGAGTGAATGAAAAGAAACAAGATAACAAATTGTGTTTCGTCATATGAAAGATTTAAAAGTCTCCAAAGTGAGACACTTTTAGAAACATATAATAGGTTTACTAAACTTTTGAATGAACTTAAAAAGTTTGGTATTGAGAAATCTAATGATGAAAAGAATGTAAAGTTTCTGGATACATTACCAAGAGAGTGGAGAAGTCTCACTATGACCTTGGCATCAACCCTTAAATTAGGGAACATGTACTTGCATGATCTTTATAGCATCTTTGTCCTAAGAGAGGAGGAAATTTATGAAAACTCAAACCACAAGGTTGGACCTATTACTCTTGTTTCTAATACACAAAGAGTACCAATCACTGATCCACAAACCTCTAAATGCCAAAGCTCAGAAATTTCTGATACTGCATTAGATTTTTCAGCCTTTGCTGAGGCAATAGCTTTGCTCACAAAAATGTTTGAGCAAAGGCTGAGAGGTAGAAGTAGCAAGTACCAGAAGAGTAATAGGGGGAGGATAGAAGGAAAATCCATGGAAAAGGAAAGACAGAGATTGTTTGCTATAGATGCAAACAAAAGGGGCATTATGCATCTGAATGAAAAAAATAAGAAGTTAAAGAATGTAGCCTACTATGAGAAGAAGCTTGAAGAAGCTATGTGTTGGGATTGAACCCTACAAAGGAACAGTTGATAAAGCCAAAACTGGTTCAGAACAGTGGATCCTTCATAAGCAGTTGTTTGTATATATCTTTCCCCTTGACAGTAGCTATAACATCTGATAAACTCAAAGTACTGCACATTACAACTGCTGTTGATCTAAAGACTGATGAAGACTAAAGTGCTGAAGCTCAATCTACTGATGTGTCTCAAGTACTGCTGAAGACCAATGCACTGCTTAGCATACAACAGTGGAATGAAGAACCAGTAGTTTACTTATGCATTATATGTAATAAGTAGTTTTAGTTGACAGTGGTTGTATAGATCAGTAGTTGTAGTTTGTTAGGAGTTTAAATGTTACTTTCATGGTCACGTCAACCGAAGATGCTCAGTGGTTGTCTTGTACTATAAATAGAACAGTACCCTGTACTGTTCTGTGAGCTCTTCTTCACCAAAGTCAATTCTGTGCGAACAATCAGTGAGCTCAAGCTGAGGGGGAGATCTGTGCATGCATGCATTTATAATTGATCTTTGTAATAAACACAATCATTCGATTCGATGTCAAACATGTGTGCTTAAACTTTTCTTCCATTGATTGTGTTATCAAAAGTTTATTTCATTTATTCCGCTTTTAATTAAACAAACACAAGCTAAGAAACTCAAATCCTAACAATTGATATCAGAGCTAAGACAGTCAAACTTGATCTAACAATCATTTTGACATAAAAGTTCAGCTCAATTTCATTGATACTTCAATTTTTTGTTTTTATGTTGAAAAACAGAGTAAGGTGTAATCACGTACAAAAGTTGATTATTCAGTACCTGTAAAACAACCAGAATGGCTTCACAATCACAGGACAACACTAATAACATTGGTTCACTTTTAAACCACCTATGTTGGTGAGATCTGAATACAACATTTGGGAGCGTAGGATGAGTCACATCTCAGCTCAACAAAATACCGGGTGTTGGAGGTTGGTTGTCTTTGGACCACATGTTCCAATGGTGTCGAGTGCTGAGGATCTAAAAGTTCTTGTACCTTAGAAAATTGAAAACTATTCTGACCAGGATTTTCAAAAAATTGAACTGGATGCCAAGGCATTTAGCATCGTTGCATCTGCACTTCCAAATGAAATTTAGGCTGGGCTGTTACATTGTAACAGTGCCAATGAATTGTGGGATGCACTTAAGGAACAGTTTGGTGGGACTGAAGAAGTAATTGAAAATAACAGGGAGGTTTTGAATCAACAGTATGAAACCTTTTGTCACACTAAGGGTGAATCATTAACACAACAGTTTGAACGTTTTAGCTGTCTTATAAGTGAACTCAAACTTGTTAAGGTTGAATTTGCTAAATCAACTGAAAATAGTAGGTTTCTTAGGACACTTCCTGAAAAATGGGACACAATTGCTTTTGTAACCAGAAACTCAGTTCGGTTCAAAGATCTTACCCTGACCCAGCTTCATGGTATACTCTCGACCTATGAAAGGGAGTTGAACCAGAAAAAGAAGCTACAAGAGACTGGGAAGGTTGCAGATGATTATACATTTGGCAACACAGCTCTTTTGGGTCAGGAAGAATCTGGTAGTAGTAAGGATCAGGGTTATGATCATTACATTGACATAATAGCTGGATGAGATTTTAACAACTCCGATTCTTACTCATCCAATTATGCTTTTACAGCTAATGGAGAAAACCAGAATTCTGATAATCTGTCCTTTGAACTCAATGATCTCCAGCATTTTGATCCAACTGATCTGGAGGAGATGGATAATTTGCACCAACTTGCATTGCTGAGTGTTAGAACCAGCAAGTTTTATAAGAGAATAGGGAGAAAATTTCCAGGGTTACATGGGAACTTAAAAGTAGGGTTGGATAAATCAAAGATCAAATGCTACAAGTGTAATAGGTTAGGTCATTTTGCTAGAGAATGTAGGAGTCAAAACACTGGACCAATCATCACACATCCTAGCTGTAGACCACAAAATAACCAAACCACTGTGCAGTATTCCCAATATGCCCTTGCTGCTCATGTAAACACTACTCACTATGCACACCCTGCAACCCCTGTTCCTGTGCACTATATCCAAACCACTATTCCTCAGATACAGTATGTCCAGGCCCTAGCTCTTCAGGTTCAGGTGCAACAAGTTGCACCTCAACGAGCTACACAAACAGCTGCTTAAACAGACTAGCAAAGCTTTTTCACCCAAGGCTTTGTTGATTGGAGTAGTTTTCCTGAGGATCTAGGTGATGAAAACTTTGCTCTATATGCTGAGAATGTTGTTTCTAGTGATGAATTCTGTTTTGCAGCATTAGAGTCAATTCCAGAAGGGCTGGAAACTGAAGAAGGAACATCCAGTGCAGAAACAGTGGATACAATTGCTGAAGCAGTGGTTACTGCTGTTGTTGGTGAACAACTATTGGAAGAAAATTCAGAACCCCTGTTGGAACCACTGTCTGGCCCCTGGTCTGCTGAAGAAGAGGAGAAGAAGCAAGAAGAAAGTAAGGAGAAAAGCCAGAAGAAAGTGAACATGTCTGTGATTGTGCCATGATGGACGCAACTAAGGTATCACCCCAGGTTCTTAAAAACCTTTGTTCAGACAAATGCATCATAGGATTTGCAAAACATCAAGGAGGTGAATGAAAACCTTAGATATAGATTGTTAAATGATGAGGTACAATTTGAAAAATCATTTAAACAATTGAAAATCAAATTGTCAGAAAAAGAAAATGAGATTTGCAACCTCAAACATGAGCATAGCATAACAAAGGACCAACTCCAGTCCATGATAGAAAAATATCAAACCTGCAAAAAGGATTTGGAATCCACCCAAATCACATGTGAGAAATGGGTGGAATCCTGCAAAGGTTATGAAATTATGCTTGAAAAACAGATTGAAAGTAATGTAAAGTTTGGCATAGGGTTCAGGAAAAATGACCAAGTTGAAAACACTGCTGTAAATCAATCTGGTTCTATTGAAATCATACCCACCAATAAGGATGGTCAAGATGTTAAAATAACTGATAAAAGTGGCAACAAAATCACTCTGGAAAGATCAGTGGGGTCCACAACTTTTGAGGAGATTGAGAAATACCAATTCAAACCCACATGGTCTGATGAGTGTGACATCCTTGAAAATTTTAAACCCATGGATTTCACCACTGTGGATGGTGTCAAACCTCCAAAGGCTAAGTTAATTCCTCTTAAGGACATCCCAAAAGTGGTTCAAAACTCTGTTGCAAAGGGGTCTGAAAAGAAGAAAAGGAAAGAAAAGATTAAAAACTTGTTTTGTGACTTTTGTGAAAAGAAAAATCATTTGACCAAAGATTGTTTTCATTTAAAAGCTTATGACAATAACAAAACAAGTACCATTGTGCCATCAAAGAGCAGCACCATCTGTGGTAAATCAAACCATCTCACTCAGGAGTGTGTGTACCTCAAATCCTTTGAGGTCAAAAAAGGAAGAGTACACTTCAAAAACACTCATGAGTTCATCAAAATCACAAATCAAGAAACAACCATCTTTTGTGTCTGTCCAAACAGCTGTTACAAAACAACTGAACCAAAACTCTATTAAAAGAGGGGTTCAAGTGACTGATGCACCCCCTGCTAACCAATACCAAAGAGGTATGTGACACCTGTGTCACTTCAACCATCATACAAATACCAAACCAATGAAATATTGTATTTCATACTTGGGAATTGTATAAATATGTGTATCGTTTGCACATATCAATTCTTGTTCGATTTCGGGCTTTAAATCGCTTTCTGGAAGGTTATACGCGAACTGTTGCGTAAATATAACCAGTTTAATGCAACAAATACTCCAGAATAGTGACATAGGCTTAACATACCTTAAATAACCTTTACATAACTTAGAAATAAGTTTTGGAAGGTATGGTGTGTCGAAATCAAGTTTATTCGCTTACAGGGACTAATTTTGACAAAATACGAAAGTATGCCGATTTGTACTGTAACGAACATTTTGGAACTTGATCATAAGTTAAATATGCCCTAAATATCCTTTACATAGCTTTGAAATAGGCTTTGAGGTGTTTGGTGCGCAAAAATAAACTTTTTGGTCATTCAGGGATTAAAAGCGTCAAAAAGTGCATAAGTTTGCATTTTCGCGCATATCTTTCGTTCTGTATATATCCGGACATCCAAAAATTTATGTAATCATTAAAATATTTTATTTTAGTGATTGGCATGATAAAATTCCATTCGTCGCGTAATTTGGATCGTTTTTCGCGTCCGTTCGTGTTTCTTCGTAATTAACCGAACAACGCAACCGTACGACCAAACGAACCGACATCCAAGATATTTTTGAGCATGTTTTATGTTCCCTATACTTTAACTTTATTTTAGATCCTTGAAATGAGGTTAACGGGGCTTAAACGTGTCAAAAATGCATCAAATACAAGTTTCTAGGCTGCAGGGGCTGAAATTGCCAATCTGCCAAAGTGTCCATGCGGGCCGCGTAAGCCTGTGCTTATTCCTACGCGGGCTGTGACAGACCTGCATGTCAGAAACATTGAATTTGGACTTGGGACTTGATTTTGATGGTTTTAAACACTTGTTTTGGATACCATCTGCTCATTTTAGTTTGTTTATCATGTCCCCATGGTTTCTAAAACCATTAGCCCACATGTATGGCCAAGATCATTCCCTCTTTAGCAAGAAATGATCTTAACGGTTTACCAAAAAGTATAAATACCCATGCCATTCATTTTTTTTTCCTCACCCTTGATCTGATTTCTCTAAGTTGAAGTTATAATACTTCATACCTGGGATTTTAAGATCAAGTTCTCCCTAGCTTGGACCCTTTGTAAGCTTCTTTCATGCTTTTATCGCTTTTCAAGCATGAAAGTCAAACACTTTCTACTTTGACCAGTATTTAGTCAACACGAAGTTCGTTTGAACTTCGCAACATGAGCGTAATCACGATGATTATAGTCCCTTGTGACTATACCTACTGATTACCACGTTGATTAGGTGTAGTGACGAGTCGTAGTTTCGGTCAAAATGCGTATTTATGCGTATTTTGTAACCAAACTACTCTTGGGTATCAAAACACTTTGTTTTGATATCAAAACCTGTTTTCTAACTTAGGTAAACATGTTCCAACATGTTTAGCTCGTCACTTTTAGTTTAGTGCTTCTTTAGAGTCGTAAGTCAAGCGGTCTATACCACCGCTTAGACTTTCAAACCCGACCCGTTTGGTCGATCATTAGGATCCGACCAAACATATTATGTGACCATAGTTGTATAGGGAATAACCTTCCGAGGTTATACCTTACGGTCACTTCGTTTAAGTAGTTGTATGATTGGTAGTTTATATGCCTTAGGTAAATGACCAAAATGCCCTTTTTACGCATAAATTCATTTTAAACATATGTAACATAAATTTTGACATCTAAACTGATTAGGAAACATTATTAGACTTGCTAAGGCATATAATACTTGTCATAGGACTAGTTAGGCGGTCCAAACGCGTTTTACGCGAACGACGCGTTAATGTAGCGTAAGCTACCTAAACGGGTCGTAATGGGTCGTAAGCACTTAGGATAAGTTCCGTTTTAGGATGTAGGTTTTGTTTAACCACATTACATGAGTTCCTATACTCATTTGGTTCACAAAACCTCATTCTATCCGATCTTCCGATTTAGGTCCGGTTTATTTACTTAGTTACCTATATTAGGTGCCGTTTGATTCCGTGATCCCTCTAGCTTTGCTTGGTTGTTATTCAAGACTTCTAAGCATCCTCAAGTGAGTACATAGTCCCCTCTTTTACTGTTTTCAATGTTTTGGGGTGAAATATGTGTACCTATTTGTTATGTTCATGATTTCAAATTATAATTGATTATACGTATTAGTACTTATCTTTTGACAAACTGAATGATTATTTATGGTTAAAATCAAAATTTTCAAAGATTATAAAATTAATTGTTGGATTGTACTTAATTATATGTTCACCAGACCGATTGGTAGTATGATATAGCGCTATAGGATTAGACACCCCATTCCTATTGTAAGGAATGTCAGAAACCGATATTTTATCCAAACAGGGATTGCCTTTGTGGTATTTCTATAGTCTCAAAGGTGTATTTTGATACACTAAGGTTTGAATGAATTCTAAATCACACTTTTGTTGTATATTTAAGGTATAGTTTGATATGCTCTCATGTGTGATATTGTACAAAACAACATATATTTTGTTAATTATTAAAACATTGTTTGATATGTTATTTACAAAACCAAAGCATAGTTTAATATGTTATTTATAAAACCAAAGTATACTTTTGATATACTACTAAAAACTATTATTTTGACACTAAAGTATATTTAATATACTATCTGTTTAACGATTTTGGAACTGAAATATATTTTAATATATTACTTATTCGACTTTCTTAAAACCAAAGTATACTTTTATATGTACTATAAACCTTTTTATCAAAATATATTTTATACAAACTCATTTTATTTGGTTATTTATTTGTCTATGCATCATTCTGTCATATTAGCTGATTTCTTATAAATTCTAGTGTGATTTATAAAAGAAAATTTTTAAGGTTCATGATTATTTTCTGATTAAACATTTTTCCCTAAATTTTCAAGTCATGAATCCTATTATAATAAAACATATGTATCTCACAGGCATTTTTATGCTGACGTACCTAATTTTACACATGTTTCAGGTGCTGTTATGTGATGATTGTTGATGCATGCTATACATAGGATTGACTCGTGCCTTAGCGACTTTAAAACTTGAAAGACAATATTTGTATTTATCTGATTTGTAATAAAACAATGAGTTCAATAATGCAATAAAACAAAATTTTTTTAATCCATGGTTATGAAACAATGATTCTGTTACGACACTCCCCGACGTTTCCGCCACGATTTGTTGTATTTTTGTGGTCGGGGTGTGACAGAAAAGTTGGTATCAGAGCCAATGGTTATAGAGAATTAGGTTATTAGTAATGCTTTGACCTAGACTATAATCTTCCTAGGACCCTAACACAAGTTATCTTGTGTTTAGTTTTAAAACAATACTGTCACTTATCCTTAGGTGACAACCACAATAAGAACGCAAAATTTCGAATCCGCTTTGAAAACTAATCATCTGTTCTAGGATGATTGATTACTAGGTTTTGAACCTTCTAAGTTTTTAAAATCTCGTCAAAGTTGGGTCTTATAATTTTAACACGTGCAATCTGGAAGGGTGGATGCCTGTACTCTGAGCTTTCTGTCTAAGGCTAGAGTGTTCATATAAATCCACATAATCGGACCAGTCACTCTTACCTGGGAACTCTTGGGGTGAGTATCCACTTATAGGCTAAAGCATGTCTTCGCGATACATGAATATGTCCCACTTACTTTGATTAGTCACCGTCTCATTTGTTTTCCTTAGGTAACAAACAAATGATCGCAATTTCTATGCATTGTCATCCTGTTTTTGATTATCCGATATCATTTCACTTGTTTCCTCCCATATCTTTCATTATCTTTATGATGCCTCTTCATCTCAACAACAACGTCCGAACTAGGTGCTACAATCGCTCAACAAATAGGCGTCATACTCCAGAGGACCGTTGATTTAGCTATCACCATGACTCGCCTCAGGGATGAAGCCGTACTAGGAAACTGCACCTTGGTGCAATCAATGCCACCGTCATCATCCGAATCAAATACCCTGTTTCAATTGTACCCACAGTGGACGATGGGGACATTTGGTTAACATATACCGCTTTGCAATCCAAAGCAAAGCTGTTGCAAATCCTGCTGCTACTCAACCTTCAAATTCTGCTTCATATGTCTCCTTGGCATATCTAGCACCTCAACCTCATGAACTTTCTACCTTGTGTATCGACTTAAGCATGCCTAGTGCAAGGTTTCGAAACACCTCTCGTTACACAAATTCCAAAATCCATATAGGATCTTTCTATCCACATAATTAGATCCCTGTGGATGATTATCGTTCATCGGAGCCCTTAATTGAATTCTTTGTATGATTCAATACGTACATTACGATTCAATAAGGACAAAGCCGAATTCCTATTAAGATCTTCCTATCTTCATAGTTTGATTCTTATGTTTAAAGTGCCAAATGAAATCCACGAATTGGATTTCTGGTGTGCTTTAAATACCCGTGTCCAAAGATAACAAATTAAAGGTCAAGTTAAACAATTATGTGATTATGTGCTTATGTTTTTTCTTATATGTTTTGTGTTTTTGTGTGATCCGAATGTTCATTATCCAAATCCTCATAGAATCTTCCATATCTCCGTATGAGGGATTCAAAGAAGGATATCCAAAGGTACTACCTTAAATCCTTAATGGGCTTCTACGTAATAGTTAAGACCCTTGGATTATGAAATACTATTCTTGGACCCCTTGCGTGGTCTAGTTAAACAGATTGATTCAAAAATCTGGAAAGGAATATCATGTGATGATATAATTGAAAAGATCCCTTAAGTGGTCTATTTAAGGAGATCGTACGACGGTCTAGTTAAGGAGATCATGTGTTGATCTAGTTAAAAAGATCGTTTGTTGATCTTGTTAAAAAGATCCTTTGGTGGTCTAGTCAAGTCATTTCATGTTTATTCGATTGATTTTCCCCCATACACATTATGAAATGAACTGTGCGGACTGTGCAAGTGTCACACCCCCAAAATCCACCTGCGGAGTACTACCGCTTGGAGGCGTGACTGACCAGGATCCAGCCACCAATCATACTGAACAAGCATATAAGTAGTTATAAAAATCCAACCAATACAATTGGTGTTCAAACAAAACATAGTTTAAGTTGCAAGCGGAAGCATAGTGTTTAAAACCAAATCATGAGTTTAATTGTTCAACTTTAACATGGCACACAGCTGTCCATGTCCCACAACGACCCTCTTCCATGCAAGCTTCAGCTAAGTACCTAAAGACCTGCAAAGCATGTAGTAACGAGTCAACAACAAGTTGAGTGAGTTCACGGTTGGGTGTTCGTTTTAAGTTGTTTCAAAAACAGTTTCCTTTATCTGGCATCCTGCCGTGGGGGTTACCCCATAGTTGAAAACGTGACTTGTTTATTCCCGGTTATTCTGGAAATCTAGCCGTGGGGGCTACCCCGTGTTAGTTATCTGGCATTTCGGCCGTGGGGGCTACCCCATGTATACACTAGACTCGTTACCATATCGACTGCTGACTGTAGTCATGTTTATGTGCCCTGAAACTGTCAATGTCTATCATCACTGACGTGCCCCAGATCCATTAGTTCACGCCCGTCCTCTGCGGCACGGTGTGAGGTTTGTCAGACCTAAATAGCGCTATCTAACTAAAGACCCGCTCGCCATTGGCCCGGTGATTAAGTCGATATAAAAAGGAGGGACTTCGTGATAGACTTTTGGTCTAGTACGAGTTATCTGTCCATGAGGACGAGGAATTACATTCCTGAACCAATGCTGTCCTACCCAAGGAGGACGAGGAATCCACGTTCCTTAACCCCATTCCCAACCCAGGGAATCCCATGCTTTGTAGAGGGTGTGAACTCACCTTGGTTTGCTCAGCAGATTCACAGAAAGGTCAATCAAGTTGTAAGTGGTCAACTACGTCCTAACATAGATACCATTCAAGTCAGGTTCATATGAAAGTAGTGCACGTATGTTCTACACGTATTGTACACAAGTAACGATCATGGCATACATGTCTAGCATGGCAGTTCATCAACAGTTCGCAACAAGTTCCACATTAGCATTTATGTAACAACCAAAGTCCAAGTGTGCGGCCCAAACAGTTGGGCTCGTAATAGCATGCAGGTCCAAAACAGTGCACCACATACACAATTAGCAATACACAGAAAGCCCATACATTCGACCCACTAACTTAGGCCCGTAACTATGCAAGTCCAATCCAACGAGTGTGCGTACATGGTCTCGAGTCGAGACTGTGCGATCTCGAGTCGAGACTGTGCGATCTCGGTTAAAGCCTATGAGTTCTCGAGTCATGCATGCATTGGTCTCGAGTCGCAACTGGACTCGCAAGCATGGTCTCGAGTCATGAGGTTTGTGTGCTGATAAAGTATGGTCTCGAGTCGCAACCTATGTCGCAACCGTGGGTCTCGGGTCGTCATGAGGTGATCTCGAGTTGTAGCTTCATGGTCTCGAGTCGAGACCAGTGGTCTCGGCTCGTTCACCTGCTGATTCTGATGCATTCTGCCCGCATTTGTACTATCCAACAGAATTTCACTGTTGTGATTTTTATGTACTATCCAATGAGGTTCTACAAACATGTTTATTTGTCTAACCATTAACTAAAATGGATCAAACAAGCATTTTCAAATATTATCCAATCTTCATACCATATTCAACACATATTCATCTAGTTCATCTTTAGGGTTTTCATCCTAAACAAACATGCTCATTTAAATCAATTTATGCTAGCATAATCCGCCTAGTTCAATGCACCATCGATCCTCATCATTCACACATCCAACCGAGAACATAATGGCACCATATTCAAACATTTTTCTACTTATTCATATGTCAAGTTAACATGATCATTGACAACCACTCTATTCTTCCTAACCATGATTTTATCTAGAAATCAAGCGTTTACATCCTAGATGAACAACAACAATCTTCATATATTTCATGATTCTTACTCATTAGGTCAATCAAGATCATACAAAAGAGGTTAAGTATATGTTTCATTCATCAAGCACACATGACATCTAGCACACATATAACACCTAGGACACATTAGAACACTAACCGGTAGAGACTCGAAGTGTGAGGGTATGAAGAGTCGATGGGTGAGCTTCCGAGTGACGATTCCGAGCTTGAGTCAAGCCGAGTGTCCTTGTTATCACCGGTTTGGTCCGAGAGAAGGGAAAGGAGGTCTTGTAGTTCTAGGGTTTAAGGTTTTCTAGAGAGAGAGAGTAGAAGAGAGTGTGTGTGAGGGTGAGTGTAGGTTTGGGGCTTTTATACTTGGTTGTGCACTCAAAGTAAATTTCGGATGGGTTAAGGGAGTGCATGGCCCAACAGGCCCATTTGTTTTATTGTTCACTCGAGACCAAGCGGTCTCGAGTCGGGTCCTTGTGTTTCGGGTCACATACATACAAGCATACATATAAACATAACACATAATCACATCGGATGTTCACTTATATCATTAAACCAACAAGTTAACTAGTCCAATAACGTTCAAGCATGTTACATCAAGATACAACGAAAGGTTCTAAATTTCAAGTTGTCACATCATCCCCAAGTTGAAAGAAATTTCGTCCCGAAATTTGGTAAGCACTCACTGAGGAAGCTAGTTAAGTTGTATGGTTTTCCTGGTTTTCCTGGGGTGTCACATCCACCCCCCGTTGATCTGGAATTTCGTCCCGAAATTCCGTAGCTTCAGCCTCAGTAGTGGTTGTACCGTTTCCGAACAGTTGGGGATACTTTTGTTTCATCCGATCTTCGCGCTCCCAGGTGAACTCTGGGCCGCGACGTGAGTTCCAACGAACTCGAACGAGAGGTATTCTAGTGCTCTTGAGGACCTTAACATCCCGGTCCATGATTTCAACTGGTTCCTCGACGAATCGTAAATGCTCGTCGATAGTGAGTTCCTTCAGAGGAACTATGTGGGTCTCATTTGACAGACACTTCTTCAGATTTGACACGTGGAAAACGTTGTGAACTGCACTGAGTTCTGCCGGTAAGTTCAGTCTGTAGGCCACCCTGCCTATTTTCTCGATGATTTCGAAAGGTCCGACGTATCGTGGGTTAAGTTTTCCTCGTTTACCAAAACGAACCACACCCTTCCAGGGTGAAACTTTGAGTAGTACCCGCTCCCCAACCTGGAGCTCAAGTGGTTTCCTACCCTTATCGGCGTAGACTTTCTGACGGTCACGAGCTGCCGCCATGCGTTATCGAATTTGAGCAATTCGTTCAGTTGTGTCTACCACATGTTCTGGACCAGTTATCTGACTGTCCCCCACCTCCGCCCAACAAAGAGGTGACCGGCATTTACGCCCGTACAATGCCTCAAACGAAGCATCTTTAATGCTGGTGTGGTAGCTGTTATTGTACGAGAATTCCACAAGTGGCAGATGCTTTTCCCAGCTGTTGCCAAAGTCGATTACATATGCACGAAGCATGTCTTCTAAGGTTTGAATAGTGCGCTCGGACCGCCCGTCCGTCTGAGGGTGATATGCCGTGCTCATATCTAAACGTGAGCCAAAGGATTTGTGCATTGCTTGCCATAGTTCTGAGGTAAAACGCGCATCTCGATCTGAGATAATAGAGGTGGGCACTCCGTGCCTCGAAACAACTTCCTTGAGGTATACGTCTGCTAGAGTGGAGAACTTATCCGTTTCCTTGATAGCCAAGAAGTGTGCAGACTTTGTGAGTCGATCCACGATCACCCAAATAGTATCGTTACCTCGTTGAGATCTAGGTAGGCCGGTAACAAAATCATTGGAAATTTGCTCCCATTTCCATTGCGGTATCTCTGGTTGTTGGAGTAGGCCTGAGGGTTTCTGGTATTCAGACTTGACTCTCGCACAAGTCAAACACTTGCTGACGTAAGTTTCTATGTGGGCCTTCATGCTAGGCCACCAATACGTAGTTTTGATATCGTGGTACATCTTATCTGAACCAGGATGTACTGAGTAGCGAGACTTGTGTGCTTCATCCATCACAAGCTCTCGTAGGTTGCCATAGAGTGGGACCCAAATGCGTCCCGTTACGTAGTAAGCACCGTCTTCCTTTTGTTCTAAGCGTTGCCTTGAGCCGCGTAGGGCTTCAGCCCTGACGTTTTCTGGTTTCAATGCTTCTATCTGAGCAGCTCGTATTTGGGAAGGAAGACTAGAATGGATCGTGAGTTGTAAAGCTCGCACGCGCTTAGGCGCAGTGTCCTTTCGACTGAGGGCGTCAGCCACAACATTGGCTTTGCCCGGGTGATACCTGATTGAGCACTCGTAGTCATTCAGTAGCTCGACCCATCGTCGTTGTCGCATATTCAGTTCTTTCTGTTTGAAGATGTGCTCGAGGCTCCTGTGGTCGGTGTAGATGGCACACTTGGTACCGTACAGGTAATGTCGCCATATCTTAAGTGCAAAAACAACAGCTCCCAGCTCTAAATCGTGTGTAGTGTAGTTCTTCTCGTGAACTTTGAGTTGGCGTGAGGCGTAGGCTATAACTTTATCTCGTTGCATCAATACACAACCAAGACCTTGAATTGACGCGTCACAGTAAACCACAAAATCGTCTGTGCCCTCTGGCAAGGAAAGGATAGGTGCGCTGCAAAGTCTATCCTTTAGATGCTGAAATGCTAACTCCTGGGCACTTCCCCATCGATAAACAACGCCTTTCTACGTCAGTGAGGTGAGAGGCTGTGCAATCTTGGAAAAATCCTTAATGAACCTCCTGTAGTAACCTGCCAAACCCAAGAATTGGCGAATTTCCTTTGGTGTACGAGGTGCAGGCCAGTTCTTAATCGAGTCTACCTTGGATGGATCAACGTGAATCCCATCCTTGTTTACCACGTGGCCTAGGAAATGGACTTCTCGAAGCCAGAAGTCTCATTTCGAGAACTTGGCATAAAGCTGTTCGGTTCGTAGGAGTTCCAGAATGAGTCGTAGATGTTGCTCGTGTTCCTCCTGACTCTTAGAATAGATCAGGATGTCGTCGATGAAGACTATGACGAACTTGTCCAGGTAAGGCTTGCACACTCGATTCATCAAGTCCATGAAAACCGCGGGTGCGTTTGTCAGCCCAAAAGGCATGACCAAGAACTCATAGTGGCCATAGCGAGTTCTAAAAGCTGTTTTAGAGACATCCTCTTCTCGGACTCTCAACTGGTGATATCCTGATCTCAAATCAATCTTTGAATAGTAGCTCGACCCCTGCAGCTGGTCGAACAAGTCGTCAATGCGTGGTAGAGGATAACGATTCTTCACCGTCACCTTGTTGAGTTCCCTGCAGTCAATGCACATTCTGAAGGTACCGTCTTTCTTCTTCACAAACAGCACTGGAGCTCCCCAGGGCGATGAGCTAGGACGAATAAAACCCTTATCCAAGAGTTCTTGCAGTTGCGTAGAGAGTTCTTCCAACTCTGATGGAGCTAAGCGATAAGGTGCTCGAGCTATAGGTGCAGCTCCAGGAGCTAGTTCAATCTGAAACTCGACTTGGCGATGAGGCGGAAGACCAGGTAGTTCCTCCGGAAATACCTCAGGATAGTCGCGTACAATCGGAAAATCCTCTATCTTCTTTTCTTTCTCCGAGGTGTCAGTGCGAGACCCAAAATGGCAGTGTGGCCCTTTCGCAAGCACTTTTGGGCCTTAAGGAGAGAGATGATGTTCTCAACAGCACTCCTCTTGTCTCCACGAATCATGAGAGGTTCACTACCGGAACCTGGAATACGAACAACCTTCTCGTTGCAAAGAATCTCTGCTCGATGTTGGGATAACCAATCCATCCCAATGACAACGTCGAAACTACCCAAGACGATAGGAATAAGGTCGATAGAGAAGGTCTGGTTAGCAAGAACAAGTTTACAACCTTTGACTACGTGTGTGGCTTCTAAACTCTTACCGTTTGCTAGCTCTACAGTGTGTTTGTTCTTAAAAGGTGTTGGAATACGCTTAAGCATTCGACTAACTTCTAGTGACATGTAGCTAGTATCGGCACCCGAATCAAATAAAACTGTAACATAAAAGTCGTCGAGAAGGAACTTACCCGCTACAACATTGGGGTCATTCCTTGCTTCACCTTGGCCAATCACGAACGCCCGCCCCCTGGCACCATTGTTGTTGTTCCCATTGTTACCATTCCCCTGATTGTTGTTATTGTTGTTGTTGTTGTTCTGGTTCCTGTTCAGTTGGGGACAATCTCTCTTGAAGTGGCCATCAGCTCCACACTGAAAGCACCCTTTGTTATCACCCTGCTGCGGCTGACGTTGGTTCTGTTGAGCTTGCTGACGATTCTGATTGGCGGGATATAAGCTCCTGCAATCCTTCGCAGCGTGACCTGGCTTGTTGCACCGATGACAGTTTCCCCTGGTGCATGGCCCACTGTGGTGCAGGCTGCAGCGATTTCACTTGGGGTGATTCCCTTTGTACCCACCATGACTTTGACCACCAGATGATTGCTGACTAGGGCTCTTGTAGTCTTCAGTCTTTCTCTGCTGGGACTGAGACTGAACAGAAGTTGAACCCTTACTTGAAGCCCCTTCCCATTTCCGTTTGTTGTCACTAGGGACACCTGAAGTAGTTGCAGCACCTATGCGTTTTGGTAACCTGTTCTGCTCCACCGCTTGGTCAGTAAGACGGTGGGCCAACTGAACTACCTGCTGGATAGTGGCGAGGTTTGCTGAAGTCACATGGCTTTGGATCTCTGGCACCAAGCCCTTGAGAAAGAGTTCAATTCGCTTAAATGGAGGGTCCACCATAGTAGGACACAGTAATGCAAGCTCATTCGATCTCTTAGTGTACGCCTCAATCTCTGACCCCGTCATCTTGAGGTTGAAGAACTCGACTTCCAGCTTATGAATGTCATCCCGACTGCAGTATTCTTCCTTGATCATTTCCTTAAAAGTTTCCCATGGGGTGGCGTTGGCAGCAACCAACCCCAGCATCTGAACCTGAGCGTTCCACCACGTGAGGGCTAAGCCCTCGAGAGTACCGGTAGCATACTTCACCCTGCGCGCCTCAGGGCATTCACACATTTCGAACACAGATTCTAGTTTCTCAAACCAGTGGAGGAGGCCTACGGCTCCTTCAGTGCCGCTAAAAGTAGTGGGTCGGCAGTCCATAAAGGTTTTGAAGGTGCACACAGGTGGCCGAACATGTTGACCTATTGTGGGCGAAAGAAAGACAGAGTTTAACACAAAGGTTGGTTCACGAGAGTAGGATTCTAAAGGTCCTAGAATGAGTTTGGACTGCAGGATATACCTCCTGCGTGTGCAGCTGCTAGTGCCGCAGCAACTCGTTCGTTAATCAGAGCCGTCAACTGGGCTTGTGTCAGGTTAACGCGTCCAGACATGATCTTCATATCAAGAGGAACGTGAGTGAGAGAGGTTCGCAAAAATGCGATGACAGGAGAGAGTAAGCATACACATGTTCAAGCAACAGTAGTTATACTAACCAAGCATACCATGAGCAATGTACCATGTAACTAACAAGTAGGCAATATACACATAGATCATATCATCTAGAATGTCGAGCCTTGCATGTGGAGTGAAGCGTCGTTGTGGATCGTAGAGCACTGTACGGGTTATAGTCTGATTTTAATAAAAACGTTTTCCCCTTTATTAAAACCAATTTCACTATAACCAATGGCTCTGATACCAATCTATCACACCCCCAAAATCCACCTGCGGAGTACTACCGCTTGGAGCCGTGACTGACCAGGATCCAGCCACCAATCATACTGAACAAGCATATAAGTAGTTATAAAAATCCAACCAATACAGTTGGTGTTCAAACAAAACATAGTTTAAGTTGCAAGCGGAAGCATAATGTTTAAAACCAAATCATGAGTTTAATTGTTCAAGTTTAACATGGCACACAGCTGTCCATGTCCCACAACGACCCTCTTCCATGCAAGCTCCAGCTAAGTACCTAAAGACCTGCAAAGCATGTAGTAACGAGTCAACAACAAGTTGAGTGAGTTCACGGTTGGGTGTTCGTTTTAAGTTGTTTCAAAAACAGTTTCCTTTATCTGGCATCCTGCCGTGGGGGCTACCCCATAGTTGAAAACGTGACTTGTTTATTCCCGGTTATTCTGGCAATCCAGCCGTGGGGGCTACCCCGTGTTAGTTATCTGGCATTTCGGCCGTGGGGGCTACCCCATGTATACACTAGACTCGTTACCATATCGACTGCTGACTGTAGTCATGTTTATGTGCCCTGAAACTGTCAATGTCTATCATCATTGACGTGCCCCAGATCCATTAGTTCACACCCGTCCTCTGCGGCACGGTGTGAGGTTTGTCAGACCTAAATAGCGCTATCTAACTAATGACCCGCTCACCATTGGCCCGGCGATTAAGTCGATATAAAAAGGAGGGACTTCGTGATAGACTTTTGGTCTAGTACGAGTTATCTGTCCATGAGGACGAGGAATTACATTCCTGAACCAATGCTGTCCTACCCAAGGAGGACGAGGAATCCACGTTCCTTAACCCCATTCCCAACCCAGGGAATCCCATGCTTTGTAGAGGGTGTGAACTCACCTTGGTTTGCTCGGCAGATACACAGAAAGGTCAATCAAGTTGTAAGTGGTCAACTACGTCCTAACATAGATACCATTCAAGTCAGGTTCATATCCAAGTAGTGCACGTATGTTCTACACGTATTGTACACAAGTAACGATCATGGCGTACATGTCTAGCATGGCAGTTCATCAACAGTTCGCAACAAGTTCCACAGTAACATTTATGTAACAACCAAAGTCCAAGTGTGCGGCCCAAACAGTTGGGCTCGTAATAGCATGCAGGTCCAAAACAGTGCACGACATACACAATTAGCAATACACAGAAAGCCCATACATTCGGCCCACTAACTTAGGCCCGTAACTATGCAAGTCCAATCCAGCGAGTGTGCGTACATGGTCTCGAGTCGAGACTGTGCGATCTCGAGTCGAGACTGTGCGATCTTGGTTAAAGCCTATGAGTTCTCGAGTCATGCATGCATTGGTCTCGAGTCGCAACTGGACTCGCAAGCATGGTCTCGAGTCATGAGGTTTGTGTGCTGATAAAGTATGGTCTCGAGTCGCAACCTATGTCGCAACCGTGGGTCTCGGGTCGTCATGAGGTGATCTCGAGTTGTAGCTTCATGGTCTCGAGTCGAACAGTGGTATCGGCTCGTTCACCTGCTGATTCTGATGCATTCTGCCTGCATTTGTACTATCCAACAGAATTTCACTGTTGTGATTTTTATGTACTATCCAATGAGGTTCTACAAACATGTTTATTTGTCTAACCATTAACTAAAATGGACCAAACAAGCATTTTCAAATATTATCCAATCTTCATACCATATTCAACACATATTCATCTAGTTCATCTTTAGGGTTTTCATCCTAAACAAACATGCCCATTTAAATCAATTTATGCTAGCATAATCCGCCTAGTTCAATGCACCATCGATCCTCATCATTCACACATCCAACCGAGAACATAATAGCACCATATTCAAACATTTTTCTACTTATTCATATGTCAAGTTAGCATGATCATTGACAACCACTCTATTCTTCCTAACCATGATTTTATCTAGAAATCAAGCATTTACATCCTAGATGAACAACAACAATCTTCATATATATCATGATTCTTACTCATTAGGTCAATCAAGATCATACAAAAGAGGTTAAGTATATGTTTCATTCATCAAGCACACATGACATCTAGCACACATATAACACCTAGGATACATTAGAACACTAACCGGTAGAGACTCGAAGTGTGAGGGTATGAAGAGTCGATGGGTGAGCTTCCGAATGACGATTCCGAGCTTGAGTCGAGCCGAGTGTCCTTGTTATCACCGGTTTGGTCCGAGAGAAGGGGAAGGAGGTCTTGTAGTTCTAGGGTTTAAGGTTTTCTAGAGAGAGAGAGTAGAGGAGAGTGTGTGTGAGGGTGAGTGTAGGTTTGGGGCTTTTATACTTGGTTGTGCACTCTAAGTAAATGTCAGATGGGTTAAGGGAGCGCATGGCCCAACCGGCCCATTTGTTTTATTGTTCACTCGAGACCAAGCAGTCTCGAGTCGGGTCCTTGTGTTTCGGGTCACATACATACAAGCATACATATAAACATAACACATAATCACATAGGATGTTCACTTATATCATTAAACCAACAAGTTAACTAGTCACATAACGTTCAAGCATGTTACATCAAGATACAACGAAAGGTTCTAAATTTCAAGTTGTCACAGCAAGGAATTACGTAATTATGGATGCATACATAATTATGGAATTCAGTGCACAGAAACCACAACAAGTTTTGTCATGCGTTAAGACCTATAGTGATGAGAATAACGAAACGGGAACAATGTAGAAAGTGGAATGGTGGATACGCCGCTGGTACTTCCTATATATAAGTGTTCCTTATCACATTGTGAACGTAGCGTTATTTGAGTTACTAGAAGCCCTGGACCTTGACCAATGTTATTTTACACTCCCCAACTCTGATTTCGAGCACACACAAGTTTCCTATGATAGTCTTCATAAGAAACGTTCTTCTGTCTGTAGTTCAAAACTCCATATTTTGTTACTATGATGACATCACTTTGATAGATGGTAAATTCACTAAGAATCCAAAGGTGGCCCAGAGTTTTACTTAGGGTACGAAGGATTCATTCGAAAGCGAAACGATCACAGTTGTCTTCACAAGTTTCCTCTAAAATTAAATTTCGGGATGAAATTTCCTAAAGTAGGGGAGACTGTGACACAAGTGTCACTTCAACCATCATACAAATACCAAACCAATGAAATAGTGGATACAATTGCTGAAGCAGTGGTTACTGCTGTTGTTGTTGAACAACTGTTGGAAGAAAATTCAGAACCCCTGTTGGAACCACTGTCTGACCCCTGGTCTGATGAAGAAGAGGAGAAGAAGCAAGAAGAAAGTAAGGAGAAAAGCCAGAAGAAAGTGAACATGTCTGTGATTGTGCCATGATGGCCGCAACTAAGGTATCACCCCAGGTTCTTAAAAACCTTTGTTCAGACAAATGCATCATAGGATTTGCAAACATCAAGGAGGTGAATGAAAACCTTAGATATAGATTGTTAAATGATGAGGTACAATTTGAAAAATCTTTAAAACAATTGAAAATCAAATTGTCAGAAAAAGAAAATGAGATTTGCAGCCTCAAACATGAGCATAGCATAACAAAGGACCAACTCCAGGCCATGATAGAAAAATATCAAACCTGCAAAAAGGAGTTGGAATCCACCCAAATCACATGTGAGAAATGGGTGGAATCCTGCAAAGGTTATGAAATTATGCTTGAAAAACAGATTGAAAGTAATGTAAAATTCGGCATAGGGTTTAGGAAAAATGACCAAGTTGAAAACACTTCTGTAAATCAATCTAGTTCTATTGAAATCATACCCACCAACAAGGATGGTCAAGAAGTTAAAATAACTGATAAAAGTGGCAACAAAATCACTCTGGAAAGATCAGTGGGGTCCACAACTTTTGAGGAGATTGAGAAATACCAATTCAAACCCACATGGTCTGATGAGTGTGACATCCTTGAAAATTTTAAACCCATGGATTTCACCACTGTGGATGGTGTCAAACCTCCAAAGGCCAAGGTAATTCCTCTTAAGGACATCCCAACAGTGGGTCAAAACTCTGTTGCAAAGGAGTCTGAAAAGAAGAAAAGGAAAGAAAAGATTAAAAACTTGTTTTGTGACTTTTGTGAAAAGAAAAATCATTAACCAAAGATTGTTTTCATTTAAAAGCTTATGACATTAACAAAACAAGTACCATTGTGCCATCAAAGAGCAGCACCATCTGTGGTAAATCAAACCATCTCACTCAGGAGTGTGTGTACCTCAAATCCTTTGAGGTCAAAAAGGAAGAGTACACTTCAAAAACACTCATGAGTTCATCAAAATCACAAATCAAGAAACAACCATCTTTTGTGCCTGTCCAAACAGCTGTTACAAAACAACTGAACCAAAACTCTATTAAAAGAGAGGTTCAAGTGACTGATGCACCCCCTGCTAACCAATACCAAAGAGGTATGTGACATCTGTGTCACTTCAACCATCATACAAATACCAAACCAATGAAATATTTTATTTCATACTTGGGATTTGTATAAATATGTGTATCGTTTGCACATATCAATTCTTGTTCGATTTCGGGCTTTAAATCGCTTTCTGGAAGGTTATACGCGAACTGTTGCGTAAATATAACCAGTTTAATGCAACAAACACTCCAGAACAGTGACATAGGCTTAACATACCTTAAATAACCTTTACATAACTTAGAAATAAGTTTTGGAAGGTTTGGTGTGTCGAAATCAAGTTTATTCGCTTACAGGGACTAATTTCGACAAACTGTGAAAGTATGCCGATTTGCACAGTAACGAACATTCCGGAACTTGATCATAAATTAAATATTCCCTAAATATCCTTTACATAGCTTAGAAATAGGCTTTGGGGTGTTTGGTGCGCAAAAATAAACTTTTTGGTTATTCAGGGACTAAAAGCGTCAAAAAGTGCATAAGTTTGCATTTTCGCGCATATCTTACGTTCTGTATATATCCGGACATCCAAAAATTTATGTAATCATTAAAATATTTTATTTTAGTGATTGGCATGATAAAATTCCATTCGTCGCGTAATTTGGATCGTTTTTCGCGTCCGTTCGTGTTTCTTCGTAATTAACCGAACAACGCAACCGTACGACCAAACGAACCGACATCCGAGATATTTTTGAGCATGTTTTATGCTCCCTATACTTTAAATTCATTTTAGAGCCTTGAAATGAGGTTAACGGGGCTTAAACGTGTCAAAAATGCATCAAATACATGTTTCTAGGCTGTAGGGGCTGAAATTGTCAATCTGCCAAAGTGTCCAGGCGGGCCGCGTAAGCCTGTGCTTATTCCTACGTGGGCCGTGACAGACCTGCAGGTCAGAAACATTGAATCTGGACTTTGGACTTGATTATGATGGTTTTAAACACTTGTTTTGGATACCATCTGCTCATTTTAGCTTGTTTATCATGTCTCCAAGGTTTCTAAAACCATTAGCCCACATGTATGGCCAAGATCATTCCCTCTTTAGCAAGAAATGATCTTAACGGTTTACCAAAAAGTATAAATACCCATGCCATTCATTTGTTTTCCTCACCCTTGATTTGATTTCTCTAAGTTGAAGTTATAATACTTCATACCTGGGATTTTAAGATCAAGTTCTCCCTAGCTTGGACCTTTTGTAAGCTTTTTTCGTTCTTTTATCGCTTTTCAAGCGTGAAAGTCAAACAGTGTTTGACTTTCTGCTTTGACCAGTCTTTGGTCAACACGAAGTTCGTTTGAACTTCACAACGTGAGCGTAATCACGATGATTATAGTCCCTTGTGACTATACCTACTGATTACAACGTTGATTAGGTGTAGTGACGAGTCGTAGTTTCGGTCAAAATGCGTATTTATGCATATTTTGTAACCAAACTACTCTTGGGTATCAAAACACTTTGTTTTGATATCAAAACCTATTTTCTAACTTAGTTAAACATGTTCCAACATGTTTAGCTCGTCACTTTTAGTTAGTGCTTGTTTAGAGTCGTAAGTCTAGCGGTCTAAACCACCGCTTAGATTTTCGAACCCGACCCGTTTGGTCGATCATTAGGATCTGACCAAACATATTATGTGGCCATAGTTGTATAGGTAATAACCTTCCGAGGTTATACCTTATGGTCACTTCGTTTAAGTAGTTGCATGATAGGTAGTTTATATGCCTTAGGTAAATGACCAAAATGCCATTTTGACGCATAAATTCATTTTAAGCATATGTAACATAAATTTTGACATCTAAACTAATTAGGAAACATTATTAGACTTGTTAAGGCATATAATACTTGTCATAGGACTAGTTAGGCGGTCCGAGCGCGTTTTACGCGAACGACGCGTTAAAGTAGCGTACGCTACCTAAACGGGTCGTAATGGGTCGTAAGCACTTAGGATAAGTTCCGTTTTAGGTTGTAGGTTTTGTTTAACCACATTACATGAGTTCCTATACTCATTTGGTTCACAAAACCTCATTCTATCCGATCTTCCAATTTAGGTCCGGTTTATTTACTTAGTTACCTATATTAGGTGCCGTTTGATTCCGTGATCCCTCTAGCTTTGCTTGGTTGTTATTCACGACTTCTAAGCATCCTCAAGTGAGTACATAGTCCCCTCTTTTACTGTTTTCAATGTTTTGGGGTGAAATATGTGTACCTATTTGTTATGTTCATGATTTCAAAGTATAATTGATTATACGTATTAGTACTTATCTTTTGAGAAACTGAATGATTATTTATGGTTAAACTCAAATTTTTCAAAGATTATAAAATTAATTGTTGGATTGTACTTAATTATATGTTCACCAGACTGATTGGTAGTATGATATAGCGCTATAGGATTAGACACCTCATTCCTGTTGTAAGGACTGTCAGAAACCGATATTTTATCCAAACAAGGATTGCCTTTGTGGTATTTCTATAGTCTCAAAGGTGTATTTTGATACACTAAGGTTTGAATGAATTCCAAATCACACTTTTGCTGTATATTTTGTTATACTCCCTAAGGTATACTTTGATATGCTCTCATGTGTGATATTGTACAAAACAACATATATTTTGTTAATTATTAAAACATAGTTTGATATGTTATTTACAAAACCAAAGCATAGTTTAATATGTTATTTATAAAACCAAAGTATACTTTTGATATACTACTGAAAACTATTATTTTGACACTAAAGTATATTTAATATACTACCTATTTAACGATTTTGGAACTGAAATATATTTTAATATATTACTTATTCGATTTTCTTAAAACCAAAGTATATTTTTATATGTACTATAAACCTTTTTCTCAAAATATATTTTATACAACTCATTTTATTTGGTTATTTATTTGTCTATGCATCATTCTGTCATATTATCTGATTTCTTATAAATTTTAGTGTGATTTATAAAATAAAATATTTTAGGGTTCATGACTATTTTCTGATTAAACATTTTTCTCTAAATTTTCAAGTCATGAATCCTATTATAATAAAACCTATGTATCTCACAGGCATTTTTATGCTGACATACCAATTTTTACAAATGTTTCAGGTGTTGTTATGTGATGATTGTTGATGCATGCTATACATAGGATGGACTCGTACCTTAGGGACTTTAAAACTTGAAAGACAATATTTGTATTTATCTGATTTGTAATAAAACAATGAGTTCAATAATGCAATAATTTTTTTTAATCCATGGTTATGAAACATTGATTCTATTACGACACTCCCCGACGTTTTTGCCACAATTTGTTGTTTTTTTTTGTGGTCGGGGCGTGACAAGGTAAAGGTCAACCTCCATACCCAAGGGTCCCACATGTTTATGAGGCTTACAAAAGGCCTTCTAAACCAAAAGTGAACATGCATGTCACACCCCGACCACGTATAACATACAAAACGTGGCGGAAAAACGTCGGGGAGTGTTGTAATAGAATTAATTGTTTCATAACCATGGCATTCAAAGTTGTATTTTATTTATCAACATAAGAGTTACATTGTCTTAAAAAGGAAACAAAGAGTACAAACATAATTAACCTAAGTCTATCTTCGTTTTATGTCTCTAAGGCACAGGTCCGCCCTAGTGTCACGATCATTGTCCTAAGCAACAGCTCCTGAAAATACATGTGAAAATAGGTACGTCAGCATAAAAATGCCTGTGAGATACATAGGATTTGTGAAAAGAGGATTCATGACTTATAAGTTTAGAAAAAGTTGTTAACAAAAGTCAGTCATGAACCTTGTAAATTGTTTTGTTTTGTAAATCATTCCAAAAAGCGATGATATGTATAAATAAGAGAATAATGTAAGGTTAAATAAATAACCACGTAAAATGAGTTTGTATAAGATAAGTTGTTTTGTAAATCAATGTCTTGTGAAAATAAGTTGTTTATGTAAAACATAATATGTCAAATATTGAAATGATTTAAGTAACGCTACGACATGTAATGTCATACAAACACTTATATATAGGAAGTACCAGTGGCGTATCCACCATGCTTGTATCATATTACACACGCCTCGTTACTCAAATCACTTACTCAAACCAACCACCAATGTAAATTGTTTATGTATAAATGAATTGTCATGTGTTCATGTGTAAACCATATCGAAATGTCTATGTCCAATGTAAACCACTAAATGTCTATATCAATGTCAAAATGTTTATGTTTAATGTAGATCATGTAATGTGTACCCAAAAATATCATGTATGGTAAGTGAAATATATCAACTAAACCATATGTAAAATGCACAAAAACAAGGTATTGAAGTAAAACATAGTTTAAATCAAAGTTATGTTTTGTGGAACAAATGCATGGTATACTGATACAAACATTTATGCGGTATTGTGAAAATGCATACATCCAAGCCTTGAGACTGTGGCGATAAACCCTTAAACAAATTAAAGGTTTATCTAAGTTATGTGTATCGAATTCGGTCATTCCTTTCATCCAAACCTACCCAGGATGTCCGGAACGGGAGTTGTCAATTCCTATGGAACCACTACCTACTAACGAACGGCGTAGCTAATGTTAATGAATGTATTGTTCCATTTTAAACAACCCAAATGTCATAACAAAATGTAAGCATGTGATGAAAACAACTGTACTAAGTATGCACACAATGGGCATACATAGCATGAAATGTAATGTGAAACAATGTACTAAGTATGCACACAATGGACATACATAGCATGAAATGTAATGTAAAACAATGTACTAAGTATGCACACAATGGACATACATAGCATGAAATGTAATGTAAAACAATGTACTAAGTATGCACACAATGGACATACATAGCATGAACACAATGAAATCATGTACTATAAATGTACTAATGAACATAGCAAGTATATGATGTGAAAGCAGGAAAGCATGAAAGTAACAAGTAGGCACATGTGTTTCACCCCAAACCAGTTTGGAAAACAGTAAAAGAGGGGTCTATGTACTCACTTGAGATTGCTCAGAAGTCCTAAGATATCCACCAAGCAATGCTAGAGATCTCGAAATCAAACGGCACCTAATATAGGCAACTATGTTAATAAACCGGACCTAAATCGGAGGATCGGATAGAATAAGGGTTCGTAAACCAAACGAGTATGGAGACTCGTGTAATATGGTTTAACAAAGCCTACATACTAAATGAAACCTAACATAAGTGCTTACGTGTCACACCATGACTTTTGCGGAAGCGTGATTATGGGGTGACTTACTTGTTATCATTGCATTCAACCATATCAAACAATCTATATGATAATACCAAAGATCTGTCATCCATAAAATGAGTTTAAAACATCACAACATTGTCTAAAACGTAGACTTCAAATTTAAGTTTTACAAACCAGATGAATTGTGTAAAAGTTTGCTAAGGACTCGTCAAAGATAATAGTTGTAATCAAAGTTTGTAAGACGTGTCTCATCCAGGATTAAGACATACTGGCCAAACCCAAAAACCATGGATGACATCTTTATACTTAACATGACTTGAAATTCCAACGCCCGCCAGATCCATACTTAAATTCCTGAAATACATATAGTTTGGAAAACATCAACAAAAGTTGAGCGAGTTCATGTGTATGTGAGTCTGTATAAATCGTTAATGTGTGTCTGTATAAATTGTGAAATATGTCTGTATAAGTGTATGTCCTTGGTATGTAGCAATAAGGAAAAACAGATCAATTAATGTGTAGCTAATACATTAATAAGTGATATGGCCTAGGAAGCACTCAAACCTGTAACGCGTACTTCATACCGGTCCTTCCGGCGGAACGACATAGTCACCAAATGCAGCCACACGCTGGCCCATGTGTGGGGCTCGTAACACCCAATAGATCTATCACTCATGCCTCTCGGTCCTTATACAAGGATTAATGGTCTTACGATAATAGCCTGTCCATTCACGTGATCTAACAATAAATTCCTTAGCTAATCATACCATGTATAAAAGTGTCTGAAATAATTGTAACATGTATTTCACCCCCGAAGTTATAAAACTGAAAACAGTTAAGAGAAAAGGGGGACATGAACTCACCGTATTGCGTCTTCGGTACCCGTAACCCAAATCTCCTCAGCAAACACGACTACCTACAATGGTCTAACGTCTATTAGACGAACGGGTCGTGCCTTGTCTTAGTATTAATTTGTGCCTTTGAGTTACGTTTTAAAGTGTCTTCAATATTTTAGTAATAATACTTCTCATACTTTTGTATTCGTATTTCCTTCCCAAGGATGGGATATTTTACATATGTCTGTTCGTATTGGAATTATATTTTTAAGTCCCATTTTAGAGAATACATATTTAACCATATTCATGTATAAAACCAACCTCCGATACTCCGTATTTCGTTGTAAAAATTATGGCGAGTTTCATGCTTGAAAAACATAGTCTAGAATATACTAGTAAACACTTGTCCAGAAAATATTTACTAAGTGTTAGGATTTTTGGAAAATTTCGCCATAGTCTCCCTTGTAAATGGAGGCGTCCATGCTTAAAAGCATATCATTTTCTTTTACATATATCCCGTAGATTGTTCTCACATAGCCAACCCGACAATCCTACATGCAATATACCACTTATGTCATTTCAGCTTTATTAAATAAAACTGGACGGTTTTAGAGCATTTTAATGAAACAGTTACCCTTCTCCAAAAATTCCCAAATTTTTACAGAATGTCATAAACGTTCCAAATTTTATTGTGTAAAATTATTGGGGCCCAGTTCATTATCAATATTATATAAAAATTTATTTACCCGACTGCGATCAGATTTGTTGCTTTCTGATCGCAGTTTACGGAAAAATTCACTAAAAATTAATCGTAGGTCCGATTGATGAAATTCCAGTTGGAGGATCACGGAAACAACAGTGACCATCTACAGTAAAAATCCCATGAGCTGATTCTACTCAGGTTTCGGGTTACGACTCTGAATACGACACACTTTTTCAGCAGAAAAATTTCAGCTTGAGCTGCTGTCTTAAAACAATTCTTCAAAAATAGTAAACGACCTCGAAAAATTACGATTCCAGTGCCATTTGATCAGTTGTTCAAAAATACATAATATAGGTTTCAGAAAGTAAGTTTTTCGATTTATAATGACCCACTTACAGCCTGTTGAAGTTGGCTGAAAATACCAATCAGCATGCTTTTTAGAGTGTATATGTTACTAAAACGCGTCAACGACTGTTCTAACAACGGGTTTATCAAGAAATCAATGATCAAACAACATGCATACCTATACCAACATAATCCAACCAGATTTTATCATTATATAAGTTTGTGTTTAGGTTCCTTGTTCACTTTCTCTTTGTGTTCTTATTTTAAGCTTCAAACAACAATGTTTCGAACAATCAACGTAGAAATGATTCATAAGCTAGATCGAAGACTTACAACTAGCACAAGGCTAGGGATGAACTTGTGAACAAGAAATGATGGTGAAAGTGGCGTGGGAATGCAAGTGGTGATGCTTCTTCAAGGCTCCAAACTCCAAACTCCACAAGGTTCCTTCTAACACTTGTTTTAGACTTGAAAATGGATCAAATGGGTGAGTGTTGATGTGATGGTGGTGGTGGTGGTGGCGATTTTTGTACAGCCAAGAGGGAGAGAGAGAGTGAAGGAAATGGTGGTGTGAGCTTGTGGAGAAGATGGAGTGATGATATAATCTCTAGCCCACTCTATTAGTAATGATGGTGATTTCTTGGCAAGAGCAACAAATAAAGAGGTCCAATCACATTAAAAAGGAATATCTAATTGGGATTTAGTGATGATTATGGTGGGTCCCATATGTGGGCTGAAAATTTGTGGGGGGGGGGGGGGGGTTAAGTGTAAGTTTGAGAATTAGTGGGTAAATAATTAGGAGGTTAAGGGTATTTTTCTAGAATAGCGGGTGTATGTCATGTTTCTATAGTGTGTGGGGATTTTTGTGACCATGATTATTTAGGAATAATAAAATAATGTTTCTGACAAAATTTTGGTGTCCCGGGTAATGTCCGGTTGCTCGGTTACTTATCGTTCCGTTAAAGTGTTAAATTGTACCGCAGCGTGTCTTTTATGCATCTTTTTGTAACGAAATTAATTCCAACACTTAGGAAAGCGTTCAGGACCATTTAGTCAATTTTTTGAATAATACGAGCATGTTAAAAGCTGAATCGTTGCTGAAATTGCAGAATTCCGTACTTAAAATGAGTTTTAGGCACTTTCCGGCACTCAAACTATCACCTAGTGACACAGTCTTATGGTTCTCACTTCCCTACACCCATACTAGTGTAGTACTTTGTCCCTGGCTCATACTGGCCTCAATATAGTGTCTGTCTATGTGCTGGCATTGTCAGCAAGTGTCTGAGTTATCCGCTCATTATGCTAACTGTGCTTTGTGCATCAAGTTTGTCACTAAGAGTCTGTATGAAATAAATGGAGCGACTGTATGTAAAGTGATGCACATGTATGTATGTAACATAAATCAATAAGCAGTTTAAGGTGTCAGTTGTAATCAAGCACAGTCATTAAGCACATAATCGAAATTAATTAATTTGTACAGTACCTGAAATTTTGAGGGTTGTCACATTACGACCCAATACGACCCGTTTAGGTAGCTTATGCTACTTTAACGCGTCGTTCGCGTGAAACGTGTTCGGACCGCCTAACTAGTCCTATGACAAGTAGAATATGCCTTAACATGCCTAATATTGTCGCCAAATCAGTCTAGATGTCAAAAGTTATGTCACATATGTTTAAAATGAATTTTGGCATCAAAGGGGTATTTTGGTAATTTACCTAAGGCATATAACCTACCTATCATACAACTACTTAAACGAAGCGACCATAAGGTATAACCTTGGAAGGTTATTCCCTATACACTATGGTCATCTAAGGTATTTGGTCGGATCCTAAAGATCGACCAAATGGATCGGGTTCGAAGGTATAAGCGTTTTATTAGATCGCTTACCCTTACGACCCTAGACAACGTGGTAATCAATAGGCATAGTCACAAGGGACTATAACCATCGTGATTACAATCACGTTGCGAAGTTTAAACGAACTTCGCATTGACCATAAACTGGCCAACGCAGAAAGTCAAACAAAGTTTGACTTTCGGACTCGAAAAGCAATAAAAGAACAAAGGAATACTTACGAAGGGTCCCCGAATGCTAATCTTGATTCAAGTAGCTCAGGTATGAAACAAATGTTTCAACTTAGAGCTTCTCAAATCAGATTCTAGTGGGTTTTGAAGTTGGGGGATGTGGGTATTTATAGGATTTCCCGAACCGCTAGGATCGTTTCTTGGAAACCGTGATCGAATCTAAGGATCGTTTCTTGTTAATACATTGATTCTGGTTTTTCTGTTCAGATGAGGTGCTCGCATAGCGCCACTGGATAGGCATGAACTGCTCGCGCTACGCTAGCATGTGCCATATTCAGAAAAGTTTCAAAAATGGCAGAAATGGTCCCTGCAGCCCGTTTAAGCTATTTTCGATGCGTTTGAACCCCGTTAACCTCATTTCAAGGCTCTAAAATGAAGTTAAAGTATAGGGAACTCAAAAAATGCTCAAAAATATCTAGGATGTCGGTTCGTTTGGTCGTACGATCGCGATGTTCGCTTAATTACGACGGAATGCGCATAAGCGCGAAAAACGATCCAAATGGCGTGACGAATGGATTTTTCTTATGCCAAACACTAAAATAAAATATTATAGTGCTTAAATAAATTTTTAGATGTCCGGATGTATTCAGAACATGAGTTAAGCGTGAAAATGCAAACTTGTGCACTTTTTGACGCTTTTAGTCCCTCAATGACCCAAAAGTTTATTTTAGCACACAAAAACCCCTCAAAGCCTATTCCTAAGCTATATAAAGGATATTTAAGGTGTGTTTAACTTATGGTCATGTTCTGGAATGTTCGTTACTGTTCAAATTGGCATACTTTCGCAGTTTGTCAAGTTTAGTCCCTGTAGGCGAATTAACTTGTTTTTAACTTGTTTTTGCCATACCAAAGCCTTCAAAACTTATTTCTAAGTTATGTAAAGGTTATTTAAGGTATGTTAAGTATATGTTGATGTTCCAGAGTATTTTTCGCATTAAACTGATTACGTTTACGCACCAGTTTGCGTATAACTCTCCAGAAAGCGATATAGAGTTTGAAATTGAATAAAAGTCAAAACATGAAAAATGTAAAACACAACCAAACAAACATTGGGATCAAATAACATTGTTTTATTGATAATTGAACTGTTCATTATGATTACAAGCACAAATGTTACAGTCTCCCCTACTTGTGGAAATTTCGTCCCGAAATTTATTTAGAGGAAACTCGTGGAAAAAGATGCGGATATTTCGCCTTCATTTGATCTTCGCATTCCCAAGTAAACTCGGGTCCATGTTTAGCTTCCCGGCGAACTTTGACCAAAGGAATGCGCTTGCGTTTAAGCCACTTGACTTCACGTTCCATGATTTCCACAGGTTTCTCGACAAATTTCAGTGTTTTATCAACCCGAATTTCATCAAGTGGTATGTGGAGGTTCTCATCAGCTAAACACCTCTTGAGATTGGACACGTGAAAGGTTGGATGAACATTTCCAAGTTCAGGAGGTAACTTAAGTCTGTAGGCTACCTTACCGATTCTTTCGACGATCTTGAATGGTCCAACGTATCTAGGTGCAAGTTTTCCTTTCTTTCCAAATCTGATCACACCTTTCCAAGGTGAGACCTTAAGTAATACTCGATCACCGACTTGAAATTCCAAGGGCTTGCGTTTTGGGTCCGCATAACTCTTTTGACGGCTTCTAGCTGTCTGAAGGTTATCACGAACTTTCTTGATCTTGTCAGTTGTCTCTAAAATGAGGGCAGGTCTAGTAAGCTGAGCCTCGCCGATCTCATTCCAGCAGACTGGTGAATGACATTTTCGACCATAGAGAGCTTCGAAAGGAGCCATTTTGATGCTGGAGTGATAACTGTTGTTGTAGGAGAATTCAATTAACGGAAGATGTGAATCCCAACTTCCACCAAAGTCGATCACACAAGCTCTAAGCATATCCTCCAGAGTCTGGATTGTTCTTTCAGATTGACCATCTGTTTGTGGATGATAAGCTGTGCTCAGGTTATGTTGGGTCCCCATAGCAGATTGCATGGTTCTCCAAAAATGAGAAGTGAAACGAGCATCTCTGTCAGAAATGATGTTCAAAGGAACACCATGTCGAGCTACAATTTCGTCCACATAGATTTTAGCAAGTTTGTCAGCAGGAAAATCATCACGGATTGGCAAGAAATGCGCTGACTTAGTAAGACGATCAACAACTACCCAGATGGCATCATGACCTTTCTTTGTGCGCGGAAGTTTAGTAATGAGATCCATAGTAATGTTTTCCCATTTCCAAACTGGGATCTCTGGTTGCACCAATAAACCAGAAGGACGCTGATGTTCAGCCTTAACCTTAAGACAAGTAAGGCATTTTGATACGTATAAGGCAATGTCTTTCTTCATACCAGGCCACCAATACTGAATACGAAGATCCTTATACATCTTATCTGAGCCAGGATGAATAGAATAACGCGACTTATGGGCTTCATCCATGAGCAAGGTGCGAAGGTTATCTTGGCTTGGGACCCACAAACGGTCCATGAATACGATCCATTGTCCTTCAGTTCAAGATCAGGTGTTATGTGATAAGGAAATTCCTTATCCATTAAACCTTGTGAAACACAAGATTGTTGAGCCTGAGAAATGCGTGTTTGGATATCAGATCGAGCTTAAACAACAGATTGAACACGTACACAATGAAGCTTAGTACGTTCCTTACGACTCAATGCATCGGCTACGACATTCGCCTTACCAGGATGGTAGCGAATTTCGCAGTCATAGTCGTTTAGAAGCTCGACCCAACGTCGTTGCCTCATGTTGAGTTCTTTCTGATTAAAGATATGCTGAAGACTTTTGTGGTCTGTGAAAACCACATATTTTGTACCGTACAAATAGTGTCTCCAGATCTTTAGAGCGAAAACAACTGCACCCAACTCAAGATCATGAGTGGTGTAGTTTTTCTCATGTATCTTCAACTGCCTCGATGCATATGCTATGACTTTGTTCCTTTGCATCAGAACACAGCCAAGACCCAATTTAGATGCATCGCAATAAACCACGAAATCATCATTACCCTCAGGCAAAGTTAGAACAGGCGCATCGCAAAGCTTCTGCTTCAAGTTTTGAAAGGCCTCCTCTTGTTTGAATCCCCAATCAAAGGGCTTGTTCCTCTGAGTTAGAGCAGTTAGAGGAACTGCCATCTTTGAGAAGTTTTCTATGAAGCGTCGATAATAACCAGCTAGACCAAGAAAAGAACGAACCTCAGTAGGAGTAGTAGGCGTATCCCAATCCTTAATCGCACTGATCTTGGAGGGATCTACATGAATACCTTGTTCGTTGATGATATGTCCTAAGAATTGAACTTCTTTAAGCCAGAATTCACACTTGGAGAATTTGGCAAAAAGCTGCTCTTTCTTTAGGAGTTCCAATGTAAGACGAAGATGTTGCTCGTGATCAGCTCGCGTCTTAGAGTAAATCAAGATGTCGTCAATAAAAACAATGACGAACTAATCCAAATAAGGTTAGCAGACCCTATTCATTAAGTCCATGAAAACAGCAGGAGCATTAGTCAAACCGAATGGCATGACTGTGAACTCATAGTGCCCATACCGAGTGCGGAACGCTGTCTTGGGAATATCTTCTTCATGCACACGAAGTTGATGATACCCGGAACGCAGATCAATCTTCGAAAAATAAGAAGCGCCCTGTAACTGATCAAAGAGATCGTCTATGCGCGGTAGGGGATATCGATTCTTGATGGTAAGCTTGTTAAGCTCACGATAATCGATACACATCCTAAAGGATCCATCCTTCTTCTTGACAAAAAGAACGGGAGCACCCCAAGGTGAAAATCTAGGACGTATAAAACCTTTGTCAGAGAGCTCCTGAAGCTGCTTAGATAACTCTTGCATCTCCGATGGTGCAAGACGATATGGAGCTCTGGCAATGGGATTTACACCAGGTACGAGATCAATACGGAACTCGACTTGGCGTGCTGGAGGTAGACCAGGTAACTCTTCAGGGAATACTTCAGAATAATCCCGAACAATAGGAATGTCTTGAATAGACTTACCTTTGCCATTATCTGCTGTGACATGTGCCAAGATGGCCACATAATTCTTCCACAGATATTTCCGAGCTTTAAAACAAGACATGAGCTTGAGACCACCAGACGGTTTCTCACCTTGTACCTGTAGGATCTCGCCTGTCGAAAGCGGCACACGAACGATCTTCTCAAAACAAACTACTTCTGCGTGATGCTTGGATAACCAATCCATACCCACAATGACGTCGAAGCTTCCAAGTTGCATAGGCGTGAGGTTGATAGGAAAAAGATGGTCGTTAAGGTTCAACTGGCAGTTGCGAAGAACAGAATCAAGAACAATGAATTCACCACTAGCAACTTCTACTGTCAAAGGTTTACCTAGTTTCGTTCTAGACACGCGAAGCATTCGCTCAAAAGACAATGACACAAAACTCTTGTCGGCACCAGAATCGAAAAGAACAGATGCAGGCTGATTATTAATAAGGAACGTACCGTTCACCACATTATCGTCCGCCTGCGCCTCTTGGGCATTCATGTTGAAGACTCGACCTCGAGCAGGAGCCTGAGCTGGATTCGCATTCACCAATCTTGGACATTGATTACGGTAGTGGGTCAGATCCCCACAGTTATAACAAGCACCTGGTGGGTAGTGTGGTCGTGCAGCTTGACCCTGTTGCTGAGCAGGAAGCGGAGCAACTTGTTGAGCCGGGTTCTTAATTGCCTGATTCTGAGCAAACCTACAAACATTGGCAAGATGACCCGACTTCCCACAGTTATTACAGAAACGGCACTGATGTTGCGGCTGATGGTGACTGTAGCATCTATTGCACAAAGGTGAATTCCCTGAATAGGGCTTCATCGCTGGAGGCTGTGCGGGTTGGTTGGGAGCTGCCTGGTTAGCTTGGGCAGTGACAGCATAGTTTTGGGAAGCCTTACGCTTCCTTGCCCTCTTCGATGAACCAGAATCCTTTCCATTCTTGTTTTGACCTTTCTTGCTATCTTCCTTGTCAGACGACTGTTTCTTGCCCTTGTCACCCTTCTTGTGTAACCTATTTTTCTGAATCTGCGACTCAGTCAATGTCGCTGCTAACTCGATAGCCTGACGGAGTGTGGCAGGGTTTCTACCAGTAATGATGTCTTGCATTGAGTCAGGTAGGTCGTCGATGTACCTTTCGATAGCCTTGTCGAGTGGGGTAACCATTGTTGGGCAAAGCAGACTCAACTCCTCAAATCTATCAGTATATGCCCTGTGCTCGCCACTGTCTTGTTTCAAGTCATCGAACTCTCTTTCCAAAGCTCGCTGTTCATGACGAGGACAGAATTCCCTCATCATAAGGGCCCTGAGTTCAGCCCATGTCTGTGCTAGAGCAACTTCTGCGCCACGATCTCTCATAAACCCGTTCCACCATGTGAGAGCCCTCTTCTGAAACACACTCGAAGAAAACTCGACCTTGCGATTATCCGGACACTGAACATGACGAAATGTGCTCTCCGTGCTCTCGAACCACTGAAGGAGCCCAGTTGCTCCTTCCGTACCACTAAACTTGAGTGGTTTAGCCGAGTTAAAACTCTTGAAATTACAAGGAGTATTGTTGTTGTTGTTGGCTTGGTTCCATTGAGCAAAGAGGTTCGGGAGTTGAGCAGCCATTTGCTGCGCAATGATTTCTGCAAGTTCGGCAGTCGCTATCTGATTTTCGCGTCGAGGAGGCATTCTAAAAGAGGAAACATGAAAGGAAACGAGTGAGATGTTTAGGTAAAAAGAATGAGATGATGCAAAAATTGATAATGGCAAAGATGGTGGTCATTTGTTTGTTACCACAAGGTAAACAACCGACACATTGTGACTAATCAAAGTAAATGGGTGAAAAATAATGTGTCGCGAAGACATGCTCGCCTATAAGTGAACACTCACCCCAAGAGTTCCCAGGTAAGAGTGACTGGTCCGATTATGTGGATTTGTACGAACACTCTAGCCTTAGACAGAAAACCCAGGGTACAGGCATTCACTCTTCCAGTTTGAACGTGTTCACACTATCTAAAAACCCAAAACTTTGACGAGATTTTGAAAATTTGGAAAGCAGAAGGCCAAAAATCAAACTAGAAGGGTTCAAACCCTTACAACAGAGGGTTCAAAACCTAGTAATCAATCATCCTAGAACAGATGATTAGTTTTCAAAGCGGATTCGAACTTGATGTTCCCGTTGTGGTTATCACCTAAGGATAGGTGAAGTGCATGTTTTAAAATCTAAACAGAAGATAACTTGTGTTGGGGTCCTAGAAAGGTTATAGTCTAGGTCAAAGAATTACTAATAACCTAATTCCCTATAACCATTGGCTCTGATACTAACTCTTCTGTCACACCCCGACCACGTATAACATACAAAACGTGGCGGAAAAACGTCGGGGAGTGTTGTAACAGAATTAATTGTTTCATAACCATGGCATTCAAAGTTGTATTTTATTTATCAACATAAGAGTTACATTGTCTTAAACAGGAAACAAAGAGTACAAACATAATTAAACTAAGTCTATCTTCGTTTTATGTCTCTGAGGCACAGGTCCGCCCTAGTGTCACGATCATTGTCCTAAGCAACAGCTCCTGAAAACACATGTGAAAATAGGTACGTCAGCATAAAAATGCCTGTGAGATACATAGGATTTGTGAAAAGAGGATTCATGACTTATAAGTTTAGAAAAAGTTGTTAACAAAAGTCAGTCATGAACCTTGTAAATTGTTTTGTTTTGTAAATCGTTCCAAAAAGCGATGATGTGTATAAATAAGAGAATAATGTAAGGTTAAATAAATAACCAAGTAAAATGAGTTTGTATAAGATAAGTTGTTTTGTAAATCAATGTCTTGTGAAAATAAGTTGTTTATGTAAAACATAATATGTCAAATATCGAAATGATTTAAGTAACGCTACGACATGTAATGTCATACAAACACTTATATCTAGGAAGTACCAGCGGCGTATCCACCATGCTTGTATCATATTACACACGCCTCGTTACTCAAATCACTTACTCAAACCAACCACCATTGTAAATTATTTATGTATAAATGAATTGTCATGTGTTCATGTGTAAACCATATCGAAATGTCTATGTCCAATGTAAACCACTAAATGTGTATATCAATGTCAAAATGTTTATGTTTAATGTAGATCATGTAATGTGTACCCAAAAATATCATGTATGGTAAGTGCAATATATCAACTAAAACATATGTAAAATGCACAAAAACAAGGTATTGAAGTAAAACATAGTTTAAATCAAAGTTATGTTTTGTGGAACAAATGCATGCTATACTGATACAAACATTTATGCGGTATTGTGAAAATGCATACATCCAAGCCTTGAGACTGTGGCGATAAACCCTTAAACAAATTAAAGGTTTATCTAAGTTATGTGTATCGAATTCGGTCATTCCTTTCATCCAAACCTACCCAGGATGTCCGGAACGGGAGTTGTCAATTCCTATGGTACCACTACCTACTAACGAACGGCGTAGCTAATGTTAATGAATGTATTGTTCCATTTTAAACAACCCAAATGTCATAACAAAATGTAAGCATGTGATGAAAACAACTATACTAAGTATGCACACAATGGGCATACATAGCATGAAATGTAATGTGAAACAATGTACTAAGTATGCACACAATGGACATACATAGCATGAAATGTAATGTAAAACAATGTACTAAGTATGCACACAATGGACCTACATAGCATGAAATGTAATGTAAAACAATGTACTAAGTATGCACACAATGGACATACATAGCATGAACACAATGAAATCATGTACTATAAATGTACTAATGAACATAACAAGTATATGATGTGAAAGCACGAAAGCACGAAAGTAACAAGTAGGCACATGTGTTTCACCCCAAAACAGTTTGGAAAACAGTAAAAGAGGGGTCTATGTACTCACTTGAGATTGCTCAGAAGTCCTAAGATAACCACCAAGCAATGCTAGAGATCTCGGAATCAAACGGCACCTAATATAGGCAACTATGTTAATAAACCGGACCTAAATCGGAGGATCGGATAGAATGAGGGTTCGTAAACCAAACGAGTATGGAGACTCGTGTAATATGGTTTAACAAAGCCTACATACTAAATGAAACCTAACATAAGTGCTTACGACCCAATACGACCCGTTTAGGTAGCTTATGCTACTTTAACGCCTCGTTCGCGTGAAACGCGTTCGGACTGCCTAACTAGTCCTATGACAATTAGAATATGCCTTAACATGCCTAATATTGTCGCCAAATCAGTTTAGATGTCAAAAGTTATGTCACATATGTTTAAAATGAATTTTGGCATCAAAGGGGTATTTTGGTAATTTACCTAAGGCATATAAACTACCTATCATACAACTACTTAAACGAAGCGACCATAAGGTATAAACTCGGAAGGTTATTCCCTATACACTATGGTCATCTAAGGTATTTGGTCGGATCCTAAAGATCGACCAAATGGGTCGGGTTCGAAGGTATAAGCGATTTATTAGATCGCTTACCCTTACGACCCTAGACAACGTGGTAATCAGTAGGCATAGTCACAAGGGACTATAACCATCGTGATTACAATCACGTTGCGAAGTTCAAACGAACTTCACATTGACCATAAACTGGTCAACACAGAAAGTCAAACAAATTTTGACTTTCGGACTCGAAAAGCAATAAAAGAACGAAGGAATACTTACGAAGGGTCCCTGAATGCTAATCTTGATTCAAGTAGCTCAGGTATGAAACAAAGGTTTCAACTTAGAGCTTCTCAAATCAAATTCTAGTGGGTTTTGAAGTTGGGGGATGTGGGTATTTATAGGATTTCCCGAACCGTTAGGATCGTTTCTTGTAAACCGTGATCGAATCTAAGGCGTACACTTGTTGGAATGTTGTAGTGACTAAAAATGGCCTCTCATGAACTGAAAAGGCAAGTGTAGGTGTGTGGTTGGGAGTTTAACAGCTGTTAATACATTGAATCTGGTTTTTCTGTTCAGATGAGGTGCTCGCGTAGCGCCACTGGATAGGCATGAAGTGCTCGCGCTACGCTAGCATGTGCCATATTCAGAAAAGTTTCAAAAATGGCAGAAATGGTCCCTGCAGCCCGTTTAAGCTATTTTCGATGCGTTTGAACCCCGTTAACCTCATTTCAAGGCTTTAAAATGAAGTTAAAGTATAGGGAACTCAAAACATGCTCAAAAATATCTAGGATGTCGGTTCGTTTGGTCGTACGATCGCGATGTTCTCTTAATTACGACGGAATGCGCATAAGCGCGAAAAACGATCCAAATGGCGTGACGAATGGATTTTTCTTATGCCAAACACTAAAATAAAATATTAAAGTGCATACATAAATTTTTGGATGTCCGGATGTATTCAGAACGTGAGTTATGCGCGAAAATGCAAACTTGTGCACTTTTTGACGCTTTTAGTCCCTGAATGACCCAAAAGTTTATTTTAGCACACCGAACCCCTCAAAGCCTATTCCTAAGCTATATAAAGGATATTTAAGGTGTGTTTAACTTATGGTAATGTTCCGGAATGTTCGTTACTGTTCAAATTGGCATACTTTCGCAGTTTGTCAAGTTTAGTCCCTGTAGGCGAATTAACTTGTTTTTGCCATACCAAAGCCTTCAAAACTTATTTCTAAGTTATGTAAAGGTTATTTAAGGTATGTTAAGTATATGTTGATGTTCCGGAGTATTTGTCGCATTAAACTGATTACGTTTACGCACCAGTTTGCGTATAACTCTCCAGAAAGCGATATAGAGTTTGAAATTGAATAAAAGTCAAAACATGAAAATTGTAAAACACAACCAAACAAACATTGGGATCAAATAACATTGTTTATTGATAATTTAACTGTTCATTATGATTACAAGCACAGATGTTACAATGCATCCCTTTGGTTATCAACAGCTGATAGGAAATGACCCCCAATAGTGGTTAGAGAAAAACATTTCAAAAGTTGCCCAAACACCTGAGCTAACCACTGTCCATCTTCCTGAACTTAACATAGACACTGTTGAGACCCCATCCAATGCCTGATTGTCTTTGGAGACCCTCCTGAACTAATTATTTACTTGATGTGCAGGGAGCTTCTGCATGCTTAGATAGTCTTTGGTATGTAGATAGTGGGGGCTCCAGGCACATGACTGGATGTAGAGCCCTACTCAAAGAATTCAAAAATCATGGAGGGGTGATATATCTTTTGGTAATAATAGTAAAGGGAAGGTGATGGGTTTTGGTACAGTACAGTCTGGAAATGTTAAGTTTGAAAATGTCAATCTGATTAACAATCTAAAATTCAACCTCCTTAGTGTCTCACAAATGAGTGACAAAGGTTATGGGTCATTCTTTACTAAGGAGTGTTGTAGGATTGTTTGACCAGAAATGGTCAAAAAGATTGAAGAAATAATAAAAACTGGAAAAACTCAACTTGTTGCTCAAAGGAGTGGCAATGTTTATGTAGTTGATTTGTCAAAATAGAGCCCCAGGACTGATGCCTGTCTGTTCTCAGCTGCCTCTAACAAAGAGACAGAGCTATGGCACAAAAGATTGGGGCACACAAATCTCAAGACAATCACTGCTTTGTCAAAATAGGGCCTTGTAAGAGGTGTTCCACAAAATTGTTCTCCTGCCTGAGCATTGTGTTTCTTGTTTAAAAGGAAAACAACATAAAAGCTCATTTAAGTCCATTGAAGAGATCAAAACAACCAAGTGCTTGCAAATGCTGCACATGGATCTTTTTGGCCCAGTAAAAGTCATAAGCATTAGAAAGAAAAGATATTGTTTGGTAATTGTAGATGACTTTTCTAGGTTTACATGGACTTATTTCTTACATTCTAAAGATGAGACTGCAGGCATTCTGCAAGACTTTGTCAAACAGGTTGAAAAGCAGTTTGACTTGCTAGTAAAAGTCTTTAGGAGTGACAATGGCACAGAATTCAGAAATAGGGAGTTGGATGAGTTCTGTGTGTCAAAAGGAATTGTAAGGTAGTACAACATTCCAAGGACACCAGAACAAAATGGGGTTTCAGTCGTTTTCATCAGGGTTTGGATGATCTAGGGTTTCAGTCGTTTTTAGAAAAGATGCATGGGGATATTTTTATTACTTCGAAGGGTTCTAAACCGATGAATGCGCAGGAGATACGAGACAAACCTTCATTATTTAGCAAACCGCTGAATATTGATGGCTACCCATTGATACCTCGTCGTGGAGTTATTCAGCAAGAACAAAAAGTTATCAACGTTATCGATGAATTGGAGAAAGTGACCGTTCCGGTTCCTCTGGTGAGCACTACAAATGATGGTAAGGATGAGCAGAATCAGGTAAAATCGATGCCTATCTCGTATGCTGAAAAACTTAAGTCTACTGTACGAAACAAAAAAGAGATTAATTTTAGACTTATGGAGTCATTGGAGACCCGAGAAGGTGCTGATGTTGTTATACCTAGGGAGGTTGTTAAAAAAGTGCAGGAGAGATTTGATAATGTCTTATACGGCTATTTCTTAGGTAATCGGCTACCTTTTCCTGTGGTAGAGTACTATGCAAAAAATGTATGGTCGAAGTTTGGGTTTGAAAAGATTATGATGAATTCCAACGGCTTCTTTTTCTTTAAGTTTGATTCTCAGGATGGTATGCAGAAAGTGCTGGAAGGAGGTCCCTGGTTAATTAGAAAAATTCCGTTGTTTCTAAATGTTTGAACTCCATCGGCCACGCTAAGGAAGGATGGTATCAAAGTAGTCCCTGTTTGGGTGAAATTACATAACGTTCCTATTGCGGTGTATACGGATGATGGTTTGAGCTTACTGGCATCTAAGATTGGTGTGCCAAAACGTCTAGATAGTTTCACTGCTGATATGTGTGCTGAAAATTGGGGCCGAAGTAGCTTTGCAAGAGCCTTGATTGAGATTAACGCTGATAATGACCTCAAGGAGCATATATCGCTTGCTATACTGAAACTTGATGAGGAGGGATATATTATGGAACAAGTTGATGTCGAGTATGAATGGAAGCCGCAACGATGTTCGTTATGCTGTATCTTTGGTCATGATGACCATAATTGTGCAAAAAATACTAATGCTAAGCCTAAGCAGGTAGTGGTTGATGATGAGGGCTTTGTAACGGATAAAAGGAGACTTGCTAAGCTGGGTAAGAAACAAAAAACGAAATTTATCTATAAACCCAAGAATAAAAATCAGCAACCAAGTACGTCGGGAACAAAGACTGAGTCCGGATCTTTTACTTCAGCTGGTAATGTACATGTTACGAATAATTTTGATGTTCTAGATAATACGGATGAAGAGGGGGTGGGAGAAATTAAAGATCACAACGTAATTCGGAATAAAGAAAAGATAGAGTCCAATCGGATTGAGAAAGAAGTGGCGGAGGTGATTCCAACAGAAATGTCAAACTTTATGAGGAATGAGAATCATGAAACACAATCTGAGGGGGCAAGCACTCCCGGTCACAACGGTTTTAATGGATAGCATTATGGCATGGAACATTAGGGGTTTGAACCGACCCCTGAAACAAAGTGAGGTTCGTTTACTTGTAGCTGAAAATAATTTAAAAAATTGTGCTATCCTTGAGTCTCATGTGGAAGTTACGAAACTGGTTCAAGTATGTAAAAATGTGTTCAGGAAATGGAATTGGACTTCTAATGGTGGTCAGTGTAGTTGGGGTACTAGAATTATCTTGGGTTGGGATACGGATTCGGTAGATCTAATGGTTTTGGCTCAATCGGATCAAGTTATACATGTTCAATTGATTTTCAAAGCTGATAAGAAAGTTCTTTTTGGTTCGTTTGTGTATGTTGAAAATAAGTATCAGGACCGGAGGGCTCTATGGGAGGATCTGTGTAAGCATAAAAGCCTGTGTCATGATAAGCCCTGGTTTGTTATGGGTGATTTTAACACGACTCTTCATTTTGAGGACTCGCTATATGGGCCTTCGAAACAAACAATCAGCATGCGGGAGTTCAATGAATGTATTCAGAATGTGGAACTTATTGATATCAAAGGGCACGGCCTTCATTATACCTGGTCCCAAAAACCAAAGAATGGCGTGGGTCTCCTTAAGAAGATTGATCGGCTTATGGGTAATATTAAATTCATTGAGATGTTTCCGGATGCATATGCCATGTACCAACCGTATAGAATGTCAGATCACTCTCCGTGCATCTTAAAGACAGCTACCAACTTGGTGAACCGTGCAAAACCTTTCAAATTTCCTAATTTCATCACCGCCAAACCTGAATTCATAAACTATGTTATTCAGGAATGGACAAAGATTATTGATGAAGTTCACATGTTTTCGGTTATGAAGAAACTCAGGAATTTAAAGCCGCATATGAGAAGAATCTTATTTGAACAGGGCAATCTACATGCTAAGGTGGTTGACATGAGGAAAAAGCTGGATGACATTCAGAATCTTATAGATAAAAACCCGTTGGATGCTAGTTTACGGCAAATGGAGGTTAAATGTCTTCATGATTTTAAATTAGCTGCTTATGATGAGGAGTGTTTTTTAAAACAGAAGTCCAAGGTGGAATGGTTATGTGCCGGTGATTCGAATACCAGCTTCTTCCATAACACGGTGAAAAGTAAGAATGCGAGGTGTAAAATTCATAGTATTTTGGATGCTTCGGGTACCCGTCATGAAGGAGATGGTGTAGTGCATGCCTTAGTGTCTCATTATACAAATTTCTTGGGGGTAGAACAACCGGTAGATACGGTTAACTTGGAGGATATCTTTGTCAATGTTCTTACTTCTAATGTTGCGGATTTCATGGTTCGTCAGGTTACTCGTGAGGAGATTAAGCAGGCCATGTTTATTATCGGTGAGAATAAAGCCCCGGGCCCAGATGGTTACACGTCAGCTTTCTTTAAACATGCTTGGGATATAGTGGGTGAGGAGGTTACTAATGCGGTGTTGGATTTTTTTGATAACGGTCAAATCTTGAAACAAATAAACCACACGATTCTGGCTTTGATTCCAAAGAAAGAAACTGCGGACTCAGTATTGGACTATCGTCCTATTTCTTGTTGCAATGTTTTGTACAAGTGCATAAGTAAGATTATCACGGATAGAATAAAGGGTAGTCTGGGTACGCTTGTGGGTATAAATCAGTCTGCTTTTGTGCCGGGTAGGAAAATATCTGATAATATTCTTCTCACTCAAGAGCTCATGCACAACTATCATCTCAATAGAGGTCCCCCGAGATGTGCTTTTAAGATAGATATCCAGAAAGCCTATGATAATTGGGGTTTTTTGGAGAATATCCTTCATCGGTTTGGTTTTCATTGTAAGATGGTTAGGTGGATCATGACATGTGTAACCACTGCTTCTTATACTGTTAGTATTAATGGTGATATACATGGATATTTTCGGGGAAAGCGTGGCCTACGTCAAGGGGATCCTATGTCGCCTTACTTATTCACGCTAATCATGGAGGTTCTCTCTTTACTGCTTCAACGGGCGGCCAACACAGCTTTCAAATTTCATGCACATTGTTCTAAGCATAAAATCATTAATGTTTCATTCGCTGATGATTTATTTATTTTTGTGAATGGTGACATCAGGTCGGTTAAGAAGGTTAAGGATGCCCTCGAAGTGTTTACGCGTATTTCTGGTTTGGTTCCGAGCCCGGTGAAAAGCACGGTTTTCTTTTGTAACATTCCTCAATCGGTTCGTCAAGAGATTCTTAGTGTGATGCCCTTCCAACAAGGAGTTCTCCCTGTTCGGTATCTTGGGGTTCCTCTTATTACCACAAAGCTGAATTTTAAGGATTGTAAGATCCTTGTTGACCGTATGGATAATAAAATAGCAAGCTGGATAAATAAATCTTTGTCTTTTGCGAGTCGGCTTCAACTTATAACTTCGGTTCTTTCCTCTATGCACGTTTATTGGGCGTCTGTTTTTATAATTCCAGCGCGTATTATTAACGATTTAGAGAAAAGAATCCGCAGATTCCTCTTGAATGCGGGAACTGCAGGTAGAGTGCGAGCGAAAGTGGCTTGGAAAGATGTTTGTTTACCAAAAAATGAAGGTGGGTTAGGTATTCGGAGCATTGCCGACGTTAACAAAGCTCTGATCACCAGCCATAGATGGAGTATTATTACCAAACGGAAATCGTTATGGGTTGATTGGATTCACACATATAAGCTGAAAGGAAATTCTTTTTGGGATATCCCAAGTCGTGGCAGTATGAGCTGGGCATGGAGGAAAATTCTCTCGATTCGTGAGCTGGTGCGTCCTCATATTTGGTCCTCTATTCGGAGTGGGTCTCAAACAAACGTCTGGAGTGATAAATGGTGTGACGTGAGCCCGCTCAGATCTTTTATTACTCCAAGACATATTGCCAATGCGGGATTTAATCTCAATTCTTGTGTTTCGGATCTGATAGATGATCATTCTCATTGGAAATGGCCTCAAGCATGGAATGATTTATATCCGGTTTTAATTAACCTATCTGTGCCGATTCTAGACCATAATATGGAGGATAGGCTGATTTGGAAAGACCTGGAAGGTAACACATGTACTTTTGAATCCGGAGTAGTGTGGGATACTATACGTAACCGAGACAATATGGCTTTATGGGCGAACATGGTGTGGTTTGCTCAATGTATTCCGAGGCATTCGTTTCACATGTGGCTTGTGTTCAAAGATAAGCTGAAGACTCAAGATAGATTGGCGGTTTGGGAAGCAGGGAGCGAAACTAATTTAAGGTTAATGTGTTGTTCTCTTTGTAGGTACAATCGGGACTCGCGCGATCACCTTTTCTTTCAGTGTTCGTTTGCGTCTAAAATTTGGAACATTGTGAAGGTAATGGCGGATCTGGATAGTGTTAATGATGCTTGGAGTTCGATTCAAATATGGATGGAGCAATTTTCTAGTTCAAAGAAGCTGGTTCATGTTATTTGCAAGCTTCTTATTGCGGCATCCTCGTACTTTGTTTGGCAAGAGAGAAACAATCGGTTATTCTCCCAAAGTTACCGAAATCCAGAACAGGTGGCTCAAGTGATTATTCATACGGTTCGGCTAAAAGTAATGGGATTTAAAGATGATAGCAATCCGGTGAACAGAAGATTATTAGAGAAATGGAAGATCTCTACAGAGAATCAAGTTAATGACCCAGGCTAGTAGTTGTTATTCTGGTTTTGGGTGTCTAGTTTAGATGTGGCTGTGTTTTAGCTTTTCTTCTTTTGTAGTGCTGGGCTGTTTTGTTTTTGGTTGTCTTTTTGTGTTGGATTGACTAGGCTTGGTATGCCAAGTCTAGTAGTGTGTGTCAGTTTTTGTCACACCCTGTTTTTATTGTTGATATATAAAATTCACCGGGGTAACCCTTACCCAAAAAACAAAATGGGGTTGTTGAGAGAAAGAACAAAACACTGATTGAGGCTGCCAGAACCATGTTTGCTGATTCAGGTTTGCCATTGACTTTCTGGGCAGAGGCTGTAAACACTGCCTGCTATGTCCAGAACATAGTTTTGATCAACCCCAGGAATTAAAAGATTGCCTATGAAATTCTGTATAAAATCAAACCACTGATCTCATACTTTAAAGTATTTGGCTGCCAATGTTTTATTTTAAACTTAAAAGACTCAATTTCAAAATTTGCAGCCAAAGTAGACGGTGGATATCATTTGGGATACTCAACCACTGCTAAGGCCTACAAAGTGTTTAACACTAGGACTAAGATAGTGGAAGAGACTTTGAATGTAAAGTTCAATGAACTTTCTTCAATAAAAATCCCTGCAAATTCTGCTGAGTTATTTGATCTTGATAAATTCACCTTTGAAAATGTTTCTGTCAAGACTAACAGTGTAGGTCCATCTCAACCATCTCCATCAGACAATGGATATGAAGTGATCATTCCACAACAAATGTTCCCAACCATTGCCAGAGTAGTAGATGTTCAAAACAGCTGTCAAAGCTCAACCACTGCTACATCAACAGTTGTTGACCAAAGTAGTCCTCAAACTCCTGCTTCCACATCCTCAAACACTGTTGATAAAAATCTTCAAATAGTGGATAAAAATCAACATGTTTCCACACCAATTCCTCCACCTCCATTTCAAGACACTGTTGGATCATCAAAGTCACCAACAATTGGTAGCTCAGATGATTCACATCTGCAGCCCTCACACTTAAATGCCATTGTTCCATACAAAGGAGATTTGATCTTCTTGAAGTCTCATCCACCTAACCAAATCATTGGCAACATCAGTGAGGGGGTTCTCACCAGAAGTCAATCCCAAAACATCTGTTTTTTTTTGCTGATTTTCTATCACTTCATCAACCTGTCAAGTACCAAGAGCCACTGAAAGACAACAGTTGGGTAGAAGCCATGCAAGACGAGCTCCAACATTTTAAGAGACAACAAGTATGGGAGCTTGTACCACTGCCAGAAGGTGTGAGTCCTATTGGCACAAAGTGGGTCTTCAAAAATAAAACTGATGAAAGGGGTATTGTTGTCAAGAATAAAGCAAGGCTAGTGGTTCAAGGTTTCAGATAGGAAGAGGGCATTGACTATGATTAAACTTTTTCCCCTGTAGCAAGATTGGAAGCTATCAGACTGTTCTTGGCCTTTGCTGTCAACCACAATATAAAGGTGTTTCAAATGGATATCAAATGTGCATTCCTCTTTGGTAAGATTCAAGAAGAGGTATATGTTTGTCAACCTCCTGGTTTTGAGGATCCATTTAATCCAAATCATGTCTACAAACTAAATAAAGCTTTTTATGGCTTGAAACAAGCACCTAGAGCCTGGTATGAAACTCTTTCCACCTTTCTTCTCTCTATTGGCTTCACAAGAGGCAAAATTGACAAAAACTGTTTTTAAAATGGAGAGGGAAAGATCTGATGATTGTCTAGATTTATGTGGATGACATCATTTTTGGAAGCACATGTTCAAAAATGAGTGAAGAGTTCAGAAAACTCATGACAGCTGAGTTTGAGATGAGTGCAATGGGTGAACTACAATGTTTTCTTGGTCTCCAAGTAAAACAACTACAAAATGGTACTTTCATTCATCAAAGCAAACATGTTAAAGAACTTTTAAACAAATTTGAGATGAATGATTGTAAACCATGAAGTACACCCATGGCAACCACCAAGCTAGTCATGACTGATGAAAATGATGATTTGGTTGATCAAACCTTATATAAAATCATGATTGGGTCTTTATTGTACCTAACTGCAGCTAGACCAGACATCATGTTTGAACCATGTGTTTATGCAAGATCCCAATCAGCCCCTAGGAAGTCTAACCTCATAGTTGTGAAAAGGATACTCAGATACATAAAAAGTGCTCCCACACTTGGTATCTGGTATCCTTCTAATGGGAATGTTAAGCTTTCAGGATTCTCAGACAGTGACTTTGCTGGATGCAACACAACAAGGAAATCCACATCAGGAGGGTGCCAATTTCTAGGTGATTGCTTAGTATCTTGGCAAAGCAAAAAGCAAGCAGCTATTTCAACATCCACTACTGAGGCAAAGTATAATGCTATTGTAAGCTGTACAGCCCAACTGTTATGGCTTCAAAATCAACTGTTGGATTTTGGTATCACTGCCTTAAAGACACCTCTCATGTTGGACAGTCAGGCAACAGAAAATATCATCAAAAATCCAGTTTCACATTTCAACCACCAAATACATTGACATCAGACATCACTTTGTGAGGGATTGCTATGAAAAAAGTTTGATTTCTCTGCATCATGTTCATACTAAAGATCAGCTGGCAGATGTGCTAACAAAGGCTTTAGACACATCCACCTTTGAAAGCTTGATCTCTAGAATTGGCATGCTTAACATGGAATAACAAGCAAAATCCTGTTTTTCTATGAATAAAAAGCATTAAAATGTTTTTAGAAAATTAAAATTCACCCTTAAAAATAGTTAAAAATTAAAGTTTTCATTAATCCTAAAAGTCTGTCATAATCACTGTTTTAGATTCAAACATCTGATCTGTTGAATTCTATCCACTGCTAAAAGTCAACCTATGCTCTCTCATTTTCATTGTTAATCACTGTTCTCAAACCTCAGTGTTTTTAACCCACTGATGGCTATCCACTGATAGTCAAAAATCAGCCATTGTTTTCATTTTCACCACTGTAAACCACTGATATTGATCATCAGTGGTTTCCTAAACAACTGTCATCCATTATTCATCAGAGGTTGTCACGTGGACAGTACTTAGCCGTCAGATCTTTGTAACCGCTGCCACGTCAGCTGTCACACCCTCCAAAAAACCCCACCCCGCCTTGGAGGCGTGACATGCCCAGGATCATAGCCACCAATCATATTGAACAAAGCATGTAAGTAATTTTTATAAAATCCAACACAATACAATTGGTGTCAAAACATAGTTTGAGTTTACAGCGGAAGCAAAACATAAATATAAATTGAAATGTTTTCTCACAACGACCACGTCTTCTTGTGCAATCTCCTTAAGCTAGGGATCTAACGACCTGCAAGGCATGTAACAACGAGTCAACAACAAAGTTGAGTGAATTCACGGTTTCTGTTCTCTGGCTTACTAGCCCGTAGGATTATCCCGAAATTTTGTTTTGTTGTCCTACCCAGGACGAACGTACGTTATTCTGCACTCTGCAGAATTCGTATGTATCGCGGTCTCCTAGACATGTGTGCGAAGATTAGTGGAGTGGCATCCTACCTACTGAGGATGGCCGTGCCTTGTAGAAAGTCTGTGAACTCACCTTGATTTAACAAGCTTCCTGATTCTAACTCTTCTGAGAATTAGCATCTACTTTGGTATGAGGTAGAGTTTAGCCTACTGATAAGCTTAATAACCTAATTTGCACACGAAACTAGGTAAGTAATTTAATACAGCTTTTACGATAACTCACGAGATCAAAGCCTCACAACAAATGACAAAGTGCGATACTTAAACATCCAGCGGATTCACAACGAATGACAGAGTACAGTCCGATTTCGAATAGCACTCAAACATCCTATCGAAATCACGACGAATGACAAAGTATAAACCCAATTTGAGCAGCACTTAAACATCTATCGGATAGTTTCAATCGATCGGACATTGAATCGTAATAGCGATCGAATTAATACCCTGTATCGTAGAAGCAATTAGTGATTGTGTGTGTTAATTGTAGTAATCGGACCAAAACTCAGAGAATATAACGAATTTTCTCGTCGCTCAAACTCCAGAAACTAAGTGCCAATGTCTGCTATTTATACACCAATTTTGACTAGCTTACGGACCGTAACAATATTCCCTTACGGTCCGTAAGGGACACTTAATTCTTATAGGGTAGCTACGTGTGAGACTAGGCCTGCTGAGTCAATAGTTTCTTAAAATGCTATTTCGACAACGAATTAAATGGATAATCATCAATAGAAAATACCCCCCCCCCCCTGAGTTTTAGGGGCCCTAATCCTGATTCTGATTGTTCTGGAAATCTTAGGGTTTCTGCAGAATCACTTGGGTTTCTCAATTTGGGTTTCCTATTGGACTAATTATAATACTAAATAGGACTTTTTAGTGAGAGTTGCTACATTCTCCCCTCCTTATAGAAATCTCGTCCTCGAGATTTACTCAAATAAGTAATGATACTAGTACTAATCTTTTATGTTCGAGAAACTTAACCTTTCTGTTTTATATCTAAAGTCACAAATCTTTAAACTTTTCATTTATCTCTATGTCTTAAAGAAATACTACCAGAAATTGTCAGATAGACATTTCTTAAGGTTGTATACATGAAATACTTAGGGATGACTTAACCTTAACCATAGTACTAAAAATAAATATTATAGAACACCGTAAAGTATTGAGTCTTGCACTTGGAATGAAGCATCGTTGTGGATCATTGAACACTTTACCGGTTATAGTCTGGTTTTCATCAAAAACTTTTCCCTTTTTTTAAACCAAGTTCACTATAACCAATGGCTCTGATACCACTCTGTCACACCCTCCAAAAAACCCCACCCCGCCTTGGAGGCGTGACATGCCCAGGATCATAGCCACCAATCATATTGAATAAAGCATGTAAGTAATTTTTATAAAATCCAACACAAAACAATTGGTGTCAAAACATAGTTTGAGTTTACAGCGGAAGCAAAACATAAATATAAATTGAAATGTTTTCCCACAACGACCACGTCTTCTTGTGCAATCTCCTTAAGCTAGGGATCTAACGACCTGCAAGGCATGTAACAACGAGTCAACAACAAAGTTGAGTGAATTCATGGTTTCTGTTCTCTGGCTTACTAGCCCGTAGGATTATCCCGAAATTTTGTTTTGTTGTCCTACCCAGGACGAGCGTACGTTATTCTGCACTCTGGAGAATTCGAATGTATCGCGGTCTCCCAGACATGTGTGCGAAGATTAGTGGAGTGGCATCCTACCTATTGAGGATGGTCGTGCCTTGTAGAAAGTCTGTGAACTCACCTTGATTTAACAAGCTTCCTGATTCTAACTCTTCTGAGAATTAGCATCTACTTTGGTTTGAGGTAGAGTTTAGCCTACTGATAAGCTTAATAACCTAATTTGCACACGAAACTAGGTAAGTAATTTAATACAGCTTTTACGATAACTCACGAGATCAAACCCTCACAACAAATGACAAAGTGCGATACTTAAACATCCATCGGATTCACAACGAATGACAGAGTATAGTCCGATTTCGAACAATACTCAAACATCCTATCGAAATCACGACGAATGACAAAGTATAAACCCAATTTGAGCAGCACTTAAACATCTATCGGATAGTTTCAATCGATCGGACATTGAATCGTAATAGCGATCGAATTAATACCCTGTATCGTAGCAGCAATTAGTGATTGTGTGTGTTAATTGTAGTAATCGGACCAAAACTCAGAGAATATAACGAATTTTCTCGTCGCTCAAACTCCAGAAACTAAGTGCCAATGTCTGCAATTTCTACACCAATTTTGACTAGCTTACGGACCGTAACAATATTCCCTTACGGTCCGTAAGGGTCACTTAATTCTTATAGGGTATCTACATGTGAGACTAGGCCTGCTGAGTCAATAGTTTCTTAAAATGCTATTTCGACAACGAATTAAATGGATAATCATCAATAGAAAATACCCACCCTGAGTTTTAGGGGCCCTATTCCTGATTCTGATTGTTCTGGAAATCTTAGGGTTTCTGCAGAATCACTTGGGTTTCTCAATTTGGGTTTCCTATTGGACTAATTATAATACTAAATAGGACTTTTTAGTGAGAGTTGCTACATCAACATTCACTTTTTCACTTTATAAAACCTTGATTAAAACCCTAATCAGAGATTTCACTGTCGTATCGACTTCAAAAGTTATTTCAAAAGCAGTTTCCATCAACATCCCTCGAATCATTCATCTTCTTTCTTCTCTCGCAACTACCTTCAAATCACCATGACTCTCAATCTCAAAAATCCTCATAATTATCTGTGTACTCTTGAGAAAACAAGTCAAAACACAGATTTTCACTCTGTTATTGATGCTCTTTCTTCTTCAAAGTACAAAACTTTGTTGACTTGCAAAGCACCAATCTATCAAGAAACCCTACGCGAATTCTGGAAAAATGCAAAAGTTCAAGTTCAGGACAAAAATCCCTGGGCTATTACATCTGAAGTAGGCAAAGTTCTTATTTCCATCACACCACAAACAATCTCTTAGGTTTTTGAGATGAATGACCACACATGTAGTAATTCTTTCCCTAAAATTAAGTACCAGACTGATCTGGCCGAAAGGGGGTATAAGGGACAAATGGATAAAGCAACTTTACAAAAAGGGAATTTCCCACCTCCCATGAAATTTTTATTTCATACCCTGCTCATGTGTGTTTCAAATAAAACTACAGCTTTCAATGAAATCCCATTAAACATCCAATACTTGGGATATGCTATCATGGCTGAAGCTGATTTTAATTATTCTCAAAAAAATTTCAAAGACATGGTTAAAAATGTTAATAATATAAAAGACAAAAAGAAACCATTTTTGCTGTTTCCTAGATTTTTAAGTTATTATTTACAAAAGAAGATACCAAAGGATAGTGCACAAGTGCTCATCCAAGGTGCTCCATGTCAAATAAACAGTCTGTCTTCTTAAACCTTTACAAGGATGTCAGAGTCAAAGGATTTAAAAACACAAACAAGGAACCTGAGAAAACTTTAGCTGAGTCAACATCTGCTCCTCAGGTTTCTGCTATTGAGCCCACTGCTCCTGGTGATCACAGCAGCACAACCACTGCTGTGAAACCCCCACCAAAACCCACCAAAAAGAAAACTACCAAAAAACCCACCAACTAATCCAAAAAGGATCTTCTGGAAGATGAGATCCCAGAAGTAACTCCTGTGACAACGCAAAAGTCACCAATAACCACCGCTGCTACTTCCTCACAGCAGATGGTAGAAAGATCTCAACCTGAGCCTGAAACTCCTCCTGCATCCTCTCAAAAGGATCAGGTTGTATACCCAGGGACACCACATTATGAAGCTCTGGATCCACTTGAATCCATCTTCCACAGCCCTGCTCCCAGGGCAAACTCTCTTTTAACTACCATTCTCACTTCACAAATTCCACCATCTTTCTTACCTCTGTTGAATGCATTGGATATGGATCAAACAAAAATCAGTTCTTCTCAACAACCTATCACTAAGAAAATACTCCAACAAGTGACTGACTCTGATTCCTCTATCATTGCTAACCCATCAACAGCTGTGGAGGTTACACTACATGAGTTACAAGTAATTCCTGTCAGTAGTTCAAGTAGAGCAGCTACTACAGGTATTGAATCCACTGATTTATACTTGGGCAGTAGTTTCATCAGTAAGTCTCCCTTGAAGGCAACCATTTCTGATGCTATCAAAGTTACCACTGGTGTGTTTATGTCACACCCCGACCACGTAAAACATCAAATCATGGCGGAAACGTCAGGGAGTGTTGTAACAGAATTATTGTTCCACAACCATGGTAATTAAAAGTTATGTTTTATTCATCAAACAAAGAGTTACATTGTCTTAAAATAACTGAAACGAAGAGTTCATCACATAATTAAACTAGTTCCATCTTTATTTTAAGTCTCTAAGGCACAGGTCCGCCCTAGTGTGTCACGAACATCCTAAGCAACAGCTCCTGAAAACACATGTTAAATAGGTACGTCAACATAAAAATGCCTGTGAGATACATAGGTTTTATGAAAATAGGATTCATGACTTGAGTTTAAAGAAATGTTTAATAAAAGTTAGTCATGAACCTTGTAAATTGTTTTGTTAACCAAAGTCTTGTGAAAAATATATTGTTTGTGTAAAATGTATAAGTCCAAATTGAATGATCTAAATAACGCTACGACATGTAGTACAATACAAGCACTTATATATAGGAAGTACCAGCGGCGTATCCACCATGCTTGTATCATACTACACACATCTCGTTACTTAAGTCACTTAAACAAACCACCAATGTATAAAGTCCATGTTTGAATCAATTGTCAAAGAGTCCTTGCATAAACCGTGTCAAATGTTAAAAGTCCAAATGTAGTCAAGTAATGTGTAACAAATGTTGTGTATGGTAAGTAAAGTGTAGTCACATAAACCAAATGTAAAAATGTACAAAACAAGGTATTTTGAATATATCATAAAGTTATGTTTTGTAAAGTAAATGCATGTTTTACTGATATAAACACTTATGTGGTAAGTTAACGCATACATTCAAGCCTTGAGACAGACGAATAACCCTAAGTCAAGGTTATCAAAGTAAAATGTTTTCGGATTCAGTCATTCCTTACACCCAAACAAACCTAGGATGTCAGGGACGGGATTTGTCAAGTCCTATGGTACCATTACTTACTACCGAGCGGCGTAGCTAATGTTAATGAATGTAATTTAGTCCCGTTTGTACAAACCAAATGTTATACCAAATGTAAACATGTTATATAACAACAATGTACTAAGTATGCTAAGTTAACATACAAAGCAAAATAATGTAATGAAATCATGTACTAATAGTGTACTAATGAACATAACAAGTATATGATATAAAAACATGGAAAAGCATGAAAATAACAAGTAGGCACATGTGTTTCACCCCAAAATGTTTGAAAAACGGTAAAAGAGAGGTTTATGTACTCACCTTTGGGTGCGTTTTTATATGTTAACAAAATCCCACAATTTTTTTATTCGTCCTAAATTAAATAAGAATGATTAAATAATCAAAACTCACAAAAAATACATTAGTTTCTCTGATACTTGGAATTTTCACATTTTTGGGCGTCGGAAGTCACGTATGACTAACCAAACACCAAGTAAACTTAATATAAGTTAAAATACTTATTTTTATACCAAATATATCAGTTTGGTTACTGATCTAAAACAGTTTTGTAAAAGTCCTCCGAAAAGGCGATTTTTAACCGTTTTACCGCATAGTTTTGCATCAAACGTTACCCGAACCATCCGAAATCGAAACGACTTGAAATTTTGACATAACCCATGTTATTTACTGAAAAAAATAATGGTTATACTCATGATAGTGCAGGTCTTAAATAAAGCACATAAATCATGCAAATTTCACACAATTTACCACTTTTTAAGCTATATGTACAACATGCAAAGCTATCAAACCTATGTCAAAGTTTCATGCCATTAAAATACATCAAAAAATGTTATTTTTAGTGTTTGTATCCGTATCTAAAACAGTTTTGTCATATAGCCATTTTTCATCATCTCTTGAGCTTTATATCAACATATTTTCATATGTACAAGTGCCTAAAGCATACTTATCATAACATCATCATTTTATGTTAATCTAAATGCATCAAATATGTGATATATTCAGATGTATTTTCTGATGTAATTTGTATTTAACATATCATACATAAATCACTAAATACTTTCATTTTTTTACCACCATTCTAGAACATGTAACAACATAAACAAGTACTTAACAAGATAACAAACTTCAAAACTCATTTACACACATACATATGTACGCTTATACATACATATATGTGCATCACCATTTTTACTTGTATGATGACCCATTTCATTTTAGATTTCAAGTTTAGTGAAAATCCCAAGATTCAAAAAAAAACTTCAATCATCAAGAACCACCAAGAATTAAAAGTATGATTTAAACATAATGTTATACCTTCAAGATTCAAGTAGGTTGTAGGATGAGATTTTGATGATAGGAAGCTTGTAATCACTTGACAACACCTTGGGAACACCTTTAGATCCTCACACTAACTTGAAGTTTACTAGAAATGTTGTTGAACTTTGAAGAACAAAGCTTGAAGGTTTGAAGAAGATGAAGATGGAGGAGAGAGAGAGAGATGGGGTTACGGTTTTGGAGAAGGAGAGAGGAGGAGGTTGCTTGATTCTGTTTGGATCTTGAAAGATATAGAAGGATTATGAAGATATGAAGGAGATATGGAGAGATTTGAAAGATACATGAAGCTAGCATGCACTAACATGTGTCAGGTGGAAGGAAGAGAAGGGCACTTGTTCTTACATACATATATACACGAAATGTATATATATATTTACATAAAATTACACATAAATGATTCATGTAGTTTAAAAACAGGTGTTTAACTGGATACCGGGTATTTTATCTAGCGTTTAAATCCCGGTTTATGGCAGTCTTGTCTAGAACAAACCACGAAATCATCATTGCCTTAGGGCAAAGATAGGATAGGCGCATCACAAAGCTTCTGCTTCAAGGTCTGAAATGCTTCTTCTTGTTTAGAACCCCATTCAAAGGGCTTATTCTTCTGTGTTAGAGCAGTTAGGGGAACTGCAATCTTTGAGAAATTTTCGATGAAGCGGCGGTAATAAACCGCGAGACCAAGAAAAGAACGAACCTCAGTAGGAGTAGTAGCCGTATCCCAATCCTTAATCGCACTGATCTTGGAGGGATCTACATGATTACCTTGTTCATTGACAATATGCCCTAAAAATTGAACTTCCTTAAGCCAAAATTCACACTTGGAGAACTTGGCGAAAAGTTGCTCTTTCTTTAGGAGTTCCAGAGTAAGACGCAGATGTTGCTCATGATCAGCTTGCGTCTTAGAGTATATCAAGATTTAATCAATAAAAACGATGATGAACTTATCTAAATAAGGCTTACAAACCCTATTCATCAAGTGCATGAAAACATCAGAATCATTAGTCAAACCGAAAGGCATAAGTGTGAACTTATAATGCCCATATCGAGTGCGGAAGGCAGTCTTGGGAATATCTTCTTCATGCACACGAAGTTGATGATACCCAGAACGAAGATCAATCTTCGAAAAATAAGAAGCACCCTGTAACTGGTCAAAGAGATCATCGATGCGAGGTAGGGGATATCGATTCTTGATGGTAAGCTTGTTCAGCTCACGATAATCGATGCACATCCTAAAGGATCCACCCTTCTTCTTGACAAAAAGAACGGGAGCACCCCAAGGTGAAAAACTAGGATGAATAAAACCTTTGTCAGATAGCTCCTGAAGCTGCTTAGACAACTCTTGCATCTCAGACGGTGCAAGACGATATGGGGCTCTGGCAATGGGATTTGCACCAGGTACGAGATCAATACGGAACTCGACTTGGCGTGCTGGGGGTAGACCAGGTAACTCTTCAGGAAACAACTCTGGAAAATCCCGAACAACAGGAATATCTTGAATAAACTTACCTTTGCCTTTATCTGCTGTAACATGTGCCAAGAAGGCCACATAATTCTTCCGCAGATACTTCCAAGCTTGAGTACAAGACATGAGCTTGAGACTACTAGCAGGTTTCTCGCCATGAACCTGTAGGATCTCACCTGACGAAAGCGGCACCCGAACAATCTTCTCAAAACAAACTACCTCCGCGTGATGCTTGGCTAACCAATCCATACCCACAATAATGTCTAAGCTTCCAAGTTGCATGGGTGTGAGGTCAATAGGAAAAAGATGGTCGTTAAGGTTCAATTGGCAATTGCGAAGAAAAGAATCAAGAACAACGGGATTACCACTCGCAACTTCTACTGTCAAAGGCTTACCTAGTTTCGTTCTAGACACGCGAAGCAATGGCTCAAAAGATAACGACACAAAACTCTTATCGGCACCAGAATAAAAAAGAACAGATGCGGGTTAATTATTAACAAAGAACGTACCATTAACCACTTCATTGTCTGCTTGCGCCTCTTGTGCATTCATGTTGAAGACTCGACCTCGAGCCTGAGCCTGAGCCTGAGCTGGATTCGCATTCACCAATCTTGGACATTGATTACGGTAGTGGGTCAGATCCCCACAGTTATAACAAGAACCTGGTGGGTAGTGAGGTCGTGCAGCTTGACCTTGTTATTGAGCAAGAGGTTGAGCAACTTGTTGAGCCGGGTTCTGAGCTGCCCGATTCTGATTAGCAGGAATGCGGCATGTAGCAGCAAGATGACCAGGTCTTCCACAGTTGGTACATTGGTGACACGGGAGGTGTGGCTGATGATGGCCGTTACACCTGTTGCACAAAGGTGCATTGCCCAGATAAGGTTTCTTGGCTAGTGGTTGCGCAGGCTGATTTGGTGCAGCTTAAGCCTGTGCAGTAACAGCGTAGTTTTGGGAAGCCTTTCGCTTCCTAGAACCCTTCGAGGAACCAGAATCCTTACCCTTCTTGTTTTTACCTTTCTTGCTATCCTCTTTGTCAGACACCAGCTTCTTACCTTTCTCGCCCTTTCTGTGCAACTTACCCTTCCGAATCTGCGACTCAGTCAATGTCGCTGCTAACTCGATCGCCTGATGGACTGTGATAGGGTTACTACCAGTAACGATGTCTTGCACTGAGTCAGGTAGACCATCGATGTACCTTTCGATAGCCTTATCGAGTAGGGTAACCATTGTTGGGCATAACAAGCTCAGCTCCTCATACCTATCAGTATACGCCCGATGCTCGCCACTATCCTGTTTCAAGTCATCAAACTCCCTTTCTAAAGATCGCAGTTCATGACAAGGGCAAAACTCCCTCATCATAAGAGTTCTAAGTTCAGCCCATGTTTGTGCTAAAGCAACCTCAGCACCATGGTCTCTCATAACCCCGTTCCACCATGTAAGAGCCCTCTTCTGAAACACACTGGAAGCAAACTCGACTTTGCGATTATCAGGACACTGAACGTGACAGAAAGTATTCTCAATGCTCTCGAACCATTGAAAAAGCCCAGTTGCTCCCTCAAAACCACTAAACTTGAGCGGTTTAGCCGAATTAAAACTCTTGAAATTGCATGGAGTATTATTGTTGTTGTTGGCTTGGTTCCATTGAGCAATAAGATTTGGGAACGCAGCAGCCATTTGCTGCGCGATGATTTCAGCCAGTTCAGCATTTGGTAGTAGATTTTCGCGTCGAGGAGGCATTCTAAAAAGGAAACATGAAAGGAACGAGTGAGATGATTAGATGAAAAGAATGAGATGAAACAAAAATCGACAAAAGCAAAGATGGTGGTCATTTGTCCACATCACATAGCAAAAAAACGACACACAGTGACTAATCAAAGTAAATGGGTTAAAAATAATGCATCACGAAGACATGCTCGCCTATAAGTGAACACTCACCCCAAGAGTTCCCAGGTAAGAGTGATTGGTCCGATTATGTGGATTTGTACGAACACTCTAGCCTTAGACAGAAAACCCAGGGTACAGGCATTCACTCTTCCAGTTTGCACCTGTTCACACTATTTAGAACCCAAAACTTTGACGAGATTTTGAAAACTTGGAAGGTTTAAGAGATTAATGATTCATTTTGGCTTTGTGCCTTCCATTATGTTTTGTTTTTGGTAATCACTTAAGGATAGGTGAAGTGCATGTTTTAAAATCTAAACACAAGACAACTTGTGTTGGGATCCTAGAAAGGTTATAGTCTAGGTCGAAGCATTACTAATAACCTAATTCCCTATAACCATTGGCTCTGATACCAACTCTTCTGTCACACCCCCGACCACGTAAAACATCAAATCGTGGCGGAAACGTCGGGGAGTGTTGTAACAGAATTATTGTTCCACAACCATGGTAATTAAAAGTTATGTTTTATTCATCAAACAAAGAGTTACATTGTCTTAAAATAACTGAAACGAAGAGTTCATCACATAATTAAACTAGTTCCATCTTTATTTTAAGTCTCTAAGGCACAGGTCCGCCCTAGTGTGTCACGAACATCCTAAGCAACAGCTCCTGAAAACAAATGTGAAAATAGGTACGTCAGCATAAAAATGCCTATGAGATACATAGGTTTTATGAAAATAGGATTCATGACTTGAGTTTAAAGAAATGTTTAATAAAAGTTAGTCATGAACCTTGTAAATTGTTTTGTTAACCAAAGTCTTGTGAAAAATATATAGTTTGTGTAAAATGTATAAGTCCAAATTGAATGATCTAAATAACGCTACGACATGTAGTACAATACAAGCACTTATATATAGGAAGTACCAGCGGCGTATCCACCATGCTTGTATCATACTACACACATCTCGTTACTTAAGTCACTTAAACAAACCACCAATGTATAAAGTCCATGTTTGAATCAATTGTCAAAGAGTCCTTGCATAAACCGTGTCAAATGTTAAAAGTCCAAATGTAGTCAAGTAATGTGTAACAAATGTTATGTGTGGTAAGTAAAGTGTAGTCACATAAACCAAATGTAAAAATGTACAAAACAAGGTATTTTGAATATATCAAAAAGTTATGTTTTGTAAAGTAAATGCATGTTTTCCTGATACAAACACTTATGTGGTAAGTTTACGCATACATTCAAGCCTTGAGACAGACGGATAACCCTAAGTCAAGGTTATCAAAGTAAAATGTTTTCGAATTCTGTCATTCCTTACACCCAAACAAACCAAGGATGTCTCGGACAAGATTTGTCAAGTCCTATGGTACCATTAATTACTACCGAGCGGCGTAGCTAATGTTAATGAATGTAATTTAGTCCCGTTTGTACAAACCAAATTTTATACCAAATGTAAACATGTTATATGACAACAATGTACTAAGTATGCTAAGTTAACATACAAAGCAAAATAATGTAATGAAATCATGTACTAATAGTGTACTAATGAACATAACAAGTATATGATACAAAAACATGGAAAAGCATGAAAATAACAAGTAGGCACATGTGTTTCACCCCAAAATGTTTGAAAAACGGTAAAAGAGGGGTTTATGTACTCACCTTTGGGTGCGTTTTTATATGTTAACAAAATTCCACAATTTGTGTATTCGTCCTAAATTAAATAAGAATGATTAAATAATCAAAACTCACAAAAAATACATGAGTTTCTCCGTTACTTGGAATTTTCGCATAACTTTGAGATTTCTCGAAAAGTTATTATTTTTGTTTATATTGGTGTATTTGTATATATGTACTCGAGCGTAACACACCTAATCTTGTCAACACTAACACATGACCATACACATATTGTAAAACACATAGCACATTGTGACACATAAAATAACCCATGAACAACCCATTCTAGTGTATGTCGAAAAACACTTATTTTTGCGATTCGGTAACATTTTTGGGCGTCGGAAGTCACGTATGACTAACCAAACACCAAGTAAACTTAATATAAGTTAAAATACTTATTTTTATACCAAATATATCAGTTTGGTTACTGATCTAAAACAGTTTTGTAAAAGTCCTCCGAAAAGGCGTTTTTTAACCGTTTTACCGCATAGTTTTGCATCAAACGTTACCCGAACCATCCGAAATCGAAACAACTTGAAATTTTGAAACAACCCATGTTATTTACTGAAAAAAATAATGGTTATACTCATGATAGTGCAGGTCTTAAATAAAGCACATAAATCATGCAAATTTCACATAATTTACCACTTTTTAAGCTATATGTACAACATGCAAAGCTATCAAACCTATGTCAAAGTTTCATGCCATTAAAATACATCAAAAAATGTTATTTTTAGTGTTTGTAACCTGATCTAAAACAGTTTTGTCATATAGCCATTTTTCATCATCTCTTGAACTTTAAATCAACATATTTTCATATGTACAAGTGCCTAAAGCATACTTATCATAACATCATCATTTTATGTTAATCTCAACGCATCAAATATGTGATATATTCAGATGTATTTGCTGATGTAATTTATATTTAACATATCATACATAAATCACCAAATACTTGCATTTTTTGCCACCATTCTAGAACATGTAACAACATAAACAAGTACTTAACAAGATAACAAACTTCAAAACTCATATACACACATACATATGTACGGTTATACATACATATATGTACATCACCATTTTTACTTGTATCATGACCCATTTCATTTTAGATTTCAAGTTTAGTGAAATCCCAAGATTCAAGAGAAACTTCAATCATCAAGAACAACCAAGAATCAAAAGTATGATTTAAACATAATGTTATACCTTCAAGATTCAAGTAGGTTGTAGGATAAGATTTTGATGATAGGAAGCTTGTAATCACTTGACAACACCTTGGGAACACCTTTAGATCCTCACACTAACTTGAAGTTTACTAGAAATGGTGTTGAACTTTGAAGAACAAAGCTTGAAGGTTTGAAGAAGATGAAGATGGAGGAGACAGAGAGAGATGGGGGTACGGTTTTGGAGAAGGAGACAGGAGGAGGTTGCTTGATTTTGTTTGGATCTTGAAAGATATAGAAGGATTATGAAGATATGAAGGAGATATGGAGAGATTTGAAAGATACATGAAGCTAGCATGCACTAACATGTGTCAGGTGGAAGGAAGAGAAGGGCACTTGTTCTTACATACATATATACACGTAATGTATATATATATATTTACATAAAATTACACATAAATGATTCATGTAGTTTAAAAAACAGGTGTTTAACTGGATACCGGGTATTTTATCTAGCGTTTAAATCCCGGTTTATGGCGTTCTAAATTATTTTTATTATTCTATAAAATTAAACTCGCCAAAATATTACTGAAATAAATTTCAGTTTCCAGGACTGGCTGCGTTGTCAGCGTTTTGCAGTAGAAGCACTGTGTCGCGCAGAAACACGTGGTACGCGCTTTAAACTTGAAAAATAACGTTTTTAAGCGTTTTAATTTATTCTTCAACACGGAACTGATTAAAAATAAAATTTTAATCATAACAGAATATTTTTGGGATTTAAATATTACCCGGGCGGTCACCAACGTTAGTTTCACAGTTTTGTCGTAAATAGTTCTTTAGTTCAAATAAACATGTTTTTGCCATACCGAATCCTTCGATACTTATTTCTAAGTTATGTAAAGGATATTTAGGGTATGTTTGGCTTACATCACAGTTCCGGAGTGTACGTCACGTTAAACTGATTGCGTTTATGCACCAGTTTGCGTGTGACCTCCTAGAAAGTGATTTAAAGCTTGAGATCGGAATCGAATCTAATTGTAAAGTCATCAATCACAATAACACATATAATAACACCAAAGCACATTGTTTTATTGATAATCCACATTGTTTTACATTATACGATGATTTCAGAACACAGTTGTCACTGTTTAAATTACCCATTGGTGTGTTAAACAAGATAGTTAATGAAAAGGGAAGTCCCAGTACCAAGAAAAAGGGGCATCAGTCGATGAACCAATGGAAACTTCTTCTGGTCTAACTGCTGATACAAGCACTGCTAGTGGGAAATCAGATGATCCCATTAATTTGGGTGATGGTTTAAAATACAGAGAACTGACGGAGAGAGTAGACAAACTTGAAACATCTGTTGCAGATATAAAAAATATGCTGCCACAGTTGTTAAAATCTCAAAAAGCTCCATCCACTGCTTCAACATCTGCCCCATCCCCCACTGAGCTATGGCAGCTTTTCCAACCTATGCTTCATCAACAAAGGCAATATGCTGATCAACAAAATGAAATTCAGTTACAGATGTTCAAAAATATGATGGAAGCTAGGTATAAAGATACTCAAGCTGATATAAAGGCCATCAAAGCTCATCTGCTCCAAACCACTGGCACTTCTCCTCCAATAATTGTTTATGTGGAAAACCCTGATGATGCCAATAAGGGGGAGAAAGGAAAAGAAGGTTTGTATCTACCACCAGATCCTATGGCTAAACCATTTGTGGAGATTCCTAAGCCAGATGGTTCAAAGAAGGTTGATGTGACTCTCAATGCCTTTTCTGAAGAAAAAGCAAAGAGAAAAGAGAAAATGGAAACAAAGGGTGATAAAAGATTTGCAGAGGAGAAGAAAGTTTTTATGGCAAAGGAAGTGCAGGGTACTTCAAACAGAAGAAAGACCATCAGAAAGGTTAGCCAACCCAAAACCATACCTTCCAAAACCACTAAACAAACCACTGAAATCCCCAAAAGTTCCTCACCTCAAACCTCCAAGCGAACAAATGTTAAGACACCTGTTGTATCAACAATTGTTGATACATCAGTGGTTTCAACAAATGTTGTTTCAACCACTACCCTTATCACCTTACCAATCACCACTCAATCCACCAACACACCTACAAATACACCTCCAACAACTCCAAAAATCAATAGAAGAAGAATAACAAATGTCATACTTGAATTCTATCCCCTGTCCAAAAACCTACTTCATCTACTTTAATCCTATCCCCTGACCCAAACACTGCCTTGGTTCCCTTGGGAATAAAGTATCCTCTGGATCTTCCAGCAGTCAAAGAGGAGATCAAATCCTTTTATTCTGAAGATGATCCTGAAAAGAGGAACCTTCCATCTCTCCATGGTTATCCCTTGCCAAGAAACATAGAAGAGTATTCGATTGAAGGCCAAACAAGCAGAGGATATATCAAGAAGAGACACAAAAGGAAAGTCTGATAAAGAAATCCAAAGGAATCTGCAATATCTGGTCACCTAAGTCAGAACATTAGAGCAGTTTTCAAAAGACCTTTGTCAGAAGCTATCAGAGAAAGATGATGAAAGCTTGAAACAAGACTACATTGAGCACATCATGATGAGTAAGAAATACAAGGTAGAAAGGTATCAATTCAAGGACTGGACCATTACTGAACTCAAGCTGGAGAATGCAAGAATACAGAAAATGCTTGAAGGCAAAACAAAACAAAACAAAACAAACCCCTCCAGTTTGGTCTCAGTACAAATAGAATATACCTAAAAAGGCATTGAAGCTGAAAAGAATGAAGGAAGAGCTGATAACTGCAAATTATGGCTCAAGGAATCAAGTCACTAGATGGACAGAGGTGAAAGTGGTAGAAACCTACTAAAGGTTGGAAGAAAGAAGAAAGAAGGATCCCACTGCTCCCAAAAAGCCAGATTATCCAGAAGCAGTGGTTCCAGCCAAACAGACCCTACCAACCAAAAGATCTGCTACAACCACTACCTCATCTGCTATTGTTGTCTATCAAAGAAAAAGGCAAAAATAGATGAATGCAGAAGAAGAGGCACTTGGATCAGAAATATTTAAATTGGTTGTCAAGCAGATGTTGGTAGAAAATCCAGAATCAACAAAGCTACAAGAAATAGCTAAAGGATTCATGGGTAGACCTTTATCTCCCAACTCATCAAAAATAAATCCTCTCCCAAGAAACCCACCAGACTCAAAAATACTAAAGTGGAAGTCTGATCAAAAGACCCACGTATTGACACTGCTCAAGTCTGGTGGTGAAGTTAAGCATATATCAAGGGAAGATACACTTGGTCTGGGTGTAGCTGATTTACAAGATCTCCTTGAGCTTCAACTGTGCAGGGATGAGGATGATGAAGTTTCCCTAAAATTTGAATTACAATTCAAAGGGAAAATAAAGGAAATGCTGATGAGACAATAAAGATATGAAATAATGAAGTGTTTTGGCATCATCTGTTCCAGGGGGAGATTGTTAGGATTGAACCCTACAAAGGAACAGTTGATAAAGCCAAAACTGGTTCAGAACAGTGGATCCTTCATAAGCAGTTGTTTGTACATATCTTTCCCCTTGACAGTGACTCTAACATCTGATAAACCCATAGTACTGCACATTACAACTGCTGCTGATCTAAAGATTGATGAAGACTAAAGTGCTGAAGCTCAATCTACTGATGTGTCTCAAGTACTGCTGAAGACCAATGCACTTCTTAGCATACAACAGTGGAATGAGGAATCAGTAGTTTACTTATGCATTATATGTAATTAGTAGTTTTAGTTGACAGTGGTTGTATAGATCAGTAGTTGTAGTTTGTTAGGAGGTTAGATGTCACTTTCATGGTGACGTCTGTCATACACTGACTTTTACGGAAGCGCATGATGTGTGACTTGTTCAATATCATTGCATTCAATTATAATAAACAACTACATGATTAAAACATGATGTTCATCCATTCATAGAGTTTCAAAATATTACAAACACCAGTCATTTACGTTTCAAACAACACAACCTCTGATTAAGTTACAACCAACAAAAGTGGATGACATCTAAACTTGAAATGTACTTCCCGAAACAATACCAGCGCCCAAGGTCCAACTTGTTTCCTGAAATACATGTAATTTTGAAAACATCAACAAAAGTTGAGCGAGTTCATGCGTTTTTATGAGTATTGATAAACTTGTAAACATTTGAGAGACTCCTTTGAAAACAGGAATGAAAAGCGTCCATGAACAGATCAGTTACTGTTTTGCAAGGACATTAATGTATGTGAAGACATAGGGAGTACTCAATACGAGTAGACTTTTGTCTTTGTCGAATTCTCCTCCACTGTGTCGAATTCCCTCGACTGTGTCAAATCACCTTGCCTGTATCAAATTCCCTTGATTGTGTCAAATCCCCCTTGACCGTTGTCGAATCACCTCGACTGGGACACTAAAGCACTCTAAGTGGTCACATAAGACCCATGAGTGGGGCTCGGCCGTACCCGTTAGATCTAACCTTTGTCCGTGATTCTTATGAGAGTTATTGGCATTTCAGTTTTCAGCCTATGCTCACATGATCTAATAATTCATTTCATAGCCAAATCATACCATTGAAACATATGTAACATGTATTTTACCCCCATAGAGTTATAAATCCAAAAATAGTTAAGAGAAAAGGGGGATATGAACTCACAAGTTTGCGTCCAGCTGTCTCGTATATTCAAAGGTCCCCCTACGAGTCGTACAACTACATACACACGTGCCAGGTCTTATTAGACGTTTAGCTCATGTAACGACTCATTATCTTAGTTGATCATTAAGACTTGTTTTGGAAATCTGGGCATACTTTGAGTTTCATCTTTGATGTGCATTATATAATTTCAAAGTATATAATTATTTGTTAAAATAATAATATTTTAACTTAAATTATATTTATTATTTATTGCAATGTTAGTTAGAATAATATATATTCTAACTTGATACATCATGTATTTATACATGTATATTTTCCCCCAGGGATGGGTATACTTATACTCGTATTCTTAGACTTGTGCATTGATGTGTGTAAAATGCAACAAACAAATTACATCAAATGAGGCATAAAACTAACCCTTTTTAGTACTAATGTTGGAAAAAGTATGCTTTTGTCTTCCTTTTGTATTTTCAGGATTAAATGAGCGCAAATGAACAAAAGAAGCAAAAATCCAGCTAAATCTAACACAAATACAAAAAAAGGAATAAACGTGGCATGTCCGACCCCTCGAGAGCATCTTCCCAAGACATCAAGAGGCTGAACACGCCCCGTGCCCAGCGGACACAGGGGCGTGCTCAAGTGTCTGCAGAAAAGACAGTTGTAGAAGCTTGTATTTCCCAACACGGGGGCGTGCCCAGCTCCACACGGCTGTGGTCATTGCTAAGATTCGCAGAATCCATGCAAATCTTGATAGTACAGATACGCTTCTACACACGGGGCCGTGCCCAGCGGACACGGGGGCATGGTCAACTAATGCAGACAAACTTCAATTAATGAAGAAAGAGAAAGTGGATGGACACGGGGCCGTGCCCAATGGACACGGGGCCGTGTCCGGGCTTCTGTGCAGGCTATAAATAGAGGTGCTTGGTTCACTTCAAAGGCATCCCTTGGCAAACCACCTCTCTCCCACTTCACCCACACTCCACCACCATCACAACACCCACATCCACCACCATCATCCATCATCCATCATAGAGTGTGTGTAGTAGTCTCGGGATCCAAGATTGATAGTAAGAGTTCTTGACAATCAAAGGACATGTTTGCCTAAGTCTCTTACCTCACTTGGTGAAGACAAGCATTTAGTGTAATACTTTTGTTTTTTAATCTTTTCGCAATTTTTATTTGGTTTTATATTAATGACTTTAATAACTAGTTTCTTATGTTGAAGGTGAAACTTCCGTATCATTTGTCCGTGGTGTCTTGGCGTTATTTTACTTTCTATATAAAATAAAAGATTTACACCATTCATATCTCAACGGTCTATATAGAGATATGTTGGCTACCTGGTCGGGGGTTTAGGGAATGGTTTGGTAAGGTTCTTGCCTTGTTCAGTGTATAGATCCTGCAAGGACCTGGGTCAAGCTTACTAGGACTTCCTTCAATACCCACTGGTATTGGATGGCGGGGGTGCGAATGGCTTAATCCCCTCATATGTAAACTACTATTAATACATTAACCCGGCTACCTGGGATTGTATCCCTGCTGACTCAAACCACTTAGCCGAGGGTAACGCCACCTTCAAAAGAGGGGCCTACCACATTATGCATTAATAACTTAATTAATTATCTTTCAATAATCCAACCCTTTAGGATTGTATCCTTGCTGACTCAAACTACTAGGTTGAGGGTAACGTCACCTTCAAAAGAGGGGCCTACTACTATAACTAAGATAATCTCTTTAAAAGTGCAAAAGTGCGGAAAAATCAAAGGTTACACTAAAGGCGAGTCGGATCTAAGTGATTCATCTTGTCTATCTGTTTTTATTTTTATTTTTATTTTCAGCATTTTTAGTTTTTATTTTCATGTTTAAAACCTTTTTCCAAAATTTTGATTTGATTAGACGTTGAGGATAAACCGGTATTAAAAGCTCTTGTGTCCTTGGACGACCTCGGTATCTTACCAACACTATACTACGCTCACGATGGGTGCACTTGCCCATATGTGTGTATAGTGTTAGTAAAATATCGTGTTTTATAAATTTAAAACTTGACTAAAGTGTTATAAAGGGCTAAAAATATACATAAAAATATATAACACACCGCACACGTCAAGTTTTTGGCGCCGCTGCCGGGGACACAAGGATTTTAAGAAAGCTTAAAATCAAAGGCCTAATAAGTTTTCCAAAACCTATTTAAAACGCTCGCACATTTTTTGCATTTTAGTTAGTTTTTGCATTTACAGTAGATTGAACACGGGGCCTTGCTGCACATTTTTTTTAAAACTCCCAGATACAGAGTCTGAACACGGGGTTGTGCTCACTGAACACGCCCCCGTACTGCACAAAACCAGTCACTTTTATTAAAACGCCCGGATACAGAACCTGAACACGGGCCGTGCTCACTATACACGGGGCCGTGTCCAGCCTCTTTTTTCCATTGTTATTTTTGTTTTCTGGTCTCGAGACTCTGTTATGGTCTGCTGAGTGATTCTTGTGGATCAATACTCAGGAGATTACAACTACACCTATGAGGAGGATGATTATAGGGAAGACTATTGCACCATTTGCGGTAACCCTCACTCGGTACAATATTGCGACCTTTTTGAACCATCCACTTCATACACCTATTATGAGGAGCCCAGGTACGAGCCGTCCACTTCATAGATATCCTATGAAGACCCAAGGTATGAACCTTCTCCCTCATACTCATATTTTGAGGAACCAAGGTATGAGCCTTCATACTCATACTTTGAGGAACCAAGATATGAGCATCCACCTTCATATGCTTATTATGAGGAACCATGGCGTGAACAACCCACCTCATATGAGTATTATGAGGAATAAAATTATGACCCTTATCCATCATATACTTACAATGAGGAACAATGGTACGAACCATCTACTTCATATGAGTATTATGAGGAACCAACGATCGAACATCCGGATTCAAGCTTTGAGGATCCAGATCCTTACTCTATCACCCATATAACCGATAAGATAATAGAACACATTAGAACTATCGAACGTTGCATAAAAGAATGCCGCGCAAGGGAAGAATTAACTTGTAACAAAGAAGAGATAGTTAAAAATGTAAAAATGGAAGAACAAATAAGTAAAAAGCCGACACATGAGTTAAACAACAAAAAAGGTGAGTCCGACGACGTTAAAATTCAAGAAGAATCTAATTTTAAAGAAATTAATCTCTTGTCACCTTCTTTAGAAAATCATTGTTTAGTACCCACTCTTGCTAAGTTTTTAAAAGAGTTAAACACTAACACAAAAATTGACGAAACGGTAAGCATTAAGTTAACAAATGATCAAACTTCCCTAATAAAAGAAGACCCATTTGAAATTAACATTAAACCGGTTCCATGTTTTTTTTCAAAATTCCTTTATTAGTAATATCACAACTGATAAAGATCTTTGTGTTAATATAATGCCAAACTACATTTTCGAAAAATTAAGTACTGGTGATTTTTCTCCACTTCAAATACCCATTTTTCTATCTAATCGGAAAATAATAAAATCAATAGGGATAGTTGAGGATGTCTTGGTCCAAACAAATCAAATGGTAATCCCAACCGACTTTGTCATCCTTGATGACGCACCTCTAGTGTTGGGACGACCTTTTGTAAAGACCCACGAAGCCTTGAAAAATCAGAAGTACAACAATTTACCCATTCAATTAGGGGCATTTAAAAAGATTGTCGATCTTGAGCATGCAATGAAATATCCATTCGGCAATAATGACCCCCTATTGAAGATGAAGATAAACCACTCGATACAAGAGAAGAAATTGACCACTTTGTTGAAGAAGAGGTCGCCATAGAACAAACCTTTGTAGTTCTTGATAAAAATGAGCATCCAAATAAGGAGTCTCCTAAAGACCCACCTCTCGAGCTAAAAAGAACTTCCAAAAGGTTTGGAATATGCTTTTCTAGACAAAGATGGTAAATCACCTGTAATTATTTCGTCAAAATTAACTAGTTTAGAAAAAGAAAAATTAATTACACTTTTGAAAAAAACACAAAAACGCGATCGCTTGGAAACTTGTAGATATTAAAGGAATAAGTCCTTCCATGTGTACGCACAAAATTTTAATGAATGATGATTATAAATCGGTAATACAACCACAATGTAGAGTAAATCCAAATGTCCAAAAAGTGGTTAAAAACAAAGTCATCAAATTACTTGACGCCGGACTCATTTACCCAATTTCCGATAGTCCGTGGGTAAGTCCCGTCCAAGTAGTTCCAAAGAAAGGAGGTATGACGGTAATAACTAATGAGAAAAATGAATTAATACCAACAAGAACCGTCACAAGATGGAGGGTGTGTAAGATTATCGTCGATTAAATGAAACAACAAGGAAATATCATTTTCCTATACCCTTCATTGATCAAATGTTAGAAAGATTGTTCGGTCATAAATTTTATTGTTTCTTGGATGGTTTTTCAGGTTACTTCCAAATCCCAATAGCACCCGAAGACCAAGAAAAGACAACATTCACATGTCCCTATGGAACTTTTGCTTATTAACACATTCCATTTGGTCTATGCAATGCCCCCGCAACCTTTCAACGTTGCATGGTGGCCATCTTCCATTACCTGATAGAAAAGACAATGGAAGTCTTCATGGATGACTTTTCTATATTTGGAGATTCATACGACCAATGCCTCGATAACCTTGAACGAATGCTATCCCGATGTGAGGAAACTAACCTCGTCCTTAATTGGGAAAAATGTCATTTCATGGTAACAGAGGGAATAGTACTCGGTCACAAAATCTCAAGCAAAGGAATGGAGGTTGATCGAGCAAAAATAGACACTATTTCTCGATTACCACCCCCATCCTCCGTTAGAGCTATCAGAAGTTTCCTAGGGCATGTCGGATTTTATAGACGATTTATCAAAGACTTTTCTAAAATCTCAAGGCCTCTAACAAAATTACTTGAAAAAGATGCCCCTTTCATCTTTGACAAGGATTGCAATCAAGCATTTCTAACACTAAAGGAAATGCTAGTCAATGCACCTATCATGATAGCACTCGATTGGAAACTACCTTTCGAAATCATGTTTGATGCAAGTCACTTTGCAGTTGGAGCCGTCTTGGGACAAAGAAAAGATAAGCATTTTCACCCAATTTATTATGCTAGTAAAACACTTAACGATGCACAAGAAAATTATACAACAACAGAAAAGGAATTACTAGCCGTGGTATTTACTTTTGATAAATTTCGTTCTTATCTTGTTCTTTCTAAAACGATAGTTTATACAGATCATGCAGCCATTCGATATCTCTTCAAGAAACAGGATGCTAAACCACGTTTGATTCGGTGGATTCTACTCCTCCAAGAATTTGATATTGAAATAAAAGACAAAAGAGGAGCAGAAAACACCGCAGCAGATCATCTTTCACGCTTGGAAGACCCAGCTTTAGAGGCAACCAGGGACGAGTAAATCAATGAAAAATTCCCAACAGAATCCCTGGAAATGGTGGAATATCGAGAAGAGCCATGGTATGCCGACTATGCCAACCACCTAGCTAGCAGTATAGTAGCAAAAGGATGGCCACATCATCAAAGAAAGAAATTCTTTGCCGATAAGAAGCATTATTTTTGGGAAGATCCTTATCTTTTCAAAATGTGTTGATCAACTCATCCGTCGATGCGTACATGGTAGGGAAGCAAGAAGAATTCTCCACCATTGTCATGAGGTTCCATACGGAGGACATCATGGTGCCGCTAGTACCGCACGAAAGGTATTTGATTCAGGATTCTATTGGCCAACCATTTATAAAGACGCTCAAAGTCTTGTCGAGACATGTGACGCTTAGCAAAGATCAGGTAATATTTCTTCCAAAAACGAAATGCCACAAAATGGCATTCTTGTTTGTGAAAATTTTGATGTGTGGGGACTCGACTTTATGGGACCTTTCCCACCGTCAAAAGGAAGCAAATATATACTTGTGGCGGTAGATTACTTGTCTAAATGGGCCGAGGCCGAGGCACTTCCAACAAATGATGGAAGAGTCGTGGTAAGATTTCCGAAAAGATTATTTTATCGTTTTGGAACACCAAAAGCATTAATAAGTGATAGAGGTACCCCTTTTTGTAACCATCAACTTGAATTTTTTTTAACAAGGTATGGGGTCTATCACCGGGTCTTAACAGCATATCACCCTCAAACAAACGGACAAGCCGAAGTGACTAATATAGGTTTAAAAAGAATACTTGAAAAAAACCGTAGGGTTAAATAAAAAGGAATGGGCCGATAAATTGGACGATGCTTTATGGGCTTTTCGAACAGTGTACAAAACAACAATAGGTACAACCCCATATGAGCTTGTCTATGGAAAAAGTTGTCATTTGCCAGTAGAAATTGCACACAAGGCCTACTGGGCGATTAAAAACGTAAACTTAGACTTAGAAATTGCCGGTATAAATCGATTTTGCCAATTAAATGAATTAGACAAATTAAGGAATTATGCATACTCTAACTTCGAAATTTATAAGAAAAGAATGAAAATTTTGCATGATAAACACATTAAACCTAATGAATTTCGGGTAGGAGATCAAGTTCTATTGTTTAATTCATGACTTCGATTATATCCTGGTAAATTAATGTCTAGGTGGTCAGGACCTTTTTCCATCACCCATATTTTCCCACACGGTGCAGTCGAAATTAAATATCGGAATGGAATTTCATTCAAAGTCAATGGCCAACGGCTAAAGCTCTATCTAGGATTTATCAAGGATGAGGAGGAAGAAATCTCGCTCCGTTTTGGGAAAACATCTAAATCGGTAAGATTTCTAAAATCAAAGTTTCGGGAAACAGGGCACTCACACAAGCACTTAATTTTTTTTTTGCCCGCCCACAGGGCCGTGTTCGTGCAACTGTCGGGATAAAACCCCCTTTTTCATTCAGTTTCTTCATTCCGCACGCCCCGTTTCCCCAAAACTCTCTGGTTCTGGAGAAAATTCCTGCAGATTTCAACGTTTCCCCTTCTTCTAACAACGTCAAGGCATGATTCTATCCTTATAATTAGTTAGTTTAAGTACTTGCATGTAGTTTAACATCAAGATTTGGGGGAAAATCTAGGGTTCTTCAACTTGAACCGGATGAAACTCCAAATGTTTGCTTAGATATGTTAGTATTAGCATAGATACATGTTATAGGAAGTAAAACAACTTGTATTGTTTGTAGATTTGCCCGATTTCTCACAAAAACCCCCAAACCCTTGTTTTTGAACCGAAAAAAATGAAATTGAAGGTGTAAACGGTTTGTTTTGGGAAAAACGGCACTTGGGTTTTCATTTTTGGGGAAAACTGCCCCTACTGGACCAAAAAATTTCAAGTTTTCGGGACCGGGTCAAAAAATGGGAATTTTGGGAAACAGACGCCTGAACACGGGGTCATGCTCGGTGAGCACGGGGGCGTGTCCATCCAAATTCAGGCAAACATGGGGTGTGTCCGCTGAACACGGGGTCGTGTTCAGTTGACAGTTTTCAGTTTTCTTCGAAAATTTCACTGTTTCGTGCTAATTGTTTGGTGTTTTCTTTCAGATGGCCAAGAAATTTACCAGATTCAATGCAAGTGAGTTGGCCGCTCAGGCGCGTTATGATTTGCTAAGAACTAGGCCCAAGGAAAATCCCCGACAGGTGTGCATGGACACTCTTGAGGCCGTGAACCAAATAGACCGCTTCAACAACATTGTCACCGGCCCACTACAAGCTACTCTTTGCACTCGGCTTCACTATGTGCATGAATACAACATGGAATTGTATAGCACATTCGTCTTCAAAATAAGAGCGGGTCCGTTTGACATTGAAGGGGTAGAGTTCCGTTGTGGAGGGACTATGTAATCTATCTCAATCGCACAATTTGGGGCAATTGTCGGGTTGTACTCGGAAGAGGATGTTGGAGATGAAGAGAACACCGGCGGTCTCCGCGAGATTCCAGAAAATCAACGCCAAGCTGCTTGGGCTCAGATCGTGGAGGACAACTATAACCCGAGCCGAACTAAGAGCACAATGTTGAGGGACCCTCTCTATCGTTACATGCACAGGGTTCTCAGCTACTCTCTCTGCCAGAGACACGATAGTGGTGGTGTTGTAGGGTTGCGTGATCTGCTAGTTCTCCATTGCATTCACAACCGTGCCAACCTCGATGTTCTATACCTGCTTTTCCGAAACATGCATTTGAACCAACTTGCTACTCCCCCGACTCCTATCCTGTTTGGAGGGTGGATTTACCGCCTTTTCAAACACTTTGTGCCGAGGATGCCGAGGTCCTTTCAAAAGGGACCGTGGTCGGGAAAAGTGGACATGGTCATTTGCCGCTCCATGAACTTGATCTATGAAGCGGATGACGGGACGGTCAGTTTTCAAACAGTTCAAGGGCATGCATGGAACCCTCAAGAAACACTCGTCCTACACGCTCCACACACCCGTCCTCCTCCCAAGTACCACTACCAGCCCCAGTGTGATCCGGGTCAATCCTCCTCTCAAGGAGGTAGTTTTCCTAATTTTAGAGCTTACATGATTTATTGCAGGAAAATCTTATGTGCACCAGGAACACCTACAACATGGCCAGCAACAAATACGCCCGTGTCGGAGTGATAGAAAGAAATATCTCCGACATGCATGATGATATTGGAAACATCCGGGAGTATATGGCGGGCCACAGAGGGGATGATGATGAAGACGATGACATGGATTGAGCGGGAGGAGTTAGAGATAGCATCACACGGTTGGAGGTCTCACAGGTTAACCCTTTTATCTCATGAACAATTGCATGGCCTGCGTGCCATTTGTTGAACAATTTACTTCCCTTAACACTTTTTAATTTTCTGCATTTCTTTTCTTTTTAACTTGTGATGTGGATGATGAAACTTTGGTAAATTAGGATGTTTGTTATTGTTTGGTGTGGTATTTATTAGTAAAACAGGTACATACGAGGCTTAAAGCACTAAACATTAGTGCTACTAAAGTCGGGACAGGAGAACCGGAAACAGAAATCTGTTTTACATGTTTGCAGATTGTCCACACGGGGTCGTGCACAACCGACACGCCCCAATGCCCACCGCCCAGACCTGCTGTTTGTCTAAATTATGCAGACTTTTGCCCAACACGGGGTCGTGTTCACCACACACGCCCCCGTGTCCACCTTCTGTAAGTTCTCCTTACTGGCAATTTGACCACGGGGTCGTGCTCATCCGACATGGGGCCGTGTCCAAATGCCCAGTAACATTAATTTTGTTTTTAACTCAACTTTTTACACATTCAATCAACCTAAAAACTTATTTTTGGGACACATTGAGGACAATGTGAAATTTAAGTGGGGGGGGATGCTAAAACCTTGAATTTTGCAAGTCCTAATTACAAGCCTTATACAAACCTCTATTGGAACCGCTAAACACCCCAATTTTTTTCAAAAACTTTTCATTTTTTTTACTTGTCTTGGTTTAAATTGGGAATAACAAGTTCTAAAAAGGTTTATATTTTTACGAATTTACAACCGATACCGTCGTAATAAAAAGAAGCAACATAAGACAATTATGAAACGGCATGACAAATCTAGTTAAAATTTGATTATATATACTTGATCACATAAAAAAAAACCATTCCCACAAAAAGTGAGTTTTGAGCCTTTAATTGAGCATACAAATACACATCTTTAAACGAAATGCTCATTTTTCGTTTCTTGTGTGAATAGCCGCTTGGTTTCTTACAACTCTAAAACTTACCATGACGATACATTCCCGGTCCTTACCAACTTAAACCCAAGTAAGTAAATGATGGAGGCATTAGGACTAACCCTTTTTCTTTTCAACACCATTTTTTTTACCACCTACCCAAAATCCCCCTAGTTAACCCCTTTGAGCCTAAACCTTTTCATTTCTAAACCCACAAAACAAACACCCTTTACCCACCAAAAACCCTTTTTCATTTTAAACCCTTTATTTTAGTAAATGGCTCGGTTTTCATGTGACATTCCTTATAAAAAAAAATTCATAATGAAGTCTAGCAATAAACAAACAAGTTCCTCAAAAAGAAACTTTGTTTGAAAAATGCTTCGTTTGAATAAAAAGTCACAAAAAAATAAAAAGTTTTACGAAAATCGACGCTTTTTACGCATTTCCCTTTTCTTCTAACCACTAACCCAAAACCACCTACCTTAAACCCAAGCTTAACCCTTCCCTAAGTCCTCTTGATATTTACAAAGGTTTATAGTTAAAAAGGAGGAGGATTGATTGCTTGGCAAGCTTATGGTAGAAGTAAGTTCCATACCGGTCTCGGGTGTTTCACAAAAAAAATAAATCTTCGGCCGAGTGTTGAGTGATCTCCCGTGAGGTATGTGAACATGTATATAAATGGAATTTTAAAGAGGCATGTTATGCCCAAATAAGTAATTTCTCTTATGTAATGTTCTAAATAAATCATAACGAATAGGATTGTAAATAACATAAAAATAAAACTTAATAAAGATCTTGGAATCCCGACACTCAAGACAAGCCCAAAACCTTCTCTTCTACCAATTCCATTTGGGTATGTAAGACACATTAAAAAGAGTTTTGCTTGAGGACAAGCAAAGATTCAAGTGTGGGGGTATTTGATGTGTGTAAAATGCAACATATAAATTACATCAAATGAGGCATAAAACTAACCTTTTTTTAGTACTAATGTTGGAAAAAGTATGCTTTTGTCTTCCTTTTGTATTTTTTAGGATTAAATGAGCGCAAATGAACAAAAGAAGCAAAAATGCAGCTAAATCTAACACAAATACAAGAAACGAAATAAACGTGGCACGCCCGACCCCTCGACAGCATCTTCCCAAGACATCAGAAGGCTGAACATGCCCCGTGCCCAGCGGACACGGGGGCGTGCCCAAGTGTCTGCAGAAAAGACAAAGTTGGAGAAGCTTCTATTTCCCAACACCGGGGCGTGCCCAGCTCCACACGGCCGTGGTCAACGCTAAGATTCGCAGAATACAAGCAAATCTTGATAGTACAGATACGCTTCTGCACACGGGGCCGTGCCCAGCGGACACGGGGGCGTGGTCAACTAATGCAGACAAACTGCAATTAATGAAGAATGAGAAAGTGGATGGACACGGGGCCGTGTCCGGGCTTCTGTGCAGGCTATAAATAGAGGTGCTTGGTTCACTTCAAAGGCATTCCTTGGCAAACCACCTCTCTCCCACTTCACCCACACTCCACCACCATTACAACACCCACATCTACCACCATCATCCATCATCCATCATAGAGTGTGTGTAGTAGTCTCGGGATCCAAGATTGATAGTAAGAGTTCTTGACAATCAAAGGCCATGTTTGCCTAAGTCTCTTACATCACTTGGTGAAGACAAGCATTTAGTGTAATACTTTTGTTTTTTAATCTTTTGGCACTTTTTATTTGGTTTTATATTAATGACTTTAATAACTAGTTTCTTATGTTGAAGGTGAAACTTCCTTATCATTTGTCCGTGGTGTCTTGGCGTTATTATACTTTCTATATAAAATAAAAGATTTACACCATTCATATCTCAACGTTCTATATAGAGATATGTTGGGTACCTGGTCAGGGGTTAAGGGAATGGTTTGGTAAGGTTCTTGCCTTGTTCAGTGTATAGATCCTGCAAGGACCTGGGTCAAGCTTACTAGGACCTCCTTCAATACCCACTGGTATTGGATGGCGGGGGTGCGAATGGCTTGACCCCCTCATATGTAAGCTACTATTAATACATTAACCCGGCTACTTGGGATTGTATCTCTGCTGACTCAAACCACTTAGCCGAGGGTAACGTCACCGTCAAAAGAGGGGGCTACCACATTACGCATTAATAACTTAATTAATTATCTTTCAATAATCCAACCCTTTAGGATTGTATCCTTGCTGACTCAAACTACTTGGTTGAGGGTAACGTCACCTTCAAAAGAGGGGCCTACTACTATAACTAAGATAATCTCTTAAAAAGTGCAAAAGTGCGGAAAACATCAAAGGTGACACTAAAGGCGAGTCGGATCTAAGTGATTCATCTCGTCTATCTGTTTTTATTTTTATTTTTATTTTCAGCATTTTTAGTATTTATACGTACGAGGATACGTATTTTTATTGTATTTATTAAGTATTCTTATACTTAATTTTTATATTTAAACTTTTCGGAATATTATTTTTAACCAATAAAAATCACCAGTTTACATTCTTAAAATATATATATTTTAAGAAAACTTTAATAGAAAATTATTTACAATTTTTCCTAGGCAAAAATATTTATATTTTCATATAAATCTAAAAAATAATATATTTTCAAGTTTAACTTAGAAAATATTTATAAATCCATTTTTCACCACAAAAATAATATGTTCTAAATCTATTTAAGAAAATATATATTTTCTCCAAAAAATATTATATTTTCTAATTGTTCAAGAAAACAAATATATTTTCTTCACCCAAAATAATATATTTTCTTCTTGACAAAATATGATATATTTTTGTAATAATTATAAAAATCATAGTTTTCGTTTCCTTGGTTTCCAAAATGTCGTTTTACTCACTTGTCAAAGTATATATATGAATTTAATTCCGGAATATTTTTGTAGTTCATATTCCTTGATCGGTTTGTCCAATTTTGGGTATAAATTATATATACGTTTTCTTGGAATTTTGGTAATATTTTTGTATTGTAATTCTTGGTATTTTGGTATGTTATATTATTTCAAGTTGTAAAATAATATAACTAATACACATAATATAAAAGTAATCACACAATTTGTGACTTCTAAATATATGTCACACCCCGACCACGTAAAACAACAAAACGTGGCGGAAACGTCGGGGAGTGTTGTAACAGAATCATTGTTTCATAACACATGGAAATTGAAATATTGTTTTATTGATTAAAAGAGTTACAATGTCTTGACAATCAAAGAAATATAACATAAATAACTAGTCTTGCATCTTTTATTGTCACTAAGGCCCAAGTTCGCCTAAGTGTATCTTGATAAATCCTATGCATCATATCCTGAAACACATGTGAAAATAGGTACGTCAACATAAAAATGCCTGTGAGATACATAGGTTTTGTGAAAATAGGATTCATGACTTGTAAGTTTAGAAAAAAAGTTGTTTAGCAAAAGTCAGTCATGAACCTTGTAAATTGATTTGTTTTGTAAATCGTTTGAAAAACAATAAGTTCAGATGATATGTATAAATAAGAGAATAATGTATGGTTAAATGAATAACCAAGTAAAATGAGTTTGTATAAGATAAGTTGTTTGTAAAACAATGTCTTGTGAAAAGTATGTTATTTGTATAAAATGTTATATGTCTCAAATTGAAATAATTCAAATAACGCCACGATATGTAATACCATACAAACACTTATATATAGGAAGTACCAGCGGCGTATCCACCATGCTTGTATCATATTACACACGCCTCGTTACTTAAATAACTTACTCAAACCAAACCACCAAAGTAAAATGTTTATGTATAATCAAATGTCAAAATGTTTATGTGAAAACCATGTCAAATGTCTATGTCTAATGTTTACGTCTAATGTAAATCATGAATTGTGTATGTAAATGTCAAAATGTTTAGGTATGGTAAGTGAAATATATCAACTAAACCATATGTAAAATGCACACAACAAGGTATTGAAGTAAAACATGGTTTAAATCAAAGTTATGTTTTGTGAAAAAAATGCATGCTATACTGATATAAACATCTATGCGGTATTGTGAAAATTCATACTTCCAAGCCTTGCGACAGTCGGATAACCCTTTTAGTAAAGGTTATCAAAAGATGTATTCGGATTCGATCATTCCTTACGTCCAAACAAAACCCGAGATTTCAGGAATGGGATTTGTCAAGTCCTATGGTACCACTACCTACTACCGAGCGGTATGATCGATGTTAATGAATGTACATTGTCCCATTTAAACAAACCAAATGTCATACCAAAATGGAAGCATGTGATGAATATTAAATGTACTAAGTATGCGCACAATGGACATACATAGCATAAAATGTAATGTAAAATAATGTACTAAGTACGCACACAATGGGCATACATAACATAAAATGTAATGTAAAATAATGTACTAAGTACGCACACAATGGGCATACATAGCATAAAATGTAATGTTAAATAATGTACTAAGTACGCACACAATGGGCATACATAGCATAAAACACAATGAAATCATGTACTATAAATGTACTAATGAACATAGCAAGTATATGATGTGAAAACAGGAAAGCAAGATAGTAACAAGTAGGCACATGTGTTTCACCCCAAAATGTTTGGAAAACAGTAAAAGAGGGGTCTATGTACTCACTTGAGATTGCTTAGTAGTCCTTGAGTAACAACCAAACAAAGCTAGAGATCACGGATATCAAACGGCACCTAATATAGGTAACTACATTAATAAACCGGGCCTATAATCGGAAGATCGGATAGAATGAGGGCTCGTAAACCAAATGAGTATGGGAACTCATGTAGTATGGTTTAACAAAGCCTACATACTAAAATGAAACCTAACCTAAGTGCTTACGACCCATTACGACCCGTTTAGGTAGCTTATGCTACTTTAACGCGTCGTTCACGTAAAACGCGTTCGGAATGCCTAACTAGTCCTACGATAAGTAAAATATGCCTTAACATGTCTAATATTGTTACCAAATCAGTTTAGATACCAAAAGTTATGTTACATATGCTTAATATGAATTTTGGCGTAAAAGGGCATTTTGGTCATTTACCTAAGGCATATAAACTACCTATCATACAACTAATTAAATGCCGTGACCATAAGGTATAACCTCGGAAGGTTATCCCCTATATGCTATGGTCACCTAATGTGTTTGGTTGGATCCTAATGATCGACCAAACGGGTCGGGTTCGAAAGTATACGCGATTGTTTAGATCGCTTACCTTACGACCCTATATAAGCACTAAACTAAAAGTGACGAGCAAAGCATGTTAAAACATGCTTAACTAAGTTTAGAAAACAGGTTTGGTATCAAAACAAACGGTTTTGATACCCAAGAGTAGTTTGGTTACAAAATACGCAATAACACGCATTTTGGCCGAAACTACGACTCGTCACTGAGCCTAGATAACGTGGTAATCAGTAGGTATAGTCACTAGGGACTATAACCATCGTGATCACGCTCACGTTATGAAGTTCAAATGAACTTCGCGTTGACCATAAACTGGTCAATGCAGAAAGTCAAACAAGGTTGACTTTAATGCTAAAACAAAAGAAAAGAACGAAAGAACACTTACAAAGGGTCCCCGCAAGATTGATTTCCAAGTAATCTCAGGTAGGAAGTGTATAAACACAACCACTTAGAGAAAAACTCAGATTTCAAGTGGGTTTTGCAATGGGGATGGATGGGTATTTATAGTAAATGGACAACCGTTAGGATCGTTTCTTGAATATCGTGCCTTGATCTCACCCGTACACTTGTCGGAAGGTTATGGAACCCAAATTGGCCCCTCACCATAAGAGATCAACATGTGGCATTGGGCTTTGGGGGGGTTAAAAGGCTGTTAACAGCTGTTTAAACAAGTTTTTGCTGTATGACCCCTGCTTGCGCACCGTAAGACTTAGAACCTTGCGGTGCGTAAGGACCTTGCAGGTCTGTTATTTTCAAAAATGGCAGAACAGGCCCCTGAAGCTCCAAACTTGCTATTTGATGCACTTTTGACACATTTAAGCTCCGTTAACCCCATTTCAAAGCTCTAAAATGAAGTTAAAGTATAGGGAACTTAAAATGTGCTCAAAAATATGTCGGATGTCGGTTCGTTTGGTCGTACGATCGCGATGTTCGCTTAATTACGACGGAATGCCATACGCGCGAAAAACGATCTAAATTGCGTGACGAATGGATTTTTCTCATGCCAAACACTAAAATAAAATATTTTAGTGCTTACATAAATTTTTGGATGTCCGGATGTATTCAGAACGTAAGATATGCGTGAAAGTGCAAACTTGTGCACTTTTTGACGCTTTTAGTCCCTGAATGACCCAAAAGTTTATTTTAGCACACCGAACACCTCAAAGCCTATTTCTAAGCTATGTAAAGGATATTTATGGTATTCTTAACTTATGGTCATGTTCCGGAATGTCTGTTAGAGTTCAAATTGGCATACTTTCGCAGTTTGTCAACTTTAGTCCCTGTAAGCGATTTAACTCGATTTTGCCATACCAAAGCCTTCAAAACTTATTTCTAAGTTATGTAAAGGTTATTTAAGGTATCTTAAGCCTATTTCACTATTATGGAGTGTTCGTTGCATTAAACGGGTTATATTTACGCATCAGTGCGCGTATAACCTTCCAGAAAGCGATTTATAACTTGAAATCGAACAAGAATTGATAATGTGCAAAGGATACACATATTTATACATGTCCCAAGTATGAAATACAATATTTCATTGATACAGTATTTGTTTGATGGCCGTGGAGGCACAGGTGTCACAATCTCCCCTACTTTAGGAAATTTTGTCCCGAAATTTTATTTAGAGGAAACTTGTGAGAGTTTAAAACATGAAGTTGAAGAGATCGAACAACATTGGTTAGGGTTCTGAACTTCTAGTAACTTTAATAACAACATTTTTGCAATGTAAGAGGGATACTTATATACAAGTATATGAAGTGTCATTGGTGCGTCCACCGTACCTCCATTACATCGTTCTCATTTTGTTATTGTTGTCACTATCGGTTATTACACATAATAAATCTTACTGTGGTTACCGTGCACTGAATCTCATAATTATGCACGCGTCCATAATTAGACAATTCCTTGCATAGTTCACACAGTCTATTTTATAATGTGTAGGGGAAAACCAAATGAACAAACCTGTGATGAGTGTGACTAGACCACCATAGGGTCCCTTTTATTAAATCAATAAATGATTTTAATAGACAACTAAGGAGTCTTTTCAGCTTATATCATCACATGTCATTCTTAACCAGATTTTTGAATCAATCTTTTAGACTAGACCCCTAAAAGGGTCTCTTATGAATCATGGAGTGGTACTATATAATCCAAGGGTCTTAACTATTACATAGAAACCCATTAAGGATTTAAGGTAGTACCTTTTTGAATATCCTACTACGAATCCCTCATATGAAGATATGAAAAATTCTACGAGGAGTTGGATAACGAATATCCAGAGTATACAAAAACACAAAATGCATAAAAGAAAACACAAGATGCATAAACACATAGTCATATAACCACAAAGATTGTTTATCTAGATCTTTAATTTGTTAATTAGTTTTGCTAACAGAGCACATGTATTTAAAGCACACCAGGAATCCATCTCGTGGATTTCATTTGGTACTTTAAACATTATCAAGAATCTAACTATAAAGATAGAAAGATTTTTAAAAGAAAAATTCGATTTCGATTATAAGGAACCGAAATGTTCGAATTTAGGTACATAAGGAATCCAACTAAGGACTCTGATTTGAATGATAATCATCCGCAAGGGTCTAAATGTGAAGATAAAAAGATCCCATATGGATTTTAGAAGTTGAAGATGTTTTGAAACCTTGCACTTGATGTGCTTAGGTCAAAACATGAAGTAAAATGCATATGTAGTTGAGATGCTTGATATGCCAAGGTGACATATGAAGCATAATTTGAAAGTTAAGTCAATGTATGAAGAAAATATTTTTGAAAACTATGCATGGGGTTCTTAAAAAAAATATGTTCAATGTTTTTGAAACCTTATATATAATACCTTTGAAATCATAAAGTAGGTGTATTAGGTAGGTATATATTTATAAAAAAAATTGTTTTAAAATCATGCGAGATGAATTTTGAAATTATGTATAAGGTTTTTGAAAAACATGAATGATGCTTTTCGAAATCATGCACTTGATAAGAAAATGTACTATGTTAATATTGTTCTCAGACTATATGAAACATTTTGAAATTATGAAGGTTGTTTTTGAAAACATAGCCAATGTTTTTAAATATCATAGACAATGCATTTGAAAAAAAAATTGTTTTCAAACTATATGAAATGTTTTGAGATCATGAAGATTGTTTTTGAAATACTCTTACTATGTATGTTGAAAAATCAAAATGTAATGGGTATGAGATTTGAAAATATCCTTGGTTATCTAACCAAGGATTCAAAGACACAGATGTGCAAAAGCACGATTACTCATAATGTCACTTTATTTTCTGTACTTTGTTTCTTAGAGTGAAACGAGTACTTAGAATTTTTCCAAGGGAATCATGAGCAAACGTAAGAATGGGAAAATTCACAAGAGTAGTTTGTAAGGAATATAGTTCCTTGATGTAGGTATCATAGGAAAAGTCATACACACATGTAACTACACTCGTATATCAGAATTGTGAACAATAATTTATTTATAAACAAAACAGATTGTTTCACATTACAAGAAAACAAAAGAACAAAAGCATAAGACAGCAACATCTTCTAGTCAGCCAACTGCTCATCCGTGGGTTGGATTTGCATTAGCAAGCTTTGGGCAATCCCTTAGGAAATGGCCCATCTCGCCACAGTTGTAGCAAGACCCTGGTGAAAAACGAGCTTGAGCAGAGTTGGCTTGTGGTTGGTTTGGACCACCTTGGTTCGAGTTATATCGACAAGCACTTGCCATGTGACCAACTCGCCCACATGATACACACAGACGACACTGTAAGTGAGCTTGGTGATGCCCATTACATTTGTCGCATATTGGTGCCGTTCCCTTGTATTGCTTCTTAGCAGGTGGTGTTGCCACCCGGATGAGTCCTGTTTGATTTGGTACTACTGTAGTTGGGCAAACCCTTGCCGTATGACCTATAAGTCCACAAATTTGGCATTTGCGGCACTTTACACTAGCCTGATGATGAAGGCTACATTGGTTGCACAAGGGTGGAGTTCCATTGTATGGCTTCCTGGCTGGTAGTGCTGTCACTTGGCTAGGTCCCGCTTGATTAGGGGTAACTGCTGCGGGTTTCCTTGAAGCCTTACGCTTCCTTGATTTTGGTACTGGCTTAACTTCTGCTTATTTTGGTGGCTCTTGAGTGGCTTCATTGTTGAGACGAGAGGCTTCATTGTTGAGACGAGACATGGCAATGCCTAAATCCACAGTCTTCAGTATCACTTCGCCTATTTGCTGGGCAAATTTGGCTATTTGCTCGGACATTTGACCGTTGCTGAGAGGAAGAGACATTCTAGAAGAAAATGAAAGACATTGGAAGAAACAAGTGAAAGGTTATCAGACAATCAAAACAGGATGGTAATGTATAAAAATTGCGATCATTTGTTTGTTACCTAAGGCAAACAAATGAGACGGTGACAAATCAAAGTAAACGGGTCATATTAATGTATCACTGAAGACATGCTCGCCTATAAGTGAACACTCACCCCAAGAGTTCCCAGGTAAGAGTGACTGGTCCGATTATGTGGGTTTGTACGAACACTCTAGCCTTAGACAGAAAACTCAGAGTACACGCATCCACTCTTCCAGTTTGCATGTGTTCACATTATACGACCCAAACTTTGACGAGATTTTAAAACTTATAGGGTTCAAAACCTAGTAATCAATCATCCTAGAGCAGATGATTAGTTTTCAAAGCGGTTTTGAAATTTATGTTCTTGTTGTGGTTGTCGCCTAAGGATAGGTGACAGTATTGTTTTATGACTAAACGCAAGTAAACTCGCGTTAGGGTCCTAGGAAGGTTATAGACTAGATCAAAGCATTACTAATAACCTAATTCCCTATAACCATGGGCTCTGATACCAACTTTTCTGTCATACCCCGACCACGTAAAACAACAAAACGTGGCGGAAACGTCGGGGAGTGTTGTAACAGAATCATTGTTTCATAACACATGGAAATTGAAATATTGTTTTATTGATTAAAAGAGTTACAATGTCTTGACAATCAAAGAAATATAACATAAATAACCAGTCTTGCATCTTTTGTTGTCACTAAGGCCCAAGTCCGCCTAAGTGTATCTTGATAAATCTTATGCATCATATCCTGAAACACATGTGAAAATAGGTACGTCAACATAAAAATGCCTGTGAGATACATAGGTTTTGTGAAAATAGGATTCATGACTTGTAAGTTTAGAAAAAAGTTGTTTAGCAAAAGTCAGTCATGAACCTTGTAAATTGATTTGTTTTGTAAATCGTTTGAAAAACAATAAGTTCAGATGATATGTATAAATAAGAGAATAATGTATGGTTAAATGAATAACCAAGTAAAATGAGTTTGTATAAGATAAGTTGTTTGTAAAACAATGTCTTGTGAAAAGTATGTTATTTGTATAAAATGTTATATGTCTCAAATTGAAATGATTCAAATAACGCTACGATATGTAATACCATACAAACACTTATATATAGGAAGTATCAGCGGCGTATCCACCATGCTTGTATCATATTACACACGCCTCGTTACTTAAATCACTTACTCAAACCAAACCACCAAAGTAAAATGTTTATGTATAATCAAATGTCAAAATGTTTATGTGAAAACCATGTCTAATGTCTATGTCTAAAGTTTATGTCTAATGTAAATCATGAATTGTGTATGTAAATGTCAAAATGTTTATGTATGGTAAGTGAAATATATCAACTAAACCATATGTAAAATGCACAAAACAAGGTATTAAAGTAAAACATGGTTTAAATCAAAGTTATGTTTTGTGAAAAAAAAATGCATGCTTTACTGATATAAACATCTATGCGGTATTGTGAAAATTCATACATCCAAGCCTTGCGACAGTCGGATAACCCTTTTAGTAAAGGTTATCAAAAGATGTATTCGGATTCGGTCATTCCTTATGTCCAAACAAAACCCGAGATTTCAGGAATGGGATTTGTCAAGTCCTATGGTACCACTACCTACTACCGAGCGGCATGATCGGTGTTAATGAATGTACATTGTCCCATTTAAACAAACCAAATGTCATACCAAAATGTAAGCATGTGATGAATAATAAATGTACTAAGTATGCGCACAATGGGCATACATAGCATAAAATGTAATGTAAAATAATGTACTAAGTACGCACACAATGGGCATACATAGCATAAAATGTAATGTAAAATAATGTACTAAGTACGCACACAATGGGCATACATAACATAAAATGTAATGTAAAATAATGTTCTAAGTAAGCACACAATGGGCATACATAGCATAAAACACAATGAAATCATGTACTATAAATGTACTAATGAACATAGCAAGTATATGATGTGAAAACAGGGAAGCATGAAAGTAACAAGTAGGCACATGTGTTTCACCCCAAAATGTTTGGAAAACAGTAAAAGAGGGGTCTATGTACTCACTTGAGATTGCTTAGTAGTCCTTGAGTAACAACCAAACAATGCTAGAGATCACGGATATCAAACGGCACCTAATATAGGTAACTACATTAATAAACCGGACCTATAATCGGAAGATCGGATAGAATGAGGGATCGTAAACCAAATGAGTATGGGAACTCATGTAGTATGGTTAACAAAGCCTACATACTAAAATGAAACCTAACCTAAGTGCTTACGACCCATTACGACCCGTTTAGGTAGCTTATGCTACTTTAACGTGTCGTTCGCGTAAAACGCGTTCGGAATGCCTAACTAGTCCTACGATAAGTAAAATATGCCTTAACATGTCTAATATTGTTACCAAATTAGTTTAGATACCAAAAGTTATGTTACATATGCTTAATATGAATTTTGGCATAAAAAGGGCATTTTGGTCATTTACCTAAGGCATATAAACTACCTATCATACAACTAACTAAACGCCGTGACCATAAGGTATAACCTCGGAAGGTTATCCCCTATATGCTATGGTCACCTAATGTGTTTGGTCGGATCCTAATGATCAACCAAACGGGTCGGGTTCGAAAGTATAAGCGATTGTATAGATCGCTTACCTTACGACCCTAAATAAGCACTAAACTAAAAGTGACGAGCTAAGCATGTTAAAACATGCTTAACTAAGTTTAGAAAACAGGTTTGGTATCAAAACAAACGGTTTTGATACCCAAGAGTAGTTTGGTTATAAAATACGCAATAACACGCATTTTGGCCGAAACTACGACTCGTCACTGAGCCTAGATAACGTGGTAATCAGTAGGTATAGTCACTAGGGACTATAACCATCATGATCACGCTCACGTTATGAAGTTCAAATGAACTTCGCGTTGACCATAAACTGGTCAATGCAGAAAGTCAAACAAGGTTGACTTTAATGCTAAAACAAAAGAAAAGAACGAAAGAACACTTACAAAGGGTCCCCGCAAGATTGATTTCCAAGTAATCTCAGGTAGGAAGTGTATAAACACAACCACTTAGAGAAAAACTCAGATTTCAAGTGGGTTTTGCAATGGGGATGGATGGGTATTTATAGTAAATGGACAACCGTTAGGATCGTTTCTTGAATATCGTGCCTTGATCTCACCCGTACACTTGTCGGAAGGTTATGGAACCCAAATTGGCCCCTCACCATAAGAGATCAACATGTGGCATTGGCCTTTGGGGGGGTTAAAAGGCTGTTAACAGCTGTTTAAACAAGTTTCTGTTGTCTGACCCCTGCTTGCGCTCCGTAAGACTTAGAACCTTGCGGTGCGCAAGGACCTTGCAGGTCTTATATTTTCAAAAATGGCAGAACAGGCCCCTGAAGCTCCAAACTTGCTATTTGATGCACTTTTGACACGTTTAAGCCCCGTTAACCCCATTTCAAAGCTCTAAAATGAAGTTAAAGTATAGGGAACTTAAAATGTGCTCAAAAATATGTCGGATGTCGGTTCGTTTGGTCGTACGATCGCGATGTTCGCTTAATTACGACGGAATGCGCATACGCGCGAAAAACGATCTAAATTGCGTGACGAATGGATTTTTCTCATGCCAAACACTAAAATAAAATATTTTAGTGCTTACATAAATTTTTGGATGTCCGGATGTATTCAGAACGTAAGATATGCGTGAAAGTGCAAACTTGTGCACTTTTTGACGCTTTTAGTCCCTGAATGACCCAAAAGTTTATTTTAGCACACCGAACACCTCAAAGCCTATTTCTAAGCTATTTAAAGGATATTTATGGTATTTTTAACTTATGGTCATGTTCCGGAATGTCTGTTACCGTTCAAATTGGCATACTTTCGCAGTTTGTCAACTTTAGTCCCTGTAAGCGATTTAACTCGATTTTACCATACCAAAGCCTTCAAAAATTATTTCTAAGTTATGTAAAGGTTATTTAAGGTATGTTAAGCCTATTTCACTATTCCTGAGTGTTCGTTGCATTAAACGGGTTATATTTACGCATCAGTGCGCGTATAACATTCCAGAAAGTGATTTAAAGCTTGAAATCGAACAAGAATTGATAATGTGCAAAGGATACACATATTTATACATGTCCCAAGTGTGAAATACAATATTTCATTGATACAGTATTTGTTTGATGGCCATGGAGGCACAGGTGTCACAATATATATTTTCCTAAATATATACTTAGTCATTTTTATTTATTAAAAACAACCTCCAATATTTGTAATTTTTGTTACAAAAATTATGGCAACTTTTATATGAAAAATCATGGTTAAAATATACTTGTAAATACTTGTTTAAAAATATTTTTCTAAGCGTTTAAATTCTAGAAAATATTTGCCATAGTTTCCCCTTAAAAATAGAGGTTTCCAAGTTTTCAAAGCATATTAATTTCTTTTAAAATCATCACAAATCAACAACAATTCAACCAATACTTACCAAATGCCAAAATCATGTATTTTACAGTATATCATGAACTTGAAATTTTGTAAAAATTTGTAGTACCTTAGTATGTTGTTAAGTAAACTTAGTTACCCTTAAAAGTGTGGTTATTTGTTCATAAACATCATTCTGGAGAAAGTTAGTCTTTCACAACTTGTAAAATGATTTTTCTAAAAATCATTCTTTTGAATTTTTCTTGTTAACAACATATTTCTATACTTGGTTTAACACTAAAAACATGGTTAGTTCTTTAAAAATCACGGTTATGTAAATCTTATAATTAAACTTGGTTTCTTGAGAAAACTGTCCTTGAAATCATCCTTGTACATGACTTATATTATGTATAAATCACCATCATGCTTAAAAACATCTCCATTTTCAAGTTCATGTTTCACATAATAGGATGAACATCTTGATTTTCACAAGATTCATCCACTCACTTGCTAGATCATGTGTTTAATCACAATCTAGCAAGCTTCTTATGATGATTAACATCATAAACATAAGAAATCAACAATCAAGATTCATACATACACCAAAACAACTTAGTTTCTTATGTTATTTAGCTTTATGTTAAAGTTCATCTTCTTGTTTCTTCATGATCTTCATGATTAATCATATACATAATCTTTTAACCATCTAAATTAGAAGTAAAATCAAGGTACAAAGGAGATTACTACTAGCACAAGGCTAGGGAAGAAATCAAGTTGAAGATGATGATGATCAAGGTGGATAAAAGCTCTATGTGAAGGTCCTTCAATCTCCCTTGCTTCCAAACTTCTTAAATATGCTTGTTTCACCCTTAAATCACCTTAGAATGTGTTGAATGGATTGAAAAATGAAGGGTGTTTCATGGGGTGTTTGGGCCGTGAGGTTAGAAGGAGAGAAGGAAAGTTATGGTGAGTTGAAATGATGGAGAAGGTTATAGAGTTTTATATTGTGGTCTTTTATAAATGTTCTCCAACATCAAAATATATAATGGATATTATGTTCTTTTATTAAGCAACAAATCTATTTTAAAATTGTAAAGAAATCATTCAAGTGGGTCCCGTGTCTAGGACCGGTTATGGGGGGGGGGGGGGGTGTATGGTTGGGTTGTAATGGTAGTTAGTGATCTTGGTTAGAAAGTAATGGAATTTAGTTAGTGTTAAATGTGTTATGTGTTTATAGGATGTGTTATGATGTTCGGTGACCATAACTAGCTTCGAAACACTAAACCAATGCTTCTGGTGAAATTTTGGTGTTTCGGGTAGTGTCCGGTTGTTCGGTTGGTTACCGATTCGTTAAGGAGCTAAATTTCGCAGTTTAGTGTGCTTTATGTAGGCTTTTATAACAGTTTTGATTCCTGACACTTAGGAAGGTATTCTGGACCATTAAACCATAATTCTGCATTAATTTTGGAGTTAAAATGCTGAAAATTGCTGAATTTGGTTATTTTCTATAGAATTCTACAGTTTTAGTGTGTTTCTGGCACTTTCCGGCACCTAAATCATCACTAGGTAAGCAGTTTTATGATCCCTACTTTCCTACACACTATTCTAGTGTAACTCTTGGTTTCGGGCTCATTCTGTGTCTTAACATCACGTCTGTCTAAGTATTGAACTCTCGTCAGTACTTCTAGTTTGTATGATAATTGTGCTAACTTTGTTTCGTGCACTAATTGTACCATGATGTGTTTCATGTAGTAATGATAAAAATCTTGCAACATGAAATGCCATTGTATGCATATGAGAGTAATCAGAAAATCATTCGTCTTGTTAATTCAATCACACTCAGTCATTAAAGCACATATTACTATTTATTATTGTACGAAATTCATGGAAAAATGCCAGTTGTCACAACGTCAGCGAAGATGCTTAGTGCTTGTCTTGTACGAAATTCTGTGAGCTCTTCTTCACCAAAGTCAATTCTGTACGAACAATCAGTGAGCTCAGGCTGATGGGGAGATTTATGCATGCATGCATTTGTAATTGATCTTTGTAACAAATATAATCATTCAATTCGATGTCAAACATGTGTGCTTAAAGTTTGCTTCCATTGATTGTGTTATCAAAAGTTTATTTCATTTATTCCGCTGCAATCATCTTTGTTTCATCTTCATTCTAATTAAACAAACACAATCTAAGAAACTCAGAACCTAACACTAAGAGACAACAACAGAAAGTCAGTCTAATAGCAGGTACAGATACCTGGCTAACAGATGACTCTTCTGATGAAGAAGAAGAGGAAATCGCTAATGTCTGTTTAGTGGCTGCAACTTCTGATAAGTGTTCCAGTTCATCAAAACCCAAAGTAAGCTCAGACAACAATGATTTGGAACAACAACTGAACAAACTAATGAAAGATTTTGTGATTTTACAAAACAAACAGTCATCAGAAAACACAAAATCTGAAGATTTGCAAAAATTGCTCAACAAAGTCAAAATTGAAAATCAGTTATTAATTGATCAAAATATAACAAAAGATTCCAAAATTGAATTTTATGAACGAGAAAGAAAAGATCTTTACAAAAAAATTCAAGATAATGAGATCAATGTAAAAGATTTTCAACAACCTAAAGAGTTCATACACTTTATTGAAGCAACACCTAAGAACAAAGGTGAAGGATTAGGATATGTAAAGACAAATATCAGAAATCCTACCACCTTTGTAAGGGCATCAGAAAACTACTGTGATAAAATAATATCAGATTCTGATGCTAAATCTTGCAAATCAAGCAGTTCTAATAAATTATTTCTGTCATCAAAAGTTTGCTTAAAAAGGGATGAGATTCAGAAATTCTCTGAAAAAACAAAAGAAATACATCTCAAATTTCGAAGAAGCAAAAATCTTCCATCACAATCACATTTATCTAAACAGATAGACAAAATAGGTTGTATGCGTCTTGAAATTCTGAAGCTAATTCAACACCATCTCTCCAAAGAAAATCATTCTGCTAATGGCTCAGCATTAAGTAGAAGTTCTGATGAAAATTGTTCCTATGATGAAGAAATCTCTAGTGTGTTTTCCGCAGAAAAGTACCCAAACAAGTTTGGGTACCAAAAGCTCTCTAACCTTATCATTTCAGAATCGCCATGTGCAGCAGATCTGGTACTGCGACTCTGGGAGCTCCAAGCACATGACAGGGGATAGGAGCTTACAACGTAATTATCAAGAAAAACTGGGTAAATTTGTAAATGTTAGAAATGGGGTTAAGGGAAGAACCATGGGTTATGGTACCATACAGTATGGATCATTAACCATTGAGAAGGTTGCCAATGTTAAAGGTTTGGAATATAACATACTAAGTTGTGGGCAATTTTGTGACAGAGGCTTCCAGGTAACTTTGTTACCTGAAAAATGTTTGCTGGTTGGTTAGATGATAACAAGGTATATTTAAGTGGCAAAAGAAAAATAAATTCCATCCATTACTTTGACTTCAAAGAAGAAATTTAGCATCCTCAATTATGCTTATTTTCAACAGAAAACAAAGGAAATAGCTGGTTATTGCACAAAAATCTGGTAAAAGGTTTATCTTTCATTTCATCCAAAAAGGATAAAATGTGTGAAGCATGTGAGCTTGGAAAATCAAAAAGAGGCTCACATAAAACAATTTCTGAATCATCAATTTCTGAAAATTTAAAACTCTTACACATGGACCTTTGTGGGCCTGTAAAAACTACAAGTTTTTCAAGAAAGAAATACATTTTAGTCATTGTAGATGACTACTCCAGGTACATTTGGGTTGAGTTTCTCAGAAAGAAAAGTGAAACCCTAGATCCGATCGTTAATTTCATCAGAAAAACTAAAAATCTGTTGAAATTATCTGTAAGAAGGATCAGATCTGACAATAGAACAAAATTTAAAAATGTAAAACTTGATACTTTCCTTATAAGCAAAGGAATTTCTTATGACTTTTCTGCTCCAAGAACTCCACAACAGAATAGAGTAGTTGAAAGAAGAAATAGGACATTGGTAGAGCCAGCAAGAACATTGCTTGCCTATGCCAGATTACCCACTTACTTTTGGGCTGAAGCAATTGCAAATGCATGTTTTACACAAAACAAATCTATCATTAACAAGAGACATCAGAAAACTCCTTTTAACATCATCAACCAAAGGATCCCAAACATCAATTTTTACATACCTTTGGTTGTAGATGTTTTGTCTTTAATGATTTTGATAGTCTTGAAACAATTGACAGAAAAGCTGAAAAAAGAATTTGTCTAGGCTACTCATTGTCCTCTAAAGCTTACAGAGTTTTTCTTTTAAATACAAGGACAATAAGAGAAAGCTTATATGTGTCATTTGATGATTCATCAGAAACAAAGATTTCAGATGAAAAATTACGAGATATAAGCTTATCAAAACGACTAGAAAATTCTGAAGATCTTCTTAACAAACTAATTGAAGAACTCTTAGAACATGACAACATGCCAATCAATTCAAATAAAACCATGTCATGTACTAACCCTGCAGAGATTCTAGAACCTCCATCAGAAAATGTACCAAATGATCAGAATTCTGGGAACTCACAAGAAAATCCAATTGAACAATAGAATTTTGATCCTCTTAACAACACAGAGGTCACATATTAGGGGGAAGTATCAAATCCATCAGAAAGCACAAGTTCACACAACAATTTAAGATGGATCAAGGGACACTTACAAGCAAACATTATTGGTGACCCTAAAGAAGGTGTTAAGAAAAGATCTGCAACAACACCTGAATGTTTATATGTTGGATTCTTAAGCATGATAGAACCATAATTTGTCAAAGAAGCACTAAGTGACTCAGATTGGGTACAAGCAATGCAAGAAGAGGATAACCAATTTGAAAAGAGTCAAGTGTGGGATCTGGTACCTAAACCAACTTACAAATCTATCATTGGATCAAAATGGGTATTCAGAAACAAATATGATGAACAAGACATAATAACAAGGAACAAAACAAGACTGGTAGTCAAGGGTTACTGTCAACAAGAAGGTATATACTATGATGAAACCTTTGCTCCAGTTGCAAGACTTGAAGCTATAAGAATATTCCTTGCTTATGTTGCCTCAAACAACATCAAATTTTATTAGATGGATGTAAAAGCATTTTTGAATTAAAAGATTGAAGAAGACATTTATGTGCAACAACCAGAAGGCTTTGTTGATTCTCAATTTCTAAAACATGTTTATAAACTAAACAAAGCCTTGTATGGGTTGAAGCAAGCTCCACGATCATGGTATGAAACTTTGTCAAACTTTTTAATCAATTTTTGCTTCACCAACGGTAAAATTAACACAACACTATTTCTGAAATCACACAAAGGGCACACTCTATTGGTCCAAATCTATGTTGATGACATCATATTTGGATCAACAGATGAGAAATTTTGTAAAAAAATTGAAAATTTAATGACCAGTCATTTTGAAATGAGCATGATGGGTGAATTGAGCCTTTTCCTTGGATTGCAAGTAAAACAACAAAGTGATGGCATATTTCTAAGTCAATCAAAATATGTCAGAACAATTTTGAAAAAGTATTCACTTGAAAATTGTTCATCTTCAAAAACTCCTATGGCAACTGGAAACAAACTTGATTCTGATGTAGAAGGAAAATATGTTGATATAAAAACTTACAGAGGAATGATAGGATCATTGTTATACTTAACAGTTAGTAGACCAGACATAATGTTTTCCACCTGTTTTCTTGCAAGATATCAATGTAATCATAAAGAGTCCCACATGAAAGCTGTTAAAAGTGTTTTTAAATACCTTAAAGGAACATCAGATCTTGGTTTGTGGTATCCTAAAAATACAAATTTAGAATTAATTGCATACACAGATGCAAATCATGCGGGATGCAAACTTGACAGAAAAAGCACATTTGGTGCCTGTTAAATGCTAGGAGAAAAGTTAGTATGTTGGGCAAGCGAGAAGCAAAACTATGTATGTCACACCCCGACCACGTGTAACATACAAAGCGTGGCGGAAACATCGGGGAGTGTTGCAACAGAATTAATTGTTTCATAACCATGGCATACAAAGTTGTATTTTATTTATAAACAAAGGTGTTACATTGTTTCAAACAGGAATTTAAAGAGTTCAGAACATAATTAAACATAGTCTATCTTCTTTTAAAGTCTCTAAGGCACAGGTCCGCCCTAGTATCATGATCAACGTCCTATGGAAAAGCACCTAAAAACACATGTGAAAATAGGTACGTCAGCATAAAAATGCCTGTGAGATACATAGGTTTTGTGAAAATAGGATTCATGACTTATGTTTAAGAAAAATGTTTAGTCATGAACCTTGTAATTTACTTTGTCATGTAAATCATTTGAAAACAATAAGATCAGATGATATGTATAAGTAAATGTCAGGTTAAATAAATAACCATGTAAAAATGTGTTTGTATAAGATAAGTTGTTTGTAAATAAATGTCTTGTGAAAAGTATGTTATTTGTATAAAATGTTCTATGTCTCAAACTGAAATGATTCAAATAACGTTACGACATATAATACCATACAAACACTTATATATATGAAGTACCAGCGGCGTATCCACCATGCTTGTATCATATTACACACGCATCGTTACTTAATCACTTAATCAACCAAACCAACCAATGTAAGAAGTCTATGTTTAAACCAATTGTCAAAATGTATTGAATAATATGTCAAAGTGTTCATGTCAAGATGTAAATCATGTAGTATGTAAAACCAATGTCAAAAGTGTTTGTGTCAAATGTAAATCATGTCAAAATGTCTATGTCAAATATCCATGTCAAATGTCTATGTCGAATATCCATGTCAAATGTCTATGTCAAATATCAATGTCAAATGTCTATGTCAAATATCCATGTCAAATGTCTATGTCAAATATCCATGTCAAATGTCTATGTCAAAATGTCATGTATGGCAAGTGAAATGTCTCAACTAAACCATATGCACAAAAACAAAGTATTGAAGTAAAACTTGGTTTAAATCAAAGCTATGTTTTGTGTAAATGCATGCAACTATTTAATATGAACATTTATGCGGTATTGTGAAAATGCATACATCCAAGCCTTGCGACTGTGGTGATAAACCCTTTAAACAAATTAAAGGTCTATCTGTCTTATATCATCGAATTCGGTCATTCCTTTCATCCCCTTTCCCTGGGACGTCCGGAACGGGAGTTGTCAATTCCTATGGTACCACTACCTACTAACGAACGGCATGATCGGTGTTAATGAATGTATTGTCCCATGTAAACAAACCAAATGTCATACCAAAATGTAAGCATGTGAAAATAATGCACTAAGTAGGTAATCAAATGAACATACATAGCGTTAAATGTCATGTAAAACGATGTACTAAGTAATGCACACAATGGGCACACCTAGCATGAAATGTAATGTAAAACAAAGTACTAAGTAATGCACACAATGGGCACACCTAGCATAAAATGTAATGTAAAACAATGTACTAAGTAATGCACACAATGGGCACACCTAGCATAAAATGTAATGTAAAACAATGTACCAAGTAATGCACACAATGGGCACACCTAGCATAAGATGTAATGAAATCATGTACTATAATGTACTAACGAACATAGCATGTATATGATGTGAAAACAGGAAAGCATGAAAGTAACAAGTAGGCACATGTGTTCCACCCCAAAACAGTTTGGAAAACAGTAAAAGAGGGGTCTATGTACTCACTTGTGATTGCTCAGATGTATAAAGATAATCGCCAAGTAATGCTAGAGATCTCGGAATCAAACGGCACCTAATATAGGTAACTATGTTAATAAACCGGACCTAAATCGGAAGATTGGGTAGCATGAGGGTTTGTAAACCAAACGAGTGTAGGAACTCACGTGATATAGTTTAACAAAGCCTACATACTAAATGAAACTTAACCTTAGTCTTATTGACCCATTATGATCCGTTTAGGTAGCTTATGCTACTTTATCGCATCGTGCGCGTGAAACGCGTTCGGACCGCCTAACTAGTCCTATGACAAGTGTTATATGCCTAAACATGTTACATAATCAGTTACGTGACAAAAGTTTAGGTTACATATGCTTAATTACCAATTATACATGAAAAGGGTATTCTGGTAATTTACCTAAGGCATATAAACTACCTATCATACAACTACTTAAACGATGTGACCATAGGGTATAACCTCGGAAGGTTATTCCCTACCTACTATGGTCACCTAATGTGTTTGGTCGGATCCTAATGATCGACCAAATGGGTCGGGTTCGAGGTATAAGCGATTTATCAGATCGCTTACCCTACGACCCTAGACAACGTGGTAATCAGTAGGCATAGTCCCAAGGGACTATGACCATCGTGATTACAATCACGTTGCGAAGTCCTAGCGAACTTCGCATTGACCATTACTGGTCAACGCTGAAAGTCAAACAAAGTTTGACTTTCTGACTCTAAAAGCAGTAAAATAAGGAAAAGAACGAAAGAATACTTACGAAGGGTCCCCGAATGCTAAACTCGATTCAAAAATATCAGGTATGAAACAAATGTTTCAACTTAGAGTTTCTCAAATCAAATTTCTTGTAATTTTAGCAATGGGGGGTATGGGGTATTTATAGGAATACCCGAACCGTTAAGATCGTTTCATGGAAAACGTGCCTTAATCCCATCCGTACATGTGTTGCAAAGTTATGGTGCTTAAATTCCATCCATACATGTGTTGCAAAGTTATGGTGTTTAGGTGCTTAAATTCCATCCATACATGTGTTGCAAAGTTATGGTGCCTAAATTCCATCCTTATCCGCTGACTAAGCGTGTTAGAATGTGTGGTTGTGAATTAAACAGCTGTTTATACATCGAATCTGGTCCCGAAAGTGCAAAACTGATATTTCTGTCCAGTTAAGGCACTCGCGTAGCGCGACGGGTAGGCCCTTAGGGCTCGCGCTACGCTACTGTCTCCCAGTTCCAGAATTGTTTCAAAAGTGACAGGTTTAGTCCCTGCAGCCCGTTTAAGCGATTTTCGATGCGTTTGAACCCCGTTAACCTCATTTCAAGGCTCTAAAATGAAGTTAAAGTATAGAGAACTCAAAACATGCTCAAAAATATCTCAGATGTTGGTTCGTTTGGCCGTACGAACGCGATGTTCGCTTAATTACGACGGAATGCGCATAAGCGCGAAAAACGATCCAAATGACGCGACGAATGGATTTTTCTTATGGCGAACACTAAAATAAAATATATTCATGCTTACATAAATTTTTGGATGTCCGGATGTATTCAGAACGTAAGTTATGCGCGAAAATGCAAACTTGTGCCCTTTTTGACACTTTTAGTCCCTAAATGACCCAAAAGTTTATTTTAGCACACCGAACCCCTCAAAGCCTATTTCTAAGCTATGTAAAGGATATTTAAGGTGTGTTTAACTTATGGTTATGTTCCGGAATGTTCGTTACAGTTCAAATTGACATACTTTCGCAGTTTGTCATATTTAGTCCCTGTAATCGAATTAACTTGTTTTTGCCATACCAAAGCCTTCAAAACTTATTTCTAAGTTATGTAAAGGTTATTTAAGGTATGTTGAGTATATGTTGATGTTCCGGAGTATTTCTCGCATTAAACTGAGTACGGTTACGCACTAGTTTGCGTATAACTCTCCAGAAAGTGATGTAGAGTTTGGAATTGAACAAAAGTCAAAACATGAAAAATGTAAAACACAATCAAACAAACATTGGGATCAAATAACTTGTTTTATTGATAATAGAACTGTTCATAGTGATTACAAGCTCAGTTGTTACAGTCTCCCCTACTTGTGGAAATTTCGTCCCGAAATTTATTTAGAGGAAACTCGTGGAAAAAGATGTGGATATTTCGCCTTCATTTGATCTTCGCGTTCCCAAGTAAACTCAGGTCCACGTTTAGCTTCCCAGCGAACTTTGACCAAAGGAATGCGCTTGCGTTTAAGCCACTTGACTTCACGTTCCATGATTTCCACTGGTTTCTCAACAAATTTCAGTGTTTTGCCAACACGAATTTCGTCAAGCGGTATGGAGAAGTTCTCATCAGCTGTACACTTCTTGAGATTGGACACGTGAAAAGTTGGATGAACATTTCCAAGTTCAGGAGGTAACTCAAGTCTGTAGGCTACCTTTCCGATTCTTTCGACGATCTTGAATGGTCCAACGTATCTAGGTGCAAGTTTTCCTTTCTTTCCAAATCTGATCACACCTTTCCAAGGTGAGACCTTAAGTAATACTCGATCACCGACTTGAAATTCCAAGGCTTTGCGTTTTGGGTCCGCGTAAATCTTCTGACGGCTTCTAGCTGCCTGAAGGTTATCACGAACTTTCTTGACCTTGTCAGTTGTCTCTAAAATGAGGGCAGGTCCAGTAAGTTGAGCCTCGCCAATCTCATTCCAGCAGACTGGTGAACGACATTTTCGACCATAGAGAGCTTCGAAAGGAGCCATTTTGATGCTAGTGTGATAACTGTTGTTGTAGGAGAATTCAATCAATTTAAGATGTGAATCCCAGCTACCACCAAAATCGATCACACAAGCTCTAAGCATATCCTCCAGAGTCTGGATTGTTCTCTCAGATTGACCATCCGTTTGCAGATGATAAGCTGTGCTCAGATTAAGTTGGGTCCCCATGGCAGATTGCATGGTTCTCCAAAAATGAGAAGTGAAACGAGCATCTCTGTCAGAAATGATGTTCAAAGGAACACCATGTCTAGCCACAATTTCATCTACATAGATTTGAGCAAGTCTGTCAGTAGGAAAATCCTCACGGATTGGCAAGAAATGTGCTGACTTTGTAAGACGATCAACGACTACCCAGATGGCATCATGACCTTTCTTTGTGCGTGGGAGTTTGGTAACAAGATCCATAGTAATGTTTTCCCATTTCCAAACTGGGATCTCTGGTTGCTCCAATAAACCCGAAGGACGCTGATGTTCAGCCTTAACCTTTAGACAAGTAAGGCATTTGGATACGTATAAGGCAATGTCTTTCTTCATACCAGGCCACCAATACTGAATACGAAGATCCTTATACATTTTATCTGAGCCCGGATGAATAGAATAACGAGACTTATGGGCTTCATCCATAAGCAAGACACGAAGATCATCCTGGCTTGGGACCCACAAACGGTCCATGAAGTAATATGATCCATTGTCCTTCAGTTCCAGAGCAGGTGTTATGTGGTAAGGAAATTCCTTATCCATCAAACCTTGTGAAACACAAGATTGTTGAGCTTGAGCAATGCGTGCTTGAATATCGGATCGAGCTTGAATATCAGATTGAACACGTACACAATGAAGCTTAGTACGTTCCTTACGACTCAATGCATCAGCTACGACATACGCCTTACCAGGATGGTAGCGAATTTCGCAATCGTAGTCGTTTAAAAGCTCAACCCAACGTCGTTGCCTCATGTTGAGTTCTTTCTGGTTGAAGATATGCTGAAGACTTTTATGGTCCGTGAAAACCACACATTTTGTACCGTACAAATAGTGTCTCCAGATCTTGAGAGCAAAGACAACTGCACCTAACTCAAGATCATGAGTGGTGTAGTTCTTCTCATGTATCTTCAACTGCCTTGATGCATAAGCTATGACTTTGTTCCTTTGCATAAGAACACAGCCAAGACCCAATTTCGATGCATCACAATACACAACAAAATCATCATCACCCTCGGGCAATGATAGAACAGGCGCATCGCAAAGCTTCTGCTTCAGGTGTTGAAAAGCTTCCTCTTGTTTGAATCCCCAGTAAAAGGGCATTTTCTTCTGAGTTAGAGCAGTTAGAGGAACTGCAATCTTAGAGAAGTTTTCTATGAAGCGGCGATAATAACCCGCTAGACCAAGAAAAGAACGAACTTCAGTAGGAGTAGAAGGTGTATCCCAATCCTTAATCGCACTGATCTTGGAGGGATCTACATGAATACCCCGTTCGTTGATAACATGCCCCAAAAATTGAACTTCTTTAAGCCAAAATTCGCACTTGGAGAATTTGGCAAAAAGTTGCTCTTTCTTTAGGAGTTCTAGGGTAAGACGAAGATGTTGCTCGTGGTCAGCTTGCGTCTTAGAGTATATCAAGATGTCATCAATAAAAACAATGACGAACTGATCCAAATAAGGTTTGCAGACCCTATTCATTAAGTCCATGAAAACAGCAGGAGCATTAGTCACACCGAATGGCATGACTGTGAACTCATAATGCCCATATCGAGTACGGAACGCTGTCTTGGGAATATCTTCTTCATGCACCCGTAGTTGATGATATCCAGATCGCAGATCAATCTTCGAGAAATAAGAAGCACCATGTAATTGATCAAAGAGGTCGTCTATGCGAGGTAGAGGATATCGATTCTTGATGGTAAGCTTGTTAAGCTCACGATAATCGATACACATTCTAAAGGATCCATCCTTCTTCTTGACAAAAAGAACAGGAGCACCCCAAGGTGAAAAGCTAGGACGTATAAAACCTTTGTCAGAGAGCTCCTGAAGCTGTTTAGACAACTCTTGCATCTCAGATGGTGCAAGACGATATGGAGCTCTGGCAATGGGATTTGCACCAGGTACGAGATCAATGCGGAACTCGACTTGGCGTGCTGGAGGTAGACCAGGTAAATCTTCAGGGAACACTTCAGAATAATCCCGAACGACAGGAATATCTGAAATAGACTTACCCTTGCCTTTATCTTCTGTAACATGTGCTAAGAAAGCCACATAGTTCTTCTGCAGATACTTCCGAGCTTTAAAACAAGACATGAGTTTGAGACCACCGGTAGGCTTCTCACCTTGAACCTGCAGGATCTCGCCTGTCGAAAGCGGTACACGAACAATCTTCTTAGAACAAACTATCTCTACGTGATGCTTGGATAACCAATCCATTCCCACAATAACGTCGAAGCTTCCAAGTTGCATAGGCGCGAGGTCAATAGGAAAAATATGGTCGTTAAGATTCAACTGGCAGTTGTGAAGAACAGAATCAAGAATAATGGGTTCACCACTAGCAACCTCTACTGTCAAAGATTTGCCTAATTTCGTTCTAGACACGCGAAGCATTTGCTCAAAAGACAAAGACACGAAACTCTTATCGGCACCAAAATCGAAAAGAACGGATGCAGGCTGATTATTAATAAAGAACGTACCGTTCACCACATTATCGTCAGCCTGTGCCTCTTGGGCATTCATGTTAAAGACTCGGCCTCGAGCCGGAGCCTGATTCTGGTTCTGGTTCTGGTTGGCTAGCCTTGGGCACCGGTTTCTGTAGTGGGTCAGATCCCCACAATTGTAACAAGCACCAGGTGGGTATTGCGGTCTTGCAGCTTGACCCTGTTGCTGAGCAACTTGTTGAGCCGGGTTGTGAACTGCGGGATTCTGAGTAGATCGACAAACATTGGCGAGATGGCCTGATTTCCCACAGTTAGTACAGAAACGGCATGGAAGTTGCGGTTGGTGGTGACTGTTGCATCTATTGCACAAAGGTGCATTCCCTGTATAGGGTTTCTTTGCTGGAAGCTGTGCGGGTTGGTTGAGAGCTGCCTGATTAGCTTGGGCAGTGATAGCAAAATTTTGGGAAGCCTTACGCTTCCTTAACCTCTTCGAAGAACCAGAGTTCTTTCCATTCAAGTTTTGACCTTTCTTGCTATCTTCCTTGTCAGCCGACTGCTTCTTGCCCTTGTCACCCTTCCTGTGTAGCTTTCCCTTTCTAATCTGCGACTCAGTCAATGTCGCTGATAACTCGATCGCCTGACGGAGTGTGGCAGGTTCACTACCAGTAAGTATGTCTTGTACCGAGTCAGGTAGGCCGTCGATGTATCTTTCGATAGCCTTGTCAAGTGGGGTGACCATTGTTGGGCAAAGCAGACTCAACTCTTCAAATCGATCAGTATAAGCCCTGTGCTCACCACTATCTTGCTTCAAAACATCAAACTCTTTCTCCAACGCTCGCTGTTCATGGCGAGGACAGAATTCCCTCATCATAAGGGCTCTAAGTTCAGCCCATGTCTGGGCGAGAGCAACTTCTGCACCTCGGTCCCTCATAACCCCGTTCCACCATGTCAAAGCCCTCTTCTGAAATACGCTCGAAGCAAACTCGACTTTGCGATTTTCGAGACACTGCACGTGGCGAAAAGTATTCTCTATGCTCTTAAACCACTGAAGAAGCCCAGTCGCTCCCTCAGAACCACTAAACTTGAGTGGTTTAGCCGAGTTAAAATCCTTGTATTTGCACGGACCATTGTTGTTGTTGTTGGCTTGTTGCCATTGAGCAAAGAGATTTGGGAATTGAGCAGCCATCTGCTGCGCAATGATTTCTGCCAGCTCGGCAGTTGCTATCTGGTTCTCGCGTCGAGGAGGCATTCTAAAAGAGGAAAAACATGAAAAGAAACGAGTGAGATGATTGGATGAATAGAATGAGATGAAACAAAATCAACAAAAGAAAAGATGGTGGTCATTCGTCCGTATCACAAAGCAAACAAACGACACATAGTGACTAATCAAAGTAAGTGGGTCAAAAATAATGTATAATGAAGACATGCTCGCCTATAAGTGAACACTCATCCCAAGAATTCCCAGGTAAGCACAACTGGTCTCGCGTCTGGTTGAGATGTATACGAAGTGCTTGCCTAGACAGAAAACCCAGAATACAGGCATTCACCCTTCCAGTTTGCACATGTTCACATTATTTAAAACCCAAAACGTTTGACGGGATTTTTGAAAATTAGAAGGCACAAGGCCAAAAACCAAACTGAAAAGGGTTCAAAACCATATAACAGAGGGTTCAAAACCTTACAATTGAGGGTTCAAAACCTTGTAATAAATCATTCAAAAACAGATGATTGTTTTTCAAAAATCGATTCGGAAAATTTGGTTCTTGTTTTGATAATCACCTAAGGATAGGTGATGTACATGTTTTAAGATCTAAACACAAGATAACTTGTGTTAGGGTCCTAGAAAAGTTATAGTCTAGGTCAAAGCATTACTAATAACCTAATTCCCTATAACCATTGGCTCTGATACCAACTCTTCTGTCACACCCCGACCACGTGTAACATACAAAGCGTGGCGGAAACATCGGGGAGTGTTGCAACAGAATTAATTGTTTCATAACCATGGCATACAAAGTTGTATTTTATTTATAAACAAAGGTGTTACATTGTTTCAAACAGGAATTTAAAGAGTTCAGAACATAATTAAACATAGTCTATCTTCTTTTAAAGTCTCTAAGGCACAGGTCCGCCCTAGTATCATGATCAACGTCCTATGGAAAAGCACCTGAAAACACATGTGAAAATAGGTACGTCAGCATAAAAATGCCTGTGAGATACATAGGTTTTGTGAAAATAGGATTCATGACTTATGTTTAAGAAAAATGTTTAGTCATGAACCTTGTAATTTACTTTGTCATGTAAATCATTTGAAAACAATAAGATCAGATGATATGTATAAGTAAATGTCAGGTTAAATAAATAACCATGTAAAAATGTGTTTGTATAAGATAAGTTGTTTGTAAATAAATGTCTTGTGAAAAGTATGTTATTTGTATAAAATGTTCTATGTCTCAAACTGAAATGATTCAAATAACGTTACGACATATAATACCATACAAACACTTATATATAGGAAGTACCAGCGGCGTATCCACCATGCTTGTATCATATTACACACGCATCGTTACTTAATCACTTAATCAACCAAACCAACCAATGTAAGAAGTCTATGTTTAAACCAATTGTCAAAATGTATTGAATAATATGTCAAAGTGTTCATGTCAAGATGTAAATCATGTAGTATGTAAAACCAATGTCAAAAGTGTTTGTGTCAAATGTAAATCATGTCAAAATGTCTATGTCAAATATCCATGTCAAATGTCTATGTCGAATATCCATGTCAAATGTCTATGTCAAATATCAATGTCAAATGTCTATGTCAAATATCCATGTCAAATGTCTATGTCAAATATCCATGTCAAATGTCTATGTCAAAATGTCATGTATGGCAAGTGAAATGTCTCAACTAAACCATATGCACAAAAACAAAGTATTGAAGTAAAACTTGGTTTAAATCAAAGCTATGTTTTGTGTAAATGCATGCAACTATTTAATATGAACATTTATGCGGTATTGTGAAAATGCATACATCCAAGCCTTGCGACTGTGGTGATAAACCCTTTAAACAAATTAAAGGTCTATCTGTCTTATATCATCGAATTCGGTCATTCCTTTCATCCCCTTTCCCTGGGACGTCCGGAACGGGAGTTGTCAATTCCTATGGTACCACTACCTACTAACGAACGGCATGATCGGTGTTAATGAATGTATTGTCCCATGTAAACAAACCAAATGTCATACCAAAATGTAAGCATGTGAAAATAATGCACTAAGTATGTAATCAAATGAACATACATAGCGTGAAATGTCATGTAAAACGATGTACTAAGTAATGCACACAATGGGCACACCTAGCATGAAATGTAATGTAAAACAAAGTACTAAGTAATGCACACAATGGGCACACCTAGCATAAAATGTAATGTAAAACAATGTACTAAGTAATGCACACAATGGGCACACCTAGCATAAAATGTAATGTAAAACAATGTACCAAGTAATGCACACAATGGGCACACCTAGCATAAGATGTAATGAAATCATGTACTATAATGTACTAACGAACATAGCATGTATATGATGTGAAAACAGGAAAGCATGAAAGTAACAAGTAGGCACATGTGTTCCACCCCAAAACAGTTTGGAAAACAGTAAAAGAGGGGTCTATGTACTCACTTGTGATTGCTTAGATGTATAAAGATAATCACCAAGTAATGCTAGAGATCTCAGAATCAAACGGCACCTAATATAGGTAACTATGTTAATAAACCGGACCTAAATCGGAAGATTGGGTAGCATGAGGGTTTGTAAACCAAACGAGTGTAGGAACTCACGTGATATAGTTTAACAAAGCCTACATACTAAATGAAACTTAACCTTAGTCTTATTGACCCATTATGATCCGTTTAGGTAGCTTATGCTACTTTATCGCATCGTGCGCGTGAAACGCGTTCGGACCGCCTAACTAGTCCTATGACAAGTGTTATATGCCTAAACATGTTACATAATCAGTTACGTGACAAAAGTTTAGGTTACATATGCTTAATTACCAATTATACATGAAAAGGGTATTCTGGTAATTTACCTAAGGCATATAAACTACCTATCATACAACTACTTAAACGATGTGACCATAGGGTATAACCTCGGAAGGTTATTCCCTACCTACTATGGTCACCTAATGTGTTTGGTCGGATCCTAATGATCGACCAAATGGGTCGGGTTCGAGGTATAAGCGATTTATCAGATCGCTTACCCTACGACCCTAGACAACGTGGTAATCAGTAGGCATAGTCCCAAGGGACTATGACCATCGTGATTACAATCACGTTGCGAAGTCCTAGCGAACTTCGCATTGACCATTACTGGTCAACGCTGAAAGTCAAACAAAGTTTGACTTTCTGACTCTAAAAGCAGTAAAATAAGGAAAAGAACGAAAGAATACTTACGAAGGGTCCCCGAATGCTAAACTCGATTCAAAAATCTCAGGTATGAAACAAATGTTTCAACTTAGAGTTTCTCAAATCAAATTTCTTGTAATTTTAGCAATGGGGGGTATGGGGTATTTATAGGAATACCCGAACCGTTAAGATCGTTTCATGGAAAACGTGCCTTAATCCCATCCGTACATGTGTTGCAAAGTTATGGTGCTTAAATTCCATCCATACATGTGTTGCAAAGTTATGGTGTTTAGGTGCTTAAATTCCATCCATACATGTGTTGCAAAGTTATGGTGCCTAAATTCCATCCTTATCCGCTGACTAAGCATGTTAGAATGTGTGGTTGTGAATTAAACAGCTGTTTATACATCGAATCTGGCCCCGAAAGTGCAAAACTGATATTTCTGTCCAGTTAAGGCACTCGCGTAGCGCGACGGGTAGGCCCTTAGGGCTCGCGCTACGCTACTGCCTCCCAGTTCCAGAATTGTTTCAAAAGTGACAGGTTTAGTCCCTGCAGCCCGTTTAAGCGATTTTCGATGCGTTTGAACCCCGTTAACCTCATTTCAAGGCTCTAAAATGAAGTTAAAGTATAGGGAACTCAAAACATGCTCAAAAATATCTCAGATGTTGGTTCGTTTGGCCGTACGAACGCGATGTTCGCTTAATTACGACGGAATGCGCATAAGCGCGAAAAACGATCCAAATGACGCGACAAATGGATTTTTCTTATGGCGAACACTAAAATAAAATATAGTCATGCTTACATAAATTTTTGGATGTCCGGATGTATTCAGAACGTAAGTTATGCGCGAAAATGCAAACTTGTGCACTTTTTGACACTTTTAGTCCCTGAATGACCCAAAAGTTTATTTTAGCACACCGAACCCCTCAAAGCCTATTTCTAAGCTATGTAAAGGATATTTAAGGTGTGTTTAACTTATGGTTATGTTCCAGAATGTTCGTTACAGTTCAAATTGACATACTTTCGCAGTTTGTCATATTTAGTCCCTGTAATCGAATTAACTTGTTTTTGCCATACAAAAGCCTTCAAAACTTATTTCTAAGTTATGTAAAGGTTATTTAAGGTATGTTGAGTATATGTTGATGTTCCGGAGTATTTCTCGCATTAAACTGAGTACGGTTACGCACTAGTTTGCGTATAACTCTCCAGAAAGTGATGTAGAGTTTGGAATTGAACAAAAGTCAAAACATGAAAAATGTAAAACACAATCAAACAAACATTGGGATCAAATAACTTGTTTTATTGATAATAGAACTGTTCATAGTGATTACAAGCTCAGTTGTTACAATGTAGCCACATCAACAGCTGAATCAGAATATGTAGTAGCAACAAGTTGTTGTTCACAGGTTCTATGGATACAAACTCCGCTAAGAGATTATGGAGTAAATCTGACAAAAATTCCAATTCTATGTGATTCCATAAGTGCAATTGCAATAACATCAAATCTAGTGCATCACTCAAGAACAAAACACATTGATGTCAGATATCACTTCATCAAAGATCATGTGGAGAATGGTAATATTTTGTACCAACTGAAAATCAATTTGCTGATATTTTCACTAAACCTTTAGATGAAAATAGACATAACTTCTTGATCAGCAAATTAGGAATGGTCAACATGAAAATTGAACAAACCAAAGAAATTTTGTCACAAAAGGAAGAAAAATCTGATATGCAATCATCTGATCAGATTTCTTGTACAAATTCTGAGAATCCATCAAAAAACTCAAAAGCTACCAGTGAATCTGATGAATCACCAGAAATTGACCAAGTCAACAAAATTTTTGATGAAACTTGAAATATCAATTTTTCCTCTCTTCTCACAAGCATGAAAATAGTCCATACGTAGTCATCATTTCTCATTGTTTATGTAAATCTTATTCGTTCATATCTCTATTCTATTCTTTTATTTTCTTTTGTTTTATTTAATTAAAAATTCAAATATTATCTCTTTAGAATAGGGTAGATCATGTCATCAAAGGAAAATTTATGGGAAAACGTTAATGGTTGTTAGCTCTCTCTCCTACATTCATTGCTTACTCATCAATATTGAGTGAGAAAGAGATGACATCTGGGCAACTCATAATGATAATTATCAGAACTTAGCCGCCTATACCATTAATGCATGAGATTTTATCTCTTAAAATTCTCTTTGTTTTCTGACAAGAAAAAATAAATACAAAGAAAATAGAGGTAACAAAATCTGAGTAGGTAGATCCATTTAAGAAAAGTATCACTTTCACTATAAATGTCTACCACTTGGAACCTCACCAGTTACTTTCACTAGCCGGATAAACCCTAAAAATCTCTACCTCTTCTTCCACACTCACAAAAAATGGCTAAGATTGGTGCTAACTTCTTTCCACTACCACTTTACCCACATCACAACCTAAGGGTTCGAAAACACCTTGATGGACCTACAAGGGAAGGATGCAAAATCATCCTTAACATGCTCATGCAAAGCCCTTTAGCCTATGCCTTGTCCGCACACATCATGGTCTATTCGGATATCTTGCAACAATTCAGGAAGGAAGCAAGGCTCCTACTTAACGAAGGGAGGCTAACTTCCATAGGATGTTAAGTGCTGGGGAAACTAATCATCCTTACAGAGTGTGTTATCAGAGAGGTTCTAAACCTCAATGATGACAATCATGTTCTCTCTTTCACCAGAGAACAGATTGATGATACCCTAGCTCAGATGGGGTATAATGTGGAGAATCCAAACAGACCAATCTCCAAGTCCGGCTTTCTTAAGCCATGGCAGTATCTGGTAACTCAGCTTGGGGTTTGCTTTTCAAATAAAATTATAAACTACCATGAAATCTCCTACATGTTGATAGAACCTGTGCATGTAATATTTGCAAGAGGTTCCATATAATTTCTCTCATTATCTGATGAAAGATCTTACCAGCAACCTGTGGTCTAGCAGGCCATTGTCAGTTTATCTGTCACACCCTAAAAACGTCACAGCGGAAATACAAACGTAGTGGTGACGGTAGTTGGTGCCCATAAATATCTTGGTGAACGTTGCATTGTTAATGTTGGACATTCAACTTAACTAAAACATATTTTAAAACTTAAAGTTTAAAAAGCACACCACAACCATAACATAGTTAAGTTGTCTTGATCCTTATGGATCTTAATATAGGTCCCAAATCCGTTTTAAAAGTTTTCCAAATCATTATTAAACAAAACATGCATCAACAACCACAAGATACGCCAAATTTCCCAAAGTCGAACTCAAGTACCTGAAGAACACATTAAAATCAAGTGTCAACACAAAGGAGGGTGAGTTCACATATCCAAATTACAAACAATTTGATCCAAGGAAAACTTTCTAATTATGGGTTTGTTATCGAAACATCCATATAATTTTAAGAACGTCATTATATTTCCTCAATAAAAATCTGAGGGTCAACCGTCGCAAGTGTTTCCCAAAAACCTTCGAACAAAAGCACCTTCCCAAGTTTACATATTAAGTTGATAGCATTAAATGTTCAGATTTGTAAGTTTGCAAGATATTACGAGCTATATATTAACAATGAAGGTATAATCAAAGCTAGAAAATAACAGTATCAATTCGTCGCTTGACTTGACACGGAGCTACCGGTCATGACGGGGTGGTCAACCCGATAGATCTATCAACAATTCCACGCGTGCAATACTTAAATGATTAAACGACAATACTTGCGCATGCGCCCATAACGGGCCATCTATAATGCCTGCCTCATGAACAATATATATATATATATCCTACTAATACTGATAAATTTAATATATTGTGTTGTACGAATTCCCCGAAGTCCCCACCGAGACATAAGCCTATATCCGATACTTATTCTCTTGAGATCAAGCAAATTCATCCCAACTTTAGTGTAGGATCGGTTTGTCGATCTACACGAGACGTTCAGAAGAGTTCTTGACCAAATCAGAGGCGGAATTCATTGATTTGATCTTCATTCAGCTTGATATACGCTTAGAAGTACTTTAACAATGTCTTGTATTGATTTCACAACGTTTTACAGGCTGGAGACACTTCGGCAGAGCTTCGCTACCGGAATCAGAAAGTTCCAAATGAAATGACGAGACCTCATATATATATAGGGATGCCAAGTCACACGAAACAGCACATGCCAGTTCGCACGAACTGGCCACTTCGTGTGAACCTGCTGTTTCTGACCTGTTTCCCGTTTTTCTTGAACTACCTGTCTTGGTCTATCAATTCTATTACATGACTCGATACAAGACGAAGTCGACAGACATATGCACCAAAAAACTCCCCCTTGGATGTTGATGAGTCTTCAGTACGAGTCTTCAGTATGTCGAGTCTTCAGTCTTTTCGCTCTCTCCAACGTATCTTTCTCTGTAAGCATCCTTCAATCTCTTCTCTTCTCTATCTCTTTCTCTTTCTCTTCTAGAATCATAATCTGACTCTTCTAATTCTCTTGATCAGATCTCTTGATTCCTTAAGTTCTTCAACATTAGCAGCTGGCGTGTACGGCAGGATTCAAACCTGGATTTAACGTCTTCATACTCCCCTTTGCTAACAGACCCCCCCTTAAGTTTTTCCGAGATCATAATCTGAAATAGCTCTCGTTCTAAGATCATAACTTGGCTCAAACTCAGCTCAGGTTTAGACAAGGGGATCTGCACAAATCTCTACCCAAAAGTAAATTTCCCAATTTTCAAATCTTATGTTTTGGACATTTTTATTTATAACAATTTTAATCTTAGCTTGACCACTAGTATTCGTAACACACAAAACTTGGTTTCAAATGAATGAACCATTTAATCATTTCAAAATCATTTCTTATTTCGAACAAACTCTCCCAACCTATTGTTCATCATGTTTAGCCCTTGGAATTTTGAAAATCAGCTTTTCAACATCAGTTTTCGAAAATAAGATAAAATAAAATCTTTTTGATTTTTCAAAATTTTATGCTAATGCATTCTTTTTGTGTTTTTGTCTTTAATGAAAAGTAGTAAAGAAATATTTACAGACAATATTTTTTTGTGAGTTTGTGTAAGAGGATCATATCAGTTTATGAGACAAATCACTAGCATCGTTGAACTATAAACACTTTAAGTTCTAAACGATTCACTTAGATTGTCAGTATACTGATCCACTTAAATTTTCACACAAAGTTCAATTGTTTCGAGATACGAGATTAATGTTTTAAAGACTTAAACTTGTTCGCGTGTCCCACCTAAGAATATACTCCTGTATCCAGACTCCTATATTCAGTCTTACAGGTGAATGTACACTAATGATATCTGTAAACGGGTAATGCGAGACCATGAGAGCTCAGGTTAGAACTTCCGTTCAGACAAAGAGATGATGGCTCGACTTTAGGTGTGTCCCGTTTAGGGATCTTTTCTTCAACAGCACATGATTAGCATTTTTCAATGTTTTATCATTTTTTATGCTGAGGGTGGGCTTTATGATTAAAGCAGTGCAGAGTATTATACCAGGACTAGGCTATTGCTTTCGCAAAATCAGAAGTCCTGGTATAATACCCCAGATATCATCACGCACAAAGACCTAGTATGTCGGAAATAGAAAATATTTCAAACAAGATTTCGGGGGTTACCCATATATCCGAGAGATGTTCCACACGAGATAATTAAGTAATTTATATTTAGGTTTATATCTCGAATACAATCTATTGAATGTGTAAAAACCTACTGACATATCATCAGTGAGACCGTTTATCACATTTGACTTTTCAATTCTTTAGCATGCTGTGATAGTCCACTGATGTACTATCATTTCCTCTTTTTCACAACAAAACTCATTTTTAAATTTTTTGATGTTTTTGGTTTTTTACTGGTTTTATCATGTTTTTGGATTTTTCAAAATTTCTAAATTTTTTACTCCCCCTAAAATCATAATTATGTTTCAAATTTTGATTTTCAAGGAAAATTTGAAAATAAAACGCAAGAAACTGTACAAAGAAATGACAAACTGATGTGAATTGCTTCAATTATCCATCCACTTGGCATAAACAAACAGAACTCCCCCTGACAACAAACTATTTTCCCATTATGATTTCAAAACACTTAAGTTTGTTTTAATCAAAATGGTTTTTCCGGAAAATTAATTTTGTTGATACCACTTGTAAAATCGGGGATTAAATTCATCACTTTGTTCTTTCAAACACTTGTAAAACTATCATTTGACATTTTTCAAAAACCACTTGTATGAAAATTAAATCAAGTTCAACTTAATGACCTTGATTAACCACTTGTAGGTTTTTATCAACAATACTACTTTGTAAGTCGAAATATCACAATTGTGAATTTCTCAAGAAAGATGCCGATTCCTACTCCCCAATTACCAACCTAGGAGTTCCAGTAAGTCAGGATTTTTAAACAAAAAATACAGACACCCAAGCCTGACCAGCTTTGGGTGTGACCTTTTCAATTTCACTCGGGGTTTGAACATTCCTTTTTTCTTCATAAAATTCTTTTACCCCTTTTTCCTTACCATCGACCATCTTACCAAAAATATGTTTTACTTTCCCATTGAAAGCTTTTTCGACATCAAATTCTTTCTTTTCAGAATAGAATTGATTCGAAATCTCCACTTTTCCAACCTTTTGTTTTAAATTTTCAGCTCGCAATGGTGGAAAGTTGACATCATCCATTGGCGGCACTGAATTTTCTCCTTTTAATTCAACTGGTGGCTCCTCTGACTTTGACGAGTCAGATTCATTGCCAGATTTAGCATCTGATTTCTTAACAACCCACGTTTGGTTGTTAAGATTCACATTCCTTTTGTAAAACCTTTTCGAACACTCACCAACTTCAAATGGTGAATTTTTCAGTTGGTGGTTCATTTTCATCAACAAATTTTTCTTTGAGTTTAGAAGACACTTCCTGTTGTGTGTTGGTTGCTATTGGACAGTTCCAGGCAATGTGACCAAATTTTTTGCTTCGGTAACAGGTTCTTGTCTCCTTTTTCTGATTAGCTTCATTCTTCTCATGTTTCTGTTTTTCTACAAGAAACGCTTTGTTTGATTGCTTCCAGAATGAGCTCTTTTTCTCTTCTTCAGAACTTGCTCCTGTAACAAATATGGTTTTTGATTTAAAATCTTTAACATTTTAATTATTTTTGACATCAAAACCCAACCCCTTCTTTTTGAAATTGCTTTTATGATTCGGTTTCTTTTGATGATCTGGACCGAAACCTTTCTTCTTGTTTAAACGTTGTTGAACTCTAGAAGTATATTTAGGTTTTGAAAATTCCATTTTATCTTTTATTTCTGAAAACTTTATTTCTATTAGTTTGAAAATCTTTTTAACATTGTCAATTTTTACATTTTTTTATGGGAAATTACTCATCAGAATATAATTTGTCTGAATCATTCAAAGTATATGCTACTTTGAATGTTTCGTCATTCAAATAATTTTTTGATAACAAAATTTCTTTATTGTAAACCCTTTTGACCGTTGATTTCGAACTGTCAACTTATGAACTTGAACTCTCATATTCAGACTTTGACTCTGACTCTTCATCCTTATCTAACACCTGATCGACCACTTTCTTTATTAACTCAGACTCATGATCAGTGTCAGACGATGTGAATGTGACGTCAATGTTTTCTGGTAACTCATCAGTTGTTTCAGACTTTAACTTTATATTGACTGCCTTTTGAGTTGTTCCAAATTTGGTTTTCTAGGATAATAACCTTCCCAGATCGGAGGCGGACACTTTTTATAATTTGCACTTTGTTTCTTACAAGTATCCATATCTTTCGACTTCTTATCTTGAAAAGCTTCAAAACCTGGAACAGTCGGATAAATTCTATCAATAGAATAATCTGAACTTGAGTAATCCATTAGCAATCGTCTGATTCTTTCATTCTCAATCTTTTCAGTCTCCAATTCCTGCTTCAACTCTGCACACTCTTCAATATAGTGATTGATGGCCTTTTGCTTAGACATCATCACTGCATTCATCATTGTCAAAGCATCTTCCCTTTCTGAATTTGTCTTTTCCAAACTATTGACTGTTCTGTTCAACACGTCATAATATTCTTTCACGTACTTAACATCAAACAATAATTTTTCTTTCATCTCGTCAAGCTCACTATACTTCTTATCTTTCTCTTCACAATGTTTACATGGTTCCAAACATTTTAGACAAGGTTTTCTGACCTCTACAATCTTTTCAACAACTTTAACCTCTTCACTCTGTTCATGCTTCTCTTCCTTCTGAACAACATTCTCACATTTTGCCTTTTCCTTCTCTTTTGCAGCTCGTCTCTCCTTTAGCTTCTCCAATTTATCTGCAAAATAAAATTTGAAACTTTCAGGAGATATATGAGTTTTGCCAATGTTTATTTATTTAATTTCTTTATCATCATCATCATCACTACTATAAGTTGATGATTGATCAAAGACTGGTGTCTTTTCTGAACTTTCTTCTGAAGAAACAGACTCTTCATCTTGACTTTTCTCATCATCTGCGAACACATCCATACATTCTTTCTTTAACTCTGGCTCTTGAATGATTTGTGCAACAAATGCTCTAAATTTTGAGTCAGCCGGAATATATTTATCCCAGCTAAATCCCTCTGGCAATCTTTCATCTTCTTGATCTGTAATAGTAATACAAGCCTTCTTCTTTCCATATTCAATAGCACGGGATGATGATGGTTGTTGAGCAACCTGATGATATATTGATTTCCGATAATAATCATTGTTCCCGAACGGATTCTGAGCTCCACCTGCTTCTCGGTTTGTACATTCCCTCTTGAAATGTCCTTTTTCGCTGCACTGAAAACAAGTAACTTTAGATTTATCAAAGCCTAAAGTAGAAACATTAGCATCATGAAAGTCATCTCTTCCGGTAATCTGCTTAAATTTCTCAGCTCTCCTCAACACACTCGCCAAACACCAGTTAATATCCATTAGCTCCAATTCCTCAGCATCAATCTGATCGTAATCCTCCTTTGTCAACATAGGATTTCCGATTCTTCCCGCAACCAAACTCTCATAAGATTCGAACACGGTAACTAGTAATGCCATATGACCTTTAGCGACTTCTCTAGAGAAATTTTGACCATTGTTTGAGCTTTGAGACTGATGACTTGAGGTTGAAACATTAGGATTAACACTCGGATATGAAGAAAATCCACTGTTGTTGTTTGAACTTTGATTGAGTGATCCGGATGAGTTCTCTGCGCTGAAAGCAGTTTGGATCTTTGAACTTGCTTCAACATTTTGAACATTACCTTTGAAATACATCTTGATATCTCGTTGACCACTTAAATTGTTCATTCTAGCGATCTTTTGTTGTTCAAGATCTTGTCCCTCAAGTTTCTCAATGAATTGAGCAATTGTCAATCTGTCATATTCTCTGGAATTCTTTAAAATCATAAGATATGTACCCCATTCTTTTTGAGGTAAAGTATCAGCTAACTTTTCAACCCATTCCTCTCGGTCTTTAGTGATATCCAACCGAGACATCGAACGCACTAGATGACAATATCTCTCAATGAGAGTCTTTGTAGTTTCACCCGGCAAACTTGAGAACAAATCAAATTCTTTATTTAATAGTGACTTTTTATTCTTGATCATCTCCGTACTTCCCTCGAATTTTGTATGAAGTGCTTCCCAAAATTGAACGTGCACTATCATCATGTTGAAGTAATATGAAAATGTCTTCTTTCACAGCTTGCTGTAGTAAACTGATCATCATTTTTTCTGCTTTGTACATTTCTCTTTCTTTGTCCGTAAATTCAGAAATATTCTTTACAACTCCCATATTATTACGAGGTCGAACATACTTTGTTTCAATACACTCCCAAGACCTTAGATGGTTTACTTGAACCCAATTTTCGAAACGTTCTTGCCAACTGTAATATTATTCAATGCTCATCAGCTTTGGGGGTTTCTGGAACGTTCCCGTTTCATTTTCCATGGTTACACTCTAAGCAACGGTAACAGGAGTACCCAGGGCAGTAGCAATGGCATTATAAAATTCGTTGTCCATATTTCGGTTTCAAAAATACACAATAACAGATTTTCAAACGAACTGGGAAAACCACACGATCTGGACTTTGATACAATCTGAATTTGGTGCGATCTAGAACAACCCGTGCGACCTGAAAAAACTTCAAACAATCTAGATTCACTTCGCACGACCTGGTTAAAATTTTCACCTCGCACGACCTGGTTAACTTTCACCTCGCACGATCTGGTTAACTTTCACCTCGCACGATCTGAAGATATTATGACTCACCTCGCACGAACTGAATCTACTTTCAAACGACCTGGTCCTAAATCTCAAACGACCTGACCACACTTCGCACGACTTGACAAGGTTTCGAATGATCTGATAGCATTTTCACATGATTTGGTCAGTTTTATCAAGTTTTAGGTTGATTTTAGATCTGATTTTTACCTGTTATATGTGAAATTCAGCCCATTTTAACCGTAAAATCTCAGTTAATTTGATGAAAAGTGTAGAAAGATGAGTAGAAGTGAGACGTTTTTGAAGAAAATAAGCTGAAATGGTAAGAACTCTTCTTCATGAGCTCTGATACCACTTGTAGGATCGGTTTGTCGATCTACACGAGACGTTCAGAAGAGTTCTTGGCCAAATCAGAGGTGGAATTCATTGATTTGATCTTCATTCAGTTTGATATACACTTAGAAGTACTTTAACTATCTCTTGTATTGATTTCACAACGTTTTACAGGATGGAGACACTTCGGCAGAGCTTCGCTACCGGAATCAGAAAGTTCCAAATGAAATGACAAGACCTCATATATATAGGGATGCCAGGTCGCACGAAACAGCACATGCCAGTTCGCACGAACTGGCCACTTCGTGTGAACCTGCTGTTTCTGACCTGTTTCCTGTTTTTCTTGAACTACGTGTCTTGGTCTATCAATTCTATTACATGACTCGATACAAGATGAAGTCGACAGACATATGCACCAACATTTAGATTTTAGCATTTTTAAATCTACACAGTCGTTTCCTCCCAAACACCGTAATCATCCCCGTTTCTCCCTGAAAACATATTTATTCATCAAAACCGTTTCTACCCAAAACATATTTATACCATCAAAACCATATATTTTCCACAAAAATATACATTTAATATAACAATTGGTATGTTTTATACAAAAACATCTTTAATCCTTTTTAAGGCGTGTTCTTCCCCCAAAAGGTATTTAAAACAGTAAAAAGAGGGGGTTTAGTGACACTCACCTTAGGGTGCGTAATTATATTAGCGCAATCCCACAGTTAATCTACACATCCTAATTTCCATAGGCACGATTTAATAATCAACAATTCATGAAATACCTAATTTTCTCCAATACTTAGAATTTTTCACATACTTTTAAGACTTTCTCGAAAAGTCATTATTTTTTATTATGTTGGCGTAATTATATATATGCGTTCATATATATATTTTTTAAGAACTTTGCAAGTTGAATGATTTTATTGGTGACTCTTATTATGTTATCTCCGTTATCACACTCGTCTATAAGCAATATATCTACGATTTGCGTGTCGTAATATATATACATAAACATGAACATATTATTGATATCGTAATACGCGTAATCTCGTCAACTTATATACTTTATCATTTTTAAAGCATTTATACATGACATAACTTATTAAGTTAACGAACATATCATTTTTATGCTCGACAAATAAGTTACACATTTAACTCGACTTTACCGATATTACTGCTTTAAACACACAAGTGTACACTGTTACACCCTGACTTTTGCGGACGCCTATACGTGTGAATTGATCATTACCATTGCATTCAATTATAGTAAACAACTATATGACTAAAAATATGATGTTCATCCATTCATAAGTTTTCAAAACATTACAAACATAAGTTTCTTAAGTTAAGTTACAACCATCCAAGATAGTAATAAGTTCCATAAAAGGACTTTTAACAAAAGACTATTAAACCAAGGCTTTGCTTCATATATCTTGTCAAGGATAAGATATACAAATCAAACCCTTCAAAATAGGATGACATCTAATCTTGAAATTACTTCATGAAATCATTCTCTGTCACACCCCGAAATATCAGAGCATTGGCGTGACTGGACTGGTATCTTCATTGCACAGCGGAAGCAAATAAGTTAAGACTTCTAGAAATTGAACGCCCACTAGGTACTTAAATCCTCAATGGTTCTCCTATTCCAATCGTGCCATAATTTCTGAAATGCAACCTGAGAAAGAAACATGCAAAAAATCAACATAAAGTTGAGCGAGTTCATAGTTTGTTTTGTTGGACTCTGTATGCCCAAGACACTATATTAAATTGATGTGGCTAGTACGTTATAATCCAAGTCGAGTCATACCCAATAACAAGCTAGACAAATACTTATATTATTTATTTGTGATATGATCAAACAAATAAATATTAACACTTACAATATTTAGAAATTGGTTTTCTAAATAATTACACTTGAGAAACTAATAAATTATATGGATAATTTATTTTGAGAGAATATTTTATTTTGTTATCTAATGGGTTAAATAACATTTTAAAAGGTTGTATAAAGTCTTGCATTTATGTAGTGTTATATTTATAAAAGTTATATATATATATATATATATATATAGGACAAAGATCCGTTAGGAACCACCCCTTATTGCGAGAACCGCGAGAACCAGTGTGAACACAAACAATAATTCCTAAAAAAATCTAAAAAACACCCAAAATTTTTTTTTTTTTTACTATTTTTTTTGAAAAAATCGCAATATTTTGTTAATAAAAAAAATAAAATAAAAATTTCAAAAAAAAAAAAATAATTTGAGTAACAGTTATCCATGCACATGTGCATATGTGTCGTTTCTTTGTCAAATTCCGTAATTCATTACAAATAATAATCAATTGCACTTTCATTTACACTACTACGTGTAATACACTATTTTTTACATTACCAATGTTAGAAATGCACATGTGCATCTATATGTATCAACAAGAAATAAGGTGTTTTGGTACACTACTTTCTCTTTCATCTATCATTCCATCCATAATACACAAGCATGCACATGTGCATTTTTGTCATTTCTTTGACAAATTCCGTAATTCATTACATATATTAGACAATATTTTCACTTTATTACATGTATGTAAACACCATTTATACCATCCAATCAACATATTACATAAAAAATTGACAATTATAACCAAACCATCAACCACTAGATATAACTAACCAAAAAACATGTATATGGGTCTACTTCTCCATTCAAAATCACAAACTTTTTGAACCAAAACACGTTATATCATGGTTATACCTAATTATGCACATGTGCATTTTGAATATTGGTAATGTAAAAAGTAGTGTATTACTAATGGTATTGTAAATTAAAGTGCAATTGTCTATTCCTGATAACGTATTACCGAATTTGTTGAAGTAATGATACATATGCACATGTGCATGGATAACTCTTACTCGAAAAAAAAGTTTTTTTTTTTATATGGGAACGAAATATAGCGATTTTTTATTAAAAAATATTAAAAAAAAAATTGAGTGCTTTTTTGATTTTTTTTAGATTTTATTTTGTGTTCACATTGGTTCTCGCGGTTCTCGCAATAAGGGTGGTTCTCGCATGAACCTTACCCTATATATATATATATATATATATATATAAACCAAGACTTAAATTTTATAAAAGAATTTTTTTTATAAATAAGTGGGCCGCCACCCCCCCCCCCCCTTTTGTCTTACCAAGATATGATCTTGTTCCACTCACATTTCATGCATTTGCATGGATCTTAATTGGGTGGTCTTCCCTAAGTGGTTTATTCCAATAGAATGACATGCATGTTGTCATACTTCCATGCATTTTGATTGGGAGTTGGTGGTGGCAATATTCTCTCTTCGATTATAAATAAGTTGGATGACCAAATGAGCCATGGAGGACTTGTGTTCCTGCTCTCTAAAAATCGGTCATAAGGGGTGTTTTTCAAGTATTCGATTTTGATCTTTAGTGTTAAAAATCCTAGCTAATCTCAAGGTGTTTGTTGGAAGCTTGGGGTATACAAGCTTGAGGTCTTCTACTCTTGAGGACAACCATTTCAAGAAGCATCATCCGTTTCATCATCCTTGTACTCCAAGAAGGTAGTTTTCTAAACACCCTATGGTTGTGTATGATAGTATGCATCTTCATATATGGATCCGGGTTTTGGGATTTTACTTATAAATGAAGTTTATATCATAAAAGTAACATGTTTTAAATACTTTTCCGCTGCGTTTTTATTTCATATGGAAGAAATTGCTTTGATAAACATGTAAAAAACCCATCAATGGTACCAGAGCCGCTTATATGAGTGCATACTTCAATAGATTAAAAATTTCGGGTTTCAGGTTTGAATAAAACCCTATGGCCGAAAAATTTGAACATGGTTAACCCTTTGTTTTTCAAGATTATTTTCTTACATGCATAAGAGAATCTTGAAAAATTTATTTCATATGGATGATTTGTTTGTTTGGACAAAACTTACCTTTTCGGTTTTTTTAACATAGGCGAAAATGTTTATAAAAGGGAACCATTTTTTATGCTTCTTGAAATTAATATATATATATATATATATATTTGGATATATATTTTGGTGCATATGACCTAGCCATGACCTTGTGTTGAATGATTGTGTTGTTATTTATTATTTCAATGGGTTGTAATAATTATTATTTTGTTCTTCCATTAGAAGATATGTAGTTTATTTATTTTCATTTGATATGTAAAATAAATAGATTAGGTGCATTCTATTTTACTAGAAAAAATGTATTAGGATATATTTTGTAAAAGAAGATGCACACAAAAATGCGGTTTTGGTTTGGACGATAATATTCGGTCCAAAGAACTTCATCGTTCTCAACGGGATTTTAACCCGATAACCAAAACACATTTTTTTGAAGTCCAAAAGAGTTTGGAGCTGAATATAAAAGACTTTTGGAAGCTCAAAGAAGGTGGAGAAATCACAACACAAGAAGGAAACTTGAAGCATTTGGATGCGGGATCAAGTGGGAGTTCATCGACACATTACTTGTGTCATTTTTCACCCCTTAGGAAGGACCTTTTGGCACACTTGTTTCGGCTAACAAGTGTTATCAAAATAGTTGGCTATGGTTATGCACCTATTGTTATGAATGATGTGCTTGTTTGGTTGTTTATTTTGTTGTTTAGATGATATGTAGATATGCATGACTTAACAAACTAATAATCAACAATAAGCGTAAAATTGGTTCTTGACAAAATCATTAAAATGTTTAATAAAGGTTTTATTAAAAATTAATGGTTTTATAATAAAACGGGTTTTATTAAAAAGAACCTTGAAAATTTGTTTTCACTAAAGTACCATTGATTTGAATGCATGCAAATGTATGGTACATAATATTTTCTAAACTAGAATTTTGAAATATTAAAAACCCTTTTATAAAACAAGTCAAACACCATCCTTTTATACAACACTCGAAACACTTGGGAACTCTTATTGTGGGATAAAGGTCACCTAACCACATTTGAGGGAACTTGTATGTTCGAGGTAGGTTTACCATGTTTGTGGGATAAAGGTCACCTAACCACTTATGTGAATAAACTCACACGTGTGTGTAAGTTAGACGACTTGATTTGGAAACCATGAACTTAGGGTCACCAAAGCATGGGGAACAAAGGTGTTGATGGGATTAAAACATGCCAACTAAACATATAGATGTTTAACCAATCCCATATGGCTAGAAATTGCAAAGAGTTGCAATTATCAAACGTTGACTACCTTGTTAATTTAAATAGAGGGATAAAGGTCACCTAACCAATATTTAAATGTAACGTTGTCTTTAAGACACAAAAGGGTATTAATGATTAAAATATAATAATATCGAAAATACTAAAATTGAACTTGTTAAATTTTGTAGATGGCCGCTAACAATGCAAACCCGACTAACCAAATCGTCCGAAACCTATCACTAAGAACCATCCTTGAAAAGGATCGTCTCAACCATAACAACTTCATGGATTGGTTTCGAAACTTGAGAATCGTTCTCAAGCTAGAGAAGATATCCTATGTGTTGGACGATCCTATTCCCGATGAACCTAACGTGGAAGATGTGGATGCCAACAACGATTGGGTTAAGTATACCGAGGACTCCATGCAAGCCTCATGCCTCATGTTGGGAACTATGATTCCTGAAATTCAAAAGGATTTTGAACACCACGGGGCATACGACATGATTACCCAGTTGAACGAAATGTTCCTACAACAAGCAAGGGTAGAACGCTTCGAAACTGTTCGGGCGCTTCATGCATGTCGAATGGAGGAAACCCAATCGGTATCATCTTATGTCCTTAAGATGAAAAGCCACATTGATCGCCTCGAAAGGCTAAATTGTCCCGTCTCTAAAGAGTTGGCTACAGATTTGATCCTCAACTCTTTAACAAAGAAATTTGAGAGCTTTGTAATGAATTACAAGATGAATGGATGGGACAAGAGCATTGGTGAGCTTCATGCAATGCTCAAAACGGCCGAAGCAGGAATGGGCAAAAAGGCTTTACCCGTCCTAGCGATCAATGAAGGAGGCAACAAAAAGAGGCCCCACCCCGACTCTAAAGAAAACTATGCTAAAAGAAAGGGACACGTCAAGGGAAAGGGAAAGGGAAAAGCTAAAGCAGAACCCACCAAACCAAAAGAGAAGAAGCAAAAGGTTGCTACGAATGACCCATGTTTTGAATGTGGTGAGATAGGACATTGGAAGAGAAATTGTCCGACCTATCTCAAAGAGTTGAAAAACAATAGGGATGCAGGGCAAACCTCAGGTACTATCTTTATGATACATGTTGAGCTTAATGTTATTTCTTCTAACACATGGGTACTAGATACCGGATGTGGAACTCATATTTGGAATTCTCTTCATGGGCAACGGAGCAAAGGTTGATGTCGAAGCTCAAGGAGACTACGTTTTAGAGCTTCCAAGTGGTTTGGAAGTTATTTTGAAAAATGTTTTGTATGCTCCTAGTTTAACTAGGAACATAATTTCAGTTTCCCTTTTAAGACAATGTGGTTTTAATTTTGAATTTGTTAACCAAGACATTTATGTTTCTATGAATGATGTGTTTTATTTTAAAGCTATGTCTTTAAATGGTATTTATGAATTAGATCATGATAACACATCATATGATAGCTCAATGTACCAAGTAACCAACAAGAAACTCAAAATGGATTTGAGTGATTCCTATCTTTGGCATTGTCGCCTTGGACATATAAGCAAGAATCGCATGCATACACTTCAGAGAAATGGTCTTCTGAGTACAAATGAAGATAATTCATTTGATGTATGTGAATCTTGTTTACAAGGCAAAAAGACCAAGACACCCTTTAGTGGAACTTTTGAAAGGGCAAAAGACTTACTAGGCATCATACATTCAGATGTATGTGGTCCTTTTAAGCCGATGACTAGGAATGGTGAAAGATACTTCATTACCTTTACCGACGACTATAGTCGTTATGGATATGTGTACTTACTAAGACACAAGGATGAAGCATTTGAAATGTTCAAAGACTTCAAAAGTGAAGTAGAAAATCAATTCAAGAAAACAATTAAAGTCCTTCGTACCGATAGAGGAGGTGAATACCTAAGTGGTGCCTTTCAAGATCATCTTAGAAGTTGTGGAATCATCTCACAACTTACTCCACCTGGAACACCACAACACAATGGTGTGTCCGAAAGGAGAAATCAAACTATATTAGATATGGTTCGATCAATGATGGCTAGAAGCACATTACCTCTATCATTTTGGGGTTACGCTTTGCTCTCCGCAGTTCACATACTAAATATGGCCCCAACCAAGAAAGTGGAAAATACACCTTTTGAAATATGGCATGGAAACCCTCCATCATTATCATTCTTAAGGGTTTGGGGTTGTGAAGCTTATGTTAAGCAATACACTCCAAATAAATTGGAAGTCCGATCTACTAAGTGTATCTTTGTAGGATATCCTAAAGATGATATAGGATACTATTTCTACGACCCAACCGAGCAAAAGGTATTTGTTGCTCGAAAGGGTAACTTCTTAGAAGCTAAGTTCCTTATGGAAGGAACTAGTGGTAGAACAGTGGAACTTGAGGAGGATCAAGAACCACAAGGCGATACACGTTTGGTTGATACTAGCAATCAACAAGAGGTTGTTGAAAACGATCAAGAGGTTGATCAGAACACACAAAATGTTCGCAGATCTGGTAGAATTAGTAATCCACCCAAAAGATATGGATTTTTCATGGATGGATGCTACGTGGTAGATTCAAATGAACCAACCACATACCATGATGCAATGTCAAAATCTGATTGCGACAAATGGCTTGAAGCCATGAACATAGAGATGCAATCCATGTATGACAACCAAGTTTGGGAATTGGTTGTACCACCACTTAACTCTAAAGTAGTTGGTAGTAAGTGGGTTTTCAAGAAGAAAACAGATATGCATGGTAACTTGGATACTTACAAAGCAAGACTTGTAGCAAAAGGTTTCACTCAAACTCAAGGGATTGATTATGATGAGACCTTCTCGCCTGTGGCGATGCTAAAGTCAATCAGGATATTATTTGCCATAGCTGCATATTATGACTATGAGATCTGGTAATTGGATGTCAAAACGGATTTTCTTAATGGATATCTTGATGAAGATGTCTATATGGTTCAGCCTGAAGGTTTTGTCGATCCAAAACATCCGGACAAAGTATGCAAGTTAAAGAAATCAATCTATGGATTGAAACAAGCATCTAGAAGTTGGAATCACCGTTTTGATGAAGAAATTAAGAATTTTGGATTCATCAAGAACGCAGATGAAGCTTGTGTGTATAAGAAAGCTAGTGGGAGCATCATCACTTTCTTAGTACTGTATGTCGATGACATTCTACTATTTGGGAATGACATTCCAACCATGGAAGGTTTAAAAGCTTGGCTTGGAAGTTGTTTTTCCATTAAGGATCTTGGTGAAGTAGCCTACATTCTGGGAATAAAGGTCTATAGGGATAGATCAAGGCGCTTGATAGGTTTAAACCAAAGTGCATACATTGACAAAGTCTTGAATAGGTTCCAAATGGAGAACTCTAAGAGAGGTTTTGTACCTATTCAAAAGGGGACAATATTGAATACATCTCAATGTCCAAGCTCAAAGGATGAGCAAGAGAAAATGAAAAGAATCCCATATGCGTCAGCTATAGGATCCATAATGTATGCAATGATATGCACCAGACCGGACGTCTCATGCGCCTTGAGCATGACGAGTAGATACCAGCAAAATCCAGGTAACAGTCATTGGATGGCTGTTAAAAGCATATTGAAATATCTTAGGAGGACTAAGGATATGTTCTTAATATATGGATCTGGTGAGGAGGAACTCGTTGTAAAGGGTTACACGGACGCGAGTTTCCAAAACGATCGAAGTGATTCTCGATCACAATCGGGGTATGTCTTCATTTTAAATGGAGGAGCAGTCTCTTGGAAGAGCTCAAAACAAGACGTGGTAGCATTGTCCACTACAGAATCAGAATACATCGCCGCTTCATTGGCAGCCCAGGAAGCTGCATGGCTTTAGAAATTTATAGCCGACCTAGGGGTGGTCCCTACCATTCAAGACCCCCTATAGATCTTTTGTGATAACGAGGGTGCAATTGCTCAAATCAAGGAACCTCGTGCGCACCAAATGACTAGACATATCGAGCGGAGATTCAACTACATAAGGGATGAAGTTGAAAAAGGAAAGATATGTATCCGCCAAGTTCACACCGATCAAAACATTGCGGATCCACTCACGAAGCTCCTTGACAGGGGAAAACATGAGGGTCATACATGTTCCTTAGGACTTCGATATTCTAGTGATTGGATTTGATCTATTTTGTATTTGGATATTGAAACAATTGTTATTTTAACTCTTTTATGGTATTTCGAGTTACGTTTCATATTAGCATGTTTAAATCCGTGAATAAGTTAATTATTCTAAATGTCCGTAGTCGATCATAATTGTGGGAACAAATATGAATGTAAGACTATTATGAACTTGGATTGGTGGATATTCATTTAGAATGAATATAGAGCAAAGTGTCGCTACCAAAGTTCATAGATATTTGTGGGATACAAATATTGGACTGACTAAGTCTCAAATATTACTGCATGGAATCATTTGTGATTGATCATAAGTAAATTTGAGTAAAGGCGAATATCATAGTATCCTCTGACCTGAGATACATATTGGGTCTTGATATTCCCCAAGTATTATACCTTGACCTAGTTCTTAGCTGTCTGTAATAAGGCAGTACACAAGGCTAAACTCAGGTGTGGTACTAGGTGATTGTGAGAGACGTATGTAGTCAATAAGGGATTTGTTCCACTTATTCATTGAGAGTAAGATGTCTAAGGCCTGCTAAAGTTAAATCAACAGAGAGTGATCACTCTATGTCTCTGGATTTAACATGACATCTGTAACGAAAGGATAAATGATAGATTCACCTAAATCATGTTCAAGTAAGGGACTTGAAAGGGATGATGTTATTGAATGTCAAATATAGTCATACGTATTGGGGGTAGTAAACCGTAGTTAGGCATCATTTACTGCTTGCATCAATCTTCTATGTATCTTGTGCAAGTGGGAGATTGTTGGACTCTGTATGCCCAAGACACATATTAAATTGATGTGGCTAGTACGTTATGATCCAAGTCGAGTCATACCCAATAACAAGCTAGACAAACACTTATATTATTTATTTGTGATATGATCAAACAAATAAATATTAACGCTTACAATATTTAAAAATTGGTTTTCTAAATAATTACATTTGAGAAACTAATAAATTATATGGATAATTTATTTTGAGAGAATATTTTATTTTGTTATTTAATGGGTTAAATAACATTTTAAAAGGTTGTATAAAGTCTTGCATTTATGTAGTGTTATATTTATAAAAGTTATAAATATATATATATATATATATATATATATATATATATATATATAAACCAAGACTTGAATTTTATAAAAGAATTTTTTTTATAAATAAGTGGGCCGCCACCCCCCCCCCTTTTGTCTTACCAAGATATGATCTTGTTCCACTCACATTTCATGCATTTGCATAGATCTTAATTGGGTGGTCTTCCCTAAGTGGTTTGTTCCAATAGAATGACATGCATGTTGTCATACTTGCATGCATTTTGATTGGGAGTTGGTGGTGGCAATATTTTCTCTTAGATTATAAATAAGTTGGATGACCAAATGAGCCATGGAGGACTTGTGTTCTTGCTCTCTAAAAATCGGTCATAAGGGGTGTTTTTCAAGTATTCGATTTTGATCTTTAGTGTTAAAAATCCTAGCTAATCTCAAGGTGTTTGTTGGAAGCTTGGGGTATACAAGCTTGAGGTCTTCTACTCCTGAGGACAACCATTTCAAGAAGCATCACCCGTTTCATCATCCTTGTACTCCAAGAAGGTAGTTTTAAAAAACACCCTATGGTTGTGTATGATAGTATGCATCTTCATATATGGATCCGGGTTTTGGGATTTTACTTATAAATGAAGTTTATATCATAAAAGTAACATGTTTTAAATACTTTTCCGCTGCGTTTTTATTTCATATGGATGAAATTGCTTTGATAAACATGTAAAAAACCCATCATGTTTGTACAAGATTTGAAATAAATCTTTTTGAATGACCGGTTTTTGTTGTATTGTTTGAGAAAACGAATTTAAAATCATTTCCTTGTCAAGTTATATGGAAACTTTGTATGAAAACATGGTATGTATCTTGTATAAATCAAGTATACTTGTGTAAATCAAGTATTCTTGTATGAATCAAGTATTCTTGTATGTATCATGTATTCTTTTATAAATCAAGTATTCTTGTAAGTATCATGTTTTCTTGTATAAATCAAGTATTCTTGTATGTATCATGCTTTCTTGTATAAATCAAGTATTCTTGTATGTATCATGTTGTTAGTGGGTTGCAACGCCATTAACATGTGACACGACATAGGAAGCAACCAAACCATAGGCATTTTTCTAGTTGTCGATTCTGAGACACAAAAGCACTACTTGGTACTCGTTCTCACCAAGAGTGTGGCTGCCCGAAACCCGTTAGATCTAACCTTTTGTTTTGCGGTCTAGGTATATTGTTGATTAATGGTGCTTATGGTACCCTATTCGTGACACGATTTCTCGTATCATTTCTCATATCACTTCTTGTATCATTTCTCGTATAATTTCTCGTATCATTCCTTAAAACGCATCATACTTGGTACTCGTTCTCACCAAGAGTGCTTCTTGTTTTTGTATCAATCATATCATAACACATCTATTGTAAGCTTTTGTATTTGTATTTTCCCGTAGTTTAGAAAACTAGAATTTGTGTGTATGCATATTTCGAAAAATACGCTTGTTTGAAAAACCGGTATAAAACATAACTTTTTCGTAAACCATTTGTGTCTGTTAAAACTTGCTTGTAAAATGGTTTATGAATATGTAACTCTTGTATGCTTCGCAAAAAGTGCATGTCTTTCCACCCCGAAAACATTTAGAAAAATGTAAAACCGTAAAAAGGTGGGGTTATGAACTCACCTGAATATTCCTGTGCAAAGCTAGCTAAATACGACTTCGTGATGTCGTTTCCAAGACGAGACTCGCTAGCGTGCATTCTATAATATTCCTAACACGGAATATCTTATATGTTTCTAAATAAACGTAGTAACTAAAGTACGTGTCATCGAGCTCTACCGAATCGTTGACCGAACGATTCGACAGCTTGTTGTTAACCTAAAAGAAACGAAGCAGTTAAACTTGTTAAGTTTCGTTTTATTGTCACGATAATTTACAAAGTCTATACAAACTTAGTTTTCGAAATATTTTAGAGTACATAAATATTTATAAAAATTATATAAATATATTGTTGTAATCGTGTTAGCCGTCTCGTGAAGTCGTACGTGTGTATAACGAATGTTTCATGAAAATAATATATAATAAACTCGTATTATATATCGTAGGCCGTTTAGGCGTTTGAAATAAATATAAAGTTATATTTATTTTATAAAAGAATCATCAACTTGTATTTGAAAACAACTATATAACTATATTTATTCTTATAAAAGAACTCGTGTTGTAAGATATTTGAAATAAATAAATATATAAACTATATTTATTTTATAAAACGAAGGCATATTCGGCGTTTGAATCAATATAAGTAATTATATTGATTTTATAACAGATTTGTTGAATTTCCGGAGTTTAAAATAAATATAAATACTATATTTATTTGTTGTCGAAGTAATTTCCGTTTCGTTGTTTCTGTTAGTTGTAAAGTGTCGTCGAAAGAAATTTTATATTTGTATTTGTCTTTACAAAAGTTCTTCGGATAAAAAGTTGTCTTATAATAAAACGCATTTCGTTTACGGGTTTTCTCGAAAAAGGGGCAGAGTTTCCTCTATTTTTGGACGCCCCCGACGACACATGTCGTCGTTATTTTATCAAAATTCAATCGAGACTCAATCATCAACATATGTAATTTTTGAAATAATGACGAAATATAAACTAAACACTAAACCAAATCGGTTCGAGCTCGTTCACGTAAGATTAAATCTATATAAAAACAAAAATATTAAACGCGTCATTAATTTTTACCAAGTCTTCACGCCGAGTGAGCTGACTGAGTTGCCCGGGTCAACTCAGTTGACCGAGTCAACCCGCTGAGTTGACTCGGTTTGACTGAGTCGGCCGCACCACTTCAGAATCTGTCCCGTAACCCGAGACCCGAACCACCGGTTGACCAATGCTGACTAGACCCGATCGTTGTTGACTGAAGTTGACCGAGCACCATATCTGACCCGCTCAAGCCCCGATCTCCTGTTGACTGGACCGAGTCAAGGCTTGAACCGAGCCACCACCATCACCGTCTTCATCAACTCAACTTTAACACCACCACCATCTCCTTCACCAGAGCAACGGCCGGAAACACAAAGCATCACCGAACCAAAAAAATCAGAACGTGTAAACCATGAGACTACTTGAACTGAAGTGAATCGGACTTACCAGGCCTGTCGGAGATGAAAACGTGTCGCCACTGCCAAGGTCACCGCCGGCCGCCGCCGCATATGGTGGCCGGCACCTCCGTCGTTCCGTCTCTCCTTTCTCTCTCTCTCGGTCTTTCTCTCTTCTCAGTCTCTCTCTCTCTCTAACTGCCTCTCTCTCTCCGGTCTCTGATACGCCGCCGTACACCACCACCGGTTGGTGGTGGCCGGCCCCCTTTTGGGTTTGTTGGAGCTGCTTGAGTGACGAGGGTGGGGGTCGGCTGACATGAGAGGGGAAATGAGGGAGTGGAGGTCGAGTGGGGTGAAGGAGAAGCACCTCCTTGTGTCCAGTGGAAATCGAGAGATAGAGAGGGATGAGGGGGTGAAGAGCCTGTTCTTTTATTTGAGTGTGTGTTGTTTTGTCTGAAGAACAAAAGGGAAGGGGTATGGGTTTTATACTAATTCATGTGGGTATTGACTCATGTTATTTCCTTATGTCCTCTGTATATAGATCTTTAGAGATCTCATGAATAAATCAAGATTTAGTAGAATGCAGAGATCTTATGAGATCTTGTAGGGATTTGTAAAAATCTTTTGTAAGATTTTATAAGATTTCCTAGAGATCTTGTATGTTATGCAGGTTTAGGCTTGTGGGTTTTGGGCTTGGGCCCAGGGCCCACAAGCCCATCTCATGTGTAAGTGGCCCATAATTCCCACGAGACCCGATATCGTGACCCACACTCCACGAGCAAAAAATATTCGTGTAACATCCATATTTTTCGGCGTCGTCAGTATTTCGTACGGTTTCAGTGTATCACCGTTTAATTTCCAATAGTATCTCCGCAGATCGTCACACGCGCACTGTAGAACCGCATAAGCGTTCCTAAGCTTACTGAGGCCCTTAATAAGTTAATTTGCGTCGTAAACACTATTTAATGTCGTATAAATCGCCTGTTAATCACGTAATTAAGGGCTTAAATTACCGGTTGTCACATTCTCCCCATGTTAATAAAATTTCGTCCTCGAAATTTAGATTACGTTAACTCATTAGAGTTACGTTATGCGTAGAAAATACGATTAGTACCAAAGTGAAAGATCATGAAGTCGAATCAAGACTTATTCGAATGATGTGAATTCAAGGACGTATCACAATATGCAAATGAATTCTAGAAATGATTGCATCCAATAAATGAATTTAGATTTCAACAAGCTTAAATGTAATAGTTTGCATGAAACGCTCGATCATGATCAGCCCAAGCTGCAAGTTCTACTGACGGAACAAGGTGTCGTAGTGAATGAAACAATTCAATAATAGCGGTGATTGATCAAGTATCACCTGTGTTTTGTATCAAATGCTCAATCATAATTGGCCCAAGCTACAAGTTTATACTGACACCACAAGGTGTCGAAAGCAACAAACGACTTAATGGAGTCGTAGACCAAACAAATCTACTACGACTCAGAACAATGAAACGCTTGTTAAAACGAATTTGAATATGATGTTTTCAATGCATCATATGGTGTCTTGAATTGAATATGTGTAATGAACAAGTTCAAACAATTGAATTTGATTTCGGCGCAAGCCGACAATAAATACATGTATCGACATGAAAACTTTCGGCATGGTCACAACGAAAAAAACCATGTATGTAACTTGAAAAGAAAACAAATTTCAAGAAAGTGTGTTGACTTGATAACAAAAAACCCAACAATTTCAATAATGTGGGTCATTCGAATCACAAGCGAAATAATATTTGAACTTTAATGAAACGCTTTATTCGAAACAAAACCATATGCGTAACAAACGATGCATGCGTAACATATGAATTTTCAAGAAATGAAGCAAATGAATATTCTCTATAATGAAAGAAATGATCGTGACACAATAACCATTAAAAGGAGTAGAGATGCGAAAATCTACTCACTAGATGCAAAAGTCGGAATTTCAATAAAGAAATTTAAGGACTTTACCTGGGGTTTCATGTGATAACCGGTTGTTAGGTGACATTACCATGGAATGTCGAACATAGCGTATTCGTCGTTAACTGAAATAGGGGGAATACGGTGACTTGCGTCTTTTCCTTGCTGTGATTCGTGTGATTGCAGGACCGCATGACAAGTTGCCGCTCCCTGATCGTTAGTTCTCCTGCTGATAGGAATCTAGAGTCGTCATGTCCTTTCAAGGGTCTCGCCTCGATAGTCGTAGGTGCCATACTTCAACCGCCATTGATGTATTGCTTAAGTTTCACGTATACATGTGCACTAGCGTTTCGTTCCGCGTATAATGTGATGTACTCCGACATCCGTTGACGTAAAATTTGAGTTCCATGTTTTCTCGTGCACTAGTGTTTCGTTATGCTTAGGCTGCCTGCTCGGGAAGTTAAAATATCATAGACAATATGGATAATAGTGTGTGCCCGAGTTAATATTTGCGGTACCTACGTGATGACCTTTAATGAACTTCAAAATAAGTTTCCAAAGGTCTTAAATGCATGTTTTCTAAACTGTCAGAGTGTTGTGCAACGTATGTAATTGTTTTATGTACCGTGTGTAAAACACCACAATAGCGTATGTTTGAAAACAACACCTTGACTGTTTGTTTTTCGGCAACGGTTGGACACCATATTCGAGTCTTAGGCATTCTGTATGTATTCAGGTTTTAATATTCTAAGTTCCTAGAGGAAAGGTGAGGTTAGAGCCTAGGTATCTCTACAGAAACCTAATTCGCTGTAACCTATAGCTCTGATACCAATCTGTCACACCCCGAAATATCAGAGCATTGGCGTGACTGGACTGGTATCTTCATTGCACAGCGGAAGCAAATAAGTTAAGACTTCTAGAAATTGAACGCTCAATAGGTACTCGAATCCTCAATGGTTCTCCTATTCCAACCGTGCCATAATTTCTGAAATGCAACCTGAGAAAGAAACATGCGAAAAATCAACATAAAGTTGAGCGATTTCATAGTTTGTTTGTAAAAGATTTGAAATAAATCTTTTTGAATGACCAGTTTTTGTTGTATTGTTTGAGAAAATGAATTTAAAATCATTTCCATGTCAAGTTATATGGAAATTTTGTATGAAAACATGGTATGTATCTTGTATAAATCAAGTATTCTTGTGTAAATTAAGTAATCTTGTATGAATCAAGTATTCTTGTATGTATCATGTATTCTTATATAAATCAAGTATTCTTGTAAGTATCATGTTTTCTTGTATAAATCAAGTATTCTTGTATGTATCATGCTTTCTTGTATAAATCAAGTATTCTTCTATGTATCATGTTGTTAGTGGGTTGCAAGGCCATTAACATGTGACACGACATAGGAAGCAACCAAACCATAGGCATTTTTCCAGTTGTCGATTCTGAGAAACAAAAGCACTACTTGGTACTCGTTCTCACCAAGAGTGTGGTTGCCCGAAACCCGTTAGATCTAACCTTTTGTTCTGCGGTCTTGGTATATTGTTGATTAATGGTGCTTATGGTACCCTATTCGTGACACGATTTCTCGTATCATTTCTCATATCACTTCTTGTATCATTTCTCGTATCATTTCTCGTATCATTCCTTAAAACGCATCATACTTGGTACTAGTTCTCACCAAGAGTGCTTCTTGTTTTTGTATCAATCATATCATAACACATGTATTGTAAGGTCTTGTATTTGTATTTTCCCGTAGTTTAGAAAACTAGAATTTGTGTGTATGTATATTTCGAAAAATACGCTTATTTGAAAAACCGGTATAAAACATAAGTTTTTCGTAAACCATTTGTGTCTGTTAAAAGTTGCTTGTAAAATGGTTTATGAATATGTAACTCTTGTATGCTTCGCAAAAAGGGCATGTCTTTCCACCCCGAAAACATTTAGAAAAATGTAAAACCGTAAAAAGGTGGGGTTATGAACTCACCTGAATATTCCTGTGCAAAGCTAGCTAAATACGACTTCGTGATGTCGTTTCCAAGACGAGACTCGCTAGCGTGCATTCTATAATATTCCTAACACAGAATATCTTTTAAGTTTGTAAATAAACGTAGTAACTAAAGTACGTGTCATCGAGCTCTACCGAATCGTTGACCGAACGATTCGACGGTTTGTTGTTAACCTAAAAGAAACGAAGCAGTTAAACTTGCTAAGTTTCGTTTTATTGTCACGATAATTTACTAAGTCTATACAAACTTAGTTTTCGAAATATTTTAGAGTATATAAATATTTATAAAAATTATATAAATATATTGTTGTAATCGTGTTAGCCGTCTCGTGAAGTCGTTCGTGTGTATAACGAATGTTTCATGAAAAGAATATATAATAAACTCGTATTATAAATCGTAAGCCGTTTAGATGTTTGAAATAAATATAAAAGTTATATTTATTTTATAAAAGAATCGTCGACTTTGTGACAACTGCCACTTTCGGGTAAATTACTTACATTTAAAACAATGATTTACATTATACAAGTATGAGTTTTGAATATTCGGACTGCATGATTACATGATATACATCTTAGAAAACTCATGGAATATTCAATTATGATGCACATGATTCATTTCATTGGGTACATTTGAAATAGTGCAAACAATTCACCGAAACAACTAGAGTAGTGCCTAGTGAACTAGAGTGCTGACGAAAACTCCGGATCCGCAGAAAACATCTAAAATGACATCTTTAGGACTCGGATGATAGTCCAATATCAATTATATATTAAACCCTTTATGGGAATACAAGAGTTTGGTTAATATTTTACCGATGTCCGGTAGCACCAAAAACTGCCCGAAAACTGCCGAAAAGCACTAAAAGCGACGATTTCTACACTTTTCCGCAGAAATTTTGCTGAAATCAGCTTTCTAATATTTTTACGACATGTAAAAATATTATTTAACATAGAATTCATGTGAGGATACCTTTGGGTATCATCCGAGCCAATAACTACATCAATTCACACAAGTTACGCAACTTAGCGTTCAAATAACATCTAACCGAAACAATTCGAAACGATTATTCGAACGATATCTAATCTTTTTTTTAGTAACCATCTAATATTATTTTGGTCATTTTAAGGCTTGTTATAACATCTAAACATCTTAAATCAATTGAAATCCTTGAACACCTAAACTTCCTAACATTTGTCTACAAATTCTAACACTTGAAATAATTAGAAACAAATCACCAAGCATGACCCCCCCCCCCTCATATGAACGTTTTTTTTTTGTTATGTGGGTCCCACACCCCTTGTTTAAGTTGGTAAATATCTAGATATTACTTTGTATTTGCAAGTGGATGTGAATGGTGATTAATTCTAACACTTAATCACTAAGTTTTACTAGCACACTTTACTACACATTTTCATCTATCACCAACAAAGAACACTCTCATCATCTTCATCTTTTTCACAAGAACACCTTAAAAAACCCAATTATTTTTATTACCTCCTTCATGATCAACATGGATTTCCAAGTAACATAAGGTGATCTAAAGCTATTGGAAGTAAAAGGAAGGGTTTTCATCCATACAAAAGTGTTCTACCATCAAGATTATCATCTTCTTAGTTCTTAATAATCTTCTAAGATCATCCCTAGCCAAGTGCTAGAAGTAAGCTTCTATAACTATTTTTTTATACAAATATATTATGATTATGATTGTTATTATTACTAATAATAACCAAGGAAATCATACATAATAAACATGAAGAAAATACAAAGAAGCAAAGAATAAAAATCATGATATAATTATGATTGTTTATATTGTGATCTAAGACTTGATATATGCTTATTTAGTCTTGTTATGATGTTTATGATGCAAATAAATTATTAGAAGATGTTTTAAGTTATGATCTAAAAATTATGCATGCTTATGTTAAAGGGTTTTTAACATAAAGGATTAATGGATGATCATAACTATTGATCTTGTGAAAATATATAAGGTTTTTGGTTAAAAACAATACTTTTACAAGATTATAAAAAGTAACATACAACTAGAGATTTTTATAAAAGTTGTTAAAACTAGAATTAAACTTGGTTTTTGAACTTGTTAGCATATGAAATGATCATGGTTAAAACCCTACATGATTTGGATATCATCTTGATAATTTCATATTATAAAAGTCTCATATGTTTAGTTAAGTTGTAGAATAAATTGGTGGTGATTTGATAAAGAAAATGATATGTTTATAAAACATGGTTAGAATAAAATACAAAGGTTATATAGCCATTTTTCATAAAAACTTTATTTTATAAAGTAACAACATTTTTGGTTGTATTTAGACAAGAGAAATATATATATATATTTTTTTTGAAAAATATATATATTTGGTGATTTAACAACTTATGTGCTATGTGATTATTTGATGGTATTAGTTATATATATCAAAGATAGGAACTTTATTACAATGGTAATAATGAACACATGATACATAATAATCCAAGTCTTATAAGACTTCACATATTTACGCCTTAAAACGAGTTACGGACGATTCGAATAATCGGACACCATTTATGGTCAAAATAAACGACGGACGACTACATAAGTGAATTGCCAATCCGGGGAGTTACTACGACGTTTAGACGATTTATCGACACGAAATATAAGTATCCTATCGATAACAAATTTCGGATGTTTATAAACTTATAAAAACTAGTATGTTTTATTTACTAACAAGTATACTTAGTAAATTTTTATAAAAAGGTTTTTATAAAAATAAATGGGCTTATTATACTAGTGGGCTATTTTTATAACAAATGGGCTTATATTACTTAAAGGGCTATTTTACTTAATGGGCTTATCTTCATAATGGGCTTAACTTAAATTCATGGGCTAAGCCCAAATACTAAACATATGGGCCAAAGCCCAACACTATTCAGGCCCAACACTATTCAAGCCCAACACTATTGAGGCCCAACACTATTGAGGCCCAACACTATTTGAGGCCCAACACTATTTGAGGCCCAACACTATTGAGGCCCAACACTATTGAGGCCCAACACTATTTGAGGCCCAACACTATTTGAGGCCCAACACTATTGAGGCCCAACACTATTCAAGCCCAACACTATACAAGCCCAACACTATTGAGGCCCAACACTATTGAGGCCCAACACTATTTGAGGCCCAACACTATTTGAGGCCCAACACTATTGAGGCCCAACACTATTTAAGGCCCAGCACTATTTAAGCCCAATAACTTGAAAACATGGGCTTGGCCCAATGTTACCATTATTGGAAACACAACTATACAATTGATACATATAAGACACGAAATTCAGCGGACTAGATCCGACTAAACAACTCATTCATCGAATACACAGTTAACGAACAGTAAAGACATACAAGTCTTACACATATTGAAGACACAAGACTTGTACTCAAGTTCTTTACAAAGACCGAAGTGTCTAACAAAAATAAAAACATTTGTAGGTCGCAACGCTATTCAGGACGACCGCACGTGAGATCTTATTTACTTCTATTCACGGACGCAATTCAGTGAGTTCATGTCCCCTATTCATTTAAATGTTTTACAACTTTACAACTATCGGGGAAAATACATGTTCATCGTATGTTAAAGTTAGGGAATGAAACACCTTAGATCATGTGCGAATTAGGGTCTATACATATAAGCACCATTAATCCAGTTTGGACCTAGGTACAAGGGGTTAGATCTAATGGGTTTTGGCGAGCCCCACTCTTGGTCGTGGACCCATACAGAAGAGTGCGTTTGTGTCCTAGTCGATAGGAGTCGACATAAAATCGTCTAGGGTTGGATTGCTTCCTAATTCGTCACACATATTAATGTCCTCGCGAAACATTAATGATCAACGATTTCATTGACGCTTTACATACTACATCATACATACAGATACATTTTATACAATTCACATGTTGTGGATACAGTTTATACATCATACATACAGATACATTTTATACAATTCACATGTTGTGGATACAGTTTATACATCATACATACAGATACATTTTATACAATTCACATGTTGTGGATACGGTTTATACATCATTCATACAGATACAGTTTATACAACTCACATTTTACAGATACAGTTTATACAACTCACATTTTACAGATACATCTCATACAGCTAAACTGCATGAACTCGCTCAACTTTTGTTGATGTTTTCAAACTTAACATGTATTTCAGGAAATTAGTGGACCTGGCAGACATTTCAGTCAAGGAAAACAAGTATCAATACTCCATGCCAACTATTGAAGGGTTTGCCTGTTATATACCGCCTCTTTGCGGTGATATAGTGGTCAAAGCCTTGACATTTTTAGACTTACATTTGATGTACAAAACAATGACAACTTATTTTCATTTGATGGTTTGTAAACAATGTACTTAAGTTATGTTGCGATCTTTTGAACAATTTTGACAATGGCATTGGAGCATGTTTTATTCATTTAGTATGTTCACCTATATTGTTATGCAATGAGAACCGATCAGATCACACCTCGCGCTTCCGCTACGAGCGGGTGTGACAGATTGGTATCAGAGCATCGATTGTAGTGAACCAGGATTCTTTCTCGAGTCTAAGTCTACAATCACTAGGGATCTCTCACGAAAACCTCTTGTTCATGTTGAACAGATTATAAATAAAATTGGACAAGTCAAAAGGTTTTCATTGCATAAACATTTTTCAAGGTCCACTACAGCAAAAATTCATTTCACATAAATCAAGCGAGGACATTTCCATGGGTGAAGTCTATGAGAAACAGACACAATACATTAATAGACTATGTGCCTACAATACATTACATTATCAGTTTATGCATTATAAACAGTTCACAAATTCAGCTTATACAAGATAGAAATCCTTGATTGATAGGATTTTACATGATTATATATATAGGTGGTTCATATATATGTTGCATGAAATATTTTGCCAGGAACGAAATACCTTCGACTTCAAACTCTATTATTATTCTTTACTCACACGGTGAAAATATCGACCTCATGTCTATTGCGGAGCTTATGGCGAACATGATTCCTAAGTGAAATCTTAAACTTAATTCCGTAAAATATGGTTGCTTTCTCGCGAATGCTGAGATGCCTGACCATGATAATGACGACGAGGCGAAGGTGGTAACCTTGGACAACAACTCCATTAGTGGGACGAGATCCATGTGACTCATACTAATCAAGGTGGATATACTCTTGTCCTTACAAGGAAGATGAAGTACTCATCTTGAAGGTGCCCCTTCAATTGTTATTGTTACAGATTCTTTCCATTTCTATTTCATCTAACGTCGTACCGTCCTGCGAATAACAACAACGGACGTTGACACGTGAACTATCACGAAGTTTCCTTCCATGTTGAAGGTATATAAACAATAGTGTCCTCTCTCTGACTGATCGCCTGCTCTGAACGAGAGAATGCTAGGGTGACCATGCAAGACAATTTATTATTACGGGGGCCCACGTAATAACAACTTGTAGTGCATGGAAATTCTGGTGGACTCTGCGGGTCAAGCTAATGATCACTATTCATTCAAAATTCTTAAGTTATTACTTGAGATTCAATTCTTCCTATCTAGTAGAACACGAACTGGGGGTGGTTAGTATAACACCCTACAATACAATACAATACAATACAATACAATACAATACAATACAATACAATACAATACAATACAATACAATACAATACAATACAATACAATACAATACAATACAATACAATACAATACAATACAATACAATACGGGAAGACGACACATATTTGTTCACACCTAACATTCGATCTATATCACGATTCAGTTGAGACTAGTCATTTAAACAAACAAAACGTGTTAGCTACTCATGGAGGATTTTCCTCAACATTCTCGAAATTCTTGAACATGGGTTGGTTCCAGGGTGTCTATGACACTTTATCCTACTTTACCTTACCTTACTTTAACATATTCCACCTTATCATATTTATTGGAAGTGATACAATAAATTCCGTCGTTTGACATTTGTCTTTTTCCAAGGGATGGTATGGCATGCGCCATGCTGCAACTCCCTCATTACATTCTATTCTACATTTTTGGAGATTCTAATAATCTTGCTAGAGCTCATGAAACTCAAGCACTATTACCATAATTGTCACATGAACAAATAAGACAAAGGATTTTCTCTACTTCGGACGATTGAGGTCATAGAGTAGAGAACCCATATTATAGGGACGGAGGCCATGGGTTGGTTTCCCCTCCTGAACGAATTATTCTTCTTTTTCCATTTAGACATATGACCAATACATGCAAGAGGCATTACACCTTTTGGTTTTGGTTATCCACATTATCATTTATTCAAACATATATGAACAATGCGATCTTGAGGTTTCCATGACCGATTGATTGCATTCTTCATTCTTGGGCACATGATAGACTTTATTTATCCAAATACATGTCTAGATTCTTTTAATAGGGTGTATTAAAAAGATCATGGCGCCAAAAGAATCAAATGTTTAAGTCAAAAGTTATGTGTTGAAAATCATTGCTTTTACACAAGACGTGGTTTATACATGACACTGTTAAGCAAGACATTGTTATACATGTCATTTGACGTCGGTATACACAAGACAGTTTTGGTGGTTATTTGTAAGTGATGAGACGTGTGTAATATGATAAAAGCATGGTGGATACGCCGCTGGTACTTCCTATATATAAGTGCTTATATTATATTGCATATCGTGGTGTTATTCAAATCTCTTCGACAAAGACAAGACATGACATTTTTGCACAAGACACGACATCCTCTACACAAGACATAATATTCTATGTCAAGACATGATATATTTATACACTACATTTTCATTGGTTATTTATTTAACCATACATCATTCTTTTATATCATCTGATTTTCATATCTATTTTCATATGATTTTATAAAAAAAACTCGATCATAACTAGAGCCAATGTTGATGGTTACACTTGATGCTTTCACGGTCTCTCAGGGGTAGTTCCATACTGGGAAACACCCGAATTCAAACACACTGAGTGTTACATTTCGGGTTTAGCCTCAGAGATCCGAAGCATGACCGCATCATCCCTCTCTACCTCGATCACTCAAACAATAACTCTCGCCATGAGAGAAATGAAGGCAATCGCTGCCATAAACGATTTTGTCACAAAGATGTATGCTGATAACTTGCCGAAATCCTAAATGCGACAAGTGAGACGTTCATCATGAGGGCAATTGCAAAAGCGCCAAGAGTAGCAGTGTGCTGAGACCGGGCGCAAAACAAAGACTAGTAAGACGATAATACTTAAGAAGGAATCAAGCTAGTGAATAAGTGTGTGTGTGGTTAGAACTATGAATATTCCACAAAATCCCAATGAATTCATGAGTACGTACACTCTACGATCATCATGTATCAATTCTTTTAATACCAACACCGAGCTTAGCCATTGTTTTTAAATGTTAAGCATATACTAGAATTAGAGTCATGTTGGACACACATTACTATATCAAGTTAGCTAATGGGTAATTAGCTGAGACATATCAAATCATTAAGGGCCACCGGTATGTATCCTATTCGTCAACATTTCACATCCATGTTATTTTATACAATTGGCAATTTTAGCTTCATCTCAACATTTCACCTACATGAGTTTCTTGGCTAGGGACGGGATTGTCCTAGCTACAATTAGGGATTGGGTTATCCTACATCTAAACATAGGGATTGAGTTGTCCTCTACATCTGTACAGGGAAGTCTTTACTACATAGAATTCAAAATATACTTGGCCTAGAGTCAAGTAAGCTAGACGTTTCCTCATCCTATAGAATTGGCAAACGGTAAACTAGCCGATTCAGGAGCTGAAATTTCATATCGATCTCTTACCCATTGAGTTAGGTATTTTTGACGTAGTGGTTGGCATGGATTGGCTATTCAATAATAGACCCGAATTCTTCTGTCATGAGAAGATCATTCGCTTACCACTATCGAACGAAGATACACTTGTATCCATGGAGAGAAACGCAACACATCATTGCGGAACATCAATTGCATGAAGGCTTAGAAGTGCTTACGGAAAGGTTGTATTGCGTTTCTAGCACTTGTTGTAGACAAGAAGGCCGTTGGGCCACAGCTAACAAATATTCTTTTGATAAAAATAATTTCCTGAAGTCTTTCCAGGACTACCACCATATCAACAAGTCGAGTTTCACATCGACTTGGTACCGGGAGCCGCACTCGTAGCCAAAACTCCATGTCGATTAGCACCTTCTGAACCTTGTAGTTGACCGAATAAGGATGTTATGCGTTCATAACCCCCACTCTTTACCACTATGTATCTTTATAAAGGTTTTTGGGGTGGAAAGACACGCAAGTTTTGCAAAAATGCACAACATTTCGATGAACGAAAATTCATATTTCTAAACCATGTTACAAATGAATTTCCAACTAACTCAAATGGTTTATGGAAGGTTCTAGCTTCTACTCTAATATAGGCTTACGATCGGAGTATCATCAGTTACGAATTCAAGAGGAAAGCATACCGAAAACGGCTTTTAAGACTCGTTACGGTCATTACGAGTTTCTCGTTATGCCTTTTGGTTTAACAAATGCACCAGCGGTCTTCATGGATTTAATGAATCGTGTGTGCAAGCCGTATCTCGACAAATTCGTCATAGTGTTTATTGACGACATTTTGATATACTCTCGATCGACTGATGAACA